>JARYZH020000024.1:2560000-5025613 GCA_030021035.2 Notholithocarpus densiflorus | reverse complement strand
TATCGAAGAGGAAACCGAAGCCCTCGGCATAAAACCTCTCCGCCGCCCTCCAAGCGGTCAATAATCCACTAGAAAATGAAGTTGGGATACATGAACAGTAGAAGACCTTCCAAGCCTAATCTACCCAGTGTACCTAAGCCCTCCAAGCTTCTTGCTCCAACGAGGTTATGTTGAACCTTTGTCTTTTCTAGCTTACCGGATTCCGCTATAGCCCATAGCATCAACCAATGCGAATTGGTCCCTTCCTAACTGCTTCCCAAAGCACCAAAAAGCCTTCTCACAGATGTGGGTATAGTGAGAAAAGGATTTAGCTAGAACCTCTCAAGGATGTAACAATGGAGAGTGTGAGAGTAGAGGAATTTGAAGAGTCTCTATGTAAAGATTGTGGATGAGTCAATCTTATTTTTCTCTAGGGTTTCTCTATCAAAATTCTCCCTGGAAGCTCTCTACATTTCGTGGGTATAAGGGGTATTTATACTAGTGTGAGAATGGAATGCGAAGAGTTAGTTTTTCCAAAACAGAGCTGGCTGGCGACTTGGCCTCGCGACTTGACTGAGTTGCGAGTTCAAGCCGCGAACTAACTGAATGGCCAATCTGGACTTTTTGTCCTGTAGTGCTACAGCTGGCATGACGGTTCAACTTCTCTGCATGCTTCACTCGTGTGCATCCTCTGGTGGCTTGCAAGCCACGAGCCACCCGCGAGATCTAGTCGCGAGTCCCTGCTTCATTACACAGTCTTGAGCATTTCTTCATACTCTCTCACACACTACCCTTACATGATTCCCACCTAAATACATGATTTCTAAGTGCTGAATTACAAGCAAATTGACACGGAATAAAGCCAAGAGAATGGTTGATTAAATTCAACCTTACAGTCTCCCCCTTTGGCTATTCCGTGACAAAACCCTAAAACAAACTCTAGACTTAACATGTAAGTTGGGAACAGTTGAACATAACTCACTCACACCTAACTCTAGAATCTGTGTAGCTCTTGAACTATAAGAACAAGTATCTTCTGAAACACAACAACACAATATGATCATTGTATGCAGAAAACTTGTAATGCGTATGGAGCAAGCACAATGCGATAAAGTAAAATGGAATATAAGCAATAAACCATGGCTTGACCAAAAATGAACAATCACTATAAATAGTTACCACAATGCTCATTCACACAAGGAATGAACATCTGGACATGCAAGCTAATAAGCTCAATGCAATGTATCATTTGCATGTCCAACACTCAACCAATGCAACAACTCAAGGTAATTGCATTAAGGATAAAAAATCCAACAAAGGGCACAAGAGTGAAAGTACTTAAAGAAAATGCATAACATATAACAACAAGTACAAGGCTACAAAGCAAGGGTACAACTACATGTATTGTAAATAAACTTAGACATTAAACTAAGACATAAGATAACAATAAGCAAAACACTAAACATAGGCAAAGCAGCTCCTGCTTTTCTACAATAGTACTCTCCATTTGATCAAGCTCTTCATCCCCCTATCATGAATCATAGGAGCTGTGATGAACTTGGAACATATATACCTGTAATCTGAAACACTTGCACAAAACACATTAGACCCTCAGGGTAAAGCAAGTAATAAAAGGACAAGTATAGTGTAACAAGTAAGTTGCGATCAAGTAAACATGATGTGAAACATGTGAGCAACTTGATCATACACCAAAACAGTCATATAGAGATGACTACAATGATCACATAACAAAGCAAATGATCATCCAAACATGCATTCAATGAAGCACAATAGCATAAGGATGTATGCATGTCCAAAACATAAACATGATGCGATGATAACAACAAAGCATAACTCAAAGCACCATAAAGCCAACAAGAAAACAAATAAAACAAAGTATTCTAATAAACACAATGTCTTCTCCCCCTTGGTATATGCATCTCCCGTATGACTTTCTCCCCCTACGAATATGCACGAGGTAGAATTACTCCCCCTAAAAGTGTGCACATGAGTCATATAGAAATGACGATACAAACCTATATACTCTCCCCCTTTTTGTCATGAATAGACAAAACAATCAAGAGGAAGGAGGGAAAGAAAAGAATATATGAGCAATGGTATGATGCATGAGGGGTGCAAGATGAATGAGAAAATGAAGCTCAAACGAAAAACAAAGACATCTTAAAATATGCTACAAAGCATAAAGTAAAAATGAAATGCTAGGATGAAGAAACAAGGTATAGACCAATGCATGACAAAGGTAGCAAAGGTGTGTGCAAGAGGTGGCTATATGCAATGCATGACCAATGCATGGAAAATGCACATGTGGGGCAAGGTGTGTTAAATACACAACCAATGAACCAAACATGTTCCTAATGAGGAAACATGAGAAACCCTAAAGTTTGGTACTCATCGGAGTCCAAACAGGTAAGAAAATGCCTAAGAGGCATTTTATCAAACACTTGGCGTGCACACTATGAATAACAATGTGAAACAATGCATGAACAACATGAAAACCACCCTTAATACATGTTCTTCTTGCCACAAGGGGCCAACATCCATTGCAAATCATCAAAAGAAACCAATCCCATGAAAAAAAATTTGACAAAAATTAAGTTTTCCCAACCCCTATGATGAAAATCCCAACCAAGAGCACAAAACTCTCCAAAACATAATCTAAGGATAAAAAACAATAAAAAGAGTTTATAATTACCTTAGAGATGTTAATGGAATGAAAAACCATAAAAATAGTGAAAAGGGGGTTTAAAAGAGGATGAGAGAGGTTTAAAACAGGTTTCTCACGAAAAGCCCTTTAAAAAGCTATTTTTGGGCGTTTCGCGACTGGGCGAGTTGCGAAGTTCAATCGCGAAAATTTTCGCAAGTCATGAGTGAGTCGCCAAAGCATCTGGATGAACTCGTGACTGGGGTTTTACGACTGACGAGTCGCCAGCTAAGTCGCGAAAAACTCTGACACCTGTTTTTCAACACAAAACATGTTTAAACAATGAAAAACAAAGTAAGCATTAAATATGAACACAAAGAGTGATAAAAATCACTTTCAAATACATATAAAATGACCAAAAATATTTTTGGTTTGATCCATATAAAGTTGAGCGCACACACATCACATTTAAACAAGTACAATCGAACAAATGAATAAGGCATTCATTGAACATTAGGCATGTGTGTTGTGTGTGTGTATCAAGTGTGGAATAGTCCTTAGTCTAGAATGAAGCTTCAATGATCAATTCAATCAAGTCATACACAACTAGTACTAAGTCAAGTGGTTTATCTCAATTATAGAAATGAACATATATGACCTCCCACAAGAAAATGATTACATATCTTTGAAGCTTTTCATTTGGCTTCTTTACAATTCATATCATTTGATCTTTTTGAATTAATACATCTCATTTTAGAGATCGATGCCTGGAATTTTTTATATTTCAATTTGATGAATAAGCCTTTGGCTTTTTGGGGCATCATACATTTTCATAAAAGTCACTTTCCCTTTTTCCTAGTCGAATACTAGTATGTGCGACGGCTTTTGCAGCTCATTATCTCTTTTCATTTTGAGATTTACATTGGTTGAGCTCTTTAAGCAAAAACAAAAAATAAAAGAGTGGGAAGATATATAGGCACAAGTCTACGCATGTATCAAAACCAACATGACTATTGACTAATCATTCATGACAAGCTTGAAGATCGATTTACAACAATCACACATAGAGTTCAAGATTTTTCCCACAAAGATATAAGTGCATAAAGAACAAGCTAAGCTTGTAAATGCATAAAGCCATTTGTACAAAGGTACAAGGCAAAACTCCTATGTGATATATGCTCAAACATATACGATCAAACTTTTAAAATTTTTCACTTTTTATGTGATTTTGGATTTTTTACTCACACAAAACTAAAACATAAAAGTAAAATAAAAAAAAAACAAAAAAAAAAAAACAAAACAAAACAATGCATATAAAGAGATGCATGATGCACAAATGCATGACAATGAAGCAAATGCATGAAGGGTCCTACAAAGATCGAAAGAATTAGATCAATGACCAAAAGAGCAAAAGCTCAACCATAGGAATCCTTCCTCATCCAAACTGAACGATTGTTTGGAATGAGTGTCTCATTAGAAGTGAGACGAGGGTTGGAAGAATGAGAACCGGAGATGCACATAGTCAAAGAGTTAAGAGCATTAAACACTTTCTTTAACAATATGCTATCTTCACTCAAAACCGGTTTACCCTTTTTAGCATACCTTCCAAGAAGCTCAAGTTTCTCTTTTCTTTTGATTCTTTTAAGAGCATGAAACTTAGAGCAATGAGGTCTTAGATGACCAAAAGCACCACAATGGTGACACACAATGTGTTTAGGTCCACTAGGCTTTTTGGGAAGGGATCTAGCAACATGGTTTTGTTCCCTCTTCAACTTATGACATTGAGGTCTTATATGACCAATCACACCACAATGGTGGCAAGTTGGAACAAACTTAGATCCATCAAAAGCCATAGGTTGAGACCTAAACGGAGGCTTTGACTTAACAGCCTTTCTCTCTACCTTTTGATTTCTTTTATGTGGAGGACTATACACCGATTTGTCCTTTGAGGTAGAACACACAATAGGCACAAGATTGGGTACCACAACATGATTGCAACAAATATTTTCATCCTTTTTAGCAATAGGTTCAACAATCAAACACTTGGCATGCATTTTAAGAGATTCATTTTCACATTTTAGCTCATCAATAAGTTTGTTAGACAACACAAGTTTAGCATCCAAGTCCATATTCAAACATTCAAACTCTTTCAACTTTTCAAGAGAATTTTCAGCAAGTTTTTGATATCTTTCAACCAATTTGTTGGATTCATTGAGCTTAGCAATCAAATCATCCTTTTCACAAAATAACTTGCTCAAATCCTTATGAAACTTCTTAGCCTTTTTCTTAAAGAATTTGATGTTAGGAATATCAACAACACCCAAAGATTCATATAACATAACATCACAATCATGAGAATTATCACTCATAGAAGCATTTTCACAAACACGTGACATGTTACACTGATCAACATCCAAAACATGCATAGAGGCATATAAAGCACTATCCATGGCAAATAAACACAAGGGGTCAAGGATCACACTTAGGTAATGAAATCAATACAAGTGTACCCGCTCTGATACCAATTGAAAGTTCAAATAGTGTATAAAACACCTATGAACGTTTAGACCCTTAATTTACAAATTATCAATTCAAGCTTATTATCAAATAATGTATGTGCGGAACATGAAGATAAGCTAAAACAGAATTGATAAACAATCTAAACCAATTAAAATCACATCCACGACAGAAATTAAATGGCAAAGATTAAGGGAAGAGAGATGCAAACACAAGGACAACACAACGATGTGTTATCGAAGAGGAAACCGAAGCCCTCGGTGTAAAACCTCTCCGCCACCCTCCAAGCGGTCAATAATCCACTAGAAAATGAAGTTAGGATACATGAATAGCAGAAGACTCTCCAAGCCTAATCTACCTAGTGTACCTAAGCCCTCCAAGTTTTTTGCTCCAACGAGGTTACACCGAACCTTTGTCTTTTCTAGCTTACCGGATTCTACTATAGCCCATAGCATCAACCAATGTGAATTGGTCCTTTCCTAACTGCTTCCCAAAGCACCAAAAATCCTTCTCACAGATGTGAGTATGGTGAGAAAAGGATTTGGCTAAGAACCTCTCAAGGATGTAACAATGGAGAGGGTGAGAGTAGAGGAATTTGAAGAGTCTCTATGTAAAGATTGTGGATGAGTCAATCTTGTTTTTCTCTAGGGTTTCTCTCTCAAAATTCTCTCTAGAAGCTCTCTACATTTCGTGGGTATAAGGGGTATTTATACTAGTGTGAGAATGGAATGCGAAGAGTTAGTTTTTCCAAAGCAGAGCTGGCTGGCGACTTGGCCTCGCGACTTGACTGAGTCGCGAGTTCAAGCCGCGAACTAACTGAATGGATGGTCTGGAATTTTTGTCCTGTAGTGCTACAGCTGGCATGACGGTTCAACTTCTCTGCATGCTTCACTCGTGTGCATCCTTTGGCGGCTTGCAAGCCGCAAGCCACCTGCGAGATCTAGTCGCGAGTCCTTGCTTCACTGCACAGTCTTGAGCATTTCTTCACACTCTCTCATACACTACCCTTACATGATTCCCACCTAAATACAGGGTTTCTAAGTGCTGGATTACAAGCAAATTGGCACGGAATAAAGCCAATAGAATGGTTGATTAAATTCAACCTTACAAAATACTTTAAAAACCCTAAATATACATATCTAACTTTCTCTCTATTTTTATTTGTCCTAACCTTAACCACTCTTCACTCAACCGTCCTCCCTCACTCTCATTCTCATCCTCATTCTCAGCCACCACTCCTTCCTCCCTGCCTCCCTTACCTTACTGATCATCGCTCCCTCCTCCACCTCGCCACTCCCTACTCCCTGCCTCTCTTACCTCGCTGCTCCCTCCTCCCTAGTCCCCACCTCCCTCACCTCGTCGCTCCCTCCTCCACCTTGTCATCGATGCTAAATGTTCTCCTCACCCTATGTCACCGTGGGGGCTCGTAGGTGTGGGTATAGGGGCAAAGAAACCCCTTGTTTAGTTTACGGGGCGGGTTCGAGTGATGAGGCGGGAGTAGGGATAAAGAAACCCACCCTGAACCCGCCCTGTTGCATTCCTATTCAATGCTAAATAAACTTCCATGTTGTAGTGGGGGAGTTGACCCTTAACATTGGCTTCCCTCTAATCCATAAAGTCTAGTCTTACCCATCTATTTCTAAACTCACCTCCTCCTCCTCCTTCCTATCTACTGCATCTACCATATTTAGCTTGATTGCATTGGCCACTTTCCTCAGCTCTCACTCAAACCCAACTGGAATGATTAGCTGCTTCCTTGCGAAATGACTTGTCTTCACAATCTTTGATATTGAATAGAGCTCAAAGTTTATATGAACAAAAGAGGAAGAAATAAATAAGAAAGTAAAACTAAGAACAATCATAACTGCATTCTGAGATCAAACTTGAAATTAAAACAAATGCAACACGAAAATCATCATAATAGATAATGTTGATAAAATCCTTAATGAGCTTCAATTCTCCGAATTTTGATCAAATTGACATTCAAATCAGAATGCCCCTATTCTATTGCCAAGTGATAGAGGACTGTAAACCAGAAAAAGATTTTAAAAGTAGGCCTTATTTGGTTTTAAAATTATATCTAAATCTAACATGCAACTCCAGCTACTATTCTTCTTCTTTTTTTTTCTTTTTTTTTTAAGAGAGAGAGAGACGTTGGTGGTAGGAAGCCATTTATGCCTATGAGAGAGATAAAGATTTAGGAAAAAAGAGGGAGAGAGATAATGATAAGGCTAGAGAGATTCTTTTTAATAATATTTTTATTTTTAAGATAAAGGCTGGCAATTTTTTACCCATGGATCTAACAGAAATCAATGGTGTAGAAAATATGTAACTCTTTTAAAATTACATCTAGTGTAACTTGAACCAATCTCTCTCTCTCTCTCTCTCTCTCTCTCTCTCTCTCTCTCTCTCTCTCTCTCTCTATATATATATATATATAAATAAAGGGATTGGGGTGTCATTTTTTTTAAAAACATTTTAGGACAAATCTCAATGTAGATGTTTGTAATTTATGGAAAGAGAAAGAAAAACCCTTTTTGTATTGTTTGAGCCTTAAGGACCTATAAAATTTTCCTCCAAATTGTTAAATAATAGTTGTGGTGGTCTATTCCCAATCACTTAGTGGGGTGCATCAGCAGAAGTATGCTTCGACCGAATGGATAGTGACGATGAAGAAAAATGGAGTCGCCACCTAGATTAGGTATAGGAACCATAAATATAGTGCCTTTCGTGGAAGGACTAATCTACTACCAGTGCAAGTGTCCAAAGTTTAGGTATAGGAATGAGAAGTTGTCTCCACCCGACTCGTGGATATTGGAGCAAAGGTTCAACTATAAGTTGGTATTTTAGGATAGGCCAGGGTAGTTGTTAAGATTCCTTATACTTGTAACTATTTGATTGTTGATTAGTGGATTCTTGGGAGTGGTGACCTTAAAATCACCCGGTAGGGTTTTTGCCTTGCGAGGTTTTCCCCATTTGTCAACAAATTACCGTGTCTAATTTATTTTCTGCTGCACTTAGTATTTTTGGTGATTTGTTGGTGTCTTCACATTTTGCATGCAATTAAACTTAATTAATCAACTTGGGTAATTGAATAATTAAACGGGGCCAAACTATCTTAACCCAACAAGTGATATTAGAGCAGGCACACTCTGATTAGGTTTTAATCTTTGTTGTATGATCATGGGCAATCCTTAATTATTTCTCATCTAATACTATATATAAAAGCAGAAGCCTTTAATGAGGTGCTGCCATGTTCACAATTTTTCCTTTAAAATACCATACGGTGCACCATTTGAATAGGATAGTGTTCTTATCATCAAACTTCAAACATCTTAGAAACTTGCCATGTTTGGAAACATCTTAAGGCTGTGTTGCCACGTTTGGAAAAATGCCCCCTTAAAAACTTGCCACGTTTACGATTAAAATTCCAAAAGTTACAGTGTTTCACCAAAACACGTCTAAAAAGTAAAAACTGAAACCTAAAACACTACATTAGAATAAAAAGAAGAGAAAGCATCCTTATTTTTCTCTCTCTCCCAAAACAAAAAGGAAAAAAAAATCTCTCCTTCATCGTCGAAGAAGAGGAAGTTGAGGCAGAAGTAGAAGCGTTGCAAGTAGTGTACGGAGACAATTATGTGGTTCTCTAATCCTACCCTCCCCACCTCCACCTCCTCCTCAAGCCTCGCACCACCGATGTCACCTCCCAACAGGTCTCTCTCTCTCTTTACTATTTTCTATATATGTTTGGTTGCCCAGAAAACGATGGAAAGTAAAACCAAAACCCAGAAAAGGTAAAAGAAAAACCTTCGAAACCGAATCAAAAGACCACACCTTTTTCTTTACCCAAAAAATTTGTGCTAATTTCTTCCCTTTGCAATCACTTATCACATTTCTCTTTAATTAAGATTTTAATGTGTTTCGAAGTCATACCCTACGACACAATCACACCGCTTTAAAAAAAAAACCTACGTTCAAATTCCTTTCAATATCTTTTACTCTACTTTGTGATTAAGGAAAACATAAACTTCAATTGATGTATATCCATAGTTTGCAATTAGACTTCACCATCTTAATTCTACCAAAAATTCAGAAGAAGGAAGATGAGTCTCCTCTGCCTATTAACAACGCCTCTAACTGGGTTCCTATTCATTCTCCGACTTTTCCCCCACAAATTAGATCTGTTATATGTTTCAAACTTTTACCATTACAGTTGGGTTTGGTTCCAGAAATAAGGGTTAAGGAATTCGAAATTCTGATATGTGAGTATTAATTTAGATATTTTCAGTAATGGGTTTGTTTAAATTCATCTCTTTTGGATTTAAAACATTCAATTTCTTTCTCTGCAGAGATGAAGTGGAACTTTTCTTCAATCTGGAGTCTCTAATTTCATCAAAGCAAAGGTACCAATTTCTTTGCCTAATATTCTCCTAACTTTTCCTCTCTATTTGTTGAAATCAGGGAAAACCTCCACAAAATGAAATCTTTCTAATCCTTTAAACTTAATTATTTCACTTTAATTTTTAAGTTTTGTTTTCTCTCTTACATGTTCTGTTATTTGTAAGGGGGATTGAAATTGTGGGGTTTTGAAATCTGAAAATATTTTGTTATTTTGTTTATACATTGTAGATTTTAGACGATATTTTTTTTAAAGATACTTTTAAGTCATGATTTTGTTATTTTTGATGTTGGTTTTTTCTGGGTTTTGCATGTTTTAAATTGTTAAATCTGAAAGTATAATGTTCTTTGTACAAAATTGATTACTTTGTATGTTATGGTAGAGAATAATTTTCTCAAGGATTTACTTATAAAAAAAAAATGACTTTCTCAGAGATTCCTAGGTGTTGGTTTTGGTGTGCACAATATTTGGTTTTTTGGGTTTTTCATGTTGTATGCCATTCTTGAAAATTCATTGAGAATATTTTTAGTAGTAAGAAACAAAAGTGAAACAATAGTAAAAGGAATTGTAACCAGTTTTGAAGGTTTTAAATTGTTTTGTTTAAATTACATTTGTTAGTTTACTTTGCTAATCTGTGAATTATGGTCATAAGTAGAGAATTGCAACCAGTTATG
Source organism: Notholithocarpus densiflorus (assembly GCA_030021035.2). Classification (NCBI taxonomy): domain Eukaryota; kingdom Viridiplantae; phylum Streptophyta; class Magnoliopsida; order Fagales; family Fagaceae; genus Notholithocarpus; species Notholithocarpus densiflorus. The sequence continues at coordinate 5,015,382 of JARYZH020000024.1, read as the reverse complement.
ATATTTAAATACCATGAAATTTCAGCAAGTTGAGATGATTAGTAGAGAATCTGTCATGCAGTCACATGAGAAAATTCAATAATTCAAGGCTTTATACAGTACTTTACTCAATTGAGATGATTTCTTTTCAATTTGTGAATGATGGAAGTATTTGTTTTGCCTAATTTATAGTGTAATGTACCAAGTTTCTTCGGTCAGTTTTCTTAATCCTCTTATACTTTTAAGGTCTATTTTGGAAGAGAATTATGAGTGGAAAAAGCTTATAAATAAAGGAGTTCACACATTGAAGAAGCCACAATATTGGTTTATGTTTTTAGTAAACTATGGTATTTGGTCTTGCTACATTTTGAAAGTACTACAATTTGACAGTGAGCATGATATTCTGTTTTTGTTTTAGACTTTCAGTTGTGTTATATTGATCCTGGAGTTTCCAGTGGGGAGGAGATGAAACCACTGAAGAGAATATATAGTGCACAATTATAAAGTATTTTTTTCTCTATTAGTGCTTCTTTTAGGTACTATTTATCTATTTCATTATGTTATTTACCTCATTCGATCCCTTTTCTGTTGTACTGTATGAAAAAAATATATTTAAAGGTTATTACTTGAACACCAAATGAAAAAAATTACAGCTGTATGTTTGTTTTGTAATTTTGTTTAGCAAGTCAATATATTGAAGTTTTGTGATAGTTAATCTGCAAGATTCGCAATCTCACAATCCGATTACGTAATTCTCAACTGAAATTACAAAAGGTATCCATCCATGACTAGAGTAACCAACTAAAGCACAATTGCAATTTAATTCCGCTCACAAACTTGATTTGCACTGAGTATCTCATTTAGAACCTATAGTTTATCGTTATAGCATTACAAAAAATGTATAGACACACACTCTCTTAGAGAAAGAACATCATTATCAGAAACATCAAAACATTTCTCCCTACATTCTCTCAATTTTGTTTTGTTTTGTTTTTTTTTTTTTTTCCAGGTCCAAGAAAATCCTCTCAGCTCCAAAAACTTTTTGCAGATTAAACCCATTAGTCAAGAAAAGTAATTCTTATCTAAGTTCTGAAGAATAAATTCATTGAAATGGTTCATGGTCATCATGGACGGATTTTTTTGGAAAATTTCATTCTTAATTGAGAAGTTTCTAATGCATATTTATACAGTGCAATTGGTTAGGTAGATTAGGTAATGATAATCATGAATTAACTAAAAATTGCCATAATGATTATTATTGCTTAAAAGCTAATCCATATTTAATATACATTTCAGTTGATTTAAGGATCATCTAGATCTATTATTGCTTAAATTCTATGAAATTTTTGTGGTTTTAGATAGTGCAATTGGCATGGATGCTTGACTTTTATACCCAACTTTAATGGCTACATTATAGTGATTTTTAGTTATTTAAGTTGAATACCTCTATTTATCCTAGCCAGGTACAAATGATTTTTTATTTGGATAGAGAATAAAAGGATGATTCAAAGAGCTACAAAGATAGGATAGCAACAGATTGGTAATTGAATTAAAAATTGGCATGCATAATTATATTAGAAATGCGTTAGATTTAATAGATGGCTTGGTCAATTAGGAATCACACCAAAGCTCTAGATGGAGTTAGATGTGTGTGTGTGTGTGTGTGTTACATTTGTGTTTTAATATTTGATAGCAGTACAATGCTTACAGCAAAGCTATTTTTTGGTTTGATTAACTCAAAGATATGTAACTATAAATATCTTTCTTAATAGTTCAATGATTGATGTCCAAATCAATTGAAAACAATTATAAAGAATTAGGTAGATGGTAAAGAGTAAAGCACCCTACAGTCTGCATTGCTCTATACCAGGAAAGGGATTTCAATTGGATTAATATGCATGTTGTAGGAAGTGCAAGGATACTAAGAGGAAAGCTTTAAGACAAATAGCTTAAACTCAACAACAAAAGTAAGATGGAATATTGTATGCAATTATTATGTTGTACATTGAGGATATTTTTATTGAATTATGAAGTAACTATTCAATTTATTTGTTTTTATTTTCTGCAAAAAAAAATTGTCTAACAGTATATGGAGTTATGGTATTTTTTGTGGTGTTAAAGTGATAGAATGATTTTGTATATTTTGTGGTGTTAAAGTGATAGAATGATTTTGTATATAGAAAGTAGACACTTCTCTCTACATGGTCTAAAATTTTGCCAGTTGGTGTAGTCCTTGCAATATTCTTTTGTTTTTAATTAATTTTTTAAAGTTTCTGTAAGACTACTTACTACTGTAGTCTGATGTAATTCATTACTAATATAGGATTTGAATTTCATGATATTTGAATTATTAATTATTGTTAGTTGAAAACACCGATTCTTGCTTCTAGCAAAAACAAATACACCTATTACATGCTTGAGTGTATGTGTGATGAAGAAAGACGATTTTTTTTTTTTTTTTTTTTTTTTTGGGATCTATTTCAAATTTTGTTGAATGAACAAGAAATTTCAAGATTAGATTTCATAGTTTTCTTTCTTGCAAGTGTTTTTATTTTTATTTTTTTTATTTAAATACTTTTTTTGGTATTATCTAATTATAAAATGTTTAAATTTTCACCTACAATTTTTCTTTTGTAATAAATAAAAGTGTCCTGCACATTGTGCTGGTTATAAGCTAGTTTATTTAATGGTACTAACTATGCATATTGGGAAGTACACATGAGAGCTTTTTTGCAGTCTTTAGATGAGAAAGTATGGCTGGCAGTTGAAGTAGTTTAGAAGAAACCCTTGAGAAGACTTGTCTGACCGAGCGATTCATTCGAAACGCCAAGTCATTCTATCTGACTTCCTAGACACTCCTTTACCCGTTGTGTTTAGCTCTCGGGGATGGGCTTCTCTTTGTGAGAAATCCTTGAGGTGTCCCGACGTGTTTATACAGGAGTTTTACTCCAACATGCATGCCATTGATGCCTCTGTACCTTGGTTTACTACGGCATTCCATGGTACATGTATCGTAGTCACTCCGGAACTCATTTCCGAGGTACTACATGTCCCTAGGGTGGATCATCTGAATTACCCTAGTCATTGTCATTTCTCTTCCATCTATAGAGACAAGCTAGCCTCACTCTTCTGTGAGAAGGCCATGTTGTGAGGAGGTACCCTAAATTTCTCCACAAATGAGTTTGCTAAGGGTTCACAGATACTTATAACACTATCACCGAGCCTCGTGCTCGTTTTATTCTTTCCCTCATGGAAGGTCTTTCTATAGACTTTCCATCGCACATGATAGAATTTATTATAGATTGCTATCGAGACACGACTACACATGATAAGCTCATATTTCCTTCGGCTATCACACGCATCCTTACACACATGCACGTCACTATTCCTCCCTCTCCTCTCTTCCATGTCATGGGTGCCATAAGTAAGGAGTCTATTCAGAGGAGTTCAGCACAGCTTGCTGCAAAGTGGCCACGTGTGGAGCCTACGAATGTAGCCCCTACAGACCTTACAGCCCATTCCTTTCGACCGTCTTCCTCCTCTGCCTCTTCTTCCTCATCTAGGGAAATTGTCTCCCTTGCTGACATCATGGACACATTCGTGCTGATTTTGGTAATCGTCTTGACCATCTATCCGATGAGATGTGTCAGATGAACACTAGAATCAGTCGCATCGCTTGCCGCCAGTCTCGCTTTGGTGGTTTTGTACCCTCACCTTCACCAGAGCATGCCGAGGAGTCCTCTTCTTCGGATGGTGGAGATGATGATGATGATGCTTCTAGCTCTGAGTCGGATGATGAGATGACGACCTCTTAGTGATACACCCTTTGTCACTCATGACAAAAAGGGGGAGTAGTTTTGTAGATGAGAGTAGTCTTGTTGTTAGGGGGGGCAGCTAGCATAGGATATACTAGATAAGGGGAGAGTGTTTGAGGGATGTAGTGAGGTTTTGATGTATTCTTTTCTCATTACATGTACCATGGTCTTGTGACCCCTTTTATTACATACATTGTATTCTTTGATATATATATACATATATATATATATATATATATATATATATGAGATGATGTATGTTTTCTTCACCTTTGTCTCATATGTGTTGGTTATTTTCTATCTTTATACACATGTTTCTTCTTGTATATAACTTTTTTATGTTTCATACTTCATGCCTTGATGAATCTTGTTTAAGTGTTTCAGATAAGACAGGTTGCAAGTCTACCATGCCATGATCTCTCTTCTTGTAAAGTTTTTTAAGAGTTCATTATAGGGTTAGACTTATGTACTTTTGTAAATTATAGGACAGTTATGTTAGACTTCTCTCATAATTGCTTTTTGTGGTTTTGTCACGGATGGCCACAGGGGGAGATTGTTATGGTCATATTTTATTATAATTGGCTAATCCTTTGACAAAATGCACTTTACTTGTAATTGGGAAGATCTAAGATAGGTTTAGTACTTCAAGAAACATGTTGTTCAAGTCAAGTTTTAAAAACATGAAGATTGGTCCAAGAAACAAGTGAAGAAAAGTTGTTCATTAAGTCTCGACAGATAACTCGACAGATGCCTACTATCGAGACTTAATGTGAAGCTCGATAGATATCTCAACAGCAACTCAATCTATCGAGAATTACAATTTTAGAATTTCCAGATCTGAAATTCGACCCAGTCTTGTGTATTTGTTTAGGATTTCTTTTCTCACAACCCTAGACATATATAAGGCTTATTTTAATAGCTGTCATACACAGATACAGTGATCAAGAGACTTATTTTCTCTTTGTGAAACTACTGCGTTTGTACGCTATAGGGTTTTGTAACTGAGTGCTTCCAAATCTTCATTATTGATGAAGTGAAGAACTTTGCAGCCAATAACATCTATTCAAGTTACTGGAGTTAGTCACGTACTGGGATCCGTACAAAGGGTTAGTCATAAATTGGAGGTTTGTGCATCAAAGGGAAAGAAGGCTATTACAAGATCAAGTCCAATTAGATACTGGAGCAAAAGTTCAACTATAAGTTGGTATTTTAGGATAGGTCAGGGTAGTTGGTAAGATTCCTTATACTTGTAACCATTTGATTGTTGATTAGTAGATTCTTGGGAGTGGTGACCTTAAAATCACCCGGTAGGGTTTTTGGCTTGCGAGGTTTTCCCCATTTGTCAATAAATCACCGTGTCTAATTTATTTTCTGCTGCACTTAGTATTTTTGGTGATTTGTTGGTGCCTTCACATTTTGCATGCAATTAAACTTAATTAATCAGCTTGAGTAATTGAATAATTAAACGGGGTCAAGCTATCTTAACCCAACAACTACAACCAGTACTTCTCAAGATTTAATGCTATGATTGGGTCTATAAGTAGAGAGCTTACTATTTCCTACTTTGGCAAAGATTTGACTAAGATGGGGAAGCATCATAATGACCCACTGCACATTACTATAGATGCCAAAGGCAAGAGGATACCAACGGTCTTAATTAAAGATGGAAGTGCTCTGAATGTGTGTCCTTTAAAAACCGTAAGTTGCCTAGGCTTAAGTATTGAAGATTTTGTGCCATCTAATCAGCATGTGAAAGCACATGACAATAGCAAAAGGAAGGTTTTAGGGACAGTGACGTTGGAGCTTACCATAGGGCCCATGATAAAAAAGGTGGAATTTCAAGTACTGAACATAGCTTCGTGCTTTAACATGCTTCTTGGACAATGATGGATTCATGATACTGATGGATAAATACATGTTTGCATTGCATACAAAATATACGCAGCTGAAAATTAACGGATCTACTTCATTCGCAATTGATAACATATACTATGTAAGTTTCAGATTATAGAATCAAGAAAGTGTACCTTGGTGCCGTAAAATTCAAAACCAAAGATCAAAAGTTCTTGAGAACATTTTTAATCTTCACTTCAATTCCACTTGTGCCCAAGATGTGTGGTCCCTCAATCAGTTATATGTGTGTGTTCAAGAGAGAAATTAGAGAGTGTCCAACACTTACACACAAACCATTTCATGTACTTGTTGTTACAAAATTCTATATGTTTCTCTCCTTATAACTGATTATCTAATTGGGCTAGCCTTTTGGGCCTTTCCAATTGGGCTATAGTATGTGGCTTGGAGTGGGACCAAAAGGGAACAAATAAGACACTAGCTCCAATGGGCCTTGGGCTTTTCTGTCAACTCTTGACAAGTCCAAAGTTACAATTAATTATATTTAATACCACTATATAAATATAATTGCACTCTAGGCCTCATTAATAAATTATATCCCAAGACTTTATTGTACATGCAACCCCTTCATAAAATATTCGTAGTAATACAAAGTCATAAAAGTAGACTGCCACTTTGAAGATTACTACATCTTAATCCTTGAGTACTCGGTTTAATCCTTTTAAGTTATTCATCATATATTTATGAAAACCAATTTCATAAATATATACTTTAGTAATTTCTTACCAAAGTGGTTAGGCCTAACTCTCTGAATGACTGAACTCATTAAACTTATCTCAAGGGAATATTTTATATCTCCGTTAAGAGACTATGAATTCCATCTTGAGAATATATGTTCCATCAACACTAAATGTGGCTGCCTAACATACTGAGGTTTTGACCGTTACTTTAGATCTCACTCCTAATATATCAAAACAACCTACACTTCATGATCAGGTCCATTATTCTCTCAGGATTAAGAGTTCATGTAAATAGAAATCGTGAGATTTATTATTCATTTGACAGTCATTGGGAGAATAATAAATCTCATAGTGGTCTAGTTCAATATGTCTTAACTCTTAAAACATATCAACTAGAAGTCTCCACTTCCATGATCAAGACAAATCATCTTAGTTGATATGTTATAGTCTTCACAGATGAAATGCCCAATTTCATCACTGACTACGAACTACAATTCTGAGTTTACAAAGAACTTGTGACTTATATCTTCTGTGACTAAATCACATAAATCACATACTATGCATCTCATTTTATAAGAGAATCTGATTTTATAAGTTGCGGTTGAATCTGAAGAAGTGCACTTTCAGCGTGACATTCAGAAAATTGTTGGGGTTTATGGTAAGTTAGAGAGAAATTGAGGTGGATCCCCTATAGCTTGAAGGCAGTGAAATTGTTCTTGGTAACAAAATCAAAGCTACTAACCCATCTATTGATATCATGTGTGATTGAATGAGGAGGATTTTGATTGTTGGCCATGAATAATTCTTGTTTGTGATTGCTATTTCTTGATAGTTTTGATGTAGAGATTTGTTTGTAGGTTTAATGCCAAGATAGGCTCTTCTAATCTCTAACCATGTTTAAATAAGTTCAGAGAGTTTGAAGTTGACTGGGAAAGTGTTTCATAATCCAGAATGGAAAAAATATTTTTCAAAAAATAGAAAAACGAAGAAAACACGTCGAAAAAACACGGAAAGTCTGGGCCAGATTGGGTGTGCCAATTGGCACTCCAAGAGTGCCAATCGGCATTTCTTGAGTGCTGATCAGCCCTCCCCAAGTGCCGATGGGCACTCCAAGAGTGCCGATTGGCACTTAGCCTTGTCATGGTCAGATCAAGTTATTTGGTGTTTTTGAGCACATTGTTGGTCTGTTTTGGCTCCATTTTTCACTCCAAAAAGTAGTTGTGCAATAAAATTTCTCAAAATTCACATTGATTGTCAAACTGGGGCATTTGGCCATACCTCGTTCATTTTTCAAAAAAAAAAAAAATTATCATCATCATTTGTTTCAAAAAAAAAAAAAAAAAAAAGAAAGAAGAGGAAATTAACCAACTTAAAATTTTTTGAAGTCATGCATTCATTTTCTAAACTAAGGGCATTCGGCCATGCCTTATCCCCCTTTCTAAAACAAACCAAATCAATCATCTCTTTTCCAGAAGAAATCATTTTTCTAAAAAAATCATCATACATAAATTTCCAAACTAGGGGCATTCGGCTATGCCTCATTCAGGTGAGCACAATCATATCAGAAGTGGTCAAATAAGTTCAAATTGTACACTACAAAGCTTCATCAAGAGAATTCTAAACTCTCATCTAAATCCTAGCAAAGCTAAAATCATCTAAGGACAAGGAGCTAAAGGGGGGAAATTAGTACAAATTGTCTGACTAAGGAATATTTTGTCTCTTGCAGGAAAATTAAAACATATGTCAAGTATCATTCGGACTTCAAGTCCGCCTATGGGAAGATCTTCTAGACCCACCCCTAGAAGAACCACCCTCTGTGTCTCCTTCTCGCTCTTGACTTTATAAAATCGAGATTCTTGTTGCCTATTTTGAAATTCAAGGTTTCTGATTCTTTCTTCAAAAGATCTTGTGATGGCCTTAGCATTCGCCATTCGATTACTCTGCAAAATCATCAAAGACAGGCGTGGGGAGTGTTATTTTTACCCAATTCACTTTGTTTAGCAGATATTGGGAGGATTTCGTGTGTGCCAACAGCTACAAGCCTCCAATCATCCACATGCTTTCGTCCACGAGATCAACACCCACCTAGACCATAATGTTGGAAAAATTACATGTTTGTATCACATACAAAGCATACGCAGCAGAAAAATTAACGGATCTACTTCATTCGCAATTGATAACATGTACTATGTAAGTATCAGAATTAAAGAACAAGAAAGCGTACTTTGGTGCGGTGAAATTCAAAACCGAAAATCAGAAGTTCTTGGGAAGACTTTTAGTCTTCACTCCAATTCCACTTAATGCCCAAGATGTGTGGTCTCTCAATCAGTTTCCAAGGAGAGAATATTGAGTGTCCAACACTCACATACAAACCATTTCATTCATTATAAGAATTCTTATGAAAGACTCTTCATCTTAACCTTATGAAAAATCACTTATAAAATTCTGTATGTTTCTCTCCTTATATACAACTGATTATCTAATTGGGCTAGCCTTTTGGGCCATTCCAATTGGGCTCTAGTATTTGGCTTGGAGTGAGACCAAAAGGGACCAATAAGACACTAGCTCCAATGGGCCTTGGGCTTTTCTGTCAACTCTTGACAAGTCCAAAGTTACCATTAACTATATTTAATACCACTATATAAATATAGTTGCACTCTAGGCCTTATCTATAAATTATATCCCAAGACTTTATTATACATGCAACCCCTTCATTAAAATATTCGTAGTAATACAAAGTCATGAATGTAGACTGCCACTTTGAAGATTACTACATCTTAATCATTGAGTACCCGGTTTAATCCTTTACGTTATTCATCATATATTTTTGAAATCCAATTTCATAAATATATACTTTAGTAACAACTTACTAAAGTGGTTGGGCCCAACTTTCTTGAATAACCAAACCCATTAAACTTATCTCAAGAGAATATTTTGTCTCTGTTAAGAGATTATGAATTTCATCTTGAGAATATATGTTCTATCAACACTAAATGTGGCTGCCCAACATACTGTGGTTTTGACCGTTACTTTAGATCTCACTCCCGATATATTAAAGCAACCTACACCTCATGATCAGGTCCATTATTCTCTCAGGATTAAGAGTTCATGCAAATATGAGTCGTGAGATTTATTATTCATTTGGCAGTCGTTAGGAGAATAATAAATCTCACAGCGGTCCAGTTCAATATGTCTTAACTCTTAAAACATATCAACATACCAACTAGAAGTCTCCACTTCCATGATCAAGACAAATCATCGTAGTTGATATGTTATAGTCTTCGCAGATGAAATGCCCAATTTCACCACCGACTACGAACTAAAATTCTGAGTTTACAAAGAACTTGTGATTTATATCTTCTGTGACTAAATAACATAAATCACATACTATGCATCTCATGGATTAAGATAATGTCCCATTAGTTCATTTATAGATAGTCTCGTATAATTAAACAACTTAATTATTTATGACATGCCAATAAATTAGATTTTAAGGCATAAACCCCAACAATCTCCCACTTGCCCTCAAAGACAATTTACCTTATATCCAACACTTATCTCCCTTTAGAGTAATTCATAATTACTCTAAGGCAAGGCTTGGAAACAAGTTTTAGCCAAATTTATTGCATAAGTTATCTTTTCTACTACTACTTCTTAAGTACTCATATCTCTCTAATGAGATAATACTTACGCTTAATGTGTATCTTCACCACCTAGGATGAACACATATCTTGAAGTCTAACTTTATGAATCACACGTGTATCTTCACCACCTAGTAGTGGACAAGTATATAATCCCTCATTGTCCTAAGATATATGAGTATATGCTTTACTCCCACTAAGTTAAGTGATCTTTGATTCAATTGATATTTGCTTACCATGCCCACCGCAAAATAGATATTTAGCCTAGTATATAGCATAGCATAAAGACTTCCTATTGATTTTAAGAACTGTCTTAATATGCTCTTCATTTTATGTCTTAGGACTGTAACCCTTTATAAAGGAACTTCAAACTTAAAAGGAAGGAAATCCTTTCTTAAAGTATTACATGCTATACTTGGCTAGAATCTAATCTATTTAAGCAGTTTGAGATAGACCCAACATCCTAATTTCTGAATTTTAACAAAGTTTAATTATTAGGATGTGACTAGTCTTTCCCAAGTACTTTTATATCAAACTGGACTAAACAACAAAACCTCTATTGATGACTATAACTCTATATCATTCTAAATGATTAGAATGTCATCAACATACATTATGAGATTTATTATTCTATATACCTTTTACACACATAAGGTCTTTTAATACTTGATCAAAATCAAACAATTTGATTTCTTGATCAAAAATGATATTTTATGATTCATATGCTTGCTTTAGTCCATAAATAGAATTTAAGCAACTTACATACTAATCACTATTGGTTCTTTGCTATGTACAAGTCTAGGTACATCATATAGATGTCTTCTTCAAGATTTCTACTAAAAGAAGCTTTCTTGATATCCATTGCCATATTTCATCCAAATGAAATATAATGGATAAGAGAATCTAGATAAAGTCAAACTTGACTATTGGTGAAAAAATCTTTTCATAATCGAATCATTTCTTTCTGAATAAATCTTTTCGGCACTAGTCTTGACTTTGAAGGTTTGCACCTTCAATTCTATCAATCTCATTTTATTGTAGACCTATTTGAGAACAATAGGCTCAATGCCAATAGACGTCTCTACAAGTTCTGGACTTTAAATAGAATCTAATTCTATTCACATAACCTTGATCCAATAATTCATATTCATATCATCTATTGCCTCTACGTAGGACCGAGGATCAAATTCATATCCTTGTGGAATGACTTCAAAAGTTTATCCCAAAAGTATGAATTTACAATCCTCCCACTACAATATTGTACCAGTGTACTAGCTATATATATATATATATACACATATAGAATAATACCTTGTAGTGTATCTAATACAACCATCTCATTTCTAAATGTATTTTATAGTTGTCTCACAACAAATTCTAACATTTTTCTTCTAGAATAATTCTTTAAGATTATTCACATAGTCATCATTAAGAACTTTGTATTTGTACTTTACGGACATCTTGTAAGAACTTTGTATTTGTACTTTACAAACATCTTATCTTCTTTATGACTACCAAAACAATCTTCTGCAATTTCTTTTGGATACTCAACATAAACATACATTTTTCTACCTTTTGATTTCAATTTGTCAGACTTCCTTTCTAGCACAAGTGCTGGACATTTCCAAAAGTGGAAGTATCATATACTAGGTTTTCACCCAAACCACAATTTGAAAAATGTCCTAGGAACAAACTTTTGAAATCAACTTTAGAAAATGTATAGTAATACAAAGAGTATATCTCCAAAAGAAATAAGCAAATTGAAATACTTATCGTGTACTTTACTATATCTAAAAGAGTCTTGTTCATCCTTCATGTATGCACTGACTTAAAGAAGTCATTAATACTATATTCCTTTACAATAAAGGAGTCCTAGATCATATTATCCTCTAAATAGAATTCATAGATTGGGAATATAACAAAAATAATGGTTCTAAAAGCCCATCTTTCACCAATCTTGAATACCAGTTAGATTAATAAGATCTAGACATAAGTGCCAAAACATACAATACCAAAGAATGGAAACTTTCTCTTTTAAAAGTAAAACATGTAAATTCCCATCTAGAAAACAATCATGGACAAATCTTAGTTTAACCAAAACAGAAACACTTTCCTTCGGTCATGCTTTTGAGTCTAATTTCCTTTTGGCAACTACTAGGGCAATTTGCTTGCCCAACTGTTTGGTATTATAATTCCTCTTCTTATCACCCTTACTTTTCGGTTTAGGCTAAGAATTTGAATTAAATCATATTGATCATAGCCTTAGCTTTTAGGATGTCTTCCATTGCGTAGAACTCACTCATCAATTTAGATAATATAAAAAAGAATTTATTTTCAAAATAATCTGAATTGATCAAATGATTCTAACAAGGACTTATGGATCATATCCATATGAGATTAACATTTAATCTCTACATCCAAGAATTCCAATTCATTTAATAAAATAAAATATTTAGATAAAATGATGTGGAAATGGAATTCCTTAAGCTTTTCTTGGCACTCAAAATGACTTATATCAAACATCTCATCTAGATTTAATGTAAAGTTTAAGTCTAGTACTAACTCTTGCATCTCATGCTGTAGCACAATTGAGATAGAAGCCAATGTAACATCTTAGCATTTCAATGGAGACTATGATCATATCATAAGCTATCTTCCATCAATCTACCATGCATAGGAAATTATGACAATGCTGAATTAAAACATAAATATGTACTTCAACTCCTTTAAGCACCATGTCCAAAATTATTTCTTAGTTAATGTGATTCATTTAAAATAGTAGCTAGAGAACAAAATTATGACAATTTTATTTTGAGACTATGAACATAATTACAGGGACATTATATTTTGCATCCATAACCATATAGTATGAAACCCGAAAAACATACTATACTAGGTGCAACGACAACCCAATCCCACAATCAATATTCCTCAGAAGCAAGGTCATACCAATCACTATGATTAGGTGAGAATTATTCTCATTATTAATGCTATCATGGTAACTCTTACCAAACAAAAATAATTTGCCGCTTTTCCTTTAGCCTCAAAGTAATAATGACATAGCTCCAAAGGGAGGTTAACATTACACTTAGTCTAGTGTACACCATTGCCTAGAATCAATGTGAGTCACCAAATAACTCCACGGAAGCGTGGTCATTCTCAATGTAAAAACACACTTCACCTATCTTTAAGAAGTTTAACCTGTAGTACCATGAATTAAACACCCTCCGAAGGGAGCAAGGCATATACTCAAAGGCGAGGTGCCTAATCACACTACTATAAACTAGCAATGGAGGCCGTGAGAATCAACCCTTGAATCTCTCTTCCACTAGAAATTTTAAAACAAGTGGATTGTCATGAAATCATTGTGATTTAATCACAATTTTAACCCTACACATTAAATGTGTTTAATTGTTTAAATTCAATGTGATGCAACCAAGTCACGTCACTATAGCATAACGAACATTCGTGCTATCACAAAGAAGTTTAACCTTGTAATCTGTGAAATAAATGCCCCCGCATGGAATGCAAGACTTGAAGTCAAGACAAGGTATCTATTCACATTACAATAAACTTAACAAAAGGGCTATTTCAACACTCTCACTCATTATTTGGGTTTTTCTTTAAATAATTGTGATCCCATCACAACTAATAACCTTGCACTTATTGAAGACTCTAATCTTATTAGAATCACTAACTAAAATGGAAGTCCTAAACTATTTAGGATTCCTTAAACACTAATGAATCAAAAATTAGTTATATAGAACTCTATCCTTAATTTACTAGATAAAGTATTCTAATCTAATTAGAAACTATATATCTTTAATTAAGCTTTAATCTCATTAAAACTTCTAATTAAAATAAATTAAGTTAAAGACTTTTAATCATAAAACAATTTAGGACTAAGAGTTCTATTCAACTACCATCTTTGATCTCATTAGGTCTTTTAGTTAGAACCATGTGTAATCACATCACACATTTCCTTACACCTTATACATTTGAAAACATTTAGAAAATATTCAAAATTCCCTTCAAATGCATTTTCGTGAGAATCTCGTGACTAAGCTCTTCTCGCGAAAACACAAAAGACAGAAACTTTCTTTATGAGAAAACACTTAGAAAAATTCTGATTTTCCTTCTTTCGATTGAAAGAATGTGTCCCTCGATCGATCGAAAAAATTAAGAAATTTGAAGTCTTATCACTGTTTCATTCGATCGATCGAACGTGATTTTCGATCGATCGAAAATCGTGAAACTTGAATTTACAGAAATTTTCCAAGGGAGTTTTCAATGGTTTTTGATGAACAAACAATTAACATACAAACATGATAGTCAAAGAACGATATCAAAACTGAAATTCATTGATGCTATAGCCTTAAAGATCAATTTAACATACTTAAATTCAAATTTAAACAACATCATAACATCAATATCAATTTTTATCAAAAAATAATTTCAATGATCTTGCAGAAAATTAAGTGTATAATCTTCTAACAACATGAAATTACTTTCTCTAATTCCAAAACTCACAAAACATGTTATACAGATTTGAAATTGAAGACCGCTCTGATACCATTTGTTAGAAAAATTACATGTTTGTATCACATACAAAGCATACGCAGCGGAAAAATTAACGGATCTACTTCATTCGCAATTGATAACATGTATTATGTAAGTTTCAGAATTAAAAAACAAGAAAGCGTACCTTTGTGCGGTGAAATTCAAAACCGAAGATCAGAAGTTCTTGGGAAGACTTTTAATCTTCACTCCAATTCCACTTGATGCCCAAGATGTGTGGTCTCTCAATCAGTTTCCAAGGAGAGAATATTGAGTGTCCAACACTCACATACAAACCATTTCATTCATTATAAGAATTCTTATGAAAGACTCTTCATCTTAACCTTATGAAAAAGCACGTATGAAATTCTGTATGTTTATCTTCTTATATACAACTGATTATCTAATTGGGCTAGCCTTTCGGGCCATTCCAATTGGGCTCTAGTATGTGGCTTGGAGTGGGACCAAAAGGGACCAATAAGACACTAGCTCCAATGGGCCTTGAGCTTTTTTGTCAACTCTTGACAAGTCCAAAGTTATCATTAACTATATTTAATACCACTATATAAATATAGTTGCACTCTAGGCCTTATCTATAAATTATATCACAAGACTTTATTATACATGCAACCCCTTCATTAAAATATTCGTAGTAATACAAAGTCATGAATGTAGACTGCCACTTTGAAGATTACTACATCTTAATCCTTGAGTACCCGGTTTAATCATTTACGTTATTTGTCATATATTTATGAAATCCAATTTCATAAATATATACTTTAGTAACAACTTACTAAAATGGTTAGGCCTAACTCTTTTGAATAACCAAACCCATTAAACTTATCTCAATAGAATATTTTATGTCTCTATTAAGAGATTATGAATTTCATTTTGAGAATATATGTTCCATCAACACTAAATGTGGCTGCCCAACATACTGAGGTTTTGACCGTTACTTTAGATCTCACTCCCGATATATCAAAGCAACCTACACCTCATGATTAGGTCCATTACTCTCTCAGGATTAAGAGTTCATGCAAATATGAGTCGTGAGATTTATTATTCATTTGACAGTCGTTAGGAGAATAATAAATCTCACAACGGTCCAGTTCAATATGTCTTAACTTTTAAAACATATCAACATACCAACTAGAAGTCTCAATTTCCATGATCAAGAAAAATCATCGTAGTTGATATGTTATAGTCTTCGCAGATGAAATGCCCAATTTCATCACCGACTACGAACTAAAATTCTGAGTTTACAAAGAACTTGTGATTTATATCTTCTGTGACTAAATCACATAAATCACATACTATGCATCTCATGAACTAAGATAATGTCTCATTAGTTCATTTATAGATAGTCTCGTATAATTAAACAACTTAATTATTTATAACATGCCAATAAATTAGATTTTAGGACATAAACCCCAACACATAAGGCCACAAGTTCAGGAAGACAGAGAATGAGACAAGAGACTAAAGGGTTTGAAAATGTACGGGGCTAGTCCAAGGGACATTTGGGGTATATTCCGACCTGTCTAGATCCACAAAGTTGTAAGATCCATCAGAATTCATTATCTCAAATTTCCATGCAGAAAAATTGGGATATGTCTCCGTGAAAGAAGTAGAAGGACCACTAGCGTTGCTAAGAGCAGGACTCTTAGCTTCGGAAGATGAAGCCTAAAGATGCAACATTTAGACAGTTTCACAAAGGGTAAAATAAAAATGATGCAAATCATGATGCAAATTAATTTGGAAAAGAAAGAAGTTCACCGATGCTCCCAAGATATCAGTTAAGCAACCATGTAAGTAAGCCTTGACAAATTCAAGATAGTCTCCCGATATCCCAGAAACAACGCGGCCAATCCAAGCATGAGCTATTTCTTCATTAGTCAGAAGGTCTGCCAACCAGATAGAAGGACAAGGATGGGCAGGGATCATTTCAGGAGGATACATGTGTTGAACCTGAGCTAGCACCTGGTCACCAAGATATCAGTACCACCTATGGCCACATTCGAACAAGACCTAATGCTCATTCAACTCCCGAGCCCATGTACAGTCATCATGCTCTTCACATCCAAGCCAAGGGTCTAAGGACATCTGAACATCACAAAGAACCCAAAATGAAAAGAGAAGTCATACCCACAAAAAAAAAAAAAAAAAAAAATAAAAATGAATGAAATGAAAAAAAAAAATGAATGAAATGAAAAATAAATAAAAGAAAAAAACTGAAAAAGAGAGAAGGTGAAAAAATGGTTTTTAAAATTTTTCAAAAATGTTTTCAAAATCTGTAGCATTAATTTTGTTGAAAAAAAAAAAAAAGAGTGAAGAAAAGAATGAATGAAGAGAAAATTTTCAAACAAATGACTTAAGTTTAAAAAAAGAAAAAAAGAAAAAAAATAAAGAAAGAGAAGTAAATAAAAATAAAGAAAAGAGAAAAAAAAAAAAAAAAAAACAAGAAAAGAAAAAAACAAAAAGAATTTCACAAGGATAAAATTGATCATTTTCAGTGAAACAAAAAGGAACAGAAAATTCCCTAAATTGAGCGGATAAAGTCTCAATCATCAAAATTCTATTTTTTTTTTTTAACAAATTTTCAAGTTGAGCGTATAAAGTTCTCAATTAGTTTCCAGATCGGGCAAATAGAGTTCTCAATCTACTTCCAAATCGGGCGAATACAGTTCCTGGTCATCTTATTTCAGATTGGGCGTATAAGGTTCTGAATCATTCCAAGTCAGATTGGGCGAATAAAATTCTCAATCAACTTCCAGATCGTGTGAATACTGTTAGGATAAGTGCCCTTAAATCCTATTGTATGATGCTATGTATAATATTAAGTATGACATTATGTATGACTTAATATTGTGTTTAATAAAGTTGTTTTATTATTATCTGAAATAATGGTAACATGAATATTTGGACATTATCATATCGTCCATGAGATGCATAGTATGTGATTTATGTGATTTAGTCATAGAAGATATAAGTCACAAGTTCTTTGTAAACTCAGAATTGTAGTTCGTAGTCGGTGATGAAATTGGGCATTTCATCTGCGAAGACTATAACATATCAATTATGATGATTTGTCTTGATCATGGAAGTGGAGACTTCTACTTGATATGCTGATATGTTTTAAGAGTTAGGATATATTGAACTAGACCGCCGTGAGATTTATTATTCTCCTAATGACTGTCAATTGAATAATAAATCTCATGACTTATATTTGCATGAACTCTTAATCCTGAGAGAATAATGGACCTGATCATGAGGTGTAGGTTGCTTTGATATATCAAGAGTGAGATCTAAAGTAAGGGTCAAAACCTCAGTATGTTGGGCAGCCACATTTAGTGTTGATGGAACATATATTCTCAAGATGGAATTCATAGTCTCTTAACGGAGATACAAAATATTCTCTTGAGATAAGTTTAATGGGTTTGTTATTCAGAGAGTTAGGCCTAACTACTTTAGTAAGACTAAAGTATATATTTATGAAATTGGATTTCATAAATATATGGTGAATAACTTAAAAGGATTAAACCGAGTACTCAATAATTAAGATGTAGTAATTTACAAAGTGACAGTCTACGTTTATGACTTTGTATTACTATGAATATTTTATGAAGGGGTTGCATGTACAATAAAGTCTTGGAATATAATTTATAGATAAGGCCTAGAGTTCAACTATATTTATATAGTGGTATTAAATATAGTTAATGGTAACTTTGGACTTGTCAAGAGTTGACAGAAAAGCCCAAGGCCCATTGGAGCTAGTGTCTTATTGGTCCCTTTTGGTCCCACTCCAAGCCACATACTAGAGCCCAATTGGAAAGGTCCAAAAGGCTAGCTCAATTAGATAATCAGTTATAAGGAGAGAAACATACAGAATTTTGAATAGAACATTTTACATGAAATGGTGTATGTGAGTGTTGGATACTCTTGAATTCTCTCTTGAACATTTAATATAACTGATTGAGAGACCACACATCTTGGGCGTTAGTGGAATTGGAGTGAAGATTAGAAGTATTCCCAAGTGCTTACAATCTTTGTTTTGAAATTCACCACACCAAGGTACACTTTCTTGTTCTTGTATTCTGAAATTTACATAGTGCATGTTATCAATTGCGAATGAAGTAGATTCATTAATTTTTCCGCTGCGCACATGTATTTTTCCATCAAATACAGTTCCTGGTCACCTTACTTCAGATTGGGCGTATAAAGTTCTCAACCATTCCAAGTTAGATTAGGCGAATAGAGTTCTCAGTCTACTTCCAGATCGGGCAAATACAGTTTCTAGTTACCTTACTTCAGATTAGGTGGATATGATGGAAAAAAGCATGTTTGTATCGCATACAAAACATACACAACGGAAAAATTAACAGATCTACTTCATTCGCAATAGATAACATGTACTATGTAAGTTTTAGAATTAAAGAACAAGAAAGCGTACCTTGGTGCAGTGAAATTCAAAACCGAAGATTAGAAGTTCTTGAGAAGACTTTTAATCTTCACTCCAATTCCACTTAATGCCCAAGATGTGTGGTCTCTCAATCAGTTTCCAAGGCAAGAATAAAATGAGTGTCCAGCACTCACATACAAACCATTTCATTCCTTATGAGAACTCTCTTATGAAAAGCACTAATCTCAACCTTATGAAAAAGCACTTATGAAATTCTATATGTTTCTCTCTTTATATACAACTGATTATCTAATTGGGCTAGCCTTTTGGGCCATTCCAATTGGGCTCTAGTATATGGCTTGGAGTGGGACCAAAAGGGACCAATAAGACACTAGCCACTACAACAAAATGTATTTTTAGTGACGAAAATTAGTGAGGAAATATTTGTCGTCACTAAAAATACAGATTTAGTGACGAAATATGGATTTCGTCACTAATAATGGAAAAAAAATATAACATTTAGTGACGAAAAGTAATTTTCGTCACTATTGTTGATCTGAAATATGAGCGCCAATGGGAGAAAACTTGGTGCGAACTTAATTAATTTATAGTGACGAAATATTTCGTCACTAAAAGTTGAAATTTTTAGTGACGAAACAGTTTGTCACTGTAGGTGTTGCTGTGAATAGTATTAGAGACGAAAATCATTTCGTCACTAAAAGGAAGAATTAGAGACGAAAAACATTCGCCGCTAAAAATAATCAAGGTTTACAATTTTGCGAGGAAATCAAAATTCGTCTCTAAAAGTGTTCTTTAGCGACGAAATCTGGAATTCGTCACTAAAAATCGTAACAAAAATTTGGCACCTATTGTGACGAAACTGGAATTCGTCGCTAAAGGTGTTAGTATCAATATGGCGTTTCAGTTTTTTAGATGAAACCTTAACATTTTTTTCTCACCTCTCTCTCTCACCTTCGTTCACTCTCACTCTCTCTCTCTTCGCCGTTCATTGACGCTGCCGTCGAGCTCCTTTTGACGTCGCCGTCGAGCTCACCCTTGCCGCCGCCGTTGAGCTCCTTCACCGCCGCCGTCGAGATCCTTTGGTGTCAATGCTGTAGAAGGCCTCTTGGCTTGTTGTTGTTGGTTGGTTTCATCTTCTAAGAGAGACAGGTAAAGTTCTCTCAATTGCTCACTCCTCTGTAAGCCTATTTTATCAGCCTTAATTTCCGTGTTTTTTTTTTCTTTTAGGTGGGAAATTGAAGTTTTGGTATGTGAGAATGTATTTTTGTTTTTGGTTTTGGATTAGGCATTTGAGAAGCACAGTATGGAGAAAGACGTTGCAGAGCATATAAAGAAAGAGTTTGATAAAAAGCATGGCTCTACTTCGCACTGTATCATCGGCAGAAACTTTGGTAACACCACTTCCCAATCCATATTGCACAACCTTTCCTTTCTGGGTTTTTTTTGGGGTGGGTTTCAGATTTAGATTTAATGGTATTTAATGGTATGTGAGATTTTTTTTTTGGAAATTGGAGTTTCTATATTGGTTTTAGTTATTTATTTTTGGGCATTTTGTGTTGTGAGAGATGGTATGGAATAGATCTAGTTTTAAAGCTATTGATTGGATACTAGGAATGTGGTTAACGGTTTTATATTTAGTGGTTGACTTTTAAGTTGGACTTTAAATTTTTTGACTTATTTGTGGGGCTCTAGGTAGATTGGTGTTATTTATTTACTTTCTTTTTGTGTTTTTTAGTAATTAAGGTAAGAAGTTAATGCAGTTGCAGCTCTGTATCTTTGTGTTTCTCTGTGTAATCAATAACTAAGGGTAATGCTGAGTTGACTGTTTGGACTTTGTTTGAGAACTTAAAAGAATGCTTAATAGTTGTAGTTCAATGGTTCATTTAGGATAAACTATAGTTGAAGCCCGAAACCCATTTAATCTTCAGTTTACCTCATTGTTAGGCACTATCCCAATTCATTGGCTGGACTTTGTTGTTGCTGTAGTTATAGATTGCAGTAGCCAAGCATTTACTCAAATTGTCATTTCCAAATTCCATCTTTCATTATCAACTTTCCCTTTCATCAATTATTATTTTAAAAGGAGAAAATAACACACAGAGAGTTATGTATAGATATATATATAAATATATATATATAACACCGCATGCTCAAACTTCAACTACAACTGCATTTTACTTATAAAACACACAGAGAGTTTTTAAGGGGTCTTTTGACTCTTTTGAGTTTTGTTTTGGTGGGTGTGTACATACCTGCCAATAAGAGAGAGGCTTAATAGTTCCACTGTCAATCGTAGCTGAACAAATTAAAAGGATCTTGCGGTGTGGGTGGGTCACCGTTAGGGAAGTCAAGAGACAAAGGGCAGCAGCCCCTTTCTTTGGTATTATTCCTTTGAATATTCTTCTAGGTGTTTAGCAATTAAGGTTGACGTATACCCATTTGACAAAGTCCTTGCCAATCAACTACGTTGAAATAGAATTTGGAGTCTTTGATATGTGGTTTCTAGTACATGGTTTTTATTTATTTATTTATTTATTATAAATTATTAATATCTAAGTTCTTAAATATATACAAGAAATTGTTAATATATTATTGAGGTTTGTCAGAAGAGAGACCTTTTCTCCATAAAGTGAAAAGAAGATATGCTAGTCTACTTTTGCTCATTTGTTGACTTGGGTCTCAAAGTTTGAAAATATATATATTGATTTTACGTAATTATATCTTTCTAATTTATCTTGCACTTGTTTGTGAAAGTGATCAAGTATCTATATAAACCTAACTTCTTTCTTTAATTTTGTACACCTAAAAGGATTGGTAATTTAGCCAATTTATTCAGTTGTGCACCATTTAAATATGAATATGAATTGGGTTTGGGTTTGGATTTTGGTTTGGGTTTGGGTGAAATAGGAAGCTAAATGAAGTGATAATGAGTATTGAGAATGGATACAAGTCTAGTTTAGGGGAAAAAAAATTGTCTGCAAATCATCATTAGTACTAGTAACTCACAAGCATAGTAACTTTTTTTTTTTTTTTTTGGCAGGCAACTCATTCTTTGTTTGTGGTAACTTTGGATTTCTTTGGTTAAGGTGTGTGCTGACTTAAGCATAGTAAGTAATTTCTTATTAAATTCTTATAAGCATTATATTTTGTTTTGTTGAGAATTGGTATTGTGGTGGGTTGTTGTATTGGAGCAAGCGAGTGGCTTGTATGGTGTTATAAGGTGGTTTAAATTTATATTGGAAGTATTTCTTATTTTTTTGGGAATTGTGAATGGATATTGTTGATTTATATGTGATGAATATTATTTAATTGTTTTCAATACTTGTAAGCATTATATATTGTTTTGTTGAGAATTGGTATTGTGGTAGGTTGTATTAATGTAGACTTGTGCATTCATGAATGGGATATGACTTTATCTAAGTAGCTTATAGGCTTAGATGTTAGAATACATTATGCATGAGTTGTCCTTATTTTGCTAAATTCACCTTGCAATTGTAGTCAAACATGGATAAAAGTTGGATGACAATAGGTAAGACACCTGATGGCAGATGTTAGAAATGTTAGAATTCATTGGTACGTGGCTACTCTTAATGCATTGTTAGAAATGTTTCTTATAATATAGTTAATATTTTTACTTTATGATTTTAATGTAGTATTGTTTTTATATTTGTGCAGATTTCTTATTGGTGGCTTTTAGGGCATTTATTTTTGGCATTACTTGAAGACATTTGAGGACATCTTCTGTTGGTCCTAATTATATTATGCTACACTTTTTATATTGTTATAAAACATCTTGTGTTATTGTATGTGTTGCAAACAATTATTGTATGGAATGAGTTTGAATTGGATACTTGTTTTATTTTTTACTTGTGAAATGTATGGATCTTTTTTTATAAATGTGTTATTCAAATGTGAGGTTTTAATAATGTAATGACAGGTTACAGATTAATATCAAAGCCATGAAAAAAATAAAAACAGAAAATAAGTTTTAGTGACGAATTTTTTCATAACAAATATAGCAACAAAAAATTGTTTTAGTGACGACAATTTCGTCACTAAATATAGTAAAATTTTGTAAGAAATGGTTTTAGTGACGAAAATTTTCGTCACTATATGTGCCTGGATTTTCTTAAAAATAGTTTTAGTGACGAATTTTTTCGTCACTATATGTACCCTAACATAGTTTTAGTGATGAAATTATTCGTCACTAAATATGATTTAGTAAACTAAAGTGTTTTTAGTGACAAAATATTTTCGTCACTGAATAGTGTTTTTAGTGAGGAAAACATTTAGTGACGAAACATTTTCGTCACTAAAAGTTTAAAAAAAAAAAAAAATCAAATCGGACTTTTAGTGACGAAATTTTTCGTCACCAGGACTTTTAGTGACGGGGCTACAGTGACAAAATGAGTTTCATCACTAAAAGTCCAATTTCGTCACTAAAGGTCCTTAGTGACGAAAAACTGGACTTTTAGTGACGAATTTTTTCGTCACTGAAAATACATTTTGTTGTAGTGAGCTCCAATGGGCCTTGGGCTTTTCTGTCAACTCTTGACAAGTCCAAAGTTACCATTAACTATATTTAATATCACTATATAAATATAGTTGCACTCTAGGCCTTATCTATAAATTATATCCCAAGACTTTATTATACATGCAATCCCTTCATTAAAATATTCATAGTAATACAAAGTCATGAATGTAAACTGCCACTTTGAAGATTACTACAGCTTAATCCTTGAGTACCCGGTTTAATCCTTTACGTTATTCATCATATATTTATGAAATCCAATTTCATAAATATATACTTTAGTAACAACTTACTAAAGTGGTTGGGCCCAACTCTCTAGAATAACCAAATCCATTAAACTTATCTCAAGGGAATATTTTATGTCTCCGTTAAGAGATTATGAATTCCATCTTGAGAATATATGTTCCATCAATACTAAATGCGACTGCCCAACATACTGAGGTTTTGACCGTGACTTATAGATCTCACTCCTGATATATTAAAGCAACCTACATCTCATGATCAAGTCCATTATTCTCTCAGGATTTAGAGTTCATGTAAATAGAAATCGTGAGATTTATTATTCATTTGACAGTCGTTAGGAGAATAATAAATCTCACAGCGGTCCAGTTCAATATGTCTTAACTCTTAAAACATATCAACATACCAACTAGAAGTCTCAACTTCCATGATCAAGATAAATCATCATAGTTGATATGTTATAGTCTTCGCAGATGAAATGCCCAATTTCATCACCGACTACGAACTAAAATTCTGAGTTTACAAAGAACTTGTGATTTATATCTTTCTGTGACTTTTCACATAAATCACATACTATGCATCTCATGGACTAAGATAATGTCCCATTAGTTCATTTATAGACAGTCTCATATAATTAAACTATTTAATCATTTATGACATGCCAATAAATTGTATTTAAGGTCATAAACCCCAACAGGATAGAGTTCTCAATCTACTTCCAGATCGGGCGAATATAGTTCGTGGTCATCTTATTCCAAATTGGGCATATAAAGTTCTCAATCATTCCAGGTTAGATTGGGCGAATAGAGTTCTCAATCCACTTCTAGATCAGGCGAATATAGTTCCTGGTCACCTCATTCCAAGTTAGATTGGGAGAATAGAGTTCTCAGTCTACTTTCAGATCGGGCGAATACAGTTCCTAGTCACCTTACTCCAGATTGGGCGAATAGAGTTCTCAGTCGACTTTCAGATCAGGCAAATAAAGTTCTTGGTTACCTCATCCGCATTCAAGATTTTATCCAGGTTCATCAATTATCAAGTAGATTAGATGTCCATAGTTCTCATTTTTTGTAAAACAATAAAGTACTAGTTTAACACCCCAAGCTTCTAGGTTCTAGGGCTAGGAAATCTTTGAAAAATCAACCTCAATTAAATCATGGTTGCTACAATCAGTGTCTTTGTTTTACATTGACATTCACTTTTCAAGATCTGTTAATGAGAGGCATTCTGTAGACACTCGATTTTGCACCTATAATTTAATTTTGGAAGATGACTAAAATGACCTTTGCAAATACCCAAAAATCATACTTGCATTACATGCATTAAATCATTCATCATATGTCATAAAAATGAACTTGAGATTCTAACGGTCGTGACGATATGCCCGATTCCCAAATCGGACCGTCGAATTGAAAGATATCACAATGTCAAATTTTCACGGTTTGCATGCATTGTATGAGGGTGAAGCTGATCACGTGTGATTAATTGAAATTAATTCTGATTGGATAAACAATTAAAATTAATTAAATAAATTTGTGATTGGTTGTTGGTTGTTGTTTTTTTATTAGAAATAAGCTTGGTTGCATAGGGATAAACTAGGTAATCAAATAACAAGGGAATTGCTGATAATTAAGCCTTTTAGAATATTTATCTATCAGATAATTATTGTTTTAATGACCTTATTATCTAAATAAAAGGGATTTATCTTGGAATACGAGTTGAAAATACATCTAGGTACAATTCCCGACTTAGGAAACCCCTAAAAAAGAGTCCAGATCGAACCAAAGTTAAGAATTGGGCTCGGCACTTGAAACTGCCAAACGGCACTCTTGGAGTGCCGATCGGCACAGGGCAAGTGCCAATCAGCACTTCCTTAGTGCCAATTGGCACAACTTCAAGGCCCAGCCTAGAAATTGTCAAATCAAGCTAAAACACATCCATTTCGATTTTTTTGGGATAATAATTTGACCTAATTCGTATCTGATCGAACCTAGCTTATTTTCTAAGCACCAAACTTCTATAAATAGGGAACTAAAATCTGGAATCAGGACCCCTTTTTCTGTCCTCTCTCTCCCCTTACGTTAAAGAAATTTTGGAAGCTTTGCTTTAGGAATTTCTTTTCTGTTAAGTGGCCTTACTTAGATCCTTAAAAATTCATTCTCTTTGATCTCTTGGATAGTTCTCTGCTTGTGGAATATGTTCATGCATGTATGATTCTAACTTTACTTTCCATAACATGATTTTGTTTTTATTTTAATATCAAAAACATGCTCTCATCTATGCTTTATTTTCTATGAATGTGATGTTTCTTCTCGTGTTTATATAACCATGTTTGTCATATGTTATTGCATGCTCTCTTCTTGTTTTTGAAAAATTTACATGATTAGTTGATGAACATGCCTAGATCTAGGGTTGAATTTCTTTTTAAGATTTTAGATCTGCATTTTTATCCATGTTTTTTTAGAACTAAAATTAGATTTGCATTTTTCTCCATGTTTTTCAAACTCAAATCAAATCTGCATTTTTCTTCATGATTTAAAAAAAAAAAAAAAAAAAAAAAAAAAAAAAAAAACTGATATGTATTTTGTTTGCAAAATCTGATCTGTTATTTGTTTATTAAATCTAATCTATATTTTGTTTATAAAATTTAATCTGTATTTTGTTTGCAAAATCTAATCTGTATTTTGTTTATAAAATCTTATCTATATTTTGTTTACAAAATCTGATCTGTATTTTGTTTATATAATATGGTTTGTTTTTTAATAAAAAATCTGATCTGTATTTTTTTATAAATTTTTTTTTGCAGTTTTCAAAACAAAAGTTTGTTTTTTTTTTAAATAAAAAATCTAATATGTATTTTTTTTATAAAATCTGCCCCGCATTCTGATCTGTATTTTGTTTATAAAATCTGAGATCTGTATTTTGTTTATTAAATCTGATCTGTATTTTGTTTATAAAATCATATCTATATTTTGTTTGCAAAATCTAATCTGTATTTTGTTTATAAAATCTGATCTATATTTTGTTTACAAAATCTGATCTGTATTTTGTTTATAAAATCTGGTTTGTTTTTTAATAAAAAATATGATCTGTATTTTTTTATAAAATTTGTTCTGCAGTTTTCAAAACAAAAATTTGGCTTTTTTTTTTTAATAAAAAATCTTATATGTATTTTTTTTATAAAATCTGCTTCGCATTCTTCAAAATAAAAATCTGACCTGTTTTCTTTTAAAACAAAACCAGATCTGCATTTTTCATATAAAATTTGTATTTTCATAAAAAAAAAAAAAAAAAAAAATTCTCACATTTAGAAATCCAAACCAAATCTGAATTTTTATTAAAAATTCATTCTTTTTTTTTTTTTTTTTTTTTTAATGGAAACTCGATTTTAAGTTTTTCACTAAGCATTCTCATCAATTTTTTTTTTTTTTTTTAAAACAAAATAAAATTGCAAATCTAAGGTTCTTAAATAGCATTTTAACCCTAGGTCTAGGATTTGACATAGCATTTGTTGTACATCATTTGACATTCTGAATATGGGTATTTAATGGTCATTTAAAGTCTAGAAGACCAGACTCTATCTGGGCAGGGTGGGTGCCTAACACCTTCCCATCCTGTAACCTAGCCCCTAAATCTTAGAATCTTAGGTTGGTAGATTTAGTGTCTTATTTTTATTTTGGGTAGAATGTAACTTGGAAACAAGGCCTTGTATTTCTTTACTAGATTGTAACTAGGAAACAAAGCCATATAAAGTTCTTTCTATCAAGATGTAATTGTTTTCAATTAATGAGAAGGTGTATTATTCAAGATATGTTGTAATTTGTATAGTTTTCTTATTTTAATTATAAAATAATGGTGACTCCATATGATCCTGAAAAGGGAAGGTGTCGATGCCTACACCCTTTTCTTAGAGCAACCAAATTTCTCGGTCTCTCACACCGTTAATAAATTTTGGTCTTTGGCCCCAATGATGATCTTGAAATATGTCAACCAATGGTAATTATAGAGTTCATAATAGTTTGGAAGTAATCACAACTCAAAAGTGCTCAAATCGCTTTGAAATCGATACTGAAAAATGACCTTTGCTCACTGTTTTGACCATAACTTTTCATCCATGAAGAAGTTTTCAGTGAGATTTATTTCATTGGAAAGAAGACATCTTGGGTTTTAATTTGAACACAAATTTGCCTAATTTGGACTAATATTGAGTAAGTTATGTCCATTTGAATTTGGGCTAACTAGGCAGTCCAATTTTCTGGGTTTTAAAACTTCATTTTAAGGCCCAAAACATCATGCTTTAATGTGGGCCGGCCCATAGAGCCTTGGAACATCCAAAGACAATTAAAAATCCCCCATAACCCTAATTTTAACTTATAAATACTCATCTTATGTCTCCAATCAAAACCCTGGCTAGAGAGAGTGATTTATTGGTCTCCGTCTTCTTAAAAACCCTAATTCTCTTTTCCAAAACTCACACACAGTCCCTTAGCACGTTTTTTACAAATTAAAAACCTCTCTTTAGTTAGTTTTAAGGCAGAAACTATTTTCCCAATTTGATTTCTCAAAACCTTTTCCAAAACTAATCTTGTTCTTGAGTTGTGATTATAAAAAACTATTGTATTCTTTAATTCTCTTGTTCTCTCAACTTAATCTTTGTGTTGTAGGCACTGAGGGGCCGGTTAAATATCAACCAAATTGTGTTCCACAGCAAGGTGAGTCTCTCTTCATGGCTTTTCCTTGATTAGGGTTTTTATAACTTGTGTTCTTGTTGTTCTTAATTGATTTATATGTTATATATTCTTCGAAATATGTTTTGCTTTATTTAATTTGGTTTTGTTGTGTCTCATCATGTTTTGATTGGAGAAGTTGAATGATTGGATATTTTGATGAAAATGTTTTGATGTGTTAAGTGTTGTTCTTGTTTGTTGTTAGATCCAAAGCATGTTTAGGAATAGATTTTGTTTTGGATATCTTTGTTGTTTGTTTAGTTTGTTTATTTTTATATTAGAAGCATGTTAAGTTGTTAGTTTTATTGTTTTAGATTATGCTCTGCTTTTTGTATTTCTGGTTTCTAGGCTAGGGTTTTCAGGGCATGTATGCGTACGCATGCAAATGCAGACTTGAAGTGTGCGTACGCCTACAACTGGGCTGCGTACACAGGCCTATGTATGCGTATGCATACTCGTGCCCAGAAACCCTAATCCAAGTTTTCTACTTCTGTTTCTTTGTTTCATTTATGTAATACGCCTCTGTTTTGATCCTTTCTTATGTTTTTGAGTCTCTGTTTCTTTGTTTGATTGTTTGTTTGCTTTTAACATGTTAAATTAGGGTTTCCCCTCTAAGTTTTCTTTATTCTACCATGAACATGCATATGATATGGCCAGATTTCTAATGGAAGTGGCAGTATTCATTGAGGTTCCAAGTAAGAGGCACATGATTAGGCATAGGTGTGGGGTCTAAGGGTTTGATGAATCCTTTGGAGGTCAAGTTCTTATATGCTTGGGCAAGGGTCATTCCTATGTTGGAGAATTGGCTTTCTTTGTGAAACTTGGATAGGCTAGGGGTTGTTGAGGTATGATGGCACTCACATTCACAGGATTGGGTGCCTTAGAAGTGGCCGCTCCTCCTCCATTTGTCTTCTTGATTAGAGGCTTGCTCTCACCTTTCTGCATCTTTGATCCTAGTTCCACAATCACACAACTCCCCAAAAGAACTAATAGGTGATGACAGGAGCCTACTATTATATGCCGGAAGAAAATTCTTGATAATCATGTTGATTTGATCCTTGTGGAATGCCAGTTGCATCTTTTCCTTCATGGCCACGGTGTCCACGGTGAGTTTCTCAAATTGCTTATTCCTTTCATATTCAACCTTATCCCTTTCATCCCATTCTTCTTCTTCATCTTTATCATGTATCTCTATGTGTATAGGCTTCTTGAGCTTGCTCTCCTCAGGCTTGGAGAGATGACCACCCATGTTCTTGAGAGCATTGCCATGTTCTTCTATTACTTTGAATATCTTTTATGCAGTCATGTCATCAATTGGAGTAGCCATTTCCTCTTGAGATACTTCTTCTTGAAACGTCTCTTCTTGAAATATCTTTTCGTGATATGTGTCTGCAATTTTGACCAAATGTCTTCTGTTCTTTTCTCGGACCCAAATTGGAGTGGGGATGTGCTTACTTGATCTTGGTGGTGCAATGGTGCCTAAAAAGAAGTCCCATTTTATTAAGTTCATGTCCCAATTAAAAGTTTCATTTTATTAACTTAAATGTTTTGAGAAAGTCTTTAAGTCCATTTTAATAAAGGCCCAATTACAAAATCACTCCCTTTCCTCTCATGAACCTTGCCGCTTGTTTCATTGGACTTTAGTCCATTTACAATAAAGCTCTCATCTTACTCTCATGGGCATTCATTGGAACGTGCTTAAAGATTTTCAACCCTTTGTCTCAAATATGGGCTTACAATGTATCTATCACCTTTGGGCTCTTCTTTTTTTTCATTCAGTTTCATCATCTTTTTTTTTTTTTTTTTTTTTTTTTGAAGCAGCCCTTTAGCTAGAATATATTGTAGCCTTCTTTTCAAAGTCCATGAATTTATCATCATTTTGGGCCTTGGCTTATACAAGGAGGCCTAAGATTAGGGAATTTCATATTGACTTCGTATGATGTTTGATGCTAAGTCCATAGCATATTTGTTACCATAGGCCTAAGGCTCTGCTTTTCAAGAGGTCTTTTGATTTGGGCTTATGATAGCAACTAGGCTATGGTCTCATGAACCTTTCAAGTTAAGATATACCTTTGGACTTTGGGACAAGCCTCTTATATGTGAGAACTTCATTTCTTTTATCCCAATGTCTTAGGGTATGCCATAACTTTTGGGTCATCCTCAATTTTTTTTTACATCTTTTATTTGTCCTTTAGAATTAGGTGAACACAAGATATATGGTTGAACAAACAAGAGATATAAAGGGTACCCTCTTATTAATAGGATCTAGGATCTCTTTAAGTGTAGGTAGGCTCCCTAGTGCTAAAGCGATAGATCAGTAGGTCACTCATAACTAGGTGGGCCATGATTCCAACCTTGGGCCTAAATGGACCGTAGTGAATTGGTGGTAAACCGTTAACGTACTCAAAGTCCATTATAGGCAATGGCACAGATTGTGGGTTAGTGGGATGAACTCCAGAAGGTTTTGGCCTGAATGGAGCCTCCACCTCCCATTTATCACTAACCATGGTGAAAGGGACAAAAAGAACCAAGTGAAGTGTGTAAAAACAAATATTATATAAGCATTTATTAAGATTAAGAAATGAGAAACATTGGAGTCAAACTTTCTATCCCTAGTAGAGTTGCCACTATGAGCACAATAGGGGGAGTACGCCTCGGCCGAGTGGACCGTGGCGGAGAAGAAAAATGGAGTCGCCACCTAGATTAGGTCTAGGAACCATAGATATAGTGCCCTTCGTGGATGTAATGATCTACTACCAGAGCACGTGTCCGGAGTTTAGGTATGGGGATGGAAAGGTGTTCGACACCCAACCCTACCCGACCCGTGGGTCATTTTCCACTCATTGTGTCTTACATATTAATCTCATTAAAGGTATGTTCAACATTTATCATTCTAGACTCACACACACGCTAGCATACATTTAAGTAATCAATATGACATTTTTCATCCCAAACCCTATGATAGGCCAAGAATGTATTAACCCCTTTTGGTAAATTAATCAATTAATTATCCAAGTAGATTCAATTACATGCAATAAGCGTAGTAGCACAAAAAAATCATCAACTAAGTTAAATGCAACAGAAAATAAATTTGACACAGGTGATTTGTTTACGAATGGGGAAAACCACCAAGGCAAAACTCCACCAGGTGAATTTAAGGTCACCACTCTCGAGAATCCACTATTATCAAAATAAGCGGTTACAAGTAAAATGAATACCAATACCTAATACTAATCTACAATTGAACCCTTACCCCAATACCCAATTGGACTTGTGATGTAGCGGCAATCTATCCTTTCAATGCACGAATCCCAGTACGTGACTAACCAATGATGCACGGATTCCAATACGTGACTAACACACCAACTTGAGGAAGATGTTGGCTGCAAAGTTCTTCAGTTCATCCAACGATGAAGATCAAAAAGCTCCTTGGTTACAAAACCTTTAGCACAAAGACGTGGTAACTTCTAGAAAGAATATGATGAACTAAGGCAAATTTGTCTCCAGTCACAATATACATGTATTATCACTTTGCATCACGTTGCATCCCATGTGACGACCCTTAAAATAATCCTTATATATGTTTAGGGTTGTGAGAAAAGAAACGCTACACAAATACTCATGGATATGCATGAAATCAGATCTGGAAATTCTAACTTCGTAATTCTCGACAGATGCAGCTTCTCTCAAGCTTTTGTAGAGCTTCAACATTAATCCTCAATAAAAATGATTCTGTCAAGACATCTGTCGAGCTTTAATGAACATCACTTCTTCACTTGTTTCTTGGTCAGATTTGCATGGCTTCAATACTAAACTTGAACACTTGTTTCTTGAAGTACTAAACCCATCCTAGATCTACCCAATTATAAGTAAAGTGCGTTTTGTCAAAGGATTAGCCAATTTGCATAACATATGTCTCTAACAATCTCATATATGTCCTAACAATCTCCCTTTTTTTTAGCAATCCGTGACAAAACTACAACAAACAAATGAATCATGAGAGAAGTCTTAAATCACTAAACTCATAATCTCTTGTTGAAATACAAAACAAATCTAACCCTAACATAAACTCTTGAAAAACTTTGTAAGAAGAAAGTTCATGGCATGGTAGAATTTAACAACCTATCTTTCTAAAACACTTTGAACAAAACTCATCAAGGCATCTTGTGTGAAATAGAAATAAAAGATTGCATACATAAAAAAAAAATTAAAAAAAAACCTGTATATAAAGATAGAAAAGAAACAACACATAGAGAGATAGGTGAAGAAATATACATCATTATATATATCAAAAGATAAGTACAATGTATGTCGATAAGAGAATGGTCACAAGACCAGTATACATGAGGTAAAAGAAAGAAAAGAAAATACATAAGAACCTCACAACATCCCTAAAAAATGTATAGACATTCCCCCTAACAAAAAAGTCCTATACTAACTTTCCCCCTAAGTACAAGACTACTCTCAACCCAAAACTATTCCCTCTTTTTGTCACGAATGACAAAGGGTAAGTCATTGAGAGGTCATCATCTCATCATCACTGGAAGAGCTAGCATCCACATCATCACCATCATCACTATCCTCACCATCCTCATCTGCTGAAGCCTCTAGAGAGGGAGACAGAGAAGGAGCGAAGCCACCAAG
Organism: Notholithocarpus densiflorus; assembly: GCA_030021035.2. Taxonomy (NCBI): domain Eukaryota; kingdom Viridiplantae; phylum Streptophyta; class Magnoliopsida; order Fagales; family Fagaceae; genus Notholithocarpus; species Notholithocarpus densiflorus. The sequence goes on along the minus strand of JARYZH020000024.1, from coordinate 4,982,237 downwards.
GCGAGCCTATTGTCGTGCTATACGCCCAACATGGGTGTTCACCTGACACAACTCATCAGAAAGAGTGTCAAGGCGAGCATCCATGCGCTGAAGCTGCGCCATGATAGCCTCGAAGGTCACATCATTAGTTGAGGAAGAAGAAGCAGAGGTGGAAGGAACAGCTGAAGTTGCAGGACCAGTAAACTCCACACATGGCCGCTTCGTCGAAGCTGGGCCTCGCTCCGTCGAACAGAACCAATGTTAATGGCACCCATGGTGGTATAGTAAGAAGAATCAAGAATGGGGATGGAAAAATGGTGAAGGATCTGTGTGATAGCCAAAGGAAAGATGAGCTTACAACGGGTCGTTGTATCCTGATAGACATCAAGGATAGAAGTGATGAAGTGAGAGGGGAAGTCTATGGAAAGGTCCTTTAAGAGGGACAAAAGAAAGTGAGCACGAGGCTTGGTGATAGAGTTATAGTGAGACAGTGGAGTAAGAACAAAAGTTATCACCATGTTAAGGAATCTCGGACCTTTTGCAAAGCCCGAGCATGGGGTGTTTTGCTTCCCATCCCATGTGGAAGGCGTCTCACAAAAATGAGATAGAAGCTCGTTTCTAGACACAGTCCAAAGAAGATCACAGCCGGGGTAGTTAGGATGCGCTACCCTCGGAACATGTAGTACCTCAGATATAAGATCTAGGGTAACTACGATATGTGTACCTCGAAATGTCATGGCAAACCAAGGTATAGAGGTATTAATACCGTGTATATTGGAGTAAAACTCCTGTATAAACATGATGGGACACCTCAAGGGTCTCTCACAAAGAGATTCCTAGCCCCGAGTCCGAATGACCGCAAGGAAAGGAGTGTCAGCAAAGTTCGACAAAACAACACGGCGCTCCGAATGAATGCCACATTTCTGAAGAGGGGGAACGGGAGGATCAGAAGAAGAAGACTCAGAACCAAGAGGGTTCTGAGCCGGAGTGGATTTGCGCTTAGGTGCCATGCGCAGTCTATCTGAGAGAGAGAGAGAGAGAGAGAGAGAGAGAGAAAGAGAGAAAAAAACATCACAACCAGAAATAGAGACATGAAAGGATACGTATGCATGAAATATGCATGAACATGTGACGTGCAAAATATAACTTGCATCATGGGTAAAACCCAATCCAAACCTACCAGCACAAATCTAAATGCATGAAACATTGTTAAAATGCAATGAGAATGCAATGCATGAGCATATAATGACAATTTCACAAAGCCCAACCCAAAAATTTCAAGAAACACTCAAAAACCCCAAAACCTAGGTCTAAAATGCATGGATGCATGAAAAGAGAGAAGATTATAACACTTACCAAGTGTTTCAATCCTGATATAGGCCAACAAGCACAAGGGTAGAAGGTTTTGAGTGAGAGAGAAGTGTTTGGGGTGAGAGAAAAAGGTTTTTTGTCGAGAGAGAGAAGAAGAAATGAAATCTGATTTGTGCTCTAACCTTAAATAGAAATCGTAGCTTGATGGATCGAGATATCTGTCGACGGAAAAAAATACCTCGATGGATCGAGAAGCTGTTGAGAATCTATCGGCCAGACAGAAATTTTCTCGATGGTTCGAAGAAGCTGTCAAGCATCTATCGAGAAGAAACCCAGAAACCTCGATGGATCAAGATTGCGATAAGATCGGTGGAGACAAGAAGAATGAGGGGCTCGATAGAAGAGAATCTATCAAGGATCTGTCGAGAAGCTGTCAAGCTTGAAGAAAAGGAGATTTTCAAGGAGGAAAAACACAAAGAGATGAATGCAACAAGCAAGCTACTCAAACATAGATCCAATCAACATATTAAGCTCTCAAAACATCTCTCAACATATATGCAAAGCATTCAAGATCCAAAACACACACACACACACACACTAAACAAGTCTAACCAATTTTATATTTTAAAAACAAGTTAAGACATTTTAGTGAGCATATGTTAACACATGTATTCCTTATGATGGCCAAATCACATTGTACTTGCACATGTATCAAAAGTAGTAAAGAATTTGCGTGTTGTGTGTGATAACATAGCAAGAGTGCATAAGTGTCTCATATTATGACAATTTGAGATATGAGAAAATCAAATACACTCACACATAATCATAACTGCTTGATGGGGACTATCACCTTCGAGGTACATCCTATAATTCCCACATCTCCTAGAAACACACTTGCAACCACATTTAAAAGCATTTTAATTCTTTTTGCTTTTGATTTTCTTTGCATATTTTTCTTTTTGAGCATATCATGCATGGGTATATAAGAGAGAGAGAAGAAATACCCAATTATGTAAGCTTAAACATCACAATTTTGCTATGCCAAAGCACACAGATGTTATTCATGATTGGCGGGCTTTAGTGGTGAGATGGTTATTTATGCCTTTCTCTTAGGATTTTTTAGTCCTTCCCGTCAAAAAGAGTGATATGAGTGTTAAGTATAAAAGATCACTTAATCGTACTCATCACAAACATGAGCCACAAAGCTCACTTTCTTAGTTGTGCATTGAGATGCTCATCTAAGCTACAAGAGATACAAAGTTAAGAAACTTTGTTTCAATGGCCATCCATGGTACACAAGTACCAATATATACAAAACACACACTGTTTTTGTATATTTCTGATTTTTCAATTTTTTATTTTATTTTTATGAAAAACAAAATAAAGTAAAATTGAAAACAAACAAACAAGAACATGTTAAACAAAACAAAGCATAAAACTAGATGCAAATGCATGAGAAAGGATGAGAAAGAGGAGAGATCACTCTATGAAGATTACACCAATGTTTTGGCATAGGAATTTAAACCGTTTGCTATCAAGAGGCTTAGTGAACAAATCAGCCTTCTGATCATCAGTGTGGATAAACTCAAGAGTGAGTCTGCCATTTTTGACAAGCTCCCGGATGAAGTGGTGTCGTATCTCAATATGTTTAGTTCAAGAATGTTGAACAGGATTTTTAGAGATGTTAATGGCACTAGTATTGTCACAATAAATGGTAAGATGTTCTTGACGAATACCATAATCAAGGAGGAGTTTTTGCATCCACAGAAGTTTTTGCATCCATAGAAGTTGGGTGCAACAGCTACCGACAGCAATGTATTCGACCTTAGCTGTGGATAATGAGATGGAATTCTGCTTCTTACTCATCCAGGAGACAAGATTATTACCCACATAAAAACAACCCCTCAAAGTACTTTTTCTATCATCAGCATTCCCAGCCCAGTCTGTATCAGAATACCCAGTTAAGACATCATTGGTGTCCTTGCTATACCACACACCGAAATCGGCAGTGGATTTGACATATTTTATGATTCTTTTTAAAGCAGTCATATGAGACTCTTTGGGGTTAGCCTGATATCTAGCACACACTCCTACACTGTAACTAATGTCAGGTCTACTAGCAGTAAGGTAAAGGAGACTACCTATCATGCTTCTATATAAAGAAGAATCAACATTTTTCCCTAACAAATCAACAGTGAGTTTAACATTTGGGCTCATGGGGGTTCCAACAAGACTAGCAGATTCCAAACCAAACTTTTTCACAATATTCTTGGCATATTTAGATTGAGATATGAATATACCTAACTCTTGTTGACGAATCTGTAATCCAAGGAAGTGATTCAACTCTACAATCATGCTCATCTCAAACTCGGCTTGCATAAGCTTTGAAAAGTTATGAGCAAGTTCATCCTTTGTAGACCTAAAGATGATATCATCAACATAGACTTGAGCGACTATCAACTCGCCATTCTCCCTTTTGATAAAGAGAGTTTGATCAGCTTGTCCTCTTGTGAAACCATATGAGACCAAGTAATGTGTAAGCCGGTCATACCAAGCTCTGGGTGCTTGCTTTAGTCCATAGAGAGCCTTCTTGAGGTATAACACATGATCCAGAAAGTGTGAATCAATGAATCCTTTAGGCTGAGCAACATAGACATCTTCTTTAAGAAACCCATTCAAGAATGCAGTCTTTACATCCATTTGGTAAAGCTTGAACTTCAAGTGACAAGCTAAGGCTAGGAGAACCCTAATGGATTCCATACGAGCTACAAGAGCAAATATTTCATCAAAATCTACTCCTTCCACTTGAGAGTATCCTTGGGCCACTAGACGAGCCTTGTTGCGGATCACATTTCCCTCCTCATTAGTTTTATTTCGGAATATCCATTTTGTGCCAATGATGTGCTCTCTTTCCGGTCTAAGTACTAGGGTCCAGACATCATTCCTTTGAAACTGGAGCAGCTCATCATGCATGGCCTCAACCCAGTTTTCATCCTGGAGAGCGTCCTCAACCTTGGTGGGTTCACAATAACTTCAGGAGGGTGATTCAGTTTGATCCTTGAGGAAGGTCCTTTCTCTTCATGAGATTCAGACTCAGGTGATGTAGGAATATCTGTGAAGACTTCTACAACACTTGAAGTACTTGGAGAAACGGGCTCTTGATCAACTTCTTCTTGAACATCCTTAGGTTCTGAAGGAAGAATTTCCTTAGGTATTTCCTCACTGCTTTTCTCAAAACCAGAGTTTGAAGCTTCATCAATAACAACATTGACTGTTTCCATCACCTTCTTAGTTCTTTTGTTGTACACTCGATAAGCTTTGCTTGTGGAGGAATATCCCAAAAATATTCCTTCATCGCTTCGGGAGTCAAACTTTCCCATATTCTCTCTATCCTTGAGGATGAAACAAGTACTTCCAAAGATTTTGAAATACTTCACATTTGGCTTTCTTCCCTTCCACAATTCATAGGGAGTGTTCTTTGTACCGGGTCTGAAACATACCTTGTTAATCGTATGACATGCGGTGTTGACTACTTCTCCCCATAAATTTCTGGCCACATCTTTATTGTGTAACATGGCTCTAGCCATCTCATGAATGACTCTGTTCTTTCTTTCTACTACACCATTTTGCTGAGGAATGCTAGGAGTAGAGAATTCTTAAGATATACCAGATCTAGTGCAAAAGGATTCCATGTATGAGTTCTCAAATTCTTTACCATGATCACTGTGAATTCGATCAATCTTCATGTTCTTTTCATTTTGCAGTCTTGTACACAAAGGTTCAATATGCTCAAAAGCATCTGACTTGGATCTTAGGAGAATGACCCAAGTATACATGGTGAAATCATCTACTACAACTATGATGTATCTCTTTCCTCCAAGAGATTCAATTCTAGTTGGACCCATGAGATCCAGATGTAGTAGCTCCAAAGGTCTAGATGTAGCTGATGTCTAAGTGCTTGGATGTTTTGCTTTCGTCTGTTTCCCAAGCTGACACGGTCCACACACAACATTGCTAACCCTGCTGAGCTTTGGTATTCCCAACACTGATTCTTGCTTACAATTGATAGATGTTTGTAGCTAGCATGTCCCATCCTTTGGTGCCATAGGTCATCATTTGGCAAACAAATACTATTGCGCATAATATCAGCATCAGGTACCAATCCATAGAAGTTATCCAGAGTGCAGACTTCGCTCATGAGTTTCTCCCTAGACTCATTCAACACAAGGCATTTCCCTTTTGAGAACAGCACCATGAAGTCTTGATCACATATCTAACTTATGATCAACAAGTTCACCCTCAGATCTTCTACATACAACATATTTGTAATGTCTGGCAGTCCAGGTAGAGAGATGGTTCCCTTCCCTTTTCAAGTACTCATATCTCTCTAATGAGATATTATTTACTTAATGTGTATCTTCACCACCTAGGATGAACACATATCTTGAAATCCAACTTCATGAATCACAATCAAACTACAAGTCAGTATTTGTACATCCAGTAATTATCAAAACCTCACTTTTGTGGACAAGCATATAATCCCTCATTCCCCTAAAATATTTGAGTATATGCTTTACTCCTACTAAATTAAGTGATCTTTGATTCAATTGATATTTGCTTACCATACCCACCGCAAAATAGATATTTTAGCCTAGTATTTAGCATAGCATAAAGACTTCCTATTAATTTGGTATTAGGAACCATCTTAATATGCTCCTCCTTTTATATGTTTTAGGACTATAGTCCTTTATAAAAGAACTTCATACTTAAAAGGAAAGAATCCTTTCTTGAAGTATTACATGCTATACTTGGCTAGAATCTAATCTATTTAAGCAGTTTGAGATAGACCCAACATCCTAATTTCTGAATTTTAACAAAGTTTAATTCTTAGGATGTGACTAGTCTTTCCCAAGTACTTTATATCAAACTGGACTAGACAACAAAAACTCTATTGATGACAATAACTCTACATCATTCTAAATGATTAGAATGTCATCAACATACATTAAGAAAATTATTATTCTATATAGCTTTATATACACCTAAGGCCTTTTAATACTTGATCAAAATCAAACAATTTGATTTCTTGATCAAAGATGATATTTTATGATTCAGATGCTTGCTTTAGTCCATAAATGGAATTTAAGCAACTTGCATACTAAACACTACTAGTTCTTTGCTATGAACAAGTCTAGTTACATCATATAGATGTCTTCCTCAAGATTGCTACTAAAAGAAGCTTTCTTGATATCCATTTGCCATATTTCATCCAAATGAAATATAATGGATAAGAGAATCTAGATAGAGTCAAACTTGACTATTGGTGAAAAAATCTTTTCATAGTCGAACCATTTCTTTCTAAATAAATCTTTTCATCACTAGTCTTGACTTTGAAGGTTTGCACCTTTAAATCTATCAATCTCATTTTTCTTGTAGACCTATTTGAGAACAATAGGCTTAATGCCACTAGGCGCCTCTACAAGTTCTAGACTTTGAATAAAATCTAATTCTATTCACATATCCTTGATCCAGTAATCCATATTCATATCATCTATTGCCTTTACGTAGGATCGAGGATCAAATTCATATCCTTGTGGAATGACTTCAAAAGTTTATTCCAAAAGTATGAATTTATTTGGTAATTGACAATCCTCCCACTACGATATTGTACCGGTGTACTAGCTATATATCTAGAATAATGCCTTGTGGTGTATCTAATACAACCATCTCATTTCTAAATGTATTTTATAGTTGTCTTACAACAAATTCTAACATTTTCCTTCTAGAATAATTCTACGTTTTGCTTTAAGATTATTCACATAGTCATAATCTAGAAACTTTGTATTTGTACTTTACAAACACCTTGTCATTTTTATGACTACCAAAATAATCTTCTGCAATTCCTTTTGGATACCCATCATAAACACACATTTTTCTACCTTTTGATTTCAATTTGTCAGACTTCCTTTCTAGCACAAGTGCTGGACATCTCCAAAAGTGGAAGTATCATATACTAGGTTTTTACCCATTCCACAATTTGACAAATGTCCTAGGAACAAACTTTTGAAATCAATTTTAGAAAATATACAGTAATACATAGAGTATATCTCCAAAGAAATAAGCAAATGGAAATATTTATCATGTACTTTACTATTTCTAAAAGAGTCTTATTCCTCCTTCATGTATGCACTAACTTAAAGAAGTCATTGAAACTATATTCCTTTACAATAAAGAAGCCCTAGATTGTATTATCCTCTAAATAGAATTCATAGACTGGGATTATAACAAAATAATGGTTCTAAAAGCCCATCTTTCACCAATCTTGAATACCATTTAGATTAATAAGATCTAGACATAAGTTCCAAAACATACAAAACCAAAGGATGGAAACTTTCTCTTTAAAAGGTAAAACATGTAAATTTCCATCTAAAAAACAATTATGGACAATGCTTAGCTTTACCAAAATGGAAACACTTTCCTTTTTGTTATACTTTTGAGTCTAATTTCCTTTTTGGCAACTACTAGGACAACTAGCTTGTCCAACTGTTTGGTATTATAATTCCTCTTCTTATCACCTTACCTTTCGGTCTAGGCTAAGAATTTGAAATAAATCATATTGATTCTAGTTTTAGCTTTTAGGATGTCTTCCTTTGCGTAGAACTCACTTATCAATTCAGATAATATAAAAAGAATTTACTTATTTTCAAAAACAATTTGAATTGATCAAATGATTCTAACAAGGACTTGTGGATCATATCCATATGAGATTAACATTTAATCTCTACATCCAAGAATTCCAATTCATTTAAAAATAAAATATTTTCATAAAATGAAATAGAATTGGAACTCCTTAAGCTTTTCTTAGCACTCAATATGATTCATACCAAAACTCTCATTTAGACTTAATATAAAGTCTAAGTCTTGTACTATCTCTTGCATCTCATGCTGTAACACAATTGAGATAGAAGCCAATGAAACATTTTAGCATTTCAATGGAGACTATGATCACATCATAAGCTATCTTCCATCAATGTATCATGCATAGGAAATTATGACAATGCTAAACCAAAACATATTTATGTACTTTAGCTCCTTTAAGCACCATGTCCAAAATTATTTTTTAGTTAATGTGATTCATTTAAAATAGTAGCTAGAGGACAAAATTTATGACAACTTTATTTTGAGACTATGAACATAATTACAGGGACATTATATTTTGCATCCATAACCATATAGTATGTGAACCGAAAAACATACTATACTAGGAGCAACGACAACCTAATTCCGCAATTAATATTCCTCAGCATAGAGTGAATATCAATCACTATGATCAGGCAAGAATTATTATCATTATTAATGCTATCATGGTAACTCTTACCAAACAAAAATAATTTGCCACTCTTCCTTTGGCCTCTAAGTAATAATAGCAAGAACTTAGCATAGAGGGTACTATCAAACTTAGTCTAGTGTACACCATTGCCTAGAACCATGTGTAGCCACATAACTCTACCATTGTAAGGTTTAATCTTGTCGTACCATGATGCAAAACACCCTCCGCATGGAACGCAAGGCTCGAGGCCAAGACGAGGTGCTTACCCACACTACTATAAACCGGGAAGTTCAAACTTGTAGTACCATGAAATAAACACCCTCCGCAAGGAACACAAGGCTCGAGGCCAAGACGAGGTGCTTACCCCACACCACTATGAACCGACAATAGAGGTCGTGAGATCCAACCCTTGTATCTCTCTCCCACTAGAAATTTTAAAACAAGTGGATTTTCATGAAATCATTGTGATCTAATCACAATTGTAACCCTACACATTAAATGTGTTTAATTGTTTAAATTCAATGTGATGTAACTAAGTCACGTCACAATAGCATAACGAACATTCGCGCAATCACAAAGAGGTTTAACCTTGTACTCCGTGAAGTAAATACCCTCTGCATGGAATGCAAGACTCAAAGTCAAGACAAGGTATCTATTCACATTACAATAAACTTAACAAAAGGGTTATTTCAATACTCCCACTCGTTATATTGGGTTTTTCTTAAATAATTGTGATCCCATCACAACTAATAACCTTGCACTTGTTGAAGAATCTAATCTTATTAGAATCTCTAACTAAAATGGAAGTCCTAAACTATTTAGGATTCCTTAAACAATAATGAATCAAAAATTAGTTTATATAGAACTCTATCCTTAATTTACTAAATAAAAAGTTCTAATCTCATTAGAAACTATATACCTTTTAATTAAGCTTTAATCTCATTAAAACTTCTAATTAAAATAAATTAAGAGCTTTCAATCATACAACAATTCTAATCTCATTAGAATGTTTCTTAAAAGACAAGTCCCAAACTATTTAGGACTAAGAGTTCTATTTAACTAATATCTTTGATCTCATTAGGTCTTTTAGTTTGAACAATGTGTAATCTAATCACACATAGCATTACTCTTTAATTATGTGAAAAAACACTTAGAAAAATTCTGAATTCAAGGTTCTCGATCGATGCTCGATAGCTCCTCGATCGATCGAACGTGTATCTCGATCGATCGAGAAATAGTCTGGATGCTCGATCGATTCTCGACAACTCCTCGATCGATCGATCTTCGTGAATTTTGAATTTCCAGAATTTTTCAAAGGCAGTTTTTTTTTATCGTTTTTCATGAACAAACAACTATCATATGAACATGATAGACAGAGATTGATGTCAAAACTAAATTCCATTGATGCTATAGCCTTAAAGTTCAATTTAACATACTTAAATTCAAATTTAAACAATATCATAACATCAATATCAGTTTTCTTCAAATCATAGTTTCAACAACCATGTAGAAAATCAAATATAAAATTTTCTAACATTATGAAATTATTATCTCTAATTCCAAAAATCATAAAACATGTTATACAGATTCGAAATTGAAGACCGCTTTGATACCATTTGTTGGAAAAATACATGTTTGTAACGCATACAAAACATACGCAGCGGAAAATAAACAGATCTACTTCATTCGCAATTGATAACATGTATTATGTAAATTTTAGAATTTAAGAACAAGAAAGTGTACTTTGGTGCTGTGAAATTCAAAACCAAAATATTAGAAGTACTTGGGAACACTTTTAATCTTCACTCCAATTCCACTTGATGCCCAAGAAGTGTGGTCTCTCAATCAGTTTCCAATGAGAGAATAGGAGAGTGTCCAACACTCACATACAAACCATTTTATTCCTTATGTGATCTTAATGAAAACCACTATGAAAGTCTTATGAAAAACTTCATCTTAACCTTATGAAAAGCACTTTGAAATTCTGTATGTTTCTCTCCTTATATACAACTGATTATCTAATTGGTCTAGCCTTTTGGGCCATTCCAATTGGGCTCTAATATGTGGCTTAGAGTGGGACCAAAAGGGAACAAATAAGACTCTAGCTCTAATGGGCCTTGGGCTTTTCTGTCAACTCTTGACAAGTCCAAAGTTACCATTAATTATATTCAATACCACTATAAGAATATAATTACACTCTAGGCCTTATTAATAAATTATATCAAAAAGACTTTATTATACATGCAACCCCTTCATTAAAATATTCGTAGTAATACAAAGTCATGAATATAGACTGCCACTTTGAAGATTACTACATCTTAATCATTGACTACCCAGTTTAATCTTTTACGTTATTCATCATATATTTATGAAATCCAATTTCATAAATATATACTTTAGTAACTCCTTACTAAAGTGGTTTACTAAAGTGGTTAGGCCCAACACTCTAAATAACCAAACCCATTAAACTTATCTCAATGGAATATTTTATATCTCCGTTAAGAAATTATGAATTCCATCTTGAGAATATATGTTCCATCAACATTAAATGCGGCTGCCCAATATACTGAGGTTTTGACCGTGACTTATAGATCTTACTCTTGATATATCAAAGTAACCTACATCTCATGATCAGGTCCATTATTCTCTCAGGATTTAGAGTTGATGTAAATAGAAGTCGTGAGATTTATTATTCATTTGAGAGTCGTTAGGAGAATAATAAATCTCACAGCGGTCCAGTTCAATATGTATTAACTCTTAAAACATATCAACATATCAACTAGAAGTCTCCATTTCCATGATCAAGACAAATCATCTTAGTTGATGTGTTACAGTCTTCGCAGATGAAATGCCCAATTTCATCACCGACTACGAACTAATATTCTGAGTTTACAAAGAACTTGCGATTTATATCTTCTGTGACTTTTCACATAAATCACATACTATGCATCTCATAGACTAAGATAATGTCCCATTAGTTCATTTATAGATAGTCTCATATAATTAAACAGTTTAATTATTTATGACATGCCAATAAATTGGATTTTAGGGCATAAACCCCAACAATAAACCCCAATCCTGGCCACGCCAGTTACGCGGTACGAGCCTTCCCAGATCGAGGCTAGTTTTCCCAAACTCAACTCCTTCATGCTCCCAAGTACTCTTCGCAAGACTAGGTCTCCAGCAATGAACTCTCGTGGCTTTACATTTCTATCATACCCTCTAGATAGCTTATGCTGGTAGTCAGCCAATCGGATGGACACTATTTCCTTGTTTTCTTCTACAAGGTCCAATTGCTCGGCCATGAGCAGTTCATTCTTGTTCAAAGAGAAGCTTGTGGTTCTCATACTCAGTAAGCCAATCTCTATTGGTATCACTGCCTCGGTGATCCCATAAATCATGGAAAAAGGAGTTTTGCTTGTGGATCTTCTAGGAGTAGTTCGGTAGGCCTATAGCACGTTGGGGAGTTCCTCGGCCCATATCCCCTTAGTGCTCTCCAGCCTCTTTTTTAGCCCATTTACGATAGTCTTGTTGGTGGCCTCAGCTTGACCGTTGCTCTGAGGATATGCCGGCATAGAATACATGTTCTTAATCCCAAGGTCACCGTAGTACTTTCTAAAGGCCTTGCTGTCAAACTACAGTCCGTTATCCGAGATCAACATCTCTAGTACTCCAAATCGAGTCATAATGTTCTTCTAAACAAATTTCTTCATGTCGACATCACAGATATTCACTAAGGCCTCAGCCTCTACCCACTTAGAAAAGTAGTCAGTCGCCACTGTTACAAATCTCCTGTTCCCCATAACCCTCGGAAAAAAAGGCCCATGATATCTATCCCCCACTGTGCAAAAGGCTTTAGGCTAGAATACAAACCGATTTAGGGCTGCTATCATTCCTGTGAGCTTTTGTACTTCCATCGAGTTCCTCGGCGGATTGAGTTGTTGGATTGCACTGATCTAGTCGGGGTTGACCTCGATTCCTCGGCATGTTATCATGTAACCAAGGAACTTCCCAGATCCTACCCTAAACACACACTTAGAAACATTGAGGCATAATTTGTGGTGCCTTAATATCTCAAATACCTCTTTCAAATCTAACGCGTGCTCTTCCGACTTCTTACTCTTGACTACCATGTAGTCAATATACACTTCCATTGTTTTATCGATCTGTGGCCTAAACATCCGTGTCACCATTCACTAGTAAGTTGCCCTGGCATTCTTCATACCAAAAGGCATAACCATGTAGTGGTAATTACCATCTAGAGAGAAGAAGGACATCTTCTCCTGGTCTTCGGGAGCTAGGGCGATTTGGTGATATCCTTGGAAGGCGTCTAAATAACTCATCCTTGGATAGCTGTACATAGTGTCCACCAATTGGTCAATCTTCGAGACAAGGAAGGGGTCCTTGGGACATGCTCTGTTCAGATTTGTAAAATCGATACAAACCCTCCACTTCCCATTCTTCTTTTTCACCACCATCGTGTTGGCCAACCAGTGTGGGAAGAATACTTCTCTTATGGCCCCAGCTTGCTTCAACTTCTCCACTTCCTCTTTCACGGCTTCCATGTGAGGTTTAGCTGACCTCCTCGGCTTTTCCTTCTTAGGGCGATACAAGGGGTCCATGTTTAGCCTATGCACTATAAACTCCTGGTTTACGCCGGGCACCTCGTATGGGCTCCATGCGAAGACATCTAAGTTCTGTACTAGTGACAACAGTACTTTCACTTGATCCTTTGTTGGAAAGCTCTTACCTACCTAAAAGTACCTATCTTCATAAGATAAAATGCGGACTTCATCCATCTCCTATGCACTTTCAGCCCCATTGGAATGCTTAGGGCTCTGTGATTGCTATAAGGGGTTTGATTCTACCTCATCCTTCTGCTTGATCTCGTGATTGATCGCAGCCACCAAGCATTGCTGAGCTACAATCTAGTCTACCCTTACCATTACTATTCCTTATTCGGTCAGGAACTTCACATTCAAGTACAGCGTAGACGGCACAACCTTCATGGCATGGATCCACGGTCGTGCCAAGATTGCCATGTATGGCGAGAATGCATGAACCACTATAAAATTCACCATCACCTCCTTCCCTTCTGTCACTACAGGGAGCTTGATCTGTCCTACGAGCATAACCATCTTCCTATCGAATCCCACTAATGGGGTATCATACTTGGTGAGGTTTTCATCCCTCAAACCCATTCCCTTATACAAATTAGGGTACATGATCTCCACCCCACTCCCCTGGTCAATTATAACCCTCTTCACGAGGAACCCTCCAATCCTAAGGGTCATAACTAGCGCGTCGTCATGCGATTGAGTTGTTCCCTCATGATCATTGTCATCAAAAGCTACCTTTTCCCAAGACGGTCAACTACCTCCAGTTCCTACTGAGGAGTTATGCTAAGTATCCCCCTTTGGCAGCTAGTACTGACTCCAATCGATGCGGCATGTATGACTTCGATCATGCCAAGGGGAGGTGGTATTGTTCCTCCTTAGCTTCCTAACACTTGTCCTATAGCACTTTCCCCTTGACCGAACACATACTCCCTTAAATGCCCCGCTTAGACCAACTGTTCCAAAATAATCATTGAACATTCTGCACTGCATAGTGGTATGCCCCTTTTTCTTGGTAATAAGTGTAGTACAGATTTTGGTTCCTCCTGGCTGAATCTTCGCTCATTTTACCAAGCCAGCAAAAATAAGGCTCATGCTTAATCTTCTCTAGGATTTTATGCACAGGCTCTTTAAAAGCAATGTTCACCCCTTCTGCTCTGCTAACGGGGTTTTGCGCACCAACCTTCCTTCTGGGCCTTTGTTGAAAGCCCACAATTCGAGACTCCTTCTAGTACTGAAATGTAGCAGGGGCCTTCCCTTTATTTTGTAGCCTATTGTCCTCCAGTCTCTTATGTTCTTCTATGCGCCTTACCAGTTGGTGCATGTTCTCAGGAGGCTACATAGTCAAGGAGTCTCTCAGTTTGAAATGAAGGGATAGCTCCAATTTGAAAGTGCTCGCAGCCACATGTTTATTGTCTCCCCTGATCTCATTATACAGCTCCCAATACCTATTCAAGTAGGACCGGAGGGTCTCCTCACTCCCCGTGGCCATCAATAATAGTGCTTTAATAGGCTGCTATTCTTGGCTACAAGTCACAAACCTGGCTCTAAAGGCTTGGTTGAACTTGAAAAAGCTGTGGATGGACCCCTTCTTCAGACTGTTGAACCATCTCATCGTCGTGGGGTTGAGACTAGAAGGGAACACCTTGCACAGAAGCCCATCATTTCGAGAATAAAAAGCCATAAGTTTGGTGAAATGACTTACGTGCACCACTGGGTTCGTTTTGCCATTGTAACAGGTGAACGGCTGGTGAGTGAAGTGTCTTGGCATCTCGGTGCATTCTATTTCCTCGGAAAAAGGTGATCGGGCTATCCTCCTTAGTGCTCGGCCCATGGAGTTCATGGTGGCATTTGGGCGTGATAGGCCAAGAATGTATTGACCCTTTATGATAAATTAATTGATTAATTAGCCAGGTTTATTAATTAATCAAATTAATATGCAAGATGCATGGTAGCACAAACAAATCACCAATTAAACTAAGTATGCAGCGGAAATTAAATTGACACGGTGATTTGTTTACGAATGGGGAAAACCTACACGGCAAAAAACCCCACCAGGTGAATTTAAGGTCACCACTCCCGAGAATTCACTATTATCACAACAAGCGATTACAAGTAAAGGAATCCCAGTACCTTATACCAACCTATAGTTGAACCCTTACCCCAATATCCAATTGGACTTGTTTTGTAGTGACAATCTCTCCTTTTAATGCACGGCACCCAGTACGTGACTAACCAATCTGATGCGCGGATCCCAATACGCAGCTTACTCCTTTGCACGAATCCAAGTACGTGACTAACTCCACAGCAACCCTTTGATTGTTGCAGTTGATTTGCAGCAGCTTCACATAGAAACACCAATAAGATCTTCAATGTTGGTGCAAGAGACTTTGCTTGGTTACAGAACCCAAAGGCGTACAAGAAACGCAGCAAGAACTCTTTCTTTTGTAGGAGGAGGCTAGGGTTTCAAAAAGAAAACCTTATAAAGCTCTCTAGGGTTAGGGTTTTTCTTTTTCCACCTCCTTTAAATAGGAGCTTAATGGGCTCTCCTATTCCAAATAGGTTTACACAAACCTTGGGCTTTCCTAGTACAATAAGGATTATACAAACCTATTTGTTTATGGGTTTTCCTAGTCCTATAAGGATTATACAAATCCATTAACAAATAGCCTTTTTAGAATAAAAACGTTGCTGGCTATAGTCTGAATCCCGTAAGCTCGATAGATTGAGACATATGTCGAGCTTTAATGAATCTCGACAGATTGAGCTTCTGTCGAGGAGGTATCGAGACTTGCAGATTTTACTTTTCTTGAGCTGTTCTTAAGTAATCTTCATGTCTTCAATGTAACCACTTGTAATGATCATCTTGAACCTACTTAGATTTACCCAAATACAAGTAAAGTGTGTTTTGTCAAAGGATATGCCAATTACATAAAAATATGTCCTTAACAGGGCGCCCATCCCTTTCTCTCCTCGGTGATACCAAATTTCTATCTCTAAACTCGTTTGACCTGTTCCTTGACAACTGTGAGTGACTTTGGTGAGATGATCTCCCTATATGACCGCTTACCGAGTTATGGTCATGGGACAACCCCTCAAGAGACCTCCTTCGGTGCCCGCTCCTCGCCTCCAACTCCAACTCCCTAACCTACCTTTGCAAATTTTCCAACTCACAGTCCCGGTCACTATGGTACGAACCTTCCATCACGTATAAGACCATCCTTTCTCCTCGGGATGATGTTGCATACGAGTCATCCTAAGTCTCTTGTCCATCATGGCCGTGGTGCTCCCTCCTACACTCTTGCTCCACCAACCTAAGGGCCTGAGATGAGCCCCTGGATTGGTTACCACCAGATGCCACCAACCCCTCACCTGCATGTTACCCATCTATCCGATTGCTGCCTCCAACACCTCTAGACCTTTAGCATAGTAGGATTTCCCCACAGACAGCGCCAATTGTGGTGATCCATTCCTAATCACCTTGGGCTGTTGGGCGGTTGGGCTTATCCCACAATGGGAGGTCCAAAAGAGTGTTTGGTTGTGTAACCGATGGAATCCTAGCTTTAGTTTGGATTTGAACTACCATAATCTTGGCTTAACCGTGAAGGCTACCAAGAAGCCGAGATCATCGTCTGAAATCCATACAGAATTTCCTTCTCCCCGGAATATAATTCTCCTCACTTCTCTTTAGTCTTTCTCCCCAATTTTTTGAACCCCTGCTTCCTTCCTCTCCTCCCCTATTTACATCATTCTCTCAGTGGCGTTGTCATAATGAGAGGATATTCCACATGTCAGTGGGTCCCTCCGTATCATATCATTAGTCAGACTCCTGTTGTTGACATGACCCCCTAGTAACTCATACCTGACTTTGGTTATTGCTTGGTGGGCGGATTCCCCCAGTGCATTATTTCTTATTCTCAGCATGTCTTGGGTACTTCCTTATATGCTTGGCTAGCTCCACACAAATCGGCTATATGGATTGAACTGGGCCGAGACTATTCCAATGGATGGCCCTGGTAATTCGGGGGTCAGCCTACTATTCTCTATCCGTATTGTCGGACCGTGTGCCTTACCGATCCATCCAACGACCAATTGGTGAAGGATAAGGGGGCATAAATCTTTTATAGCATTCGATCGCAGACCAAGCCCATTGGTATTGGAGCGAATTGTGAAATCCCTCACAATCCCTCCCTCAAAATGCGGCTCCAACGACTCGAATCTATGATCGAGCTCTGATACCACTTGTCGGATCGTGTGCCTTACCGATCCATCCAACAACCAATTGGTGAAGGATGAGGGGGCACAAATCTTTTATAGCATTCAATCACAGACCAAGCCCATTGGTATTGGAGCGAATTGTGAAATCCCTCACACGTACAATAGTAATTAAAAAGATAATTTACATGTATTTCCAACCATGTGACCTATTTAGTAGTTATGTGATGTATTTTGAATCACACCACTTAATTAGTAGTTGTGTGATTTACGAAATTATCTATGTTAGAGATATGTTAGCCTAATGTAATAGGCCCAAACTCAATCCTTCTAGTCTAGGGTTTAGCCTACTATATATACATACACATGTTATGTTTCATTGCAATACATGATTTGTACTACACTCTAATATATTTTGATGTAACCCTTTAGGATTTCCTCTGTGGACTTAAGTTGTTAGGCTAAACCACGTAACCCTCGTGTTTTATTGTGTTCTATACTTTATGCTTCCGCTTCTGTATCCATAATAACATATTCAATATGGTATATCAATGCTAATATTTGACAATCGGATATTTGGAAATTTTGTGCTATGATAAAATAGTTCTTTTTTTTAAAGATTGTGCAGTCCTTTTCAAGAATTGGTACATAAGCAACAATATTACAGTTTATAGAGATCACATATATCATAATTTATTGAAAAAAAGAATTGTGATTACCCCCAACGTTAGTTTTAGTCTTCTATTATTATTGTGTAGTGCACAATAATAAGTTGTTAATTGGGAAAAATGTTATGAAATTGATCCAGCAGGTTTAGAAGTATAGTGATAAGCATAGCATATATATTTGTTGTTTGTAAAGATCCAGCTGTCAGGTTTGGTTGTGGGCCAAAAAGTCAAGAAATGGCCAAGCAGCATGCATGTGCAGTGCTTCATCACTTCCCGCTGGCTGGCTTTCTCTCTCTCTTACTCATAAATCATAATACAGATACAGATACAGATACAGTTCATCTTAGGACACGTTCAAAAAAATCATCTTTCACTCATAGATAGATGGTCAGTTCAACTACGTACATTTTACATTTCCAACAACCTTTTTTTTAGACACATTCTGATACTGAGACTATACACCTCTGTTCTCTCTCTCTCTCTCTCTCTCTGCTACTATGGACTCAAAAGCTCGTCTTGATTATGCTCTCTTCCAACTCACTCCAACTAGAACCAGGTACAACTCACTATCTTTACAATTCTTTTGTTTCATTGTTTATTTTTAAGATAAACTGATAATAACAAAAGTACTATGTTCTTTTTGTATGTGTGAATAATAATATTGTATTGGCAAAGATGTGATCTGGTGGTATTTTCTGGTGGCATTTCTGAGAAACTAGCTTCTGGGTTATTTGAACCTTTCATTTCTCACCTCAAATCTGCAAAAGATGAGATTTTCAAAGGTGGGTATTCAATTAAGCTTCGTCCACCCAACCATGGTGCACCCTGGTTCACTAAAGCTACATTTCAGAGGTAACTATTTTTTACTCTTTCTTATTATATCTTGTACACATTATGACATGATTGATTCTCTCAATTTTGAGTTTAATCAATTGAAGGTTATGTGCGATAATTCCTTATATTGCATGATTTAAAATTATCTGATTTACGTGAATAATATCCTAGTTTTAACTTTTGAGGCAAATATTTTTCCAAGTATCTTTGGAATTCCAAGTTATTTTTATGCCTAATAATTCCCAAATGTTGAATTTTCTTTCTGTGGAATTGTTGAACTGTGGTGTAGGTTAGTTATATTTAATCCAGTCCCAAAAATTTCTTGGATTTTGGTTCTTATGGTATTTAATTTGGCTAAGTTATATGTATAATAGAATGAGGGCTTTTTGAGACAAAAAACTTCATAGATATTGAATCTTTGTTACATATACTTATTTTGAAATTGAGACTTGGATCTATGATGTACATCAATTATTTTTATATGTTTTGGCCAGATTTGTGCGCTTCGTTAGCACACCAGCAGTTCTTGAGAGGTTTGTCAGCATAGAAAAAGAGATCTTGCAGATTGAGAGTTCAGTTCAAGTTAATGAATCCAACATCATCCATGCATCTAGGCAATCAGTGGAAGGTGTGCTCTAGACTTAAATACTAATAGGAAACCTTTCCATTTCTGTTGAATTTGCTTTACTTGAGTTGAGACCTCATAATTAATCTTTTGAGGAACATGTTCAAGCCTAAGTAATGCAAACTCCTTTCTGAGATTTCATATAATGATTTTCACCCGTTGAAATAGTATATTTAATATTAAAAATAACTTTTTCTCCTGAAGTTTGATTTTTGTCAATATATATGCCCTGAATATTGGATCATGTGTGAAGCACTTTCTTAGATTTTCTCTTTGACATTTCAGGAAGTTCCATAAATCATGTGATCTTGCCCATGTCAACTCAGCTTAACTTCATAAACACTTCATTTCAATTAAAATTGAAAGTTTTTCCTCCAAAATGGGATAAAATAACAAAAGACTCCTCTAAGAGATGATTTGCTTTTCCTGAGTCACACTGAACTAGTTCATCTTGGAAAACAAACTTTCGTAAAAAAAAATGACATTACTTTCTCAAATGTCATAATTCTGTCTTCTGATTAACTTCAGTGCTTTAGGAAGTTTTTCAGCTGCTAATGGTAGCACAAAGAAGTCAGCTGATTCATCTAAGGTATGTCATTTTTCAAGATAACTGTGGAACAATGATGTTAATTTTTCACAGAATATAATTAGCTTAAAAGAATTGTTGGTGTTTCCATCTAGATAAAATGTGAACTAGGAGGCATGGATGATGGTGCAAAAGAAGAAAACTCCAAGTAACTCATCCTATATTTTAATTCCCTTCTCTTGGTGAAATGTCAATTCCTTTTCTTCATTATAGTGCATCAAGTATTTTGTCATTGATATATTCAGTTGTTGTAATTGACAAGGGTTCACCTCCAACGTCTTTTGGATACCCGGAAAACGTTGCTCCGGAAAGAACAGGCAATGGCTTATGCACGTGGTATTGTTGCTGGATTTGAAATGGACAATGTAGATGACCTCATTTCCTTTGCAGATGCCTTTGGAGCTTTGCGTTTAAGGTATAAACTAGTACATTCTATATAAGTCGTTGGAGGCTAAATCTTTTGAGATGTAAAATAAGAACTGTCAATACTAAAACACAGATACTATGAAGTTAACAAACATAATTTGAATCGGAATCATCAAAGATTGTAAATTTTTTTTTTCACATTTCCATTTTTTTTTTTTTTTAAATTTTTTGTATCAGAGCTTTAAGAATTCTCTCACTCTTTTATGAATTATTCCAGTTTCATATATATATTTTTTTGGTTGTATTGAACAGAAAAAAAATTTTATATATATATAACTGAAATACAAACGCTTTCTAAGTCATTTCGTCTATGATGAAATTATTTTTCTTCCATATGTACTCATTTTAAAGAATTGTATCAAGATTCATTGCATTTGGCAGCCATTATCAATGGTTTTTACCTTCTTCATTGGTTGTGGCCATAATGTATTCCTGCCTGTGACACTATTTGGCTGGCTAATTTTTATGCGATATTATGTCCTATGAAGTAATTTTAGAAGACAAGATTTCCTTTTTCAGTTAAGAAAGAGGTACCTAAATGCTTCAAGATGAGTTAAGATGTATCAGGTCACTTAAACTCATACCGAACTACCTTTGGCAGATTGCATTTATATATTCTCTCCTCATCTCATTAAGGAATAAAATTCAGTTAAGTATTTTAGGCCTGTTTGAGTCCTAAAATTCAAGTGTGTACTATATTCAGGGAAGCATGCGTTAATTTCAAAGAATTATGCAAGAAAAAGCATGCGGATGGTCTTTGGATGGAGGAATTAGCAGCCATGAAGGCATGCTCCCCATCAGAACTTTCATTTATGGGAACATCCGCAATTGTACTTACAAATGAAATAAGTGCCCATTATCAGAGTACCACCTCAGATTCATCTAAAGATGATGCCTCTACCTGTAATCTTTTGGCAAATGGGTTTATGGATACACCAAAATCTCACTCGTCTACAAGTCATGCATGTTTAGACAGCAAAAGAGGTACTACTAATTCTTCTTATATTGCTTTTCAGCCCTGCTATTGAAATTTTTTTTTCCTGTTTCGAATGATAGATCCACATTCAATATTTATGCTTACTGGATACACCAAAGATAAACCACAATTTAGAATCCGAAGATAAACAAAAGATAGTTTTACATTCAATATTTAGACACCAATGTTTTTCCTGTATCTTGAGTAAGACGTTTCCTCAAAGCAAAATAAAGCAAATCTAGTTTCAAATAAAACAAAGCAATTCTAATAGATCCATCAATTTTGTGTTATGATGCACAAAGAGTGCAATAATAAGTGTCATAGGAAAAGAAACAAGGAGTCAAAGACAACAATTACATTTAACTTAGTTTACAATGAAATATTTGAACTACTTCATGGTTCATAATACGTTGTTGATTTTATCATTGTCTTTCCACTAACAATATTCACTTTTTTTTTTTTCTCTTTTTTTTTTTACAGTTTCACTCACCTCTGTTTATACAATTAAAACTTGAAGTTCTGTAAATGTACTCTCTTATTCTCAGTATGTGAAACTGAACAACAAAAATTTAGTGTAAAATGGTGCTTCTGTAAATTTTAGAGCTACTATGAACTTCCGTAATCATGTTTTGCAATGGCATGCATATAATATAATAGGAATTATCTAGTGACATCTATTCCTACCGATAGAGGGCTGTTCTTTGATGTCAAGGTTACATTATGTGCAGATAATAACGCATCAGATCAGATACCATCAACTACGGCAAAAGTTCAATTGCCTATGCCATGGCAAAACCAGATTCCTCAGTATGTATACAACTTTCAAATCCCTATCCAACAAATACCTCCGTATCAAGGACATCCTTTCCCTCTTATGCAGTCTGTTCCTCCTTACTATCCAAAGAATATGCAATGGCCTCCTAATATGGATAAATCTAGTAATGGTCTAGTTCGACAACCCAATTATGGGAATAATAAGACAACTTCAGCAGGGAGGAAGCCCAATAAAAACGAAGCTGAATATTCAGAAGATGGAGGTACAGAATCCAGTGACTCTGATTCTGGGAGTTATTCACATTTATACTTACAGCAAGACAGACAACATTCTTCAAGGGAGCATCCAAAAATAAAAACGCATAGGAAGAAATCCTCCAGAACAGTTGTCATTCGTAATATCAACTATATCAGTCCTAAGGGGAGAGATGGGAAGAAGGGCAGTGTCTCTGATGAATCTACTCCAGATGAGGAGTTAATTAATGGAGAGAATGGAGTTAGATCACTAGAGAAGTTTCATGAGCCTAACTCATGTGATTACAAGAAAATAGGTTTAGATAAGGGCGGCTACAATTTGAACCAGACAAATAATTCTACCAACAAAGATAATGAGCTGAACATTAGAGAGGTAGGGAAGCTTCAGCCCATAGATGTTCAGGATGAACATTTTAGACTCAGAAGCTCTGAAGGTGAAACTTCATTCACAGCCAGACCTGCTGTGGGAATGGAGTTTGAGAAAGCTCCAAAGAGACTGATGGCTGCAGCCAATTCCTTTGTTGTAACTGAGAGGACGGGTGGAAATGATGCTAGAGCCGAGTTGGAAGACTTTGAAAATGGTGAGAATTCCCATCCTTTTATGAAAAGGAGGGACTGTGCAAATGCGGAACTACTGTTTTCACAGAGAATTGAAGAATCAAGAACTTATATTGGGAATACTTTATCTACTTGTTCCGCTGAATCGGCTATAATTAAAATTGGGAGAATGGAAGATTTGTTCACTGTCAATCACTCTGGAATGTCAGAAAACCATGATTTAAGCATCAAGAAAACATTCCTTGATGGTGTTAGCATTTTATCATTAGAGGGTGATTTCTCTCACACTGAGAAAAGTATAATAGGGAAACCTATTGATGATTCATTCATGATAGAGACTCGACCAGCAATTGATCATTATGATTCTCAATGGAAAACAGACATAAGCATGGAGACTGATATAACTTTGTCTGCCTTCTCGGAAAATGGCACTTCAGATATTTCACATGTTAAACATGAAATATCTAATACCAATGAGCCAGATGATCTTTGTGTAGTGCTTGAACGAGATTCTAGATTGGAGTCTGCTGAGGGTTCTTGGACTATGGACTATGGAATCGACATCTCATTTACAGAAGCTAATAGAAGAGGTTCTGTTGTTGAAGCAAGTGATCATTTGGATAAGACCCTTCATTCAAATTGTAAAAGCTCCAATTCCAATAGCAAGGAAACAACTGTAAGTAAAAATCTTGGTAAAGAAGCAAGGTCAAAAGCTTTGCATGGATCTCTTGGGATGAGTAAATCTGAGATCGTGCCCAAGAGCAAGAAACCATCTTCTGTGAGCAGGCTGATTGTTCAAAAGAGCAAATTGGAGAAGGTAGTGAAAAATGCTTCTTTATTTCCTGAATTTTTCTTTGTTTACCTTCCATCATTTTTTTTGTACTCATAAATGATAAGTGCTTGTATACAGGAAGAAGAAATTCGGAAGAAGATGGAAGAACAGTTGATTCAACGCCAAAAAAGAATTGCTGAAAGAACTGCAGCCAGTGATTTTTCTCCCACAACATGCAAGAAAGCTCCATCCAAATGTAAAGGAGTAAAAGGTTCCTTCAAGAGCGACAAGAACAACATTCATTCCACAACTCATGAGACAAACAGAATAGGTCCCATCAAAATCAGGGCAAGTTAACAAATGCAAGCTTGAACGTGAATTTTGTTGTGGAGACATAGAAACCCCTCTTAAATATGATAAAGCCTTACTTGGTGCCTCTTTGAAATTTGAACCAACGGTATATATTGTTGGACTACACCATCACCAAGTAATGTGATGGAAAGGAGCTAATTTACCATTGAGATGGACTAGCCAAGAAAACCATTACCCAGCTGCAACAGGATGCAAGGTTCCTTACATATATTTTTTGTTGTGCCTTACTCCCAATGATGATACTATTCTTAGTCTTAGTTCATGATGTTTGTATATTACATACTATAAAGCATCAGTATCTTTCCACTTATTGTTGATTCAACTGCTGCAGCCGAATTTGGCTTGTACCTACTGGATTCTTAAAACTTACAATTTATATGTACATGTTACTTCTTGAGTTATAAATATACGTCACTTCTTCAATTTTATTCCTTGAATCACAGGTGTTCTTCCATGGCATATTTGGAGTTTAAGACTAACGTTGTCCTAGATTGCCAGGGAAATAAATAAAATTTGTTTCTGAAATATCAAATATGCAGTGTTTCAAAACATATAAAACTTCTGTAATAGTGCACTTCAAGAGAAAATTGGCCATGAGAACAATGAGAATTACGTGCAAACCCATCAAGTGAATTCCATAAACGATGAACTTAGCAAGTAGGGGATAATTCATGGTAAGGACCAAAAGAATGAATAAAAGGATCATCTAACGTTTTAAATCTGTTTCTCATATCATAGAGCTTAATTTGGTTGCCACATATTAGAGGACAATAATTTTGACATGTGGAAACTATTTGGAAGATGGACAGAATATATTCAAAAGAAAAAGAAAAAGAAAAGGAAAAAAGAAGAATATATATATATATCTAAAAACTGAAGCGTAGTATTTATTGTTGCTAGGTTCTTGTGATACCCAATTCCAAAAAGATAAATAAATAAAAAGGAGATTTTTTTTTTAAAGGGAAACTTAATAATTCTGATATTGGGGTTAGCAATATTTATATCCTAGTTGTAGCATGTAAACCCTAGCCACCCTAAGGATTTTGCTTTCTACGCCTAAAGATTTCTAAGAGGAGCTGCTGCAACTCCCTCCCCCTCATTTAAGTTTTGACGTTGCTCTCTCTCTCTCTCTCTCTCTCTCCCCCCTTGGGCTGTTCGTATTTAGCCAGTACCTCTGATTACTTTTTGGTCTAACTACTTGATCCATCAAAATCTGCTAGAATTGAGAAAGGTCGCATCTAAAGCCTTGGTTTGCCCAAGTCCAGGTAATCACCCAAGCCTTTTTTCCATTCTAAGCCTTTCTTGACTAATATACACACCGAATTTTATTTATGCATTTTGAGGGGATAAATTTGGAGTATAACATGTTAATTTTTATGGGGTTTGATATATTGTGTTATTTTTAGATCAATTTGTTGGATTGAGAAGTCTACAGGTTCAAGCATGTATGGATTGGGAATGGACTAGTTGGACTCTAGGTTGCTTAGTGAAATTAGTTACTCTTGAATTGAGGTTTCTAGAGAGGAATAAATTAAGTTTAGGTAAATAGGCTTAAATTGGATTAAGTAGTTTTGTCTAAGTCTATGAATTAATTTGTGTATTGGATTGTAATAGGTTGAACTCCTAATTTTGGTGTCCTTTTGGTATGGCTTTTGGAGATAAGTAACATTTCTCCTAATTGATTTTATTTTGCTTATATCACTATAATTTAGCTACTGAATATTGGTTCACAAATGTTACAATTTTATTTCAATTGTTTTAGCTACATTGATTTAAAGTAAAGAATAAAGAATTCTGATAAATATATTTGATAATTGAATATATGATTTTATATATGTATTTGACTGAGATATATTTTTGTTTGAACTATGATTTGATATATATGATTTTGGACGATCTAACTATGTTTTGACTTTGATACCCAGTCAATGGGAATTATTCATTGGTATCGAAATTAATTCTATCTGAGGCATCACGTGACTATCGTGTTTCTAGACCCAGTTAATAGGGGATATACATTAGCTCAGAACTAGTTTCATCTAAATCTGATGCCTAGTAATGGGGATATAGCGTGACCATAGTCGTAAATGATTGTTAAGAATGTGAACTTTGTCTGAGTATTTGAACTATTTTGCACCCTTGAAACTGCAAGTGTGTTTTCGGAACCTATTGTAAATTACAACTTTTGATATATGGAAAACTGATTATTTTCTAATCCATCTATGATATATTTGTAAGATTAAAATATTTGATCTATATACAGCTTATTATTTTACATATCTATTTTCTTGATAGAACTTATTAGGACTTTGGTTATTTATTGAGTTGTCAACTCACCCCCTTTTCCCCTCCAGCTTTAGATTGTGAATAATAACAAGTTTTGGGAGTTTTGTTGTTGTGTTGTGAGCAGGGAAAGAAGCTTAGTGATTTTGGGATTAGATGGTCTTGTAATAATCTTATATATATTGGCGAATTGGCATTGTGTACATGAGGTTTGGATTTTGTTCCTTTCGAATTATTGGAGATCTATTCATAAATAAATTGTTGAGGTATTTTGGATTTATTTGATGTAATTTTGAGGATAAATTTTAGTTGCTAAGAAGGCCTTGCACACTTGTAAGCTGCTTACTTTATAAGCATGCGGCCATTGTCACATGCCTATCTTTATAGTTGGGCTTGGGGCATGACAGCTCCAATTGAGCCACATCAGCATCCACGTCATTATTCTTTTTATTTCCAATTTTCCTATATTTTTTTTTACATTAAATCAAATTTTTAGATATTTATACTTTCTCCAACAATTCTCTCTCCATTCCCCTCTCATCTCCTCACTACCCTCTACCTTAATATCACTCTTTTTATTTCCCTTTCTTTATTTTGTCACTTGTTATTCACACCCTCTTACTATAAATTTGTCATTCTATCTTTCATTTTATGCATAGTTTTCTATCACAAAAAAAAAATATATATAAATATATATCTCTCTCTCACTTAATTTTTTTGGTCGATTTTTATTTTTTTATTTTTCTTGCATATTTACTTTAGGTTGATAAATTTTTGTGTTCTTTAGAACTCTACTTTAGGTTGGTGCAATTTAGCTTTGTGTTTTAAGTTGTTTTTCTTTTTTTTTTCTTCTCTTTGATTGTTAAATATTACCCTATTGCATTATAAATGATTAAAGATAGTATATAAGAATATAATATTATTAAATTATATATCCTAATTTGGATAATTTGGTGTTTATTGTTATGGAGTATCTTTTATTTTTTATTATTTTTCTT
This sequence comes from Notholithocarpus densiflorus, assembly GCA_030021035.2. Taxonomy (NCBI): domain Eukaryota; kingdom Viridiplantae; phylum Streptophyta; class Magnoliopsida; order Fagales; family Fagaceae; genus Notholithocarpus; species Notholithocarpus densiflorus. The sequence continues at coordinate 4,954,659 of JARYZH020000024.1, read as the reverse complement.
CTCATCTTATTTTATTCAACATTTAAATTCAGTCACATCCTCCATATCATTAAATTATCTATATTTTCTCTCAGGCTTGCCATTTTCCTTCAATTTGGGAGATGATCAACAGGGAATCTCCAAAGACGCTCAAGTCATAGGCGTCGAACTCTAGGGCCACTTACAGGTCGACTATGCACGCTTCATATTCTGTGACGTTGTTGGTGCAATCAAAATTTAGCTTGACTGAAACAAGGATTTGTTGGCCCTTAAGGGAAACTAAGACTGCTCCCACTCCATTTCCAGTAGAATTGGCAGCTCCATCGAAATAAAGCTTCCAACGCCACGGTTCCACATTATCTAGTTCTAGCTCTAGTGCCATGACATCCTCATCGAGGAAGAGGGATTTTGAAAGCTCTAGATCATTCAGCGGCTGGTCCGCTAGGTAATTGGCTATGGCCTGGCCCTTGATGGCCTTTCTTGTCACAAACACAATGTCGAACTCGGAGAGCAACATTTGCTAATGGGAAATCTTCCTTGTAAGAGCTGGCTTTTCAAAGATGTACTTAATGGGATCCATGCGGGAAATGAGCCGCGTGGTGTAATAAAGCATATCCTGCCGCAACTTACGTGATGCCCACGCTAGGGTGCAACACGTCTTTTCAGCCACTTGGCCTAACATGCAGCCCATGGAGGTTTCTTGTACCACCAAGTAGAGGATCAACAGATATCCTGGCGTCGGGGGAACCAAAATAAGAGGGTTCAACAAATACTACTTAATCTTGTCAAAGGCCGCTTAGCATTCATCTGTCCATTCTATCTTTGTGTCTTTCTTCAAGAGCTTGAACAGTGGATCACATATGGCGGTTAACTACGCTATGAAGCGAGTTATGTAATTGACTTTTCCTAAGAAGCTACGAATCTGTTTCTTAGTTTGCGGTGTCGGCATGTCTCGGATGGCTTAGACTTTTGCTGTGTCCACTTCGATTCCTCTTTGGCTGACTATGAAGCCAAGTAGTTTCCTTGAACTAGCTCCAAAGACGCATTTGTTAGGGTTTAGTCTCAACCTGTACTTGATAAGGCCCTTGAACAGCTTTCTCAAATCTACCAAATGATCCCTGGCAGTGCGAGATTTGGCAATCATGTCGTCCATATAGACTTCGATCTCTTTGTGCATCATATCATGGAACAAGGTTACCATGGCTCTCTGATAAGTAGCACCAGCATTCTTTAAGCCGAATGGCATGACATCATATGCATAGGTTCCCCAATGAGTGGTGAATGTCGTCTTAGCTTTGTCTTCCTCGGCCATTTTGATCTGATTATAGCCTGAGAATTCATCCATGAAGGGGAAGAACTTGTCGGTAGCGGTATTATCAATCAGGGTATCGATATGTGGCAATGGAAAGTTATCCTTTGGGCTGGCCCGGTTCAAATCCCTGTAGTTGACGCACATGCGTACTTTCCCATCTTTTTTAGGCACAGGAACAATGTTGGCAACCCAATCTGAATAGGCTATCGTGGTAAGGAAACCGACTTTCAACTACTTTTCTACTTCCTCCTTGATCTTCAAAATGATCTTAGATTTCATCCTTTTAAGGGCTTGCTGCACTAGAGGGCATTCTGGTTTAACTGGAATTCTGTGCATGACAATCTCAGTATCCAACCCTGGCATATCTTGGTAGGACCAAGCGAAAATCTCTCTGAATTCCATGAGTGGCGCTATAAGCTCATGTTTCAAGTCCTTAGGAAAGTTTACCCCAATCTTGACGGGTTTTTCATTCTCGCCTTCATTGGTAAGGTTAACCACTTCTGTCTCTTCTATGTTGGGCTTAGACCCTTCGCTCTCTTTGTTTAGAGCTTCCAAAATATCATGAGGAAAATTCGGAATTTCCTTCAATCCTTCAATATCATGCTCCAACTATATTTTCTCATTCACGTCATCAATATCCTCGTTATGGCAACAGGACGATGTACCCGCTTGGGAATCAGAATAGATCCTATAGAACGGAACATATACAGGGAAACATAAGACAATTTGCACACACATATTCATAGAAAAGAAAATAAAGAGATAAATGCAAGGATTTCCTAAATAATACATTGGATAATTTTCATTAATAGGTTATAGACAGGGAGATAACAAAGTTCATGCTTGATAATGATAAAAAGGGAAACACTCTTTTTTTTTTTTTGGAAAATTAACTGGGGAAATGTAAATAAGGAATGCAAAAAATAGGAAATAAACATGCAAAACAAACTAGATATGCTATTCCAACTCTTTTAGGCAATTGGAGGACCCAACCACACGATGATAAAACACTCCTTACTCAGCTAGTGCAACCACAAAGCAGGGCTTGATGGTCCAATGGCCTACTGTCTCGCCTAGCACACAGGGGCAGATAGTATAAGTCAGATCATCCCTTGGGGATATGATGGCATGCACTGAGAATTCTTTAGGGCATAAGCGGATGAGACAAGCTAGGTCTAATTCCTCGTTGCATGATTCCTGTGCCATTTCTAATCTGATGACCTCAGCCGGAGCCAAAAAAGTGACCTCGATGTGGGGAATGGACATCCCTTGGCCAGTGCACTTCCTTTTCTTTCCTTTGGAAGCCTGAAAAAGTTCTTCATTGGAGGGGTTGTACCTCAGACCGAAACCTCCTTTGTTGTCCGGGAGTTCAATTAAAGCAGCCTTCCCATGTCCTACAGCACCGAGGCCTTGGCCTAACTGATAGCCAAATTTGAGCATCTCTTTGGCAGCCATTAAAGTAGTGGAGGGCCATGCTGACTCGAGTTCTGAAGCTCTGGAAATCATGGAGACTAGCTCAAAACTGTGAAAAGTTGCCTCCGGAAAGGCATTAGCACCAATGCAGGGGACAAAAGTCTCCTTGAAGATAGTCAGGGGTTCTTCAGCCATAATAGTGATCAACAGATCCTTGGATGGGAACTTGAGCCTCCGGTGAAGGGTAGAAGCAACAGCAGCTGCAGCGTGTAGCCAAGGTCTCCCTAGGAGCATATTATATGGGGAATCCACTTTGATGACTTGGAAGTTGACCATGAAAATCATGGGGCCAATTCCAATTACTAATTCAATCTCACCTTGCACCTCCTGGAGAGTGCCATCAAAGGCTATAATGATCATGGTTGTAGGGCAAATAAGAGAGGTATCCACATAAAAAACGCTCTATGGTAGACATCGAGCAAACATTCAAGGCTGATCCATTGTCAATTAGTACTCTGGAGATGATCATATCTTCACACTTTACCATAATGTGCATGGGCAAAATATGCTCTCTGCCTTCTGGTGGTAGCTCATCATCTGTAAAGGAAATCTGGTTGGTGGCCAACACCGTCGAGACCATACCCTCAAAGGAAGATTCTGTGACACCTGTAGGGACACATGTCTCTTTCAAGACTTTCAAGAGAGCCTTACGGTGGACATCAAATGATAGCAATAGCGCCAAGATGGAAATCTGGGCTGGCGACTTATTTAGCTACTAAATCACACTGTACTCTGAGCTTCTGATAATTTTCAAGAATTCCTCGGCTTCTTCGGTTGTGACCCTATTCTTGACGGGTTCGGCTGTACCCTTGCCAATCTCTTTCCTTCTTTTTCCTAGCTCCTCGGGAGTATAGTAGCGGCCACTCCTAGTAAGCTCAGATAGACCTGAAGAGATATTGGAGCAGGCCTCCTCTTTTCCGGTTCCAGTGGAGATCAAGGACACGTCATATTTCCATGGGACATGATGGCTATCTTCATAAGGGAATGGCTTTGGCATGCGAATGATAACGCCCTCCTGAGTTTACAAATTGGGCGCTATGGAGAACATTTTCAGATTAATGACCACCAGACTTGGAAGAATGGCTTCAAGGGCTTTTGAGCTGGATACCCCAAAGATTCCTGAGGCAAGCTTCGGCAGAATAAGAGGATCGAATCCTCGGATAGCGGGAACAATAGCGGTTCCCTCCTGAACTGATGATGAAGTTGGCCCTACGATCACAGGTAATGCAAGAACCAGAGGAGTGAATCCCTTGATGGTTGGCAGGTCTTTCCCTTTTACTAAATCTGATAACTCTGAATCCGCAGGTGATTCTATGATCTCCTCAATGACTACTGAAGAGGGAGGCACTGAAGTAACCTTACCAAGGTGTATTTGTAGATATTCGTCCTAATCCTTCCTCGACCCAACTGATATAACATTACAGTTGGTTCCTGATTGGGTAGCTAGAGAACATAGGCTGGCTGCCATGCAATCATCTCTTCGCACAATATCCATTTCAATCCAGATAATACTGCGGTCAGCTAGACTCTGAACCTGTGCTCGAAGCACTTTACAATCAAATAGGGCATGTCTATCTTCATTGTCACAGAATGAGCAGATTCCCCAATCAAATCTTGGGGTTCCTATACCCTTAAGATCAAGGTGGGCCTCTTGGACCAAGGCTCGGAGCATGGCCTTCCATGGAAATGACGGTTAGGAGAAATTCGGAACCCTTTCTTCCACTGTGATGATGGCATTCACATTCCTTTCCTCACGGGGAGGCAAAGGATTGATGATGATATTCGGAGCGGCTGCATTATCGAACTGTATCAACTTGTTATCTATGAGATCCTGGACACGGTCCCTCAAATGATAACATTCTTCCAAAGTATGCCCATCGGCCCCAAAATGGTGTTCACACTTCTTGGACGGATCAAAACTAGGTGATAGAGGCCTTCTTTGGGCTTGGAAAACATCGGGGTCACTAACTTCCTTTCCAGCAGATAAGCGTAGAGATCTGCCATGGGCATGGGTAACGGAGTGTACTTTCAGTTTTCCCTCCTCAGGGGACAAAGTGGGTCTGGCCTCCCTCTCTGATTAAAGGTTCGGTTAGGTGCTTGAGTAGACTGAACTTGTTGCTGATAAGGTCTAGCAGCTGGGTGGCATAAGTAGAAGTAATACCCCTAGGCCTTTCTGATGTATTGTCAATCATATGCACATCAGCTTCCTTAGTTTTGCGGCCGGTCATTTTCTTGACTTATTGTTCAACCATGGAACTCAAAGGCTCAGGGTCCATGATCTTCTTGCTCCTAATACCCTCATCAATACACTCCCCAATAGGGATGAGGCTAGCAAAATGAGTGACTTGGGTGCTGATCATCTTTTCATAGTAAGGAGGCTTAAGGTTGTCAATGAACCATTTGATCATCTCATTTTCCATCATGGCGGGTTGCACTTGTGCGGCTAGCTTACGCCACCTCTAGGCATATTCTCGGAATGACTCCCCACTCTTCTTCTTCGTTCTCATAAGGACCGTGCGGTCGGGAGGTATCTCGGTGTTGAACCTGTAGTATTCCAAGAAAGAGTTGGCCATTTCCCTCTAGCTAGAGGTTTTTTCCAATCTCGCATACTAGGTGGCTGCGGGGTCAGTCAAACTATTAGGGAAAATCTTGCAAAGCAAAGGGTGATTATCCCCATAAGGAGCCATCTTCCTACAGAACATGCGCAAATGCGCGCAAGGATCTCCTATACCATCATACTTGACGAACTTTGGTGCCTTGAACTTGGGAGACATAATGACCTGAGGGAAGTTGGTCAAACTGTCTAGATCAACACTTCTATAGGCGCTGGAGCCCTCTATGATACGAAGCTTCTCAGTTAGAGTTTCCACTTTTCTCTTGACTTAGCCATACCTAGATTCAGGATCCTTGTCCTTAGAAGGATTTGTTTCTTGGTCATTGCCCTAAGGCGGTATATTGTAGCCCTGATCCTATCTTGGTGGGCGCTGATTTTCATTCTTGGTTCGGGGACCTCCTTGACTATGGCCAGAGGAGTTCTGTCCTCCTTTTACAACTAGTTGTTGCATCATATGCATCAATTTTGACATTTTCTCTTTCATCTGAGCGAACTCAGCAAGACTCACTTCGGGAGTCGAAGGCCCACTGGTAGACATCTCTCTTGCACGAGACCTAGTGATGATGGGATCACGATGTGATGGTAGCTTGACAATGTGGAAACACAACACCAAAATCAAATTAGTTTATGTCCTTGTTATTTAACATGCACCTACCATTTTCAGAAAAAATTCAGCTTTTGCACCCTTGATGGGGTATTTATCATGGTGAGTTTCTATAATGATGCAAGATTAATGCACTAAATTGGCAAGTAACCGAAACTTTCATGACATGCTCAACAATGTGGGAAGGACCTTTCTTTTGATTACATGCTTGTACAATATTTGCTTTTACAATGCTGGGTTCATCGGCTCCAACAGTGGGCCTTTTACAATGCAATTACGAGGAAAAGCTCGGCTTCTGACAATGTGGACTTCTCGAGGAAGCTCTTGGACACTTGGATCTCTTGGTAACTTGGATCTCTTAGGGGAGCCCTTGGATTCTTGACATCTTGGACCTTTGGCAATCTTGACATCTTGGGAATTTGGATCTCTTGGCAATTTGGATCTTGGACCCTCTTGACCATTTTAACATCTTGTGATCTCTTTGATGATGTAAGCTTATGGGAAATCTTTTTGGATCTTTTCTAGGAAAGCCCTTGAACTCTTGATGCTTTGGAATTCTTGACAGTTTCGGCAGCATTTCCTCCTGGGGAGTTTCGGTTACTTGCCATAGATTTTATCTTTGCACAATTAGGTGACAGGACCATTTAATGTATGCAAGAATGTCCTTGTAGGGTTGTAAACCCTTAGGGATAGGGTATGATCTAGCATGTATGATCTTGGTGGAGGAAGGTATTTGTCTACCTTTGGCAATGTGGCAGGAATTTTGGCCAAATTTTAAGGGATTACAAAAAAAAGTGAAGTCGCCACCAATCATTGGGTTTTTCTAAGGTGTGATTGGTCACCTATTTCTAGTTGATTTTATTGTCGATCCTAGGCTAAGAAAAAAGGTATTTTTTCCTAATTTAATGTGGATGGTAAAAAATCTTGATTCTTGAGTCCGGAAGTTTGGTTACGTGTGGGGAAGGTGTTAGGCACCCCACAACACCTGTCCAAGGACAGTCATTTGTTTTGATGAAACCTTAATTTTTTGAGATTGACAGTAAAAAACATGATTTTGGCATTGGCTTTCGAAGCTTTGCATGCATGGGGGACTCTGAGGTTTGGTGTTTGAATGGGTGTGGTCCCAATCTATGCTTTCCTAAGGCATTCGGGCTAAGTACCAGATTTCCACGGTGAAAATCTTGTGGCACGTCACCTTACTTTCGCGGTGGAAATTAGGCATCGCTTTGCCTTAGGTAACATGGACTGTGACAATCACACCAGAAGGGGCGAGCAGGTATATATATACATACATCATGCACAATGCAAGCACACAGAGCAGGAAAGTAAATGCCTACATCCCTAGAGCATGGCCCAAAATATAGGTGCAAGAAAGTAAACAAGGGTCACCATACTTTAGAGATGAGGACGAATGGTACATGACATGATATACCTAATACAAACCATCTAAGAGAGAAGGGAATAAGGAAGGAAGGGGTTTTAAAAGAGTACATAACCAAATGGGAGAGGCTAGACCCCTAAAACTACTGAAAATTACCGCTTGGCTTATTTCTACATGCTTGCATCCTCGCCCTTTTTGCTTGCGCCTGGGAGACCGTGCCTTAGTTCCATGCGTCCTCGCTCCATGTGTGTACATGCAAAGGTAAGAACAAGAAACCAGCAGAAAAGCAAAGGAAAGAAAGAGATGTGTAGGGCATGTGAAAGAGGCATAAAGCAGATAAGCATGATAGACATGGCAAGCAAAGAAACAAGAAACCAAGCAAACAAGCAAACAAGCGAGAAGGCAAACAAGCAAGAAAGCAAACAAAAGGTGGTGTCCACGGGGGACAAATATAGGTTTGGATCAAATGTCCATAACTTCATTGTGTTAAAGCATGGACGACACACTAGCAAGCAAGACTCATGCATGAACATGTAAGCAAGCGTGCAAAGATGCATGGAAAGCCAACGGGTGGCATAAACAAGCATGGTAAGCATAACATCGCACGGAGCGGTAAAGGGGAAAAGTATGCACGAAGCAACTGGCATCATGGTGATGCATCCCAAGTGGTTACATCCAAACAAGGCCTTATGGGCGTCGGATGGAACCACACAACCACGAACCCGCTAAGGGCGTCAAGCGTGGCAAAGCCTAGAACTAGAGAGGCTAACACAAGCATAAAGCATAGAGGCAAACAAGCATAGACATGCAAATAGGGGTGATCCAAACCCTTTTATGTGGGCCTTGGTGTATGGACGATGACAAAGACCATAAGGTCTAGATCGGGTCCTAACCATTAGGCCAAAACACAAGAAAATGCAATGAAAAGGAACAAAAGGGCTACAATAGCATATGGCATGACAAACAAGGTCTAGGCCTAAGCACATAAACAAGGTGTGAAGCACACAAGCACACAGATGATGGCGTAAAGTATGTAGAGAACATCGACCTAAGCATGCAAACACACCAATATACACATATAAGCATGGAAATATGTATGTAGGCATGTAAAAGCCTAGCACATAGACATGGAAGAACATGGATCCAAGCATATAAGCATGTGAAGACAAGGATCTGACCATATAGCATGAAAATAAACACATAGATACATAGATCCAAGCAAGGCCTAACCAACAACATCATACAAGCATGTGAGCATGTAACCCTAACATCATCCTAGAAAAAAAAGAGGAACAAAGCATAGGAAACCATGGCAAATAGCATAAGCATGTAGATCTAAACATATAAGCATGTAAGGATGTAGATCTGAGCATGAAACATGGCATAAGGCATAAAAAGCAAGGAGATTTAGGCTAGAAGCACAAATAAAGCAAGCAACATGCTAAAGAAAGCAATAACTCATGTTATTCAAGCAAAAAGAGCAAGATAAATGCTAGAAAAAGATTTAGAAGGTTAGGGGTGTGGATAGTAGCTAAAATGCTACATCCACACCCCTAAACCCCAAATCCAAAGTGTAAAACCAAGGAAAAGAAGATAAGGTATAAGAACTATACCTTGTATTTTTGGTGAAGAAGGAAGAATTAAGAGATTTTGATGTATTTTTTATGTTTGGAAGAGAGTCAAAATGTGAAGAAATCGTCCAGGCAGAGCACAGAACCAAGGAAGTCTTTTTTTTCTTGGTCTGAAGGGTGCTTGGGGCCTTTTATAGCCCCGACACGCTTTTCGAGGCAGCAGCCTTCAAAAGTCATGGATTGGGTTAATCTTGACACCTCTACAAATATCTTGACTTCCTATTTCTGAAAAGGTATGGAACTTGAAAATCCAACGGTCAAATCAAAAGTTATGGCTCCCGGAAGTTAGTGGTGCATCGATCGGTGCGTTAACCTGGTTTTCATGATATCTCTGCCATTCTAACTCTGATTTCGACCCATGAATAGTCGTTGGAGTGAGAATTTGATAATCTTCACAATGGCGTTGGTCTCAACCCATTCTGACGGCCAGATCAAAATTATGGTTTCTAGGGCCAATTGAGAGTCAACTCCAGGTCAAACTTGGTCAAAGTTGCTAAAAATATCCGAGGAGCTCGGGTTTGATATAAAACCATGTAAAATGTTGTCTTGTAAGGATTTTGACCTTGTTTGACCTTCGGTTGACTAGGAGCACTTTGGTCATTTTGGCTGAAAAAGGAACTTTGAGTGCTCCAGTGTCCGAACAGGTCGCGTCACGCCATTATATATGTTCTCCTGACCCCATAGAGAGAAAATGATATTTTTAGGTTTTTAAGAGTCTGGCACACAAATCGAGGGTAGACAAAATATGGTATCAACACTTTTGCTTAATGAAATCCTTCGCATTCATTTTTTTTTTTTTAAATGGACTCTTCAATTTTTGCAATGAGTAGTAAATACTTGCACAAAAATTAAGAAAATTGAATTGCCACATGGCATAAAATTAGACTTCAATTAAGATTCAAATTAGAATCTAGTTGAATTTTCTCTTAGTTTTGGCTTTAATATATATATATATATATATATATAATTCTCTCTTCCATTCTATGCATAATTTTCCCTCACAAAAAAAAAATGTTATTTCTCTCTCAATTTTTTTTGTTGAATTTTATTTTTCTTGCATCTTTGCTTTAGGTTGATAATTTTTTTGTATTTTTTAGAATTCTACTTTGGGTTGAGGTGATTTAGTTTTGTGTTTTATTATTTTTATTTTTATTTTTTGTTTTCTTTGATTGTTAAATGTTATTCTATTACATAACATGATTTTAATAATTTGGTGAAGAACATTAAAACATTATAATGTAATAAAATCAACCGTTACATTCACTTAAAAAATTAAATACAATCATAGTACTACATTAAAACTTAAAACTAATTAAACTCTAACTATGGAAACCATATTTCCAATTTTAAATAAAAAGGAGATGTTCTCCAATAATAATAAAATTACATAGGAAATAAAGTTAGAATTTTTTTTTGAAATTTCATTTAACCTTATTTATAATACACATACACGCGCGCGCACACACACGCACACGCACATACAGGGACAAAGCCAGGACTTGGAGTTAGGGGGAGCCTCTCTGTTGCTGGCTGTGTGCGGTGGCTTTAACCTTCGACTTTGTTGCTTAACCACTAAGATTTTTATTTTTTTATTTTTTATTATTTTTTTATTTATTTTTTTTATCTTTGTTGGGGGCATGCTGGATAAGGAAAAAATTATTTTGTTTAAGATTTTTTAAAGGGAAAGGCTGTTTGTTTTGGGTAAAATAGGTTGACTGGGCTTAATATTTTTTAGCTTTACTATTGGTAATTTTTGTTGTTGGGCTAATTTTTTTGAGCTTGTATATTTTGTTTTAGATTTAGATCTATTGATTTTTTTATGGCCTTAAAAAGAAGGAAAATGCTAGAGTTACAAATTTTCTTACAAATTGATGATGTAGTGAGTGATTATTGATAAGTAAAAAGGTGATGTAAGTGGTGGGCTTAGATGCAAATTAATAAGAATTTGCTACCTCAACCGTTCAGTAAAAGTCTTTTAGAAAAGTTTGTAGCTATAGCATTACTCTTAAAAGAATCAATCATATTGTTAAGGGGGACAAAGTGTAATTTTATAAAAAGAAATTGCTAAAAAAATTTGGGGTGTCATTGCTCCCCAAAGTCAATATCTACCTCCTTCCCTAATGAACGATACTACCTCTCATTTAACATCTTTGTTATGCAAATCATCATCCAGTAAATATATGATAATGGTAAGAAACGTTACAAATGAGATCATAAAAAAAGTGATGAAACTAATTAGTCACTATCATTATGGAGTAGTAGTCTATGGTTTTACTCATCTAAAGAAGTGGAATATATAGAGTTTAGTTAAGGTATATGTAAAAATTCACATTAAAGTATATGTAAAGGTTTTAAAAAAATTGTATATGTGAGATTTTTATTAACTTAGAAGATAATGAAAAACTAATTGTTAATAACTAAAACATTAATAATAATAATAAATTATATATATTTAATGAGACCATCCTAAAAAATTATCACGTGCAACACACGGGTCTGCAACTAGTATTACTAATAACAAGATTTTCCTGTTTAGGTTTCACCATTTTATGTACCAAAATATCCTCATAGAAATTCTCAAATAACATAGCTTTAGTTAAAATTTAATTTATTTCCTACAAAAGACAAAAAAAAATATGTTAAAAGAGTCATTTAGCATTCTTTAAACTAACAAAATTGTAACTACCAATAACAAACACTCCATTCTCTCTCAGAAAAAAAAAAAAAAAAAAAAAAAAAAAAAACACTCCACCAAAACCCATTACCTCACATATTCATCAACCTTCTAAAACAACCCATTACCTCACATATTCATCAACCTTCTAAAACAAAATCGGTTGCTTCTTCTTCTTTATTTTTATTAATTGGCAAATAATTTCTTTTGTTACTATTGTTATAAGTCTAAGAAGATAGAATGCCAAGAAGAAATATATAAAAAAAAAAAAAAATTATTAAAATAAAAGAACACGAAAAGGTAGTAAATGTTGATGATTATGAAGAAAATGTCACTGAAAAAATAATTTTACAAGATTATGAATGTGGTGGTAACATTGACTAGATGAAATTGATTAGACAATATGATAAAAGCAAATTCTTATTTTGGCTCATATGTCATATATTATTACTTTTGAGTTTATATTTTATACACATGTGTTATTTTGATTTATTCAATTAGCTTTGTTAAATATTATTACATAAGTGATAACTAAATTAGTCATTAGTTGAATATATTCTAAATTCATAATGAGTATATTATATATATATATATAGAGAGAGAGAGAGAGAGAGAGAGAGAGGTGTTTGTGAATCTTACAATACGATACATAAAAATTAAAAATTGATTCACCATACAATTCACAATTTGATAACCATATGCAACAAGTGATTTGTCTTAATGTTATCAATTTCATTATGTTCCAACCATTCACTTGACGGTACAAATCAACCTTCTTGTTCCACTTTGCCCTGAATTCCTGTTCATTCCAGTCAGTTTCAGCCATTCCGACCTATTTCAGTAAATTTCAGCTGGTATTGATATAAACACAACACTTTTCCTTTTTGAGTTGAAAATTGAAAAATAAACCTAGTACAATAGGTCACCTGAAAAACAAACCCAATCCATTTCAGATGACGCAAAGGTCTCCCTTTCTTCTTCTTCTTTGTTTTGTCTCTGCTCCTTTACTAATTTCTTTGCTTTGTTTTGTCTTTTATCTTTCTTTTTTTAGTTTGGGTAAATTATAAAGTTGATCTCTATCCTTTACACCATATGCAATTTGGTCCATAACTTTTCAATTGTGTCAATTTGGTCCCTAACCTTTTTAGTGCCTTGTGAATTTAATCCTTGTCGTTATCTTTTGGACGGAAAAAGCTGACGTGTCAAACAAAATTGTAAAAAATTACTTTAAGTGCCACATCAACCGCTAATTGTATTGCCACGTTATTAAAAAAAAAAAAAAAAAAAAAAAAATAACTCTCAAATTAAAATATTCACGCATTTTGTTTTGGGACGGCTATGCCTGGTTGGGGCTGTTGTTGGATTTTTTACAATAATCATCATCATCAGGTCATCACCACCATTATTCACCACCATCATCATCACCACCATTACTCACAATTACAATTCACAATGATGTGTGGAGCAGATATGAGATACCACACACACACACTCAAAAATGCCACTCTGCCTTTTATTTGTTTTCTCCTCACAAATTCAAAATTGAATTGAATAACTTTCTTTTTTCTTTTTTAATAATCGTCTATGCTACAGAGTTGCTGAACGCAATACACAGGCAAGATGAAGTCTATAAATATATAAATATATATATATATAGATATATATATCTATACTATTATTTAAGGGGCTTCTCTTGTTTGGATAGGATTTTTTTTTGTTCCAAAATACCCCTACACTCCTAGGTTCAAGTAGAGACAAAATTAAAGATAGTCCAGTAAAAATACATGTCTAACTTGCACTAAAGCATTGCTTACAAAATAGGAACACTCTCCCACTAACCCACTTTTTTATTTTTTATTTTTTTATTTTTTTTATACTCACTAACCCACTTTTTCAAAGTAACTATACGTTTATTTATTTATTTTTTTTTTAAATAGAAAAATAGAATATGAATTATCACATCAATTAAATAGGTTTAACTATAAAAAAAAATAAAAAAAATCCCCATACGTCCACTTTTTTTTTTAATTCTTAAAAAAAAAAAAAAAGACACTCCTAAGTAAAATTCGAATCCCACTTCAAAATTCAAATACACTCCCAAGCAATTACCTAAACTCAAATCTTATCCACTAACCACGATGATTTTGCCTTTTACAACTCTTAAATTTGTTTTTGTGGTTCTACGGAATTTCACTACTAGGTAAGAGGGATACTCTACTTGTTTCTCCAATTTCATTTTTTTTTTCTTTTGGTTATTTATGTTTCTAACGACAATTGTTTTTTTGGATAAATAATCCTGTTTAATTATTGATGTATTGCGTCTTGATCGATGTGATTCTCAATCATTTTTTTATTTAATTATTTTACTTAATCTCGGGTAATCGGGTTAGATGAATATTTCTGCCCATGAACTAATACAATTGTTTTCAGGTCTTAGTACTTGGGGTGTAAGGCAATGGTTGCACTTGAAGATGTTATGGTTCTTGGAGAGCCTGTGGTTGGACCTATTAGAATTTGGTGAAAATTGTGGAAGAGTCAAACATGAAACAGTTACAGATCTCAAGGAAAAATGAGGAAAACCACATATAGGAATTGGATAACTATTTATTGGAGAGTGATGATTGAGAGTGAGTTTGATTTTGTTACCCATTATCTTGCACTTCAGATAAACATCATCAAAAATAACTTTAATGTTTTTGTTTTATTAACATTTTTTTTTTTTTTTTTGGTATGTGTATGATTGTATCTCAAGTTGAGGAACACGAAAAGAAGGCTATCTTAGCCCTTTATTAGTTGGATAAAATGTTGTAATTTAAATTTTCATCCAACCAATCGGGAAAAAAAAAGAAGAATAGAAAGAGGATTATTATTATTTTTCTTTCTTTCTTTCTTATATCTATAATTTTGAGGATTTGGATGGTAATAAAGTAAAATACATAATTGAAAATGGTATTTTTGTTTTTTGTTTTTTTGTTTTTTCAAATACCATTAAACCGAAGGACAGTGACTCCAAAAAAAAAAAAAAAAAAAGGATAAGTGCTTTTAAATATATTTTTTTATTCTATCTTTTAAAGTATAGTTTTACACACCCAAAAAAAAAAAAAAAAAAAAAACACACCTTACGATGGTGCTTTATATCCTGAGCTTTTGATTTCATAAATTTTTATCATTGATAAATATTAGATTTTGAATTGAAAAATCTATCCACACAAAGTCATACTTGAAGGGGTTTATGCCCAAAAATCCAATTTATTGGCATGTCATAAATGATTAAATAGTTTAATTATATGAGACTATCTATAAATGAACTAATGGGACATTATCTTGGTCCATGAGATGCATAGTATGTGATTTATGTGATTTAGTCACAGAAGATATAAATCACAAGTTTTTTGTAAACTCATAATTTTAGTTCGTAGTCGGTGATGAAATTGGGCGTTTCATCTGCGAATATTATAACATATCAACTACGATGATTTGTCTTGATCATGGAAGTGGAGACTTCTAGTTGGTATATTGATATGTTTTAAGAGTTAAGACATATTGAATTGGACCGCTGTGAGATTTATTATCCTCCTAACGACTGTCAAATGAATAATAAATCTCACGACTTCTATTTACATGAACTCTAAATCTTGAGAGAATAATAGACTTGATCAAGAGATGCAGGTTGCTTTGATATATCAGGAGTGAGATCTATAAGTCACGGTCAAAACCTCAGTATGTTGGGCAACCGCATTTAGTGTTGATGGAACATATATTCTCAAGATGGAATTCATAATCTCTTAAAGAAGACATAAAATATTTCCTTGGGATAAGTTTAATGGGTTTGGTTATTTAAGAGAGTTGGGCCCAACCACTTTAGTAAGTTGTTACTAAAGTATATATTTATGAAATTGGATTTCATAAATATATGATGAATAATGTAAAGGATTAAACCGGGTACTCAAGGATTACGATGTAGTAATCTTTAAAGTGGCAGTCTACATTCATGACTTTGTATTACTACGAATATTTTAATGAAGGGGTTACATGTACAATAAAGTCTTGGAATATAATTTATAGATAAGGCTTAGAGTGCAACTATATTTATATAGTGGTATTAAATATAGTTAATGGTAATTTTGGACTTGTCAAGAGTTGACAGAAAAGCCCAAGGCCCATTGGAGTTAGTGTCTTATTGGTCCCTTTTGGTCTCACTCCAAGCCACATACTAGAGCCCAATTAGAAAGGCCCAAAAGGCTAGCCCAATTAGATTATCAGTTGTATATAAGGAGAGAAACATACAGAATTTCATAAGTGCTTTTTCATAAGGTTAAGATGAAGGTCTTTCATAAGAGAGTTCTCATAAGAAATGAAATGATTTGTATGTGAGTGTTGGACACTCATTATTCTCTCCTTGGAAACTGATTGAGAGATCACATATCTTGGGTATTAAGTGGAATTGGAGTAAAGATTAAAAATCTTCCCAAGATCTTCTGATCTTCGGTTTTGAATTTCACCACACCAAGGTACGCTTTCTTGTTTTCAAATTCTGAAACTTACATAATACATGTTATCAATTGCGAATGAAGTAGATCCGTTAATTTTTCCGCTGCGCACTTGCATATTTCCAACAAATGGTATCAGTGCGGAGGGTATTTACTTCACGGATTACAAGGTTAAACTTCTTTGTGATTACGCGAATGTTCGTTACACTATTGTGACGTGACTTAGTAACATCACATTGAATTTAAACAATTAAACACATTTAATGTGTAGGGTTAAAATTGTGATTAGATCATAATGATTTCAAAGAAATACATTTATTTTAAAATTTCTAGTGGGAGAGAGATACAAGGGTTGGATCTCACGGCCTCCATTGTCGTTTCATAGTGGTGTGGGGTAAACATCTCGTCTTGGCCTCGAACCTTGCGTTCCATGCGGAGGATATTTATTTCATGATACTACAAGATTGAATTTCTTGGTTTATAGTGGTTTGATCAAACACCTTGTCTTAGTTTCGAGCTTTGCATTCCATGCGGAGCGTGTTTTTATCATGGTACTACAAAATAAGCCTGTTAAAGGGATGAAATGTGGCTACACATGATTCTAGACAATGGTGTACACTAGACTAAGTTTAATAGTATCCTCTATGCTGAGTTCTTGCTATTATTACTTAGAGGCCAAAGGAAGAGCGGCAAATTATTTTTGTTTGATAAGAGTTACCATGATAGCATTAATAATGAGAAGAATTCTTGCCTGATCATAGTGGTTGATATTCACTCTATGCTGAGGAATATTAATTGCGGGATTAGGTTGTCGTTGCACCTATTATAGTATGTTTTTTGGGTTACTTACTATATGGTTATGGATGCAAAATATAATGTCCCTGTAATTGTGTTCATAGTCTCAAAATAAAGTTGTCATAAATTTTGTTCTCTAGCTACTATTTCAAATGAATCACATTAACTAAGAAATAATTTTGGACATGGTGCTTAAAGGAGTTGAAGTACATATTTATGTTTCGATTTAGCATTGTCATAATTTCTTATGCATGATGCATTGATGGAAGATAGCTTATGATATGATCATAATTTCTATTGAAATGCTAAAATGCTACATTGGCTTCTATCTTAATTGTACTATAACATGAGATGCAAAAGTTAGTACTAGACTTAGACTTTATATTAATTTTAAATGAGATGTTTTGGCATGAATCATATTGAGTGCTAAGAAAGGCTTAAGAAGTTCCAATTCCACATCATTTTATGAAAATATTTTTATTTTAAAATGAATTGGAATTCTTGGATGTAGAGATTAATTGTTAATCTCATATGGATATGATTCATAAGTCCTTATTAGAATCATTTGATCAATTCAGATTGTTTTGAAAATAATTTTTTTTATATATATATTATCTGAATTAATGAGTGAGTTTTACGTAACGGAAGACATCCTAAAAGCTAAGGCTAGGATCAATATGATTTAATTCATATTCTTGACCTAAACTGAAAGGTAAAGGTGATAAGAAGAAAAATTATAATACCAAACAGTTGGGCAAGTAAGTTGCCCTAGTAGTTGCCAAAAGGAAATTAGACTCAAAAGCATGACCAAAAGGAAAGTGTTTCTGTTTTGGTTAAATTAAGCTTTGTCCATAATTGTTTTCTAGATGGAAATTTACATATTTTACTTTTAAAGAGAAAGTTTCCATCCTTTGGTATTGTATGTTTTGGCACTTATGTCTAGATCTTATTAATCTAAATGGTATTCAAGATTGGTGAAAGATGAGCTTTTAGAACCATTATTTTTGTTATATTCCCAATCTATGAATTCTATTTAGAGGATAATATGATCTAGGACTCTTTTATTGTAAAGGAATATAGTATTAATGACTTCTATAAGTCAGTGCATACATAAAGGAGGAATAAGACTCTTTTAGAAATAGTAAAGTACATGATAAGTATTTTCATTTGCTTATTTTTTTTGGAGAAATACTCTAATAATTATTATACATTTTCTAAAATTGATTTCAAAAGTTTGTTCCTATGACATTAATCAAATTGTGGATTGGGTGAAAACCTAGTATATGATACTTCCACTTTTGGAAATGTCCAGCACTTGTGCTAGAAAGGAAGTCTGACAAATTAAAATCAAAAGGTAGAAAAATGTGTGTTTATGTTGGGTATCCAAAAGGAATTGCAGAAGATTGTTTTGGTAGTCATAAAGAAGACAAGATGTTTGTAAAGTACAAATACAAAGTTCTTACAAGATGTTTGTAAAGTACAAATACAAAGTTCTTGATGATGACTATGTGAATAATCTTAAAGAATTTTTCTAGAAGAAAAATGTCAAAACTTTTTGTAAGAAAACTATAAAATACATTTAGAAATGAGATGGTTGTATTAAATACACCACAAGGTATTATTCTATATATATATATATAGCTAGTACACCAGTACAATATCGTAGTAGGAGGATTGTAAATTCATACTTTTGGGATAAACTTTTGAAGTCATTCTACAAGGATATAAATTTGATCTTCGGTCCTACGTAGAGGCAATAGATGATATGAATATGAATTATTGGATCAAGGTTATGTGAATAGAATTAGATTCTATTTAAAGTCTAGAACTTGTAGAGGCGCCTATTGGCATTGAGCCTATTATTCTCAAATATGTCTACAAAGAAATGAGATTGATAGATTTGAAGGTGCAAACCTTCAAAGTCAAGACTAGTGGCGAAAAGATTTATTCAGAAAGAAATAGTTTGATTATGAAAAGATTTTTTCACCAACAGTCAAGTTTGACTCTATCTAGATTCTCTTATCCATTATATTTCATTTAGATGAAATATGGCAAAGGATATCAAGAAAGCTTATTTTAGTAGCAATCTTGAAGAAGACATCTATATGATGTACCTAGACTTGGACATAGTAAAGAAATAGTAGTTTTTAGTATGCAAGTTGCTTAAAGTCCATTTATGAACTAAAGCAAGCATATGAATCATAAAATATCATCTTTGATCAAGAAATCAAATTGTTTGATTTTGATCAAGTATTAAAAGGCCTTAGGTGTATGTAAAACTATATAGAATAATAATTTTCTTAATGTATGTTGATGACATTCTAATCATTTAGGATGATGTAGAGTTATTGTCATCAATAGAGTTTTGTTGTCTAGTCTAGTTTGATATAAAGTACTTGGGAAAGACTAGTCACATCCTAAGAACTAAACTTTGTTAAAATTCAGAAATTAGGATGTTGGGTCTATCTCAAACTGCTTAAATAGATTAGACTCTAGCCAAGTATAGCATGTAATACTTCAAGAAAGGATTCTTTCCTTTTAAGTTTGAAGTTCCTTTATAAAGAACTATAGTCCTAAGACATATAAAAGGAAGAAACATATTAAGACGGTTACTTATATCAAGTGTATAAGGAAGTCTTTATGTTATGCCATATACTAGGCTAAATATCTATTTTGCGGTGGGCATGGTAAGCAAATATTAATTGAATCAAAGGTCACTTAGTTTAGTGGGAGTAAAGCATATACTCAAATATCTTAGGAGAATGAGGGATTATATGCTTGTCCACCAAAGGGAGGCTTTGATGATTATTGGATGTACAAATACTGACTTGTAGTTTGATTGTGATTCATGAAGTTGGACTTCAAGATATGTGTTCATCCTAGGTGGTGAAGATACACATTAAGCGTAAGTATTATCTCATTAGAGAGATATGAATACTTGAGAAGTAGTAGTAGAAAATATAATTTATACAATAAATCTGGCTGTAACTTGTTTCCAAGCCTTGCCTTAAAGTAACTATGAATTACTCTAAAGGGAGATAAGTGTCGGATCTATGGTAAATTGTCTTTGAGGACAAGTGGGAGATTGAAGGGGTTTATGCCCTAAAATTCAATTTATTGGCATGTCATAAATGATTAAATAGTTTAATTATATGAGACTATCTATAAATGAACTAATGGGACATTATCTTGGTCCATGAGATGCATAGTATGTGATTTATGTAATTTAGTCACAGAAGATATAAATCACAAGTTCTTTGTAAACTCAGAATTTTAGTTCATAGTCGGTGATGAAATTAGGCGTTTCATCTGCGAAAACTATAACATATCAACTACGATGATTTGTCTTGATTATGGAAGTGGAGACTTCTAGTTGGTATATTGATATGTTTTAAGAGTTAAGACATATTGAACTGGACCGCTGTGAGATTTATTATTCTCCTAACGACTGTCAAATGAATAATAAATCTCACGACTTCTATTTACATGAACTCTAAATCCTGAGAGAATAATGGAGTTGATCATGAGATGTAGGTTGCTTTGATATATCAGGAGTGAGATCTATAAGTCACAGTCAAAACCTCAGTATGTTGGGCAACTGCATTTAGTGTTGATGGAACATATATTCTCAAGATAGAATTCATAATCTCTTAACGGAGACATAAAATATTCCCTTGAGATAAGTTTAATGGGTTTGGTTATTCAAGAGAGTTGGGCCCAACCACTTTAGTAAGTTGTTACTAAAGTATATATTTATGAAATTGGATTTCATAAATATATGATGAATAACGTAAAGGATTAAACCGTGTACTCAAGGATTAAGATGTAGTAATCTTCAAAGTGGCAGTCTACATTCATGAT
Organism: Notholithocarpus densiflorus; assembly: GCA_030021035.2. Lineage (NCBI taxonomy): Eukaryota > Viridiplantae > Streptophyta > Magnoliopsida > Fagales > Fagaceae > Notholithocarpus > Notholithocarpus densiflorus. Next base: position 4,933,845 of record JARYZH020000024.1, on the reverse strand, counting down.
TTTGTATTACTACGAATATTTTAATGAAGGGGTTGCATGTACAATAAAGTTTTGGGATATAATTTATAGATAAGGCCTAGAGTGCAACTATATTTATATAGTGGTATTAAATATAGTTAATGGTAACTTTGGACTTGTCAAGAGTTGACAGAAAAGCCCAAGGCCCATTGGAGCTAGTGTCTTATTGGTCCCTTTTGGTCCCTCTCTAAGCCACATACTAGAGCCCAATTGGAAAGGCCCAAAAGGCTAGCCCAATTAGATAATCAGTTGTATATAAGGAGAGAAACATACAGAATTTCATGAGTGCTTTTTCATAAGGTTAAGATGAAGGTTTTTCATAAGAGAGTTCTCATAAGAAATGAAATGGTTTGTATGTGAGTGTTGGACACTCATTATTCTCTCATTGGAAACTGATTGAGAGACCACACATCTTGGGGGAATTGGAGTGAAGATTAAAAGTCTTCCCAAGAACTTCTGATCTTCGGTTTTGAATTTCACCACACCAAGGTACGCTTTCTTGTTCTCAAATTCTAAAACTTACATAGTACATGTTATCAATTGCGAATGAAGTAGATTCGTTAATTTTTCCGCTGCACACTTGCATATTTCCAACAATACTAGCCTCTGGGCACGCGGTCACGCACGTGCTTAGAGGCTCTTCTTTTTTTTTGAAAAAAAGTTAATAATTTGCATCCATTATAATTTGAAATTATTATATTTTGAATCACAAAATACCTAGAGGTGTGATGAATATTATGGGTTTTTGGGTGAAATAATGTTTTCATCACACCTCTAAGTATTTTATGATTAAAAAATATAGTAATCTCAAATTATAATGGGGGTAAATTATTAACTTTTTCCTAAAAAAAATAGAACAGCCTCTGTGCTCAAAGGCTAATATATATATATATATATATATATATCTATCTCTTCTCCCTCATCTTCACGCAAACTACAAGAGTCAAGAACTCAAGATATAAAGTTGCAGACAGTGGTGACGATGGTGGCGGCTATAGATTCGTTTCTCTCTATCTCGCAATTTCTCTCTCATCTCTCTCTTCGGTGGCTCGTTTGCTCTCTCTAGTGCAAGGGTCACGAGTTGTGGGTTATTGCTCTCGTTGAACAAGAACCTGAATAGCTTATTGGTGCTATTATGCCACTTGATTTTTTGTGGGTCACAGTCTTGATCGTCATTGGATCCATGCTTGATGACCACGGTAGAGGAGCTTGAATTTGATAGGAATACGACCCGTTTGCCCTTGTTATTGTCTCCATCAGAAGATATCTTTTGAGAGGAGCAACCTTCAGATTCATCGTCTCTTTGTTGATTAGGCGAGTCATTTAGATCCCACATTTTTTGTTTATGTGAAAGACAGGCTTGTTATTTTAGGGGGGAAGATGAACCTTTAGTGTTTTGTTGTTGTAAAAATTCTGACCATTAGTCATTCTTTACTCTCACTCTCATATAAACACCAGAATATATGTTTTGTCTTTGGTACAAAAGTTTATTAAAAAAGAAAAGATCTTTGTTTCTAGGTAAATAGAAGGAGATGTGTAAGGAAGACAAAAGACAATAGTTAAGTGAAGAAGGTAAGACATTTATATTCAGGAAAGAAGAAGAAGAAGAAGAAGAAGAAGAAGAAGGTAAGACAATTACAAAAAAAGAAGGAAATGACTCACCTGTGTGAACATTTTAATGTGTTTTTTTTTAATATGATGTGGCAATATAGTTGGTAGATGATGTAGCTTAGAAAGTAATTTTTTATTATTTCGTTTGACACATTAACTTTTTCTATCCAAGGGATAACAGAATGGACTAAATTAACATGACACTAAAAAAATTAGAGACCAAATTGACACAATTGAAATGTTTGGGACCAAACTGACATATGGTGTAAAAGATAGGAACCAACTTTATAATTTATCTTTTTAGTTTTGTGAGTCTAGGCACGTGGAAAAGCTTTGGAAAGTACAAAAGAGAGTATGAAACTCAGACTAAATAAGTCTTGGGCTACTCTCCAACTTGAAACATGAGTTATGATACATCGTTTTATTTTATTTTGTAATTATCTTAAGTACATATTAGTATTACTATTTTAATATTCCTAAAAAGGTTGTAGTTATTATTAACTTATTATTATTATAATTATTGAGTAGATATTTAGGCTTAATGTTGATATATTCCTATAAAAAAAATGTTGATATATTAGTTGAAATATAAACTTATAATTTTAGGTTTTTAATAAATTATATGGGTTTTGACCAATACTATATATATATATATATTTATGTATATATATATGGGGTTGGGTTCAAGTTACACATGGTGCAATTTTAAGCAATGTTACAATACCCAATAACTTATTATTGAATTCATATTTTGAAAATCTATCCATTGAATTACATGTTCTATATGTTCTTAATATGCATGCCAATTTTCATGCCAATTGGATGTAATTTACCATTTGATCCATAAACTCATCTTTTATTCTTTTTTTTATTTTATTTTATTTTTTTTTTAACTACAAAAATTTGAATTTAAACAATTGATTGATAACATAGTTATTGATTTTTTATCATCTTAAAATTTTTTAAGCATGAAAAATATATAAAATATAATTCAGCGGTGGATTTATTAAAATTCACATCTAATTAAAAATTTTAGGTGGTGTAATATTACTTTTAAAATAAAATAGCAATAACCTTAAAACAATACTCGACCGCAATTGAGATGAGCACTGAAACAATATCGAGAACTTTCATTTGGCAGTTGACACATGAGTTTGTCTCGCGAATTGTGTCCCAATGTCTTTTAAAATGTTTGTCACTTGCGAAACTTGTAGGTAGGAAATTGGCACTTTCGTAGCACTATCTTCAACACATAAGCCCAACCCAATTATACCCAAAAAAAAAGAAAAAAAAGCCCAACCCAATTACAATCAAAGCCCACAAATACAAATAATTTAAACTTGAATTACAAATAAATGGACAACGGAATAAAGCCAAAACAAATACGTACAAAGAATTTACAACTTAACATGTATTATGCATACTAGCTTGTAACCTCATGCATATGCATGGATACACTTAAAGATATACAATAAGATGCATAATATAATTCCTCTATGTTGGGAAATTTAGACCCCGGTTGATAGAATTTATAAGTTTTAAACCCAAGTTATTAATTAGATTTATTATGAATAAATATTGTTAAAACAAACAAAATCAATATCATGTCAATATCATGCATAGTGGAAAAGTAAATAAAACAAGATATGATGACCCAGGAAAACCAATGAAACAAACTAGTTTCACAGTAAAAAACCTAGGGGGAAACCTTCCCGAAAAGCAATTCACTATAGTAAAGAGAAGTTTCAAATCTAGTACAAAACCTTTGTCCCTAGACTCTACAATCTCCGTAGATGAACTTACAGCAGAAACCTTCTACCGCTTCAGAACCTTTGAACTCTTCAATATATGAACATCACCCTTCTGCACGGATCCCAGTACATGACTAACTCCTTTGCACGAATCCCAGTACGTGACTAACTCCTAGCAACTTGAAGAAGATGTTGTTGGCTGCAAAGTTCTTCACTTCATCAACAATGAAGATCAAGAAGCACTTGGTTACAAAACCCTAAGGCGCAAAAGACGCAGTAACTTCTTGCAGAGAGAATAAGGCACTAGGTCACTTTCTACATATGTTCTCTATATATGATGACCTTTAAAATAAGCCTTATATATGTCTAGGGTTGTGAGAAAAGAAACCTTACACATACATGTCAGCTAGGGCCAAAAATCAGATCTAGAAATTCTAATTTCGTAGATCTCGACAGATTCAGCTTCTGTCGAGCTTCTATCGAGCTTCATTCTTAAATCTCGATAGATACTGTTTCTGTCGAGGTATTTGTCAAGCTTTAATGAATCAGCTTTTCTTCACTTGTTTCTTGGTCCATTCTTCATGGTTTTAATACTTGGCTTGAACAATGTGTTTCTTGAAGTACTAAACCTATCCTAGATCTACCCAATTACAAGTAAAGTGCATTTTGTCAATGGATTAGCCAATTACATAAAATATGTCCCTAACACTATATATATAATTTAAATACTATTGATAGTCATTTTTATATTTTACTAACTCTTTAAAAAATTTTGTAAGGATATTATTAGGTATTTAATGTATATTGTCCATATTTTTTTAATTATTGTGAAGCACCTTTTTTTTTTTTTTTCGATTCATTTATTCTAGACTCTATGGTTTTTGTACTTAATAACTCACTTGGATGAATATTTATGATGTGATCACACATTTGATTCTAAAATTAAGAAATAAAACTCTTTAAGAATAAATAATTTATGACACATGGCGTAAAATTGGAACTCTAATTTAGAATTCTAATTTGAGTTTCTCTCAGCTTCACCTATTATTATATGTATAGACTAGGTGTTTATAGAGTGTTGATTGAATTGTACTAACTCCAACTAATTTCAAATACAAAAACAATTACGTAACTTCCTCCTCTAACAATTTCAAAAATATGTCTATCTTTTTGATAGGAAACAACACATACATCATTCCAACTATAAAGTTTGTATTTACAATAGAGTAAAGGAAAGAGGGACACTTCTCAATCGAAATCTCAAGCCAATCCTTGGATTAGGCCACCTGTGCAAGAGTAGTAGATACTCTATTACATTTTCTGTCAATACAAGTAATTGAAAATTGTTGATACTCATCTATAAGCTCTTTTATGTTCTCCACTAATAGATTCATCTCAAGAAACTCTCTCTATATCCTTAATGTCAAATTCATGGGAATGTGATCAGTTGGATCCATTTATTACACTATTTGCAGTTTATGGACTATCATCTCCTTACCCACGTGAGTTGCATAGGTGGTCATTTGTTTGAAAGTTTATGGTCAGAGACTTGGTATTTGATAGAAAGAAAGGCCATGACATAAAGATTTCTTGGTACTCCTTTGCTGATCTAGTTAATGATAGGATCTACTTGCTTAAGTTATAGGTTGTGACAAGGTGCTTGGAAGTAGTTGGTGTTGTTAATGTTCAAGATGCTTTGAAGTATTGGGTTAGTAGCCGGTTTCCCCTCATGAAGATGTCAACTACAACAACACCTTGTGGGCAAGGTGTTTTGAAGGAGAGGGAAATGTCAGCAATCCACATTTGGGTATAGAATGCATTTAATTAGTTAGTTAGTTAGTTATAATTCCAAGCATGTTAACTACATTTAACACATGTTGGAATTATTAATGCACATGGGGAATAATAATAAGACCATTAGGATAAGGTCATGTGGGCCAATAAAATAGTTTTATGGTTTGATAAATACCTACTTGTAATCACATTTCCATCATTGAAAAATAAACCAATTTCTTAGTGCATTAGTGTATCTCTATCTCTCTTAATCTCTCTTTTTCTCTTTGGAGGGTGATTACCTTGAATTAAGTCAATTTCCCTATAATTCCCATAAATTCTCCTATAATTCCTATCCATCTCCATTAGGAACCACCAGATTCCTAATAAGTGGTATCAGAGCCGTCAATCTTGAGACGAGCGATTGTGATCGAAGATAACTTTAGAAAGAAGTATGGCAAATGTCGAACAAAATTTTAGAGGATGTCAAGGATGTTTCAGAGAAGGTCAAGGCCTTGGCTAAATCTAAAAAGGCCATGAAAGAAAAGTTCTCAAGATTGCAAGAGGATCTTGAGAACATGTCCGAAGAAGAGTTACAATCTCTTAATTTAATGAAACTCAAAGAGGAAATTAAGTTCCACAAAACTACAGTTGTTTCTCTAAAAGAACACAATGCTTTCCCATGTCCAGTGTAGTCCCCAAGAATACTTTGCAACCAACCATACTTGGTCGTGGACAGCCTCTCCGTACATAGCCTGGGTATAGTGTATCCTAAGGTCTCTAAATTCTACAATGAGCTTCACTAAATTCTACAATGAGCTTCACACTAGCTTAGCTTCATGTAGAGTAGATGGATTTAAGGTTGATCTTGGACCTAGCTACGGTTACAAAATCTCTCTTTTACCTGGTTGTCATCAAGATGGAGTCACGTTCCTTTCTATGTTTAAGAATTTCGCACTTACATGGCGATTTCTTGGTGGCAAGCCCAAGTTGATGTTCCTAAAAGGTCTCTTGGCTACACTCATGGATGCCAACATGTATCCCCAGGCCTTCACACCAACAAATGGTGGTGACAAACTATAGGATAAATGATGGGTTCCATAGCCTAGCTGATCACAATTTTTATAAGAAATTAAGTTTTAAGTCAAGAGCATTACGTACTTATCATTTAGATGATGAAGAATGGAATGTAGGGCTATTAGTGGAAAATATTCTTTAGCAAGTTTAAGGGGATCTTCTACCTAAAGAATACTTTCCACTAAAGTTCCACTGGATACTCGAATATAATGGTAAAGATTTAAATTATTATTCTACTATCCTGTTCCATGAAAGAACAGTCTTTATCAAATCCATTCCTGATAAGATCGATAAATCCAAAATTATTTACCATAGTGTTTTCATCCTCAACATTGCTACTGAATAAAAATGGGGACTTCGCCCTGCTTCTACAAAGCCTTTACCGGGTTCAACTATTCCTTATTCTTACCATGATTACATTCATGCTTGGTTCAAGTTCATGCTAAATCAAGATGCAACTATGACCCACTCCTAGTTTGTTAATTTTGAGAAGAATTTTAGTTCCCAACTCGCCCTTGGGTTCATCCGTTGGTGGACACAATTTGGTCCTGTTACTGATATTTTTCCAAGACCTCTGACTGGTTCCTTCAAGTACTTTACAAGTGTTTATAAGACAGATGCACATGGTGCTAAGTTTCCTGCAGCCCTGCATTTTGTTAAAAAATACAAGGTCCCCTGGATCTTGAAATGGTTGTGAAAGCTCGAAAATGTGTGAAAACACAAGAGCTATTTAGACCTCCAAATTAAAGTTACGGCTCGATAGATTTTACACTAACTTAATACTAAGTGTGGAATAGTGTAAATGCGAGCGGATAAACAAACAAGCTACTCTAATCCATAATCAAGACAACACATCAGTAAAATGAAATGTAAAAGAGTAGGGAAGAAAGATGCAAACACAAGATAACACACCGATGTGTTATCGAAGAGGAAACCGAAGAACTCGGCGAAAAACCTCTCCGCCGCCCTCCAAGCGGTAATCAATCCACTAGACAATCAGCTGGGATACATGGGTTAGCAAGAGACTCTCCAAGCCTAATCTACCCGATGTACCTAAGCCTTCTAAGCTTCTACTCCAATAAGGCTTCTTGGAACTGTGTCTTGTCTAGCTCTCCGGATCCTGCAACAAGCTCCATGTTGCATCTGCCATCTTTGGCTTCTTCCAATGCTTCCCAGCAGCACCAAACTATCACTTCACACTCTGAAAGGGTGTGGTAAGTGTTTGGGCTATCAACCTCTCAATGATATGAAATGGAGAGGTAGGAGTTGAGGAAAATGCACAAGCAATTGTGTAGAGGATTGTGGGTATAACAATCTCTAACTCTCAAGGTGTTTGGCTAGGGTTTTCTCTCAGAAGCACTCCACAACATTTGTGGGTAATGTGAGTATATATAGTGTGGGTACAGAAAGTGTGTATCAAATAGTACAGTCTGGCAGAACAGAATGTCTCGCGGGTGTCTCGCTGGAAGGCCTTACTCGCGAGACACAGCTGTCTCCATCCTGTCCTGACTTTTCGCATTCCAGCATGTGCAAGTCACATGAGTCACTTCGCGTGATGCTTAGTCGCGAGATACCCGCGAAAACTATTTAGTCTTCAATTGCTTGAGTCTTCACACTCTCTCTCTCTATCACACAACCCTTACAATCAAATCCCACAATAAATATAGGGTACAAAAGATTGAATAAAATTATAATAAAATTTGGCACGGAATTAAAGCCAACAAAACACATATTTGTAAATTACAACTTTACAATCTTCCCCTTTGGCTATTCCGTAACAAAACTCCTAAAACAGACTCTAGACTTAAACGTGAGTTTGGGAACAGTGGCAAAACTCACTCACACCTAATCTAGAAGCTGTGAAGCACTTGCACGTATGTACCTGTAACCTGAAACGCTTGCACACAAACAAAATTTTCATTAAGCTTATGACAAGTTGAATACATGGTATGTATATGAGCAAGTAAAATGCGATCAAGTTAGTAAACACAATAGAACATGTAAGCCTATCTTGATCAAACAGGATCAGTCATTAAAGAATGACTACAATGAACATTTAGCAAGTAAATGCTCATCCGGACATGCAATGCAATTAAGATCAATCCCACAGATCAATTGCATGTCCAACACTCAACCAATGCAAAATGCACGAAGTATTTGCATCTAGGATACAAAATCCTACTAAGGGCACAAGAGTGAGGTACTTAAGACATATTAGCATATCTTAAAAGTACAAAAAGAATGCTACAAAGCAATAAGGTAAACACAAATACTGAAAAATAAAACAATGTACTAAAGCTTTCAACAAAAGCAGTAAAAAAAATTAAACCAGAGTACTTAAGTTTTAAAGAAAAGCAATAAAACGAATAAAAACACAGTTTCTATTTCTGGTTTCTTCTCCCCCTATCACTACACTCCCCCTATCAACAACACCATCTCCCCCTTTTTGTCATGGTATAGCTAGTCTTCATGTTCCTCTAGCTTCCTCTGAATTTGATCCAATTGAGTTTGGAGAGATGTGAACTTGGTGTCGAAACGAATGTGTTGGGAGTGCATGATGGTAGCTAGTCTGGATATTTTGGTAGTGATCTCTTGGAGAGTAGCCATGATGTTGTCTAGCTGTTCATCATAAACATGGGAGGTAGAGCTTGAGCTTCCCTGAGTAGCATGACTTTCTTACTTGGTATTCTTCTTGGTGTGACTTATGCTCGCATGGAGAGTGCAGATATTAATTGGACTTAGCCGCAAATATGGGCATTCATCTTCTGAGGGATGCACACCTTTGAGCTTTAGAATCCTTGAGATAAGGCGACAGAAAGGAATACAATTCCTTGAAGCAGTCCGTTCAACCATTTTTGCTACAATGTGGAAAATATGGGAACACACATCGATCTCCATGTCAGTGATCAGATCATGTAAGAATAATACTCGATCGAGATTCATGTAATCGGTGCTAGACAAAGGATAGAGGTTGCTACACATGATCATTGTGAGCAGCCTTAATTCGGGAAAAAGGGAGGCCACACTTATTGACTTCCCATTTGAGGAGAATTCCAAATTAGCTCATAAAGCTTCCCGAAGAACCTCCTCATCTGGATTCAGTTCATCATATACTGGTGGGATAGGTAATATTGGCCGGTTGATGTTTAGAATTTTCGCCAAGTAGACAGGTGTAATTGAGAACCTCTTTCCTCTAACCCAGCACTTGATCTCCTCTCCTTTAACAAGGGCATTAGCATAAAACTCTTTCACCAAGTTCTTGTATGCATCCTCAAGAGTTGAGAGAAGAAAGGTCTAATCCTTGGTGGCAAACCAGATGGGAATACTAGTGTCTAGGAGAGATGGCTGATCAACGGCCCTTTCAACCAGCAATGGAGCATCTCGAAAGTTGTTCGTATAGGTCTGAAATGTAGCATAAGATCTGAACAAGTCAGGGTCATACACTCCTGTTGAAAAACGAGTTCTTTTTTACCTCGATGAAGGATTATCAACATCAATCACCGGCTCTTTCCCTTTGCTGCTGCCTCCTTTCACAGCTGAGCTTTTAAACGGAGACATCTGCACAAATATCACAGAGAACAGACAAGAAATGAAACAGGTGCACAAACACAAAATAGAACACATAAAACTTGATTAGATTCAAGTTAGCCCAAAACAAAGGTAAAACAACCTAAAAACAGAGCAAAAACAACTCAAAACAGAGCAAGCAGACACAAAACAGCATGCTATAAGTGTTTAACCATGTAAACAACAGAAAAATGAATGAAGTGAATCACTGTGCATGTGTGTGTGTGTTGTGCATGTGCTGATGCATGTGTGTGCAGCATGAGATGCAAGAGGTGTGCTTAGTGTGTGCATGGCAAGGCATTGAGGCACAAAATGGACAACGTGTGAAAAACACACAAACACTGACCAAAACATGATAAACATGATCAGTCAAGAAAAATCCAATCATTGGAACTCACTTGAGTCCAATTCAGCATAAGAATGTCACTAGGACTTTTTGTTAAACACCTAACATGCAACAAAGTACACAGATGATGAAAAATGCATGAACATAATGAAATTTGCCTCAATACATGCTCAAACTGCCACATGGGGCCAACACAGATACACAAACATCAAATGGGACTCAGCCCAATCAAAGATTTTGAAAATTTTTCACAAACTTAAGAACCTCAACCCAGTTTTCGAAAATCCCCAATTTACAAAACCTTGAGCTAAAATCTGCATAATCTAAGACAAAAATGAAGACAATGTTTAGGAAAACATACCTTGAAGTGATCTTGCAGAGATTTTTGCTTGAAAATGATGGGGTTTGAGTGAAAAAATGATTTTGGGTTGAAGGGGGGGGGGGGGGTTCAAGAGAGGCTTAGCGAGGGAAATGTGAATGTTTTGAAAACCTGTCACATCTGCCTTATAAAACTGAAAACACGCATTTTTCACGGGTTAGAAAGTCGCAAGACACACTGAAGCTTTCGCGAGACAATCACGATAGCCTATGTATGAACTTGAAAAATTTCCAGTTTTTGCCTAAAAACATTTCGCGAGAAGAGGTTAGTCGCAAAATACTCGCGAGGCAGTAGTGAGACTTTCTGTATGAAAATGTGACTTTGTAATTTCCTTTAAGCACATTTCACAAGAAGCTCTAAGTCGCGAGCTTCTTGCAAAAAGACCTCTGAACTAGTTTTTTGAAGAAAAAGACAAAAATGCATTTTTGAACAAAAACTAAAAGCACGAAAGTATAAAATCACTTTCAAAAAAAAAATAAAACACTCAAAAATCTTTTTGGGTTTGATCAGCAGGTACTTGAGCATACACATCACATTTGAACATGTACAATCACACAAATGAGATAAGCATTAATTGAATTGACGTCTTGTGTGTTGTGGGTGAGTATCAAATGTGGAATAGTCCTTAGACCAGAGTGAAGCTTCAATGATCAATTCAATCAAGTCGTACACAACTGATACTGAGTCAAGTGGACTATCTCAATTATAGAAATGAACATTTATGACCTCCCACAAGAGAATGATTACAAAACTTAGAAGCTTTTCATTTGGCTTCTGCATAAATCATAACAATTGATCCTTTTTGGATAATACATCTCCTTTTTGAGATCGGTGCTTGAAATTTTTGATATTTCAATATTGAAAGATAGCCTTTGGCTTTTTGAGCACCATACAATTCAATACAAGAGTCGCTTTCCCTTTTTCCTAGTCAAATACTAGTATGTACAACAGGCTTTTGCAGCTCACTATCTCTTTTCATTTTGAGATTTACATTTGGTGAGCTCTATTGCAAAAACATAAAAATAAAGTGGGAAGAGTATAGACACAAGTCTATGCAAGTATCAAGACCATTAACCAATCATTCATGACAAGCTTGAAGATCTATTTACAACAATCACACATAGTTTTCAAGATTTCTCCCACAAAGATATATGTGCATACATAACAAGCTAAGCTCGTAAATGCACTACGCCATTAGTACAAAGATACTAGGCCAAACTCACATGTGATATACACAACACAAGCGATCAAACTTTTTGGAGATTTTTCAATTTTTATGGGTTTTTGAATTTTTGAACACACTCAAAAACAGAACAAGTAAAGTAAGATCAACAAAAAACAGGTACAAACCAAAAAAAAAAAAAAAATGCCAATAACTAGAAGCAGTAGACATAAATAGAATTATGCATGTCAAGATGCATTAACAAATGTCCCTAAACATAGGAAGTATTAATGCATGAACATGTTGTAATGCTTATGCATGAGTACCCCTTTTCACCCACACGGCACGTGCATTTGGGGTGATATCCCTATAGGATTGGGTACGAATGTTATGGCCTTCAAACCTTCTGGAGAAGCTTGCCAAACAAGTGGTGAATGCATCAATTATTTTCATCACATCCATCACACCAGAATCACCATCTCGACCTCTTGATTGCTCAACAGCCCAATTCCTTTTGTCATTTCTAGGTCCTTTTAACCTTTGATCACTTGCATTCTTCAATGCCCTCAGCTTATGACAATTTGGTTTGGTGTGTCCTTGAAGTCCACAGTGATGACAGAAATGTTGAATTCTTGGACCTCTTTGTGATTTTGGAAGTGACTTCCCTTTGGCTTCAGAACTAACCACTGATTGGTTACGAGGCTTATTCAACACCCGTTGGTCAGCCACACTTCTATTTTTCTTCACCTTTACTTTCTCAGCAGTAGTGACAACTTCTTTCGGTTCTTTGACTTTCACAAACTTAACTTCTTTGGATATATTGACAGCCGAACTACTCTCTCCAGTATATCCCAATCTGGTTTTGTCGGAGAAAGGTTTTTTATGAGAGAGGACTTCATCAAGCTTCTTGGAGGAGACTCGCTCTACTTTAGCATTGGCTTGAACCACCTCAAGCTCAAGGAATTTCACCTTGGTGTAAGCTTCGGTTAGCTCACCATTTAGCGTCTCAATCTCACACTTGGCCTCCTTATATCTTACTAGGAGACTTCTATAGTCCTCCTCTGCTTTCTTCATCTTTTTCACAGCCACCTTGGCCACCCTTGCATACTCTCCCGACTTCTCAAGGAAAGAGTTGTAATTCTCTTGAAGACCGGCTGTATCTTCATCTACTTCAGCATCCGATTCTTCTACAATTCCCATGGATTCCTCATCACTATGCTCCCCATGTTCTTGCACAAGCAAATTCAAGTCCTCTGAAGATTCAACATGAGCAATAGTCATAAATGTTGAGAAGTTCCCTTCTTTATCACAACTATCCTCCGAATCTGAATTGGAAGAGTCCAAATCACTGAGAGTTGTGGCATATGCCTTCCCTTCATTCTCAAATAATTAGGATATTCTCTCTTGACATGTCCATGTCCATTGCACTCGAAGCAAGTGATTCCTTGAGTAGATTGAGACTCCTTCCCATCTTTCTTCCTAAATTCCTTCCTATCACCCTTGGGAGATGAAAACTTTCCTTTGTTGAAAGGCTTTCCACTATTGTTCATCTTCAGAAATTTTTGGAAGTTCTTTGCAAGGAATGCTACTTCCTTCTCCACATCATCCTTATCGAAGGAGTTGTCCATTCTCTCGGTGATGGTTTTAAGAGCAAGAGATTTGCTCGATTTATGAGAAGGAAGTCCCAGATCATATGTTTGGAGAGATCCAATGAGCTCTTGAATTTTGATCTCATCCAAATCTTTATTTTCCAATATAGCTATGACTTTTGCTCGGAAGCTCTCCGGCAATGATCGGAGGATTTTCCTTACTATCTTTGAGTCCTCCGTTCTCTCACCCAAGTTGAACTTGCCAATAACCACTTCATTCAGCTTACTGTAAAAAGAGTCAAATGACTCGTCCTCACTCATTTTCAGCTCCTCAAATCTTGTGGTTAGCATCTGCAACTTTGTATCCTTTACTTTCTTTGTTCCTTCATATGTGGTCTCCAATATCTCCTAAGCTTCCTTGGCTACTGTTATGTGAGAAATCCTGTGAAATTCATCTGGAGAAACACCACAAAAAATTGCATTCAAAGCTTTACTGTTAGCGTTAGCTGCCGTAAGTGTTGCCTTATCCCAAGTGGATTTAGCGCCCTTCGGCCTAGTCCATCCTACTTCTACCGCATCCCAAACAGTATCATCAATTGAACATAAGAATGCCCTCATTCGGACTTTCCAAAAGGCATAGTTACTACCATCAAAATATGGTGGAACATTTAAAAATTGAGACCGGTCCATCTCAAATGGGGTCAAGGATCACACTCAGGTATTTAAACCACAGCGAGTGTACCCCCTCTAATACCAATTGAAAGCTCGAAAATGTGTGAAAACACAAGAGCTATTTAAACCCCAAATTAAAGTTACGGCTTGATAGATTTTACACTAACTTAATACTAAGTGCGGAATAGTGTAAATGCGAGCGGATAAACAAACAAGCTACTCTAATCCATAATCAAGACAACACATCAGTAAAATGGAATGTAAAAGAGTAGGGAAGAAAGATGCATACACAAGATAACACGCCGATGTGTTATCGAAGAGTAAACAGAAGAACTCGGTGAAAAACCTCTTCACCGCCCTCTAAGCGGTAATCGATCCACTAGACAATCAGTTGGGATACATGGGTTAGCAAGAGACCCTCCAAGCCTAATCTACCCGATGTACCTAACCCCTCCAAGCTCCTACTCCAACAAGGCTTCTTGAAACCGTGTCTTGTCTAGCTCTCCAGATCCCGCAACAAGCTCCATGTTGCATTTGCCATCTTTGGCTTCTTCCAATGCTTCCTAGCAACACCAAACTATCACTTGACACTCTGAAAGGGTGTGGTAAGTGTTTGGGCTATCAACCTCTCAATGATATGAAATAGAGAGGTAGGAATTGAGGAAAATCCACGAGCAATTGTGTAGAGGATTATGGGTATAACAATCTCTAACTCTCAAGGTGTTTGTCTAGGGTTTTCTCTCACAAGCACTCCACAACATTTGTGGGTAATATGGGTATATATAGTGTGGGTACAGAAAGTGTGTATCAGATAGTACAGTCTGGCAGAACAGAATGTCTCGCAGGTGTCTTGCTGGAAGGCCTTACCCGTGAGATACTCGCGAAACATAGCTGTCTCCATCTTGTCCTGACTCTTCGCATTCCAGCATGTGCAAGTCACATGAGTCACTTCGCGGGATGCTTAGTCGTGAGATACCCGCGAAAACTCTTCAGTCTTGAATTGCTTGAGTCTTCACACTCTCTCTCTCTATCACACAACCCTTACAATCAAATCCCACAATAAATACAGGGTACAAAAGATTGAATAAAATTACAATCAAATTTGGCACGAAATTAAAGCCAACAAAACACATATTTGTAAATTACAACTTTACAGGTTGTATGTTAAGAATGGTATTGTTCTTACTCAGCAATGGTTTGTTAAATGGTGGGACAAGTTTTCCCACACTCAAGATGTTATTGGTAATGTTATTAGGGAGTTCCCTACTGCTACTCAAAGCACTGTTAATACTATTACTCATGTTAAAGCTCTAGCTCTAGCTTACCCCCTTGGGCAGGCAGCCATGCCTCAACCCACTGCACCTGCTACCACATCTGCTACTAAACTTGCTAAGTCTTCTGCCAAGACGAAAAAGAAAAACTTTGCTTTTGATGGTCTCAGTAACTCTTATGTAATTGCACTGTTAAAACAAAATGGAAGGATGAATTAGAAGCTGCAAATGCTAACTCAGAAGAAGAAGAAGAAGATGACCAAGAATCCAAGGCATCCTCTGTTGCTAATGATGATCCTTATTACCCTTATAATAAGGAATTATTTGGTCATGATGAAGCTTCCACACTAGACTTAGGTGAGGATTAACTCTATTGGCATAATGGCCAAAATTGTTAAGTCCATAGACAAAAAATCTCCAGTTAAAACTACTGATCTGCATTGATTCCCATCTAAAGTTACTAAAGCAACTTTGATTCCATGATAGCTACTGATTTGCATTGATTCCCTGCTAAAGTTACTAAAGCTGCATTGATTTCTTGATAGAAGTATGGTTCTTGCTCTAGCTGTTCTCCACGGGGGATGATTCTCTCCAAACAGCATATGCCGACAAATTTGCTGACCTGTTATGAATAGTTAAAAAGTCAATTTTACAGTTCACTATTCACTATTCAATTCATTATTCACTGTTTAAATAGTGTTTTATTTTGCCTATAAAGGGGGGATGTCCCTTTCAGATGAAGGCATCACAAATTTTCCTAGTTTCAAATTTCCTATAGTTTCCAGGCTACTTCCTAAGTTTGTAACCTTTTTCCATTCCAGTTCAAAGCTTTGTATCTACTATTATCTCTTGTAAGTGTTTAAACTTATGATCAAAAGATATATCTACTGTTGTTATTAAAAGCTTTCTTATATATATATATATATACACACACATTTTATTGCTATATGTGCACAATTTTAATTTCATATGTCAAAAAAGTGAAAAAATAAAAATAAAACGACTTCTAGGTTTCTTTTCTAATTGTGATGTATTTAATTATTATTCCAAGATAATTAAAAAAAAAATCTCAATGGGTAATATCTAATAGATAATTAGATTACACATATTTCAACAAATTACATTTTTTTAGAACAAAATACTTGAATAGTCTTCGAAAGGGGAATGGTTTGGAAAATAAATAGAGAAATTATAAATTAAGAATTAGTGGTCATAAATTATAAAAAAAAGGTGAACTTAAATACCATACTAAATAAATGCATTTATGTCATTCAAAATTTTAATTATAGATGCCACGTGTCTAGTATTATGGAAAACACATTGAGATGTACAAATAATATTTTAACATGTGGCATTGTTTGTCCAATCATACCAATTAAATATAGGAAGTTGTCACGTGTCATTGTAGTATACTTTGAAAATTAATTAGTGTCATCGTAGCATGCATTCACTAGTTTTGGGATCCAACTTTTATAATATACTAGTCGCAGACCCACGCAATGAGTACGGAATAGATAATTATTTTGTACTTATGGTATAATATATATTTGTTCTCTAAACTTTGTGAAAAATAATTTGTTCACCCAAAAAATTAAATAATTTCTAAAATTATTTTTCATTTATCCATCTCAAAAAATAAATCATCATTTTATTATTTGGATTTGTTTGATTGATATTATTCATTTTTTAGGTGCTCCATATTATTCCAAGATCGCTGTCATTACTGGACTTAATCCATCTTGAGGATTTAATAGTATGGTCCACGTGTTTCAAAGGTGATAAAATCAATGTGACAGTTTTAGTTTATTCATGGGCTGTGATTAATTACTTTAGAGCTGTTGGTGTGTTCAACGGTCAAGATGTCTTGACGTATTGGTGTAGTGACCGATCACCTCTCATGAAGATTACAGCACCTTGGGGCAAGGTGTTTTGAAGGAGAGGGAAATGTTAGGAATCCTTATAGGTACATAGATAATAATTGTTATAATGTTGCATTTATTCAGTTAGTTAGTTAGTTATAATTCCAAGCATGTTAACCACATTTAACACATGTTGGAATTGTTAATGCACATGGGGAATAATAGGACCATTAGGATAAGGCCATGTGGGCCAATAGAATAGTTTTATAGTTTCATAAATACTTACTTGTAATCACATTTCCATCATTGAAGAATAAACCAATTTCTTAGTGCATTAGTGCATCTCCATCAACTCCCCTATAATTCCTATCCATCTCCATTAGGAACCACTGGATTCCTAACATAGTAAAGGAACTACACAAATACCATCTTTTTCAATTGCACTAATTGTTCTTCATCATATTGTCCAGACCATCCTATAGTTTTCCAAATAAATTAAAACCTAACAACAACACAAAATATGGACATATTATAATATGATTTTTCTTCAAATGAGTTCAATAACATTAAAAGTATTTAGCGTAGTAAATAAAATGATAAAAAAAAATGCATCAAGAAACACATATGAATTGGTCAATAATAGAACAATAGGGTAAAAACCTCATAAACAAATCCAACAAAAAATGAAAAAAGAAATGAGAGAGAGAGAGAGAGAGAGAGAGAGAGAGAGAGAGAGAGAGAGAGATCACCTATTTGTGTGGGAAAAATATGCATAAAATGGGAGAGAGTGACAAATTTATAGTAAGAGGACGAGAATAGGAAGAGCCAAAATAAAGGAAGATAAAGGGGAAAAATTATATGTAAAGTTAAAATCTTCTAAGAGGAATATGTATTAACAATACTTAGTTATAACATTAAGATTACTGTAGATGAATATGTAAAGTTAAAACCGCCTAAGATGAATTTGTAAAGCTAGTGTATTTATAAATTTAATATTATCAAAAAAATGAAAGGTAATAAATAAATATGAAAAAAATAATGATGTGGTAATAACATGGAGGATAAGGTGGCTTAACAAGAACATAGCAACAATAAATGTTACGCTTTAGCTTTTAGATATATACTAGTGATGAGCCCGTGCGTTGCATGCTTTTAAAAAAAAAATTAATTAGTATTATTATTATGGTGATGCATAGAAAATCATAAGTATTGCTATTTAAAATATTAGGTAAAAGTACAATTTAACAGAAATAAAATTATAATCTTGAAAAAAAATATATTGTTTTTGCTTCCAATCATTGCTAATTAATATACATTATCAGTGAAATAATGAATAAAATTTATTTCTATTGTTTGAGTTATTAATATTAACATTATTTATATAACACTTAGAAAGATTAAAGTATTAAAGAAAATCAAAAAATAAGATTAGAAATTAATAGCAAAATGTTTGAGAGAGAGAGAGGTACCTCTAATAGAGGAGAATGAAACAAAAATGCAACAGTAAAACAAATTTGGCATCAAAATTCCTAAGCTTGTTGGTTATAAGAGGGATAAAGAGAGAATATATATATATATATATATATTTATATATATATATATATTTGCTATGACTTGTCCATGAAGGAGTTTGAACGATCCACTGTTCATGACCTCTTCAAGGTATTGTAACTCGTCCTTAGTTTAATTTTTTGTTTTGTAGGGTCTTTCATTTCGTTTTCTTACGTCTATGCTCCTTTGGTACAGGCTATGTCAAAGTTTATGGCGGCATCCAGACAAGCTTATGAGTTTGACCATACTAGAATTAGGCTTGAGGCAAAAATTCGTGATATGGAGAAGGAGTCAAACCGCAGGATGGGGGAGAGGATGAAACTAGAGGTTGAGGTGGCAGAGTTGAAGAATTTGGTTGAAGAGCTAAGGACGGATATGGTGGAGAAAGACACTCGTCTAGATCACCTTCAGAAACAAAATGAAGAGCTCAAGTTGTCCTCGAGCAAATCCAGAGACGAGGTGATTAGGGAATTCAAGTCATCCAAAGTGTTTACCGACTTTTTGGAAGCAAACTATGCAACAAGCTTTGAGGATTTTTGTATGGACGTCATTGAGCTGTTTCCTGAGATAAACTTCGATTCCATTAAGCTTCACACTGCAATTGAAAGTTCCCTGCTTCAGACGAGTTTAGGAGATTTTAATGTTGAAGACAATGCTTCCACTCCTTTCGCAGCTGAAGACGGCTCCAAGTCTGGTGGCGATGCCCCCAATGGTTTATCTCCTTAATGAAATCATCTTTATCCTATTTATTCCCCCCCCCCCCTTTTTTAGGGTCCGTTGTTTTGGACCATTTTAAGTTTCTGTAAGTACATTAACGCGTCCATGTTTATGGACGAGTATTTATACAATTGCCATTTTTGGGCTTGATACATTAAAGGGTTTTTGGACGATGGTCGTCTATCCTTCTATTTATGAACTTGTTTTCATCCATGTTTGAATACTCAATCTTATTTCTTATTGCCAATTTTAATTCCAAGTGTCCTTCGTCCATAGTTAGGACTTTATTTTAGAATAGACGAATATTTTCCTCATCCTTAGACTTATTCTTGTAATTTTGTTTGGCTATTTTTCTTTTCATCCATAGCTTGGATTGCCATGTCATCCATATAAAGTGTATTGCATGCATGCTTTCCTTTGTCCTTTATTTTTGGACGAGTGTACTGGGAGGTGTTTGTTCCTTCCCTTTGTACTTAACGTTATTGCCTTAGGTTTTATGGCAGTTTGTCTTTTCTCCGTCTAAGGATGGCTCATGACGATACATCTCCGCGTCCAAAGATCTTAAACGTCTTTAATTTCATATGGACGTTAATTTCACAGAATCATCAACACTTAAATTAGAGAATTCAAGCTACTTTATATACAATAACTGTACATAACATCGTCTATAAACATCAGAGAACTTAGTACATAGCATCATCCAAAGACATTATCGATGCTAGTACTTAGTCCTTTTTTAGGGAATTCAAATTACTTTATATGCAAAAGGACTTTGTTCATGACATTGTCCCTAACACTCGCTAGTAGCTAGTGCTTTTTAGGGAATTCAAATACTAAAAAGCATAAAATACTGCTAGAAAACATAAGTTCTGAAAGATAACATAAATAGACTACTAATGATCACTAGTAATCTTTAGTCCCATCCATGTTGACCTTCTTGAGGAGTCCTCCTCACCGGTAGTATTTCCTCAAATGCTCCACATTCTACGGGTGCTCCATCTTTCATCCATCCAAGGCCTCTAAGTAGTATGAACCTCGTCTTTCGGAATTGATAACTCTGTATGGTCCTTCCCATTTAGGTCCTAACTTTCCATGAGCAGGGTCTTTAGTGGCCAATGATACCCTTTTTAGGACGAGATCTCCAACGTTGAATTGCCTAGGCTTTACCAATGAATCATGATGCTTAGTCATCTGGCTCTTGTAACGTGCCACCCTCTGTTCTATGTCAATCCTTACCTCATCAATAAGATCGAGGCTTAGACAAAGTTGTTTCTCATTCTCCTTGTTGTTATAATGGGCCACCCTATAGCTAGTTAGACCAACTTCTGCGGGTATCACTACATCACTTCCATATGCTAACTTAAAAGGAGTTTCTCTAGTTGGAGTCCTTACTGTTGTCTTATATGCCCAAAGGATGCTGGGTAACTAATTTGGTCATATCCCTTTTGCCCCCTCAAGCCGAGTCTTAATGATATTTAGCAAGGATTGGTTTGCAACTTCAGCTTGTTCGTTGGCTTGTGGGTGGGAGGGTGAGGAGTAGTGATTCCTGAATCCTAACTGCTCGCAAAACTCTCTGAAGGGTGTATTGTCAAATTGTCTCAGACAAGCACCTTAGGGATTCGAAAACGGCAGACTATATTCTTCTAGACGAAGCTTCTGACATTCTACTCAGTGATTCTTGTCAAGGGCTTTGCTTCCACCCATTTGGTAAAATAATCAATCCCTACTACCAAGAACTTCATTTGTCTCATCCCCATGGGAAAGGGACCAAGGATGTCAAGTCCCCACTGGGCCAAGGGCTAAAGGGCCACCACTGGAGTGAGATACTCTGATGGTTGCCTAGGTATGTTGCTGTAGCGCTGACACTTGTCACATGCTTTGACATAAGCTTTAGCATCTGCTTGCATGGACGATCAGTAATATCCTGTGCGGACTATCTTATAGACAAGGGACCTGGCCCCTAAATGGTTTCCACAGGCTTCTTCATGGACGTCTCTCAGGACGTAAAAGGACTCGTCTGGATTTAAACACCTCAGGTACGACTGAGAAAAACCCCTTTTATACAACACCTCGTCCATAAGGACAAACTTTGTTGGTCTTACCCTTAGCTTCCTTGCTTCTTCTCTATCTTCAGGAAGAACTCCGTCCTTGAGATAATACACAATGGGGGAGGTCTAGTTGGCAACTCCGTCTATATGATTCACTTCCAGAATGTCTATACTCGGAATATACCAATGTTATGAATACCGTTTTAGACCCCGTTTCAGTTTGTCCAGTGGAATGGAATATTTCGGTACCGGCCGATTTTAGCGTACCGTTTCAGGGTGTTACGGGATTCCTAAAAAATAATTTATATATATATATATTCTTGTAGAACATAAAATTGTCAATTCTAATAAATAAATAAGTAAATATCAAATAAAACAAAACATTTAGTCTTAACTCTTAAGTCTTAAACCTCAATATAACATCAAACAGTAAGAAGATTTATAACAAGCCATAATAACTAATAAGCCAACAAAGTTTATAACATAATATTACTCCACCTCATCATCATCCATGAGAAAAGGATCAAATTCATCATCAAAAGAACTCCCACAAGAACTACCAGGACCCATTGGAAGATTTGTCAAGCCATGTTCATTGTTGTTGTCGTCATCATCATCGTCATCAACATCAATAGTTTCAAGTTCAGCATCCTCTTCCACATTTTCTAGGGCTACTAGTTCATTAAGACAATCCCAATTTATGTCATATGGACTAAGAAGTGCAGGTTCTTCAGCCACCCAATCTCCCATCAAGTCAATGTTATCCAAGCTTATAGGATCCAATGCATACTTATTCCTTTGAATGTTCCTACCAATGAGAATATTAAACATTAGTAACATTTTATAAATTATAATTATTTGAAAGTACATTTCATTTGCATATGAGTAACGATGATAAATTTACCTTTCTCGAAGCCTCAAATTATAATGGACAAAGACCAAATCATTTACTCGTTTATGTTCCAATCTATTTCTCTTCTTTGAGTGAACATATTCAAATGTGCTCCAACTTCTCTCACAACCAGTTGCACTACAACATTGACTTAGCACATGAATGGCAAATTGTACGTTTTTAGACCCCTTAAAACACAATTGGATTAACCTAGTTAACAAGCCAAGTTATTACTTACTCCATATTTCAGATCTAAGTTATCACAATCAAACAATCATATCATGCATAGTAGTGGAAATATAAATAACACAATGATATAATGACCCAGGAAACCAAATCGGTAAAAACCTGGGGAGGATTTAACCTAGCTATCCTCAAGGTAAACCTGAATCCACTATGAAAGAATCGAAGTTTTACAATAGCGACTTAGACCACTAACATCCTATTGCTACCCACCAGTAGAAACTTACTGACACAACCACGTGCAAGCTCCGAGCCCACGGACTCCTTCTTTCTTGGATTCTCCAGCAAGTACAAGCACACCCGCTTGTGTTTCTTTAAGTTCTTATGGCAGCAACTAAATGATCATCAAGCTCTTGAAGAAATCTCCTTCTTGATAATCCTAAGCTTGTGTAAAGGAAAGCTCCTCACAGATCTCACAAAAGATTTACACAAACAGCAATCTGAGCAACAACATAAAACATGGCTAGGGTTTGCCTTATATACCTAGGGCAAAAACATAAAACCCTAAACGTTTTAATGAACTAGGGCTGAGTTGGAATTATGCAGAAAAACATTCTGCCCGAGATTCGATCGATCGATCCTGTTCTTCGATCGATCGAGCCAGGCCGAAATGCACTAATACTTCTGCAATAGCTCGATTCCAACTTTACATAAAAGACACAACTTTGAGCAAGTCTAAACAAGACTAAACAACCTGTTTTGATAATGGTTTGCCAACAATACACATTAGAGTTCTAAATACATTAGTTCCTAACTCTTTAGAACCTAACAAACTCCCTCTTTGGCAATCTGTGACAAAACACAACTAAAAACTCAAAGTTTACAAAGGAAAGCCCTTTACAAAAAAATTGCTCATTATAACAAATCCAATCCTAACTACTATCCATCAGTTGCAAGTGTAGACAGCAACTCAATTGAATCGACCTGTATATTTCCTAAAACACTAAATAAAACACATAACCGCACGTGTGGAAAATACAAGTAAACAAAATAAATTCTTGATTTCACTCAACACAAAATAAAGACATATATCAATGAATAACTCATAAACATAAATCAATAAGCAGTCAAACAAGAAACATAGATAACAATGTATCTCCCCCTAAGTTAGATACATCAAAAAAATTTCTTCCCCTTTCAAAAACAATTTTAACTCCCCCTAAACAAAACAAACAGGATTCCCACATTTCATCTATTTCTCCCCCTTTTTGTCACGTATTGAAAAAGACAACCCAATCAGAAGGTTGACAGAAAACATACACAACAGAGAATAAGAGAAAATAGAGAATTAGGGGAACACTAAACAATTCAACTCTATAGAAAATAGAGACAACTCCCCCTATGAGGAGCAACAAAGGATAAAAATGAGCTTCTCCCCCTATAAAAATAGGAAACACAAAACAAGTGTTGGGAAAAACAGTTGTGGGGAAAATTTAGGAGGTGGGGAAAAAAAAAACAAACCAATTAAGGATACACATGAAGAAAAATATTCTCTCTTTCAATAAATGCGAACTTGACACTATGTGACCCATAAACAGTTGCATGAGTAGAGAAAATATTTGTGCATTGATTATCCATCATATCTCTTAAGAAAAATATTTTATGTAGTTCACATATAAAAATAGCATATACTAAAAAATACATAACTCAAAAATCAATCAAACAATTTTTAAATCAAGTTGAGTACCCAATTTAGCAAAGTGTATGCATGTTATGTGTGAAAACAAAGAAAGAAATGACTACAAAACTACAAGATGGATATAAAAAAAAACGCAATGCATGTGAATCTAAACACAAATGATGCAAAAAAAAAAAAAAAAAAAAAAGATTGGTTAAATACTTAAAAACTGAAAATTTTTCAGTTTCGATCGATCAAGCATCGATCGAATACCAATCGAGTTAGGCAGATTCAAACCAAAATTTTTATCGCAATCTCAATCGGTCGGAAAACACCCTCGATCGATTGAAAATCTGGAAAACTCAAATTTTTGAAAAACAGAGCAATTTTATGCAGAAACTTCTCAAAGCACAATATTTCATGAATGAAATGCATGAGTATGAGATTAAAACTTTTTCAAAAACATTTAAATTCAACCCAAATCTTCCAAAAGCAAGGTTTTTAATCATCAAAAACAAAATTTGCATCAAAATCAAGGAACATATAATCTTGGATGGCCACAACAAGATCACACACAATATAATGTACCAAGTTTAGCAAATAGTAACTTGTGTAGTGTGTGCAACTAGCAAAAGCTTGAGATACATGTGAGGTGATATGTGAATAGAAATCAAGCACAATTTCAACAAAATTCATCACATAAATTTGAAAGAGACTATCACCTAAAGAGTTACATCATATAACTCTCACATCTCCTAAAAAACAATCTTGCAATCATGTAAGTTTCTTGATTTGCCTCATATTGTACACACCAATTTTATTAGATAAAAAACTTATTAAAAATAGACAGGATAATGTACACACCAATTTTATTTGATAGATTTAATTATATTCCAATAATGTACACACCAATTTTAGCATTTTATCCGAGGCTACACCTTATGTTCTTTTTGTGCATGTGCTACACTTTCTCGAGCACAAAATCTTATGATATGCACTAAGGTGTTCATGATTGGCTAGTAAACAGTGGTGAGATGGTTATTTATGCATTTCTCATTAAGTTCAAGTCCAACAATCAAAGGCATGTGACTTCAAGATCAAGAACAAGTGATCAAAAACTATAAACATCTCCCACACAACATGCACTACAAAGCTCAAACTAGTAAAGTGCAATAAATAAGCTCATCCAAGCTAAACAAGGTACATAAACATGTTATGTAAAAATAATTTGGCCAATCCTTGCTTATAAATCCAAGATGTGAAATACAAAACACAAAAATCTTTTTGGTTTAAAAAAATTTTATGACCAAAACTAAAAGCATACATTATGCTAAATGAACAATGCAAATGCAAAGCATGACAATGCTTAACTAAGCTATTGAGGGAACACAAACAAGAAATATAAATTTCTTAATTAACCCTTGAGTACATGTACAAATTAGTACATACTCACACAAAATCAAAAAAAGCTTAGCACATATACAACACATACTATTCAAGTTTCTCCACAATGTCAAGCATGTTCTAAATCAAGAGAGAGATATCATAATTCATGTAATTCTCAAGAAAAATAAAACAACAAAAAACAGAAACAAAACATGTCCACAAATAATTGAAAGAATTAAATCAAGGACAAGTAAACAACACTCACCTTTGAGAATCTTTTCTCACCCATCTAGCACGAGTCTTCGGCTTTGTAGGTGAAAATCCATGTGAAGCGGAGTGTATTTGAGGGATTACACCAATCTTCTGAGAAAGACTGAAATCCTACAAATTCCTTTCACAAGCCAACAAGCTCAAATTTTTCAAAAGAATATGAAACAATTTATATGAACTTATGGCAGGAGAAACATCATCACATATCCTAGATTGAAATACAGAATGTTTAAATTTCAATTTATGACAATTAGGACGAATGTGACCGGAGACACCACAAAAGTGACAAACAGGAACAAATTTAGGAACATCAGTATTCCTAACAACAAATCTAGTCTCAAATTTTGGTTTTTGCCTCAACAAAAAACAATTTGGTCTAATATGACCAACAACACAACAAAGGTGACAAGTAGGCACAAAAACAGATTTATTATGCTCTCTAATAATAGGTTTAGACATAGGTTTAGAAACTTCAGCGTCTACATCAAAACTTTTACCTTTGTCTAACCTAGCAAAATAAGCATTTTCTTTATTATTCCTCTTGAAAGGAGGGATATAAAATTTCTCAGTTTTAGGCTTAAGAGAAATAGAAACACTTCTGTTATCAACAGCAGGCTTGGTACTAGTCAAATTTTTAATTTTAGCTTTAGATTCAACTAACTCTTGTTCCAAGCTTTTCATCTTCTCATCTTGAGAGGAAATTTAATTTCTCAAAAATTCATTCTTTTTATTAGATTCATCTAATCTAACAACCAATTCCTCTTTTTCAAGATTAGCCAATTTTAACTCTTTCTTGAATTTCCTAGCAATTTTCATAGATTTCAATAATTCCATACGAAGAGTTTCACAGGCATCAATAAGATCAATAGATGAATGAGCAGAAATATGATCAGAAAGACACTTCAAATTATCCATGACAACAGGGGTTAATGATCAGCTCTTAGATCAAAAGATCTAAAACAAAAGAGCTACCTGCTCTGATACCACTTGTACGTTTTTAGACCCCTTAAAATACAATTGGATTAACCTAGTTAACAAGCCAAGTTATTACTTAATCCATATTTTAGATCTAGGTTATCACAATTAAACAATCATATCATGCATAGCAATGGAAATATAAATAACACAATGATATGATGACCTAGGAAACCAAACCGGTAAAAACCTGGGGAGGATTTAACCTAGCTATCCTCAAGGTAAACCTGAATCCACTATGAAAGAATCGAAGTTTTACAATAGCGACTTAGACCACTAACATCCTATTGCTACCCACCAGTAGAAACTTACTGACACAACCACGTGCAAGCTCCGAGACCACAGACTCGTTCTTTCTTGGATTCTCCAGCAAGTACAAGCACACCCGCTTGTGTTTCTTTAAGTTCTTATAGCAGCAACTAAATGATCATCAAGCTCTTGAAGAAATCTCCTTCTTGATAATCCTAAGCTTGTGTAAAGGAAAGCTCCTCACAGATCTCACAAGAGATTTACACAAACAGCAATCTGAGCAACAACATAAAACGTGGCTAGGGTTTGCCTTATATACCTAGGGCAAAAACATAAAACCTAAACGTTTTAATGAACTAGGGCTGAGTTGGAATTATGTAGAAAAACATTATGCCCGAGATTCGATCGATCGAGCTTGTTCTTCAATCGATCGAGCCAGGCCGAAATGCACTAATACTTCTGCAATAGCTCGATTCCAATTTTACTTAAAAGACACAACTTTGAGCAAGTCTAAACAAGACTAAACAACCTGTTTTGATCATAGTT
Organism: Notholithocarpus densiflorus; assembly: GCA_030021035.2. Lineage (NCBI taxonomy): Eukaryota > Viridiplantae > Streptophyta > Magnoliopsida > Fagales > Fagaceae > Notholithocarpus > Notholithocarpus densiflorus. Next base: position 4,906,275 of record JARYZH020000024.1, on the reverse strand, counting down.
TGCCAACAATACACATTAGAGTTCTAAATAGATTAGTTCCTAACTCTTTAGAACCTAACACAAATGATTGTAAATCTGGAGCTCCAAGTCCAAATTTCCCCCACCATGAAACTACAATAACAAGTAAAAATGTAAAATAAGCATTGCCCACGTAAAAATGAAATAACAACTATAAAGGATAAATAGACATTTAAAGGAAATACTATTAAATTATTAATGTTTACCTGGATTCAATCTCTCTCGTTGGCGGATTGCTAGTGATGTGCCAAAGTCACCCATTGACTTTTTGTACTCATCAAGTTGTGAACTTATTTTGTCTTGAATGTCAGGATCAGGAATCAACCTCATTAGAATGCTTAGCAACCCTCTTTGAACTTCATTTTGCCTTTTAAATGAAGGCCTAAAGTAAATTGCAGGGTTAAGAAAGCAACCCGCTGCATGCAAAGGACCATGAAGTTGTTTTTCCCATCTAGCATCAATAACTCTAATATAATGTCCATACAAAGAAACTTTGTTCTTCAACCTTTTTTTTTATTTCCTCTTTTGCTCTGTCCATTGCTTCATACAAGTACCCCATAGCAGGTTTCTCATCCCCATCAACAAGACGAAGTACTCTGACTAAAGGCTCACTAACTTTCACTATGTTCTTGCATTGAGACCAAAACAAATAATCTTCCAAAACAATTTTACTTATCTCCTTCCCAACGGCAGTCTTAGCATGGGGGCATGCAAGCCATTTATAACAAGTGAACATTTGTCTAAGCTCTTTTTTGAACCTTAGCATGCTCTGTAGACTTAAGAAGTTAGTGGCAAACCTTGTAATTGCAGGACGACATAACTCTCTTCCATTTGTAAAATCTTGCTTCATCAAGTCTAAAACAACTCCATGGTTGTAAATGAACTTTGTTATCTTTTTTTCCTTCTTAATTGCTTCATCAAAAAGAGGGAACCACTTAGGATTAGCAATATTCTCTAACATCAAGTCTATGCAATGAGCTGCATAAGGAGAGCAAAATAAAGTACCATACTTCTGCTGTAATTTTTTTTCCAGCTTTTTTATAGGCAGAAGCATTATCTGTAATCAATTGCACAATATATTCCACAAAAATTTCTTGAACAATAGAATCAAATATATTGAACAATGTTTCAGCATCCTTTGTAAGGCCTGAAGTATCAATAGATTTCAAGAACATGGCACCCCTTGGACAATACACCAAAAAATTCATTATTGGTTGTTGTTTTTGATTTGTCCACCCATCAGACATCACTAAACAACCATATACTTTCCAATCATTTTTTATATCTAACAAAAAATCATTAACTTCATGCACAACAATTTTCAAAAGGGGTCCCCTCAACTCATAAAAAGAAGGCCCTTTAAATCCTGGCCCAACAGCAGCAATGGAATCTACCATAGGTTGATAATAGGGTGACTGAGCTGCATAAAAGGGTACATTAGAATGATACCACCATCTTGCCACATTCATTTTTGCATTATCAATCATTGCTTTTGTAGCCGAAGCACTTCTTATAGAGGGTTGAGCCCCGGGGGTTGTTCTTGGAGCAAAATAACTCTTAATTTTCTTCCTTCCTCTTATTTGACCCATATCAGTGTCAACATCCTTTCCCCTAGTTTACCTAATGTTTGAGGGGGACTCTTTTAAGTTTGAGTCTTTTCAACAACCCTAACCTTCTCCTCCTCATCAACATCAAATGGATCACCATATGGGTTCCTAATTTCTGATTGAATCCTCTTTTTAGTTTCTTTAACTTTAGTGTCTCATACTCTCATTGAATTTGTACCACAAATCAAGCAACTTTCTACCCAGAACTTTTGATTGAACTAGAATTTGGATCAATGTATTCAATTGATTTGGGTGTTTAAGGTCATGTGAATTATGGATGCTCTTCCCCACCCCCCTCCCTCACCCCTCCCTCATCCTATCCACCCTCCTCCACCTCACCTCCACCCCCTCCCACAACCATCACTTTCTTTTTTTCCTTTTTTGCCGCCCTTCCATATTCCTCCTCCCCTCCCCCCCCCCCCTTGCTTCCCTCCTCAGTTTGGGATTTTCCCATATCCCTATCCCCCTCCTCCATCATTGCCTTCCTTATCCCCACCACTTTAGGGGTCTAACCATGTTTTGCCAAAACTGCCTAATCTTGCACCTGTACCTTCAGCCACACCAGATATCCCCACTATAGAAACTTCACAAAAAATCCCTCATTTACCTTAATCCTCGGTCCACAAGGGCAGTAAGAGGTCGTTTCGCAATGATGCCAAACTTTTTTCTTTCTCTTTTGACGGGGGGCGGTCTGATTCGTATGCTATACATGAGTCATGTTGGGATGTTAAGAGCTCTATTTGGGTTGGACATAGGGGTATGGAGTGGATCCTTACTTGTCTCGCCGATATACGAGACTGGGTGCCTGGTCGAGCTTTACACTGTAAGAGATTTAGGGAATATAGGAAGTTGATAGAGTTCTGTGGGAGATCTAACAAAGTTGGTCTTTTTATAGTTATTGCGGTATATTTTGGAGGGTCTAGGAGAGGCTCTATTATGATACCAGCAAGCTTCAATCGTGCAGATTGGTCTTTGTTTTAGAGAGAGATGAGGAATTTTTTCACTGGTGCAAAACCGGTTTCTATGGCTGAAATATCCTCTAATAATGGTGGTGGTGGAGGCGGTTAGTCTGCTGGTGGTGACCGGAGTGGGAAACTTTTGTCTGTTTATGGTAATCAGCAAAAGATTAGGAATTTTGAAAAATTTGGAACAAATTTGGGGCAGAACGGGATTCCTGGAGTTCCTACAGAAAATGTTTCAGTTATAAATGGAAATGTTTCAGTCTTAAATGGCAAACCCACGCGGGCTTTTAATTTTACGTTGACTCTTGCTACATTGGCTTTGAGAATATGCAAGCCTGAGGGTGGGAGACATACTGTGACTTGTCTGGGTGCAAAGGATTTCAGATGGTCCAAGGTTTTAAGTGGTGGGCCAGAAGTTAAAAAAACGCTGGTGGGCTTGTCAAAGCCCATCTCGTGGCCACAGTATCTTCACTAAGTGAGGGTACTTTGGTCAAGCCCATTTCTTTTAAAGGTGCCTTTGATGGTCAGTCTTTGTGGGTAAAAGGGGAAAGCTCGAGAGCAGCGGTGCCGACGAGTGCGATGGAGGGTTCGCCGGTGACAGCAGCGATGCTGGCAAGTGCAACGGAGGGTTCCAATCTTGGGTTTTCGGCGTGGAGGTGACCAATCAGAGGAAGAGGGATGAGACCCATACTCCGATAGCTAGTGTTTTGAGGGTAGGGACGACGGCGAGGCCGATGGGACCTGGGATTGATGTTTCCTCTGATTTTCGGCATCAGGGTGCTGCTCAAAACTAATTTTCTCCTCTGTCAGGTCTGGGTAGCGAGAAGGGTCTCTGTTTTGGAGAGAGAGATAACTCCACGGTGGTTTCAGGTGAGAAGAGAGAAAAATGGAGCAATCCTATTACTGAGCCAGTGTCGCCGAGCCACTCAAATGGGGTTAAGCTGTTAAAGGAAGGGCCTGAGCATCTTCTGCTTCAGTGGAAGCACAATGAAGTTAATCCTAGTGGTTTTTTTCATGGAGAGGATGAGAGTGGATTTTTGGAGTGCTCACCTCTATCTAAATGGGATCCCAACGAATAAAAGGAGTTGGAGGTGATCCAGGAAGGTGATGAGGGAGAGGTTCAGGGGTCAGCGGTGAAAAATTCAAAATGGGTTTGTAGCCTGATAAAAATTTCTGTAGAATTGTGGGTTTTCCTATTGTTAAGCACGAAGATCAATGTCTGGCTCTGTTTTGTCTTCTTGAACAAGACTGTGTTGATGTTGTTAATGTTGGGACTTCTAAAGGAATTGTGAACTCAAAGTAGAAAGGGCTTAGGGAACTCAAAGGTTTGATTTCTTCTATTAATTATGATGGGGTAGCATCTAAGGGGGGGAACAGGGACTTATCAGTAGGTACGGGGGCGATTACCAGTTTTAAATGAGTTTACGGCTGCTATCTTGGCATGTTAGGGGATTAAATAATCCTCAGAAGCGAGAGGTATGTAAAAATATTCTCAAGGAGTGGAAGTGTGATATAGTTTGCTTTTAAGAAACTAAGCTGTCTTCTTTAAACTCTTCTGTTGTTTGAAGCCTTTGGGGTAGTCCATTCCTAGATTGGGTTATTCTAGATGCAGTTAATACTATAGGAGGGGTATTACTGGTTTGGGATAAGAGAGTTTTTGAGAAAGTTTATTGTGCTGTTGGTCTGTTTTCTGTTAATGTTTTACTGAAGAGGTTGTAGATGATTTTGTATGGGCTTGTTTAGGAGTGTACGAGCGTAATGAGGATAATCAGCGGGGTGCTCTGTGGGAGGAGCTTACAAGGATGCACTCCAGGTGGAGTACGACATGGTGTGTTTTTAAGGATTTCAATACCATTCGATATCCGAGTGAGAGGTTTGGTTGTGAGGATTTTAGTCCGGCTATGTTTTCTTTTTCAGACTTCATTAAGGCTAATTACCTTGTGGACCTACCTCTTGAAGGGTCTTCGTTTACTTGGTTTAGAGATTCGGGGACAATTTGTATGTCAAGAATTGATAGAACCTTAGCATCGGTGGATTGGATAGATCACTTTGGAAACGTGTCTCAAAGGGTACTCCCTCATGTAGTTTCTGATCATTGCCCTCTTTTGGTGGTGGCTGGTAGTGTTAATAAAGGTCAGAGTGCCTTTAAGTTTGAGAATATGTGGTTGAAAGAAGAGGGTTTTGTAGAGAGGGTTTGGCAATGGTGGAATGGGTATTGCTTTACGGGTTCTCCTAGATTTATTCTGGCTCGTAAATTAAAAGCTCTTAAAGAAGACTTGAAAAAGTGGAATAAGGAGGAATTTGGGGATCTGGCCTTTAGGAAGAAAGGCCTTTTATCTGAATTGTTGGGTTTATATGCTAGAAAGGACTTGTCAGGTCTTTCTCAGGAAGATCAAACTTGTTGTATTCAGATTAAAGGTGAGATTGCACACCTTGCCTCTTTGGAGGAGATTTCTTGGAGACAAAAGTCCCGGATTTTATTTGTGAATGAGGGGGACAATAATACTCGCTTTTTTCATTGGGTTGCAAACTTCCATAGAAGAATTAATCATATTCAGGGTATATAGGTGGATGGTGTCCTCTATGAGGATGAGGAAGAGGTGTGGTCTAAGGTGGTCCATTTTTATCAAAGTTTGTACACTGAGTCAGATACTTGTCGCCCTTCTATGGATGGTTTAGAGTTTTCTAGAATTGAAGAGGATGAGCGGCTTGAATTAGAAAGGTATTTTTCTAAGGAGGAAGTGGTAAAGGTTCTACAAGAGATGGAAGGTGATAAAGCCCCAGGTCCTGACGGTTTCACAATGGCACTTTTTCAAAAATGCTGGAGTGTAGTGGAAATAGATGTCATGGCCTTTTTTGATCATTTCCATAGGAGCTCAGAGTTTGAACAGTCTCTGAATGCTTCTTTTCTATCTTTGATCCCCAAGAAGAATAATGCTTTGAATATCAAAGATTTTAGGCCTATCAGCTTAGTAGGCAGTGTGTATAAGCTTTTGTCTAAGGTTTTAGCTAACAGATTGAGGCGGGTGCTGGATAAACTTATTTCGGAGTCACATAATTCTTTTGTTGGTGGCAGACAGATTTTGGATTCAGTGCTTATTGCTAATGAATGTTTAGACAGTAGACTGAAGTGTCGTACTCCGGGGGTGGTGTGTAAGTTAGACATTGAGAAAGCATATGATCATGTGAATTGGGACACATTGTTTTATCTGTTGGAGAGGATGGGCTTTGGGGAAAGATGGAGGAGATGGCTAAAGACTTGTGTCTCTACTATTTGCTTCTCAGTTCTTGTGAATGGATCTCCTGCTGGTTTCTTTGGTAGCTCTAGAGGTCTCAGACAAGGTGATCCTTTATCTCCCATTCTCTTTCTTTTGATCATGGAAGTTTTAAGTCGTATCCTAAAGAAAACTGAGGAAGGTGGTTTCATTCAGGGTTTTCATGTAGGTCCTATTAATTCTACTAGTATCCGTGTTTCTCACCTTTTATTTGCTGATGATACCATTCTTTTCTGTGATGCCTCCAGAGAGCAAATTTTGTCTATTAGGCTGGTTTTGACTTGTTTTCAAGCTTTTACTGGTTTGAAGGTGAATGTGGGGAAAAGTGAAATTGTCCCTATTGGGGAGGTGCGTAACATTCAATCTTTGGCTAATATTCTTCAATGCAGGGTGGGAAGTTTGCCTAGGATTTACTTGGGTATGCCATTGGGAACTTTGTATAAAACAACCTCTATTTGGAATCCTATCCTTGAGAGGATGGAAAAGAAGCTTTCAGGCTGGAAGCAGCTTTATTTGTCAAAGGGTGGTAGACTCACCTTGCTGAAAAGTACCCTTTCAAGCCTTCCGACTTATTACCTTTCCCTTTTTACTATCCTTAAAGCTGTGGCGACTAGATTGGAACACATTCAGAGGAACTTTTTGTGGGGTTCGTCAGTTGAGTGTTTCAAATATCCTTTGGTGGCTTGGGAAAAGGTCTGCTTACCGCGTGAGTTGGGTGGTGCACTATTAGGGAAATGGCTTTGGAAGTATGGCCATGAAACCATTTCTATGTGGCGAAGGGTCATTGCCATGAAATATGGGGAGGGAAAAGGGGGTTGGTGCACTAGAGCTTGTAGTAGGGCTCATGGTTGTGGGTTATGGCGGAGTATTAGTGAAGGGTGGGAAACTTTCGCTAAGCATTTCTCTTTTGTGGTGGGGGATGATTCTCGTATTCTTTTTTACATGATAAGTGGACTGGGGATGTTCCTCTTAAAATTCTATATCTTCAGTTATTTTTGTGTTCAGCCAATAAGGAGGCTTGTATTTTTGATATGTTAAGCCCTCCAGTGGGTGATAGTGACAGGGTGTGGAGTTTAAGATTTCATAGGGAATTCAATGATTGGGAGTTGACGGCTTCCTACTCCCTTCTTCATTTCATCCAAACTCGAATTCCTAGGGGTGGAGGGTGTGACAGGCTTTGTTGGGATCTTAATAGAAGTGGGAAGTTTGATACTCGGTATTTTTATCATAAGATTCGAAATGCAGCTCCTTCCACTTTCCCTTGGAAGGGCATTTGGAAAGTTAAGGTTCCTAAAAGGGTGGCTTTTTTTATATGGACAACAGCTCATGGTCAGATTCTAACCATGGATAATCTTCTGCTTCGTGGTCGCCCTTTGGCAAATCGTTGTTGTATGTGCTATTGTAATGCGGAATCTGAGGATCACCTGTCACTTTTTTGTCCGATAGCTCATTCTTTGTGGATGTATATACTTCGGTTGTTTGGGATCGATTAGGTCATGCTAGGTTCAGTTGTGGACTATTTAACGTAGTTCTAAGAAGCATAGTTCTAAGATTTGGGATTTGGTTCCAGGCTGTTTAATGTGGACTATTTGGACTGAATGGAATCGGCGATCTTTCGAGAATGAGGGGAAAACTGTGGTTATGTTATTAGAGTTTTGCCAGCGGACCCTTTTTGATTGGTCTCGATGTTGGGGTTTCTCGGATTGTTCTACCCTTATGGATTTTCTTTCGTCTATTAGAATAGATTAGGGGTTGCTTCTGTCTTTTTGTTCCTTTGTTCACTACCGTGAACTCTTTGTGTTTTTCATGCTATTCTTTTATTAATAATATTCTCTTCTTACTTATCAAAAAAGAAAAAAAAGTTTTTTAGATTTTTTCAAGTCTTCAATCATTTGTTTCATTTGAAACCTAACATCAGATGAAACAAATTTACATGATTCAACTTGACCCCTAATCCTAGCAAGATGATACTTAAGTCTAGTAATACCACCCCCTTTAATCAACTTATGACAATGTAAACATATAGTGTTATTTTTTGCGTTAGGCACTGCACGGGCATGAGCTCATGCGGGATCCTCTGATCTTGCAGGGGCAGAGGCCACAGAAGCAGAAGAAGTACCAGTTGAACTATGATGAGTATGGGTATGATCAACCTTAGTTTACTATTCAATGAAATGAAATGAAATTCAATCAAATGCAGTAGCTAAAGTTTAATTTAATTTGCATGAAGTGAATGAACAAACAAAAGACATTATTTATGACAATGTATACCACAAATCACATATCTTAAATTCTTAACTCTTAAGTCTTAATCTTAACTCCTAAGTTCTTAACCACAAAACAAATCATAAGAAAAAAAAAATTATGACAAAGGAAGAAGGAATGAACAAACAAAAGACATTATTTAATTTATGACAATGTATACCACAAATCACATATCTTAAGTTCTTAACTCTTAATCTTTAACTCCTAACTCCTAAGTTCTTAACCACAAAACAAATCATAAGAAAAAAAATGACAGAGGGAGAAGGAGAACGAGGGAGTGAGAGTAGAGAAAGAATACCTGATTTGGCTGAGGGAGAAAAGAGCCAAAGCTTCAATCCGAGAGAGTGAGAGAGTCAGAGACAGAGGGAGAAGGAGGACGAGTCACGAGAGAGTGAGAGTAGAGAGTCTAGACTTGATGAGAGAGCACAGCGGCAGTGAGAGACGTGAGAGTGAAAGAATAAGATTAGGTTTTTTAGGAAAGTCCAAAACGGCACTGTTTTGGACCTTTTACTGTGGTTTTTTTTTTTTTTAACAAGCAAAATCTAGTATCGGCCGAAATTCACATCTCGGCTGAAATTGGCTGAAATTGTCCGGCATGACCGAAATGACCTGAAACAGCCTAAAATTTGACCCGAGATGGAACGTGAGATATTCTCGTACCAGTTTGCATACTGGTACGAAAAATTTCGGTCGTTCCGGCTGGAACGGAACAAAATTAATAACATTGGAATATATTGGACTTTAACTTGATCAACCGTTATCTCGTCTGCAGATGCCGTCTCGGCTAAGACGTCGACGTCTACATTCTCTTCCAGGAGAACCTCTAAAGGAACCCCAGACGAGTAATGCTCATCTAAAGAATTACTCACACTACTACCACTCCCACTACTACTACTGCTCTTGTCATGATATTCGTCTATCTCTCTCTCATCTCTATCGCTAGACGAAGACACTATGATAGCCATTTTGTAAAAGAATATTAAAGAAGGAAACTTATAGACGGGAAAAGGAGGATACTTGATTCTAGACGAGGATGACTAAAGATGGGAGGAAACTTCTAGACGATGCGCAGGACGACTGGTGTCAGGGAAGGAAATATGAGAAATGTGAGAGGGTAAGAGGGGTATTCTTCTATTTATAGCCAACAAGATGGGAAACTGAAACGACACTAACCAATTAAAATGTGCAACGTGGCACATTTTTGAAAAGTGAAGCAACATGACCTATAAGCCTCTAAGATTGAGCCATGTGTCAACATCCTTGGTGCACCCCCCAAATATTCCTTTAATAAATAATTTATACTTGAAGAAACAATGATGATGTGGATGACACAAGGACAAGGGGGCAACTGATGGGAACTTAGGTTAGGAGTGTTCGCCCATAGTGGCCGTCCACAAAGAAACCACGTCCATAACCTGATCACATCCAGAAGACCTTAAGAGAAGGAGAGCAACAATGGCATTGAGCGTAGGAACAATGCACATCCTTCTATAATAAGACCATCTAATTTCAGGGAAGTCATCTATAGCAAAAAGGCATGGATGACTAGATAACACTTGGTGAATCCTACAGGAACTCCTCATAAAGTTCTATATAATCTAACCATGATGTGCTACTCTTAAAATGTGGAGGGATTTTCCCGTAATCCGTTCCACGTACCCCATTTACCCATTTTCTCCATTTACTACTCACATCATCCATGATGGTGGTGGATCCGTACAAATAGACCCACTTTAAACTCTCTATAAATGGAGCAAGTACCTTTCACCCGAGGTAAGTTCTACCATTTACAATTTCCCATTCTTGTGTTCTAAAGAGAAAATTGACTTAACCGTCAAAGGGTCCTTGGCCGGATCACACTAATCACCCTTGACAGTTCTTTCTTTCTTTACAAGACTTATAGCCATTACCATAGCTCGAAGCATTCCAGCCTACTGATTTTTGTGCATCATCACTTTTAATAACAACGGTAGATATATCTTTTGATAATAAGTTTAAACACTTATAGGAGATAATAGTAGATACAAAGTTTTGAACTAGAATGGAAAAAGGTTACAAGCTTAGGAAGTAGCCTGGAAACTACAGGGAATTTGAAACTAGGAAAATTTGTGATGCCTTAATCTGAAAGGGACATCCCCCATTTATAGGCAAAATAAAAAACTATTTAAATAGTGAATAGTGAATAGTAAATTTGTGGGCATGTGCTGTTTGGAGGGAATCATCCCCTGTGGGGAATAGTCAAAGCAAGAGCCATACTTCTATCATGAAATTAAAGAAGCTTTAGTAAGTTTAGCAGGGAATCAATGCAGATCAGTAGTTATCAGGGAATCAAAGTAGCTTTAGTAACTTTAGCTGGGAATCAATGCAGATCAGTAGCTTTAACAAGAGATTCTTTGTTTGTGGACTTCACAATTTTGGCCATTATGTTGACAAAGTTAATCCTCACCTAAGTCTGGTGTGGAAGTTTCATCATGACCAAATAATTCCAGATTACAAGGGTAATAAGGATCGACATTAGCAACAGAGGCTTCTAAGGATGCCTTAGATTCTTGGTCATCTTCTTCTTCTTCGAAGTTAGCATTTGCAGCTTCTTTTTCATCCTTCCATTTTTGTTTTAACAATGAAATTATATCAGATCTACTGAGACCATCAAAAGCAGAGTTTTTCTTTTTGTTCTTAGTAGAAGACTTAGCAAGTTTAGTAGCAGATGTTGTAGGAGATGCAGTGGGTTAAGGCATGGCTGCCTACCCAAGGGGGTAAGCTAGAGCTTGAGTTTTAACATGAGTAATAGTGTTAACAGTGCTTTGAGTAGCAGTAGGGAACTCCCTGGTAACATTATCAATAACATCTTGGGTGTGGGAAAACATCACCATCCATGACATACTGCCATTTCAAGATCCAGGGGACCTTGTATTTTTTAACAAAATGAAGGGTTGCAAAAAACTTAGCACCATGTGCATCTGTCTTATAAACACTTGTAAAGTACTTGAAGGAACGAGTCAAAGGTCCTGGAAAAATATCATTAACAGGGCCAAATTGTGTCTGCCAATGGATGAACCAAAGGGGGAGTTGGGAATTGAAATTCTTATCAAAATTAACAAACCAGGAGTGCATCATAGTTGCATCTTGGGGTAACATGAACTTGAACCAAGCATGAAAGTAATCATGGTAAGAATAAGGAATAGTTGAGCTTGGAAAAGGCTTTGTAGAACCAGGGCGAAGTCCCCATTTTTTTCAGTAACAATGTTGAGGATGAAAACACTATGGTAAATAATTTTGGATTTATCAATCTTATAAGGAATGGAATTAATAAAGACTAATCTTTCATTGAATAGGATAGTAGAATAATAATTTAAATCTTTACCATTATGTTCGGGTATCCAATGGAAATTTAGTGGAAAATATTCTTTAGCAAGTTTAAAGGGATTTTCCACTAAATTTCCATTGGATACCCGAACATAATGGTAAAGATTTAAATTATTATTCTACTATCCTATTCCATGAAAGATTAGTCTTTATCAAATCCATTCCTGATAAGATTGATAAGTCATAAATTATTTACCATATCGTTTTCATCATCAACATTGTTACTGAAGAAAAATGAGGACTTCGCCCTGCTTCAACAAAGCCTTTACTGGGTTCAACTATTCCTTATTCTTACCATGATTACATTCATGCTTGGCTCAAGTTCATGCTACACCAAGACGCAACTATGACCCACTCCTGGTTTGTTAATTTTGATAAGAATTTCTGTTCCCAACTCCCCTTTTGGTTTATCCGTTGGTGGACACAATTTGGCCCTGTTATTGATATTTTTCCAAAACCTCTGACTGGTTCCTTCAAGTACTTTACAAGTGTTTATAAGACAGATGTACATGGTGCTAAGTTTCCTACAGCCCTGCATTTTGTTAAAAAATACAAGGTCCCCTAGATCTTAAAATGACAATATGCCAAGGATGGTGATGTTCTTACTCGGCGATGGTTTGTTAAATGGTGGGACAAGTTTTCCCACACTCAAGATGTTATTGATAATGTTACCCGGGAGTTCCCTACTACTACTCAAAGCACTGTTAACACTATTGCTCTTATTAAAGCTCAAGCTCTAACTTACCCCCTTGGGCAAGCAGCTATGCCTCAACCCACTACACCTGCTACCACGTTTGCTACTAAACTTGCTAAGTCTTTTGCCAAGACCAAAAAGAAAAACTCTACTTTTGATGGTCTCAACATATCTTATATAATTGCACTGTTAAAACAAAAATGGAAGGATGAAGAAGAAGACGCAAATGCTAATTCAAAAGAAGAAGAAGATGACCAAGAATCCAAGGCATCCTTAGAAGCCTCTGTTACAAATGATGATCCTTATTACCCTTATAATTAGGAATTATTTGGTCATGATGAACCTTCCACACTAGACTTAGGTAAGGATTAACCCTGTCGGCATAATGGCCAAAATTGTTAAGTCCACATACAAAGAATCTCATGTTAAAGCTACTGATCTGCATTGATTCCCAACTAAAGTTACTAAAGCTACTTTGATTCCCTAATAGCTACTATCTGCATTGATTCCCTGCTAAAGTTACTAAAGCTGCTTTGATTCCCGGATAGAAGTATGGCTCTTACTCTGGCTATTCCCCATGGGGGCTGATTCTCTCCAAACATCAAATGTTGACAAATTTACTGACTTGTTATGAATAGTAAAAAAGTCAATTTTACTGTTCACTATTCACTATTCAATTCACTATTCATTGTTTAAATAGTGTTTTATTTTGCCTATAAAGGGGGGATGTCCCTTTTACATGAAGGCATCACAAATTTTCCTAGACTCAAATTCCCTATAGTTTCTAGGCTAGTTCCTATGCTTGTAACCTTTCTACATTTTAGTTCAAAGCTTTCTATCTACTATTATCTTTTGTAAGTGTTTAAACTTATGATCAAAAGATATATCTACTGTTGTTATTAAAAGCTTTCTTATATATATATACACACACACACATACATTTTATTGCTATATGTGCATAGTTTTAATTTCATATGTCGAAAAAGTGAAAAAAAAATAAAAATAGAACGACTTCTAGGTTTCTTTTCTAATTGTGATGTATTTAATTATGGTTCCAAAATAATTTAAAAAAATATCATTAGATAATATCTAATAGATAATTAGATTACACATATTTCAACAAATTACATTTTTTAAGAAAAAAAAAAACTTGAATAGTCTTTGGAAGGGGAATGGTTAGGAAAATAGATAGAAAAATTACAAATTAAGAATTAGTTGTCATAAATAATAATAAAAATGTGAACTTAAATACCTGTGAGAGACCGCACTAATTTAGGGATGCTTTCAAAAAAGAGATTTGGGTGCTTTTAAGGGCACTTCTCTTTTTGGGTAAGTGGTGTAGAGTTGCTACTTATTTTTAATACAAAAAAAGAAAAAATATAAATACAAATTACATATTCAAAATACTTCATTGTCATTGATTGAATAAAGAAAAATACAACTTTGGTAAATTAAACCTTACAAGGCTTTGGGTCCTAGTTACAATCTACCAAAATTAAAGAAAGACAAAACACTAATCTACCTATCCAAAAACCCTAAGCTTGGGGGCTAGGTTACGGAATGGGAAGGTGTTAGGCACCCATTCCACCCATACATAGTCTGGTCTTCTAGACTCTAATAACCAATGCACCCTTCTTTGCATAATGTGAATGATATGTTGAACATACATGACAGACACTGGATTGAAACTAATTCAAATAAATTTACCTTATGGATGTGTCCTCTTTTTTTGAGAAAATTCAAATATGTTTTGTGTATGAAAGAAAATTTCATTTGTAAAGAAAAATCAGATCTTTTTTATTTAAAAGAAAGAATCAGATTTTTGTTAAAAAGAATCAGATCTGTTTTTGTGTAAAGTTTTTTTTTTTTTTTTTTAAAAAAAGGTGATTTTATCAAGAAAAATCAAATCTATTTTTTTTTATAAAAGGAATAAAATTTTGTAAAAAAGTATAGATTTGTTTTTTTTTTTTTTTTTTTTTTGAATAAAAGGAATAAGATTTTGTAAAAAAGTATTAGATTTGTTTTTGTGTAAAGTTAAAAAAGGGTGATTTTGTTAAGAAAAAATTAGATATGTTTTTATGAACAAAAAAAAAAAAAAAAAAAAAAAAAAACCTTTTTGAAAGAGGATCCACATTCATACAATGAATTTATTACGTATGCATCACATTCATAAAAAACTACAAACTGACTTTCAGTCCTTTTATTAAATTTCAAAATCTGCATTTTTGTATCAAAGAAAACTTTTTCTAAAAAAAATCAGATTTGTATTTAATGAAAATACAAACCTGTTTTGAATTTAGAAAAATCAGATCTAAAAAATACATATTAGTTTTGAATTTAGAAAAATCATATCAGTTTTTTTGGTTTAGAAAAATGAAATCTAAAAGATTAGATAAGTTTTTTAGTTTTGAAAAATTGATCTGAAAGATCATATCAGTTTCTTTTAGTTTTGAAAAATTAGATCTAAAAGATCAAATCAATTTTTTTAGTTTTGAAAAATCAGATCTAAAAGATCAGATCAGTTTTCTTTTTTAGTTTTTTAAGGAAATCTTTGATAGACATTAGCAGACTTTGAAATTTAAGAAAGAGAACCACAATAAGTAATCATCTAAGAACATGTTAAAGAAAAATTCAAGCAGAACATGGTAATTATTCATTAAGAGCAAGAAATAATAAAACATGTTAAACATATTCATGCATCATCAACAAAACTAATGGAGAAGAAAAGAAAGAAAAGAAAAAAAATAGAATACCTCTTGCATGAGCGTGCTCTTCTAGTTGAAAGAATATTTTAGGATTCAAAGAAATTTATTCAACTCTTTGAAGCCTAAAATACTTTACTTACAAAAAAGAAATTCCTAAGGCGAGAGCCTCCAAAACGTCTTTAGCGTAAGGGGATTTGAAAAATCAGAAGAGAAAAGCCAGAAAGAGGGGGGGTCAGAAAGTGTGCTGAATTTTTAGAGGCATCCTCTATTTATAGAGGTTGGAATGCTTCAAAAAATTAGCTGAATGATCATATACGAATTGGGACGTGTCCTTATCTCTGAAAAATCGAAAAGGGTAGGGTTTATCCCAATCCAAAAGCCCTCAGGTTGAGTCGACGATTTGGGCCAATCAGCACTCCAAGAGTGTCGAATGGCCCTCTTGGGTGCCGAACCCACGTTTGAATTTTGGTCCAATTTGGACTCCTTTTTTGAGGATTTTTGAGCCAGGAATTGCACATAGATGCATTTTTAATCTGTATTCTAAAAATTAATCCCCTTTTTTGGATATTCAGGTTTTAAAATGATAATTATCTTGTAGATAAAAACTCCAAAAAAAGTCTTGATTATCCACAATTTCTTTGTTATCTGATTATCCACTTTATTCCTATGCAAGCAAGTCTATTTTTGACACTGACCAACAACCAATCAAAAAATTATTTAATTAATTTTAATTGTTCAACCAATCAGAATTAATTTAAATTAATCATGCGTGATTGGCTCCACCCAAACAAATTGCATGCAGACCGTGCAAACTTGATCATGTGATATCTTTCAATCCAACGGCACGATTTGGAAATCAGACATACCGTCACGACCGTTAGAACCTCAAGATCGTTTTTATGATATGCAATGAATGAATTAATACATGTAATGCGACTATTATTTTTTCGAGTATATGATGTAGGAAAAATGCATGTACGCAAGTGCGCAGTGGAAAAATTAATGGATCTACTTCATTCGCAATTGATAACATGTACTATGTAAGTTTCAGAATTTGAGAACAAGAAAGCGTACCTTGATGCAGTGAATTTCAAAACCGAAGATCAGAAGTTCTTGGGAAGACTTTCAATCTTCACTCCAATTCCACTTGATGCCCAAGATGTGCGGTTTCTCAATCAGTTTCCAATGAGAGAATAAAGAGTGTCCAACACTCACACACAAAACCATTTCATTCCTTACGAGAACTCTCTTATGAAAGACCTTCATCTTTTCCTTATGAAAAAGCACTTATGAAATTCTGTATGTTTCTCTCCCTATATACAACTAATTACCTAATTGGACTAGCCTTTTGGGCCTTTTCAATTGGGCTTTAGTATGTGGCTTGGAGTGGGACCAAAAGGGACCAATAAGACACTAGCTCCAATGGGCCATGGGCTTTTCTGTCAACTCTTGACAAGTCCAAAGTTACCATTAACTATATTTAATACCACTATATAAATATAGTTGCACTCTAGGCCTTATCTATAAATTATATCCCAAGACTTTATTGTACATGCAACCCCTTCATTAAAATATTCGTAGTAATATAAAGTCATGAATGTAGACTGCCACTTTAAAGATTACTACATCTTAATCTTTGAGTACCCGGTTTAATCCTTTATGTTATTCAATATATATTTATGAAATCCATTTCCATAAATATATATTTTAGTAACAACTTACTAAAGTGGTTGGGCCCAACTCTCTTGAATAACCAAACCCTTTAAACTTATCTCAAAGGAATATTTTATGTCTCCGTTAAGAGATTATGAATTCCATCTTGAAAATATATGTTCCATCAACACTAAATGCGGCTGCCTAACATACTGAAGTTTTGACCGTGACTAATAGATCTCACTCCTGATATATCAAAGCAACCTACATCTCATGGTCAAGTCCATTATTCTCTTAGGATTTAGAGTTCATGTAAATAGAAGTCGTGAGATTTATTATTCATTTGACAGTCGTTAGGAGAATAATAAATCTCACAGCGGTCCAGTTCAATATGTCTTAACTCTTAAAACATATCAACATACCAACTAGAAGTCTCCACTTCCATGATCAAGACAAATCATCGTAGTTGATATGTTATAGTATTCGCAGATGAAATGCCCAATTTCATCACCGACTACGAATTAAAATTCTGAGTTTACAAGGAACTTGCGATTTATATCTTCTGTGACTAAATCACATAAATCACATACTATGCATCTCATGTACTAAGATAATGTCCCATTAGTTCATTTATAGATAGTCTCATATAATTAAACAAATTAATCATTTATAACATGCTAATAAATTGGATTTTAGGGCACAAATCCCAACATATGAATGGTCATCCTAGACATCTTCCGAGGTTAAATTATGGGTGCAAAATCGAGTGTCTATAGAATACCCCTCATTGATAGAGCTTGTAAAGCGAATGTTAATGTAAAACAAAGACACTGATTTTATCAGCCATGATTTAATCAAGGTTGACTTTTCAAAGATTACCTAGCCCTAGAACCTAAAACCTTGGAACACAGAACTAGTGTTTTGTTGTTTTGACAAAATGAAAATTTACTTGATAACTGATAAACTTGAATTGAATCTTGAAATCTGGGGTGACTGAGAGGCTTCCCTATCTTAGCCTGAATCTGAAGGGTTGACCAAGGGGCTTCTCTACCTTGATCTTGATGTAAGGTAACCAAGGGGCTTCTCTACCTTGGAACCTGGGCGATTGAGAGGCTTCTCTACCTCAATCTTGAATTGTGACGACCAAGGGGTTCTCTACCTCGATCTTGATGGAAGGTAACCAAGAGGCTTTTCTACCTCGGAACTAGGGAAATTGAGAGGCTTCTTGATCTCAATCTTGAATTGTGGCGACCAAGGGGCTTCTCTACCTCGATCTTGATGGAACGTAACCAAAGGGCTTCTCTACCTCGGAACTTGGAGGGATTGAGAGGCTTCTCTATCTCAATCTTGAATTTTGATGACCAAGGGGCTTCAGTACCTCGATATTGATGGAAGGTAACTAAGGAGCTTCTCTACCTCAGAACCTGAAGTGATTAAGAGGCTTCTCTATCTCAATCTTGAATTGTGGCGAATAAGGGGCTTCTCTACCTCGGAACCTGAGGCGATTGAGAGGCTTCTCTATCTCAATCTTGAATTCTAATGACCAAAGGGCTTCTCTACCTCGATCTTGATGGAAGGTAATTAAGGGGCTTCTCTACCTTGGAACCTGGGGCGATTGAGAGGCTTTTCTATCTCAATCTTGAATTGTGGCGACCAAAGGGCTTCTCTACCTTGATCTTGATGGAAGGTAACTAAGGGGCTTCTCTACCTCGAAACCTAGGGCGATTAAGAGGCTTTTTTATTTCAATCTTGAATTGTGATAACCAAGGGGCTTCTCTACCTCGATCTTGATGGAAGGTAACCAAGGGGCTTCTCTACCTCAGAACCTGTGGCGATTGAGAGGATTCTCTAACTCAATCTTGAATTGTGACGACCAAGGGGCTTCTCTACCTCAATCTTGACGGAAGGTAACCAAGGGGCTTCTCTATCTTAATCTTGAATTGTGGCGACCAAGGGGCTTCTCTACCTCAATCTTGATGGAAGGTAACTAAGGAGCTTCTCTACTTTAGAACCTGGAGCGATTGAGAGGCTTCTCTATCTCAATCTTGAATTGTGGCGACCAAGGAGCTTCTCTACCTCGGAACCTAAGGTGATTGAGAGGCTTCTCTATCTCAATCTTGAATTCTAATGACTAAAGGGCTTCTCTACCTCGATCTTGATGGAAGGTAACCAAGGGGCTTCTCTACCTCGAAACCTGGGGTGATTGAGAGGCCTCTCTCAATCTTGAATTGTGATGACCAATGGGCTTTTCTACCTCGATCTTGATGGAAGGTAACTAAGGGGCTTCTTTACCTCGGAACCTGGGGCGATTGAGAGGCTTCTCTATCTCAATCTTGAAATGTGATGACTAAGGGGCTTCTCTTCCTCGATCTTGATGGAAAGTAACCAAGGAGCTTCTTTACCTTGGAACCTAGGGCGATTGAGAGGGTTCTCTATCTTAATCTTGAATTGTGATGACCAAGGGGCTTCTCTAACTCGATCTTAATGGAAGGTAACCAAGGGGCGTCTCTATCTCGGAACCTTGTGTTTTTGCCTGCAAAAGATCAAAATTTGGGATTAAATTTTAAATGATAGGTGCCCTATTGTTCCATTATTTTGAGATGTGTGATTTTCCTCTCTCTTTTTTCTTTGACTTGAATTTCCTTTTTAGAAGGAGAACCTTGATCGATTTTTGTAGTCCTTTGAAAATTTTTCATCATTTATTTTTTGAAATTTGTTCATGGAGATTTGTCTTTTGAAAATTTTTCATCATTTATTTTTTGAAATTTGTTCATGGAGATTTGTCCTTTGAAAATTTTTTCAGGAGATTTTTCTTTTTGAAGATTTGTTCACGGAGATTGAAGTGTAGGAGATTTATCCCTTGAAATTTTGTTCATGATGATTTATCCCTTGAATATTTGTTCAGGAGATTTATCCCTTTGAAGTCACTAAATTTTTTCTTTGAAATTGGTGTCACCTGCCTTTGAAAATTTTGAATAGTTTTTTTTTTTATTGGGAGAGTTGACTCAGTAACTCAAATGGTAAAAAGGGGGGGGGGTATTTTTTTGGCCCTCATCTCTTTTGTTTTGTTTTTCTTTTTTGCTCTTCCCTCTTCTTTCTTCTCTCTTCCTCCATTGTTACTATTCACACACTTCACCAACTTGCATTTTCTCCCTCATTACACCATTTCTTCTCTAAAAAATCACTTTCCTATGCTTCTCAACCTTCGTTCATTCATTTCCCTCAATATCTTTTCAGATCTTTGTGTTCTTGACCATTTTTGCCACAAACCCATTTTTGAAACCCATCTCCAAACCTCCATTTTTCTTTGCATTGACAATGGCATCTTCCAATGGACCTTCCTTTCTCACCTTTAATGGGAAAAAATATCACCCATCTCTTGAATGGAATGATGAAGAAGGGCTCCTTCAAGACCCCAAGACCCATGCACCACATTCCAAAACAGACTTCAAGGTAAGTTTTTCTTTTTCTTGATTTCTTTGTTGGGAAATTTGTTGATTTCATGTTTTATTATAAGCTTGGTGTTGAGATATTTTCATTTGGTGGTTATTTGCTCTTGTTGAAATTTTTCATTGTATGGTTGATCATGTTGTAATTTTGGCCTTGGGGCATTTTTGAATTGTTAAGCTATTTGGCATGGTGTAACTTGGACAATATTGATGACTCATGAAATTTGGCAATGTATTTATTTTGTGGTATTGTTGAATGTGTTTTGACTTGAATTTTGTGGGCATTGAAGTCATTAAAATTTAATGTGTAGGATTGGTTGAACAAATTCAATTTTGATAAATGCGGAAATTTTGTTGGAATGTGTAAGTCTTATTTCATGAGTATGGACATGGGTATGAGAAAAAAAAATTATGGTGGTATGGATTTTTTGTGTCGGACATGGACTAATTTTGGTTGGTCATTGGAAAAAGCTTTTTGACATGGAATTTTTTGTTGGACATAAGATTTTGGTCGGAATAAAATTTTGGGACATGGTAAAAAATTTTGTTAGGCATGGGATTTTTTTTTTTTGAAGTGAGTATTTTGGAATGAGTATTTTGTGAGCATCTCGATGATTGGCCAATTTCGTTTTGTAGAACCTCAAGAATCGAGGTAGCCTCCAGATGTTGAAAGGCATATGGGAAATACTGTCTCCAGATATTAAGAACATCATTGATGAAGTAGGCTTCCAGACTTTTTTCCATGCTTTGTTGAATTAGGATACTCATGAGTACAAAGATCTCCAGTTACTCCTTGCTTTGTCAGAGCGGTTTTGGACACTACGTGCACTTTCCATTTTCCAAGCATTGGTGAAGTGATGTTGACACCTTATGACTTCTTAGTCATTACTGGCTTAAGACTGGGTGGTGAAAGAATCATGGTCAATGACTTCCTCACTTCAAAAGAGATTAACAGTCTTTTAGGTGTGATGCCTTCAAAACTGAAGAGCAAAAATGTCTCCTTGATGTGGCTGTATGAGAATATCGAGAACTGTAAGACTGTAGCAACCGGCACATGCATGTTTATGCTTCTCTTAATTGGAACTTTCTTATGTCCAGACGTGGATAGTACTGTGAGCTTGCGCTATTTGTGGAGTCTGAGGGATATTGGCCAAATCAAAAATTATGATTGGGGCGGCATGGCTTACGTAACCCTCTTGCATTTCATAACTCAACTTTCTAGACGTAGTTTCTTAAGCTTAGGAGGTGCACCATTTGTTTGGCAAGTGAGGTTTGGAATTTTTGGCTATGTGTGGGTTTTGGAAAGTTATTTTGGCTATGTCATAATGATGTATGTTGGTTTTTTTTAGGTATGGATGTATGAATATTTTGGGGTTGGTCCTCAAGTTCGGGAATATTTTGATGGCATGTATCCAAGGTTTCTCCGTTGGTTGCCCAAATACCGTTTGTTAACGCCTTCTAAGAGTTCTTTGGAAGTTTGGCGTATGGTGATTGACAACTTAACTGCTGCTAATGTGAGTTTTTTTTTTTTTTTTTTTTTATTATGGAATTTTGTGTTTAGTTAAGGGTTTTTGTGTTTGATTGTGGTTTGGTCTTCTTTTCATTCTGGGTTCTTCGCGATTTTCAGATGTCTTTGGATCCTTGGCTTGGGTGTAAGGAGTATGCTGAGTGTGAATGGGCTCAAGAGCTAAATGGCCATCAAGTATTGTTTGTGTGTGGCCATGGGAGGTATTGGTATCTTGGTGATCGAGTGTTGCCTCAGGTTCAGCATATGTACCCTCCTACGACAATACCGGATCCTCCTTGTCCCTCCATCCGACTGGTTGACCTTCTAGCTAATGAAGAAATTGCTCATGCTCGAGTCGGCCATGTTGTTTCAGGGACACCAGGGGATTATTTTGAACTTGTTCAGACTCAATTATAGGGTTGCCTAGCTGGCATTCCCATAACCTCGGTATATCTCTTTCCTCTTGAAGTCAAGTTGCATTTCATCTTGTATGCTCATTTCCCATATTTTAGCTTGGTGACAATATTTGTATGTTGCACTTTCAGGCTTCATCTTCTAAAAAAGAGGAAGAGGAAGAGGAAGAAGAGAATCCCCCTCCTAGCCATGCTAGCGGCTTTTCTAGCTTTTTCATGGAGACCTATCCTTATTTTCCCGCATGGTAGTACGAAGTGATGAATCTTGATGGGTCATTCAGCTCCATGACTTTAGATAGGCTAGAGCATACCCCAAATGTTCCTTGGAGTGACCCGGTGCGTTCCTGAATATTTTAGTTTCTTGTTCTCATTTCTGCTTGGCTCACTAAACTGTTCATGAACTGGTGCATTTGTGTTTCAGGTCGGGACTGATCTTGTGGAGGAAAGTATGCGGATGATTGGAGGTTTACAACTGGTAGCACGCACTCAGTCTTCCCAATATGTGATTAATGAAGTGAACTAGGTATAAGATGATGCTTTCTAAGTGTTTTTTTTTTTTTTTTTTTTTTTTAAAGCTTGAGCTTCCATGATAATTGATTTAACACTGGTCTTTGATGATTTTTTAGAATACCCGAATGGCATTGGCCGATGCGAACACAAGATCTTTGGAGGAGAGGATAAGAAATCTTGAACTTCAGAACCGATAGCAAGAATCTCGGTTTTATGCAAGTCAAGAAGGAGACATTGAGGGTGGCTCCTCTAAAGGCGGGTCAAAGAGATCTTCCCGCAGGCCAACCTGGAGTCCGAATGATGCTTAACTTGTATTTCAATTTTCTTGCAAAAACAAGAAAGTACTCCTCAGACAATTTGTATTAATTTCAACTTTTAGCTCTTCACCTTTAGATTGCTTTTGATCTTGCTGAAACTCAAATGAGACAAGTTTAGAATTTACCTGTTAGAGTCTTATAATGAAAAATTTGAATTTATCTAACCACTTCTAATGGGACTTGCACTTACTTGAATGAGGCACGACCTAATACCCGTAGTTTGGAAACTTTTATGCTTGATAACCCTTCATTTTTTTGAAAATAATTTATCTCTCTTTCTTTTTTGAAAAGGAATGTGTGATTTTTTTTTTAGAAAGAGGGGATAAGGCATAGCCGACTGCCCCTAGTTTAAGAGATGAATGCATGATTTTGAAAAAAAAAAATTCTCAATTTGATCAAAATTTTTGAAAGCAGTGATGCAGGTGACCCCCCTCCCCCCTTTTTTGTTTTTTGGAAACAAATGGACAAGGCATGCCTAAATGCCCCAGTTTGACGCTTTACGCAAATTTTTGAAAACTTTTATTGTACAATCAAAATTTTTTTTTTTAGTGAAAAACTAAGTCATAACAGACCCAAGAAGCGCCCAAAAAACACTAAACAGAGACGATTGGGGCTCGGTTAAACTGGGTGCCAATTGGCACTCTTGGAATGCCGACTGGCACTTTAAGGCACAGATAGGCACACCCAATTTTGGGCCGACTCCTTGCACTTTTCCAATGCATTTCTTATGTTTTTGGGTTTTTTGAAAAATATTTTATCTGCTTGTGACCATAAAACACTTTCCTAGCCAGCTACAAACTCTTGAAACTTATTTAAACATGATTAAGGACTGAGGTAGCTTATTTTAGCATCTTTCCTACAAACAAATCTCTGCATCAAGGTTATCAATACACAATAATCACAAGCAAGTGTTATCCATGGCTAATAATAAAAAAATTTCTCATTCAACCACTCATGATATCAACAGATGGGTTCGTAGCTTTGATTTTAGTACCAAGACCAATTTTATGGCCTACAAGCTTGAGGGAATCAAGGTTTTGAGGAATGTCAAGATCAAGTGGGATTTCCTCCGTGCTACTGTGAAATTCTAGGATCCTGAAGATCACGTATTCCGGTTTAAAACTGCTGAACTTTGCCCCACAATTGAAGAATTTTCAGCTATTCTGGGTTATGATCCTAACAAAAAATCCGTAGCAGTTTCTTGTGATCCCAAACACAGGGATATTTTGTCCGATGCTCTAGGACTTCCTACTTCAATTACCAGTAGCATGATTGAAGGACACATGGTGAATCTTCATGCAGTTCTTTCAAGGCTGATTAACAAATGCACTTATGGAGTGACTGACAACATGTATAAAAATTTTGACTTGGCTTTCTGCTTCGTAAGGGAACTTTTGCTTTGCTCTGGAATGCTCGGTTTTGCAGATGCTCAAGCCATGAGCGTTGTGAGTCAAATTAAGGATGGTGATAATCCTGTTTCTCTAATCTTGGCAGAAACTCTTTTAGGATTGGACTCTGTATTTCATGGTGGAGAGTCAAAAAACTTTCTTGGGAGTCCCTTGACTTTGTAGATATGGTTGATGGAAAGATTGGACATGATTGCTAGGCCTACTGTTGCTAATTATGGTCCTGGCAGTTTCCTCAATATGACTGTCCTCAAAACTGATTATCAAACTAAAAGTGACTGGGTGAAATTTCTGAACAAGAAATCTAGTGCCCCAATTCGATGGAATTGTTACTGGTGGAAGTGTCCACCCCCTCTGCTGCGGTCTCTAGGATCAGATCACATCTTCATAATTGGATTAAGGAGGGCAACTTTCTATAAGGCAGATAGACTCTTGAGGCAATTCCAATATGAGCAAGGAATTCCTGGTGGAAAAGGAAGAAAACCTTTCACTCCTTTGGACACAAATCCTACTTCTATAAGGAAAATGTTGTTGGGTTTGGAGATGGCTGACCGAGTGGACCAATCTTTTGTCAAAGTTCACTTTCACAGGATGACCAAAGAATACTCTAACTGGTTGGTGAACAAAGTTGCGGACAAGGAGGCTAACATGGTTGCTATGAGAAAACAATTTCTTAGAGACAACTGAGAAAGACATGAGGCTGACAACTATGAGTTTAAAAGGAGGGACAATGATGAGAAAGTACCTAGCATAGATGGAATCAACGAACAACCAAAAGAGAAAAGACTAAAGACAAAATGATCTTCTTATTTTTTGGCTTTGAACATGTTTATTTTAAAAGTTGATGTGAAACTCTTAGGTTTAGGAATTATTTAGGACTTTTAGGTTAATGGTGATGGAAATATACATGTACGCAGCGGAAAATTAATGGATCTACTTCACTCGCAATTGATAACATGCACTATGTAAATTTCAGAATACAAGAACAAGAGAGTGTACCTTGGTGTGGTGAATTTCAAAACAAAGATTGTAAGCACTTGGGAATACTTTTAATCTTCACTCCAATTCCACTAACGCCCAAGATGTGTGGTCTCTCAATCAGTTATATGAAATGTTCAAGAGAGAATTCAAGAGTGTCCAACACTCACATACACCATTTCATGTAAGTTGTTAGTCCCAAAAAATCTGTATGTTTCTCTCCATATAACTGATTATTTAATTAGGCTAGCCTTTTGGGCCTTTCCAATTGGGCTCTAGTATGTGGCTTGGACTGGGACCAAAAGGGACCAATAAGACACTAGCTCCAATGGGCCTTGGGCTTTTCTGTCAACTCTTGACAAGTCCAAAGTTACCATTAACTATATTTAATACCACTATATAAATATAGTTGCACTCTAGGCCTTATCTATAAATTATATCCCAAGACTTAATTGTACATGCAACCCCTTCATAAAATATTTGTAGTAATACAAAGTCATAAATGTAGACTGCCACTTTGTAGATTACTACATCTTAATCCTTGAGTACCCGGTTTAATCCTTTTAAGTTATTCACCATATATTTATGAAATCCAATTTCATAAATATATACTTTAGTCTTACTAAAGTGGTTAGGCCTAACTCTCTGAATAACAAACTCATTAAACTTATCTCAAGGGAATATTTTGTATCTCCATTAAGAGACTATGAATTCCATCTTGAAAATATATGTTCCATCAACACTAAATGTGGCTGCCCAACATACTGAGATTTTGACCGTTACTTTATATCTCACTCCTGATATATCAAAACAACCTACACCTCTTGATCAGGTCCATTATTCTCTCAGGATTAAGATTTCATGCAAATATAAATCGTGAGATTTATTATTCAATTGACAGTCGTTAGGAGAATAATAAATCTCACAGTGGTCCAGTTCAATATCTCTTAACTCTTAAAACATATCAACACATCAACTAGAAGTCTCCATTTCCATGATCAAGACAAATTATCTTAGTTGATATGTTATAGTCTTCGTAGATGAAATGCCCAATTTCATCACCGACTACAAACTACAATTCTGAGTTGACAAGTCCAAAGTTACCATTAACTATATTTAATACCATTATATAAATATAGTTGCACTCTAGGCTTTATCTATAAATTATATCCCAAGACTTTATTATACATGCAACCCCTGCATTAAAATATTCGTAGTAATACAAAGTCATGAATGTAGACTGCCACTTTGAAGATTACTACATCTTAATCCTTGAGTACCCGGTTTAATCCTTTGCGTTATTCAATATATATTTATGAAATCTAATTCCATAAATATATACTTTAGTAACAACTTACTAAAGTGGTTGGGCCCAACTCTCTTGAATAACCAAACCCATTAAATTTATCTCAAGGGAATATTTTATGTCTCTGTTAAGAGATTATGAATTCCATCTTGAAAATATATGTTCCATCAACACTAAATGCGGCTGCCCAACATACTGAGGTTTTGACCGTGACTTATAGATCTCACTCCTGATATATCAAAGCAACCTACATCTCATGATCAAGTTCATTATTCTCTCAGGATTTAGAGTTCATGTAAATAGAAGTCGTGAGATTTATTATTCATTTGACAGTTGTTAGGAGAATAATAAATCTCACAGCGGTCCAGTTCAATATGTCTTAACTCTTAAAACATATCAACATACCAACTAGAAATCTCCACTTCCATGATCAAGACAAATCATTGTAGTTGATATGTTATAGTCTTCGCAGATGAAATGCCCAATTTCATCACCGACTACGAACTAAAATTCTGAGTTTACAAAGAACTTATGATTTATATATTCTGTGACTTTTCACATAAATCACATACTATGCATCTCATGGACTAAGATAATGTCCCATTAGTTCATTTATAGATAGTCTCACATAATTAAACAATTTAATTATTTATGGCATGCTAATAAATTGGATTTTAGGGCATAAACCCCAACAATGGTTTAGTAAGCACATATTTGTGCTCTTCAGCAGTAAGAACAATATCCAAATTTCTTTTCCAATCAACATAGTTGGATCCAGTCAGTTTGTTTTGATTAAGAATAGTTGTAAGTGGGCTAAATGATGCCATGTTCAAATCTGAAAACAATAAACATGAATATAATAAGTAAACTGGACATTATCAATTTAGCATATAAACATATAGTATGGAACCTTAATAAAATCATAATATAATATATGCAACGACAATCCAATCCCGCAATTAATATTCCTCAGAAGCGATGTCATACCAATCACTATGATCAGGCGAGAATTATTCTCATTATTAATGCTATCATAGTAACTCTTACCAAACAAAAATAATTTGCCGCTTTTCCTTTAGCCTCTAAGTAATAATGAGATAGCTCTGAAGGGAGGTTAACATTAAACTTAGTCTAGTGTACACCATTGACTAAATTCTATGTGAGTCATTAAGTAACTCCACGGAAGCGTGGTCGTTCTTAATGTAAAAACACATATCATCCATCAATAAGTAGTTTAACCTGTAGTACCATGAATTAAAAACCCTCCGAAGGGAGCAAGGCATATACGCCAAGGCGAGGTGCTTAATCACACTACTATAAACCGACAATGGAGGCCGTGAGATCCAACCCTTGTATCTTTCTCCCACTAGATGTTTTAAAATTAAAGGTTTTTAATTAGTAAACATGCATAATCTAATTACACATAGCCTTACTCCTTTTACATGTGAAAACACTTAGAAAAAATTTTGATTTTCCTTCTTTCGATTGATCGAATGTGCCCCTCGATTGATCGAAAAAATTAATAAATTCAAACTTAACCACTTGACTTCTTCGATTGATACTCGATTGCCTCTCGATCGATCGAAAAACAAATTCGATAGATCGACTACCAATCGAAAATCAATCCATTTTAGAAAGTCTGATCACTGTTTCACTTGATCGATCGAAAGTGATTTTCGATTGATCGAAACTCGTGAAACTCGAATTTCTAGAATTTTTCTAAGGCAGATTTCTACGGTTTTTCTTGAACAAACAACTAACATATGAACATGATAGTCAGAGATTGATATCAAAAATGAATTTCATTGATGCTATAGCCTTAAAGATCAATTTAACATACTTAAATTCAAATTTAAACAACATCATAACACCGATATCAGTTTTTATCAAATCATAGTTTCAATAACCATTCTGAAAATTAAATGCATAATCTTCAAACAACATGAAATTATAACCTCTAATTCCAAAACTCACAAAACATGTTATACAATTCAAAATTGAAGACCGCTCTGATACCATTTGATGGAAATATGCATGTACGCAGCGAAAAATTAACGGATCTACCTCACTCGCAATTGATAACATGCACTATGTAAATTTTAGAATACAAGAACAAGAGAGTGTACCTTGGTGTGGTGAATTTCAAAACAAAGATTGTAAACACTTGGGAATACTTTTAATCTTCACTCCAATTCCACTAACGCCCAAGATGTGTGGTCTCTCAATCAGTTATATGAAATGTTCAAGAGAGAATTCAAGAGTGTCCAACACTCACATACACCATTTCATGTAAGTTGTTAGTCCCAAAAAATCTGTATGTTTCTCTCCTTATAACTGATTATCTAATTGGGCTAGCCTTTTGGGCCTTTCCAATTGGGCTCTAGTATATGGCTTAGAGTGGGACCAAAAGGGACTAATAAGACACTAGCTCCAATGGGCCTTGGGCTTTTCTGTTAACTCTTGATAGGTCTAAAGTTACCATTAACTATATTTAATACCACTATATAAATATAGTTGCACTCTAGGCCTTATTTATAAATTATATCCCAAGACTTTATTGTACATGCAACCCCTTCATAAAATATTCATAGTAATACAAAGTCATAAATGTAGACTGCCACTTTGTAGATTACTACATCTTAATTCTTGAGTACCCGGTTTAATCCTTTTAAGTTATTCACCATATATTTATGAAATTCAATTTCATAAATATATACTTTAGTCTTACTAAAGTGGTTAGGCCTAACTCTTTGAATAACAAACCCATTAAACTTATCTCAAAGGAATATTTTGTATCTCCCTTAAGAGACTATGAATTCCATCTTGAAAATATATGTTCCATCAAGACTAAATGTGGGTGCCCAACATACTGAGGTTTTGACCGTTACTTTAGATCTAACTCCTGATATATCAAAACGACCTACACCTCATGATTAGGTCCATTATTCTCTCAGGATTAAGAGTTCATGCAAATATAAATCGTGAGATTTATTATTCAATTGACAGTCGTTAGGAGAATAATAAATCTCACAGCGGTCCAGTTCAATATATCTTAATTCTTAAAACATATCAACACATCAACTAGAAGTCTCCATTTCCATGATCAAGACAAATCATCTTAGTTGATATGTTATAGTCTTCGTAGATGAAATGCCCAATTTCATCACCGACTACGAACTACAATTCTGAGTTTACAAAGAACCTGTGATTTATATCTTCTGTGACTTTTCACATAAATCACATACTATACATCTCATGGACTATATGATAATGTCCGAATATTCATGTTGCCATTATTTCATATAATAATAAAACAACTTTATTAAACACAATATTAAGTCATACATAATGTCACACATAATGTTATACTTAATATCATACATAGCATCATACAATAGGATTTAAGGGCACTAATCCTAACAAATGGCTCTGTTTAAGGTTTGGGTTTTTAGGATTTTGGTTTTTATGGCTTGGTTTAAGGTTTGGGTTTTTAGGGTTTGGTTTTTTTATGGCTTGATCTATGGTTTGGGTTTTTGATTTGTGTATAATGGCATGATTTAATGGAATGGTTAGGTTTTGAAAACTTTCTTTTGTTTTTGGCTTAATGGGTAAATAGTGGGTTTGGGAAAGTTGTGACCAGACCAATGTATGGTTGCCTACATACCTCCTTGACAGAAGGATTAGGTCATCACGTAGTTCATTTTTTATTTGCCTTAATTTTTTCCTAGGCCGCCCTTACGGGTTTTCAACCTAGCAGGCTCTCTCACACTTTTTTTTTTTTTTTTTTTTAACTCTCCTTTTGCATAGATCACCCTTTCGAATTTTCGACCTACCTTTTTTTTTTGTTTTTTGACAAACCTAAGAAGGGAAATAACATGATTTACAACCACTTTCTTCAATTGGTCCACGTTGGTTGGCTCAGTGAAAGGGTTTGCATCTAAATCCATCAACCTTACTACTCCCCAGAGTATATCTGCTTAATAATCTATGGACCTGCCCAATTTTGCTTGAACTTCCCGTTTGTATCTTAAACGGGGCTCGGATCTCTTTCAGCACTAAATCTCCCAATTTCAAATCTCTAGCTCTTACTTTCTTGTCAAAAGCTGTCCTAAGCCTCCTTTGATAACCTTGAATGTGATACAAGGCCTTGAGTCTTTTCTTATCCATCATGCATAATTGGTTGTATCTGCTTTGCAACCAATCTACTTCTGGGATTTCACTCTCCAGTACTGTTCTCAATGATCGGATACCCATTTCAATGGGAAGGACTGCTTCCATCCCATACACCAATGAATAAGGAGTGGCTCCTGTGGAAGTTCGAATCAATGTCCTATACCCCCAAAGTGCATAGGGTAATTATTGGTGCCAATCCTTGTAGTTCTTCGTACTCTTCTTCAAGATTTGCCCTATATTCTTGTTAGCAGCCTCAACTGCCCCACTAGTCTGAGGACGGTAAGGTGAGGATTTATGGTGCTGAATATTGAACTATAGGAGTAGTTTCTCTATTGCCCATTGTCTGAAATAATTTCGTGTGGTACCCCATATCTACAAATGATATTGGTCTGAATAAACTGAGCAACTTTCTTCGAGTTCAAAACCTTGTATGAGGTAGCCTCTACCCATTTAGTAAAATAATCAATAGCAACAAGTATGAATTCATGGCCATTAGATGTTGTTGGGTGAGTTTTCCCAATAATATCTATTCCCCATGTAGAGAACGGCCAGGGTGAAGTCATGGTGTGTAATGGCATAGGTGGCATGTGCTTCAGATCTCCATGTACTTGGCATTTATGGCACTTGCGAACATGAGCTATGTAGTTTGCTTCCATAGTAGTCCAATAATACCCTTGCCTCATTATCTTCCGTGATAGCATGTGTGCATTCATGTGTGGCCCATAACTTGACTCATGAACCTTTTCAATTATTTGCTGTGCTTCCTTGGCAGTTACACAAAGGAGATGAATTCCGTCATATGATCTTTTGTAAAGCCTTTCTCCACAAATAATATAATTAGTGGACAACCTTCTGATGGTCAATTGGTAATTCTTGTCTGCAGACTTTGGGTATGTCCTATCCTTGAGGTACTTTAGGATGTCTGAATATCATTCACCTTCCCCGTTCTTTCCCTCATCTTCTTTTATTGACAGGCAATAGGCTGGCTCTTCTTTTTGTTCCAGCAATATTGGTCTAGCTTCATCTTCCTTAGGTCCATCCATCATGGAGGCCATTGTTGCTAAAGCATTTGCAATTTGATTCTGCATTCTTGGCACATATTGGTACTGGATCCTACTGAATTTCGAGGCCCACTTCTGGAGACATTCATGATAAGGCATTAGCCTTTCTTCTTTGATCTTCCATCTATTTTGAATCAAAGAAATTATCAAGGCTGAATCACCATATACTTCCAACTTTTTTACTCCAAGACCTAGGGTTGCACGCAACCCTATAATGCAAGCTTTATATTCAGTGGCATTGTTAGTGGCAAGAACATTGAGCCTACCGAAAAATGGGATGTGTGTCCCTTTTGGAGAAATTAAGAGAACTCCAATGCCACTTCCATTTTGATTAGTTGCTCCATCGAAATACATCTTCCATGATTCTACCTCAATTCCCATGATATCCTTATCTGGAAAGTCTCATTGGATTTCTTCAGCTTCTTCTGGTGAACAATGGGCTTAAGTGATTAGAAATTGCCCTCCCTTTCACAAACTTCTGAGTCACATATTTAATATCAAATTCTGATAAAAGCAGAACCCATTTAGCTGTCTTCCCATCTTGCACAAGCTTTTCCATTAGATATTTCAAAGGGTCCATTCTTGCAATCAATAAGACTTTGAAAGCAAGAATGTAATGTCTGGGTTTGTGGATCACCTATACAAGTTCTACACATGTCTTCTCAAGTGGTGAATGCTTTTCTTCATAGGCCAACATCTTCTTGTTGATGTAGTAGATCGTATTCTCTTTCCTAGACTCCTCCAGGTATTGAGCAAGCAAAGCCCCCATTGCTGTATCCGTAGTTGTGAGATACAACAATAATGGCTTTTCAGGTACCGGTGGAACCAGTATTGGTGGCTTCATCAAATAATTCTTAATCTTTTCAAAAGCTTCTTGACATTGTTCATTCCACACCATGGGAACTTCCTTTTTAAGCAGTCAGAAAAGTGGCTCACATGTCATGGTGAGCTGAGCTATGAATCTACTGATGTATTGTATCCTTCCTAGAAACCCTCGGATCTCTTTCTTAGTCCTAGGAATCTTCATCTCTACAATGGCCTTGATTTTGTCTGGATCGACTTCAATTCCCCTCTGACTTACCATAAATCCCAATGGTTTTCTGGATGTTACACCAAAAGTGCACTTCTTGGGATTCAACCGCAGCTTATAGAATTGGATTCTTTCAAAGAACTTCCGTAAGGCTGGTATGTGCCCCTCACGGTCTTTGTACTTCACTATCATGTCATCAACATAGACTTCTATTTCTTTGTGGATCAAATCATGCAATAGAGTAATGGCTATACGTTGGTAAGTAGCACTAGCATTTTTAAGGCCAAATGGCATGACCTTGTAGCAATAAGTCCCTCATGGAGTAATGAAGAAGGTTTTCTCCATATCTTCTATAGCCATCTTTATCTGATTATATTCTGAAAAACCATCCATGAATGACAGCAAGGCATGTCCTGCTGTATTATCAACCAAGATGTTAATGTGAGGCAAGGGAAAATCATCTTTTGGGCTAGCCTTATTTAGATCTCGGAAATTTACACACATTCTCACTTTCACGTCCTTCTATGGTACAGGAACCACATTAGCTAACCATTCCAGGTAGTTGACCACCCTCAGAAATCCTGCATTGTACTATTTCTCAACCTCTTCCTTGATCTTGAGAGTCCACTCTAGCTTCATTCTTCTCAACTTCTGCTTGACTGGCTTCACGATTGGATCTATTGGAATGTGATGCTGTACTATATCTGTATCAGTTCCAGGCATGTCTTTGTATGACCATGCAAATACCTCTTTGAATTCTATCAGTAGTTCCACTAATGCATCTTTCTCAGAGGTGGTTAGGGTATTGCCTACTTGTATCATTTTGGGTTCATCATCAGTTCCCAGGTTAATAGGTTGGGTTTCTTCTTTTATAGGTTGTACATGCCCTTGTTTTAATTCCTTATTAGTAAGAGTTTCTTTACCAATTTCTGAAATAAAAACATTCAAAGCCATTAAATAAGCAGAATCAAAAATCCTATTATAAGGAAAAGAGTTCTCAACAAACTCAACAGAAACAGACTTTATAGGACTACGATCACAAATAGACTTAACAGGAACAATAATACTAGTGAAAACAGACTCAATAGGAATAGAAACAACGTTTTTGGCAAGAGTGACTGGCTCGATGGTCTTGATCTTCATGGCAGAGTCTTCCATGGGGTGGGCGGCTCCCTCCCATGCCTAATTCTTCAGCTTGGTTGTGGCTTTGACAATGGTGGGTGGCTCCTAACGAGTTCTTTCTTCCCTCAACATCAGTACCAAGGGGTCTTCATCCATATAATCCATGCCTCCACCATCAATCTCCATATCTATAGGCTTGTCAGTCACATAAGCATTTAGACGCTCTATACTATCCATCCACTCACCAAACAGATCTTGCTTTCCTTTGTTGCTCAAGTGGATGTATTGGGGGAGATATTCCAACTCATTCCCTTCCATCTTCTCATCTTCACCTTCAAGACTCTCTAGTGTTAAGTTTCTGAAACTGTGGATCATCAACTTTCTATCTAGGGTGGCCAATCTAGCATCTTTGTCATCTTCTTCTTTAGTGTATGGGGTCAGTGAGACAAGTTCTGAATTGTGGAATGACCCTAACTCAGTGTTAGGACATATGTGATTCACTTGTTAGGAACATATGTCACTATTTTATGTAATTGACTAATCCTTTGACAAAACGCACTTTACTTGTATTTGGGTAGATCTAGGATGTGTTTAATACTTCAAAAAACTTTGTTTCAAGATCAAGTGTTGAAGCCATGCACTTTACTTGTATGTTTGAGGTTTCTTTTCTCACAACCCTAGACATATATATAAGGCTTATTTTAGAGGCCGTCACATAAGAGAATACAAGGAGAACATATGCAAAAGGTGACCGATGCCTTATTCTCTCTGAAAGAAGCTACTGCGTCTTTGCGTCTTAGGGTTTTGTAACCAAGTGCTTGATCTTCATTGTTGATGAAGTGAAGAACTTTACAGCCAACCTCTTCTTCAAGTTGGTGTGTTAGTCACATACTGGGAGCCGTGCATCATTGGTTAGTCACGTACTGGGATCCATGCATCAAAAAAGGTAGCGTTCATATATTGAAGAGTTCAGAGGTTCTGAAGCGGTAAAAGATTTTAGCTGTAAGTTCATCTACGGGAATTGTAGAGTCTAGGGACAAAGGTTTTGTACTAAATCTGAAACTTCTCTTTACTATAGTGAATTTCTTTACGGGAAGGTTTCCCCCCCAGGTTTTTTACTGTGAAACTAGTTTATTTCATTGGTTTTCCTGGGTCATCATATCTTGTCTTATTTATTTTATTCCGCTGCATGATTTTGACATGATATTGATGTTTATTTGTTTTAACAAGTTTTATTCATAATAAATCTAATTAACAACTTGGGTTTAAAACTTGTTAATTCTATCAACCAGGGTCTAAATTTCCCAACAAGTGGTATCAGAGCGGGTACACTCTGATTGGATTAATTTCCTGAGTGTGATCCTTGACCCCCGTTGTCGTGGATCATAGACAATCTCTTTTGATTCCTCCTTTATTTGATGGCTTTAATTATGCGTACTGGAAAATTCGTATAAACGTTTTTTTGTAGGCTCTAGGTGAACAAGTATGACAAGCTGTTGAAGTTGGCTGGATAAAGCCAAAGGAAGCGCTAGTAGATTGGGATGAAGCAACAATCATAGCGGCAAATTTCAATAGTAAGGCCTTGAATGCGTTGTTTTGTGGGGTGACCAATGAGGAATTCAAGAAAACATCATCCACGGAAGTTGCCAAAGAAGCATGGACCATTCTTGAGACCACCTATGAAGGTACCAAGGCAGTAAAGGCTGTGAAGCTTCAAAGACTCACTAGTAGTTTTGAAGAAATAAGGATGGAGGAGGATGAGACCTTTGATGAGTTCTATGCTAAACTCATGGATGTTGTGAATTTTGCC
Organism: Notholithocarpus densiflorus; assembly: GCA_030021035.2. NCBI lineage: Eukaryota > Viridiplantae > Streptophyta > Magnoliopsida > Fagales > Fagaceae > Notholithocarpus > Notholithocarpus densiflorus. Next base: position 4,870,648 of record JARYZH020000024.1, on the reverse strand, counting down.
TTCTACCTTGGAGAATCTATAGCAGAATCCAAAATTGTTAGGAAAATCCTTAGGTCCTTACCTGAAAGATTCCATGCCAAGATCACTGTCATTGAAGAAGTAAAGGACATTGATCAAATTCCTTTGATTGAGCTTGTAGGGAACCTTCAAACCTATGAGATGGGATTAGGTTTAATGGGAAAATGTGGAAAGAGTAGAAACTTGGCTCTTAAGGGTATAGAGGAAGAGATTGAGGACTCTGAAGATGAAGATAAAGATGATGATGAGGATGAGGATCTAACCTTCATAACTGATGAGATTATAAAGCTTCTTCAGTTCAGGAAAAATGATAAGGGTAAACCTCCGAGGAAATCTAAATCCTCAAGGAAGGGCAAGAATGAGAAACCCCTCATCCAATGCCATGAGTGCAAAGGTTTTAGTCATATAAGGATAGAGTGCCCAAACTACCTCATGAAGGAAAAGACCAAGGAGTCAAAAGATAAAGGGCTGGTTGCTACTTGGAGTGATACTGAGATTGACTCTTCTGATGAATATATGGATGAATGTAGTCGTGTTATGGCCTTTGCTGTCTCAACCGATAAGGTGATTGTGGAGAGTGCTAGTGACAGTGGAGATTCTTCTTTTGATGAAGTACCCAAGAATATGACCCTTCAAGAAGCCTATGACAAGCTATGCACTAAATTTATAAAATCTGAAAAAACTTCTCATCTTTGTAGAAAAGAGCTTAATGAGGTAAAAACTGAAAAGGCTGATCTGTTAGTCAAACTAGATGAGACTACAAGGTTAGTTGAGACTCTTGTTGTGGAGAACACCTCATTGGAAGAGAAGGTCAAGAATCTTAAGGTTGAGCTTAGTCAAGCTAGAATTTAAATAGAGAGGATGTCTAGTGCAAAGCTTGATGAGGTATTGAGTGCTCAAAAGCCTATTTTTGATAAGACTAGCTTAGGATATGCTCTTTCCTCCGACCCCTCCTTTTCCACGGATTCTGGATCAAAGACTGTCTTTGTGCACCAATCTGAGAAAGGTAATAAAGGTATGAAATCCAAAACTGATCTGGCTAATTCTAAATCCTTTGTTAGACCTCATGTTTGTCACCATTGTGGTGTTTCTGGGCACATTTGTCCTAATTGCTTTAAGTTGTATCCTCAAAAGTAAGTGTCCAAACGGTCACAGGTTTCCTCTTAAGGACCTACACCTTTGTTTGGAGAGTTATTAAAAGCTTTGAGCTTTTTAACTCAATTTCAGGAGAATTTTAATTCTTCTATGTCCTTTAGTAGACATACTAGGACATGTGCCTTTTCATCTTCACGGCCAAAGACTCGTGCTATGTGAGTGAGAAAGGAGCCTAAGACTTAATTGTCTTTTTTGTTGTCCTCTGCTTTAATTCTTTCTATCTAAAGTAGGACTCTCTTTGCTTGATTTCTTATCTGTTTTTGGAATCATGCTTTCATGCATATACATCTTTCTTTCATACTTTCATGTTGTCTGTCTATTTTTGTTTGGTTGTTTAGTTTTTATTTTGTTTTGTTCTCAAAATATAAATAAAAAGGAAAAATCAGAAAAATACAAAAACAGTGTGTGTTTTGTGTACATTGGTACTTGTATACCTTGGATGGCCATTGAAACAAAGTTTTCTAAATTTTGTATCTCTTGTAGCTTAGATGAGCATCTCTATGCACAACTAAGCAAGTGAGCTTTGTGGCTCGTGTTTGTGATGAGTAAGATTAAGTAATCTCTTGTACTTAACACTCATATCACTCTTTTTGACGGAAAGGACTAGAAAATCCTAAGAGAAAGGCATAAATAACCATCTCACCATTGTTGCCCGCCAATCATGAATGATATTTGTGTGCTTCGGCATAGCAAAATTGGAATGTCAAATGCTTAACATAATTGGGTATTTCTTTTCTCTCTCTTATATGCCCATGCATGATTTGCTTAAAAGATAAATATGCTTTATATATGATTGCAAGCGTGTATTCTAGGAGATGTGGGAGTTATAGGATGTACCTCGAAGGTGATAGTCCCCATCAAACAGTTATGATTGTGTGTGAGTTAAAGTGATTTTCTCATATCTCAAATCGTCATAACATGTAGACACTTATACAATCTTGCGATGTTTTTCACACACAACAAGCAATATTCTTTGCTACTCTTGATACATGTGTAGGTACAATGTGATTTGGCCATCACAAGGGTTTACATGTGTTAATGTATGCTCACTAAACTATCTTAACTTGTTTTTGAAATATAAACTTGGTTAGACTTGTTTAGTGTGTGTGTGTGTTTTGGGATCAAAATGCTTATCAATTTTATTGATGAGAGATGATTTTGAGAGCTTAAAATGTTGTTTGGATCTTTGGTTGAGTAGCATGCTTGATTGCATTCATGTTTTTGTTTTTCTCTTCTTTGAAAAACTGGTTTTAAGCTATCTCGACAACTCATCGACACCTGGCTTATCTATCGAGCTCTTCAGTTTCTTTTTATCGCAATCTCGATACCTCTCGATAGTTAGGTGGATCGATCGAGAAAGTTTCTGTCTCCTTGATAGTTTCTCGATAGCTACTTGATCCATCGAGGTCTGCTCGATAGCTTCTCGATACCTCCTCGATCAATCGAGATCCACTTGCATGCATTGTTTTTCACATGTTTTGCATCTTTCTGTTATCTTGTAATCCATAGCATCTTGTTTCATTACATTCATGCATTTATATGGATTCTTTGTACCCCTTGATCATCTGTGATCATCTTTCTGTTTCTCGGGTGAGGCTTTTTAGCTTCTTGTACCCTTTGTCAATCCTGACAAAAAAGGGGAGAAATTGTGGAGAATATGTGGTTTCTTTTTCAGATTCTACATGTTAGGGGGAGAAATACATGCCCTTGTAAGGGGGAGATGTGTTTCATCTTGTTATGAGGAGTGCTTACTTTCTTCTTCTTGTACACCGGTCTTGTGACCATGTTTACATACATTGTGCTTATCTTTGATATAAATGATGATGTATGTTTTCTTTACCTACCTCGACATATGTTGTTTCTTTTCTCTCTATATACACATGTTTCTTATTACTTGTATGCAATCTATTAGTTCTGTTTCACACAAAGATGCCTTGATGAGTTTTGAATGTTCAAATAGTGTATAAAACACCTATGAACGTTTAGACCCCCAATTTACAAATTATCAATTCAAGCTAATTATCAAACAATATATGTGTGGAATATGATAAATAGCTAAAACAGAATTGATAGAACAATTTAAGCCAAAATAAAATCACAACCACAACAGAAATTAAATGACAAAAATTAAGGAAAAGAGATACAAACACAAAGATAACACAACAATGTGTTATCGAAGAGGAAATCGAAGTCCTCGGCGTAAAACCTCTCTGCCGCCCTCCAAGCGGTCAATAATCCACTAAAGAATGAAGTTGGGATACATGAACAGCAGAAGACCCTCCAAGCCTAATCTACCCAGTGTACCTAAGCCCTCCAAACTTCTTGCTCCAACGAGGTTACGCCGAACCTTTGTTTTCTTTAGCTTACCGGATTCCGTTATAGCCCATAGCATCAACCAATATCAATTGGTCCCTTCCTAACTGCTTCTCAAGCACCAAATAGCCTTCTCACAGATATGGGTATGGTGAGAAAAGGTTTTGGCTAATGTACCTCTCAAGGATGTAACAATGAAGAGGGTGAGAGTAGAAGAATTTGGAGAAATAAAGATGAAGATTGTGGATGAGTCAATCTTGTTTTTCTTTAGGGTTTCTCTCTCAAAATTCTTTCTGGAAGCTCTCCATATTTCGTGGGTATAAGGGGTATTTATACTAGTGTGAGAATGGAATGCGAAGAGTTAGTTTTTCAAAATAGAGTTGGTTGGCGACTTGGCCTCGCGACTTGACTGAGTCGCGAGTTCAAGCCGCGAGCTAACTGAATGGCCAGTCTGAACTTTTTGTCCTATAGTGTTACAGCTGGCATGACGGTTCAGCTTCTCTACATGCTTCACTCATGTGCATCTTCTGGCGGCTTGCAAGCCGCGAGCCACCCACGAGATCTAGTCGCGAGTCCCTGCTTCACTGCACAGTCTTGAGCATTTCTTCACACTCTCTCACAATTTACCCTTACATGATTCCCACCTAAATACAGGGTTTCTAAGTGCTGAATTACAAGTAAATTGGCACAGAATAAAGCCAACAGAATGCTTGATTAAATTCAACCTTACAATCTCCCCCTTTGGCTATTCCGTGATAAAACCCTAAAACAAACTCTAGACTTAACATGTGAGTTGGGAACAGTTGAACATAACTCACTCACACCTAACTCTAGAATCTGTGTAGCTCTTAAACCATAAGAACAAGTATCTCCTAAAACACAACAACACAATATGATCATTGTATGCAAAAAACTTGTAATGCATATGGAGCAAGCACAATGCGATCAAGCAAAATGGAATATAAGCAATAAACCATGGCTTAACCAAAAATGAACAATCACTATAAATAGTGACCACAATGATCATTCACACAAGGAATGAATATCCGGACATGCAATCTAATAAGCTCAATTCAGAGTATCATTTGCATATCTAACACTTAACCAATGCAACAACTCAAGGTAATTGCATTAAGGATATAAAATCCAACAAAGGGCATAAGAGTGAAAGTACTTAAAGAAAATGCATAACACTAATCAACAAGTACTACACTACAAAGTAAGGGTGCAACTACATGTACTGTAAATATAAACTAAGACATTAAACTAAGACATAAGATAACAATAAGCAAAACATTAAACATAGACAGCTCCTGCTCTTCAACATCAATACTCCCCCTTTGATCAGACTCTTCATCCCCCTATCATGAATCATAGAAGCTGTGATGAACTTGGAACATATATACCTGTAACTTGAAACACTTGCACAAAACACATTAGACCTTCAAGGTAAAGCAAGTAATAAAAGGACAAGTATAATGTAACAAATAAATTGCGATCAAGTAAACATGATGTGAAACATGTGAGCAACTTGATCATATACCAAAACAGTCATATAGAAATTACTACAATGATCACATAGCAAAGCAAATGATTACATAGCAAAGCAAATGATCATCCGAACAAGCATTCAATGAAGCACAATAGCATAAGGAAGAATGCATGTCCAATACACAAACATGATGCGATGATAACAACAAAGCATAACTCAAAGCACCATAAAGCCAACAAGAAAAGTTTTCTTATTAACACAATGTCTTCTCCCCCTTGGTATATGCATCTCCCCTATGGAATATCTCTCCCCCTACAAATGTGCATGAGAAATAGAATTTCTCCCCCTAAGAATGTGCACAAGAATCATATAAAAATGACAAAACTCTCCGGTATACTCTCTATAATATACTCCCCCCCTTTTTGTTAGGAATAGACAAAGGGTCAAGGAGAAATGAGGGTAAGAGATGAAGGTACAACCAATGATAATGATGCATGAGGGGTGTGAGATGAATGAGAAAATGAAGCTCAAACAAAATGCTACAAAGCATAAAGTAAACATGACATGCTAGGATGAAGAAAAAAGGTATAGACCAATGCATGACAAGGGTAGTAGAGGTGTGTGAAAGAGGTGGCTATGTGCAATGCATGACCAAAGCATTGAAAATGCACATATGGGGCAAGGTGTGTTAAATACACAACCAATGAACCAAACATGTTCTTAATGAGGAAACATGTGAAACCCCAAAATTTGGTACTCATCGGAGTCCAAACAAGTGAGAAAATGCCTAAAATGCATTTTACCAAACACCTAGTGTGCACACTATGAATAACAATGTAAAACAATGCATAAACATCATGAAATACACCCTTAATAGATGTTCTTTTTGCCACAAGGGGCCAACATCCAAAGCAAATCAACAAAAGAAACCAATCCCATAAAAAAAAAAAAAAAAAATTGACAAAAATAAGTTTTCCCAACCCCTATGATGAAAATCCCAACCAAAAGCACAAAACTCTCCAAAACATAATCTAAGGATCCAAATCAATGAAAATAGTGTAAAATTACCTTAGAGATGTTAATGGAATGAAAAACCATTCAAATTGATTGGGTTTTGATGTAAAAATATTGAAAAAGGGGTTTAAGAGAAGATAGGAGAGGTTTAAAAACAAGTTTCCCACGAAAAGCTCTTTAAAAAGCTGTTTCTGGGCGTTTCGTGACTGGGCGAGTCGCGAGTGAGTCGTGAGTGAGTCGCGAGATGAGTCGCAAAAGCATCTGGAAGAACTCGTGATTTGCGTTGCGCGACTGGCAAGTCGCGAGGTGAGTCATGAAAAACTCTGACACCTGTTTTTCAACAGAGAACATGTTTAAATAATGAAAAACAAAGTAAGTACTAAACATGAACAAAAAAAAAGAGATAAAAATCACTTCCAAATATATATGAAATGATCAAAAATCTTTTTGGATTGATCCATATATAGAAGAGCACACACACATCACATTTAAACAAGTACAATCGAACAAATGAAAAACGCATTCATTGAACATTAGGCATGTGTATTATGCGTGTGTATCAAATGTGTAAAAGTCCTTAGTCTAGAGTGAAGCTTAAATAATCAATTCAATCAAGTCATACACAACTAATACTAAGTTAAGTAGTCTATCTCAATTATAGAAATAAACATATATGACATCCCACAAGAAAATGATTACATATCTTTGAAACTTTTCATTTGGCTTCTATACAATTCATATCATTTGATCTTTTTTTTTATCTTTACATCTCTTTTTGAGATCGATGCCTGAAATTTTTGACATTTCAATTTGATGAATAAGCCTTTGGCTTTTTGGGCATCATACATTTTCATAAAAAGTCGCTTTTCCTTTTTCCTAGTCAAATACTAGTATGTGCAACGGCTTTTGCAACTCATTATCTCTTTTTATTTTGAGATTTACATTTGTTGAGCTCTTTAAGCAAAAACAATAAAAAGTGTGGGAAGATATATAGGTACAAGTCTATGCAAGTATCAAAACCATCAAGACTATTGACCAATCATTCATGACAAGCTTGAAGATCGATTTACAACAATCACACATAGATTTCAAGATTTTTCCCACAAAGATAGATATGCATACATAACAAGCTAAACTTATAAATGCATTAAGCCATTTGTACGAAAGTACTAGGCTAAACTCACATGTGATATGTGCTCAAACATATACGATCAAACTTTTTGATTTTTTTCACTTTTTATGTGGTTTTGGATTTTTTACTCACACAAAACTAAACAAAAAACAAAAAAAAAGTAAGATAAAAACAAAAGCAATGCATACAAATAAATGCAATATGCAAAAATGCATGAATATATAGCATCTAATGCATGAAGGGTCCAACAAAGATTGAAAGAATTAGATCAAGGATCAAAAGAGCAAAAGCTCAACCATAGGAACCCTTCCTCATCCAAACAGAACGATTGTTTCGAATGAGTGTCTCATGAGAAGTGAGACGAGGGTTGGAAGAATGAGAACCGGAGATGCACATAGTTAAGGAGTTAAGAGCATTAAACACTTTCTTTAACAACATGCTATTTTCACTCAAATCCGGTTTACTCTTTTTAGCACAACTTCCATGAAGCTCAAGTTTCTCTTTTCTTTTGATTCTTTTAAGAGCATGAAACTTAGAGCATTGAGGTCTTAAATGACCAAAGGCACCACAATGGTGACAAACAATGTGTTTAGGTCCACTAGACTTTTTGGGAAGGGATCTAACAACATGTTTTTGTTCTCTCTTCAACTTATGACATTGAGGTCTTATATGACCAATCACACCACAATGGTGGCAAGTTGGAACAAACTTAGATCCATCCAAAGCCTTAGGTTGAGACCTATACAAAGGCTTTAACTTAACAGCCTTTCTCTCGACCTTTTGATTTCTTTTATGTGGAGGAATGTACACCGATTTGTCCTTTGAGGTAGAGCACACAATAGGCACAAGATCGGGTACCACAACATGATTGCAACAAATATTTTCAACATTTTTAGCAATAGGTTCAGCAATCAAACACTTGGCATGCATCTTAAGAGATTCATTTTCACATTTAAGATCATCAACTAGTTTGTTAGACAAAACAAGTTTAGCATCCAAGTTCATATTCAAACATTCAAACTCCTTTAGTTTTTCAAGAGAATGCTCAGCAAGTTTCTTGTACTTTTCAACCAATTTATTGGATTCATTGAGCTTAGTAATCAAATCATCCTTTTTACAAATGAACTTGGTGAAATTTTTTTGAAACTGCTTAGCCTCTTTCTTGAAGAGTTTAATGTGAGGAATATGAAACATAGCATCACAATCATGAGAATTATCACTCATAGAGGCATTTTCACAAACACATGGCATGTTACATTCATCATCAACCAAATCATGCATAGAGGCATCCAAATCACTATCCATGGCAAATAAACACAAGCGGTCAAGGATCACACTTAGGTATTTAAACCAAAACAAGTGTACCCGCTCTGATACCAATTGAATGTTTAAATAGTGTATAAAACACCTATGAACATTTAGATCCCCAATTTACAAATTATCAATTCAAGCAAATTATCAAACAATATATGTGCGAAATATGATAAATAGCTAAAACAGAATTCATAGAACAATCTAAGCCAAATAAAATCACAACCACAGCAGAAATTAAATGACAAAGATTAAGGAAGAGAGATGCAAACACAAAGACAACATAGCGATGTGTTATCGAAGAGGAAACCGAAGTCCTCGGCGTAAAACCTCTCCGCCGCCCTCTAGGCGGTCAATAATCCACTAAAGAATGAAGTTGGGATACATGAACAGCAGAAGACCCTCCAAGCCTAATCTACCTAGTGTACCTAAGCCCTCCAAGCTTCTTGCTCCAACGAGGTTATGCCGAACCTTTGTCTTCTTTAGCTTACCGGATTCCGCTATAGCTCATAGCATCAACCAATATCAATTGGTCCCTTCCTAACTGCTTCCCAAGCACCAAACAGCCTTCTCACAGATATGGGTATGGTGAAAAAAGGTTTTGGCTAATGTACCTCTCAAGGATGTAACAATGGAGAGGGTGAGAGTAGAGGAATTTGGAGAAACAAAGATGAAGATTGTGGATAAGTCAATCTTGTTTTTCTCTAGGGTTTCTCTCTTAAAATTCTCTTTGGAAGCTCTCTATATTTCGTGGGTATAAGGGGTATTTATACTAGTGTGAGAATGGAATGCGAAGAGTCAGTTTTTCAAAACAGAGCTGGCTGGCGACTTGGCCTCACGACTTGATTGAGTTGTGAGTTCAAGCCGCGAGCTAACTGAATGGCCAGTCTGGACTATTTGTCTTGCAGTGCTACAGCTGGCATGACGGTTCAGCTTCTCTGCATGCTTCACTTGTGTGCATCTTCTGGCGGCTTGCAAGTCGCGAGCCACTCGCAAGATCCAGTCGCGAGTCCTTGCTTCACTGCACAGTCTTTAGCATTTCTTCACACTCTCTCACACTCTACCCTTACATGATTCCCACCTAAATACAGGGTTTCTAAGTGCTGAATTACAAGCAAATTGGCACGTAATAAAGCCAACAGAATGGTTGATTAAATTCAACCTTACAAGTTTTGTTTAAAGTGTTTCAGAAATACAGGTTGTCAAAGTCTACTTGCCACAAACTCTCTTCTTGCAAAGTTTTTCAAGATTTTGTGTTAGGATAGATTTTATTGTATTCAACAAGTGAATATGAGTTGAGTGATTTATGACTTCTTTCATATTTTCATTTGTTTGTTGTGGTTTTGTCACGAATTGCCAAAGGGCGAGATTGTTTGGACATATCTGATTCACTTGTTAGGAACATATGTCACTATTTTATGTAATTGGCTAATCTTTTGACAAAATGCACTTTACTTGTATTTGGGTAGATCTAGGATGTGTTTAATACTTCAAGAAACTTTGTTTCAAGATTAAGTGTTGAAGTCATGCAAGTCTGTCCAAGATTCAAGCTGAAAAGTACCTGCCATTAAAGCTCGATAGCTATCTCGACAGCTAGCATCTATCGAGCTTGAAGAGCTGTTTCAGCCCCGTGGCTCGACAGCTGCTCAACAGATAAGCATCTGTCGAGGTTTATGAAAAACAGAGTTTCAGTTCTGTTTTGACTCCAATCCGGGGTTGTATGTTTGTGGTTTCTTTTCTCACAACCCTAGACATATATAAGGCTTATTTTAGAGGCCGTCACATAAGAGAATACAAGGAGAACATATGCAAAAGGTGACCGATGCCTTATTCTTTTGAAAGAAGCTACTGCGTCTTTGCGTCTTAGGGTTTTGTAACCAAGTGCTTCTTGATCTTCATTATTGATGAAGTGAAGAACTTTGTAGCCAACATCTTTTTCAAGTTGGTGTGTTAGTCACGTACTAGGAGCCGTGCATCATTGGTTAGTCACGTACTGGGATCCGTGCATCAAAAAGGGTGGCGTTCATATATTGAAGAGTTCAGAAGTTCTGAAGCGGTAGAAGGTTTCTGCTGTAAGTTCATCTACGGGGATTGTAGAGTCTAGGGACAAAGGTTTTATACTAGATTTGAAACTTCTCTTTACTATAGTGAATTGCTTTACGGGAAGGTTTCCCCCCAGGTTATTTATTGTGAAACTAGTTTGTTTCATTGGTTTTCCTGGGTCATTATATCTTGTCTTATTTATTTTATTCCGCTGCATGATTTTGACATGATATTGATGTTTGTTTGTTTTAACAAGTTTTATTTATAATAAATCTAATTAACAACTTAGGTTTAAAACTTGTTAATTCTACCGGGTCTAAATTTCCCAACACTCAGGAATTTCTCTACCATGCTTGTTATATCGCAGGCCTGACCTTGAGCTACAATCAGTAATGCAGCTCCAATCTGAGGGATGCCCATAGGGGTAATCATCATAGTATTACCATATATAGTAACTATGGCTCCTTCATGTGGAAACCGGACCTTTCGGTATAGGGATGAAGGTATGGCCTCCGTGTCATGGATCCATGGTCGCCCAAGGAGCATATTAAAACATGATGCTATGTCCAGGACTTGAAACTCAACCTTCTTGATCATTGGCCCTATAGTGAGCTCTAATGTCACGATTCCCAAGACCTCCCTTCTACTATTGTCATATGCCCTCACATGCTGATCAGTTGGTAAAAAATCTTTAATACTTAAGCCCAAGCAACTTGCAGTCTTTAAAGGACACACATTTAAGGCACTTCTATCATCAATTAGAACTATCCAGAATCCTCTTGCCTTTAGCATCTACAGTAATGTGCAATGGGTTATTGTGGTGCTTCCCCTTTTTCGTCAAATCTTTGTCAGAGTAGGAAATAGTGAGTTCTCTACTTATGGACCCAATCATAGTATTCAGATCTTGAGAAGTAGTGGTTGTAGAAACTTGGATTTGATTGCGAATGTCTACCAGATTCGGACGGTGCTTGTATGAGGCCATGAGTAAACCCCATAAAAATATATTGGTTTGAGTCTTCTGTAGTTGCTTAAGGACCTCATCCCCTTCAGTGTGTGTTTGTTGGGTGGCTTTGTTCAAGGCTTCTATTGGGTTGTCTGTCTCCCAATTTGGGGGTTTGAAGTGTCTCCCCCCCCCTGGTGATGTGGGAAATTTTTGTTGGGTCATTTAGATCAGTATCTTGGAGTTTGAAGTGTCTCTCCCCATGTGTGGATGTTGGGCCATTTGACTGGGGTTCGAAGTGTCTCTCCCCTTTTGTAGGTATTGGGTTGTTTGATTGGGGTTCAAAGTGTCTCCTCCCATATGTTGGTTCTTGGTAATTGGATTAGGGTTTGAAGTGTTTTCCCCCATTTGTGGATGTTGGGTAATTTGTTTGGGGTTTGAAGTAGCTCCTCCCATTTGTGGATGTCGGGTAATTTTAGGTCTTGAATTACATGATGAAGGCCAAAACACTTGTCAGTATCATAGCCAGGGCTTTAGTGGTAAGCACATCTCCTAGTCACATCAAATCTTGCGGGCAATGGGTTTGGGATTGGTCTTGGATCTAAGGGCTTTAGTAACCCCTTTGCTTTTAGTTTTTCAAACACTTGACTCATAGGCATATATAACTCATTAAATTCCCTCCTAGGCCTTGGAGGCGGCCCTTGTGATATTGGCATAGAGGCAATGGGAGTAATAAGTTAATAATGATCGTTTTTGTATATATTAGAAAATTCTGCAGTTTTAGAACTAGATCCTAAATTCTTTTAAAACCTTGGTGGGTCCTCATTCTTTATAGTGCCATTATTTATTGCATCCTCAATTTGGGTTCTAGCAGCAATCAAAGCTTTAAAATTAGGAAAATACAGGGCAAACAAATATTTATGGTATACAGGCAATAAGTTTTTTACAACCATGGTTAATTGCTCTTCTTCACTTGGCCTATTCATTATCTATGCTGCTTTGGACCTCCACTTGGTAATGAAGGTAGAGAAAGATTCTTTCAGCTCTTGCTTCTTGGTCACCAAATCTCTCCTTGTTACATCCACTTCTATGTTGTATTTGTACTGATGGTGAAACTTGCGACAGATGTCCTCCCAACTCCTTGTTCTAGCATCATCTAGGTTAAGAAACCACCTAAGAGCAGCTCCAGTCAGGGTGTTTTGGAACATTTGAACAAGTAGTTCTTCAATTGCTCTTAGGGGCTGCATGGCCCTCATATACATCTTCAAATGGGACTTTAGGCATCCTGTCCCGTCGAACTTGTCCAAGGTTGGCATCTTGAACTTGGGAGGCAATCTCACATCGGGGAAAAGTGAGAGTGATTGGTAGTCCATAAGGTCCTCCATCTTGCGAGCTATCTTGATCATCTCTTCCATCTTGTTTATCCTCTCGTTGATCTTCCTCTCACTCTCTATGGTTGGAGGTTTATGGCCAGCCTTGTTCTTCTCTTGGTTACTCTTTAGGTTCTAAAACTATTACACCATAAGGTTCATGTCCTCCCTCAACTTGATTTGACTAGCTATCATGGTGTTGAGTAGCTCTTGAGTGTTTATGGATTCTTCAGTGTTCGGATGTTCTCCCTCTTCTGCCATAGTGTTGGGATCTTCAAACTTCTTGTGGCTTGAACTGTCGTGCAGGTCGAATATGGGTTTGTGATGTTGCAACAGTGTAGTGTCTTCTACGGTCACGGGCTTTAGTACCGTGATGGGAGTGATGGGCTTGGAACTAGAACTACTAGCTTGAGTGTCGGTCTTGGGTTCTCTTTGGAGTCTTCCCTCTGATCTTGACCAATCACAAAATTATTTAATTAATTTTAATTTTTCAACTAATCAGAATTAATTTAAATTAATCATGCATGATCGGCTCCACCCAAACAAAATGCATGCAGACCGTGCAAACTTGTTCATGTGATATCTTTCAATCCAATGGCACGATTTGGAAATCAGAAATACAGTCATGATCGTTAAAACCTCAAGATCGTTTTTATGATATGCAATGAATGAATTAATGCATGTAATGCAACTATGATTTTTTTGGGTATATGAATGGTCATCCTAGCCATCTTCCGTGATTAAATTATGGATGCAAAATCAAGTTTCTACAATACCACTTGTCTAGCATTATGGCAAACACATTGAGGTGTACAAATAATATTTTAACTGTTAAGGTTTGTGCCCTAAAAATCCAATTTATTGGCATGTTATAAATAATTAAATTGTTTAATTATATGAGACTATTTATAAATGAACTAATGGGACATTATCTTAGTCCATGAGAAGCATAGTATGTGATTTATGTGATTTAGTCACAGAAGATATAAATCACAAGTTCTTTGTAAACTCAGAATTTTAGTTCGTAGTCGATAATAAAATTGGGCATTTCATCTGCGAAGACTATAACATATCAACTAAGATGATTTGTCTTGATCATGGAAGTGGAGACTTCTAATTGGTATGTTGATATGTTTTAAGAGTTAAGACATATTGAACTGGACCGTTATGAGATTTATTATTCTCCTAACGATTGTCAAATGAATAATAAATCTCACGACTTCTATTTACATCAACTCTAAATCCTGAGAGAATAATGGACCTAATCATGAGGTGTAGGTTGTTTTGATATATCAGGAATGAGATCTATAAGTTACGATCAAAACCTCAGTATGTTGGGCAGCCGCATTTAATGTTGATGGAACATATATTCTCAAGATGGAATTCATAATCTCTTAATGGAGATATAAAATATTCATCTGAGATAAGTTTAATGGGTTTGGTTATTTAGAGTGTTGGGCCCAACCACTTTAGTAAGGAGTTACTAAAGTATATATTTATGAAATTGGATTTCATAAATATATGATGAATAACATTAAGGATTAAACTGGGTATTCAAGGATTAAGATGTAGTAATCTTCAAAGTGACAGTTTACATTCATGACTTTATATTACTACGAATATTTTAATGAAGGGGTTGCATGTATAATAAAGTCTTGGGATATAATTTATTAATAAGGCCTAGAGTGCAATTATATTCATATAGTGGTATTGAATATAATTAATAGTAACGTTGGACTTGTCAAGAGTTGACAGAAAAGCCCAAGGCCCATTAGAGCTAAAGTTTTATTTGTTCCCTTTTGGTCCCACTCCAAGCCACATACTAGAGCCCAATTGGAATGGTCCAAAAGGCTAGCCCAATTAGATAATCAGTTATATATATAAGGAGAGAAACATACAGAATAAAATAAGACCTTTTATGGTGGTTTTCATTAAGATCACATAAGGAATGAAATGGTTTGTATGTGAGTGTTGGACACTCTCTTATTCTCTTCTTGGAAACTGATTGAGAGACCACACTTCTTAGGCATCAAATGGAATTGGAGTGAAGATTAAAAGTGTTCCCAAGTACTTCTAATCTTTTGTTTTGAATTTCACCGCACTAAGATACGCTTTCCTGTTCTTAAATTCTAAAACTTACATAGTACATGTTATCAATTGCGAATGAAGTAGATCCGTTAATTTTCCGCTGCGTATGCTTTGTATGTGATACAAACATGTATTTTTCCAACATTAACATGTGGCATTGTTTGTCCAATTATACCAATTAAATATAGGAAGTTGTCACATGTCATTGTAGTATACTTTGAAAATTAATAAGTGTCATCGTAGCATGCATCCACTAGTTTTGAGATCCAACTTTTATAATATACTAGTCATAGACCCACACAATGAGTACGGAATAGATAATTATTTTGTACTTATGGTATAATATATATTTGTTCTCTAAATTTTGTGAAAAATAATTTGTTCACCCAAAAAATTAAATAATTTCTAAAATTATTTTTCATTTATCTATCTCAAAAAATATATCATCATTTTATTATTTGGATTTGTTTGATTGATATTATTCATTTTTTAGGCACTTCATATTTTGCTAAATTATGTTATTGTGCGTTATATTTTCCTAATTTTTTTCCCTGTACAACTAAACTATTTAAGTTTCAAATATATTTTTCAAAATTTTGATTCTCTTGAAAGAGATTATCATATTTATAATTTTTCTTATTATGGGAGTAGTTTCGAACTATTGTTCGGATTTTGTTTACTATATATATAGACACATGAGATTGGAACTGCATATTTCTTAGATCGTCCTAAGAGACTATACCATATTATAAATTTAATATTTAAAATAATATGTATAAAAACAAAGTAGACTTTATGTCTAAAATTGAACACTTCACCTATCGAAATAAAAGAAAATAATTTGTATAACAACATAAAGATAATGTGATTTAACAAAAAAAATTGTCTACATACACTTTCATTTATTAAGATTTAATTACCTTTAACGGGACCTTCATATCGCATTTATTGTTGCTACGATACTCATTTGCCACATCATTATTCTTTTTATTATTTATTTCTTACTTTTAATTTTTTTAACAATATTAAATATATAAATATATTGACTTTACAAATTCTTTTTTGGTGGGGGGGGGGGGACATCGAAATTTGTTTTATTAAAATAAGCCTAATAAATCGGCTTTTAAAATAGAATGAAGCTGTGGTGGAACATCCTCCATCCACACCAGAAAATCTGGAATGCCGATAGCATATCTAGCCAGACTATGAGCTACCGTGTTACTTTCTCTCTTCGTATGAAAGTAAAGCAACTCATCAAATTGTTGAGACAAAATCTTTGCATCCTCAACCAGCAGACCAAAAGTTGCCAGTGAACTATCATCCTCCCTTAGTCCTTTAATCATTGCCAACGAGTCACCCTCTAAAACTGCAAGTTTCACACCAACATCTGATGTGAAAGATAGAGCCCAAATCGTAGCCATGGCTTCAATATCATTACTGCAGAATGCTTGATGCAGTATCTTTAAGCAAGAAGCAATCACTTTACAAATTCATCTTAGGTAATTTTAACTTTACATATTCATCTACTTTAATTTTGATGTTATAACTATATAATAAATCAATAAAAATTAAAACAAAAATATTGTCTACACATACTAATAAAAAGAATATATATTGTCTATACATATTCATCTTGAGCAGTTTTAAAAGTTGATAGACACATTCAAAATAACTAAGTATTATGTCCAAAAAAAAAAAAAATCATACAAAAGTTACGTTATAAAAGGGAGAGAGAAGACTTGTGATGGAAAACTAAAAAAAAAAAAAAAAAAAACACTAACAAATAGTATTATAAAAAAAAATATAATGATTCATCAACCTAAAGTAAAGTTGCAAAAAAGAATAAATAACACACACACACACACACATACATATATATATATATAGAGAGAGAGAGAGAGAGAGGGAGAAAGAGAGAGAGAGAGAGAGAGAGAGAATAATCACATTTTTCGAGTCAAACATTAAATTATCAAAGTCATGTTATATAATAAAATAACATTATATTCTTGTAAACTATTTGCAATAGGATAACATTTAACAATCATAGAAAAGAAAGAAAGATAATAACTTAAAAACAAAAAATCAGATTGCATCAACTCAAAGTAGAATTCTAAAGAACACACAAATTCGTCAATCTAAAATAGAGATACAAAAATAAAAACTTCACACAAAAATAAAAACATGAGAGAGAGAGGGGAGGAGAGAGAGAGAGAGAGATAACCTTTTTCATGTGGGAAAATATGTATAAAATAGGAGAAAGGATGACATATTTATAGTAATAGAATGGGGATAAGAAGAGCCAAAATAAAAGGAAGAGTAAGGGATAAATGAAGAGTGACATTAATGATCCATTTAGATTAAGGGGGAGGGAGAGGAGTAGAATAGAGTAAAGTGGAATTGGCCCAAATTAAAATTAGTTTATTTTAAGCCAACTCTACTCTACTCCTCCTCCCTTCCTCTCAATCCAAACGGGCCCTAAAGTTAAGAATAGTAGAGAGATGAAAAGTTAAAATGGACATTATGGTTGAAAATAGGTAGATGATGTTGTTAGGATTAATGCTTCTAAATCCTATTGTATGATGCTATGTATGACATTATGTATGACTTAATGTTGTGATTAATAAAGTTGTTTTATTATTATCTAAAATAATGTTAAAATGAATATTTGGACATTATCATATAACCCATGAGATGCATAGTATGTGATTTAGTCACAGAAGATATAAGTCACAAATTCTTTGTAAACTCAGAATTTTAGTTCGTAGTCGGTGATGAAATTAGGCGTTTCATTTGTGAAGACTATAACATATTAACTAAGATGATTTGTCTTGATCATGGAAGTGGAGACTTCTAGTTGATATGTTGATATATTTTAAGAGTTAAGACATATTGAACTGGACCGCTGTGAGATTTATTATTCTCCCAACGACTAACAAATGAATAATAAATCTCACGACTTCTATTTACATGAATTCTTAATTCTGAGAGAATAATAGACCTGATCATAAAGTGTAGGTTGCTTTGATATATCACGAGTGAGATCTAAAGTCACGATCAAAACCTTAGTATGTTGGGCAGCCACATTTAGTGTTGATGGAACATATATTTTTAAGATGGAATTCATAATCTCTTAACGGAGATATAAAATATTTCATTGAGATAAATTTAATGGGTTTGGTTATTCAGAGTGTTAGGCCTAACCACTTTAGTAAGGAGTTACTAAAGTATATATTTATGAAATTGGATTTCATAAATATATGATGAATAACTTAAAGGATTAAACCGGGTACTCAAGGATTAAGATGTAGTAACCTTCAAAGTGGCAGTCTATATTCATGACTTTGTATTACTATGAATATTTTATGAAGGGGTTGCATGTATAATAAAATCTTGAGATATAATTTATTAATAAGGCCTAGAGTGCAATTATATTTATATAGTGGTAATAAATATAATTAATGGTAACTTTGGACTTGTCAAGAGTTGACAGAAAAACCCAAGACCTATTGGAGCTAGTGTCTTATTTGTTCCCTTTTGGTCCCACTCCAAGCCACATACTAAAGCCCAACTGGAATGGCCCAAGAGGCTAGCCCAATTAGATAATCAGTTATAAGAAGAGAAACATACAGAATTTTGTAAGAGAATGAAATGGTTTGTTTGTGAGTGTGAGATACTCTCTTATTCTCCCTTGAACACACACATATAAACTGATTGAAAGACCGCACTTCTTGGGCATAAGTGGAATTGGAGTGAAGATTTAAAGTGTTCCCAAATACTTCTAATCTTTAGTTTTAAATTTCACCACACTAAGGTACACTCTCTTGTTCTTATATTATGAAATTTACATAGTACATGTTATCAATTGCGAATGAAATAGATCCGTTATTTTTTTGCTGCGTATGTTTTGTATGGAATACAAACATGTATTTTTCCAACAGATCTGGCCGCTGATGTGACTTAACAGGAGCGTAATAACAATAAATGATACGCTTTAATTATATATATATATATATATATATATATATAGGGAGAGAGAGAGATTACAGATAGATATCTAACTTCCTGATTCAGCAAGTTTTTATTTTTTTATAGGAGTTTCAGCAATTACTAAATTTTTTCGGCCATATTTATCAATTTAAAACAAGAGGGATATATGCATGCTTTTGGATATCAACTACTAAGAGTAAGATTGTAAGAGGTGGATCAAATCAGATACAGTAAAACAGATTATTAAACTTTTTTTTTTAAAATTTTTTTTTATCATTTGCTGATCATAATGTGAACACTGACAAAGTCTAAATAGTAAACTATTTTTTGGTCCCTGACCATAGTTTTAAAAACTGGACTGGACCGGCCGGTCCGACTGGTTCAACTGGGAACCGGGAGCCAATCCGGTCCGGTTAAAACTCCCAAAACTGGTCAACAACCGGAAAACCGGGCAAAAACTGGGGTTGAATCAGAAATTTTTTTAAAAACGATTCGATACTCGGTTCAGTTTTTAAAACCATGTCCCTGACTGCAATCTAGGAATAATTTTGGAGAATGCCTAATCTTGAGGGAAAATTCAAATAGAATTTTCAAACTTGGAAATGCAATTGTCAAACTGAAAGAAAAATCAAGATGGCATTCTCATTTTCACAATTTACAATGTGTGAAAATGCTATGGAGAGTGTTCGTAATATATATATTCAATAATCTAGAGCTTTCTTATTATTTAATTTGTTTATTTTTAAGGAATAGAAACTCTTATTTAGTATTTAGTAAGTATATTGGATTGGAAGAACCACGACTAGTTCAACTGTTGTATCCTTATAGAAGTAAGTATAGATAAATATAGAAAATAATTGAACGAATTTTGTTAGAAATTACAGTGCTCCGCAGAACTAAACACCTAATCTTGCACAAAATAGAAGTTGGTCTACTCTTTTTCTGGCTGTCAGCCGATCATCCTAGGCTCTTAGCATTATCACTTCCTATAATTAAGCTGTGATTTTTTTTTTTAATGAATAATTACATAGCCGTAAATAGTGGTCCTAAGAGTAACAGCGCTAGACCAAGTACAAAACAAACGCGGGAAGTTCCTCCTTATAAAGACTAGTCTTTCTGTTTTGCACTCTTTTGACTCTCTCTTCTCAGAGGAAGTTCAAAATAATGGTTCTCCATTCACCTCTGTATTAGCCAAAGTGCAACGCACGTTATAATTTTCTCCAAGAAACCCAACTCAAATTTTGATTTTTTCCTTGTGTTTTTTCAGCACAAAGCTTATTAGAATAATTCTCTAATTATTTCTATATTTTCATTTTAGTCATTTTCATTTTTCAAACCCCGAAGCATTTTAATAAAAACAAGTTTTGTTGACATTCGTCATCATCAAAATCATCATTGATTTCTTTCCAATCAAGTCTTTTATAAGACTCATTTTGGTGATATATGCCATGGCTATGACCGGGAGCTTATGCGGTTTGACACCATTTCTGTTTCGTCGCAAGGCATATGGAATTGAGGTACAACTTGACATGGTTTCTCAGTTTCGTTCTGCCTGTCCTTTTTCTTCTTCATATGAATCTATTGTGCTTTTTTTATTATCATATATGTACCCTACCTGTTTATGTATCTAGATATGTACAGTTTAGGACTTTAGGCAATCCTCTTTAATTCCAATACAAGTCTTGCTCCAACTCCCTGAATATGCTAACTGGAATTTATATAATTCTAGCTTAAGCCATTTGAATTTGCATTGATGGTTTTTTTTTTTTTTTTACTTCTTTTTTATATATGTTCCTGTTTAATTTTCTTTGAATAGTACTCTAATGATTTTATGCAATGCAATTCATGGAACTTCTCCATTATCTAGGTTTCTTTTGTTTAATGAGATCAAAATTTTTAAAACCAAACAACCAATATTATCTGCATACTATTTATGAAGCCAAATTAACCATATGCAAGTCTTTGATACATGTAAATTCCACATACAAGGAGAAATGCAATTCCATGTAGGTTTTCCTCAGAAAAAGAGCACACTCTAATTAAGTTCTTACCAGCCCAGGTTAACTCTCAAAAAATGATTTCACTTGCCATTTTATAAAAATAAAAGCTTGTTTATTAGATACATCATCATGGTATTCCTAAAAGATGTTTAATCCAGATCTAGTAAATTGGAAAACCTGCAATAAAATACAAACAGTTCTGAAATATTAGAAATCTTTGACACTAAAAGAAATCATTGCTGTAGACGATGAAAGGTTATGACATACACAAGAATCTACCCAAAAGTCAAAAGGAAGTGCTCGGCATGACGATAGGCAGCCCATTGGGTCATGCCAGCAACTTAATGTTGATGTTGGAGCTCCGGAAGAAGATCTCACTCTTTCGAGACATCATTGATCTACCACCTTGTGATGGATCAACTTCCATAAATGAGGTATCCTCCCCCACTTCTCTTTTGCAACTTAACATATGTAGCAATAACACCTCTTTAAGTTTGGCTACATTTTGTTTAGTCTTCGAACTATTTGTCTTCTGGCAGCTGGTGATGGGCACAATTGAAGATCTCCACGAGCTTTACCCTGAAATAATACCAAGTAATTGGCTGTCAGAAATAAAGGGGACATCTATAGATCAGGTATATAATTTAAATCCACCAAGAATTGGCTTGGGTTACTTATCTGGATGCTAATTTAACTCTGAGCACTAAGCTCTTACATGTTCAAGCAGGGTCTAATTTACTTCTTGGAGGCTTTGAAATCTATTGGAGATTCATGGATGATGAGTCAGGATTCTTTGGACATATTTAAATGTGATTTATCACCATATAAGGAGAACATCAATTCGGAACAACGTGGTATGTTACATATTATCTTAGGATGTAGTTGGCAACATTCTCTTGCTGGCATTTGTTTGCATGTAGGAAAAATTAAAGGAATTTTGATTAGGACTGGGATCCTCTCCATTTTAAATGAATTTATTTCATGGTTCAAATTGAAACGAAGCATCTTGAGAAGACCTAAATACTTGACTTCCTTGATTTTGTTGTTGTGTAGTTGAGACAGTCCTGGAAACACTTGATTCAATGATTAAGATGGCACAAGAGAAGTTCGATTTCATGGATGAAGATGACCAGAAGGATGGAAGTCCACTACCTAACACATTTGGAAAAATCTTCAGGGATTGCTCTTCAGGCACCAACAGTCCCTGCTCTGCTTCTCCGGGTTCTCCACTCACCCCAACCACAGTGCTTCCAGAATT
Organism: Notholithocarpus densiflorus; assembly: GCA_030021035.2. NCBI lineage: Eukaryota > Viridiplantae > Streptophyta > Magnoliopsida > Fagales > Fagaceae > Notholithocarpus > Notholithocarpus densiflorus. Next base: position 4,848,527 of record JARYZH020000024.1, on the reverse strand, counting down.
ATTTAAAACCTCAAAGAAAGGTGGAGAGAAAGGAAATCTTTCTTATAGCCCACCAGGCCTCTGGTCTCTCAGAGCTAGAGCTGTGGAAAAACTGAACCCAATTGATGTAACCCGCCTCTCATTTTACGCATTGTCAAGTGTAGGAGGGGTAGATTCCAGCATTTTAAGTGTAAACAAAAAGGTTGATAAACCAAAGACAGGAATAGAAGAAGAAAAGAGCAATCTTGAAGTGACGACAACAATTGGTGAAGCTAGAGATAGCAGTACTGAAAAAGATACACCTGAGACAACTGTGACCTTGGCAACACTGCCACAACCATCACAGCCCTTGCCTTCTCTAGCATTAGTACCACCACCCCCACTGCCACCACCTGAACTTTCATCAAAAGCAACAGCAACCAGAGTGCCCCCACCACCCCCAATGGCATTGGGAACAATGAAAGCAGCAGCTCCTCCACCACCTCCACTACCCATGATGCCTTCTAAAGGAGCACCACCCCCACCGCCACCACCAATGAAAGGATCAGTACCACCACCACCGCCACGGCCAATGAATGGATCAGTACCACCACCACCACCACCACCTCCAATGAATGGATCAGTAACATCGCCGCCACCACCACCCATGCCACTTGCAAATGGAGCAGCACCTCCACCACCTCCTCCTGGTGCAGCGAAATCCTTACGCCCCAAAAAAGCAGCTACCAAGTTGAAGAGATCATCCCAAATGGGTAATCTGTATCGGGTTCTTAAGGGAAAGGTGGAAGGATGTAATAATCTTGACGGTAAATCATCTAATGGGAAAAAGAGAGCAATTGGTAACAATGCTGGTGGAAAACAAGGAATGGCTGATGCTCTAGCTGAGATAACAAAGAGGTACTTATGCTTTTCAAAGAGCCTTAATTAACAACACAACAATTAAGTTGATAACTAGTATGTATCAATGATATAGATTTAAAGGCATACATAACCTTATCTTCCCCATTTATGTGTCTCAGATCAGCGTACTTCCAACAAATTGAAGAAGATGTTCAGAAGTATGCAAAATCAATTACGGAGCTGAGGTCTGTCATTAGTACTTTCAAAACAAAGGACATGGCTGAGCTGATCAAGTTCCACAAAAACGTGGAATCCATTCTTGAGAATTTAACTGATGAATCACAGGTCCATATTATATATAAGAGCTTATTAATTCATTCAAATCCACTGGATCACATTACATTAATTGTCACATCACTGTCCATTCTGTTTGTTATGATCATGACATGCAATTCTTAAAGCTGCAGGTGCTAGCAAGGTTCGAAGGTTTCCCTGTAAAGAAGTTGGAAGCATTAAGGACAGCAGCAGCACTATACTCAAAGTTGGATTCCATAATCTCTGAATTACATAACTGGAAGATAGTGACTCCCATGGGCCAGCTGCTTGACAAAGTTGAAAGTTACTTCACTAAGGTAATTTGGTTTGGGCGGTGTTTCTTTTTATTCTAAACATCTTAATATTTTTTTTTTTAATAAGCATGGAAGGGAAATTCAAACCCAAATTCTCCTCGTTGAAAGGATCGAAGAATGCCATTGAACTATAAAACTCTTAATTACTAATGAGGAAGGCTAACATACAGATAAAAGGAGAAGTGGATAAACTGGAACGAACCAAAGATGAAGAATCCAAGAAATTTCAAAGTCACAATATCGATTTTGACTTCAACATCCTTATAAGAATCAAGGAAGCAATGGTGGATATTTCCTCAAGCTGCATGGAGTTGGCTCTAAAGGTAGCTCAATAAATAAATAAAACACTTCTTGCGAAAATAATAAATACTAAATTCAAACAATATGTGGATCATTTGCACAAGAGGTTGATGTCTTTTTGGAATTTAATCAGGAGAGGAGGGAAGCAAAGGTGGCAGAGAAGGAAGAACCAGGATCAAAAAGTAACAAACGAACAAAGGGATGTGTCAAAATGCTTTGGAGGGCTTTCCAATTTGCATTTCGTGTCTATAGCTTTGCTGGTGGACACGATGATCGCGCTGACAAGCTGACAAGAGAATTGGCTCATGAAATAGAGAATGATCCCCACCACCAGTGACTTCTTCTTCCTCTTCATTACTTCATCAAAAGCACTAAACCAAACAATATTATTTATACCATCTACTCTATAAAATCTGAGATATCCATGGTAATCTTCATGCTGAAACATTGTTTCTCCTGGGCCTTCTTAAGGCTACATTTTGTTATACTTGTTGGACACATGATTTTAATAAGTTAGGACATAATTAGTACGGATTTTTGTGAAGTTTCGATTTTCAACTCCCATGAAACTTTGGAGCAAAACTCTGGCACTGCTGGAGTATGTAATATATATGTACGTCAGATTTATTTATTTATTTATGTGATTGATTCTGTACATTATTTCTAAACATTGTCTCCTTTTAAGGGATCTAGTTTATCATTGAAGAGTTTCTTATTATGAAAATAAAACTCACAAAGAGGCCAGCACAAAAACATGAGTCGGCACTCCTCTACAATGTGTATATACATACTATAGTAGTAGGGTTACACACTTTGCAAAAGTCAAAAGGAAATTGCAATAATTCCGTATAGGTAGAACATATTTCTAAAACTAAGAAATATGTTTGCATAATAATAAGAACTAGTCGCTAACCCGTGCGATACACAGAAAAGTTATTGTGTATGAAAATTTAAACAATTCTTTGTTTCTTCTTCTTTGATTATACATTAGGATTCCAGTCCAAAAAATTCCTATATTTGATATGAAACATTAAATTACTAAATGAAAATATTAATCAAACTTAAATTAAAATTAACAAAGACACAACCAATAAACTTAAATTAAATCCAAACACAAACAAGTGAAAAAAAGGGGTCTCATATTAATACAAACAGAACATAAAGTAAGAATTTTTCAAAAATGGTCTATAATTAATACAAATCTATATATTACTAAAAGCTAAATCGTAGCATTTAATATTGCTACGCTTACGTTGAGTCACATTAGCAGCCATGTCATCATTTTTTGTTTCCAATTTTTCTTATATATATATTTTAAAACATTTTCTCATTTAAGGTGACTTAAAAACTCCATTATTTAAAAATTAAAATATCTTTTAGCCACTATTTTTATTATTAATTTTCCAAAACTCTCCCTCCCTTTTACCTCTTCATCTCCCCACTATTTTCTACCTTAATATCATTCTTTCTCTACCTTTTTATCTTCCTTTATTTTGACTATTCTTATTCTCAACATCTTACTATAAATTTGACATTTTCTTTTTTATTCTATGCATAGTTTTCTCACACAAAAAAGGTTACTTCTCTCTCTCTCTCTCTCTCTCTCTCTCTCTCTCAATTTGTTTTTCATTTTTTGTTTGATTTTTTTTTTTTATTGCATCAATTCTTTAGGTTGATGATTTTTTGTGTTAATTAGAATTCTACTTTGGGTTGATGCAATTTAGTTTTGTATTTTAAGTTGTTATCTTTTATATTCTCTTTGATTAAATATTATCCTATTGCATTATACATATAGTATATAATAATATAATGTTATCATATTACATAGAATGACTTGGATAATTTGATGTTTATTGCTATATATTTTATTTTTACTCTTTTTTCCTCTCATCTTATTTTATTCAATATTTAAATCCAGTCACATTCTCCATACTATTAAATTATGCAGCACAAATAAAAAAAATGGCAAGACACAAACCTGCCTTCCTTTACCATACATTGGAAGAATCAATATATTTGTGAGATAAAAGCTCATATAATTTTTAATTTAGATAGCACTCTTTGAATGTGTCTAGACCCATAGATTGAGCAATTTGTAGACTTAAAAGGCTATTGGGAATGAACTTTTTGAATCAAGTCTAAAAAAATATAAACTACTATATATCATTTAGATAAAAAATTTTATCATAGATGCATTAATATTTTTTTTCCACAAATTTAAATCAAGAAAACTTAATAAATTTATATTATGCGTTAGCATCGTCTCTGCTTCTTCTTCTTCTTCTCAAAAATATTATGTCTCATCTTTAAAGGATGCCAACAATATTGATCTTATGGGAAAAGTTACATAAAATATTGAGAAAAAAATGTTTTATATTACAATCTACTAAAAATGTTTTTTAAATATTTAAACCTTTCTATTTTTCATATTACTGACGTGTTTAACAACTATCACATGTGTTAACTTAAGTCTTAATATTCTTAAGTTGTTTTGGTAAAAAAAAAAAAAAAAAAAAAAGGTTGTCACAAAAGAGGAGTTCATGTAAAGTCTGGGGACTAAATCCGCCGCAAGCTTTTTGTCCGCTTTGGGGAGCCAAGCCCGCACGGTTTTGTTCTCAAGCGACGTGGGAGGTACGGATCTTCACCTTTTGGGCTTTACACCGCAGTCCCACATCGACAAGAAATGCGCCCCACTCATGCTTTATACGCCCTTGGAGCTTGCATGAGTGTACCACTACCACGCAGGGCAGTGCCCATCTCTAGTATTGTCCGCTTTGGGGCAAGTTCGGGATTTTCACCTCTTTGAGGCTTGACACCCTTCTGCACCCGCACGGTTTTGTTGCCAACACCGAAGTGCAAGGCACGCCTCTACCACTACCACGCATGTGTAACAGGGCAGGACCTAGAGACGCACTTGCATGTGTTAGTGGGGAGGCGTACCCTAAATGGGTAACAAATCCGTGAGGGCCCCCTGACCCCAAAGCGGACAATACCTTGTTGGGCACTGTCCCTCCAAAGCGCCTTTTTGTGGGGAGTAAATCCGCCGCAAGCTTTTTGTCCGCTTTGGGGAGCCAAGCCCGCACAGTTTTGTTCTCAAGCGACGTGGGAGGTACGGATCTTCACCCTTTGGGCTTTACACCGCAGTCCCACATCGATAAGAAATGCGCCCCACTCATGCTTTATATGCCCTTGGAGCTTGCATGAGTGTACCACTACCACGCATGTGTAGTAGTGGTAGAGGCGTGCCTTGCACTCAGGTGTTGGCAACAAAACCGTGCGGGTGTCAAGCCAATATCGGCTACAAGGCAAGCCCTTGGCCTGAGGTGAAAATCCCTAAAGCGGACAATACTTGAGATGGGCACTGCTCTCAAAAGCGCCTTTTTATAGGGACTAAATCCGCCGCAAGCCTTTTGTCCTATTTGGGGAGCCAAGCTCGCACGGTTTTATTCTCAAGCGACGTGGGAGGTACGGATCTTCACCCTTTGGGCTTTACACCGCAGTCCCACATCGGCAAGAAATGTGCCCCACTCATGCTTTATATGCCCTTAGAGCTTGCATGAGTGTACCACTACCATGCATGCGTAGTAGTGGTACACTCATGCAAGCTCCAAGGGCATATAAAGCATGAGTGGGGTGCATTTCTTGCCGATGTGGGACTGCGGTGTAAAGCCCAAAGGGTGAAGATCCGTACCTCTCACGTCGCTTGAGAACAAAACCGTGCGGGCTTGGCTCCCCAAAGTGGACAAAAAGCTTGCGGCGGATTTAGTCCCCGCATAAAGTTTTTTGCAAAATAAAATATCTGTTTTGTAAGGCCACCAAACTTGATAATTTGCAAATGATGGAATCACTTGCAACAATATTTGTATAGTTATATAGTTTCAGCTAAAGCAATTGTGTATACTTTTAGTCTTCAAAAAATACACATCTACAAGTGGTTAAACGTTCATCTTGGGTAGTTTTAACTTTTCATATAATTTTAACTTTACATATTCATCTATTTTAATTTAGATTTTTTTTTCAAAAAAAAAATATTTAATTTAGATATTTATAAGTAAACAATGAAATAATGATTCATCAATAATCAAAAAAAAAAAATATATATATATATATATATACATATTTATCTTGTGCGGTTGTAACTTTACATATTATTTTGCATTTATATATTCATCTACTTTAATTTAGATGTTTATAACTTAATAATGAAATCTATAAACAAGGTAATTAAAACAATCATATTCCTAAAATTCAAAAAGTCACAATTTCTTTTTTCAAAAAAAGACCTTTTACATTTCCATGGAATTATTTTTAAATTTTTTTTTATAAAACCTTTGACATACCGCTAACCTAACCACTTCATACATTAAAAAAAAAATAAGGCTCATTATTACTTCCGTTAACATATTATAGATAACTTAATTGATTGAGACTAAACTAGAGAAATGAGTTTCATATTTCCTTGAGAATTTAGAAGGATAGAAAAAAAAAAAAAAAAAAAAAAAAAAAAAAAAAAAAAAAACCCTTTTGACATACCACTAACATAACTACATCTATACTATTTAAGCCATCCATGATATCTATTTCTTATTGATAACCATAAAATTTACAACTAGCAAGGGAACATACAAAGTAATAAAGAATAAATGAAGGAAGAAAAAAAGAAATGAAATCAAACGTCAATTAATAAATGTTATTTGGAAAATAAAAAGGTGGTCAAGAGGAGTAGGAAATAAAATAGAGATGGCTATACAGAGGTCATTGAAAAATTTATAATGCAATAAAATCAACAATTAAATATAATAATACAAAATTTAAACTTAAAACTAATCAAACTCTAACTAGGAAAATATTATATATATATATATAAATATAAAAATCATAATCTTCATACATTATGACTTAAAAAAATTTAATGAATAGTTCTACCTCTTATTTAATGTCTATATGTTATGCAAATCATCAACCAATAAATATACGATAATGGTAAAAAATGTTATAGACAAAATTATGAAAAATATGACAAAACTATTTTTTTTAAACTCTTTTTAAAATTTAGGGACTAAAATAGTATTTTATCTAAAAAATTATCACGCGCAATGCGCGGGTCTACGACTAGTAGAACATAAATTTGGAATTAAACTGTGCATAGACAATCTTACTGCTTATTTAGATATTGTATAATTGTAAACAGATTTTTTTAGACATGTTTACACCCCTAGCATCTCAAGTAGTGACTTATTGGTTATACACGTTTATGCATTTATGGATATAGCACACACCAAAAATTGGTCTTGATCGGAACTCTTGAAACCAGAAGCAACCATCCCAAAGATTTTAGTTGTTAGGAATTAATTATTTCACACCAAGACTCTAATGGTGAACCAAATTGAGCATAGACAATCTTACATAAATATAGGGTTTTAAACTCCACAAAGTTTCACACAAAACCAAATTAAACAACATCAACATGAAGTAAATTTTATTTATAATAAAAAATTTTCAACCAACTTAGATAAATAAAGAGTGCAATAAAAAGTTGCAATAAAATTTGGGGGTTGGAATAGAAAAATAATGGGTTAGGTTAGATGCAGGGGCAAAGCCAGAAAGTTTTTCCAAAGAGACCAAACTAAATATAATAAAATACTTTATTTCATAAATTAACTTTAACTTTTTTTTAATGAATAATTTTAACTTAACAAAGTTGTGCCTTATATTGATTTTTATAGCCTAATTATTTAGTTAATTTAGAAAGAAAGGAAAAAAAGTATGAACAATAAGTTTAAACTACTAAGCAAATACAATGAGATAAAAAATAAAACAATTAAGCAAATCTCAAAACCAAAGACAAATACATTAATTTACAATAAGCAACACTATCATTGTATATTTATATAACATTTACTCATGACTTAATAACATGGCAACATGAAATCTCCATTAAAAAAAAAAAAAAGAATCAACTACTATACGGTAATATAATAAAGATGTTATGTAAAATTTAAGTTTTATACTTTTTAATCTCAATATGGCATATCATCTTATCACATATTATAAAATAAATATAATCACACCCAATTAATTCTAACACTCATTTAAAAATTCAAAAAAATTAAAATTTTATTGAGATATTGTTAGGCGTGTCTTACCAAATTCAGATTGATAATATAAACTTATAATATATTTTAAATACTAAAAAAATGTAAAGAAATTGACAACCACAAAGTTATTTACTATTTTTTTAAAGACATTGGCAGACAACTACAAATGAAAATCAGCCAAATTTAACAATACAACTGTACAGCACAGGCGCATAGCACACGGTAAACAAAAGCAGTAAACTACTAAACTTCAAAAGTCTAGTTTAGTCTTCACACAGTCACTCTTCAGCAATACACTACCATTTACAGATTAGAGAGAGAAGGAGATACCAATGGTACTGCTAGGCATAGAAGCATGGAGTCGACCTACAACCACGGATTCAAGGTGAGGCGATTGGGGGCACGTTGGACTGGGTACATTGCACACTACTACTTAGATTTGTTTTGGTTTTTTTTTTAATTTTTTAATTTTTTTAATTTATTTTTATATTATCATTGATCTATGGTGATTTGGGATCTATTAAAAAAAAAGTAATTTGGTTTTTTTTTTACTATACATAATTTATTCTCTTTAAAAATTAAACAATTTCAAAAAGCAATTTTTATCACTCTAGTTGAAATGGTTTATATTTTTCTGATTATTGTTATTATGCATTATATTTACATAATTTCTTTTAGTACAATTAAAATTTTTAAGTTTCAAAGTTATTATTCAAATTTTCATTGTCTTAAAGAAATTATTATGATAATCAAAACTTATCATATAATTACAATTGATATTATTCAAATAATTGATAGTATTCTCAATCCAAAATTTTATTTTCCCATTCTTAAGTAGGTACACTTAATTGGACCGAAGTGATATGAAATTGACCAAATGGACCAGTGGACTGAATGGACTAAATTAGACTGAATAGACCTAAGTGGACCGAATGGTCTAAATTGGACATAATAGACTAAAGTGGACTGAATGGACCGAACATGAACATGATTGAATTGACTAAATTGGACTGAAAGGGACCTAATTGGAAGGAACGGACCAAAGTGGACCGGACAAAACCAAAGTAGACCGAATGGACCAAAATAGACTGAAGTGAACCAAATGGACCGAATGGACCTAATTGAATTAAAGTGAATCGAAGTAGACTGGGCAGATGGGACCGAAGTGGACTAAAGTAGATTGAACCAGATTGAATAGACTAATTAGCGTAGCCAAGATTGTGTTTTGATATAAAATCAAATTCTTACTTCCAAAATAATCAAGTATTAACTCAAACAAATATGAAAAAGTTCTCGGTAGGGTTAGGGTGCTCTCTTTCCTTACTGTAGCATTAGGTTTCCCTTCTCGGTTTGAGAAGGACGATACATCCCTTATAGTAACTAACGTTACTATTAGGGCTTGGAGTTTGTTTTCGTAGGGGTAAAGGTGGAGTCAATAGCGGCCATACAATGGAGGAAATCACGCAGAATTGGAGGAAGTTGTCACTATCAGAGGAGGAAGGTAGGACGTAGGAATATTGATTTATCGAAGAACAAAAGAGAGGGGAGTCTGGTTTTGGCTAGGGCTGTAATCGGTTCGGTTCGGTCGGTTTTTTTTTATCTGACCAACCGAAACCGAAATTTTCAGTTTTTAAAGGTCTCAACCGAAACCGACCGAAATAGTTCAAAAACCGTTGGTTTCGGTTTGTTTCAGTTTCGGTCGGTTTTTCGGTCGGTTTCGGTTTTTGGGCCTGAAGTCTGGGCCAGTTGGGCCTCTGGTTTTTTTTCCAAAAATTTTATGTTTGGGCTTTTTTTTTTTTTTAAAAAAAAATTGTAGTATTCAAGCCTCTTGTTTTATGGCCCTTTTATGCTCTAATTAAGTCTTTTTTAGAAACCTGTTTTGGGCCTTTGTTAGGAACCAGTTGTGGCTCAAATTCGGGCCTTCTCTATTTTGGCAATGGCCATCTTTGGGCCTTTTTTAGCTTTCTGTTTTGGCCCTTTTGGCCCAGATTCGGGCCTTTCCTATTTTGGCCATTTTTGGGCCTTTTCACACATCCATAAAACATTTTACAAATAAGAAAAAATCAGAACCTGCTTTTGCTCAACATAAATCCAGAAATACACATTTTTCATAACTTGCTTTTGCTCAACATAAATCCAGAAATACACATTATAGCAGATTCTTAAAAAAAAAATCACAACCTGTTACAGATTCATAAATCCAAAAATACAACACATATTGCAGATTCATAAATCACAACCTATCATAAATTCATAACCTGCTTTAGAGCTTCTATTATACTCATTAAAATACACATCACATATTCATAATCCAAAAATAACCTGTCAACATGATATAACCTGTCCAAAATACATTTGCACAAGCACAAGCACAACCTGTCAACACAGATTTCATAAATCCAGAAATAATCTAGAGCAAAAAATTGCTCTAGTGCTCAAAGCCTCAAACTTATCTATAACTTGTTACAAGCACCCATCAAATACAAACAAGATTAAAAAATAAATTGTACAAGTCAAAATAAAATAACTAGTGCATATTTCATTACTTCATTAGTAATATGTCAATGTCCACATATTGTTCATATGTCAATACCTACATAAGCATTAGAGCCAAAGACTCAAAATAACTTGCCATATGTCAATGTCAATGTCAACATATACACTGTCCATATTTAATATTTGGCCAAAGACTCAAAATAAATTGGCCATATGTCATTGCCTATTGCCTAATATCATATATTGTCTATGTATTATGTATAGGCCACTGTCAAAGTTCAAAATAAAAGTCCATATCTATATGTAGGCCACTATCTACTAGTGTCTAATAACAAAAAGTGTACATATCAGAAGTGTACAACTGTACATATCAAAATGTGTATATATCATCATCAATACCACCCATCCAAAGAGCACAGAGCAATCTTCAACCATCAACTTCAATAGGTGTTGGTGTGGACATGCCTAGTTCCGATGTTAATGCAGCATCACTCCTAAAAACAAAAAATGAAAAAAAACATAAAAGTCACTTGTACAATAAAACAATAAATATGCCAAGAATCCAAGACATTTAGGTTTTTTTTTTTAATAAAGAAAGAAGTAGACATGCAAAATATACAATAAAACAATAAATATGCCAAGAATCCAAGACATTCATTTTTTTTTTATAATAATAGACATGCAGAATTTTTTTTTAATAAATAAAGAAATAGAAAGTCATTTTTTTAATATAACAAAGAATAGTCATACCTCCATCAAGCTTTTCAAACTCCTCAACATCATCCATGGCAGCACGAAGGCAGATTGGAGCCGATGAAGGACGAAGCCAGTTTTGACCACAAATGAGGGCTTTCACCATAAGTGGAGACAATGAACTCCGGAAGGGATCAAGGACACAACCAGCCGTACTAAAGGCAGATTCTGAGGCCACAGTAGATACCGGAATTGCAAGAACATGTCGTGCAACTCTTGAAAGCACACGGTATCGTGGGGAATTAACCTTCTACCAAGCCAAAATATCAAAATTATCATCAAAGACATCTTCACAACTCTCTAACAAGTATTTATCAACCTCTGATTTGGTATTTGAAGAATCAATAACCTTCAAGTGCTTCTTAAATCCCATCATCCTCATTGCCTTCGCATCAACCACACTAGAATCATCTCCCTCCATTGATCCATTTGGTTTTTGGCCTTGGGCTTGTGCAGCAGCACTAGCACCACTACTCCCCACTTGATTTTGAGTATAAGATTTATACAAATCCTCCAAAACAGCCTTTACTTTTTCTGCCATATCAACAGCCTTTTGCCTCTCATACAAAGTACCAAAACAGTACTCAAGGTACCTTAACTTGTATCGAGGATCAAGAACTAACCCTACATACAACAAGTGATTCATATTATCAAAGTTCCCCCAATACTTTTCAAATTTGTTCTTCATGTAATCAGCCATTTTTCTCAACAAATAACTATCTTTTTCATGATCCAACTCAATTGTGTCATGAATTGACATGAGCTCCAAAAAGAAAGAATTGCTAGTGACATAATTAGCACCCGAAAACCGCAAGGTTGCATCATAGAAAATTTTAAGAAATTTCGAAAAGATCCTAATCTTTTCCCAATCCATGTCATCCATTCCCCAAGCAACCTCATGTCTATCATTTCCTTCTTCCTTTGCCTCCTCTCTAATTGTCATAAGAAAATTTGGATCATCTTCCTCCAATCTCTCAAAAGCCTTTTGATACTTCTTGGCCTTCTCCAACATAATATAGGTGTAGTTCCACCTAGTGGGCACATCTAAGCACAACTGATTTTTAACATCAACTTTCTCCTTCTCCGCACATAACTTAAATGTGCTTTGTCTTTGTGGAGATGATCTTACATATCGTACAAATTTCCTCACCTTCACTATTGTCTCATCCATTTCAACTAACCCTTCATGAACAATCAAGTTCAAGATATGAGCACTACACCTCACATGCAAGTATTTATGCCCTAAAATCGTTGCCTTCCTATGCTTAGTCTTTTTTTGAATAAAAGAAATCAGCCCACTATTAGAGGCAGCATTATCAACTGTAATAGTTAGAATATTGTCTAACCCAATCAAGTAAACACATCTCAACCGCCTTCCCAAGTGTTTCACCCTTGTGATTTTCCACTAAACAAAAACTAAGAATCCTCTTGTGTATTTTCCAATCACTATCTATAAAATGGGCAGTGAGACACATGTAGTTCAAATTTTGAACGGATGTCCATGTATCTGTGGTAAGGCAGACTCGCTGCTCTCTTAGGGCTTCTTTCAACTTTTGTTTCTCATCTAAAAACACCCTAAAGCAAGTTTTGGCAATTGTTGTGCGGCAAGGGATTGGATTGAACCTAGGTTGGGTAACAGACATAAACTTCCTAAAACCAAAACCCTCCACAAACCTAAAAGACAGCTCATCTAGAATAATCATCTCTACCAATGCTTTCTTACATTCCTCAAAATTAAACACCCAAGGCATAAGTTTACCACTACTTTCTCCTTCTTCTTTAGGTTTGAGTGCTAGGGTTGATTGGTTTTTTTTGCCTTCCCTATAAGGATATTTCAAACATTGTGATTGTATGTGAGTTCTCATGTTTGTAGTGCCATTACACTTTGTGTCACAAGCATAGGTTATGCCACAGTAGTTACAAGCTGCCCTAGGTTTTTTCCCCCCTTCAATAACAGTGAAATGACCCCAAACAATAGATCTTTTTTTACTAGTATTACCTTCATTTGGTGGGAGTGGGGGTTTGCCTTTGTCTTCATGCACATTGGTTGCCCCTTGACCCGCTTCATTGTGTTGACCCTCTGGGATTTCTCTTGTCTCATTCATCTACAATATAAAATAAAACACAATAAGTCAACAACTATAAAAAGTAAAAAATAAAAAGAATGAAAAGGACTGTTCACTCTACTCTAGTATACAATAACACAACAAGTCAACAAGAAAGAAACAAAAAATAAATAAAAATGAGAAGGACTCTAGTATACAACAACAAGCCGACAATAAACGTGTCAATAAGATAATAATAAACACATCAACATCAAAGCAATAATAAACAAATACCCCAACATCACAATCAACTATTAACAAATACACCAACATCACAGTTAAGCATATGGGGTTATTGATTTTCAAATCTGTAACATCAATAAGAAAATAACAACTCAACATCACAGTCACAGATTCACAACATGTCAACAACAATAAACAAAAATATATCAACAATAAATAAATAAAAAAGCAGCTAACTTTATATATCAGGCAATCGGCTAACTTTAATAAAGAAACCAACTAGCACAAGCAGCCAAGCACATGGGTTATCGATTTTTTCAAAACCCTAACTTTATTCACATATAAAACTTGAAAAAAATAAACATCTTGATCTTATGTTGTTACTACAAAACAGAGATTCAGTATTTTAAAAACCCTAACTTTATTGATTCAGTATTTTAAAAACCCTACAGTGCCACTTAATGTTGAATAGCTCGGCAATGGATATCAGCATCTTTCTCTCTGTCTCTCAAACACACATAACTAGACTTGGCTATGGGCTTCTATTTTTTCAGATTGGCACAAACACGAAATCAATGAAATCCACTATCAATCTTTTTCACACATGGTATGTTACAGTTTTATATTAATTAAAAATCAAAACCCTAACTTTATTTGCATATAAAACATTAAAACTTGAAAAAATAAACATCTTGATCTTATGTTGTTTCTACAAAACAGAGATTCACTATTTTCAAAACCTAAAACACAAAACACAAAGACTGAGAAACAGAGACTCACCGTGAGATGAGAAGCCGATGATCAAGCCGGCGTGGGGAGGGTGGCGTGTGGAGGTGGCGGCAGAGCATGGGGGAAAGGAATTGCCTGGCACCAATCAAATATAAAGATTTACTTCCACGGGGAGGGTGGCGTGTGGAGGTGGCGGCAGAGGGTGATTCGGCGTGAAAGGTAGGGACTGTGGAGTGGAGGCTATCTGAAGGTTGATCGTGAGAGAGTGTGGAAAGTGTGAGAGTGAAAACTGAAAATTGTGGGAGTATGTTGGGTAGGGTTTCCAACTTTTGATTTTATACTCTGATTAGTTTTAGTTTAATTAGATATTTATTTAGCTTAATTATAGGTGATTAATCTAACAGGTTTTAAAATGTTACGTTTAAAAAGATAAATTAGGCTGGATCATTTGTTTGAATCTTGAAATTTTGAATCATTGAAAATTGAATTGGGAATCACCAAATTGTTTTAATATGAAGTGATGGAAGCCACTGCCAAAAGCAAAGCTGCCAAAGGCCCAATGCCCCAAAGCGTGTATCAGTGCAGTGATTCAGTCACAGTGACAGTGTATCTCTTTTTTTTGGGAATAGGCAAAGCGTATCTCAGTTCTCAGAGGCTGGGTATATTTACAAAATATTATAATATTATATATTTAATATAAATTATAATATAATAATATAACTCGGTTTGGTTCGGTTCGGTCGGTTTATTAAAATTTGAAACCGAAAACCGAACCGAACTTTTTGGTTTTTTATTTAATAGAACCGAAACCGAACCGAACCGAAACCGAACCGAAATTTTTGCATCGGTTCGGTCGGTTTGAATCGGTTTTTTCGGTTCTTCGGTTTTTTGCACACCCCTAGTTTTGGCTGCCAGGTTCCTTACAAGGCGCACGGTGAACATCGAAGCGGTGGCTCGGACTTTTCACTCTCTTTGGAGAACTCGTAGAGATTTTGAGGTTAGTGATGCTGGGAATAACATAGTCTTATTTGATTTTGAATTGGAGGCAGATGTGGTGAAGGTGCTCTTAGAGGAACCGTGGTCTTTTGACAGGCACTTGGTGGTTTTGGAGCGATACGATGGTTCTACACCAGTCCAAAATTTGAAGTTTAATACTACTTCGTTCTGGATTCAGATTCACAACCTACCCCATTTGCTGCTAATTACTGAGACTGCACTTAGTTTGGGAGAAACTATTGGCGTCGTTATAAAACCGAAAGATTTAAGCGAGATGAAAGGGTGTAACTTCATGAGAGTTAGGGTGGCTGTGGATATTTCAAAACCACTGTGTAGAAGCCGACGTGTTACTTGGGATCAATCATCAGATGGATGGATTTCGTTTAAGTACGAAAGGCTTCCAAATCTTTGTTATTAGTGTGGGTTGATGTCCCATGACGATAAAGATTGTTTAATATGGCTCCAAAGAAAAGGCTCATTGTCTACGGAGGATCAGTAGTTTGGTGCGTGGATTAGAGCAAGCCAATACAATCCAACCAAGAAAGCTACTATCAGAGTTCAAGGGTTTGAGGTATTGAATCAAATTTATGCAGCGAAGGAAATGAGCTCACGTGGAGGTTGTTTAGATTCAAGCCACCTACAATCGGGTTCAGTTGAGGAGTGCATGATGGAATTCGAGGAGTTGGGGCCAGCTGTGGTGGTGACGATGGCGGCAGTAGTTTTTGGAAACACCTTCGCAAATCAATCTTTTCCTGAATTTGAGGAGTTAATCCAGGAGATTGATAAGTCCATCAACGTGAATCACGGAAATTTGAACTCAAAAAACGGAATCATATCTGCCAACTATGACAAAGGAGAGAAATCTGGTTCCTTTTGAAAATTTGGATAATGGGGCAAATTCAAAGGGATTGGATATGGTAGTGTTGGATGTTGATTCGCATTATCCGGTGCCGTATTCAAATAGCCACAACCCTACTATCAAGGAAATTAAATTCAGCATGGATGTAAGGTAGGTAACGTGGAAGCTATAGGGACTGGGAGGAAAAAAGGTAAGCCCAAACTTGCTACAGCAAATATAAAGAGGCCCAAGAATGTGAATAGGTCCGAATCTAACATTAAGCCCATGATTCCTGACAGTGAGAACATTAGAGAGGTTGAGGTGGGTCTGAAATGAAAGTCAAAGTTATCATCAGGTGAGATGGAAGAGTTGGAACAGAACAAGAAATCTAAACTGGTTGGCAGCTCAAGGACTTTTGACTCCTTTGAGGATGTATCATTAGTATCGGTGGAGGTTGTTGGGCAACCCCGCCGGGTCCAATGAGTCTCTTAAGCTGGAATTGCCGGAGGCTTGGGAACCTTTGGACAATTAAAGCCTTGGAAAAGGTGGTTTTACAAGAAGAGCACACAATCGTTTTCCTTATGTAGACGAAATCGGATTTAGACTGGATGGTCAAGGTCTGGGATAGATGAAAATTTCAACATGGATTGCTGGTATCGAGTAGAGGCAAGAGCGGCAGCTTGGAAATGTATTGGAAGGAGGGGGTTAAATTGGATATTCAGTCCTATTCTCTCAACCATATTGATGCCCTTGTGGATGGTGGGAGGGAGGTTGGTTGGTGGCATTTGACGAGGTTCTATAGTGATCCGAATACAGCATAAAGGCTAGAATCTTGGGCAAGACTCAAACACTTATGGGGTACCTCTACTTTGCCATGGTTGATGATAGCTGATTTTAATGAAATCATGGGTATTTCTAAGAAGGAGGGGGTAGTACTAGACATAGACCACAGATGGATAGCTTTATGGATACAATGGTGTAGCTTGAGGGACATTGTTTTGTAGGGCCGAGATTCACATGGTTGTACCAAAAAGTTGATGGGTCTCAGATACGGGAGATATTGGATAGAGCTCTCGCTACTTCAGATTGGATGATTCGGTTTCCTTCAGCTAAGCTTTTTCACTTAGCTTCCTCAGCTTCGGACCACTCTCCATTGTCACTTCGATTGTTACCTAAGCCACGGAAAAGAAAGGCTAGAAAATTATTCCGCTTCGAGTCGATGTGGCTTAAAGACTCGAGATGTGAGGAGATTGTTCAAGAGGTGTGGGGCGAAGGTTTAGCGGAGAGTTCAAATTATGCATTGGGGAAATGCCTTGACAGATGTCGTATCCACCTAAAAGCGTGGAACAAAGCTGAGTTTGGCCATGTGGGAAGAACCATTGCCGAATTGCAAAAGCACCTTGAATGTTTGGAGCTTCAACCACCCTCTCTAGTAATCATTCGGGATATGAGAACTACAAGGATTGAACTGAATTGTTGGTTGGAAAAGGAAGATGTCATGTGGTTACAAAGATCCTGTATAAACTGGTTACAGTCCGAAGATAGAAACACACGGTTTTTCCATGCCAAGGCCTCGGCTTGCTACAATAAAAACTTCATCACAAGTCTGATGGATTTGACAGAGGTATAGCAGGAGGAAGATACAAAGTAGAAGAGATCATGGTTGACTACTATCAAACTCTTTTCGCTTCCAGCAACCCTTCGGACTTTGATGAGCTCATCCATGCAGTTCAACCAAGAGTTACTCCAGCCATGAACCATGTTTTGACATAGGAGTTTATAGCCAATGAAGTAAGATAGGCCTTGAAGCAAATGTATCCACTTAAAGTGCCAGGCCCAGATGGGATGCCGCCTTTATTTTTTCAGCATTTCTGGCCCACTATAGGAGATGTGGTGATAAAGACTGTCCTTGACTTCCTTAATGCAGGTATTTCCCCTCCAAACTTTCATGATACCCATATTGTGCTTGTTCCAAAGTGTAAAGAGCCTAAGAGAATTATTGATTATAGGCCTATTAGCTTATGTAATGTGGTGTATAAAATTGCATCAAAGAGTATTGCTAATAGGTTGAAGAAGATCTTACCATCTATTATTAGTGATACCCAAAGTGCCTTTGTGCATGGAAGACTCATCACTGATAATATCCTTGTTGCCTTTAAAACAACGCATCACATCAGCCAAAAGAAAGTGGGAAGAACAGGGGAAATGGCACTGAAGTAAGATATGAGTAAGGCTTATGACAGAGTGGAGTGGGTTTGCTTGGAGAATATAATGGAGAAACTGGGCTTTACAGCTAAATGGAGGGAGCTCTTAATGAAGTGTGTTACTTTAGTCACTTATTCTGTCAGAATTAATGGAAAGCCGACATAGTACCCAGTAAAAGGCTCCGTCAAGGGGACCCTTTATCACCCTATTTATTTCTTTTATGTGCTGAAGGTCTCTCTGCCTTGATAAAATCTGCAGTTGCCAGTGGTTATATGGGAGGTATTGCGGTATGTTGTGGTGGACCTAAACTATCTCATCTCTTCTTTGTGAACTGATTTTTTGCAAAGTATCCATTAAGGAGTGTACTGCTTTACAAAGGATTTTAAATGTATATGAAAAAGCTTCAGGGAAATAGTTGAATTGGGCAAAAACTTCCCTATTTTTTAGCAGCAATACTCCGGGTGACATTAGGGAGGAGATAAAAAATAGGTTTGGAGCTCAAGTGATCAAACAACATGAAAAGTATTTGGGTTTACCTTCTTTGGTTAGGAGGCGTAAGCGCAATGCTTTCAATGAAATAAAAGAAAAATTGGGTAAGAAGTTGGCGGGTTGGAAGGAGAAAATGCTTTCCAAAGCTGGCAAGGAAATTCTGATCATGGCAGTGGCACAAGCTATCCCCACATATACCATGAGTTGTTTCAAAATTCCTGATTCATTGTGTGATGAACTTACAACAATGATTAGGAATTTCTGGTGGGGATAAAAGCGAAACAAGAAGAAGATGGCATGGTTAAGCTGGGATAAATTATGTCAATCAAAGGAGAAAGGGGGCATGGGGTTTAAGCAATTAAAACAATTCAATTTGGCTCTTCTTGCTAAACAGGGTTGGAGGCTCCAAATGAAGCATGACTCTTTGGTGTATCGTGTTCTAAAGGCAAAGTATTTTCCCAAATGTGATTTCATCAATGCATCTATGAGAAACAACCCTTCATTCACATGGAGAAGTATACTGGCTGCTCAGAACTTGGTGAGGTTTGGTATGAGATGGAGAATCGGGAAGGGGGTGCAAGTTAATGTTTGGGGTGATAAATGGTTGCCAACACCTACCACATTTCAAGTTTCCTCGCCTAGGCTGTTCTTGCATGCAGATACATGGGTTTGTGAATTGATCAACAAGGAGGAGGCCACATGGAAGAATGAAGTGCTTGATGCTTTATTTTTGCCTCATGAAGCTGAGGTAATTAAAAGTATCCCTCTTAGCTCTCGGTTTCCTTCTGACAGACAGATTTGGGCTCTCAACTCAAATGGGGTGTTTAGTGTTTGAAGTGCTTACTATGGTGCCCTTCTACATACCCTAAGCATGTAGATCTAAACATGTAAGCATGAAAGGACATATATCTAGGCATAAAACATGACAAAGAGCACATAAACATATATATCTAAGCAAAGAACACACAAAAAGCAAGAAGCATGCTAGAGAAAGCAATAAATCATGTTATTTAAGCTAAAAATAGCAAGATAAATGCTAGAAAAAGATTTATAAGGTTAGGGGTGTGGATGATAGCTAAAAAGGCTACATCCACACCCCTAAACCCCAAATCCAAAGTGTAGAACCAAGGAAAGGAAGATTGGGTACAAAACCAATACCTTATGTTTTTGGTGAAGAGGGAAGAATCAAGAGACTTTGATGTGTTTTTCGGAGTGTTTTTGGGTGTTTTTTAGTCTTTTTAAGAGAAAAAAAACGTAGAGAGGAATTGGGCAGAGGGCAATTTTCAGAAAAATGTGTGTTCTCCCTGGTCTAAGGTGTGCTTGGGGCTATTTATAGCCCCGTGCATGAATTTCGAGGCAGCGGCCTCAAAAGCATCTGATCGGGTTGATCTTGACACCCTTAGAAAGTTATTTATTTTCAGTTTCTAAAAAGGAGTCGAACTCAAAAATCCAACGGTCGGATCAAAATTAATGGCTCCGGGAATTTAGTGGTGCATCAATCGGTGTGTTAACCCAGTTTTCGTGATATCTCGGCCGTTCTAACTCTGATTTCGATCCATGAATTGTCATTGGAATGAGAATTTGATAATCTTCGTAATGACATTCGTTTCAAGCCGTTTTGATGGCTAAATTAAAATTAGGTTTTTTGGGCCCACCTAGAGTCAACTTCAGGTCAAACTTGGTCAAAGTGGCTAAAAATCTCCGAGAAGCTCGAGTTTGATGAAAAACTATGAAAGGTGTTATTTTGTGTGGATTTTGACCTTGTTTGACCTTCAGTCAACCCTAGGTTGACTAGGGGCATTTTGGTCATTTTAGCTGAAAAAGGCACTTTAGGTGCTCCGATGTCTGAATGGGTTACGCCACGTCATTTTGGATGTTCTCACGGCCTCATGGGGAGAAAATAATATTTTTTGATTTTTCGAGGTCCAACATGCAAATCGAGGGCAGACAAAATACGGTATCAACACATTTTTCCACGAACCCCGACCAGCATCAGAACAGGGAACCTGGATTTCGATCATTTGGCATGGGGTCACACTCCCAATTTGTGGCGGAAATTCCTCACGGACACCCCACTGCTGTCTTGGGAGGAAGTGGAAAGGTTGAGCAGGCAACGAAGGCCATCAGTGGTGCCCTACTTCGACGAATCAAGATGGCTTATACAGGAAAGGAAGAGTGTGGATTTCAAGGGGATGGCCTTAGCTCATATGGGGAACCTTCCAACCTTAAAGCTAATTCAGCTACTAGCCCTAGTGCAGAAGTACGACCTTCTCATTTGTTGCAAGAAGGATATCTTAGGAATCCTCAAATACATGATGATATGGAAACTGGAGTGGACAACATCCAAGGACTTGCTAAGGAGACTAGGCTGAAGCATGGTGGACGCGGATATGATGAATCCTAGTCTGATTGAAGTTCCTTTGGGACAGTTTGTCAAGATGAATATATTGATGTGGAATTATAGAGGGGCACTAAACCTTGATTTTAAAAGGAGGATATTTGAAATGGATGTAAGCCATCAGCCTTCCATAATGATGATTATAGAGAAGAGAGTAGGGGTGACAGAGCTGAGAGAATTATTGAGTGTCTCCCCTTTGATGGCTTCATCACCACAGAAACCATAGGGTATGCAAGAGGCCTCTCAGTGTTATGGAAGAAAGAGGATGTTGAGGTGATCTTGTTGGCTTCCACGGAGCAAGAGATACATGCCACTGTTAAGGTATGTTTCTCAAGCTTTTCTTGGTTAATTTCTGCAATATATGCCAGCCCTAGACTAGCTGAGAGAAGGATTTTGTGGTCAAACCTTTCCAAAGTTTCCAACCTCCACACCCTCCCCTAGCTTTTGTTAGGTGATTTTAACGAAGTATTATGCTGGGAGGACAAGTTTGAGGGAAAGCAGGTGAACATCAATAGGGCCTTGGAGTTTAAGGAATACCTTGATAGGTGCAATGTGATAGACCTGGGCTTTGCCGGTTCGAAGTTTACCTGGACAAATAAGAGACCAATCTCGAATCTCATTCTTGAAAGGATCGACAGGTGTTTTGCAAATCTAGAGTGGAGACTCCTTTTCCCAAAAGCGATTATCACTCACCTACCTTGCACCTTTTCTAATTTTTGCCCAGTCCTAGTGGAGTTGTGTAGACCAAACCCTAGCCATATGAGCAAGCCTTTCCACTTCCAAACCATGTGGTTGCTCCATCTTGATTTCCACAAAGTTGTCTAGGAAGCCTAGAATGGTGGGAGGAACCTCAATGTGGCCATCACTGGATTTACTACTAGAGCAAGGAAATGGAATGCTGAAGTCTTTGGGAATATATTTGGTAGGAAGAGGAAAGTGTTAGAAAGGTTAAATGGGACTCAAAAAGCCATCGCTAATAACTGAAACGATTTCCTAATGCAGTTAGAAAGGAAGCTAATTGAAGAATACTTTTTGATCCTCCTTTAGGAAGAGGAGTTCTAGGCTCTCAAATCCAGATTGAATGCAACCACATTTGGGGCAGAAACACTGCATTTTTCCTTGTGTCCATGGTGGTCCGTAAGCACAGAAATAAGATAAGATGCATCAGAGACAGGGATAGGGAATGGTTGTGTGAGGAAGACAGAGTCAAGGATCACATTTAGCAGGGATTTATCAAACTCTACACCATGGAGATGGAGGAATCCCACTCTAGTTCACCTATATCGGAGTTTTCCCGTTTCTACCTTTCTTGTGAGGAAGAGGAATTAATTGGAAGAGAGGTCTTAGATAAGGAGATAAGGGCTAGCCTATGGGCTCTCAAACCTTTCAAAGCCCCAGGCCTTGATGGCATTTAGGCTAGATTTTTCCAACATTTTTGGCATAATGTGAAGTCCTCGATTTGTGCAAAGTAAAGAATATTTTTACTCAAGGAGTTATCTTGGAGTATCTAAATGAGACATTGATCACCTTTGTCCCGAAATGGCAAAATATTGAAACCATCTCCCATTACAGGCCCATTAGCTTGTGCAATTCGATTTACAAAGTGGTTTCAAAAATCTTGGTTGGACGCATCAGGCCACTTCTAAATAACCTTATATTGCCTGTTGAATTAGCTTTCGTCGCTAGGAGAAGAGGCCTTGACAACGTTCTTATTGCTCATGAATTAATTTATGCCATGGATAGGAAGAAAGGTAAGACAAGGTACATGGCCATAAAGGTTGATTTGGAAAAGGCCTACTACAGAGTAGAGTGAAGCTTTATTTATAAAATCCTCCAAGGTTTTCACTTTCCACAGACCACTATCAAGCTTATCATGAGCTGTATCTCTTCAACGAGTATATCTATTCTAGTTAATGGAGGCAAGCTTGATTCTTTTGCTCCTTCCCGTGGCATCAGGCAGGGGGACCCCCTATCCCCATACTTGTTTATATTGTGTATGGAATACCTCGGCTACCTTATTGAGGAAAAATGTGTTGAAGGTAGCTGGTCCCCTCTAAGAGCCTCTCATGGGAATGTTGGTGTTTCTCATCTCATATTTATTGATGACCTCATCTTATTCGCCGAGGCCAATGATGATGCTTGTGAGGCTATCTTTGAAGTGCTTCAAGCTTTCTGCTCCGAATCTAGTCAGAAAGCAAGTGTGGAGAAATCAAGAATATATTTCTTGCCTAATATGGACTTAGAGAAGAGGGAAGAGATTTGTGGTAGATTGGGAATCCAGTCCACATCCACTTTTGGGAAATACCTTGGCTTCCCACTCAGGCACAAGGGAACTGGGAGAGATCAGTTTAACTTTGTAGTAGAGAAAGTGATGGGCAAACTAGCTGGGTGGAAGACAAAATTTCTTTCTTTCGCTAGTAGAGCAGTGTTAATGAAATCTGTCATGTCAGCCATTCCAAGTTATGTGATGCAAGGATTAGCTATTCCAGCACATTTGTGTGAGAAATTAGATAAAGTTAATCGTGATTTCCTTTGGGGAACAACAAGCGAGAAAAAGAAGCTCCATCTGGTTGGCTGGAATAAGATAATTAAATCAAAGAAGGAAGGGGGACTAGGAATTCAGGCTTTGAGAGAAAAAAATATTGCCTTATTGGCAAAACTAAATTGGAGAATGTTCCAAGAAAAAAAGTCTCTCTGGGCAAAAGTCACACTAAAAAAATACTATGCTGAAGCGAGAAGGCGATCCGAGGACCTCGACAATCTACCCTAATTGCCCAACTAGAAAGCCCTTAAAATGGGGTTCCATGATTTTACGAAGGGGATTGGTTGGAGAATAGGCAATGGAGAAAACACCAAGGTGTGGCAGGACAGCTGGATTAAAGGAATTTCACTAAGGGAGCTGATTGAAGGGCCATTAACTGTAGTTGAATATGAGTTGAAAGTCTCAAAATTGAAACAAAACCAGGATTGGAATTGGAATCTTCTTTCCTTTGATCTCCCACAACATATAAAGGATAAGATGAAAGTGATTCCATTCCAGGTTTTTGGCTCAGGTGAGGATACCATTATATGGAAAGCCTTTAGAGATGGTGATTTCTCCACAAGATCTGCATATTAGCTTGCAAAACCCGATGAAACCCCTGGGCCTGCTTTTCGTGGGAGTTGGATCTGGAAAATAGACATGCTGCCAAAAATTATAAACTTCCTTTGGCTCTGCCACCACAATAGCATACCGGTAAGGGATGTATTGGCGTCTCGAGGTATCAGCATCAACAATCTATGTCCAGTCTGTGGTTGCCAAGGGGAGACTATAATACATATCCTTCGTGAGTGTGAGTTTGCTTAATATTTTTTGAATAAGATTTAGATACCCCCTGCACATAGGACTTCATCCAGCTCTAAATTTTTTGAATGGTTACAAGTGAACTATCAGAGTAAAATCTTCCACCACTACTCCACACCCTAGAGCATCTTATTTCCTATAGCTCTACGGTCCATCTGGAAACATAGAAACAGAGTCTGCTTTGAAAATATCCCCTTGAACTTGAATCTTCACAAGCCATGTATTAATCAAGCTTTGAAGTTTTTCTTCTGTGTTGGGAAAATAAGGAAACAGAGACAGATAGTGACTGTACTAGTTAGATGGTCAAAACCCCCTATAGGCTGGCTGAAGCTTAACATGGATGGGGCTTCACTTGGCAACCCAGGGAAAGCTAGTGGAGGAGGTCTCATTAGAGATAGTTCGGGTGGATAGGTGAAGGGCTTTTCAAGATCCATTGGGTTTGCCACGAGTATTGTTGCGGAGTTTTAGGCCTTAAAGGATGGGCTAATTTTAGCTTCCCAATTAGGAATACAAAAAATTGAAGTCAAGCTTGATGCCAAGATAGTGGTAGATTTGGTGCAATCTAACTCAATAGCTAACAATTCCTTCCTTCCCCCTCTCAATGATTGCAGGTCATTACTAAACAGTTTTCACCAAGTCAAAGTGGGGCATACTTTCCGGGAAGCGAATAGATGTGCGGATGCCTTTGCAAGATGGGGATGCTCTCTCCAAGAGGATTTTGTTGTGTTTGATACCCCCCCTCTATAGATATTATTTCTTATGTAAATTCGGATGCTAATAGTCTATATTATGGTAGACTTACTACTGCTACTTTTGATGGTTAAATACATGTTTGCATCGCATACAAAACATACGCAGCGGAAAATTAATGGATCTACTTCATTCGCAATTGATAACATGCACTATGTAAATTTCAGAATATAAGAACAAGAGAATGTACCTTGGTGTGGTGAATTTCAAAACAAAGATTAGAAGTCATTGGGAACAGTTTTAATCTTCACTCCAATTCCACTAACGCCCAAGAAGTGTGGTCTCTCAATCAGTTATATGTGTATGTTCAAGAGAGAATGAGAGAGTGTCCAACACTCACATACAAACCATTTCATGTATCTTGTTGTTACAAAATTCTGTATGTTTCTCTCCTTATAACTGATTATCTAATTGGGCTACCCTTTTGGACCTTTCCAATTGGGCTCTAGTATGTGGCTTGGAGTGAGACCAAAAGGGAACAAATAAGACACTAACTCCAATGGGCCTTGGGCTCTTTTGTCAACTTTTGACAAGTCCAAAGTTATCATTAATTATATTTAATACCACTATATAAATATAATTGCACTCTAAGACTTTATTAATAAATTATATCCTAAGACTTTATTGTACATTCAACCCCTTAATAAAATATTCGTAGTAATACAAAGTCATGAATGTAGACTGTCACTTTGTAAATTACTACATCTTAATCCTTGAGTACCCGGTTTAATACTTTAAGTTATTCACCATATATTTATGAAATCCAATCTCATAAATATATACTTTAATAACTATTTACTAAAGTAGTTAGGCCTAACATTCTGAATAACAAACCCATTAAACTTATCTCAATGAAATATTTTGTATCTCAGTGAAGAAACTATGAATTCCATCTTGAGAATATATGTTCCATCAACAGTAAATGTGGCTGCCCAACATACTGAGATTTTGACCGTTACTTTAGATCTCACTCCTGATATATTAAAACAACCTACACTTCATGATCAGGTCCATTATTCTCTCAGGATTAAGAGTTCATGTAAATAGAAGTCGTGAGATTTATTATTCAATTGACAGTTGTTAGGAGAATAATAAATCTTACAGCGGTCTAGTTCAATATGTCTTAACTCTTAAAACATATCAACTAGAAGTCTCCGCTTCCATGATCAAGACAAATCATCTTAGTTGATATGTTATAGTCTTCACAGATGAAATGCCCAATTTCATCACCAACTACGAACTAAAATTATGAGTTTACAAGAACTTGTGATTTATATTTTCTGTGACTTTTCACATAAATCACATACTATGCATCTCATGGACTATATGATAATGTCCGAATATTCACGTTACCATTATTTTAGATAATAATAAAACAACTTTATCAATCACAATATTAAGTCATACATCATGTCATACATAATGTCATACATAATATCATATATAGCACCATACAATAGGATTTAATGGCACTAATCCTAACAACTTTGGCCACCATGGCCACTTAGTTTTCTTTAAAGCAATTTCCTTTTAACCAAAAAAAAAAGTAAAAAAAAATAATAATAATAAACACCAAATTATTCAAGTCATATTATGTTATGTAATAAAATAATATTATATTCTTATATACTATTTTTATAATGCAATATATAGGATAATATCTAAGAATTCAAAGAGAAGAAAAAAAGATAAAAACTTAAAAACAAAACTTAATCACACCAACCAAAAGTAGAGTTCTAAATAATAATAATTTTCATTAACCTAAAGCAAAGATGCAAGAAAAAAAAAATCCACCAAAAAATGAAAAGAAAAATTTTGAGAGAGAGAAATTACCTTTTGTGCGTGAGAAAACTATGTATATAATGAGAGAAAGAATTGTAAATTTATAACAAGAGGGGGAATAAGAAAAGCGAAAAAATAGAGGAAAATAGAAAAAAAGAAGAAAAAAGAAGAAGAGGAAATGTGATATTAAAGTAGATAGTAATGAGGAGATGAAAAAGTAAAAGAGATGGGAAAAGCTGGACAAAGTATAACAATAAGTTTTTTTTTTTTTTTAGGGTGAAGTATAACAATAAGTTGAAAAATTAATAACGAAAAAAGAATTAAAAATAAGAGAGAGAATGTTGGAAATGAGGGGATGATGTGGCTTAACAAAAACATAGCAACAATAAATGTTATGCTTTAGTTAGGGGGTGGCAATTCATGTTCACGTGTCGGGTTCATGTTGTGTCGACTCATGAGTATTTGACTATATAGGTTAACCTTAACCCGACATGTTTATTAAACGAGTCAAGATTACTCAATCCTAACACAACCCATTTATTAAATGGGTTAGTCGTGTTGACCTGTTTATCAGATTTTATCAAAATGAAAAAAAAAAAAAAAAAAAAAAAAAAAAACAACTAATTTTAGTATTAACCAAATTGATATGAATTATGAAAAACCAAACAAATAAATATTTTTAATATAAAATTCAGAACTAATGAATAACTGCATCACAAATAATCATTCAAAACTAGAGCATATCTCAATATCATAAATAATCAATCATAATATGTCAAAGAAAATAAATCACAATAACTAATAAGTTTATATACTTAGGGTTTGAAGGGTATATTGGTAAAGTGTTGTTTAATTAAATGGGTCAAATAAGTCAAACGGGTTTCATGTGATGGACACTAACCCAACCCGTTTATTAAACGGGTTAATTGTGTCAACCCGAATATAACGTGAACCCATTAAACCTCAACCTATAACCTACTAATTTCGTGTCATGTCGTGTTGGGTTCGCAGGTCATGTCCAATTTTACCACTATATATATATATATATATATATATATATATAGACACTCACAGATGAGACGGTATTCCCCAAGGACCAGGATTTTCCCTTATCAGTCATAGCGCTTGTTTGTTGCTAAAAATGTTTTTTTTTTTTTTTTTTGAATAAGGCAGCTAAACAAGTTTCTCTTTAGGTAGCCAATCTCACATATATGTCATGTGAGTAGACTCAGTTTTCGTATATTATACACTATGCTTCTATTCTTCTGTTTTCTCATTTGGAGTTTCAAGAATGAACATCTTGTTGTGGGTAGAAGAAATATACATCAAAATCTCCACAAAAAGAAATAAAAAAAATAAAATTGACATAGAAGTTTCCTAATTACTTTTTTCATTTCCTGTTATAAAATAAAAACACGTTAACATAAATTTTATTCTAATTCTACATGCTCATCACTAGAAACTCTTTAGTGCGATATGTGCATATATGCAAAACTATTTAATCATTTTTTATTTAGATGTTAGGATTATTATAAATTTATATATCCTATCTTATCCAACTGTCAATTCCATAGTTTACAGTTATGGGATATCTTGGGTTTAGAGGAGGACCTTCCTACCAACAATGGTTAATAATAATAAAAATTCTACCAACAATGGTTATTAATTTTTATTTTTGGCATTTTCTAATTGGATACTCCAATAATCTGTAGTGACATTAAAGACATTCATTCTTTCACGGAAATAAAAAATTAACAACATTCATTCATTGGAAACTATGGAACAAAAATGATGTCTTCTGGACTTCTAGTGTGAATAAATATATTTTCCAGTATTGAATTTATATATATATATATATATATATATTGTCGATGCCTCGCGGCTGCTTGACCACCCGTCGCAGTGACACTTGCGCATTACTATGGAGGTGTGTCGTACCTGGGGTGTATAACTGGAATATGAATCGATTTTAAGGATATTACTAAGGGTAAGTGAAGTCACCATCAATTATTGGGTTTTTCTAAGGTGTGATTAGTTAACTGACTCTATTTGATTTTATTACCGAACCTAGATTAAGAAAAAGGTCGTTTTATAAGAATTTTTCATAAGGAATGAAATGGTTTTGTATGTGAGTGTGAGACACTCTCTTATTCTCCTTTGAACACATACATATAAACTGATTGAGATATCACATTTCTTGGGCACAAGTGGAAATGGAGTGAAAATTAAAAGTGTTCCCAAGTACTTCTAATCTTTGGTTTTGAATTTCACCGCACCAAGTTACACTCTCTTGTTCTTATATTCTGAAATTTACATACTACATGTTATTAATTGCGAATGAAGTAAATCCGTTAATTTTCCGCTGTGTATGTCTTGTATGCGATACAAACATTTATTTTTCCAACAATTGGTATCAGAGCGGTCTTCATTTTCGAATTTGTATAACATGTTTTGTGAGTTTTGGAATTAGAGATAGTAATTTCATGATGTTATAAGATTCTACAATCAATTTTCTGCATGTTTGTTGAAATTACTGTTTTATAAAAATTGATATTGATGTTATGATGTTGTTTAAGTTTGATATTAAGTATGTTAAATTGAACTTTAAGGCTATAGCATCAATGGAATTCAGTTGTGATCTCAAACTCAATCTATTATGTTCATATGATGGTAGTTTGTTCATGAAAAACCGTTGAAAACTGCTTGGTGAAAATTCTAGAAAATTTAGTTTCATGAGTTTCGACCGATCGAGAATTCCCTTCAATCGGTCGAATAGGAATCGAGAATCGATTGAGTCATCCAGATTGTTAATTAAAATTTTCTTCATGATTTCAATCGATCGAGAGATACATTCGATCAATCGAAAGTTGTGAATTTTGAATTTTCACTAAGTGTTTTCACATTTAAAAGTGCAAGGCTATGTTTAATGAGATTATGCATGTTTTCTAATTAAAAACCTTTCTTTTAAAATATCTAGTGGGAGAGAGATACAAAGGTTGGATCTCATGGCCTCCATTGTCGGTTTATAGTAGTGTGATTAAGCACCTTGCCTTGGCGTATATGCCTTGCTCCCAACGGAGGGTGTTTAATTCATGGTACTACATATTAAACTCCTTAATGATGGATGATATGTGTTTTTACATTAAGAACAACCACGCTACCGTGGAGTTACTTAATGACTCACATAGATTTCAAGCAATGGTGTACACTAGACTAAGTTTAATGTTAACCTCCCTACAAAGCTATGTCATTATTACTTAGTGGCTAAAGAAAATACGGCATATTATTAGTGTTTGATAAGAGTTATTGTTGGGAAATTTAGACCCCGGTTGATAGAATTAAAAAGTTTTAAACCCAAGTTATTAATTAGATTTATTATGAATAAACCTTGTTAAAACAAACTAACATCAATATCATGTCAAAATCATGCAGTGGAAAAATAAATAAGACAAGATATGATGACCTAGGAAAACCAATGAAACAAACTAGTTTCACAGTAAAAAACCTAGGGGGAAACCTTCTCGAAAAGCAATCCACTATAGTAAAGAGAAGTTTCAGATCTAGTACAAAACCTTTGTCCCTAAACTCTACAATCCCCGTAGATGAACTTACAGCAGAAACCTTCTACTGCTTCAGAACCTCTGAACTCTTCAATATATGAACGCTACCATTTTTGATGCACGAATCTCAATACGTGACTAACCAATTGCGCAGATCTCAGTATGCAACTTAAGCACCAACTTGAAGAAGATTGTTGGCTGCAAAGTTCTTCACTTCATCAACAACGAAGATTAAGAAGCACTTGGTTACAAAACCCTAAGGCGCAAAGACGCAGTAGCTTCTTTCAGAGAGAATAAGGCATCGGTCACCTTTTGCATATGTTCTCCTTGCATTCTCTTACGTGACGGCCTCTAAAATAAGCCTTATATATGTCTAGGGTTGTGAGAAAAGAAACCCTACACAATTACATAAACATGGGCCGAAAATCAAATCTGGAAATCTGAATTCCTGTAACCTCGATAGATACCTTGATAGATAGTATCTGTTGAGCCTCATTAAACCTCGATAGCTATCTATCGAGCAGCTGTCGAGCTATCTGTCCAGTTTTAGTGAACAGCTTTTCTTCACTTGTTTCTTGGTCCAATCTGCATGACTTTAATACTAGACTTGAACAACATGTTCTTTGAAGTATTAAACAGATCCTAGATCTACCCAATTACAAGTAAAGTGCGTTTTGCCAAAGGATTAGCCAATTACATAAAATATTGACATATGCTCCTAACATCAAATCACATATGTCTCAACAATCTCCCCCTTTGGCAATTCGTGACAAAACCACAACATACAAATGAACATATGAGAGAAGTCATAAATCACTCAACTCATATTCACTTGTTGAATACAACAAAATCTATCCTAACATAAACTCTTGAAAAACTTTGCAAAAAGAAAGTTTATGGCAAGTAGACTTTGACAACCTATATTTCTGAAACACTTTAAAGAAAATTCATCAAGGCATCTTTGTGTGAAACAGAAATAATAGATTGTATACAAGTAATAAGAAGCATGTGTATAAAGAGAGAAAAGAAACAACACATGTAGAGGTAGGTGAAGATGTAGGAAAAATGTATGTGGCAGTGGAAAAATTAACGGATCTACTTCATTTGTAATTGATAACATGTACTATGTAAGTTTCAGAATTTGAGAACAAGAAAGTGTACCTTGGTGTGGTGAAATTCAAAACCGAAGATCAGAAGTTCTTGAGAAGACTTTTAATCTTCACTCCAATTCCACTTGATGCCAAAGATGTGTGGTCTCTCAATCAGTTTCCAAGGAGAGAATAATGAGTGTCCAACACTCACATACAAACCATTTCATTCCTTATGAGAACTCTCTTATGAAAGACCTTCATCTTAACCTTATGAAAAAACACTTATGAAATTCTGTATGTTTCTCTCCTTATATACAACTGATTATCTAATTGGGCTAGCCTTTTGGGCCATTCCAATTGGGCTCTAGTATGTGGCTTGAAGTGGGACCAAAAGATACCAATAAGACACTAGCTCCAATGGGCCTTGGGATTTTCTGTCAACTTTTGACAAGTCCAAAGTTACCATTAATTATATTTAATACCACTATATAAATATAGTTGCACTCTAGGCCTTATCTATAAATTATATCCCAAGACTTTATTATACATGCAACCCCTTCATTAAAATATTCGTAGTAATACAAAGTCATGAATGTAGACTGCCACTTTGAAGATTACTATATCTTAATCCTTGAGTACCCAGTTTTATCCTTTACGTTATTCATCATATATTTATGAAATCCAATTTCATAAATATATACTTTAGTAACAACTTTACTAAAGTGGTTGGGCCCAACTCTTTTGAATAACCAAACCCATTAAACTTATCTCAAGAGAATATTTTATGTCTCCATTAAGAGATTATGAATTCCATCTTGAAAATATATGTTCCATCAACACTTAATGCGGCTGCCTAACATACTGAGGTTTTGACCGTGACTAATAAATCTCACTCTTGATATATCAAAACAACCTACATCTCATGATCAAGTCAATTATTCTCTCAGGATTTAGAGTTCATGTAAATAGAAGTTGTGAGATTTATTATTCATTTGACAGTCGTTAGAAGAATAATAAATCTCACAGCTGTCCAATTCAATATGTCTTAACTCTTAAAACATATCAACATACCAACTAGAAGTCTCCACTTCCATGATCAAGACAAATCATCGTAGTTGATATGTTATAGTCTTCATAGATGAAATGCCCAATTTCATCACCGACTACAAACTAAAATTCTGAGTTTACAAAGAACTTGTGATTTATATCTTCTGTGACTAAATCACATAAATCACATACTATGCATCTCATAGACTAAGATAATATCCCATTAGTTCATTTATAAACAGTCTCATATAATTAAACAAATTACTCATTTATAACATGCCAATAAATTGGATTTTAGGGCACAAATCCAACAATCTCCCACTTGCCCTCAAAGAAAATTTACCATATATCCGATACTTATCTCCCTTTAGAGTAATTCATAATCACTCTAAGGCAAGGCTTGGAAACAAGTTTCAGCCAGATTTATTGCATAAATTATCTTTTCTACTACTACTTCTTAAGTACTCATATCTCTCTAATGAGATAATACTTACACTTAATGTGTATCTTCACCACCTAGGATGAACACATATCTTGAAGTCTAACTTCATGAATCACAATCAAACTATAGGCCAGTATTTGTACATCCAGTAATTATCAAAACTCACTTTCGTGGACAAGCATATAATCCCTCATTCTCCTAAGATATTTGAGTATATGCTTTGCTCCCACTAAATTAAGTGATCTTTGATTCAATTGATATTTGCTTACCATGCCCACCGCAAAATAGATATTTAGCCTAGTATATAGCATAGCATAAAGACTTCCTATTGATATTAAGAACCCTCTTAATATGCTCTTCCTTTTATATGTCTTAGGACCATAAACCTTTATAAAGGAACTTCATACTTAAAAGGAAAGAATCCTTTCTTGAAGTATTACATGCTATACTTGGCTAGAATCTAATCTATTTAAGCAGTTTGAGATAGACCCAACATCCTAATTTCTGAATTTTAACAAAGTTTAATTCTTAGGATGTGACTAGTCTTTCCCAAGTACTTTATATCTTAAATGATTAGAATGTCATCAACATACATTAAGAAAATTATTATTCTATATAGCTTTTACACACATAAGGTCTTTTAATACTTGATCAAAATCAAACAATTTGATTTCTTGATCAAAAATGATATTTTATGATTCATATGCTTGCTTTAGTCCATAAATGGAATTTAAGCAACTTACTTACTAATCACTATTGGTTCTTTGCTATGTACAAGTCTAGGTACATCATATAGATGTCTTCTTCAAGATTGCTACTAAAAGAAGCTTTCTTGATATCCATTGCCATATTTCATCCAAATGAAATATAATGGATAAGAGAATCTAGATAGAGTCAAACTTGACTATTGGTGAAAAAATCTTTTCATAATCGAATCATTTCTTTATGAATAAATCTTTTCACCACTAGTCTTGACTTTGAAGGTTTGCACCTTCAATTCTATCAATCTCATTTTATTGTAGACCTATTTGGGAACAATAGGCTCAATGCCAATAGGCACCTCTACAAGTTCTAGACTTTAAATAGAATCTAATTCTATTCACATAACCTTGATCCAATAATTCATATTCATATCATCTATTGCCTCTACGTAGGACCGATAATCAAATTCATATCCTTGTGGAATGACTTCAAAAGTTTATCCCAAAAGTATGAATTTACAATCCTTCCATTACGATATTGTACCGGTGTACTAGCTATATATCTATAGGATAATACCTTGTGGTGTATCTAATACAACCATCTCATTTCTAAATGTACTTTATAGTTGTCTTACAAAAAATTCTGACATTTTCTTCTAGAACAATTCTTTAAGATTATTCACATAGTCATCATCAAGAACTTTGTATTTGTACTTCACAAATATCTTGTAAGAACTTTGTATTTGTACTTTACAAACATCTTGTCTTCTTTATGACTACCAAAATAATCTTATGCAACTCCTTTTGGATACCCATCATAAATACACATTTTTTCTACTTTTTGATTTCAATTTGTCAGACTTCCTTTCTAGCACAAGTGCTGGATATTTCTAAAAGTGGAAGTATCATATACTAGGTTTTCACCCAATCCACAATTTTACAAATGTCATAGGAACAAACTTTTGAAATCAATTTTAGAAAATGTATAGTAATACAAAGAGTATATCTCCAAAAGAAATAAGCAAATGGAAATACTTATCATGTACTTTACTATTTCTAAAAGAGTCTTATTCCTCCTTCATGTATGCACTGACTTAAAGAAGTCATTAATACTATATTCCTTTACAAAAAAGAATCCTAGATCATATTATCCTCTAAATAGAATTCATAGATTGGGAATATAACAAAAATAATGGTTCTAAAAGCCCATCTTTCACCAATCTTGAATACTATTTAGATTAATAAGATCTAGACATAAGTGCCAAAACATACAATACCAAAGGATGAAAACTTTCTCTTTAAAAAGTAAAACATGTAAATTCCCATCTAGAAAACAATCATAGACAAAGCTTAGTTTAACCAAAACAGAAACACTTTCCTTTTGGTCATGCTTTTGAGTCTAATTTCCTTTTGGCAACTACTAGGGCAACTTGCTTGTCTAACTGTTTGGTATTATAATTCCTTTTCTTATCACCTTTACCTTTCGGTTTAGGCTAAGAATTTGAATTAAATCATATTGATCATAGCCTTAGCTTTTAGGATGTCTTCCGTTGCGTAGAACTCACTCATCAATTCAGATAATATATAAAAAAATTTATTTTCAAAAACAATCTAAATTGATCAAATGATTCTAACAAGAACTTATGGATCATATCCATTTGAGATTAACAATTAATCTCTACATCCAAGAATTCCAATTCATTTTAAAAATAAAATATTTTCATAAAATGATGTAGAATTAGAACTCCTTAAGCTTTTCTTAGCACTCAATATGTTTCATACCAAAACATCTCATTTAGACTTAATATAAAGTCTAAGTCTAGTACTAACTCTTGCATCTCATGCTATAGTACAATTGAGATAGGAGCCAATATAGCATATTAGCATTTCAATGGAGATTATGATCATATCATAAGCTATCTTCCATCAATGCATCACGCATAGGAAATTATGACAATGCTGAATCGAAACATATATATATATATATATGTACTTCAACTCCTTTAAGCACCATGTCCAAATTTATTTCTTAGTTAATGTGATTCATTTAAAATAGTAGCTAGAGAACAAAATTAATGACAACTTTATTTTGAGACTGTGAACGTAATTACAGGGACATTATATTTTGCATCCATAACCATATAGTATGGAACCCATAAAACATACTATACTAGGCGCAATGACAACCCAATCTATGTCTATAATTCCTTGGTAGCAAGTTTATTATAAACACATTAATTGATTGAGAACTATTCTCATTATTAGTGCTATCATGATAACTCTTATCATACACTAATAATATGCCGTATTACCTTTAGCCTCTAAGTAATAATGACATAGCTCCTTTGGGAGGTTAACATTATACTTAGTCTAGTGTACACCACTATCTAGAATCATGTGTAGCCACATTTCATCTCCTTTTATAGTGTTTAAACTTGTAGTACCATGAAACAAAACACCCTCATTTGGGATCGCAAGGCATATACGCCAAGACGAGGTGCCTAATCACACTACTATAAACCAGCAATGGAGGTCGTGAGAATCAACCCTTGAATCTCTCTCCCACTAGAAATTTTAAAACAAGTGGATTGTCATGAAATCATTGTGATCTAATCACAATTTTAACCCTACACATTAAATGTGTTTAATTGTTTAAATTCAATGTGATGTAACTAAGTCACGTCACTATAGCGTAACGAACCTTGGCG
Organism: Notholithocarpus densiflorus; assembly: GCA_030021035.2. Lineage (NCBI taxonomy): Eukaryota > Viridiplantae > Streptophyta > Magnoliopsida > Fagales > Fagaceae > Notholithocarpus > Notholithocarpus densiflorus. Next base: position 4,812,065 of record JARYZH020000024.1, on the reverse strand, counting down.
CTATCACAAATAAGTTTAACCTTGTAATTCGTGAAATAAATACCTTCCGCATGGAATGCAAGACTCGAAGTCAAGACAAGGTATCTATTCACATCACAATAAACTTAACAAAAGGGCTATTTCAACACTCTCACTCATTATTTGGGTTTTTCTTTAAATAATTGTGATCCCATCACAACTAATAACCTTGCACTTATTGAAGACTCTAATCTTATTAGAATCACTAACTAAAATGAAAGTCCTAAACTATTTAGGATTCCTTAAACACTAATGAATCAAAAATTAGTTATATAGAACTCTATCTTTAATTTACTAGATAAAGTATTCTAATCTCATTAGAAACTATATTACTTTAATTAGAATTTTAATCTCATTAAAAACCTCTAATTAAAATAAATTAAGGACTTTTAATCATAAAACAATTTAGGACTAAGAGTTCTATTTAACTACCATCTTTGATCTCATTAGATCTTTTAGTTAGAATCATGTGTAATCACATCACACATTGCCTTACACCTTATACATTTGAAAACATTTAGAAAATATTCAAAATTTCCTTCAAATGCATTTTCGTGAGAATCTTACGACTAAGCTCTTCCCGCGAAAAATTCAGACAGAAACTTTCTTTATGTGAAAACACTTAGAAAAATTCTGATTTTCCTTCTTTCGATTGATCGAATGTGTCCCTCGATCGATCGAAAAAATTAATAAATTCAAACTTGACCATCTGACTTCTTCGATTGATCGAAATTGCCTCTCGATCGATTGAAAAACAAATTCGATCGATCGACTAGCAATCGAAAATCCATCTCATTAAGAAAGTCTGATCACTATTTCACTCGATCGATCGAAAGTAATTTTCGATCGATCGAAACTTGTGAAAACTGAATTTCCAGAAATTTTCCAAGGCAGTTTTCTACGGTTTTTCTTGAACAAACAACTAACATACGAACATGATACGAACATGAAACTATAATCTCTAATTCCAAAACTCATAAAACATGTTATACAATTCGAAATTGAAGACCGCTCTGATACCAATTGTTGGAAAAAATACCTGTGCGCAGCGGAAAAATTAACGGATCTACTTCATTCGCAATTGATAACAAGTACTATATAAGTTTTAGAATTTGAGAACAAGAAAGAGTACCTAGGTGTGGTGAAATTCAAAACCCAAGATCAGAAGTTCTTGGGAAGACTTTTAATCTTCACTCTAATTCCACTTGATGCCCAAGATGTGTGGTCTCTCAATCAGTTTCCAAGGAGAGAATAATGAGTGTCCAGCACTCACATACAAATCATTTCATTCCTTATGAGAACTCTTTTATGAAAGACCTTCATCTTAACCTTATGAAAAAACACTTATGAAATTCTGTATGTTTCTCTCCTTATATACAACTGATTATCTAATTGGGCTAGCCTTTTGGGCCATTCCAATTGGGCTCTAGTATGTGGCTTGGAGTGGGACCAAAAGGGACCAATAAGACACTAGCTCCAATGGGCCTTGGGTTTTTCTGTCAACTCTTGACAAGTCCAAAGTTACCATTAACTATATTTAATACCACTATATAAATATAGTTGCACTCTAGGCCTTATCTATAAATTATATCCCAAGACTTTATTATACATGCAACCCATTCATTAAAATATTCGTAGTAATACAAAGTCATGAATGTAGACTACCACTTTGAAGATTACTACATCTTAATCCTTGAGTACCCGGTTTAATCCTTTACGTTATTCATCATATATTTATGAAATCCAATTTCATAAATATATACTTTAGTAACAACTTTACTAAAGTGGTTGGGCCCAACTCTCTTGAATAACCAAACCCATTAAACTTATCTCAAGGGAATATTTTATGTCTTTGTTAAGAGATTATGAATTCCATCTTGAAAATATATGTTCCATCAACACTTAATGCGGCTGCCTAACATACTGAGGTTTTGACCGTGACTAATAGATCTCACTCCTGATATATCAAAGCAGCCTACATCTCATGATCAAGTCCATTATTCTCTCAGGATTTAGAGTTCATGTAAATAGAAGTCGTGAGATTTATTATTCATTTGACAGTCGTTAGGAGAATAATAAATCTCACAGCGGTCCAGTTCAATATGTTTTAACTCTTAAAACATATCAACATACCAACTAGAAGTCTCCACTTCCATGATCAAGACAAATCATCATAGTTAATATGTTATAGTCTTCGCAGATGAAATGCCCAATTTCATCACAGACTACGAACTAAAATTCTGAGTTTACAAAAAACTTGTGATTTATATCTTCTGTGACTAAATCACATAAATCACATACTATGCATCTCGTGGACTAAGATAATGTCCCATTAGTTCATTTATAAACAGTCTCATATAATTAAACAAATTAATCATTTATAACATGCCAATAAATTGGATTTTAGGGCACAAATCCCAACAGAAGAAGACATACATCATTATATATATATATATATATATCAAAGATAATCACAATGTATGTAAACATGGTCACAAGACCGGTGTACAAGAAGAAGGAAGTAAGCACTCCCCTTAACAAGATGAAACACATCTCCCCCTTACAAAGGCAGGTATTTCTCCCCCTAACATGTAGAATCTTAAAAAGAAAAAAGAAACCACATATTCTCCACAATTTTTCCCCCTTTTTGTCATGATTGACAAAGGGTACAAGAAACTAGAAAGCTTCACCCGAGAAATATAAAGATGATCAAGGGGTTACAAAGAATCCATAAAAATGCATGAATGTAATGAAACAAGATGCTATGGATGACAAGATAACAAAAAGATGCAAAACATGTGAAAAACAATGCATGCAAGAGGATCTCAATCGATCGAGAGGTGTCGAGTAAAAAGGCTTCAACAAATGCAGCTATCGAGAAGGTGTCAAGGAACAATTCATCAGACATGACTAAAGAATCTCGATCGATCCACCTAGCTGTCAAGAAAGTGTCAAGATTGCGATAAGAAAATAGTTTAAGAGCTCAACAGATAGCCAGGTGTCGAGAAGCTGTCGAGATTGCTTAAAAACAGTTTTTCAAGAAGGAAAAAACACAGATATGAATGAAATCAAGCTAGCAGCACAACCAAGGATCCAATTAACATTTTAAACTCTTAAAATCATCTCTTAATAGCAATTTTAAGCACATAGATCCCAAAAACACACACACTAAACAAGTCTAACCAATTTTATATTTAAAAAACAAGTCAAGACAGTTTAGTGAGCATACATTAACACATGTAAACCTTGTGATGACCAAATCACATTGTACTTGTACATGTATCAAGAGTAGCAAAGAATATTGCGTGTTGTGTGTGAAGAACATCGCAAGATTGCATAAGTGTATACATGTTATGACAATTTGAGATATGAGAAAATTACTTTAACTCACACACAATCATAACTGTTTGATAGGGACTATCACCTTCGAGGTACATCCTATAACTCCCATATCTCCTAGAAAACACGCTTGCAATCATATTTAAAAGCATTTTGATTCTTTTTGCTTTTTATTTTCTTTGCATATTTTTCTTTTAAGCAAATCATGCATGGGCATATAAGAAATAGAAAAGAAATACCCAATTATGTTAAGCATTTGACATTCCAATTTTGCTATGCCGAAGCACATAAATGTCATTCATGATTGGCGGGCAACAGTGGTGAGATGGTTATTTATGCCTTTCTCTTAGGATTTTCTAGTCCTTCCCATCAAAAAGAGTGATATGAGTGTTAAGTACAAGAGATTACTTAATCTTACTCATCACAAACATGAGCCACAGAGCTCACTTGCTTAGTTGTGCATAGAGATGCACATCTAAGATACAAAAGATACACAGTTTAGAAAACTTTGTTTCAATGGTCATCCAAGGTACACAAGTACCAATGTACACAAACACACATTGTTTTTGTATTTTTTTTATTTTTCCTTTTCATTTTTATTTTGAAAACAAAACAAAACAAAATAAAAACTAAACAACCAAACAAAAACAGACAAACAACATGAAAGCATGAAAGAAAGATGCATATGCATGAAGGCATGATAAAAGGGTACAGATGCATGAAAGCATGATTCCAAAAACAGATTAGAAATCAAGCAAAGAGAGTCTTACTTTAGATAGAAAGAATTAAAGTAGAGGACAAACAGAAAAGACAATTAAGTCTTAGGCTCCTTTCTCACCCACACAGCACGAGTCTTTGGCCGTGAAGATGAAAAGGCACGTGTCCTAATATGTCTACTAAAGGACATAGAAGAATTATAATTCTCCTGAAATTGAGTTAAAAAGCTCAAGATTTTTAATAACTCTCCAAACAAAGGTATAGGTCCTTGAGAGGAAACCTGTAACCGTTTGGACAATTGCTTATAAGGATACAACTTAAAGCAATTAGGCAGAGTGTGACCGGAAGCACCACAATGGTGACAAACATGAGTAGTTTTCGAACTACTATGCTTCCCAGAAGGAGGTCTAACCTTAGAGGTTGAAAAAGACCTCAACTTAGGATAATTTGGCCTAATATGACCAACAATATGACAATGATGACAAATGGGAACAAATTCAAATTTTTCTTTCATCCTAGGAGGAGTTTTAGACATAGGTTTAGAAACTTCAGCGTTAACATCAGAATTTTTACCTTTGTCTATCCTAGCAATATTAGCCTTCAACTCTTCATTATTCCTTTTAAATGGAGGAATATAAAAATCTTTTTCTTTTGAGTTAGACTTAACAACAAGTTTGGCACTAGTTAATTTTTCAACTTTAGTTTTAAATTCAACTAGTTGCTCTTCCAAACTCTTAATTTTGTCCACCTGAGATGAAATTTGATTTTTAAAATTCTCATTCAAATTATTGGCTTCATCCAATTTTGCAATCAAATCATCTCTTTCAAGTTTAACTTTTTTAAAATTAGCTTTTAATTTTGTAGAGCATTCAAGAGATTTCATACAAAAATTATAAAGCTTGCAATAGGTATCATGAATATCATCATCATCATTCAACACAAGATCATGCAAATCAAAACAATCAAGAGTTTCCATGACAACGGGGGTCAAGGATCACACTCAGGAAATTAATCCAATCAGATTGTACCCGCTCTGATACCACTTGTTGGGAAATTTAGATCCCGGTTGATAGAATTAACAAGTTTTAAACTCAAGTTATTAATTAGATTTATTATGAATAAACCTTGTTAAAAAAAACTAACATCAATATCATATCAAAATCATGCAGCGGAAAAATAAATAAGACAAAATATGATGACCCAAGAAAACCAATGAAACAAACTAGTTTCGCAGTAAAAAACCTGGGGGGAAACCTTCTCGAAAGGAAATCCACTATAGTAAAGAGAAGTTTCAGATCTAGTACAAAACATTTATCCCTAGACTCTACAATCCCTGTAGATAAACTTACAGCAGAAACCTTCCACCGCTTCAGAAACTCTGAACTCTTCAATATATGAACGCCACCCTTTTTGATGCACGAATCCCAGTACGTGACTAACCAATTACGCGGATCCCAGTACGCGACTTAAGCATCAACTTGAAGAAGATTGTTGGCTGCAAAGTTCTTCACTTCATCAACAATGAAGATTAAGAAGCACTTGGTTACAAAACCCTAAGGCGCAAAGACGCAGTAGCTTCTTTCAGAGAGAATAAGGCATCGGTCACCTTTTGCATATGTTCTCCTTGTATTCTCTTATGTGACGGCCTCTAAAATAAGCCTTATAAATGTCTAGGGTTGTAAGAAAAGAAACCCTACACAAGTACATAAACATGGGCCGAAAATCAGATTTGGAAATCTGAATTCTCGTAACCTCGATAGATACCTCGATAGATAGTATCTGTTGAGCCTCATTAAACCTCGATAGCTATTTGTCGAGCTATCTGTCCAGCTTTAGTGAACAGCTTTACTTCACTTGTTTCTTGGTCCAATCTTCATGGCTTTAATACTAGACTTGAACAACATGTTCTTTGAAGTATTAAACACATCCTAGATCTACTCAATTACAAGTAAAGTGCGTTTTGTCAAAGGATTAGCCAATTACATAAAATATTAACATATGTTCCTAACATCAAATCACATATGTCCTAACAGTTATCATGATAGCACTAATAATGAGAATAGTTCTCAATCAGTCATAGTGTTTATAATTTACTTCCTACCAAGGAATTTTAAACATGGGATTGGGTTGTCATTGTATATTTTTTATTATGGTTTTATTAAAGTTCCATACTATATGTTTATATGTTAAATTGATAATGTCCAATTTTACTTATTATATTCATGTTTATTGTTTTTCAGATTTAAATCATGGCATCTTTTAGCCCACTTGTTGCTATTCTTAATCAAAACAAACTGACTGGATCCAACTATGTTGACTGGAAAAGAAATTTGAACATTGTTCTTACTGCTGAAGAGCACAAGTATGTGCTTAGTCAACCTTGTCCTAACTTTCCATCATTAGATGCTCCTCTTGAGGAAAAACAGCGATATGATCGTTGGCAGAAATCTAATGAGATGGCCAAGTGCTATATCCTAGAATCTATCTCAAATGTTCTACAGCATCAAATGCAGGATGTAGGACTAGCTTTTGACATAATGTTAAGTCTGAAGGAGATGTTTGGTGAGCAAGGCCGTTCTACTAGGAAAGAAACTATGAGGCAAATTTATAATACCAAAATGGCTGAAGGTACTTCAGTGAGGGAGCATTGTCTTAGGATGATCTCTAATTTGAATACACTGGAAGTTTTAGGTGCCGATATTGATGGAGAATCCCAAGTGGAAATTGATAGTTCATTGGAAATCAGTAGGTTGATAAATCTCGGGCGTTGATGATCTTAGGGCTTGATCCTGAAAACAAAAACTAAGTCAGAGGGGACCGGTGGGGACCGGCCAAGGGTCCTCCAATGATGAAGTCAGTGGATTTGAAATTCCCTGTAAAACGGAAATAATTTCTGAGAAAAGTGTCTGAATGCCTCTACCTTTTCATCGAAGAATGCTTATATAGCATGTGTGAAATGGTTATTTGTTTAATAACCGTTCCTATTATTGAGGAGTCCGGAGGATGTGGGGTAACTTCCATAACTGCCATAGAAGTTACCTCAGTTGGACTTGTGTTGCATAGTAGTTAATGGGGAACTTCGCACATAGTAGTCTAACTCAATGAACTCGTCCATCTTTTATTAAGGACGAACGAGGTTATTAGGGACAACTTGTGTGTTTACTTTTTCCAAATTTCATGTAGACCTCGTTCGTCCAAACGATTATAAGGATGGACGAGCTCCTCATGGGACCTCGTCTGTATAAGGACGAACGTGGTCATTAAGGACGCTTGGGATGATCACCTCATGTGCTTTGGTTCGTCCTACTTGGTCTTTCAATGGACGAGTCATATGGACGACTTTAGTAGTTGGTGCTTTTTGTAACACCATCAGTTGCCCCCTCGTCCATATGGGTCGTCCAACGGATTGGGTGACCTGCCGACACGTCCTTGGACGTACTTTACTAGTGTCAATAAATCAATGCGCCATGTGTTATTTTTTTATTGGCGACTAGTCTCGTCAATTTAGTTTTTCAAGGTAGGTGCCGCGTGTCATTTTCGTATTGGTGGAGTCGTTTCAAATGCCCAGATCAACATCCTATAAATAGTGGAGTACCTCCCTTAACCCTTCTCATTTCAGAAATTTTCTTCCTTGACATCCATCGTCTAGAGCCTCGTCTAGGAGTTTCTTCGCGTCTAAAGTCCTCTTCCGTCTAAAGCCAGGTATTCTTCTTCTCTCCGTCTTTAGGTTCTAAGTTTCTTTCGTCAAAAATGTCAGTCGCTTCTTCGTCTAATGATAGTATTGATAAGGCTATAGACGAGTATTATGAGGATAGTAGTGATGAGTCTAGTTCTAATAGGACTAGTGACGTTAGTGGAGGAAGTACTGACGAGGATTATTCTTTTGGGGCCCCTGGGTTTCCTATTGAAGTCATCCAGAAGCAACTTAGGAGAGCTTCTGGCTCTCAAGCTGGCTCCCCGTCCAGTGTCCCCTTGTCTAATCTGACGGACGAGGAGGAGATCGTCTTTAGTTGTGCAGTAGGCATTCATTCCAAGACAGATGAACAAAGACTTAGTAATCTTAAATCTTGGTACCAAATTTCGGACGAGTTTAACCCTAGGCTTCCCGTCCGTGGAGAGTGGTGTTGTAATCCTCGTTTTGGAATAGGCGTCTATGAAGCTTATTTCCTAGGTGGCCTTAGGTTTCCATTAAACGCATTCGCTAGAGAGTTGTTGGTCAGGTTAGGATTAGGCGTCTGTCAGTTTAATCCTAATGCGTGGAGATTAGTCATCTCCATGCAAATTTTGTGGAGGGAAGTTTTTGGTGGGAATCGTCCTCTTACTGTGGACGAGTTCCTTTATTGTTATAAACCTTCTGAAATAAGTCAGTCCAATGGTTTTTACCAGTTCACTGCTAGGGGGAATGATTGTAGGTTAATCAAGTCCCTAGCTTCGTCTGATAGGAAATGGAAGACAGAATACATTTTTGTCTCTGTTTTTTGGGCAGGGAACCCTGTGGACGTTGGCAGGGATCCCTTTCCTCCTTATACTGGGGACTTAGGGAACCTTCGTCCTGAAGGTACATCCCTTTCATTTGTTTACTTTTCTCTTTCTATTTGATCTGTTTGCAATTTCTAACCTTTATTTACTCATTGTGTTGTAGCCGTCAAACGTCTATCTTTAAGCAAATTTCATCGTGACCGCGTCCATAGGGCTCGTCTTCACACAGACAGGAGTTTTCATTCTCTAGTCAGTCTTAGACTTCTTGCCAAGTGGGGTTTGGGTCTTGAGCCATTAGACGAGGCTATTGCACACGAGGTTACTGTGCGCAAAAGTAAGTCTTAAGTTAAGTTTTTTTTATTTTTATTTTTATTTTTTTTGAAAATTCTATGTTATACATTCCTGATCTGTTTATTATCTCATTTTAGGAATGTCAACAATGAAAGAAAACAAAGAGAAAGAAGTTGTAGGTGAGGAAAAATGTCCTGAGGCTGAGCCTCAGGATCGTCCTGAGGTTCAAGCACAAGTTCATCCTAAGGTTCGTCCTACGGCTGGGGATAAAAGAAAGCTCTTACCCAAAAACTTAGATTTAGAAGGGCTCCCCAGTCGTCGAGACAAAAGAGTGAAGCATAGCTCGTCCAAGGTGGTTAAGTCTAAACCTCCCCAGTCCCAACCTTCCATCCGGATAGTTGATGTGGATTCGTCCACTCCGATTGAGTCCACACCATCTAAAACTCCATCGTCCAAGATTCCTTTGTCCAAGTCGACTATGCCTGGCTCGTCCCAGCCTTCTGAAAAGACCTCTACAGACATCATTGAAAATGAAGATCTGGCTTAGGAGCGTTTTCGGATGGCTGTCTTGGACGAAGACATAAACACTTGTTATAACATGGGCTTAAAGGAGTTCGAACACTCTGGCATCCATGACCTCTTTAAGGTATGTTCATATCCCTTTCTCATCCTTGTTCATTTAACAACTTTTCTTCGTTTAACCATCCTTTGCCTTTTACCTCTCTATAGGCCATGTCAAAGTTTATGGCGGCGTCTAGACAGGCAACAGAACTGGACAAGACGAGGATTCTGTTGGAGACAAGGATTCAAGAAGTGAATGCCGACTGCAAAAAATGGGCTGGGGTTGCTGCAAAAGCTAAGGAGGAAGTCACTGAGCATAAAAAGTTGATCTAGGAGCTAAGGACTGATGCATTAGAGAAAGATACCCGTATCGACCATTTGTAAAAGATGAATGACGATCTAAGTGCTCGTCTCTCCAAGGCAAAAGAGGACGTTGTGGCTGAATTCAAGTCGTCCAAAGTGTACACGGACGCTCTGGATCGTAATTATGCAGCTGGTTTTGAAGATTTCAGGTTGGATGCTGTTGAAAACTTCCCTGAAGTGGACTTCAGCTCCATCAAGCTTAATTTGAATGCTGCTACCAGTTCTCTTCTTCAAACCAGCTCTGAGGACGTTAATTTGGAGGACGATGCCTCTACCCAGCCGTCTAAGGAAGACCTCAAGGTGGATGCCCCCCCTGCTTAAGGATAAGTTTTTACAAAACTTTGTACTTTTCCTTTCTTGTTTTTGTTTTGCCCTTAGTTTTGGGACCTTTTAATGCAACTCGAATACATTAGGCTCGTCCACGGTTTTAGGACAAGTCATTAAACTTGTACTTTCATAAGGGTGTTTGGACGTTGGTTGTCCGCCTTTAAAACAATTGAATGAGTGCTAGTATATATATATACACATATATATATTTTTTATTTTTATTTTTTTTATTTTTATATATGCATGGACGAGACTTTTCATTTCTATATACAAGACTTCATGCTTGACTCGTCCATATTTCATATATATACTTGTACCATTTTTATTGGCACCAACTGTAATTTTTTTGCGAAATGGTAATTTTCAGCATTACTCGTCCTAGGACTGGGCTGATTTTCATGTTTAGTGAGGATAAGACCCTGCGTTCTGCTTATCCACGGAATGGATTGTTTTAGCAAGTACTTTAACAAGTTCAAAAAATTTGTCTATGCATTTCTTCGTCCATGGTCTGGATATGCATTATGCTTTACTTCGTCCATTGTGTGGACGAGTATGCCTTGGCTCACTGGTTTGCTCAAGGTATAGGCTTTACTTCGTCCTTTTCTCTGGACGAGGGTGCCTTGATTTTGCTTTATCCTTAGTAAAGCTTAGACATTACATCTCCGCGTCCAGAGAATTTATTCGTCTTAAAAGAGATTGTTTTAGTCCCCTTGTGGGTTAGCTTTGGACGAAAATAGCATGGAGATTTGAGATTCACACAACATTTTGTAAATAACACAAATATCGTTTACAGATAAGGCATATACATACTAATGCCTTTTTATTTAATAAGTACAAACTTCATAACTTCGTTCATAATCATGACACAACATCAATAATAAAGTAGTAGTATTAAACACACAGCATCAAACATAAGTAGAACGTAAATACAGACAAGCTCTGCGCTCATCCATAGTAATACTCGTCCAGGCTTACTTTTACTGATAGTACCTCCTCAGGTGCTCCACATTCCAAGGATGCTCCAATTTTCTCCCGTCCAGGGTCTCCAAGTAGTAGGATCCTTGCCTTTTACAGTTGATAACTCTGTAGGGTCCTTCCCAATTGGGGCCCAATTTCCCATGAGCTGGGTTTTTAGTTGCCAAAGAGACCTTTTTCAGGACGAGATCTCCTACGTTGAACCGCCTTGGCTTCACCATTGCATCATATTGCCTGGCCATGAGGTTCTTGTACCTTGCAGTTTTGTGCTCTGCATCTGTCCTTACCTCGTCTATTAGGTCAAGGTTCAAACAGAGTTACTCCTCATTATCCTTATCTTGATACGTCATCACCCTGTAATTGGCTATGTGCACCTCTGCAGGTATGACTGCTTCGCTTCCGTAGGCTAGCTTGAAAGGAGTTTCCCCCATAGGGGTTCTTACTGTCGTCCTGTATGCCCATAGAACGCCTGGTAACTCATCTGGCCATACTCCCTTTGCCCCCTCAAGCCGAGTCTTGATGATTTTCAACAAGGATCAGTTTGTAACTTCAGCCTGACCGTTTGCTTGGGGATGGGCGGGTGAGGAATAATGATTTTGAATTCCGAAGTGTGCAAAAAAGTCCTTGTATAGTGCATTGTCAAATTGTCGTCCGTTGTCAGATACCAATACTTTGGGCACTCCAAACCTGCACACAATGTTCTTCCACACGAAATTCTTAACATTCTGTTGTGTGATATTTGCTAACGGTTCAGCTTCCACCCATTTGGTAAAATAATCAATGCCCACCACTAGAAACTTCATCTGCCTTGTGCCTAGTGGGAAGGGACCTAAAATGTCTAGTCCCCATTGTGCAAAGGGCTATGGTGCCATCATCGGGGTGAGGTACTCTGATGGTTGTCTGGGGACATTACTAAATCGTTGGCATTGGTCACATACCTTGACATAAGCTTTGGCATCTGCTTGAACAGTTGGCCAGTAGTACCCTGCACGGACGACCTTGTGGATGAGTGATCTGGCTCCCGAATGATTTCCACAGGCTCCTTCATGAACTTCCCGTAAAACATAGTTCGCCTCGTTCGGAGCTAGACACCTGAGATAAGGTTGAGAAAAGCCTCTCTTGTACAAAACTTCGTCCATAAGGACATACCTGGCTGCTCTGACCCTGAGTTTTCTGGCCTCATCCTTCCGTTCCGAAAGTTTCCCGTCCTTCAAGTATGATACTATTGGGGTCATCCAATTTTCTTTATTCCCTATTTGCTGCACTTCTGGGAGATCTATACTTGGGACGTATTGAATTTCATCGAACTCGTCCATGGCTCCAGTCGTTGAGGCTTCCTTCGCTAAAGTATCTGCTTCCACGTTCTCCTCTCTTGGGATTTGAACAAAGTTAGCTTCCTTGAATTTCTTCACAAGGCGTAACACTTTTTCTAAGTATTTTTTCATTCGTCATTCCTTTGCCTCATACGTCCCATTTATTTGGCCCATGACTAACTGAGAATCTCCTAGGATGAGTATTGATTTCGCTTCCAATGACTTAGCCAGTTCCAACCCTTTAAGAAGGGCTTCATACTCAACTTCATTGTTGGTTGCTTGGTATTGCAGACGGATCTTATGCTTCAACTTATCTCCTTCAGGGGATTGCAAAACCACTCCTATTCCTCCTGCATGTTGCGTGGATGAACCATCTACACGGACGACCCATTTTTTATTGTCTTCCATTCCTTCTACGTTCTCGCAGATTGGTGTGAATTCCGCAATAAAGTCTGCCAGGGCCTGAGCCTTTATAACATGCCTTGGTTGGTATTGGATGTCAAACTCACTAAGTTCAACAGCCCATTGGACCAATCGTCCCGCAGCTTCCAACTTGTTCATGGCTTTCTTGAGCGGGTGGTTCGTCATAACATTGATTACATGGGCTTGGAAGTAATGCCTTAGCTTCTTGGAAGCCGTGATAAGTGCGAAAGCTAGCTTTTCTATTAGCAGATATCGTCCTTCCGCTCCCCTCAATGCCTTGCTAGTATAATACACTGGCTTTTGTACTTTTCCTTCCTCTCTTATCAATGCTGAGCTTACGGCATGCGGGATCACTGCCAGGTATAAAAACAACTCTTCTCCCATCACGGACGGACTCAGCAGCGGAGCCGTGGTAAGGTACGCCTTCAGATCTTCGAAAGCTTTTTGACACTCATCGGTCCATTCGAATGCTTTTCTAAGAACCTTAAAAAATGGCAAACATTTGTCAGTGGCTTTAGAGACAAACCTGTTAAGTGCAGCGACTCGTCCAATGAGGGATTGGACTTCTTTGGTATTTTGCAGAGGCTTCATGTCCAGTATTGGTTGAATTTTATCAGGGTTCGCTTCAATTCCCCTGTGGGAGACCATAAATCCAAGGAATTTCCCTGATGATACCCCAAAAGCACATTTGCTAGGGTTCAGCTTCATATGATACTGTCTAAGTATGTCAAATGTCTCTTGTAGGTCATCTAGATGCCTTCCCTCGTCTTGACTCTTCACCAGCATGTCATCTACATAGACTTCCACATTCCGCCCAATCTGTGGACGAAACATGTGGTTGACCAATCTCTGATATGTCACCCTTGCATTCTTTAAGCCAAAGGGCATCACCTTATAACAAAACAAGCCTTGACTGTTGACAAAGGACGCCTTCTCTTGGTCTACCTCGTCCATCTTTATCTGATTGTATCTAGCGAAAGCATCCATGAAGCTAAGCAACTTGTGCCCCGCCGTAGAATCTACCAACTGGTCAATGCGTGGTAGCGGGTAGCTATCCTTGGGGCAAGCCTTGTTTAGATTGGTGAAGTCTACACACATTCTCCACTTGCCATTTGCCTTCTTGACCATCACTACATTGGCCAACCAATCCGAATAGTACACTTCTCGAATGAACTTCGCCACAATTAACTTTTGGACTTCGTCTTTGATAGCGCTATCTCTCTCAAGGGCAAACACCCTTTTCTTCTGTCGCACTGGCTTGGAGGAAGGACATACATTCAAACGGTGGGTAATGACATTAGGATCTATACCTGGCATGTCCTCATGACTCCACGCAAACACATCAATATTTTTCTTCAAAAAATGGACGAGGTCCTTCTTAACCTTCTCCTTTAGATCTGCTCTAACCTTGGTACACCTCTCAGGGTCATTTTCATCTAAGGGAATATCTTCCAACACTTCAGTAGGCTCTACTACAATTCTCTTTTCTTCGATATTCATAGTCTGAACCTGTTCATCCATGGCCAACATGGCCAAGTAACATTCTCTTGCTGCTAGTTGGTCTCCTTGTACCTGTCCCACTCCGTGTTTTGTTGGAAACTTGACTGATAGGTGGTAGGTAGATGTAACAGCCTTCCAACTATTTAAAGTTGGCCTTCCAATTATGGCGTAGTAGGAGGATGAACAATCTACCACAAGGAAGTTCACATCCTTGGTGATTTGTTGTGGGTACGCCCCCACTATGACTGATAAGGAAATAGTACCCACAGGCTGGACCTTCATTCCACCAAAACCTACTAGGGGGGAGTTTACTGGGTGGAGTTGGTCTCGTCCTAACCTCATCTGCTGAAAAGCTGGATAATATAAAATGTTTGCCGAGCTTCCATTGTCCATTAGCACTCTTCTAGTTGTGTAGTCAGCAATAAGTAAGGTGATGACAATAGCATCATCATGTGGGTGATGAACTCTCTCAGCGTCTTCGTCCGTGAAGGTGATTGCTTGTTCATCCGTGGACCTCGCTCTTGGTGATCGTCCAGAAAGTTGGACACTCTGCATTACCTTCAAGTACGCTTTCTTGGACTTGGATGACTGGCCTGTCGAACTTCCCCCTATGATGACTCTTATTTCTCCAAGCAGTGGTCGCGATGACTCCTCCATCTTCCCCTTCAGTTTCTCGTCCTTGTGGTCTCGTCCAAGGAAATTCTTCAACTTCCCTTGCCTTATGAGATTTTCAATTTGCTGCTTTAAATCAAAACACTCATCTGTATCATGACCATGATCCCTATGGAAGCGACAATACTTATTCCTATTGCACTTATTGGGATCTCCCTTCATTTTCTCCGGCCACTTCAAGGAAGGTTCATCCTTGATTTGCATAAGGACTTGCTCAAGTGGCATGTTCAAAGGGGTATATTGCCGATTTCTTGCTGAAGAGCCTAGCTTCTTATTATCTCGATCTTTCCTTTCTTCCGTCCGCCTCTTCTTTGGATGAGAGCCTTGCTTAGAATGACGACTGGGGTTCGCTTCTATTCTCTCAGATCTCTTCCTCTTCTTAGCAATAATCGCGTCTTCTGCATTCATAAAATTTTGGGCCGAATGGACGAGTTCGGCCATGGACTGAGGTTCTTTTTCATAGAGTTTATGTATAAATAAGTCCGAGTTCACCCCATTATGGAAGGCCGCCAATAAAAGCTTGTCATCTACCTCGTCCACACTCAGGGCTTCTCTGTTGAAACGAGTGATGAATGACCGTAGGCTCTCATTCTCCCCTTGCTCTATGGTCAACAGGTTGGACGAGGAACGCTTGTGTCTTTGTCCCCCAATAAAATTATTAACAAACAATTTGCTCAACTCTTCAAAAGAACTTATGAAATTCGGGGGGTATTTTGCTGAACCAGACTCGTGCCGAACCTTTAAGGGTGGTAGGGAAGGCTCTACACATGATTTCATCAGGGACCCCTTGAAGGTGCATTGTTGTCTTAAAAGTTGCAATGTGATCAAATAGGTCACGCGTTCCATCATACGAATCCAGAAAAGGAAACTTGAATTTTGATGGTAGAGGGTGACCGTTGATGGAAGCCGTGAAGGGGGAATCAGTTCTGTGAACCAAATCTTCTATAGGATTCGCCCTTCTCATGTTCTCTTTCATTTCTTCCATGACTTTCTTCATTTGGTCCATCTCTTCTTTCAAGTGTGGTACCGTTCGTGAAATGGTGCCTCTTAACTGACTTCCAATTTCAGTATTTTCTCTATCATTATGACTCTGTGTTTGTCCTCCTCCTTCACGTTCTTCACGTGTCTGCCTTATTAGATTAATCTCCATTCTTAACTCTTGGTTTTGGCGAGTCAACTCCGCCATTGCGGCCGCCATAGATTGCACATGTTGGACAGATGATGTTTGCATGACCGGTGCAGATTGGCGATCGCGATGAGGGTTGCTTGAAGCGTCTCTGCTTCCCTGATGGCCTGGGCTAGTAGCCCTTGATCTGGTCCGAACCATCAACCTTTTGTCATGGAAAGGAAAACTGCAAAACAATCTTCTTCCCACAGACGGCGCCAACTGATAGTTCCTTGGAAATCAGTAGGTTGATAAATCTCAGGCGCTGATGATCTTAGGGCTTGATCCTGAAAACAAAAACTAAGTCAGAGGGGACCGGCCAAAGGTCCTCCGATGATGAAGTCAGTGGTTTTGTAATTCCCTGTAAAACGGAAATAATTTCTGAGAAAAGTGTCTGAATGCCCCTACCTTTTCATTGAAGAATGCATATATAGCATGTGTGAAACGGTTATTTGTTTAATAATCGTTCCTATTATTGAGGAGTCCGGAGGATGTGGGGTAACTTCCATAACTGCCATGGAAGTTACCTCAGTTAGACTTGTGTCGCATAGTAGTTAACGAGGAACTTCGCACATAGTAGTCTAACTCAATAAACTCGTCCATCTTTTATTAAGGATGGACGAGGTTATTAAGGATGACTTGTGTGTTTACTTTTTCCAAATTTCATGTAGACCTTGTTCGTCCAAACGATTATGAGGATGGACGAGATCCTCATGGGACCTCGTATGTATAATGAGGAACGTGGTCATTAAGGACGCTTGGGATGATCACCTCATGTGCTTTGGTTCGTCCTACTTGGTCTTTCAATGGACGAGTCATATGGACGACTTTAGTAGTTGGTGCTTTTTGTAACACCATCAGATATGATACTCCAGTCACTACTAGAATCATTCAAGGAATTCAAACTTAATTATAATATGAACAAAAGATTTATTCATTGTTTGAATTAATGAATGAATTGGTAGCGGTGGAAGGAATTCTTGGTGCATCTAGTGTTGATGCTAATATGGCTGAAGCTTCTACTTCTCAACCTAAGTCGAAAGACAAGGGTAAAAAGAAGAAGAAGAAGGACTTCACTAAGCAAGATGGTAAACAAATTGCCTTAGGAGTTGCCAACAAGGGAAAGAAAAAGGAGTACGCCAAAGGAAAGTGTTTCCATTGTGGCGAGAAAGGTCATTGTAAGAGGAATTGACCAATATTTAGAGCTGCTAAGAATAAGTGTATGAAAATTTCATTCCTTCTTGAAATATGTTTAGTACAAAATCCCACGGATTCCTGGTGTGTGGATTCAGGTTGTACTAACCATATTTGCAATACTTTGTAGGGGTTCCAGGAGACCAGAAAGCTGAATGAAGGGGAATTGTTTCTTACTTTGGTTGATGGGAGCAGAATTCCAGTTGTAGTTGTTGGAGTGTTTAATTTATGCTTTGATTCTAGAGTTTTAATATTGGAAGACTGTTTATATGTACCTATTGTTTATAGGAATTTAATTTCTGCAACTTATTTAGGTAAACATGGATATTGTGTTATCCTGAAAGACAATGTTGTAATAAAGAATGATAAAGTGTTTATCTATTTTGGCAATATTGTGGATGGTCTATATATTTTAACTTCTAATAAGCATGAATTATACAATTCTGAATTAGATAAAGACTCTCATGTAAAATCATTAAAAAGAAAGTTTCCTTCTGCTAATGATGCATATCTTTGGCACTTGCATTTGGGTCATATTAATCCAAACAAAATTCAAAGACTGATCAAAGATGGACTCTTAGAGCCATTGGACTTTGATGGATTTCCAGTTTGTGAATCTTGTTTGGAGGGTAAAATGACCAAAAGACCTTTTAATGCAAAAGGTAGAAGAGCTTAAGAGTTGCTTGAATTAGTTCATACGGATGTATGTGGTCCTATGTCAACCCAAGCAAAAGGAGGTTATGAGTACTTCATCACTTTTACGGATGATTACTCAAGATATGGTTATGTATACCTAATGAAACGGAAGTCCGAAGCTTTTGAAAAATTCAAAGAGTTTAGGGCTGAAGTTGAGAATCAATTGGGTAAACGCATAAAGGCCATTCGATCTGATTGAGGTGGTGAATACCTTCTTGGGGATTTCAAGGATTACTTAACTCAAAATGTGATTGTATTCCAATTGACTACACCTGGAACTCCCTAACAAAATGGTGTAGCAGAAAGAAGGAATATGACTCTTTTAGAAATGGTTAGGTCCATGATGAGTTACTCAACTTTACCAATTTCTTTTTGGGGGTATGCCTTAAATATATCAATACATCTTTTAAATTTAGTTCCATCAAAATCTGTTCCTAAAACACCCAAGGAATTGTGGATACCTCCACATTTGGGGTTGTCCAGCACATGTGCTAAAATGGAAGCCTAATAAATTGGAACCAAAATCAGAAGTATGTTTGCTTGTGAGTTATCCAAAAGAAACTAGGGGTTATTTATTCTATAGTCGTAGTGATAATAAAGTTTTTGTTAGTACAAATGCTAAATTTTTGGAAAATGACTATATGAATAATTTTACTCCTAGAAGTAGAGTTGTTTTGGCTAAAATGAATGAACCTATAATTGAACAATCAATGGATTAAACTAGGAATGATGTGGTTGTATTGAATACACCACAAGATATTACTCATGAGATGACTAGTACATAGGAGCCTCATCGTAGTGGGAGGATTGTTAGGCCACCTATAAGATTTATAGGTCTAAGAGAAACTTATGAAGCTATCTCAAAAGAGGCTGAAACTGATCCTTATACTTATGAAGAGGCAATGAATGATATAGATGCACATTATTGGCTCAAAGCTAGGAAATCTGAATTGGATCCAATGTATTCCAATCAAGTTTGGGATCTTGTAAAGGTGCCTAACGGCATTAAACCTGTTGGTTGCAAATGGGTTTACAAGAGGAAGAGAGTGATAGATGGAAAGGTTGAAACTTTTAAATTAAGGCTAGTGGCAAAAGGGTATACACAAAAAGAAGGTATTGATTATGAAGAAACCTTTTCACCAGTAGCAATGCTTAAATCTATCAAAATTCTCTTATCTATTGCTGCTCATTATGATTATGAGATTTGGCAAATGGATGTCAAGACTGCATTTTTAAATGGCAATCTTGAAGAAGAAATCTATATGATGCAACCTGAAGGTTTCATAGCAAAGAACCAAGAGCATATGGTATGCAAGTTGAAAAGGTCCATTTATGGACTTAAGCAATCATCTAGGTCATAGAACATCAGATTTGATCAAGCAATCAAGTCATTTGGTTTTGAACAAAATCTTGATGAACCATGTGTGTATAAAAGACATCGAGATAAAGTAGTAATGTTCCTAGTGCTTTATGTTGATGATATTCTACTCATTGAAAATGATGTAGGGGTAATGTCATCAGAAAAGATTTGGTTGTCAAGCCAATTTGATATGAAGGACTTGCGCGAAGCTAGCTTCATTCTAGGGATCAAGCTTTGGCGAGATCGTAAGAATAGAATGTTAGGTTTGTCACAAGCTTGATATATAGATAAGGTTCTAGAATAGTTTAGCATGCAAAACTCGAAGAAAGGATTACTTCCTTTCAGACATGGAGTTCCTCTGTTTGATGACCAAAGGCCTAAGACACTTGAGGAAGAAAATATGATGAGACAAATTCCCTATGCTTCTGCAGTGGGAAGTCTTATGTATGCCATGCTTTGTACTAGACTAGATATTTGTTATTCAGTTGGCATGGTCAGCCGATATCAATCAAATCCAGGACCAAAACATTGGCAAGCTATAAAGCATATTCTCAAGTATCTACAGAGAATGAGAAATTATATGCTTGTTTACTGGTGTGAGGATTTGATACCTATTGGCTATACAGATTTAGATTTTCAATTAGATCTTGATTTTAGAAAGTCCACTTTAGGTTGTGTATTCACCTTGGGAGGTGGAACCATAAGTTGGAAGAGTGTTAAGCAATCTTGTATTGCTGACTCCACCATGAAAGCTGAATATGTTGCTGCTTGTGAAGCGGCAAAGGAAGCTGTTTGGCTTAAGAAATTCCTTTTTGATCTTGGTGTTGTGAGATTGGAGCAAGTTCTTATCACATTGTTTTGCGACAATAGTGGAGCGGTTACACAATCCAAAGATCTAAGGAATCACAAGAAAGGAAAGCACATTGAAAGAAAGTACCACATCATTCGAGACATTGTTGCTTGAGGAGATGTAGTAGTAGCAAAGATTGATAGTGCAAATAATATGGTAGATCCCTTTACCAAAACCTTGTCCCAAAGGACTTTTGAGTCACATTTGGAGGGAATGAGAGTTAGATTAGTGCACAATAGTCTTTAGGGCAAGTGCGAGATTGTTAAGATATGTGCCCTTAAATCTTATTGTATGATGCTATGTATGACATTATGTTGTGATTAATAAAGTTGTTTTATTATTATTTAAAATAATGGTAGCATGAGTATTTGGACATTATCATATAATCCATGAGATGCATAGTATGTGATTTATGTGATTTAGTCACAGAAGATATAAATCACAAGTTCTTTGTAAATTCAGAATTTTAGTTCGTAGTCAGTGATGAAATTGAGTATTTCATCTACAAAGACTATAACATATCAACTAAGATGATTTGTCTTGATCATAGAAGTGGAGACTTCTAGTTGATATGTTAATATGTTTTAAGAGTTAAAACATATTGAACTGGACCGCTGTGAGATTTATTATTCTCCTAACGATTGTCAAATGGATAATAAATCTCACAACTTCTATTTACATGAACTCTTAATCCTGAGAGAATAATGGACCTAATCATGAAGTGTAGGTTACTTTGATATATCAGGAGTGAGGTCTAAAGTCACGATCAAAACCTCAGTACGTTGGGCAGCCACATTTAGTGTTGATAGAACATATATTCTCAAGATGAAATTCATAATCTCTTAACAGAGATATAAAATATTCTCTTGAGATAAGTTTAATGGGTTTGGTTATTCAGAATGTTAGGCCTAACTACTTTAGTAAGGAGTTACTAAAGTATATATTTATGAAATTGGATTTCATAAATATATGATGAATAACTTAAAGGATTAAACTGGGTACTCAAAGATTAAGATGTAGTAATCTTCAAAGTGGTAGTCTATATTCATGATTTTGTATTTCTACGAATATTTTATGAAGGGGTTGCATGTATAATAAAGTCTTAGGATATAATTTATTAATAAGGCCTATAGTGCAATTATATATATATATAGTGGTATTAAATATAATTAACGGTAACTTTGGACTTGTCAAGAGTTGACTAAAAAGCCCAAGGCCTATTGAAGCTAGAGTATTATTTGTTCCCTTTTGGTCCCACTCCAAGCCACATACAAAACCCAATTGAAACATACAGAATTTTATAAGAATTTTTCATAAGGAATGAAATGGTTTTGTATGTGAGTGTGAGACACTCTCTTATTCTCCCTTGAACACATACATATAAACTGATTGAGAGATCACACTTCTTGGGCACAAGTGGAATTGGAGTAAAGATAAAAAGTGTTCCCAAGTACTCCTAATCTTTGGTTTTGAATTTCACCGCACCAAGGTACACTCTTTTGTTCTTATATTCTGAAATTTACGTAGTACATGTTATCAATTGCGAATGAAGTAGATCCGTTAATTTTTCGCTGCGTATGTCTTGTATGCGATACAAACATGTATTTTTTCAACAAATACGGCAATGGGGATGCCCCATTTTCATGGCGAAAATCCAGCAGAGTTTCGTGTTTGGTGCGCTATGGTGCACCAGCAGGGTTTCGCATCTGTATATATAGCGCATATCAAAATGCTCGCACCGGGACGAGCTGAAGCCCTCCAAAGTGTTAAGCATGTTGATGCATGTTTTATACACGAGGAAACCAATGTTACTTGATGACATGGATCAAGACAATCACACCGCGATAATCGTGCACACAATATAGCATGAATATGCACCTACGGTAGTTGCCTTGAGTGCATACCCACACTACAAGGTCAAGAGCTCTCTTGACTAGAGAGGGGCATTCACGTAGCCACGAGAGTCCATCATACAAAGTGCACAATCACCCATGTACTAACAGATATAGACATATATACATCATGCATGATGCTATCACATAGAGTGGGAAAGTAAACTAGACATTGCCAACGTTCCAAGGGTATGGCCTTGTAAGGTACAGGAAATGTAAAACAGACATTGCCATACACAAGGAACGTGGCCCAAGCAAGGAGCAGGAAAAGTAAAAGGGGGTACATGGAGGGGGAACCTTAATACATGCTTTAGAGAAGAGGCTTAAAGAGAGAGAAAGAGAAGACTGCTTTGGAGGGGCTAGACCCCTTATTCAATTGAACATTGCCCTTTGTGGACTTGCATCCTTGCCCTTTTTGCTTGCGCCTAGGAGGTCACACCCTTGCTCCAAATGTCTGTGCTCCATGTGTGTACATGCAAAGACAAAAGAAACAAGCCAGCAGACAAGCAAAGAAACAAATATAAGGAAAGCAGGCTAAAATAAGAGCTAGCAAAAGATGCCAAATGAGGGCATACAAACATGTGAAGCACATGAAGAGGCAAACAAACATATTATCAAACAAAAGGGGGTGTCCTAGGGGGACAAATGTAGATTTGGATCAAGTGTCCGTAACTCCATTGGATTTGAGTACGGACAACACACAGACTTATGCATGAACATGTAGGCAAGCGTGCAAAGATGCAAAGAAGCAAAGAAAGCCAAACGGGTGGCGCAAAGCAAGCAAGGCAAGCATGTCAACATCGCACGAAGTGGAGAAAGGTGCATATTGAGCACAGCAACACCATGAGAGTGTATCTCACAAGTGGTTACATCGAATTAAACCCTAGGAGGGATGGATGCAACCACATAAGCATGAGCCCACGGAGGGTACAAAGCATGGAAAAGCCTAGATCTAGAGAGGCTAACATGTAGATAAAGCATGGAAGTAAGCAAGCAAACATAGACATGCAAAGGAAATGATCCAAACCCTTTAATATAGGCCTAGGTGTATGGATCTAGGCCTAGACCACAGGATCTAGATATACACTCTAACAGAAGGGCAAAAACACAAGAAAGAGAGATATCAAGGGACAAAAAGGGCTAAAGTAGCACATGGCATAGCAACCAACATAGATCTAAGCATAGAAGCATGGCACGGAGCACATAAACACATAGATCTAGGCATAGGGACATAGATCTAAGCACTAACATGTAGATCTAAGAAAAAACATGGCAAAGAACACATATGCATGTAGATCTAAGCATAAACATGGCAAGGAGCATAAAAAACATGTAGATTTGCACAAATATTAAATTTAGACATATCCTAGCCCAAGAAGGCTAGACCAACAACATTAAAGCAATAAATCATGGCATAAGCAAGGAAACATGCTAGAAAAACTATAAAGACAAGCTAGGAAGCAAGATCATGCTAGGAAAAGCAATAAAAGCATTTTATTAAGCAAAATAAAGCGAGGAAAAGCAATAAAGAGAAAGGGGTGTGGATTGTAGCTAAAAAGCTACATCCACACCCCTAAACCTCAAATCCAAGGTATGGAACAAAGGAGAGGAAGATTGGGTGCAAGAACACTACCTTGAAGATTGTAGAGAAAAGATGAGAATCTAAGGTGTTTGAAGGTGTTTTGATGTGTTTAGATGTGTTTGGGAGAGAAATTAGAGAGAGGAGAGAGAATTTTCCCAAAAACTACCTTTCTTTTTTTTTTTTTTTTGGGTGCAAAATGAGGGGTCTAGGGTCATTTATACTGTAAAAATGACCCTTCGGCTTCCGGCACATCTTGTAGGGCCGTTGGCCACCCTGCTGACATCAGCAGTTTCAAACATTTCTCGGTTAAACTTTGGATGCGTATTTGAAGCCATTTTCACTCTCGAATTGAGTTGATATTAGTGTCCCTGGAATGCTCTGGATGTTTAATTTCTAGAAAACTAAAGAAATTGAAAATCCAACGGTCGGATCAAAAGTTATGTCCTTAGGAAGCATGCTGATGCGCTTATTACGGTTTTTTAGATATCTCAATCATTTCAACTCCGATTTCGACCCATGAATAGTTGTTGGAAAGGAAATTTGATAATCTTTGCAATGGTATTAGTCCTAACCCGTTTTGCTAGTCAGAGCAAAATTAGGGTTTCTGGTGCCCCCAAGAGTCAACCTCGAGTCAAACTTGATTAAACTTGGTCAAAGTTGACGACAATCATTGAATAGCTTAGGTTTGATGTGGAAACATGAAAAATGTCACTTTAGGATGATTTTGACCGACTTTGACTTTCGGTCAACCCAAGATTGACTAGGGCATTTTGGTCAATTTGACTAGAATTGGCACTTCGAGTGCTCCGATGCCTGAACAAGTTGCACCACGTCAATCTAGATGTTTCCACGGCCTCGTGGAGAAAAGATAATATTTTTCAAATTTTCTGGGTTAGGCATGCAAATCAAGGGTGGACAAAATAAAGTGTCTACAACTTCCCTTTCTTTATCTAATATCTCGAGTGCAACGAGAGGTTTCAGATAAAGGACGTGATTCCGCATTTTGTTGTCCTAAAATTGCGTGAGTAAACTACGTTGTTCATTGATCGAGACTGGTTTTACCTAACAAGGTTGAGCTATTGCAGTTGATCTGGAAAGATTCTCTGACTTGGTCCTCGGAACTAGGCAAGAAACTCTAGTTTTTTTTTTTTTTTTTTTTGTCAAAGGTCAATCAGTCAACGTTGACTAGGTCAACGCTTACCGGTAGCCCTTGTAAGTGCACCAAGCAGACCCGGCGGCCCTTCAAGGTGCGCTGGGCAGCCTAGGCCATACAAAGCCCTATAAATGGGCCCCAAGACCTCATTTTGACCATTTTGCTTCTATTTCTCTGAATTCTCACTTCTAAAAGTTTCTCTGGATAAAGTTGCGGTCTAATGGGTTCAACTTTCAGCTTCAGTTCACAGCTCCAGTCTTCAGTTCTGCACTTGAGGTCAGTGTCTATTTTCTCTTTCTTTTTATTTTCTGTAAGTATGTTAGTAGCAAAGCAAGTAGGAAAGCTAGGTAAATATGAGACTATGCATGATAAAGATTGAAAATTTTGAGAGGATTGAAAATGTGAAAACAACGCGATTTTGAGTAAGAGTAGTTTTGGGAAATATAAGACTAAATGGTCGCTACCGAATCTGAATTATGGGTAGACTAAACAGTCGCTGCCGAATCTGAATCTCGAAGAAGGCATAGGATGCCTAGGACTAAACGGTCGCTGCAGAATCTGAATCCTGATGGATGCATAGGACTAAACGGTCATTGCCGAATCTGAATCCTAGTGAGACTAAACGGTCGCTGCCGAATTTAAATCTCGAAGAAGGCATAGGATGCCTAGGACTAAACGGTCGCTACTGAATCTAAATCCTGATGGATGCATAGGATGCATAGGACTAAACGGTCATTGCCAAATCTGAATCTCGGTGAGACTCAACGGTCGTTGCTGAATCTGAATCTCAAAGAAGGCATAGGATTCTTAGGACTAAACGGTCGTTGTCGAATCTGAATCCTGATGGATGCATAGGATGCATAGGACTAAATGGTCATTGCCGAATCTAAATCCTGGTGAGACTAAACGGTCGTTGCGAAATTTGAATCTCGAAGAAGGCATAGGATGCCTAGGACTAAACGGTCGCTGCTGAATCTGAATTCTGATGGATGCATAGGACTAAATGGTCGTTGCCAAATCTGAATCCCGGTAAGACTCAATGGTCGCTGCTGAATTTGAATCTCGAAGAAGGCATAGGATGCCTAGGACTAAACAATCATTGTCGAATCTGAATCCTGATGGATGCATAAGACTAAACGGTCGTTGCCGAATCTGAATCCTGGTAAGACTAAATGGTCGTTGCTGAATCTGAATCTCGAAGAGAGGTATTTTGAAAAATTGGATACTTTTAAGGCAAAAGAGACAGGATTAAACGGTCATGGGCAAATTTGAATCCCAAGAGAAAGGTATTTTGAAAACCTTAATACTTTTTGAGGCAAAAGAGATAGGATTAAATGATCGTGGCTGAACTTGAATCCTAAGAGAGAGGTATTTTGAAAATTTTGATATTTTTGAGAAAAAAAGAGATAGGATTAAATGGTCGTGGCTGAATTTGAATCCTAAGAGATAGGAATAAACGGTCGTGGCCGAATTTGATTCGTCTAGTAGCGATGACGATACTATGTTAGCTAGTTTACAGGTTGCGTAGACTCTTCAGAGGAGCTTCGACCGAGGTGGTGATGACCCCGTGCCCCCTGGGGGCATACATATAGCACATCATACTAGGAGTTGATGCTTGGTGGAGATGGCTAGTGCTTTGTCTCAGTCCTACATTGGTTCAGGAGCAGTTCTTCACAGTTCCCTCAAACCGAGGAGGGAGGAGGCCCAAGGGGCGAGGAGCTAGATGAGGAGCTCATGTTTGATGTGGATATTGACTTTGAGGCTGATGACAGGCCCGAGCCAGGTCCAGGCGCTCTGAGGCGCCTTAGTTGTAGACCGAGGTTTTCGGTTGATTTGTCCGGGGCTGAAGCCTATACTAGAGAGGTCGATGACAGCATAGCCAATACTTATCTTCAGCATGGTTTGAATAGGCATCCTTCCACTTAGATTTGGAAGGCTCAGGTATGTTCCCTTTTTCTCTTTCAATTGTCAAATCTAAAGGTGTAGATATGCATGCTAATTGGTAGCTTTTCTAATTTCGGGCATAGGCCGCTGACAAGATTCGCAGTCGGGAAGCCTAGTCTTCATTCCTTCTCTGCCAGATTGACCTTGAGTTGAATGCATGCTATTGTAGCCTTTTAATTAAGCAGGGCTTTAAGGAGTTCCTGAGGATTCCTCCCTATTCCATGAGGCATGCGATACCAGAGACTTTGGTGTAGCAATTCCACGTAGAGACTGGCACCTTTTATCTGAGCTACGGGGAGTATGCAGTCCTTCCCCTCGACTGGACGGCCATTCTAGGCCTTAGATTCGGTGGGTATCCTGTCCTGACTGATTTGGTAGATTTTAATGTTACGAGCGAGCTCTTGGGCATTCGCTATCCCTTTACCTTGGCAAGGAGACAGTATTTTTCCCTACCGACGAGCCTCAGATCCGCATGGAGTGGCTGAAAGTGAGCATACCTTGGGAGGCAGAGCTAGACAACATTGCTCTCAGGAAATTCTTCTTCTATTTCATTGGTAGTTGCCTATTTGGCAACAACCGGTCAGTGCTAACTTGCAGGCTGCTGGGAGCCATGAGGGTAGTGTCAGATATGGGGGCCTATAATTGAGGGCCTCTTTCTTATGGATTCTTCATCACTTTCCTGAGGCAGGCTTTGCGACAGGGCTTCAGAAGCCTAGAGGGTTGCTGGCAGATTTTAACATGGTGGGCATATGAGTATATCCTGGCCCTGCGCCTATAATATTCTGGCCTTTCCTTAGAGGAATATCCTAGGGCATATGCTTGGTCCCTCTACATGATCACCAGAGTTGTTTTGATGTAGCCATCCATTGTCGGCGCTACATTGGATTGTGTCACCTAGGGCGAGATACTCAACTGCCCCTACGATGGGCAGTTGTTGGCTAGGCGTGAGGTTACCCATGCCATGGCTAAGTCGCATGCACAGCGCTGGTTCTAACTTTGTCAAGTTGGGAGTTCTTTTTAGCTGAGACGACCTACCATCAGGTTATGCTAGTCTTCAGAGTTCCTAGGGACCCACCTTAGGATCTTTCATGTTTTGAAGTGATTTTGGACGATACTGACTATATGACACGTTCCTTTGATGGTTTTGTCACGGAGGACACCAATTACTTCACTTGGTTCCTGCAGTCTTTGGCCAGACCCATCATGGATGATTGCCTTATGAGTGGTGGCAGAGTGCTCGGTGGCATAACACCTACTTATCGGGCTTCGGAGGCCCATTTAAGGTTACATGTAGATACCCTATAAGCTAGGGTGAGAGATCTTGAGGCTGCGGCCACCGCTAGAGAAAGGTATATACAAGAGGAGATTGTTAGGTCAATACCATAAGAAAGGGACCTATGGTAGAAAGAGAGGGAGACCCACGCCATTGCCACAAAGAGAGAGAGGCGTCAGCTTTAGGTTGGGATAGGCCTGCTTCACGGGGCATGGGGCCCTGTACTAGATTAAGCACCATTTCAGGCTTCGGGTTATGTCCCAGGTTCTCCGGCGAATTGAGCTAGTCCTTTTAGAGGTCCCATTACAGGTGATGAATCCGATGACAGCATCGCTGGGCGCTTTGCTAATGACACCGTTAGAGATGATGATTCCCCTTAGGCCAGCCATGTATTGTTGTATCATGATAATGTAGCCCCTGTGTGGGCATGTTTTTCTCATTTTTCTTGTATTTTGTAGACATCGCCCCTTGGTGGGCCAGACATGTATATATTAGACTGCCTCTTAGTAGGCCTAGATTGTATATATTATATTGCCTCTTGGTAGGCTTTAGACATGTATGTATTATATTGCCCCATAGTGGGCCCAGATGTATGATATTGCTTCTCGGTAGACTCCTGATGTATGTATGGATATTGCCTCTTGGTATGCCTTACATGTATGTTTCTAGATATTGCCTCTCGGTAGGCTCTTGATGTGTGTATGGACATTGCTTCTTGGTAGGTCTCACATGTATGTTTCTGGATATCGCCTGTTGGTAGGCTCTTGATGTATGATTTGACAATGCCACCTGGTTGGTCTTACATGTATGTTTTTGGATTTTGCCTATTGGTAGGCTCTAATGTGTGTATGAACATTGCCTCTTAGTAGGTCTTACATGTATGTTTCTGGATATCGCCTGTTGGTAGGCTCTTAATGTTTGATTGAACATTGCCTCTTGGTAGGTCTTACATGTATGTTTCAAGATTTCGCCTGTTGGTAGGCTCTTGATGTATATATGAACACTGCCTCTTGGTAGGCCTTACATGTATGACTCTGGATATCGCTTGTTGATAGGCTTGAATGTATGATTGGACATTGCCTCTTGGTAGGCCTCATGTATGTATGCCAGTAGCACTTTAGCATTTAGGAGCCGGTTGCACCACTGTGGTCACTTTGCATCGCACCATACTTCACAGGTTTACTAATAAAATCTGATGTTGATCGACCTGTTGAGGGACATGGAGAGTGGAAAGACCACATAAAATAGAACTGCCCTAGTGTAGGTTTTATGTGGTTCTTATCATAAGAGGAAAAGTTCCTGGTAGGATGGACCCGTTCTTGAGTATATTGATTAGCAAAAACAGACTGAACCATGCAAAATAAACTGCCCTAGTGTAAGGTTTTGGGTGGTTCTAAAGTGATCAACCCACTTGAAGCGGGATCAAAATCACACTAAATGATACGGGTTTTTTGACAACCCTAATGATAATCGTGGATTTCCTCAACGGGATTTTGGACTCACCGTGTGACAGAATGCACTGATTTCCTCTACGGGTTATCAATTGACTCGACCGATGCTTTGAGAAAAGTTCCCTTGAGGAATTGATTGTTGCAATCCTCATACCATGCTGGATGGACTGCTGTTAGTAATTGGGAATGGCTTTGGCACTATCCCACTATACGTCTTTGTAGGAAAATACATGTTTGTATCGCATACAAAACATACGCAGCGGAAAAATTAACGGATCTACTTCATTCGTAATTGATAACATATACTACGTAAGTTTCAGAATTTAATTACAAGAAAGCGTACCTTGGTGCGGTGAAATTCAAAACCGAAGATCAGATGTTCTTGGGAAGACTTTTAATCTTCACTCCAATTCCACTTAATGCCCAAGATGTGTGGTCTCTCAATCAATTTCCAAGGAGAGAATAAAGAGTGTCCAACACTCACATACATTCCATTTCATTTCTTTTGAGAACTCTCTTATGAAAGACCTTTATCTTAACCTTATGAAAAAGCACTTATGAAATTCTATATGTTTCTCTCCTTATATACAACTGATTATCTAATTGAGCTAGCCTTTTGAGCCTTTCCAATTGGGCTCTAATATGTGGCTTGGAGTGGGACCAAAAGGGACCAATATGACACTAGCTCCAATGGGCCTTGGGCTTTTCTATCAACTCTTGACAAGTCCAAAGTTACCATTAACTATATTTAATACCACTATATAAATATAGTTGCACTCTAGGCCTTATCTATAAATTATATCCCAAGACTTTATTATACGTGCAACCCCTTCATTAAAATATTCGTAGTAATACAAAGTCATGAATGTAGACTGCCACTTTAAAGATTACTACATCTTAATCCTTAAATACCCGGTTTAATCCTTTATGTTATTCAATATATATTTATGAAATCCAATTCCATATATATATGTACTTTAGTAACAACTTACTAAAGTGGTTGGGCCCAACTCTCTTGAATAACCAAACCCATTAAACTTATCTCAAGGGAATATTTTATGTCTCTGTTAAGAGATTATGAATTCCATCTTGAGAATATATGTTCCATCAACACTAAATGCGGCTGCCCAACATACTGAGGTTTTGACCGTGACTTATAGATCTCACTCCTGATATATCAAAGCAACCTACATCTCATGATCAAGTCCATTATTCTCTCAGGATTTAGAGTTCATGTAAATAGAAGTCGTGAGATTTATTATTCATTTGACAGTCGTTAGGAGAATAATAAATCTCACAGTGGTCCAGTTCAATATGTCTTAACTCTTAAAACATATCAACATACCAACTAGAAGTCTCCACTTCCATGATCAAGACAAATCGTCGTAGTTGATATGTTATAGTCTTCGCAGATGAAATGCCCAATTTCATCACCGACTACGAACTAAAATTCTGAGTTTACAAAGAACTTGTGATTTATATCTTCTGTGACTAAATCATATAAATCACATACTATGCATCTCATGGACTAAGATAATGTCCCATTAGTTCATTTATAGATAGTCTCATATAATTAAACTATTTAATCATTTATGACATGCCAATAAATTGGATTTTAGGGCATAAACCCCAACAGTCTTGACGACTAGGGCTGAACCAATCCCTGAACTGGGTGAACCAGGTTTTGAGAATGAGGTTTAAGATATTCTGAGATGTTGGATGAGATGCGCAAAGATAAGCTACCTCAGTGTAGGCTTTGTGCGGTCTCGGTTGTGTGAAAAAAAGTCTTTTGATGGATAGGTTTGCTACTGAATCGCCAGTGAGTTTGAGGTCAGAGTTGAGAGTACTCCTAAAGACTTGAGAGAGTGCCTGACAGAGGTTATCAGGGATAGGGATTACTATAGGGAGTTGCTTGATACCTCGGTAGAGGATTATGATGAGATGGGGAGGGCCTATGAGGCTAAGCTCGTGGCCCTTAGAGCAGAGCTTGAGTAGAGGAGTTCGGCTCCTTTCACCACAAAGGTGGAGTGTATTCAGCTGAGATCCTGAGTCACTAGCTTGGAGAGTGAGCTGGAAGATCTTACTCAAAGATTCCCAATCTTGGGTCGGATGAGAGATGAGGAAAGGGCCATAGTGTAGGCTAGTCGCATTGAGGCGAGCAACAGGGCTGATGATTTAGCACTGAGGCTATTGGAGGCTAGGTCTTTCATTCATTCCATTTTGAGCTTGGAGTATGAGCTGGGTGATGAGCCTAGTGAGCCATAGCTGGCTTTTCCTCGCCTTCAGGCTGAGGTAACCAAGAAGGAGGAGGCATTGAGAATTGCTATTGCAGAGGTTGGCACCTTGCAGGCTTTGCTTGATACAGAGAGGCAGGGCTGCACCTCGAGTCCTATTATGGAGAAGGACTCGGTTCGTCTTTGACACTCATATGGCCGACTTAGAGAGATTGCCAGAGATCTAGGCTTTGATGCAGCAGGGTTGCTTCATACCCATTCCTTGGATGATCTGATTCTTGTCACCGGCTTTGGAAGGCTATGCAGGGCGGTATCAAACCATTTGGGCCACGTTTGACTTGCTGGAGTCTTTTTTGTTTCTTTTCATTTCTGCATATGAGCTATGTAGTTAGTATTCCACCATGTATGGAAATGTCCATCGTAAATTGCTAGGAAATTGTGTACGGCCTTCCACTTTTGGGTTTTTAAAAGCATAGTCTAGTTCGTAAGGCATGCTTAAAAACAGAAAATAAGTGGAAACAGAGATGTTTTTACGTATATTGATTATTAGGAGATATATATATATATATATCTATAAGATTTGTGTTTTGGATGCATGAAAGGATTAGAAAGGCACAAAATAGGCATGTTTAATGAATATGTTCGCAAATGCTTTGAAAATGCAAGATCATACAAATAAACTGGTAAATGTAAGTCTATGCATATCAATATCTCAGGTTCTAAAGGATACATCCTGTTCTAGACGGATCTTTCCCGCTCCCATTGGGGTACATCTTCCATTGGCATGTGCCATAACATCTTTAAATAAAACCACAGTGGGCCATGCATGTTGCAAACATAGAGCAACCTAAGAGGGTGCATGCTTCTTCCATTGATCTTGATCATAAACCCAAGCAGATTTAATTGATTGATTTTTTTTAAAAAAGTGACTGGGCCAAGATGGCTCCCTACGTACCTCCACTGAGAAGGATTAGGTCATCACGTAGTTCAACTAACATTTTTTATTGCCTTAATTTTTGCCTAGACCGCCCTTTCGGGTTTTCAATCTAGTAGGCTCTCTCACACTTTTTCTTTTGCTCTCCTTTTGCGTAGACCGCCCTTTCGGGTTTTCAATCTACCTTTTCATATATATATATATATATTGTAATTTTTGCTTTTTTTTTTTGTTTTTGTTTTTTTTTTGGTTTTTTTGTTTTTTTGTTTTTTTTTTGGTTTTTTGTCTGTTTACATAGGAATGTAGAAAAAGAGGTTGCATTTGGAAGCTCCCTTATGCAAAGTACTGTACGACAGCATCAGAATTGGTGGGCGTATTGAAGTTATGCCCATCCATGTCGGCTAGGATCAGGGCTCCTCCAGAGAAGGCCTTCTTCACCACATATGGGCCCTTATAGGTTGGGGCAAGCTTTCCGCTGTGATAAGGTATGGCCTGGTTACACTTTTTCAAGACTAGGTCGCCTTCTTCAAAGACATTGGGTCAAACTTTGTTTTTGAATGCTTGCTTGATGCAGCGTTGGTACAACTGTCCATGGCACATTGCGGTCATGTGCTTCTTGTCTATCATGTTCAGTGGTTCATATTGGGAACAACCCATTCAGCTTCTGACAGCTCTGTCTATGATAAGATTCTGAGAGATGAGAACTCTACCTCTATGGGGACGACGGCTTCCATTCCGTAGACTAAGGAATACGGGGTTGCACCCGTGAAAGTACGAACAAAAGTACAATAGGCACATAAGGCAAATGGCAAGAACTCGTGCCAATCCTTATAGGTGTCTGTCATCTTCACCAAGATCTTCTTTATGTTCTTGTTGGTGGCTTCTACTACACCATTCATTTGAGGACAGTAAGGAACCGAATTTCAGTGTTCGAACTTAAACTGTTGGCAAAGTTGCTCTATCATTTTCCTATTTAGGTTTATCCCATTATCTGTAATGAGTTCTCTTGGTACGCCGTAGCGGTAAATGATGTTTTTGTTCAAGAATCGGGCTACCACAGCTTGGGTGACACTTTTGTACGAAGCGGCTTCCACCCACTTGGTGAAGTAATCGATAGCCACCAAGATATACTCATGCCTATTGGAGGCTTTTGGAATCATGGGTCTGATGACGTCTATTCCCTAGGCTAAAAAAGGCCATGGCGCTGTTAGAGAATGCAGAGGTTGGGGAGGAACATTCTTTCTACTCTAATAGACTTGGCAATGGTAGCACATCCTTACATGCTGGATGCAGTCGCTTTCAATGGTGAGCCAATAGTAGCTGGCTTTCATGATTATTTGGGCCAACAAGGGTCCACTGGCATGGGCTCCAAGCAAGCCTTCATGCATTTCTTCCATCAAATGGCTAACCTTAGGGGCATCTTTGCATCGAAGCAAAGTTGTATCATGGTTTCTCTTGTACAGGACTTCTCCACTTAAGAAGAATTGGCACGCCAAGCACCTGATGAACTTCTTCTCACTGTTTGTGGCCCTAGGCGGGTATTCACTATTTTTGATATATGTCTTGATATCATGGTACCATGGCTTCTCATCAACTTCAGCTTCGACATTCATGCATTCTTTGATATTCATGTAGTATGCCGGCATGCCGTGAACCTCTATGTGCAATTGTCGCATCTCCTCCTTCTGCTAACTTAACCATGCTAGCCAAGGTGGTTAAAGCATCAGCGAACTGGTTGTGTGCTCGGGGCAAATAAGCAAAGGTAATGTTTTGGAACTTTGGGATTAAACGGTTGACGCACTTGTGATATGGAATCAACTTGGTGTCTCAGGCTTGCCACTTTCCCTTTATTTGGGAGATGATCAACAGGGAATCTCCAAAGACACTTAGATCATTTGCGCCAAACTCTAAGGCAACTTGCAGGCCTACTATGTACACCTCACACTCTGTGACGTTGTTGGTGCAATCAAAATTCAACTTGACTGAAATAGGGGTTTACTGGCCCTACGGGGATACTAGAACTGCTCCCACTCCATTTCCAGTGCTATTGGCAACTCCATCGAAATAAAGCTTCCAACGCCATGGTTCTACATTGCTTGGTTCTAGTTCTATCGCCAAAACATCCTCGTCTAGGAAGAGGGATTCTGAAAATTCTGGATCATTCAATGGTTGGTCCGCTAGGTAATCAGCTATGGCCTGGCCCTTAATGGCCTTTTGTGTCACAAACACGATATCAAACTCAGATAGTAACATCTGCCAACGGGAGATATTCCCTATGAGGGCAGGCTTTTCGAAGATGTACTTGATAGGGTCCATGCGGGAAATCAACTGCGTGGTGAAGTAGAGCATGTATTGCCTCAACTTGCATGAGGCCTATGCTAGGGTGCTACACGTCTTCTTGATGGCAATGTAATTGATCTCACAACTAGTGAACTTCTTACTCAGGTAGTAAATCACCTTCTCTTTTTGATTGGGTTCATTTAATTGGCCTAACATGCAACCCCTGGATGCTTCTTGCACTACTAGATAGAGAATCAACGGATGTCCTAGTGTCGGGGGAACCAGAATAGGGGGTTCAACAAATACTGTTTAATCTTGTCAAAGGCCACTTGACATTCATCTGTCCATTCTATTTTTGTATCCTTCTTCAAGAGCTTGAACAAGGGATTGGATGTGGCGGTCAACTGCACTATGAAGCAAGCTATGTAATTGATCCTTCCTAAGAAGTTTTGAACTTGTTTCTCGGTTTTTGACACAGACATGTCCCTGATGGCCTAGATTTTTGCTAGGTCTGCTTCAATTCCTCTCTGGCTGACTATGAAGCCAAGCAATTTCCCTGAATTGGCTCCAAAGACGCACTTGTTAGGGTTAAGCCTCAACCTGTACTTGACAAAGCGCTTGAATAGCTTTCTCAAATCTATCAAATGATCTCCTGGAGTGCGCAACTTAGTGATCATATTGTCCACGTAGACTTTGATCTCCTTGTGCATCATATCATGGAATTACCATGGCTCACTAGTAGGTCGCCCCAGCATTCTTCAAGCCGAATGGCATGACATCGTAGGCGTAAGTTCCCTAATGTGTGGTGAACACTATTTTGGCTTTGTCTTCTTCATCCATTTTGATTTGATTATAACCCAAGAATTTATCCATAAAGGAGAAGAACATGTTGGTCACGGTGTAATCAATGAGGGTATCGATATGTGGCAAGGGAAAGTTATCCTTTTCCAGAGAATCTATCCATAAAGGAGAAGAACATCTTCCATTGTTTCACTTCTATATGCAATCCTAACACTCCTTTTTGTCATTTTTACACCTGAACATCACTATATCCTTCCTTTTATCAATATTCTTATATCGAAAACATCATTTTTCATCATTTTCACTTGAATCCAAAATCTAATGTTATCTTCTTCTTTTGCAGTCCTCATCGCCTTATGCTAGTAGGGGAAGCACTAACAAGGTGGTGGAGTGGTACAACCTCCTTGTTCCCGAAACTAGGGCTCACATCCAGGAAGCAGGTTTCGAGCCTATCCTTAGCCTTCTACTGGAAAGGTCCACAAGTGCTACTTTGGTGCAATGCCTCATCGAGAGGTGGTGGGATACTACTTATACCTTCCATATTACTTTGCGGGAGATGACGATGACTCTTTATAACTTCTACCACATGACCGACCTTAGCTTCAAAGGGGCCATCATTAGTTTGGATGGTGTGTCAGGAATCAAGTTGGGTCTTGACATATTGGGGAGGAACTACTCCACCAAGACCATCTGCTACTTTGACTTGGTGTCGGATTACATGCTTCTCCCATAAAAAACTACAGAGAAGCGCGTCCGAATGGCTAGGGCCTTTCTTCTACACTTGTTAGGAGCTTAGCCCTTCGCTAATGGTCGGCAAACGGTGTCCTTGAGGTGGCTTACCCTCTTTCAAGACTTTGCAGAGGCACGGAGGGCCATCTGGGGGCAGGCATGTCTTGCCTATCTTTACTCTACTCTCGAGACTCTTAGCCCTGGCACCTTGCGGCAGCTTGTGGGGCCTTGGAAGCTCCTTAAGGTTAGTTCTCTTTCCATTTCTTGTATTTTCATTCGTAGCTTGTAGTCTTGCAAACTGTATCATCTTGTAAACTGTCATCTTGCATCTGACCTATGGCTTGTGTTTCCTTTTGTAGCGGTGGATTGTTAGGTATGGCGCCGATCTAAGTTTGAAGGAATTCTCTCGAGTGAGGGCCTACCTTGTTGGGTTAACTTTGGATAAGATAAGTTTAAGAGTTCCAGTTTTCATGCTTCTTCATGCATTTCCCCAAAGATACTTTTCTTCTAACCTTGTATCTTTATAGGTCAACTGGACTTCATAGGCCAGCCAGCCCCTTCCTGTTTCTCCAAATTTGGAAGCTACTGCCATTATTGCTTTGGAGATTACCCAGCCCTTTGAAGGAGTAGGTTTGAGGGCACTCTACTTAGTGGAGAGGGTGCGGTGTCAACTGGTGGGTAGAGATGACCCACAGATTCCAATGGATCCTCTGGAGTTCATGCTTACCCCACACTCCATGACCGATGTTGAGTACAACTCGTAGGGGAGTGATGTTCCCTACGTCGAGCGGCTCCTTGATGGATTGGATTATAAGGAATTCAACATCACTCGCCTCATGCCTTCCCTTATTGTTTAGGTATATGCTTAACCTCTTCTTCTTCTTTTCCTTTTCCTTTACCTTGTTTGTCATGGCTTCTAATGGTGGAAAACTGTAGTAGGAAGAACACTGGTGAGCTAATTGATCCTTCACATCTCCCTTGGATGGTCTATGCTTATGGTCCTGATGGCTTTGCTCTGGAGTGCGTCGTGCCTCGTAATCCCAATGTTATGGGCTACCCTTTTCCTCTAAACACCTGGGCGGTGAGTTCTTCTTTCCCTTTGTTCTATTTTTTTTCTTGTTGTCTTTTTTTTTTTCTGTCACTAACCCTTCTTTCTTCGAACTGCAGCCCACCATCCAAGATCATGAGGAGTTCGTATGGTTGGCTAGAAAAATCTCAAGTTGGAGGTGACCAACTATTCAAGGAGCTTATACGGTCCAGGACCCAGGCGGTGGTGATGATGATGATGATGATGGTGGAGATGAGGAGGATTCGAAGGCAACTCCTAGCTACCAACCAAGGAATAGGCGACACCATTGATTACCTGTAGTTAAGACACATAGGCATACAACACACATCTTTCTTTTTTTTGTTGCTTTTATTTTTATTTCCTTTAGCAAACATTTGAATTCAGTTTGAGACAAAGGGTTGTACTTAAGAACATCCTTTTATATTTATGATTTTAATTGGGACTAGTACTTAATTTACAAGATATATGGTTAATTGTATGTTTTTATACAACATTGCTTCTTTGATGCTTGAAGTCTTGTGCTTGAGATATGCCTTGAATGATCCTTTAGGTCGTAGGAACCTTAGGGATGCCTTGGAGTGGAAAAACCATGCTTAAAACAAGGGAGAATGAGCTTTTGCCAAGCGTTCTACGCTCGTGGAAATGGGCCTGCGTACGTAGCTTTGACTTTGCATACGTAGGGTTGACCTTGCGTATGTGGGACGCAAATCAGAGGAAACCCTAACCGCCCTAGTTAAGTATAAAAGTAGCCGTTTAGGTCCTAAAACCCTCACCAACATATTTTCAACTTAGAGAGAACCTTTCTGAGGTCCCCCAATGGCAAAAAAGTCTCCACTCGATGTCTCGATTTGGATTAGGAGGCTCGGTCCTGATTTCAAGGATTCCATCTCCCCCTATGGTCTTTCTTGTGTCTTTCCATACCATCAAATAAGGGTGGATGAGCCTCTTCTTCATGCTACTGCCAACTATTGGGTCCCTACTCGGCATGTTTTTCATTTCAATGGAGTAGAACTATGCCCCACTATTGAAGAATTTGGTGCCGTCATGGGTAAACTAGAGATTGACGATCTCGTCTTCCCTACCATGGGTGGGGAACTCCCCTTCTTGTTGCAAGTTGTGTTGGGCATCCCTCTTGCTACGGCAAATAGGTTGTGTGTCTTTGGCAAAGTCAATCTTAACTTGGTTTTTGCACACTTTTCTGGCTCAGCCTTTCCTGTGGATGAAAGGCCACGTTCATACTTTCTTTGTGCCTTTTGCTTATGTGCTCTTGCAAGGTACTTCTTGGTCCAAAGGTCATATTGTGTGGACCTCCGGATGTGCATAGTGGCTTATGAGCTAAAGAGAGTTAACCTGGTGGGCTTAATCTTGGCGGAAACCCTCAATGGTTTGGATGCCTTTCATAGGAAAGAAGCAAGCTTCTTTACGGGAAGTCCTTTTCTTCTTCAAGTATAATCCCTAACTTTTTCCTAGGTTCTCAACCTAGCGGGATTCCTCTAATTTTGCATAGATTGCCTCTCGGTTTTCAACCCATCAAGGCATCTTATATCGACTTTCATTATTATTTATATATATTTTTTCACTCAAAATTTTTTTTTTTCCAGATATGGCTACAAGAGAGGCTTCGGTTGTTTCAACCTCCTACCGTACATCCTAGCACATACCTCCCTAGGCATTATAGGGACTGCCGGCTTCATCAAAATGACATGAGCTTTGAGGCGTACATGAAGCTTATGGGTCACATCAAGGAGACCGACATTCAATGGGTCATGGAGTGGTGGCACATCTCAAGCATGGTTCACAGTTGCTGCAAGGACTAGTGTATGCCTTTAGTTAGACTTCGTTGGTGCTTATACTACTCCACTTGTCATATCTCAAGGCAATTTGGAGAGTGTCAAGGAGCTCCTAATGATAAAGGTGCCTTCCATACCGAGGTGTTTACCAACAGGATCTTGGGTATGCTTTGTGAGGCTTGGCCACACTGTAGGGTGAGTAGAGGCTTAGCTCCTCCTCGATACATCTATCCCACTGCGAGGTACAAGCAATGGTTGGAGGATGACATGAAGTGAATTTTGAGGGATGAGAAAGCTTACATGAAGACTAGCTAGAAAGCAAGGATGGCTCAGTGACCACCTTGAGATGCCCCATATTTTACTTTTCTGCACTTTATGATTTTCATGTTTTTGTTTTTGAATTTAATAAAGGATTGGAATGTTCCAAATCCCCTATGAAAACAATCTTGTTACATTTTAATTTGAGCAATAAGAGAATCACTTTTTTATTATCTTTGCTTATTGTGATCTCATTCCTTTGTTTTTTTTTTTTTTTTTCATTGCCATGTAATTTTTGCCCATGACCCTTCGGGAATTTTTGCCATCCCCATGGTCTTTTCCCCTAACTTTTGCCTAGACCGCCCTTTAAGGTTTTCAATCTAGCAGGGTTCTTTTGCCTTAATTTTTTCCTAGGCTGCTCTTTCGGGTTTTCAACCTAGCAGGCTTTTTTTCTCATTTCTTTATTTTCTTTAAATGTTATATTTCCGGAGTCTGGCCATGTTAATTGGGCGAAGCATCTCTTCCCCATCGAAATCTATGATCCTTGTAGCACCTCCAGACATGATCTTCTTAATGGTAAAAGGCCCAGACCACCTTGGTTTCATCTTTCCTCTTGGATCAAAAGTTTCATCTCTAAGCACGTTTAGGACCAAGTCCCCTTCTTTAAGGTTTCTCAGTTTCACTTTCTTGTTGAATGCTCTAGAGATACTTTTTTGGTACCCTTGTGCATGATATTGTGCCCTAGCCCTCTTCTCATCTATCAAGGTCAATTGCTCATATCTCGCCTTAGCCCAATCCTCTTCTAGGACCTTGGTTTCCACCAATACCCTCAAAGATTGTATCTCTACCTCAATAGGAAGCACCGCCTCACTACCATAAACCAAAGAGTAAGGTGTTGCCTTAGTCAACGCACAGATAGAAGTTCTATAACCCCATAAGGCAAACGGAAGCTTCTCGGCTACCATCTTGGCTAGGATGTTCTTCACATTCTTATTAGCTGCTTCTACGACCCCATTAGCTTGTGGTTGATATGGTAAAGACTTGTGATGCTCAATGCTATATTCTTCCATGACTCTCTGAACTTCACCCTCAAAGTGGGAACCATTATCGAAGATGATCTTTTGGGGCACCCCAAACTGACATATGATGTTATTTTCTAAGAACCAAGCCATATGCTTAGCCTTCAATATGAAGTAGGAGGTTGTTTCCACCCATTTGGTGAAATAGTCAATTACTACCAGGATGTATTCATGCCCATTTGAAGCCTTAGGAGCTATCCTTCTAATCACATCTATGCCCCAAACCAAGAATGGCCATGGAGAAGTCATGCTATACAACTCACTAGGTGGTACATGGTTCAAGTTGGCATGTGTCTGACAATTATGGCAACTCTTCACATAGTCTATCTAATTGGTCTCCATCGTATTCCAATAGTACCCAATCCTTAGGATTTTCTTGGCTAACATTCTCCCATTCATATGTGGGCCACAAATCCCTTGATGAACTTTCTTCCATTACTTTCTCGGCTTCTTCCTTCTTCAAGAAATGAAGGTGCATACCATTGTAGGACCTTCTATAGAGTTGTCCTCCACATAGGATGTATTGTATTGCCATCATCCTAATGGAACGACGTTCTCTCTTGTCGGCACCATCCAGATATGCACCAAGTTCCAAGAACTTCAAGATGTCATAGTACCACGGAACTTCCTCTTCCTCTACGGTCATTACTGATGCTTCGGTCTTCCCTTTATGCATCATTCACCCCAAAACACATACATTTCCATCCATAAAGCATAAGGAACCCAACCACACACATATACAAACCCTAGCATTCATCTAGCATGTGAAAACCCTATCATATCATAAATCTAAAACGAGGCAGCAACTCAATCATAGCAGCAAGGTATCATGGTAATCGCAAAATTATATAAAACATGTAATTGGAATTAGAAGACATAAAACAAATATTCAAGCAATATACATCATCAAATGCATGTTCATACTAATGCATGACTTACCTTTACTTACCTTTCAACAACACAGCACCTATGGCATCACGTATGAGCATGTGAATGCATGTACATAGCATCTTAAATAAGAAAACCCTAATCTAACAAGCTAAAAGAAAACAAGCAAATAAAACATGTGAAACAGGAACTCAGATACAGATATGTATGTGAAAAAGACTTAAATAGAGGCAAAATATGTGAAACAAGCAAACCAAACAAAGCAGAATCCGAATTAGGGTTTCTAGGCAAATGCCTACGTACGCAGATAGAGGCCTGTGTACACAGGCCAAATCCCATGTATGCCGGATTTGACCTGCGTACGCATGCTCATGACATGCGTGTGCGGGTTGTTCA
Source organism: Notholithocarpus densiflorus (assembly GCA_030021035.2). Taxonomy (NCBI): domain Eukaryota; kingdom Viridiplantae; phylum Streptophyta; class Magnoliopsida; order Fagales; family Fagaceae; genus Notholithocarpus; species Notholithocarpus densiflorus. Next base: position 4,770,069 of record JARYZH020000024.1, on the reverse strand, counting down.
AAAACCCTAACCCAGAAACACGAAATAGAAAAACAGAGCATAAAAGAAGAACATAAAATCTAACAACCCATCATGCTTATAAACGTCAAAAAACATAAAGCTAAGCTAAACAAGCATATATAAATGTAAACTAAATAAGAAAAACATATTGAAATGACAGAAAAGAAATGAAAGCTAGAATGAATACCTTAAAGCAAAAAGCTCATAGGCTTGATTTTTTATCGTTCCCCTCAATCAAATCTATTCACAAACCAATAAGAAAGTGATTAGCAACGTTAAACTAAAAGGATTGGGGCCAGAAATGGTCCCAATCAAACAAAATTGATTTGAGAGTGTTTTGTGAAAAACTCTCTTTTGATTCACTATTTTCTAGTGAATCTTGTATTTTTCCCATGAGATTTCTATGTGTTTTGAAAACGTCTCATGTAAGGCTTTATATAGTGAGAAAAGGGGTTTGGAATGGTTCCCAGACGATGTGGGATTCATTCCAAACCTCAGCCATTATTGCAGAAAACTTGCCTTTTCTATACTAGAGAGATAGATGACAGTATCAAGGACACTCATCTATAACATGATTTGAGGAGGCACCCTTCTACTCAGGCGCGGAAGGGTCAGGCATGCTCTTCTTTCCCTTCTGTTTGTCAGTTTGGTATATATATTATGTATGTTGATAGGCAGCTTGTCAATTTAAGGTGCATCACCATCAGGGATGTGGACTTGGTCCCTACTTTGGAGGACTATGATCGCTTTCTTTCTCTTCCTACCCCTGTGAGTCGGGTTTAATGGCCATCGACTCGATCCCACTTTCGCAAGCGATTGGAGAAGCTATTAGGCCTGAAAATGCCTGTAGTGGATTTTATGAACCCGATATTGGAGCGGTTTAGGAGGTAGCATCCTCTAGGATTTTTTGATTTATCGGTTTGGCCTAGCTGAGTGCCCTGCTGCTTATCGAGAGGACTTTGTGGACTTGGAGGAGCATTAAGCCTTCTACAGGCGCCAGGCCTTTATGGTGGCCTTCTTTAGCACAGTGTTATTCCCTTCTCAGCCGGGTTCTATCAGCTTTGCAGTTTTACCCCTGGTGAGTACTCTACCTCATAGCACTTTCTTTATCCCCTCTATCCTCTCTAAAACTATTTGATCTCTTTCTCTGTGCCATGAGATGGGTAGTAGTAGGCTTGGTTGTTGTGTGCATTTGTTGAAGCTTTGGTTCTGTAGCCATTTGAGTGTGATATTTAGAGCTTAACCCGCGGGGTTCTTGAAGAGGAATAGAGTTAAGATCACTGTAGCCCTTGATCTTCCTTTTACGGGGGATACCACTGCTCGGTTGAGGTATTTGTTTAACTTGGGTCCCACTGACTAGGTATGGAGAGTCAAGTGGGGAGTTACTAGGTGTAGGGTTAGGCCCACTGTGTTGGTTTACTTAGCATCTCTTTAGTGGGCATCTGGGGTTGTACAGGATACTATCTAGGTATGGCCATGAGGCAATTTGGGGGTACCCAGTATGTTCCTCGACTCAGCAATCTTTCTATCATCATTTATGAGTATGGACTCCAGGATATTGACACAGTCATCCTAGATCGCGTTTTTGATTTCTAGAAGGAGTGCAGGTCGACTATTGATTACCCCATTTGTCCCGGGGATGATTATGAGTGGTCTACCACTGAGTTTAGAAAGTGCAGAGCCACCAAGGATCTATGTTTCATTATTAACCTGTCAGTTCCTGATCCAGTTGTCCCTCGCTTGATTACACATTAGAGTTTGAGATCAGAGTTGAGAGTACTCTTAGGGACTTGAGTATGGGTCAATTGATGAGCCTAGTGAGCCACAGTTGGCATTTCATCATCTCCAGGCTGAGGTAGCCGAGAAGGAGGAGGTATTGAGAGTCGCTACAGTCGAGACTACACATTGTAGGTTTTGCTTGATACAAAGAGGCAGGGTTGCACCTCGAGTCCTAGTCTAGAGAGGGAGCTGGTTTGTCTTCAATATTCATATAGTAGGCTTAGCGAGATTGCCAGAGATTTGGGCTTTGATGCTCAGGGTTACTTCTTACCCATTCCTTGGATGATTCGATTCTTCTCACCGCCTTTAAGGTGCTACGCAAGGCGGTGTTAGACCGTTTGGGCCATGTTTGACTTGCTGGAGTCTTTTCTGTTTCTTTTCATTTCTGTACATAAGCTATGTAGTTATTATTCCACCATGTATGGAAAGGTCTATTGTATAGTCTAGTTTTGGGTTTTTTAAGTATAGTCTAGTTTGTATGGCATGCTTAAAAATGGAAAGGAGGTGGAAACAGAGATGTTTACGCATATATTTATCAGCAGGAGATATTTATGTTTATGACATTCGTGTTTGGAAGCATAATGATGAATGCATGAAAGGATTAGAAAGGCACAAAGTAGGCATGTTCAATGAATATGTGCACAAATGCTTTGAGAATGCAAGATCATACAAATAAAATGGTAAATGTAAATCTATGCATATCAACATCTCAGGTTCCAAAGGATACATCTTGTTCAAGATGGATCTTTCCCATTCCCATTGGGGTACACCTTCCATTGGTGTGTGCCATAGAATCTTTGAACAAACCACAGCAAGCCATGCGTGTTGCAAACAAAGAGTAACCTGAGAGGGTCCATCCTCTCTTTCCTTGATCTTGATTATGAACCCGAGCGGATTCAACTGACTAAATTTTCTTTCAAAATATGACCGGGCCAGAGTTGGCTGCCTATGTACCTTCACTGGGAAGGATCAAGCCATCACATAGTTCAACTGACATTACAAATTTTGATTGCCTTAATTTTTTCCTAGACCTCCCTTTCGGGTTTTCAATCTACCTTTTCATATTTTGTATTTTTTTTCTTTTTTGTTTGTTTTTTGTTTGTGTGCTTAGGAATGTAAAAAAAAGAGGTTGCACTTGGAGGCTCCCTCATGCAAAGTATTGTATGACAGCATTAGAATTAGTGGGCATATTAAAATCGTGCCCATCCATGTTGGCTAGGATCAAGGCTCCTCTAGAAAAGGCATTCTTTACCACGTACAAGCCCTCGTAGGTCGGGGCAAACTCCTACAACCAGTTGTTGCATCATGCGCATCATTTGTACCATCTTCTATTTCAGAAGAGCGATCTCATGAATGTTTTCCTCAATGGGGCAGACATCTCTTTAGCAAGAGACCTAGTGATGATAGGATCACGATGTGATGGTAATTTGGACTATTTCCTTCGAGCAATCTTTTCTCTTTATAATCCGGGAAAGGAAAAGAACGGGATGGGAAAGAAATGAGGTACATTTGAAAATTTCACAATGTGGAAACACAAAACAAACACGAAGCTAGTTTAGGTTCTTACTTATTAAAAATACACCTATCATTTTCGAATATATTGGCTTGGACCTTTAAGCGGGTTTTTATCATGGTGAGTTTCTATAGTGATGCAGAATTAATGCACAAGCTTGGCAAGTAACCAAAACTTCCATATCATGCTTGAAATTGTGGGATGGACCCTTCTCTTTTGATTACATAGAAAGAAATGCTTTTATAAAACTTTGGCTTTTTACAATGCCCCCAAAACATGGGCTATAGACAATGGCTCCAATAGTGGGCCTGTTACAATACAAGGAAATTCAAATTTACAATGAAGAGGCTTCATTCTGGATGGCCTTGCCTTCTCAAAGAAGATCTTGGACTCTTGGCGATGTCCTCATTCATGCAGAGTTAGGGCTACTTACCACAAATTTTATTTGTGCACATTTACAAGATAGAGCCATTAGTGTATGCATGCATGCCCTTGTAGGGTTGGAAACCCTTAAGGATTGGGTATGATCTAATGTGCAAGCAACAGGGTCGCATTTCCCTAGGGGTTAATCACAGATGCTGTGTAAACAGGATGGATAGAACCTAGAGTAGAGCACAACTCTTTGACACAAGTAAAAACAAGAGCAAACTTGCAAACAAAAACTATACACTTTCCTTTTGACTTATTTTGAAAGCAATCCTAAGAAGGATATCCTACCCTAGGCTTGGGTGGTCACTCGGATTTGGCTCTTCCTAGTCCTCACAGGTTTTGACTTAGATTAGGCCAACTATATGAGACACGGCTTAACTAGTAAGTTGGTCCTATTCTTAAGGGGGACCTCAATCATCTAATCCTTACCTTCATAGAAGTTGTGGGATAGAGCAGATCAAGGGGGCCTTTTCAACATAATCCCTTTCACCCATGGACCTAGGAAAGGCCTACAATTCAGCATCCAATCACTATCTAAGGTATACGCATCCATCATTTGCCTTCTACATTGATTCCAGGTTCGACCCAATATGAGGGTTAATATCATGCATTTTGAAATGAAAAGGGTGTTAGGACATAAGTGATTCAATGTTAGGAACATATGTCAATATTTTATGTAATTGGCTAATCCTTTGACAAAATGCACTTTACTTGTAATTGGGTAAATCTAGGATATGTTTAATGCTTCAAGAAACAAGGTTTCAAGTTCAAGTGTTAAAGCCATGCAAGTCTGTCCAAGAATCAAGTAATGAAGTGCCAGATTTTAAAGCTCGACAGCTAGCTCAACAGCTAGCATCTATCAAGGTTTAAAAGCTGCTGAAGCTCGTGGCTCGACAGCTAGCTCGATAGATGGCTATCTATCGAGGTTTATGAAGTTCAGTTTTTCAAGCTGATTTTTATCCAATCCGTGAATGTATGTTTGGGCTTTCTTTTCTCACTACCCTAAACATATATAAGGATTATTTTGAGGGCTGTAAAAGGTTACACAAGTTGCACAAGAGCACAATTCCACAAGTGTGAAGAAAGGTGTGATCGGAAACCTAGTTTGCCCTAGTTCATCTTTCTCTTGAAGAAGCTGCTGTGTTTGTACACCGTAAGGTTTTGTGACCAAGGAGCTTCTTGATTTTCATCGTCTGGATGAACTAAAGAACTTTGCTGCCAACATCTTTCTCAAGTTGGTGATTAAGTCGCATACTAGGATCCGCGCAATTGGTTAGTCACGTACTGGGAACCGTGCATTGAAAGGAGAGATTGTCACTATAGAACAAGTCCAATTGGGAATTGGGGTAAGGGTTCAACTGTAGGTTGGTATAAGGTACTAGGATTCCTTTACTTGTAACCGCTTGTTTTGATAATAGGGGATTCTCGGGAGTGGTGATCTTAAAATCACCCGGTGGCGTTTTTGCCGTGTAGGTTTTCCCCATTCGTAAACAAATCACCGTGTCAATTTATTTTCTGCTGCATACTTTAGTTAATTGGTGATTTGTTTGTGCTACCACATGCTTTGCATGTTAATTTGATTAATTAATAAACTTAACTAATTAATCAATTAATATATCACTAGGGGTCAATACATTCTTGGCCTACCAAGTGGTATCAGAGCAGGCACACTCTGATTAGGGTTAATCTTTGCTGTGTGATTCATTGACCTTTGTTTGTCATGGATAGAGGACAGTCTCTTATTATACCTCCTTTATTTGATGGCACTAACTATGCATATTAGAAAGTACGCATAAGAGCTTTCTTGTAGTCGTTAGATGAGAAAGTGTGGCAAGCTGTGGAGATAGGCTGGACTAAGCCTACGGAAGCGCCGGCCGACTGGGATGATGCTAAGATCAAGGTGGCAAACTTTAACAGCAGGGCACTACATGCTCTATTCAGCGCAGTCACTAATGAGGAATTCAAGAAGATATCCTTCACTAAAACTACTAAGGAAGCATAGACCATTCCCCAGACAACCTATGAAGGAACTAAGGCTATCAAGGATTCAAAGTTTCAAAGGTTTACTACGAGCTTTGAAGAGATCAAGATGGAGGAGGATGAGTCGTTTGATGAGTTCTATGCCAAGCTCAAGAACATAGTAAACTCAGCCTTTAATCTTAGGGAAACCATTCCTGAACCCAAGATTGTGAGAAAGGTGCTTAGATCTCTACTTGAGAGATTCCATGCCAAGATCACTGCCATTGAGGAATCAAAGGACATCAACAAAATTCCTTTGACTGAGCTAGTTGGAAATTTGTAGACCTATGAGTTGGGTTTGACGAGGATAAGGAAATCAAGCAAGAGTAAGAGCATGGCTTTGAAAGTCAAGAGCAGTGAAACTGATGAGTCTTCAGACGACGAAGATTCTAAGATGAAATCCTATATCATGAGGCAGTTCAAGAATTTCATGAAGAATGCCAATGCGAAAGGATTTGATAAGGACCGAAAGCAATCCAGTTCCTCACAGTTCAAGAACCAAGATAAAGGGAAAAAGGATGCTAGGGATGGTGGTCAGTACACTGTTCCCTCAGGACCAAAGTGCTTTGGGTGTCAAGGTTTCGGTCACATGAAACAAGAGTGCCTTACTTATCTCAAGACCATCGGAAAAATCAAGGCACTTGCTGCTAAGTCATTCTGTCATATTTTTCTGACACTGACCTACCCACTGTCATCTATAGTAGGGGTTAGAAGTCACTTTGTGGCATCCTGATCACGTGCCCTTCCATGATCATACAGGAGTTCTACTCCAATATTCACGGATATGATTACTTTATACCCCAGTTTGTCACTCGCGTTTGGGGTATACGCATAGTAGTTACTCTGGGTATTGTATCCGAGGTACTACACGTGCCTAGGGCAGCGTATCCTAACTACCCTGGCTGTGAGCGTCTGAGGACAGTGTCCAAAGACGAACTCTCATCTCTATTTTGTGATACACCTTCTCCATGGGGTGACCGTCAAAACACCTTATGCTCGGCCTTTGCTAAAGGTCCGAGAATCCTAAACATGGTGATGACATTTATTCTTCATCCTTTATCTCACTATAAAACTATCACAGAGCCTCATCCTCGGTTTTTGTTATCCCTCATTGAGGGTCTTACTATTGACTTCCCTTCACACTTTATACTCTCCCTTATAGATGTCTATAAGGACACTGCAACTCATGATAAGCTCATTTTTCCTTCCGCTATCACGAGACTCCTTCGCCACTTTTCTGTCTCCTATCCCGAGTCTCCCCACTTCACTTTCATGTGTGCCATTGACGCCACTACCGTTAAGCGGAGTCTTGTACAACTTCACTCGAGGCAGCCCCAGACTGAGACGGCCGCACCTCCAGCTTCTACTGCTCCATCCACCTCTGCTCCTTCTTCTTCAGCAGGTGGAGTGACCCTTGAGGCCATCATGGCATAGCTTGTGCGCATGGATGCTCGCCTGGACACTCTTAGCGATGAGTTGTATCAGGTGAACACCCGTGCTGGTCGTATCGCACGACAACATGCTGTGATGGGTGGTTACATAATGGCTTCCTCTCCCGAGGCATCTGAGGATGAGAGTGATGGCTCCGGCAGTGCTGATGATGCTGAGGATGATGATGATGGCTCGCTGAGTGATGATGAGATGTCTACTTGATGTACTTACCCCTTTGTCACTCGTGACAAAAAGAGGGAGTAGTTTTGAGATGAGAGTAGTCATACTCATAGGGGGAGGGTTAGTTTAGGAGATAGGGGGAGTGTTTATATTAAGGGATGTAGTGAGGACTTTATGTATCTTTTTATTTTCTTTCTATTTTAGATACATTGTTCATGTACCTTAGATCATGTGATCATGTTGTGATAGCAAACCTTGTACTTGTTGATATATATACATTTGAGGTTGTTATTACAGTTCTTTCACCTATCTTTACATGTGTTGTTTCTTTTCCTTCTTAATACACATGTTTCTTATTTATTGTATGCAATCTATTATTTCTGTTTCACACTAAGATACCGTGATGAGTTTTGTTTAAAGTGTTTCAGAAATATAGGTTCTCAAAGTCTTCTTGCCATGAACTTTCTTCTTGCAAAGTTTTTCAAGAGTTTGTGTTAGGATAGATTTTAATGTATTCAACAAGTGAATATGAGTTGAGTGATTTATGACTTCTCTTATATCTCATTTGTTTGTTGTGGTTTTGTCACGGATTGCCAAAGGGGGAGATTGGTAGGACATATGTGATTCAATGTTAGGAACATATGTCAATATTTTATGTAATTGGCTAATCCTTTGACAAAACGCACTTGTAATTGCGTAGATCTAGGATGTGTTTAATGCTTCAAGAAACAAGTTTTCAAGTTCAAGTGTTAAAGCCATGCAAGTCTGTCCAAGAATCAAGTAATGAAGTGCCAAATTTTAAAGCTCACCAGCTAGCTCGACAACTAGCATCTATCGAGGTTTAAAAGCTGCTGAAGCCCATGGCTCGACAACTAGCTCGATAGATGGCTATCTATCGAGGTTTTTGAAGTTCAGTTTTTCAAGCTGATTTTCATCCAATCCGTGAATGTATGTTTGGGCTTTCTTTTCTCACAACCCTAAACATATATAAGGATTATTTTGAAGGCCGTAAATGGTTACACAAGTTGCACAAGAGCACAATTCCACAAGTGTGAAGAAAGGTGTGACCGGAAACCTCGTTTGCCCTAGTTCATCTTTCTCTTGAAGAAGCTGCTGTGTTTGTACACCGTAGGGTTTTGTGACCAAAGAGCTTCTTGATTTTCATCGTCTGGATGAATTGAAGAACTTTGCAACCAACATCCTTCTCAAGTTGGTGATTAAGTCGTGTACTGGGATCTGCGCAATTGGTTAGTCATGTACTGGGAGCCGGGCATTGAAAGGAGAGATTGTCACTACAGAACAAGTCCAATTGGGTATTGGGGTAAGGGTTCAACTGTAGGTTGGTATAAGGTACTGGGATTATTTACTTGTAAGCGCTTGTTTTGATAATAGTGGATTCTTGGGAGTGGTGACCTTAAAATCACCCAGTGGGGTTTTTGCCTTATTGGTTTTCCCCATTCGTAAACAAATTACCGTGTCAATTTATTTTCCGCTGCATACTTTAGTTAATTGGTGATTTGTTTGTGCTACCACGCGCTTTGCATGTTAATTTGATTAATTAATGTTGGGAAATTTAGACCCCGGTTGATAGAATTAACAAGTTTTAAACCCAAGTTGTTAATTAGATTTATTATGAATAAACCTTGTTAAAACAAACAAACATCAATATCATGCAGCAGAAAAAATAAATAAGACAAGATATGATGACCCAGGAAAACCAATGAAACAAACTAGTTTCACAGTAAAAAACCTAGGGGGAAACCTTCCCGAAAAGCAATTCACTATAGTAAAGAGAAGTTTCAGATCTAGTACAAAACCTTTGTCCCAGTACGTGACTAACCAATTGCGCGAATCCCAGTACGTGACTTAATCACCAACTAGAAGAAGATTGTTGGTTGCAACGTTCTTCACTTCATCAACAATGAAGATCAAGAGGCACTTGGTTACAAAACCCTAAGGCGCAAAGACGCAGTAGCTTCTTTCATAGAGAATAAGGCATCGGTCACCTTTTTCATATGTTCTCCTTGTATTCTCTTATGTGACGGCCTCTAAAATAAGTCTTATATAGGTCTAGGGTTGTGAGAAAAGAAACCCTATACATACATGTCAGCATGGGCCAAAAATCAGATCTGAAAATCTGAATTCCCGTAACCTCGATCGATCGGGAGACAGGAGCTTTCTCGATCGATCCACCAGTTATCGAGAGGTGTCAAGATTGCGATAACAATCAACTGAGGAGCTCGATAGATAGCCTAGCTGTCAAGAGGTGTCGAGCAACTGTCGAGCTATCTGTCCGCAGGTGTCGAGCTATCTGTCCAGCTTTAATGAACAACTTTTCTTCACTTGTTTCTTGGTCCAATCTTCATGGCTTTAATACTAGACTTGAACAACATGTTTCTTGAAGTATTAAACACATCCTAGATCTACCCAAATACAAGTAAAGTGCGTTTTGTCAAAGGATTAGCCAATTACATAAAATATGTCCTTAACAATTAATAAACTTGGCTTATTAATCAATTAATATATGACAAGGGGTCAATACATTCTTGGCCTATCAAGGGGAAATACTTTCCAAGAACAAAAAATATATGAACAGATAAAGGTGTAGCAAAAATTAAATCTACTACCCTAGGTTTGCACATGTGAAGGAGATGTAAAGCATGCTTATGAAAGTAGGAAAGCTTCACACATACGAAAATACCTCAAAGCCGGTTTTTGGAAAACCATTTGAAAAATATTTTTGGAAAACATTTTTGAGTTTCGAAAATATGTACTAGGATATAGTAAAAACATTTTTCAAAAGGAAAGCCCGGAGGCTAATGCCAATTTCAACATTTTTGAAAGCCAATGTCCAAAGATTAAGATCTTATGAAAAGCTCTAAAGGCTAAACTCTGTATGTGTCCCCAGTGGTGTCGCCAGTCTATCAATGCCTCGCGGCGGTTCAACCACCCATCGTGGCAATGCTCGCTCGGGTGCTTGTGGGATTGCGGGCCTGGGAGCTGGGGTGCTGTGGAGGAGGGTTGTACATTTGGCCTGTGATTGGAAAGTGAGTCAATTTTAATTGAGTTACTAAAGGTAGGTGAAGTCGCCACCAATCATTGGGTTTTTTCTAAGGTGTGATTGGTCATCTAACTTTATTTGATTTTATTACTGTTCCTAGGCTAAGAAAAAAGTCGTTTTTCCTAATCTAATGCGGATGGATAAAAAATCTTGATTCTCGAGTTCAGAATTCTGGTTACGTGCATGGAAGGTGTTAGGCACCCTACAACGCCTGTCCAAGGACACTCCTTTGTTTTTGTAAAATCTTAATTTAAGGACAATGGCAATTAAAAATCAAGCCATTGGCATTAGCTTTTGGGGCTTTGATAGAATTGAGCTTAGAGATTTGGTTTTGTAACGGGTGTGGTTGCAATTGATGCTTCCCTAGTGTGTTTGGAATCATTGCCAAATTTCCACGGAAAAAATCCGACAGCGTTTCGCAATATTTTCGTGGTGGAAATTTGGTAGCGCTTTGCCTCAAGTGCGTCATATCACACAAAACACTATCCTCACCAAGCTTTTGCTATGAGAATACGGCAATGGGGATGCCCTATTTTCGTGGCAAAAATCTGGCAGAGTTTCGCGTTTGGTGTGCTATAGCGCATCGGCAGGGTTTCATGCCTGTGTATATAGGGCGTGTCAACATGCTCATGTTAGGATTAGTGCCCTTAAATCCTATTGTATGGTGCTATGTATGATATTATGTATGACATTATGTATGACTTAATATTGTGATTGATAAAGTTGTTTTATTATTATCTAAAATAATGGTAACTAGAATATTCGGACATTATCATATAGTCCATGAGATGCATAGTATGTGATTTATGTGAAAAGTCACAGAACATATAAATCACAAGTTCTTTGTAAACTCAGAAATTTAGTTCGTAGTTGGTGATGAAATTGGGCATTTCATCTGCGAAGACTATAACATATCAACTAAGATGATTTGTCTTGATCATTGAAGCGGAGACTTCTAGTTGATATGTTGATATGTTTTAAGAGTTAAGACATATTGAACTGGACCACTGTGAGATTTATTATTCTCCTAACGACTGTCAATTGAATAATAAATCTCACGACTTCTATTTACATGAACTATTAATCCTAAGAGAATAGTGGGCCTGATCATGAAGTGTAGGTTGCTTTGATATATCAGGAGTGAGATCTAAAGTAACGATCAAAATCTCAATATGTTGGGCAGCCACATTTAGTGTTGATGGAACATATATTCTCAAGATGAAATTCATAGTCTCTTAACCGAGATTCAAAATATTCCATTGAGATAAGTTTAATGGGTTTGTTATTCAGAATGTTAGGCCTAACTACTTTAGTAAATAGTTACTAAAGTATATATTTATGAAATTGAATTTCATAAATATATGATGAATAACTTAAAGGATTAAACCGGGTACTCAAGGATTAAGATGTAGTAATTTACAAAGTGACAGTCTATATTCATGACTTTGTATTACTACGAATATTTTATGAAGGGGTTGAATGCACAATAAAGTCTTGGGATATAATTTATTAATAAGGCCTAGAGTGCAATTATATTTATATAGTGGTATTAAATATAATTAATGGTAACTTTGGACTTGTCAAGAGTTGACAGAAAAGCCCAAGGCCTATTGGAGCTAGTGTCTTATTTGTTCCCTTTTGGTCCCACTCCAAGCCACATACTAGAGCCCAATTGGAAAGGCCCAAAAGGCTAGCCCAATTAGATAATCAGTTATAAGGAGAGAAACATACAAAATTTTGTAATAACAAGATACATGAAATGGTTTGTATGTGAGTGTTGGACACTCTCTCATTCTCTCTTGAACATACACATATAACTGATTGAGAGACCACACTTCTTGGGCGTTAGTGGAATTGGAGTGAAGATTAAAACTGTTCCCAAGGACTTCTAATCTTTGTTTTGAAATTCACCACACCAAGGTACATTCTCTTGTTCTTATATTCTGAAATGTACATAGTGCATGTTATCAATTGCGAATGAAGTGGATCTGTTAATTTTCCGCTGCGTATGTTTTGTATGCGATGCAAACATGTATTTAACCATCAGCTCATGCTAGGACGAGCGAGCACCTCATGGCATTAAGCATATTGATGCGTGTCGCATACATGGAGAAACCAATGTTACTTGGTGATACAGATCGGGATAGTCACACCGCGATGATTGTGCACACAATATAGCATGAATATGCACCTACAACAATTGCCTTGGGCACATACCCATACTACAAGGTCATGAGCACTCATGGCTAGAGAGGGTCGCTCTTGTAGCCACGAGGATCCATCATACAAAGTGCACAATCACCTATATACAAGCATACATATATATACATTCATTATGCACAATGCTATCATATAGAGCGGAAAAATAAACAGACATTGCCAACAGTCCAAGGGTATGGCCTAGCAAGGTACAGGAAATGTAAAACAGACATTGCTATACCCGGGTAACGTGGCCCAAGCAAGGTGCAGGAAAAGATAAAGGGTACATAGAGAGGGGGAACCCTAATACAAGATTCTAGGGAAAAGGCTAGAAGAGAGAGAGAGAGAGAGAAAGCCGCTCGGGGAGGCTAGGCCTTCTAATCTACTAAACATTGCCTTTTGTGGGCTTGCATCTTCTTGCTTGCGTCCTTGTCCTTTTTTCTTGCACCTAGGAGGTCGCACCCTTGCTCCAAGTGTCCATGCTACAAGTGTGTACATGCAATGACAAAGGAAACAAGCCAGCAGGTAAACAAAGAAACAACTAGAAGGAAAGCATGCTAAAAGACAAACTATCAAAGAGAGCCAAATGGGGGCAAACAAACATGTTATCAAACAAAGGAGGGTGTCCTAGGAGGATAAATGTAGGTTTGGATTGGGTGTCCATAGTTTCAAGAGATTGGAGTATGGACAACACATAGACTCATGCATGAGCATGTAGGCAAGCGTGCAAAAATGTGATGAAGCAAAGAAAGCCAAACATGTGGCACAAAGCAAGCAAGGCAAGCATAACATCATCGTATGGAGCGGAGAAAGGTGTGTATCAAGCACACTATCAATGCCTCACGGCTGCTTGACCACCCATCACGATGACACTCGCGCACCTTCCACCTCTCGGCCTAAGACTTTGTTATGGATATGGAGGTGTGTCGTACCTCGGGTGTACGACTGGAATCTGAGTCGATTTTAAGGAAATTACCAAGGGTAAATGAAGTCGCCACCAATCATTGGGTTTTTCTAGGTGTGATTGGTCACTTGACTTTATTTGATTTTATTACTGATCCTAGGCTAAGAAAAGGTCATTTTTCCTAATCTAATGTGAATGGGTAGAAAATCTTGATTCTTGAGTTCGGAAGTCAGGTTACAAGTGGGAAAGGTGTTAGGCACCCCACAACGCCTGTCCTTAGACAGTCCTTTGTTTTGGTAAAATCATAATTTTTAGACATTGGCAATTGAAAATGAGCTATTGGCATTAGCTTACGAGGCTTTGAACGTGTTGGGCTTTGAGGTTTGATTTTGGAATGGGCATGGTCTCAATCGATGCTTCCCAAGTTTGATTAGAGTCGATGACAAATTTCCACGATGAAAATTCGGCAGCATTTTGCCTTTTTTTCGTGGCAAAAATCCAACAGCGCTTCACCTCAGATGCGTTATAGCACACAAAACGCTATTCTCACCAAGCTTTCGACGTGAGAATACGGCAATGGGGATGCCCCATTTTCACGATGAAAATCTAGCAGAGTTTCGCGTCATAGCGCACCGGAAGTGTTTCGCGTCTGTATATATGGCGCGTATCATCATGCTCGTACTGTGACGAGCCGAAGCCCTTCAAAGCATCAAGCATGTTGATGCATGTCACATACACAGGGAAACCAATGTCACTTGGTGACATGGATCAAGACAATCACACCATGATGATCGTGCACACAATATAGCATGAATATGCACCTATGACAATCGTCTTGAGCACATACCCACACTACAAGATCAAAAGCTCTCATGACTAGAAAGGGTCACTCATGTAGCCACAAGAGTCCATCATACAAAGTGCACAATCACCCATATACAAGCAGATATAGATATACGTACATCATGTACAATGCAACCACACAAAGCGGGAAAGTAAATCAGAAATTGCCAACGTTCTAAGGGTATGGCCCAGCATGGTATAGGAAATGTAAAACAGACATTGCCATACCCAGGGAATGCGGCCCAAGCAAGAAGCAGGAATATAAAAGGGGGTACCTGGAGGGGGACCTTAATACATGCTCTAGAGAAAAGGCTTAGAGAAAGGAAAAGAGAAAACCGCTTTGGAGGGGCTAAGCCCCCTAATTTACTAAACATTGCCCCTTGGTGGGCTTGCATCTTCTTGCTTGCATTCTTGCCCTTTTTGCTTGTGCCTAGGAGGTCACACCCTTGCTCCAAGCGTCCTCACTCCGTGTGTGTACACGCAAAGACAAAAGAGACAAGCCTACAGACAAGCAAAGAAATAAATGGAAGGAAAAGCATGCTAAAGACAAGCTAGGAAAAGATGCCAAACGGCGGCAAACAAACATGTGAAGCACGCGAAGAGGCAAAGAAACATGTTATCAAATAAAAGGGGGTGTCCTAGGAGGACAAGGTTTGGATCAAGTTTCCGTAGTTCCATTGGATTGGAGAACGGACGACACACAAACTCATGCATGAACATGTAGGCAAGCGTGCAAAGATGCAAAGAAGCAAAGAAATCCAAACGGGTGGCACAAGACAAGCATATCAACATCGAATGGAGTAGAGAAAGGTGTGAATCAAGCACACCAACACCACGGAGGTGTATCTCACAAGTGGTTACCTCCAAACAAGCCCTAGGAAGGACGATGTAACCACGCAATCAAACCCACGAGGGGTGCACAAAGCATGGCAAAGCCTAGATCTAGAGAGGCTAACATGGAGATAAAGCATAGAAGTAAACAAGCAAACATAGACATGCAAAGGAAATTATCTAAACCCTTTAGTACATTTTTAGACCCCTTAAAGCACAAGTTGTTTAACCTAGTTATTTAGCCAAGTGATTACTTAGATAAATTATTCAGATCTAGGTTAACACAAGCAAATCATATCATATAAATAATGCGGAAATATAAAGAACACAAGATATGATAACCCAGGAAAACCAAACCGGTAAAAAACCTGGGAAGGATTTAACCTAGCTATCCTCAAGGTAAAACAGATCCACTATGAAAGAATTGAAGTTTGTACAATAAGACTTAGACCACTAACATCCTATTGCTACCTCGAGTAGAAAACTTACTACCACGACCACATGATAGCTCCGAGTCCACGAACTACTTCTTTCCTTGATCCACTGTAACCACAAGTACTCCCAATTGTGACTTTAAGACTTCACTCAAAGGTTTCAAATCTTCTTTAAATTCTTTATGCAGCAACTGAAGCAATCACCAAGTTCTTGACATGAATCTTGATCTTGATAACCCTAAGTGTGTATGAACGTAAACACCTATAGATCTTACAAGAGATTCCATGCACAGCGCATCAAAAACTTCTTAAACGTAGCTAGGGTTTTTCTTTTTATACTTAGAGTAAAACATAAAATCCTACACGTCAAACGGGCTTGGGCTGAATTGGAAATTCTGCAGAAAAATAAATCTACACGAGATTCAATCAATCGAGTCTAATTTTCGATCAATCGAGTCTTGCAGATTTAGACCAATAAATCCTACAATCACTCGATTCCAATTTTACGAATAAACGCACTTTAAGCAAGCCTAATCCTAGACTCAATGTTTTAATCATGGTTTGCCAACACATTACAAATTGAAGTTCTAATACATTTAGTTCCTAAAGTCTTAGAACCTAACAAACTCCCCCTTTAGCAATCCGTGACAAAACACATCACAAAAATGAAATGCTCAAAGTTACAAATAGCCCACTCAAGTTTAAAATGCCCAAACACAATTCAACCTAACTACTATCTATCAGTTGCCAGTGTAGACAGCAGCCACAACTGAATTAATTGGTAAATTCCTGAAACACTCAGCAAACACATAAACGCATGTGTGAAAAATACAAGTAAACCAAAATAAATTCTTGATTTCACATAACATAAAATAAGACATATTCCATGAATAACCTCATAATATAAATCAATAACCAATGTATCATATGTGAAACAAGAAACAATAAAAGAATTAAAAAAACATAGTGTCTCCCCCTAACATATACAACCCATAAATGATAAATACATCAAAAGCCAAAACAAAGTACATCAAGCTCCTAGATACAATCTAGCTCCAAAACAAAAAACACCCCTATAAACAAAAACTCTCCCTAACAACATGCATATGTACTCCACCTTTTTGTGACGAATTGCCAAAGGGCAATCATGACTCATCATCAAAAGGTGGAGGCTGCAGAGTAGATCCTCTAGTACTCGCCAAATTTGCTCGTAAAGCCTGAAGCTCAGTAAGCACATCCAAAAAAAGTTGACCATGCGCCGCTTGAACGGTCATGACAGTGTCCAGTATACTCCGTATAGAAGAATCGCTCAATGAAGAAACATGAGGCTCAACAGTAGCTGTAGGGTCTACAAACTCCTCAGCAGTGGGGTCACCAGATGTAGGAGGCCTATATGCACCTGTAGAAGACTCAACTATAGGGCGTTTAGAGCTAGCTTTCAACTGAGCTGCTCTTTTCCGAAGAAAGGTGGCACCTATAGGAGCTATAATATATACGGGCTTAGACACAGGAAAATCCTCTAAACCTAAATCTAAAAGAATCCTATGAATAAAAACAGGAAAGAAAAGACCATGAGATTTTGTACTACTCCTATGAACCTTAACAAGAGATCGAATGAAAAGAGTAGGAAAATGTAGGAAATGTGCAAATGCGTAGTGGAAAAATTAACGGATCTACTTCATTCGCAATTAATAACATGTACTATGTAAATTTCAGAATTTAAGAACAAGAAAGCGTACCTTGGTGCGGTGAAATTCAAAACCGAAGATCAAAAGTTCTTGGGAAGACTTTCAATCTTCACTCCAATTCCACTTTATGCCCAAGATGTGTGGTCTCTCAATCAATTTCCAATGAGAGAATAAAGAGTGTCCAACACTCACATACAAACCATTTCATTCCTTATGAGAACTCTCTTATGAAAGACCTTCATCTTAACCTTATGAAAAAGCACTTATGAAATTCTGTATGTTTCTCTCCTTATATACAACTGATTATCTTATTGGGCGAGCCTTTTGGGCCTTTCCAATTGCGCTCTAGTATGTGGCTTGGAGTAGGACCAAAAGGGACCAATAAGACACTAGCTCCAATGGGCCTTGGGCTTTTCTGTCAACTCTTGACAAGTCCAAAGTTACCATTAACTATATTTAATACCACTATATAAATATAGTTGCTCTCTAGGCCTTATCTATAAATTATATCCCAAGACTTTATTGTACATGCAACCCCTTCATTAAAATATTCGTAGTAATACAAAGTCATGAAATATACTGCCACTTTGAAGATTACTACATCTTAATCCTTGAGTACCCGGTTTAATCCTTACGTTATTCATCATATATTTATGAAATCCAATTTCATAAATATATACTTTAGTAACAACTTACTAAAGTGGTTGGGCCCAACTCTCTTGAATAACCAAACCCATTAAACTTACCTCACGGGAATATTTTATGTCTCCGTTAAGAGATTATGAATTCCATCTTGAAAATATATGTTCCATCAACACTTAATGCGGCTGCCCAAACATACTGAGGTTTTGACCGTGACTAATAGATCTCACTCCTGATATATCAAAGCAACCTACATCTCATGATCAAGTCCATTATTTTCTCAGGATTTAGAGTTCATGTAAATAGAAGTCGTGAGATTTATTATTCATTTGACAGTTGTTAGGAGAATAATAAATCTCACAGCGGTCCAATTCAATATGTCTTAACTCTTAAAATATATCAACATACCAACTAGAAGTCTCCACTTCCATGATCAAGACAAATCATCGTAGTTGATATGTTATAGTCTTCGCAGATGAAATGCCCAATTTCATCACCGACTACGAACTAAAATTCTGAGTTTACAAAGAACTTGTGATTTATATCTTCTGTGACTAAATCACATACTATGCATCTCATGGATTAAGATAATGTCCCATTAGTTCATTTATAGATAGTCTCATATAATTAAACAAATTAATCATTTATAACATGCTCTTGATATTAAGAACCGTCTTAATATGCTCTTCCTTTTATATGTCTTAGGACCATAATCCTTTATAAAGGAACTTCATACTTAAAAGGAAAGAATCCTTTCTTGAAGTATTACATGCTATACTTGGCTAGAATCTAATCTATTTAAGCAGTTTGAGATAGACCCAACATCCTAATTTCTGAATTTTAACAAAGTTTAATTCTTAGGATGTGACTAGTCTTTCCCAAGTACTTTATATCAAACTGGATTAGACAACCAAAACTCTATTGATGACAATAACTCTACATCATCTTAAATGATTAGAATGTCATCGACATACATTAAGAAAATTATTATTCTATATAGCTTTACATACACCTAAGGCCTTTTAATTCTTGATCAAAATCAAACAATTTGATTGCTTGATCAAAGATGATATTTTATGATACATATGCTTGCTTTAGTCCATAAATGGAATTTAAGTAACTTGCATACTAAACACTACTGGTTCTTTGCTATGTACAAGTCTAGTTACATCATATAGATGTCTTCTTCAAGATTGCTACAAAAAGAAACTTTCTTGATATCCATTGTCATATTTCATCCAAATGAAATATAATGGATAAGAGAATCTAGATAGAGTCAAACTTGACTATTGGTGAAAAAATCTTTTCATAATCGAATCATTTCTTTCTGAATAAATCTTTTCGCCACTAGTCTTGACTTTGAAGGTTTGCACCTTCAATTCTATCAATCTCATTTTCTTGTAGACCTATTTGAGAACAATAGGCTCAATGCCAATAGGCGCCTCTACAAGTTCTAGACTTTAAATAGAATCTAATTCTGTTCACATAACCTTGATCCAATAATTCATATTCATATCATCTATTGCCTCTTTGTAGGACCGAGGATCAAATTCATATCCTTGTAGAATGACTTCAAAAGTTTATCCCAAAAGTATGAATTTACAATCCTCCCACTACGATATTGTACCGGTGTACTAGCTATATGTATATATATATATATATATATATATATACACACATATAGAATAATACATTGTGGTGTATCTAATACAACAATCTCATTTCTAAATGTATTTTATAGTTGTCTCACAACAAATTCTGACATTTTTCTTCTAGAACAATTCTTTAAGATTATTCACATAATCATCATTAAGAACTTTGTATTTGTACTTTACAAACATCTTGTAAGAACTTTGTATTTGTACTTTACAAACATCTTATCTTCTTTATGACTACCAAAACAATCTTCTGCAATTTCTTTTGGATACTCAACATAGACATACATTTTTCTACCTTTTGATTTCAATTTGTCAGACTTCCTTTCTAGCACAAGTGCTGGACATTTCCAAAAGTGGAAGTATCATATACTAGGTTTTCACCCAAACCACAATTTGACAAATGTCCTAGGAACAAACTTTTGAAATCAACTTTAGAAAATGTATAGTAATACAGAGAGTATATCTCCAAAAGAAATAAGCAAATGGAAATACTTATCATGTACTTTACTATATCTAAAAGAGTCTTATTCCTCCTTCATATATGCACTGACTTAAAGAAGTCATTAATACTATATTCCTTTACAATAAAGGAGTCCTAGATCATATTATCCTCTAAATAGAATTCATAGATTGGGAATATAACAAAAATAATGGTTCTAAAAGCCCATCTTTCACCAATCTTGAATACCATTTAGATTAATAAGATCTAGACATAAGTGCCAAAACATACAATACCAAAGGATGAAAACTTTCTCTTTAAAAAGTAAAACATGTAAATTTCCATCTAGAAAACAATCATGGACAAAGCTTAGTTTAACCAAATCAGAAACACTTTCTTTTGGTCATACTTTTGAGTCTAATTTCCTTTTGGCAACTACTAGGGCAATTATCTTGTCCAACTGTTTGGTATTATAATTCCTCTTCTTATCACATTTACCTTTCGGTTTAGGCTAAGAATTTGAATTAAATCATATTGATCCTAGCCTTAGCTTTTAGGATGTCTTCCGTTGCGTAGAACTCACTCATCAATTCAGATAATATAAAAATATATATATATATTTTCAAAACAATCTGAATTGATTAAATGATTCTAACAAGGACTTGTGGATCTAATCCATATGAGATTAACATTTAATCTCTACATCCAAGAATTCCAATTCATTTTAAAAATAAAATATTTTCATAAAACGATGTAGAATTAGAACTCCTTAAGCTTTTCTTAGCACTCAATATGATTCATACCAAAACATTTCATTTAGACTTAATATAAAGTCTAAGTCTAGTACTAACTCTTGCATCTCATGCTATAGTACAATTGAGATAGGAGCCAATGTAACATATTAGCATTTCAATGGAGACTATGATCATATCATAAGCTATCTTCCATCAATGCACCATGTATAGGAAATTATGACAATGCTGAATCGAAACATAAAAATGTACTTCAATTTCTTTAAGCACCATGTCAAAAATTATTTCTTAGTAAATGTGATTCAATTAAAATAGTAGCTAGAGGACAAAATTTATGACAATTTTATTTTGAGACTATGAACATAATTACAGGGACATTATATTTTGCATCCATAACCATATAATATGGAACCCGAAAACCATACTATACTAGGTGCAACAACAACCTAATCCCGCAATCAATATTCCTCGGAAGCGAGGTCATACCAATCACTAATATTAGGCGAGAAATATTCTCATTATTAATGCTATCATGGTAACTTTTACCAAACAAAAATAATTTGCCGCTTTTCCTTTAGCCTCTAAGTAATAATGACATAGCTCCGAAGGGAGGTTAACATTAAACTTAGTCTAGTGTACACCATTGCCTAGAATCAATGTGAGCCACCAAGTAACTCCACGGAAGTGTGGTCGTTCTCAATGTAAAAACACACTTCATCTATCATTAAGAAGTTTAACCTGTAGTACCATGAATTAAACACCCTCCGAAGGGAGCAAGGCATATACGCCAAGGCGAGGTGCCTAATCACACTACTATAAACCAGCAATGGAGGCCGTGAGAATCAACCCTTGAATCTCTCTCCCACTAGAAATTTTAAAACAAGTGGATTGTCATGAAATCATTGTGATCTAATCACAATTTTAACCCTACACATCAAATGTGTTTAATTGTTTAAATTCAATGTGATGTTACTAAGTCACGTCACAATAGCGTAACGAACATTAGCGCAATCAGAAAGAAGTTTAACCCTGTAATCCGTGAAGTAAATACCCTCTGCATGGAATGCAAGACTCAAAGTCAAGACAAGGTATCTATTCACATTACAATAAACTTAACAATAGGGCTATTTCAAAACTCCCACTCATTATTTGGGTTTTTCTTTAAATAATTGTGATCCCATCACAACTAATAACCCTGCACTTGTTGAAGACTCTAATTTTATTAGAATCACTAACTAAAATGGAAGTCCTAAACTATTTAGGATTCCTTAAACACTAATGGATCAAAAACTAGTTATAAAGAACTCTATCCTTAATTTACTAAATAAAAGATTCTAATCTCATTAGAAACTATATAACTTTAATTAGAATTTTAATTTCATTAAAAAACCTCTAATTAAAATAAATTAAGAACTTTTAATCATAAAACAATTTAGGACTAAGAGTTCTATTTAACTACCATCTTTGATCTCATTAGGTCTTTTAGTTAGAACCATGTGTAATCACATCACACATTGTCTTACACCTTATACATTTGAAAACATTTAGAAAATATTCAAAATTCTCTTCAAATGCATTTTCGTGAGAATCTCGCGAGTAAGCTCTTCTCGCGAAAAAGGCTTTATGTGAAAACACTTAGAAAAATTCTGATTTTCCTTCTTTCGATTGATCGAATGTGTCCCTCGATCGATTGAAAAAATTAAGAAATTTGAAGTCTTATCACTGTTTCATTCAATCGATCGAACGTGATTTTCGATCGATCGAAAATCGTGAAACTTGAATTTCCAGAAATTTTCCAAGGGAGTTTTCAATGGTTTTTGATGAACAAACAACTAACATACGAACATGATAGTCAAAGAACGATATCAAAACTGAAATTCATTGATGCTATAGCCTTAAAGATCAATTTAACATACTTAAATTCAAATTTAAACAACATCATAACATCAATATCAGTTTTTATCAAATCATAGTTTCAATAACCATGCAGAAAATTAAATGCATAATCTTCAAACAATATGAAACTATAATCTCTAATTCCAAAACTCATAAAACATGTTATACAATTCGAAATTGAAGACCGCTCTGATACCATTTGTAGGAAATGTGCAAGTGCGCAGCAGAAAAATTAACGGATCTACTTCATTCACAATTGATAATATGTACTATGTAAGTTTCAGAATTTAAGAACAACAAAGCGTACCTTGGTGCGGTGAAATTCAACACTGAAGATCAGAAGTTCTTGGGAAGACTTCAATCTTCACTCCAATTCCACTTTATGCCCAAGATGTGTGGTCTCTCAATCAATTTCCAAGGAGAGAATAAAGAGTGTCCAACACTCACATACAAACCATTTCATTCCTTATGAGAACTCTCTTATGAAAGACCTTCATCTTAACCTTATGAAAAAGCACTTATGAAATTCTGTATGTGTCTCTCCTTATATACAACTGATTATCTAATTAGGCTAGCCTTTTGGGCCTTTCCAATTGGGCTCTAGTATGTGGCCTGGAGTGGGACCAAAAGGGACCAATAAGACACTAGCTCCAATGGGCCTTGGGCTTTTCTGTCAACTCTTGACAAGTCCAAAGTTACCATTAACTATATTTAATACCACTATATAAATATAGTTGCACTCTAGGCCTTAGCAATAAATTATATCCCAAGACTTTATTATACATGCAACCCCTTCATTAAAATATTCGTAGTAATACAAAGTCATGAAATATACTGCCACTTTGAAGATTACTACATCTTAATCCTTGAGTATCCGGTTTAATCCTTACGTTATTCATCATATATTTATGAAATCCAATTTCATAAATATATACTTTAGTAACAACTTACTAAAGTGGTTGGGTCCAACTCTCTTGAATAACCAAACCCATTAAACTTATCTCAAGGGAATATTTTATGTCTCCGTTAAGAGATTATGAATTCCATCTTGAAAATATATGTTCCATCAACACTTAATGCGGCTGCCCAAACATACTGAGGTTTTGACCGTGACTAATAGATCTCACTCCTGATATATCAAAGCAACCTACATCTTATGATCAAGTCCATTATTCTCTCAAGATTTAGAGTTCATGTAAATAGAAGTCGTGAGATTTATTATTCATTTGACAGTCGTTAGGAGAATAATAAATCTCACAGCGGTCCAGTTCAATATGTCTTAACTCTTAAAACATATCAACATATCAACTAGAAGTCTCCACTTCCATGTTCAAGACAAATCATCGTAGTTGATATGTTATAGTTTTCGCAGATGAAATGCCCAATTTCATCACCGACTACGAACTAAAATTCTGAGTTTACAAAGAACTTGTGATTTATATCTTCTGTGACTAAATCACATAAATCACATACTATGCATCTCATGGACTAAGATAATGTCCCATTAGTTCATTTATAGATAGTCTCATATAATTAAACAAATTAATCATTTATAACATGCCAATAAATTGGATTTTAGGGCACAAATCCCAACAGAAAACTCATAGGAGCGTCAGTAACAAAGGCATACAAAAATGCACATCTCTCAATGGGAATAGTGTGAAGATGAGAGATGGGCCAGATGGAGTGACAAGAAATCCGTAAAAACAAATAATTGAGCTCAGTAAGCTCATAGGATGTGACACGAGGATCAATACCCCAACTGATGGTAGTACCGGTGATGAAAGACATAATGTCATCAAAAGGAGGGGTCTCAGTGTAAGGGTACACAGGCTACTATACCAAAGGTACACCAAGAGCAGAGGCCACTACTACTAGAGTAATGACATACTCTTCACCCCTTATCCAACTCCTCACATACTGAGTGTTGGAATCATCGGAGTGGACAGAGAGGTTCGAATAGAACTCTCTAATCAAAGCAGCCGGAGGAGGATGCTCGACGTCTAAGAGTGGCAACCATCCCCGATGCTCAAAGTTCCTACGTATCTCCAGATCTAACTCATCTAATATGACCTTACGCTCAGCCCAGATTGACCTAAAAATGTTTAGCTTCTTATAGGTCTCTTGATTTTTCTCAGTTCTAAACCTATCACTCTTGAAAGCTAGGGTAGAGGGGGTGGTGGTTTTCTTTGCTCTAGTCATTCTAACCATAATGCTAAGGGTTAGAAAGGAAAGACAGAAACAAAAAACAAAGAAAGAAAACAAAAAACCAAGGGCAAACTGCATTAGAGGGTTAGAGCACAAAAAATAATATAGAAAATAACAATCTATATGATGCATGAAATGAATGCACATATGATGCATGCTCTAATGCATTGAAATTTGTTCTATTTTACTTTGTAAAACATCAATTGACTTGAACATAGAGTTTTATTTCAAAACCCTTAAATTTTGAAAAGCCCAATTCCAAAAAATAAACCAAATTGATTAATTAAACATTACATTAGTTAGAAAACATCATATAATGATATAATCAATCAATAACACAAGTCAATTTCAACAATTTTAACCCAATTGAACAAAATCCCCAATTTCACAAAGTTTCAAGCCCTAGAAATTTCAATTTTCCACAAATCACAAAATTAATCAAATTAATGCATGGGAATCATGTTAATATCATTTAAGAACAAAAACCATTGATTTATTTTGATTAAAAACAACTAAAATGATCTTAAATCCAAAAAATGCTTCGAAATTTTCAATGAAAATGCATGATAAATGTGATTTAAATGAAAAAGAAAGGGTAAAAGAGACTTACTCAATCTTGAAGACAAAAACCCTTGAGAAATTTAAGGAAGAAAATGACAAAAATGCTTTAGATTGGATCGGTCGAGAAAAAACAGTGAGAGGAGTGTTTGAAAAAGTTTGAAAAGTATGAAGAACACGTGGGAAACTTCTTTTTAAAACAGTCACTGACCGATTTTCAATCGGTCGAAAATTAGCTTCGATCGATCAAAAATTAAATTCGATCAATCAAGCATCAATCGAGTACCAATCGAGCTAGGCAGATTCAAACCAAAGTTTTTATCGCATTTTCGATCAATCGAGCACCAATCTAGAAAAATGAGACTTTTGAAAAACAGAGCAATTTTATGCAGAAACTCCTCAAATCACAGAGCAATTTTCAAAAACACTTGAATTCAACCTAGATCTTCCAAAAACAAGTTTTTCAATCAATTTGTCCTCAAAACTCAAACATTAAACATATTTTGCATTAAAATCAAGGAACATATCATGTACTAAGTTTAGCAAAGAATAACTTGTGTAGTGTGTGCAACTAGCAATAGCTTGAGATACATGTGAGGTGATATGAAGATAGTAATCAATCACAATTTCTACAAAATTCATTACATAAGTTTGAAAGAGACTATCACCAAAAGAGTTACATCATATAACTCTCACATATCCTAGAAAACAAGTTTGCAATCATGTAAGTTTCTTGTTTTACCTCATAATGTACACATCAATTTTATTTCAATGTGAAAGTATTTTATTAGCCAGATAATGTACACACTAATTTTATTTCATTGTGAATTTATTATCACCCAATAATGTACACACTAATTTTAGTTTTAATCCGAGGCTACACCATATTTTCTTTTTGTGCATGTGCTACACTTTCTTGAGCACAAAATCTTATGATATGCACTAAGGTGTTCATGATTGGCTAGTAAACAGTGGTGAGATGGTTATTTATGCCTTTCTCATTAAGTTCAAGTCCTAACAATCAAAAGCATGTAACTTCAAAATCAAGATCAAGTGATCAAAAACTATAAACAACTCCCACACAACATGCACTACATAGCTAAAACTAGCAAAGTGCAGTAAAATAAGCTCATCCAAGCCAAATAAGGTACACAAGCATGTTATGTAAAGATAATATGGCCAGCCTTGATTACAAGTCCAAGAAAAATAATACAAAACACATTTTTCCTTCCTTCCTTCCTTTTTAAAAAAAAAAAAAACTTTTAAAAGGAATAACTAAAACAACCTATCATGAAATGCATGAATGTTATGCAATGCAAATCCTAAAAGCAAAAAAGAAAACAGCAAAAGAAGAACGGTCACAAATAGTTTTAAGATGAAGCACAAGGACTATGTCAGAAAGACTCAATTAGATTAAGCCTTTTGTATCCAAAACTTTTTAGATGCAACTCTTGCATTGGAGTTATTATCCATATTAGAATGATGAGCAAATCCAGGATTGGTATAAAGGTTTAACGCCTTTACCAACTCACCAATAAGTACCATAGGATCTTGTGCTTGAGGCACAGGTACTTCTGGCTTATTTGCTCGCTTTGCAGCTTGTAACTTGAAATAGTTTGGGTGAATATACCTAGTCTTTCCACAAAAATGACAAACCTATAAAGGTCTATCATGCAACTTATCCTTAGGGAGGGTAGGATTCTTAGGCTTAAACTCTTTAAGATCAACCCTAATATTCCTAGGAGGTGGTGTGACTTCTACTGGTTTGAATATCTCACTCTTGGGGGCTAAGAAGAAGAAACAAAGTTTGTAGAATAAGTTTCAGACACAGAGATGCTATCTGCAAAACCTAGATCAGTTTTGTCTAAGGGAGACTTCTGAATACTCAACATGTGATCAAGTTTACAACTAGCAGACCTATTAGTTTGTTCTCTAGCAACAAATAGTTCTAGTTCTAAGTTCTTTATCTTATCAAGTAACACCATGTTTTCAGTCTTCACCTTATCAATCAATTCATTAACATCAAACAATTTCAACAAAAAAATTTTCTTATCAAGCTCAAGGGAAGCAATTTTCTTTAAACCCTAACTCAACATTCATTGCATCCTTTGCAACAACCTTGCAAAGCTTATTAAAAGCTTTTTGCAAATCAGCGCTCTCAGAGAGTTCCCCATCTGAAGGGTTCTCTTCAACCACAACACTTTCATCAACTACAGCAGTAGCTATGAAAGCAATGAAGTTTCCATTCTCATCACTACCAGACTCATGATCAGAACCTTCATCATCACTAAGGGTTACAGCCATAGCTTTACCCTTTGATCTCAAGAATGTAGGATATTCTGATTTCACATGACAGCTCCAAGTCCACGGACTACTTCTTTCCTTGATCCATTGCAACCACAAATACTCGCACTTATGACTTTGAGACTCCACTCAAAGGTTCCAGATCTTCTTTAAATTCTTTATGTAGCAACTGAAGCGATCACCAAGTTCTTGACATGAATCTTGATCTTGATAACCATAAGTATGTATGAAGGTAAACACCTCTAGATCTCACAAGAGATTCAATACACAGTGCATCAAAGACCTCTAAATTGTAGCTAAGGTTTTTCTTTTTATACTTGGAGTAAAACGTAAAACCTTACACGTCAAACAGGCTTGGGCTGAATTGGAAATTCTACAAAAAAATAAATCTGCACGAGATTCAATCGATCGAGTCTAATTTTCGATCGATCGAGTCTTGCAAATTTAAACCAATAAATCCTGCAATCACTCGATTCCAATTTTACAAATAAACACACTTTGAGCAAGCCTAAACCTAGACTCAATGTTTTGATCATGGTTTGCCAACACATTACAAATTGAAGTTCTAATACATTTAGTTCCTAAAGTCTTAGAACCTAACACCTTTAATATAGGCCTAGGTGTATGGATGTAGGCCTAGACCATAGGATCTAGGTCTACACCTTACTGAAAGGGCCAAAACGCAAGAAAGAGAGATTTCAATGGATAGAAAGGCTTTGAAGCACATAGGATAGCAACCAATATAGATCTAAGCACACAAGCATGGCACGAAGCACATAAACACATAGATCTAAGCATAGGGACGTAGATCTAAGCATAAACATGGCAAGGAGCCTAAAATCATGTGGATTTGAGCACAAACATTAAATTTAGACATATCCTAGCCCAAGAAGGCTAGGCTAACAACATCAAAGCGATAAATCATGGCATAAGCAAGGAAACATGCTAGAAAAACTATATATATATAATAATAATAAAAAAATGCTAAGAAGCAAGAACATGCTAGGAAAAGCAATAAAAGCATATTATTAAGCAAGATAAAGCTAGGAAAAGCTATAAAAAGAAATGGGTGTGGATTGTAGCTAAAGAGCTACATCCATACCCCTAAATCTCAAATCCAAGGTATAGAACCAAGGATAGGAAGATTGGGTGCAAGAACACTACCATGATTATTGTAGAGAAAAGAGGAGAATCTAGGCTTTTAAAAGGTGTTTGGATGTATTTGGGAGAGAAATTAGAGAGAGTAGAGAGAGAATCTGCTTAGGAGAACTGCCCAAAACCTCTTTCTTTTGCAAAATATGGGGTCTGGGGGTATTTATACTGGAAGAATGACCCTTCAGCAGTTTCAGCCTTTTATTGGTCTAGCTCTGGACGCATATTTGAAGGTCTTCTCGGAATCGGATTGAGCTGATCTTGGTGTCCCTGGAAAGCTCTGGATATCTAGTTTCTAGAACACTAAAGAAATTGAAAATCTAATCGTTGGATCAAAAGTTATGGCCTCAGGAAGCATGCTAATGCTCTTTGCATGATTTTCTTGATATCTCAACCGTTTTAACTCCGATTTCAACCCATGAATAGTCATTGGTAAGGGAATTTGATAATCTTCGCAATGGCGCTGATCCCAAACTGTTCTAATGGACGGATCAAAATTAAGGTTTCTAGTGCCTAGGAGTTAACCTCGAGTCAAACTTGGTTAAAGTTGATGAAAATCACCGAGTAGCTAGGGTTTGATGTAGAAACATAAAAAATGTTATTTTGGGATGATTTTGACCAACTTTGTCTTTTGGATAACCTAATGTTGAATAGGGGCATTTTGGTCAATTTGACTTGAATTGGCACTTCGAGTGCTCCGATGCCTAAATGGGTTGCGCCATGTCAACCTAGATTTTTCTGCAGCCCTATGGAGAAAAGATAATATTTTTGGAATTTTTAGGGTACAACACACAAATCGAGGGAGGACAAAATACAATGTCTACAGCTACCCCTTCTTTATCTGACATCTCGAGGGCAATGAGAGGTGTCGGATAAAGAAAGTGATTCCGCATTTGGTTGCCCCAAAATTGCGTGTGAAAACAGCTCTGTTCATGGATCAAGACCAGTTTTACCTGACAAGATTGAGCTGCTACAACTGAATCGAAAAAATTCTCTGACTTGGTCCTCGGAACTAAGCAAGAAACTCTGGTTTTTTTTGTTTTTTTTTAGTCGGTCAACGCTGACCGGTGGCCCTTGTATATGTGCAGGGCAGACTCGGTGGCCCTACAATTGAAAGCCGGTTTTCTTACCACCATAGCCTTCTCTGATTGGGTTGCTAACATTGTTCTCATACCAAAGAAAGATGGGTAAGTACGCATGTGCGTTGACTATAGAGATTTGAATTGGGCCAGCCCGAGGGATAATTTTCCCTTGCCACATATCGATACCCTGATTGATAACACCGCAACCAACATGTTCTTCTCCTTTATGGATGGATTCTCGGGTTATAATCAGATCAAGATGGCTGAAGAAGACAAAGCTAAAACAGCGTTCACCACTCATTGGGGAACTTACGCTTACGACGTCAAGCCATTCGGCTTGAAGAATGCTGGGGCGACCTACCAGTGAGCCATGGTAACCCTATTCCATGATATGTTGCACAAGGAGATCGAAGTCTACGTAGATGATATGATTGCAAAGTCGCGCACTCCTAGAGATCATTTGATAGATTTAAGAGAGTTATTCAAGCGCCTTGTCAAGCACAGGTTACGGCTTAACCCCAACAAGTGTGTCTTTGAAGCCAGTTCGGGGAAATTGCTCGGTTTCATAGTCAGCTAAAAAGGAATAGAAGTGGACCCAGTAAAAGTACAGGCCATCAGGCACATGCCTGCACTGAAAACTGAGAAACAAGTTCGAAGCTTCTTAGGAAGGATCAATTACATAGCATACTTTACAGCGCAGTTGACCGCCACGTGTGATCCCTTGTTTAAGCTCTTGAAGAAGGATACGAAGATAGAATGGACAGATGAATGTCAAGTGGCCTTTGACAAGATTAAGCAGTATTTGTTGAACCCCCTATTCTAGTTCCCCCGATGCCGGGACATCCATTGATTCTCTATTTAGCGGTGCAAGAAGCATCCACAGGTTGCATGTTAGGCTAGCTAAATGAACTCGATCAAAAAGAGAGGGCGATTTACTACCTGAGTAAGAAGTTCACCAGCTGTGAGGTTAACTACATCGCTATTGAGAAGACGTGTGGCACCCTAGCATGGGCCTCACGCAAGTTGCGGCAGTACATGCTCTACTACACCACGCGGTTGATTTCCTGCATGGACCCTATCAAGTACATCTTTGAAAAGCCTGCCCTCACAGGGAAGATCTCCCATTGGCAGATGTTGCCCCGACCTACGAGGGCCCGTATCTGGTGAAGAAGGCCTTCTCTAGAGGAGCCTTGATTCTAGCTGACATGGATGGGCACGACTTCAATATGCCCACCAAATTCTGATGCTGTCATACAATACTTCACATGAGGGAGCTTCCAAGTGCAACCTCTTTTTCTACATTCCTATGTAAACAGACAAAGAAAAAAAAAAAAATGAAAAGGTAGTCTGAAAACCCAAAAGGGCAATCTAAGACAAAAGAGAGCAAAAGAAAGAGTGTGAGAGAGCCTGCTAGATTGAAAACCCGAAAGGGCGGTCTAGGCAAAAATTAAGGCAATTAAAAGTGTCAGTTGAACTACGTGATGACTTGATTTATGATCAAGATCAAGAGAAGAAGCATGCACCCCCTTGGGTTGTTCTATGTTTGCAACACGCATGTCTCGTAGTGGTTTTATTCAAAGATTTTATGGCCCATACCAATGGAAGATGCACCCTAGTGGGAAAGGAAGAGATCCGTCTAGAACAGGATGTATCCTTTGGAACCTGAGATATTGATATGCATAGACTTACATTTACCATCTTATTTGTATGATCTTGCATTTTCAAAGCATTCTCTAGCTCTAAGGTTCTAAAAGTTTAGAACAATAGGCAAACCGTGAGCACAAACTTGTCTAGATATAGATTCCTAGATCTATAGGTTTGATTACACAATGCTCAAGGTGTTACAATTTAGAATACAAGAACATACAAGCTGCAGAAAGAAGAATTCAAATTATGTAAAATCTGCCAAAGGGATGCCAAGTAAACCAACACAATGGGTCCAACCCTGCCACCTAGTGACTCCTCACTTGACTCTCCAGGTCCAATCAGTGGGTTGCAAGCCAAAAAAATATCACAGGCAACCAGCGGTGTCCCTAGTAAAAGGAAGATCAAGGGCTATAGTGATCTTAACTCTATTCTTCCTCAAGAAACTAGCAGGCTGTGCCCTAGATATCACACTCAGATGACTACAAAACTACAACTGCAATAGATGCACATAACAACCAAGCCTACCACTACCTATCTCATGACACAGAGAAAAAGACCTAATAGTCTTAGAGAAGAGAGAGGGAATAAAATAAATGCTATGAGGTAGAGTACTCACCAGGGGTAGGATTGCAAAGCTTATGCAACCCGACTGAGAAGGGAATAGCACTGAGCCAAAGAAGGCCAACATGAAGGCCTGGCACCTAAAAAAGGTCCAATGCTTCTTAAAATCTACAAATTCTCCTCGGTAAACAGCAGGGCACTCAGCTTTGCCAAAGACAAAGCAAAAAATTGAAAGGGATGCTACCTCCCAAGCCACTCCCATATCGAGTTAGAACATCCACAACAAGCGACTTCAGGCCTAAAAGCTCCTACAACTACTTACGGAAGCGAGATCGAATAGGTGGTCAATAAACCCGACTCACAAGGGTAGAAAGAGAAAGAAAGCAATCATACTCCTCAAAATTAGGGACCATGTCCACATCCCTAATGGTGATGCACCTCATAGCGGGGTCCCAACAAGTAACTATAGCCTCTAGTAAGTGCCAATGCAAAGAAGTGCGAAAAAGTGAAGTGGCATCTCCAAGGAACTGCTTGATGTAGGCTCTTGAGCTCCCTCTCATGAAAAGTCTCCCACTCAAGCTCCACCACAGTATCATAAGTTTTGAGCCCAATAACATCCATACTCAGATTTGAAAGAATCTAGTGTTCTGATGCAGATCCGTCTAGAAAGGCGAAGAAAAATGGTGTTTCTAGGAGTTTTCAGTGAAGATATAGGGTAGAAGAAGACCCTAGAAGCAAACCAGAATATGGAAGGTCTGGGGGGGTGTCTTGCTTTTATGCACGCTTCTTGAGGCCGACGCACCTTGTAGGGCCGCACAGCCCCAGGCGGCGCACCTATAAGGGCTGCCACCCCTCGGGACACGTGCCAGGGTTTTTCAATCCCCCTGGCATAAACCCACCCTTCTTCTGAACTTAAATCCAATGAATAGAGGGTTTTGGACAACTCCGGAGCAAAGATTCCCACAGTTTTTGCACTAACAGTGGTGCGCAGCAGGGTTAGCAACAAACTTGCTTTTCAAAATATTTTTTTGTATAAGCAAGACCGCACAAAGCCTACACTAAGGCAGTTTATCTTTGCGTGTCTCATCTGGCATCTCGAAATATCTTAAACCTCATTTTCAAAGCCCGGTTCAAGAGTCAGTTCAACCATCGTTGTCAAGACATGTAATGGGACAGTGCTAAGGCCATTCCTGATCACTAATAGTAGTCCATCCAGCATGGTATGAAGATTGCAACAATCATTTCCTTAAAGGAACACTTCTCGAAACATCGGTCGGTTCAGTTAATAACTTAGACAATCAGTGCATTCCACCTCACGATGAGTCCAAAATCCCGTTGGGGTAATCCACGATCATCATTAGGGTTGTCAAAGAAACTCGTATCGTCCAGTGCGATTTTAATCCTACTTCAATCAGTTGATCATTTTAGGACCACGCAAAATCCTACACTAGTGCAGCTTATTTTGTGCGGTTCAATCCATTTTTGGTTAGTCAATATGCTCAAGAACGGGTCCGCCCCGCCAGGAACCTTTCCTTTCATGATAAGAACCGCATAAAACCTACACTAGGGCAGTTTTATTTTATGTGCTCTTTCCTCTCTCTATATCCCTCAACGGGTCAATCAATATAAGATTTTATAGGTAAATCCGCGACAATATTGTGCAATGCAAAGTGACCACGATGGTGCAACCGGTTCCTAAATTCTAAAGTGCTACTTGCATACATGTAATACCTATTAAGAGGCAATGTTCATCATACATCAAAATCCCACCAACATGCGATACCCAGAAACATACATGTAAGACCTACCAAGAGGAAATGTTCATCATACATCAAGAGCCTACCAAAAATCAATATCCAGTAACATACATTTAAGACCTACCGAGAGGCAATGTTCATCAAACATCAAGAGCTTACCAACAGGCGAAATCTAGAAACATACATGTAAGACCAACTGAGAGGCAATGTATATCATACATCAGGAGCCTACCAAGAGGCAATATCATACATCAGGGCCCACTATAGGGCAATATAATACATACAGTCCAGGCCTACAAAGAAGTAGTCTAAGATATACAAGTCTAGCCCACCAAAGGGCAATGTCTACAAAATACAAGAACAATGAAAAACATGCCCACTCAGGGGCTACATAATGGTACAACAATACATGGCTGGCCTAGGGGGAGTCATCATCTCTAATGGCATCATCAACAAAGCACTCAGCGTTGCCGTCATCAGCATCATCGCCCATAGTGGGGCTTGTAGAAGGACCGTCTCAATCCACCAGAGAACCTAGGACATATCTTGGAACAAGGCCTCGAGCCCAATCATCTAAGGGGCCATATCCCTAACTACCGGCCGGTCCGGGAGGAGCAGGCATATACACTAACTCATTTCAGCGAAGAGGAGGATCTCTACCAGGAATATAAGGTGCAGGAGGTACAGGCATCCTATATCCCCTTATCTCACCAATCAGAATGCCAATATATTCACGAAGTAGGTCTATCTCAACTTGAGGCTGACCCCTCTCGATCTCTCTAGCAAAGGCATGGGCCTCCCTTTCTCTTTGCCATAGGTCCCTCTCTCGAGCAAGCAATTTGGCAATCTCCTCCTGTATGTACCCCTCCCTAGCGGCAATAGCGCCCTCAAGATCTCTCACCCTAGCCTGTAGGGTATCTACCTGTAGCCTCAAGTGGGCCTCCAAAGTCTGACGAGCACATGCTATGCCACCGAGCACTCTGCCCCCACTCATAGGGTAATCATCCATGATAGATCCGGTCGAGGACTGCAAGAACCAAGTGAAGTAATCGGTTTCCTCAGTGACAAAGCCATCAAAAGAGCCTGTCATATAGACACGATCGTCCAAAATCATCTCGGAATATGTAAGCTCCTAAGGGGGGGTCTCGGAGTACTTTGAAGACTGGCATAACCTGATGATAGGTTCTCTCAGCTAAGAAGAACTCCTAACTCGATAAAGCCCAAAACCAGCACCGCGCCCGCGACTCAGCCATATCATGGATAACCTCATGCCTAGCTAACAACCGCCTATCATAGGGATGGTTGAGTATCTCACCCTAGGTGACACAATCCAATTTAGCGCTGACAGTGGATGGCTGTGTCAAGACAACTTTGGTGATCTCGCAAAGGGACTAAGCATATGCCTTAGGATAAATTTTTGAAGAAAGGCCAAAATACTGTAGGCGTAAGGCTGGGATATACTTGTATGCCCACTGATGGGATAGTAAAAAATTACAACTCATAGTCGTCCATATGGATCGTCCATGATCTTGAGCCAAGTATTTTTGTTGATCGTCTGAGCAATGGGATCGTCCATGGGCAAAGCACATGGACGACTCACACAACGTCAGAGCATTAGCATCGTCCATGTACATAGCACATGGACGACTCACACAACGTCTGAACAGTAGGGTCGTCCATGGGCAAAGCACATGGACGACTCACATAACACCGTCAGAAAACCAGTCTTCCATGGACAAAGTCCATGGACGACCACATGACACTCAGAAACTCTCAAGTATAAATTCACTAGAGAGTATGGAAGATTCGAATCCCAAAACCTTGAAACAGTTACTCAACCCGAATTCATCGCCATGGATTCCTCTTAAGTACATAACTTCGATCAATGGTTGTAACTCCTATAGCCGTTGGGGAAGTTATGTCTGGACTCAAGAGAATTTCCTCAAATCTTGGGGAAGTTACCAAGCCAATAACCGCTTCAAGGTCCTCTATATAAAGGACCAGTCTGAATCAAAATGAGGCAAGTGTATTCTGAGATTTTCCTTCTAAAAGTTGAAACTCTTTTCTAGGAAGAAACTAACTTAGCCATCGGAGGGTGTTTGGCCGGTCCACACCGATCCCCTTTGATTGTGTGTTCATCTTTGTAGGCCTTCACAACCACCAGTAGCCCACCGAAGCCGAAGCATTCAGCCTACTGATTCCGTGCAGCCTCACCCACCATGTCAGAACCTACCAGTAACCCTCGAGGCTCTTGAAGGCACATCACGAAGCCTACCTCAGGATTGCGATAAAGAATCCATGGGCCCCTCAATCATAGGCCCCAATGTTCGACATTACTCTCACGGCCCCTAGCAGCCTGCAAGTTAGCACTGACCGGTTGTTGCCAAATAGGCAACTACCGATGAAATAGAAAAAGAACTGCCTGAGATCAATGTCATCAAGCTTCGCCTCCCTATAGATTTAAGGCTCGTCGGTAGGCCCAAATTACTATTGCCTCGCTGGAGTAAGGGGATAGAGAATGCCCAAGAGCTTGCTCACAGTAGCAAAATCTACAGGATCAAATTTAAGGCCCAGAATAGTTGTCCAGTCGAAGGGAAGGACTGCATACTCCCCCACAACTCAAGTGAAAGGTGCCAGTCTCTGCATGGAATCACTGCACCAAAGTCTCTCGTATTGCATGCCGCATAGAATAAAGAGGAATCCTCAGGAACTCCTTGAAGCCCTACTCAATCAAAAAACCGCGATAGCACACATTCGTCTCATGATCAAATAGGTGGGCAAGGAATGAAGACCAAGCTCCCCGACCGCGAATCTTGTCAGAAGCCTGCACTTGAAATTAGAAAAGCTACCAGTTAGCATGCATTTTTACACATTTAGATTTGACAGTTGAAAGAGAAAAAGGGAACATACTTGAGCCTTCTGAGTCTGAGTGGAAGGATGCCCCTTCAAACCATGCTGAAGAAATGTGTCGGCTATATTGTGATCAATCTTTCCAGTATAAGCATTAGCCCTAGACAAACTGGGTGGAAACCTCGATCTACAATCGCGGCACCTCTGAGCACCTGGACCTGGCCCGGCCCTATCATCGGCTGCTAAGTCAGCGTCAACATTAAACATGAGCTCGTCCTCTAGCTCCTCGCCCCCTGGGCCTCCTCCCTCCTCAATTTGAAGGAACTGTGAAGAACCGCCCACTGAACTAGTGCGGGACTGAAACGAAGCACTTTCCGTCTCCATAGAACACCGACTCCTAGTATGGTGTGCTATATAAATGCCTCCAGAAGGAGCAGGGTCATCACCACCTCGATCGAAGTGCCTCTGATGAGTCCGCATAACCTGAAGACTAACCGAGACAGTATCGTCATCAACGCTAGACGAATTGGCTCGAGATGGAACAATGGAGGGAGCCTTCCTGCGAGCACCACTGGATCTTGTCTGTCGAGACATAATCTGCAGAAGCAAATTCAAGATTGGATAGTAAGCCCCAAAGTATTTGGTGATGCAAGTAAACAGGTAAGTATGTCTAACCCTACTGCCTAACACATGCCACACATGTCCATACCAAAATATAAATTTTTTTCTCAAAAATATCAGGTTCTTAAAATGCATCTCACACAGGGTTTGATTTGGCCATGCTCGTTTAATCCTGTCCATCTTTTCGAGGTCTGATTCGACATTGCTCATTTAATCTCACACAGAGTTTGATTCGGCCATGCTTATTTAATCCTATCCATCTTTTTGAGGTTTGATTCGGCCATACTCGTTTAATCTCATACAGGGTTTGATTCAGCCATGCTCGTTTAATCCTACTCTTGTTTTAAAATTGCATTGTTCCCACATTTTCAATCCTCTCAAAAATTTTCATCCTCATCATGCATAGTTTCTCATATCTACCTAGCTTTTCTTTTAATTTTGTTAGGGTTCCATGTGTTTTTATAGCATCCAACATATGTGAGTTTTCCTATGCTACTTAAACATGTGAACATATATATTTTCCAACATCATCATGGCAAAAATGATTAAAAAAAAAAAAACATATATGCAAAAATACCAAAAAAAAAAAAAAGTGCTAGCATGCTTTCCTACTTGCTTTGCTACTAACATACTTGCAGAAAATAAAAAGAAAGGGGAAATAGACATTGACCTCAAGTGCAGAACTAGAGACTGAAGTTGTGGACTGAAGCTGAAAGCTGGACCCGCTAGACTGCAACTTGCTCCAGAGAACTTTTTAGAAGTGAGATTTCAGAGAAATGAAGTTGGAATGGTCAAAATGAGGCTTTGGGCACCATTTATAATATGGCTTTGTACGAATAGGGCTGCCCGACGCACCTTGAAGGGCCGCCGGGTCTACCCGACACACCTACAAGGGCTGCCAGTCAACGTTGATCGGTTGACCCTTGATCAAAAAAAATAAAAAATAAAAAACCAAAGTTTCTTGCCCAGATTTGGGGACCAGGTCAGACAACATTTTTCCAGATCAGTTGCAGTAGCTCAACCATGTTAGGTAAAACCGGTCTCGATCCATGAACAACGTAGTTTCTGCAAGCAATTTTAGGGCAGCAAAATGCGGAATCACGTTCTTTATCCGACACCTCTCATTGCACTCGAGATGTCAAATAAAGAAGGGGCAGCTATAGACACCGTATTTTGTCCGCCCTCAATTTGGGTGCCGAACCATGAAAATTCTAAAAAAATATTATATTTTCTCCATGGGACCGCGGAAACATCTAGATGACGTGGCGTAACCCGTTTGGGCATTAGAGCACTCGAAGTGCCATTTTAGGTCCAATTGACCAAGATGCCCCTGGTCAACCCTAGGTTGACCAAAAGTCAAAGTTGGGTCAAAAGCATTCCAAAACAACATTTTTCATGTTTCTACATCAAAGCCAAGCTACTCGGTGATTTTTGTCGACTTTGACCATGTTTGACAAAGTTTGACTCGAGATTGACCATCGAGGGCACCAGAATGGATTGGAACTAGCACCATTGCGAAGATTATCAAATTCCCTTTCCAACGTCTATTCATGGGTTGAAATCGGAGTTAAAACGATTAAGATATCTACAAAACCTGGAAAGGCGCATCAGCATGCATCCCGAGGCAATAAATTTTGATCCAAATGTTGGATTTTGAATTTGTTTAGTCTTTTGAAAACTAGACATCCAGAGCTTTCCAGGAACACCAATATCAGCTCAATCCGAGTTTGGAAAGGCCTTCAAATATTCTTCCGAATTTGATCTAGGATAAAGCCAAAATTGCTAATGCTAGCAAGGTGGCCGGCGGCCCTTGTAAGGCCACCAGGCACTTTTTCACTATAAAAGCCTCCACACCCCTCATTTTGAAAAATAAATAAAATGGATTCTGGGCAATTTTTGGGCGGATTCTCTTTCTATTCTTTTTCTAATTTCTCTCCCAAACACATCAAAACACCCTAGAACACCTTAGATTCTCACCTTTTCTCTACAACCTTCAAGGAAGTGTTCTTGCACCTAATCTTCCTTTACTTGGTTCCATACCTTGGATTTGAGGTTTAGGGGTGTGGATGTAGCTTTTTAGCTACAATCCACACCCTTTTCTCTTTATTTATTTTCCTAGCTTCCTTTTGCTCAATGATAGGCCAAAAACGTATTGACCCATTATGATAAATTAATTGATTAATTAGCCAAGTTTATTAATTAATCAAATTAACATGCAATTGTACGTGGCAGCACAAACAAATCACCAATTAACTAAAGTATGCAACGAAAAATAAATTGACACGGTGATTTTTTTACGAATGGGGAAAACCTACACGACAAAAACCCCACCGGGTGATTTTAAGGTCACCACTCCTAAGAATCCACTATTATCAAAACAAGCGGTTACAAGTAAAGGAATCCCAGTACCTTATACCAACCTACAGTTGAACCCTTACCCCAATACCCAATTGGACTTGTTCTGTAGTAACAATCTCTCCTTTCAATGCACGACTCTCAGTACGTGACTAACCAATTGCGCAGATCCCAGTACGCGACTTAATCACCAACTTGAGAAGGATATTGGCTGCAAAGTTCTTCAGTTCATCCAGACGATGAAAATCAAGAAGCCCCTTGGTCACAAAACCCTACGGTGTACAAACATAGCAACTTCTTCAAGAGAAAGATGAACTAGGGAAAACTAGGTTTCCGATCACACCTTTCTTCACACTTGTGGAATTGTGCTCTTGTGCAACTTGTGTAACCTTTTACGGCCCTCAAAATAATCCTTATATATGTTTAGGATTGTGAGAAAAGAAAGCCCAAACATACATTCACGGATTGGATGAAAATCAGCTTGAAAAACTGAACTTCATAAACCTCGATAGATAGCCATCTATCGAGCTAGCTATCGAGCCACGGGCTTCATCAGCTTTTAAACCTCGATAGATGCTAGCTGTGGAGCTTTAAAATCTGGCACTTCATTACTTGATTCTTGGATAGACTTGCATGGCTTTAACACTTGAACTTGAAACCTTGTTTCTCGAAGCATTAAACACATCCTAGATCTACCCAATTACAAGTAAAGTGTGTTTTGTCAAAGGATTAGCCAATTACATAAAATATTGACATATGTTCCTAACATTGAATCACATATGTCCTAACACTCAATATATGCTTTATTTGCTTTTCCTAGCGTATTTTATAGCTTTGCTAGCATGTCTACTTGCTTTTTGCCATGATTTATTACTTTGATGTTGTTGGCCTAGCCTTCTTGGGCAATGATATGTCTAAATTTCATGTTTGTGCTTAGATCCACATGTTTTTAGGCTCATTCCCATGTTTATGCTTAGATCTACATGCTTTTGTGTTCTTTGCCTTGTCTATGCTTAGATCTACACGTTAGTGTTTAAATATATGTTCATGTGCTTAGATCTATGTGTTTATGTGCTCCATGCCATACTTGTGTGCTCAAATCTATGTTGGTTGCTATGCAATGTTCTACTTTAGCCATTTTTGTCCCTTGATATATCTCTTTCTTGCTTTTTGGCCCTTCCGGTGGGGTCTAGATCTAGATCCTGTGGTCTAGGCCTACAACCGCACACCTAGGCCTATATTAAAGGGTTTGGATCATTTCTTTTTGCATGTCGATGTTTGCTTGCTTTCTTCTATGCTTTATCTCCATGTTAGCCTCTCTAGATCTAGGCTTTTCCATGCTTTGTGCACTCGGTGTGGTTGTTGATACCGTATTTTGTTAGCCCTCGATTTGCATGCCGGACCCCGAAAATTCCAAAAATATTATTTTCTCCCCATGGGGCCATGAGAACATCCAGAATGACGTGGCACAACCCGTTCAGGCACCGGAGCACCCAAAGTGCCTCTTTTAGCAAAAATGACCAAAATGCCCCTAGTCACCCTAGGGTTGACTGAAGGTCAAACAAGGTCAAAAGCCACACAAAATAACACTTTTCATGGTTTTACATCAAACCTGAGCTTCTCGGAGATTTTTAACAACTTTGACCAAGTCGGACTGAGTTTGACCCGAAGTCAATCCAAGGTAGGCCCAAAAACCCTAATTTTGATTCGGTCGGCAGAACGGGTTGAAACCAATGCCATTACAAAGATTATCAGATTCTCATTCCAACGACTATTCATGGGTAGAAATCGTAGTTAGAACGGTCGTGATATCACAAAAACCGGGATGTCGCACCGATCGATGCACCATTAACTTCTGAAAGCCATAACTTTTGATTCGAACGTTGGATTTTCAAGTTCCATACCTTTTCAGAAACAGGAAGTCAAAACCTTGTCAAGGGTGTCAAGATCAACCCAATCAGAGGAAGTTAGAGGCTGGCGGCCCTTTGGCCCTACAAGGGCCGTCGCCTCGTAGTTCATGCCAGGGCTATAAATAGCCCCAGGCACCCCTCAGACCAAAAAAGAGACACATTTTACTGAATTTCTGTTCTCTGCCTGGTTTCTTTAAACATTTTTCTCTCTTCCGAACACCAAAAACACACAAAAAACACCCAAAAAACACATCAAAGCTTGTGATTCTTCTCTCTTCACCAAAAAACCCAAGGTATTGTTCTTATACCCGATCTTCTTTTCCTCGGTTCTACACTTGGGATTTAGGGTTTAGGGGTGTGGATGAAGCTTTTTAGCTACCATCCACACCCTTAACCTTCTAAATCTTTTTCTAGCATTTATCTTGCTCTTTTTGCTTGAATAACATGATTTATCGCTTTCTTTAGCATATTTCTTGCTTTATTTGTGTTTCTAGCTTAAATCTCTTTGCTTTTATGCCCTATGCCATGTTTCATGCCTAGATCTACATCTTTACATGCTTATATGTTTAGATCTACATGCTTAGGGTCTTATGCCATGTTTTCCTATGTTTTATGCCTCCTTTAGTTCTACGTTGACGTTAGGGTTACATGCTCACATGCTTGTGATGTTGTTGGCTATGCCTTGCTTGGATCTATGTGTTTATGTGCTTATTTTCATGCTATATGGTTAGATCTTTGTCTTCACATGCTTACATGCTTGGATTCATGTTCTTCCATGTATGTTTCTATGCCTGTATGTCTAGATCTATGTTCTTACATGTCTATGTGCTTGGATCTACGTTCTCTACATACTTTATGCTATATTCGATGTGCTTGTGCGCTCCATGCCATGTTTTTGTGCCTAGACCTAGGCTATGTTTGTCATGCCATGTGCTAGTGTAGCCCTTTTGTTGCTTTGTCTTTCTTCATTGTGCTTTGGCCTATTGGTTCCGACCCGATCTAGACACTATGGTCTTTGTTATCGTCCATACACCTTGGCTCATATCAAAGGGTTTGGATCACCCCTATTTGCGTGTCTATGCTTGCTTGCTTGCTTCTATGCTTTATGCTTGTGTTAGCCTCTCTAGTTCAAGGCTTTGCCACGCTTGACGCCCTTTGCGGGTTTGTGGTTGTGCGCTTACATTCGACGCCCATGAGGCCTTGTTTGGATGTAACCATTTGGGATGCATCACCGAGATGCCGGTTGGTTCGTGCATACCTTTCCCCTTTTCCGTTCCGTGCGATGATATGCTTACCATGCTTGTTTACACTGCTCGTTGGCTTTCTATGCATCTTTACACGGTTGCTTACATGTCCATGCATGGATCTTGCTTGCTAGTGTGTCGGCCATACTTCAACACAATGAAGCTATGGACACCCGATCCAAACCTACATTTGTCCCTCGTGGACACCACCCTTTGTTTGCCTTTTTGCTCGTTTACTTGCTTCCTTACTTCTTCGGTCGCCATGCCTATCTGCATTATGCCTTTTCATATGCTCTTTGCATCTCTTCTTTCCATTGCTTGTCTGTTGATTTCTTGTCTTTGCCTTTGCATGTACACACATGGAGC
Organism: Notholithocarpus densiflorus; assembly: GCA_030021035.2. Taxonomy (NCBI): domain Eukaryota; kingdom Viridiplantae; phylum Streptophyta; class Magnoliopsida; order Fagales; family Fagaceae; genus Notholithocarpus; species Notholithocarpus densiflorus. The sequence continues at coordinate 4,726,756 of JARYZH020000024.1, read as the reverse complement.
GAGGACGCTTGGAGCTAGGGCATAGTCCCCCAAGCGTAGGCAAAAAAGGGCACGAATGCAAGCATGTAGTTAAGCCAAGCAGCAGTGTTCAGTAGGTTTAGGAGTTTAGCCATTCCCTTTGGTTATGTACTCTTTTAAACCCCTTCCTTGCTCCTCCCTTTCTCTCTTAGATGGTTTGTATTAGGTATATCATGCCATGTACCATTCGTCCTCATTTCTAGAGTATGGCCACCCCTGTTTATTTTCCTGCACTCATATTTTGGGCCATGCTCTAGGGATGTAGGCATTTACTTTCCTACTCTGCGTGCTTGCATTGTGCATGATGTATGTATATATATACCTACTCACCCCTTTCCGATGTGATTGTCACAGTCTGTGTCACCTAAGGCGAGCGATGCCTAATTCCTGCTTCGAAAGCAAGGTGACATGTCACCGGGTTTTCGCCGTGGAAATCTGGCACTTTGCTCGAATGCCTTAGGAAAGCATAGATTGGGACCACACCCATTCGAAAGCTAAACCTCAAAGCCCCCACACATTCAAAGCCTCGAAAGCCAATGCTGAAATCATGTTTTTACTGCCAATTTTCGAAAATTAAGATTTTATCAAAACAAAGGACTGTCCTTGGACAGGCGTTGTGGGGTGCCTAACACCTTCCCCACACGTAACCAAACTTCTAGACCTAAGAATCAAGATTTTTTGCCATCCACGTTAGATTAGGAAAAATGCCATTTTTCTTAACCTAGGATTGGTAATAAAATCAACTAGAAACAGGTGATTAATCACACCTTAGAAAAAACTCAATGATTGGTGCGACTTCACTTATCTTTGGTAATTCCCTTAAAATTTGGCCAAGACTCCTGCCACACCTCCAAAGGTAGACGTACCTTCCTCTACTGAGAGAGAGAGAGAGAGAGAGAGAGCACCTGAAGCTTCACGCGAACCACACCAAGCACATAGTCATTCAAAAGGGGCCTCCAACGGGCCCCATGCGCACGAGAGCATTGCCACGGTGGGTGGTCGAACGAGGGCCCGTCGGTTCTTCGTTCTGGGCCGGGCGTCGACGGTGGTTACATTCGTCCCTCCTAGGGTTTGTTTGGATGTGACCACTTGTGAGAAACACCTCCATGGTGTCGGTGTGCTTGCTTTATACCTCTCTCCACTCCGTACAATGTTGACATGCTTGCGTTGCCTTGCTTTGCTTCTGCGCATCTTTACACGCTTGCCTACATATTCATGGATGAGTTTGTGTGTCGTCCATACTCCAATCCAATGGAACTATGGACACTTGATCCAAACCTACATTTGTCCTCCTAAGACACACCATTTTTGTTCGATAACATGCCTCGTTCGCCTCTTTGTAAGTTTCACATGCTTGTTTGCCCTCGTTTGGCATCGTTTCTTAGCTTGTCTTTATCATTCTTCTCCTTCTATTTGTTCCTTTGCTTGTCTGTTGGTTTTCTTCCTTGTTTGTTGCATGTACATGCACGTAGCGAGGATGCTTGGAGCAAGGGTGTGACCTCCTAGGTGCGAGCAAAAAGGGCAAGGATGCAAGCAAGAGGATGCAAGCCCACAAAGGGCAATGATCAGTAGATTAGGGGGCCTATCCCCTCTAGAGTGGTCTTCTCTTTCTCTCTCTCTAAGCCTCTTCTCTAAAGCATATATTAGGGTCCCCCTCTATGTACCCCTTTTTACTTTTCCTGCTCCTTGCTTAGGTCACGTTCCCTAGGTATGACAATGTCTGTTTTACATTTCCTATACCTTGCTAGGCCATACCTTGGAATGTTGGCAATGTCTGGTTTACTTGCCAGCTCTGTGTGATAGCATTGTGCGTGATGCATGTATATATATATATATATATATATATATATATATATCTGCCTGTGTGTGTATGGGTGATTGTGCACTTTGTATGATGGACTCTCATGGCTACGTGAGCGACCCTCTCTAGTCATAAGAGCTCTTGACCTTGTAGTGTGGGTATGTGCTCAAGGCAATTGTCATAGGTGCATATTCATGCTATATTGTGTGCACAATCATCGCGGTGTGATTGTCTTGATCCACATCACCAAGTGACACTAGTTTCCCTATGTATGCAACACGTATCAACATGTTTAACACTTTGGAGGGTTTTGGCTCGTCACGATATGAGCATGTCGATACGTGCCGTATACACGACGCGAAATCCTACTGGTGTGCCATAGCGCACCAAACGCGAAACTCTACTAGATTTTTGCTGTGAAAATGGGCATCCCCATTTCTGTATTCTCACATTGAAAGCTTGGTGAGAATAGCTTTTGGCATGCTATGATGCATTTGAGGCGAAGCGCTGCCAGATTTCCGCCACGAAAATAATGAAAAATGCTACTAGATTTTCGTCGTAGACATCTAGCAATAACTTCAAAACACACTTGGAAAACATTGATCGGGACCACACCCATTCCGAAACCAAATCTCAAAGCCCAACACATTTAAAGCCCTAAAAGCTAATGCCAAATGCTTGTTTTCAACTACCAATGTCTAAAAGTTATGATTTTACCAAAACAAAGGACTGTCTACGGACAGACGTTGTAGGGTGCCTAACAACTTCCCCACACATAACCAGACTTTTGAACTCAAGAATCAAGATTTTTTTGCCCATCCACATTATTAGGAAAAACAACCTTTTTCTTAACCTAGGATCGGTAATAATATCAAATAGAGTTAGGTGACCAATCATATCTTAGAAAAAACTCAATGATTGGTGGCGACTTCATTTACCCTTGGTAATTTCCATAAAATCGACTCACATTCCAGTCACACACCCGAGGTACGACACACCTCCATACACGTGTAAAGCGCACGAGTGTCGCCGCGATGGGTGGTCAAGTAGCCGCGAGGCGTTGACAACGGGTGAGCAAAGGAAGAATGTCCCTCACTCTTTAGAGCTCTCTATTATGTGAAAATCAATGTCTTTGTATGGTGGTGATGTTCTTCCCAAAGAAAGCCTTTTCTCTACCTCACTTTCCTACCCAAACTTTCTACTATTTTTCTTTGTTTCCCAAGGTCTTTGCCCTAATTGTTCAGTAACATGTTCCTCTTATAGTATGAGGAATGTTGTGAGGTACATTAACACAGGTGTCAAACCCTTATTCCCTCATTACAAACCCTAATATAGCTGTCGTACTATACCATGGCTGGAAGAGAGAGAAAACACGCCAATGTCAGGGTAGTGGAACAGAGGGTGTCTCTGCTACTATGTGGGGAGCAAGCCATAGACAAGGAAAAGGACATCAAGGAAGCCAAGAGTGATACACGTGTCCTCAATATGGTCCAGCACAAAATCAGCCAATAAGGGGTGTTTTATAGCATCTGACCATAGGGGGTTGCAATCTCCCTTTTGTGCGAGTACTGGGTGTAAATCTCACTCCTCCCCAAAGTGGTCACGCCGTTGGCATGAGATAAAGATTCTCTACTTCAGCTAACGCTTCCCTTCCTTTCCTCACAGCTAGCCCACGTGTAGGGTCTGAATCCAGCCACGTTGGCACTCTTATATGCCTTGGCTGGTGTAATATACACTAGCTATATGTAGATATGTACTCACATGTGTATATATGTATATTGGTCTAAAAAAAAGAAAAATTCTAAAAAAAATCAAAATGTTAAGTATTTCATTTCTTCATAAAAAGTTAACGTTTGGAATAAATTAAAATGAAGTACTATCTTCGGATAGGCGTTGTGGGGTGCCTAACACCTTCCTTACACGTAACCAAATTTACGAGTCCAAGATCTTTGGTTCAAAGACTTTTGGTTTACCTTAACTAATGAACCTTTAAAATTTGGTTTAGTTAATTAAGTACTTAAAATAAATTAGACATCTAGGTGACCAATCTCACCTAATAAAAAACCAATGGTTAGTGGCAACTTCTAAAACAAAAATAAGAAAAAGGGACTCACACACACACCCCACCCTAGAAACACAATCACACAAGAGTCACATCGCCAAAGACCCAATGTGCGACGACCCCCCGGGGCCGGGGAAAAAAATCAAGCATCCACACTTAGTAATACAAATTAAGTCTTTAACACTAATAAAACGGGGTAAGGCAAAAATGCCTAAACTCATCCCAGCCCCACTCCACAGTGTAAAGGAAAAAAATCTTACCCTATCCCCACCCCATCATCATGCAGGGCAAGGAAAATCTACAAGGGGTGGAGCGGGGGTAGGGTAGGGCAAAATAGCCATCCCTAAGGAGGCCTATAATTTTTTTTTTTTTTTTTTAATTAATTTCCTTTCTTAATGCAAAACTATTGCCTATTTTCACATAAACTAACCAAAAATATATTCCCTTTGATTTTATAATAAGGTAATGGCAAATTACAAACATAACCAAAAAATAAGAGAAATGTTAAAGAATTAAATATTAAATGTTAGCTATCTATTTTCACATACATTAGCCTCAATACTTTATCAATATAGGAATTAAATATTATTTCTTCCCATTCACATTTTTAATCCTAAATTCTACAACCATCGAGCACAACCATAACCCAGTAGGGCTTGCTCACCGATAACTAGTAAATGCCAAAATCCACTTAACTTTCACAAAGAATCTAAATCATAAAACCACTAAAATCAAACAACAACAACAAGAAACCAAAATCTGACCGCCACTAGAACCACTAGATCACCTCCATAACACCACTAGAACTGCCAAATCTCACCACCGCACCACCTGCAAAAACACCAAAAACACTAGATCTGATGAAGAGAGAGGAGAAGAGAGACATAGCAGATCGCTCCTCCACTAGACCATATTACACCACCATCGATCTACTACCGCGCCCACAAAAAACACCACTATACTATCACCAGACCAATGCCTCACCCACCGAAAACTCCTTGGTGAAGAGAGAGGAGGAGAGAGACAGCTGATGACAACGAGAGAGAAGAGAGAGAAGAGTGGCAGTCGGACTAAGAGAGAGAAGAGAGGCAGAGAGAGATGAGGGGAGAAGAGAGAGACAAGGAGAGAGAAAGTCTAAAATTGAATAAAAAATATTCTTTTTTAATGTAGCGATGCTCAGTGCCTCACTACAAGCAGCTAGGACAATATGCATTGTTAAAATTTTTTGTTAACTTAGTGAGATTGATGCACGCATGTTTTGGTTGAGTTTATACAAAGTTTTGCTGAAATGTTAAATTAGTGAGGCTAATGTGAATGCTCTTATGTCCATAACATTTTTACAACAAATCTTAAGTCGCGAGTTGGTTACTGGTTGTTACTAATAAGCAAAACAATAGTTTCAGTGTTAGATTCAAATTAAAACCAATAATAATTTATCATTTAAAATTTGTTTGTGAAAGCATTGTAAGAATGTTGATTACGTAGCACTTCTCAAAAAATAAACCAATACTTATTCTAGGTCAGAAAATGAACTAGAAGAAAATAGGAAACTGCTTCAAAAACTCAATTTTTACGCAGCCTCCCCAGAAAGCTCTCAGTGGTCCATTTACAGGTTTAGTCCTAAAAAGCTGAGATGAAATTCTAAAGTTGCGAAAGTTTCTAGACATACAGTGAGACACAATATGAAAGTTAAGATTATAGCCCCATATTGACTGACCATTTACCAATGACGTATCGACATTTTGTGCCTACAATATTAAAAGCGAATATGGAGTATCTAATTAACTATCTATTAATATATTAGATGAATAAACTACTAGATTTTTTTTTTTTTTGAGGAACAAAATAAACTACTAGATGAGTGCGCTTCAAACGTGCCACCCCATGCGTGACACCTTGTGTATTTTATACATCTGATCAACTTATTAACAAATTAAAGAAAGCACAATATAGTAAGGACAAATAAAATTAATATTTTTTTAAAAAAATCCCAATTGCTCCATATCAAATGGGAAAGAATTTAAAAAGAAAAAGTAGAGAAGATCGTTATGTCAGGACAATGGCGAAAGAAAGGCTTTTATGGAGTTTTGGATTTGTTTGTTATACTCGTAATTCTCTTTTGCTTAATGAAAATTGATGTTTATTCACCAAAAAGGACAGTGGCAAGAGAAAGAACACAACAATTATTGTTCAAATTTCAAGCTCAAGAAAGATGATCAATCTTGATTCCACCGATGGTGGCAAGCCCTTTCCCATACCTTGGCACCAAGGTCACAATCACAGTGTCATCATCTTCAGCTTCCAAGTCCTCCAACAAGTCAGTGATCCCTAGTGTCAAGCAAGTGTTCATCTTCTTCCTATGCTTGTGTTTATGTGGCACGTTCACAAAGCTCCCTGCAAACTCGGTCTTGTCTGGTCCACTAGGCGAGTCGTCTTCATCATTGATATAAACATCAAACTTCACAGCCACATCTCTATCAAACTCAATCTCTTCAATCACCAACACTTCCTCCTCATCTTCCTTTTCTTTTTTACTCCTCGATTTCTTGGGTCTAGGCACCACAGTACTTATCACCGAGTCCAAAACAATTGGAAACTTAATTGCCGATGTTTCAGCAGCAAGTGCTACATCCTTATGTCCTAGATGAAAGAACTTAGCTACTTTCTTGAGCTTTGATTTACGTGGGGTTGGCTTAGATTGTAGCCATGGAATATCCACATCTTGATAAACATATCCCAGGTTAGTAGTCTCGAGGCAATCCTTAACCTTAACACGAACTGGCTGTGCATTTTCATCATAGAACAAAAACTCAGCGTTTAACCAATCTGAGTCCGTGTAATCTGTTCGTTTCCCTCCTAATGTTTTCCATACAGCCCACATTCGATCAACATTGGAGTGATGAGCGAAAAAGATTGGATCTCTAGCGGCAGAGTAGAAGTTGCCCATGTCTTCCAAATTAGGCTGGCTTGTGTCACCGCACCAAATGTGTATAGGGCCATGAGGAATGTTCTCAATTGCGCCAGCACCTGGATCAGCCTCATCCCCAGCACGATAAGCGCTACCAAGGAATAGCTTAGCGTTCTTGCCATTGGATACCATTTGACGATACATGATGTTGAGGTTACTAGAGAGTTGGTCTTGATTCGTGGTTGACACGTCGGTACCATTGTAATCAAGGTCGAGTAGGGTCGGTGGCTGATGATTTGCATTGCGTAGACTATCATAGAGTGGTGATTTGGGGTCAGCAAATATGGATGGCAACTGCATTCCAGGAGGGGAATCCCAGTTCCAGAATGGCAACGCAAAGGTGGGATCACCAATTAATTTTCCCAAGATTTTTTCGTAGAAGTACAAGTAGTAACGATGGAAGGGAAAGAAGAGCCATGAATTGTGTACTTGGAGTTCAAGGTTTGGGAAACCGACTTGGTGGTATGCCCCATCACAATAGGCACAGTGAACATTAGCTTGTTGTGTGAAACTACGTGGGTCATCGGCTGGCAGGGCTTTCATGAGCTCAATGGCTTCAGAATATTTGGCTATGTATTCTTTATCAGCCAAATGAGCTGCAGGTCTAACACGCAAGGGGGAGTTTTGGGCAGGTAGCTTAAAGTCTAATATATTTGTGGATGGTGGTGGGCAACAATTGGTTGGTTTTGCTCCTGCAGGCAACTCAGCCTTGCCACATTTTGTTAGGTCAGGGGCGGTCACTGGAGCCGCCAAGGCAAAAGGGTCATTGTAAAGACTGGCAGCTCCATACAGGCCTCCTAGACCAATGAGTACATCCCTCCTCTCAAATTTCCCTAGAGGAGTTTGTCCATCTTTGGAGTTTTGGTCACCCTTTGTGGCTTTGCATGCCACTCTAGGAACAAGCTTAAGGTGATGGTTTTGCTTTCCAACTTTTGAAACATTGGTTTTTCTGGGAAAGAATGGACTGAGAGAGGAATGGGGAGGAATGCCAGTGGTCTTGGTGAGGGGTGGTTGAGAGAGAGAAGCCATTGGGTGGTTTTGGTGTAAAGGTGTTTAAGAGTCTTGGTTTTATAATAGAAACTATGTAGGACTTTTCTTAATGTTCATGCATGTTGTTGTCAACTTGTTACTTAATCTATTCTATATTGACGAAATCAATAATGACCACCACGTGTGAAATTAATTGTGGAATTTCCAATGAGGAATATATTTTTCCCTAGTTGCATATCTAGTACTAATAATACTTTTAGATGTCCAAGAACGCAAGGTTGCAAACTAGGGTAATAAACTTGGAAAAGAATGAAGATGAAGTTAATTTGGTTACTCTCATTGACCATGCCCATAACTTATGCATGCGTCTAATATTGGTTCAAGATGAGCAAAAGGTTCTTTGTAAAACATTCAATTACAAAAGTCCGAGGAAATGGAGGTGGAGATTCAGCTAGAGTTTCTCGGAACTAGAATCTTCTGTGTGATTATTTCAATGAAGTAGTTTGTTCTACCAAATCCAATAGCTAGGTTAGTAGCCTTGGATAAGTTTTTTAATTGCCAAAATAAATATTTGCTTTATGAAAGATAACATTCTGACTACTAACTTTTTTTTTTTTTTTAGAATACTAAGTATTTTTAACACACACGGGGAGAGGAGGAGAGAAAGTTTTTTAAAGAAACTTACAGTGGTGTATATCCAAAATGGCCTAACTCTTGGATACACAACACAGCCTTTAAACCTCTTTAACTCACACTCATTTTCCAATGTGGGATTAACCCTTTTTTTTTTCTTTTTTTTTTGAGAATACTAAGTATTTAGCATTCTGACTGCTAACTAATTCGCTAGACCTCGGATCTTTTTTTTTCAGTAATCCATGATATAAAATTAAACTAAGAAATAACAAGTCTATTACAAAACATGCTAGCTTTATCAAAAGCTAACAAATTCTCCACCACTAGACCTCGGATCTTTCGTATCTTCATGTAAGGGGGATTGTTATTATTGATTTTTTATTACTTAAATAACATAACAGCATATTCGATGAGAATAATCCACTTGCAGCCTAAAGGAGGAATAACATTTTGATAAAAGTCCCTGATTTAAGTATCAATAATTACGTGTCCAGCATATATTAAAACAAAAAATGAGTGAATTAAATGAAATGCATAAGACCAAAAGTTTCTTATAGGTTGATTGGAAACTGAACTTTTTTTTCCCCACATAATACTGAAACCTATTATCAAATTCCTCCAGTATCAAGTTTCTACAAGTTTAAGGTTACATTTAGAAACTTAAATTTGGATTTGGATTTTAAATCAATAAATTTAAAATGAGTTGATTTCCAATCCATTGATTTTAAATATTATTTTAAATTCAAGGACTTTGTCAAATCCAAATTCAAGATCTTTTTAAACTATCTAAATAAGGTATTTTATTAACTCGAATCCAAATTCACATGCCCAAATCCTTCTATGCAAATGCACTATGGAAGAAGTAGATGACCTCCTTATGTGTAATAAACCCAAGGCCAAATAATGGGATTCAAGGTTCACTAAAAATATAAAATAAAGGAGGATTCAAATGGAACAAAAGAATAATTTTGAATATATATATGCTGAACCCTGTTCCGGTAAGGTAAATTTACTTCCTTAATTAGATGGAAAACCATGTGAATGGGCAAGTTGTTTTTTGATAAGCATGCTGGCCACGTTGTTAGTTTGACATTTTCTTTTTGGGGTTGTCCGGCCCGCAAGAACTGCAATCTTGCTCCCCCTTATGACTATTAGTTAGATCAGATGAACTTTCACCTAACTTTCCAATGCCAAAAAAGTCGGTTTTTATTTTTAATCTAAATTGATTTTATGAATTTTTTATTCATATTTTTCTTGACTAATTGGCACGATCTCCATCGAAAACAGGAAGTTGGACATTACCATTCAATCCCGAGTACTAACTAAGAATTTCATTGGAGAGAAAATTCAAATTAGTTTGGTCAATGAAGCAATCCAATATAGAAAAAAGCCTATCCACCCCGATCTCTAATCAAGCTTACTTTTTGCAATCAAGAAATATGAACTTGCAAAGGTTGACAAGTAATCGGAGTCACAAGAAGCTTATCTTGGGGATTAAGAATCAACATCACCGTCTATGTTTGTCCATTCAACTTGCTTATTTATTACTATTCTTCCAAATATAATAATGAGCTAATGGAATCATAAAGTTAGCATTTAACATGCAAATTTTCTTTGAAGGTTGAATTTTGAGCTATGCTTGTTTTTAGTATATCCCATTTCATTTTATTATTACACGTATAAGAGGAATTTGATCATGAACCCCTTGTATCATGAAACAAAGACTAGTAGATAGGAATTGTACAAGCTCTTGCACATGCTATATAATAACTAGGAATATATAGCTGAATGTTGGGAAAAGTAAAGGAAAAAAAAAAAAAAACACACACACACAAAGCAATGTTCAAGCGTATATAATAGAAGCGATTCTGTTAATTTGATCTATAAAAAGAAACATTTAAAGGTATGTTGATTTTTCTATTATCCTCCCATTCCCATATTACAAACACAGCTTACCCGAATAAGGGGAATATATATTTATATTTTATCTATTGCAGGTTCATTAAGTCAGAAAATTCTTAGATACTTTTAGAGCACGGAAAATGGTGCTCCATCCTCTCACATTCACCATAAGTCTATAGAGTACACAAAAGGAAGGAAGTCATTTTCTTTAGACCTTTACCTTAAACTCATCTTCCTTACCATTTGAGTGAAATTCAATCTTAAGCATGTCGTTGTATGACAACAAAAGATGATAATGTCATCGAGTTTAATTAGGCATGTCCAATTATAGAGGAAATAAGAATTGCGTGCCGTCCCTAACTTGAAGAATAGTTTTTCTTTTCTTTTTTATTGGGGGGAAAGGAAACTTGAAGAATAGTTTATAAAATTGAAGGGACAAGTAGGAAAAAAACGACAAGTATCAAAGCAAATATAACAGAAGAAGTGCGATTAATTTGATCTATGGAAGAAACACACAAAGATGAGATGGAATACACTATGGGTAGCGTTACCTTGAGAAGCAATTAAATAAATGTGGCACGGATTGAGGAGATATAGAGAAAATTAAGCTTGAGTCCAGATGTGAAGAGAAACGGAGACTCGGGAATTTAATTAGAAAGCGCGCGCTCTCTGATTGATAATGTGATAAAATGAAGAATTGAGAGTCGTGTGTTTTAACGAAGCTGCACATGAGATTTGTATAGCAATATATGTTTTATACAGGACATGCCTTTCCCTTGAGTATACATAAAGATTAGTAGTACTAACTTTTTTTTATTTTTTATTTTTATAATCAGATTAGCAGTACTATTTTTTTTTTTTTTTTTTTAATGAACGATTAGCAGTACTATTAGTGCAGTACATTCAGTACACATTCATATTATATCTCCTGCGAAATAATTTGACTATTTCTATTATTCAGCAAAAAAAAAAGAAGAAAAAAAAAAGACTATTTCTATTTCTAATTAATATTGAACTTTACCGCGATTTTGCAACTTATTATAAAGGATGTCCGAAATGTAAAAGGTAGTTTGGTTTTTTGGTTCTTCTAAACCACATTATTTGCTAAAACTTCATTAGGTGGTCGACGTGGGTTTTAATTAACTCAATTGGTAAAGTCTTTGTTGATTGAATAAGATATCTAAAGTCTAATCCTCACCTATACCAAAAAATCGATTGGTGTCTTGGTCTAATAATAAAAAACTATTATCAAGAGCAGACACTATAGATTAAATCTCTCTCAAAAAAAAAAAAAAAAAAGATTAGGTAGTTGTATAAATGATGAACAATTACTTTCACAAAAATTCACTATTTGTAGTTTTGTACTACAAAAATTGAAGTGCTTTGTAGTTTTGTACTACAAAAGTTGCGGTACAAAAGTTTTTTCCCTAAACTTTTTCTTGATTATATTTAGTACTAAGATTAGGTCAGGTCAGGTTTGGTTCATAACCACTCACAGCCCAACTCGATAAAAATTGAATTTTCCATACAGAAACCCAATCAATCCCAAATATTCTCTATAGTTAGCTTGGTTTTTACGTTCATAAAAAAAAAAAAAATAAATAAATAGCTAGACTTATGTAACTAGTTGGCTTGATTCATGGTGTGTCTCTATGGAAAAAATCCCCAAATTCAAAAATAGTAACAATTTTGAAGATTTGGACATTAAAACTTTTTAGGGTAAACTACGTTTTTGGTCCTTATCCTATACATTATATTTCAATGTGATCCCTAACCTTTCAATTATGTCAATTTGGTCCCTAACCTTTCAATACGGTGTCAATTTAGTCCCTGCTGTTATCTTTTGGATGAAAATTGATGACGTGTTTAGTGGCTAGAATACTTTGGTCGAAAATCTTCGTTCATTCAGACGGTCAGCTTCGGGTGGCTCACGTGATCCTTGAATTCACGCCCATCTCTTCTCGCTTCCAAGCTCCGAACCACGTTATCAAGGCCAGGTATCCCGAACTTGCACGGATTGATGTTCTGGTCATAGGCTTCATCACTCTTCCTCCACCTAGCACCCTTCAAGTTGAGCCTCGCGCTCACCAACTCATTGGCTCCATCCATGCCGAGGGAGAGGAGGAAAAAAATCAAACATTGGACGAGGAGGAACAAAGTCAGTCCGAGACTGAGGAGGAAAGCGCATCCGAGAGGATTGTCTCCGAGGATTTCACAGGGGACTTTAACTTTTTTACTCAACTGGATTTTGCTGTCGTGTGCAGCTCCAGCTTTCAAGAAGATGGCCCCCTACTGTAGTTGTTGGTGCTTTGTAGGAGATTCCCGACATTCCTAAAGGGATGGTGATAAAAAATAACAAACCCCTTGAACTCAAGGCAATGCTTCAGGCTTCTGTGAGAATTAAGCCATCTAGGGTAGATGCTCCTAGCAAGCCCTCAATTCCTCACACCACCCCCTAAGTTGTTCCCCCTTCTCCTGACGTTCGTGGGGATAAGAAAAGAAAGAGGGGGAAGAGAGACAAGAAGGAGGTCGAGGAGGGCGAAATCCATGAAGTTTCACCATCCAAGACCGCAGGCAAAAGTCAAGGCACTTGTCAATAATCCAAGAAGATTGCTGCTGATCCTGCCTCTAAAGAGGTAGCGGTTGGAGAATTCACCTGCAAGAGCCGACCGAGCCCTTCTAAGTGGTGGTTAACCTCCAATGCGTCCATCCGAGATTGGCAAAAGGGCAAGGCTACCTAGGTTTCTGACTACCTAGGACAGGCCTTCAAGCTGCAATGGACACAATGAGGGAACTACACCTTGGCCGAATGGACCGCGAAAGAGATAGAAATGGAGTCGCCACCTAGATTAGTTCTAGGAACCATAAATATAGTGTCCTTTGTGGAAGGATTGATCTACTTCTAGAGTAAGTGTCCGGAGTTTAGGTATGAGGATGGGAAGGTGTTAGGAACCCAACCCCACCCAACCAATAGGCTGACTTCCACTAATTGTTTCTTATGTCTTAATCTCATTAAAGGCACATTCAACATTCATCATTCTAGACTCACACACACACTAGCACACATCTAAGCAAACAACATGGCATTTTCATCCCAAACCCTAATATACATCTATCACACATATCATCGTATTACATCCAAGACAGAAAAATAAACATGATAGCATTAAACAAACATGTGATTGCACTTTAAATATAAAAAATATGGCATCCAAGTAAGCATATTCATATTCATCAACCTAAGACAAAATCATATTCCAAACAAATGCATGTTCATACGAATGCATGACTTACCTCTCACTGCACTACAACACCTATGCATCAATGCATGATCATGTTGGCACATCAACAAGATTGAAGATAAACCCTAATCTAGCATGTAAAGAAAACACAACTAACAAACCATAGAGGCAGACACATATACATATAGAAAACTAGGGTAGAATAGAGACATATTAAACAAATAAAGCAAAGAAACAAAAGCCATAAAGTTTAGATTAGGGTTTCTAGGCACGAGTATGTGTGTGCATACATAAGGCCTGCGTATGCAGCCCAGTTGTATGTGTACGCAAACTTTGAGTATGCGCACGCATGCAGAAAGCAAGCGTACGCATACACGCCCTAAACCCTAATCCAGAAAACAAAAGCACAACAGCACAAAAACTAAATCTAGCAACCTAGCATGCCTAAAACAATAAAACAAAGCAAACCTAAGCTAAACAAATATGTTAAACATATACAAAACAAAAGAAGCAAGAGAAAAACAGATTTAATCAAAGAAAAGGAGGCAAGAAGAGCTAGAACCTCTACCTCCAAAACAAAGGCTCCTTTGCTTAATTTTGATCGTTCCCCTCAGTCAATCTAGTCACAACCAAACTAAAATAAGTTAGTTAAACCTTGAAACTCAAAGATCAAGACTAGAAAATTTCTCAATCAGAAAAATATTGACTTGAGGATGTTTTGTGAAAAACTCTCTCTTTGATTCATTAGTTCTAGTGAATCTTGTGTTTAAAACTTCGGATTTTTTATGTGTTTTGAAAAGCTACCATGTATGACTTTCTGTAGTAAGAAAACAGGGGTTTGGAATGGCTCCCAGACGATGTGGGATTCTTTCCAAACCAAGTTTTAAACGCAGAAAACTTGCCTTTCATAGTTTTTGGAACCCTAATATGCGCACGCATGCCCGTGTATGCATACGCATGCATGAAGCATGCGCACGCAGAGCTTAAGCGTGCGTGCGTATACATGTGTATGCGTACGCATGCCCTTGGGTTTTCGTGGCCTTTCTTTTCCAAAAAAATAGCTTATTTGATTCATAAAAGAGTTATATTTTCCGAAAATACTTTCCTCAAGTCAATTTCAATCTGATCGGGCCCTAAACCAACCTTAGGTTTTAGAATTCCAACATCATTGGGAATGGGAGCCCGAGTTGTAAAGGGTACAAAATTCGGTGTCTATAGATGCCCCTCTTTTGATTCTTGTGCTCCACTAATAGAATCAAAAGAATAAGAGACAAAACATTTTCTTTTGACATACGGCTCGGGCCCAACCCATGCACACAGCAAACAACACGCATACATGGGCGAAGTGCAACTCCGTAGAGTTGCTTAGGATTCGTATGTCCGAAGTTCCACCTTTGTTACTCGGGAAACAAGCAATGACAGGTTCACTATCCCAGAACCTTTTTTTCCAATTGCAAGCAAAAGGCGAGTGACTCACTATCTTAGAGTCACTAAAAAAGCAAACATGGGCAATAACCTCAACCATCAACCAAACAAACAAGGTGCTTTTATGAGCTTAAAAGGATATATGTTTGTGGTGTCCATCTGGGGATCTTGCCTCAAACTTCTCTAGGTGGCTTATGCCTTTAGGTAATACTTGTCTTCTGTCTCCATCTCTATCCCTTCTATTCTAGTGAGGCTCTTGCCTCTGGGTGACTTTTGTCTCTATCTCTATCTTTATCCCTTCTATAGCGCCTATATATTCAATTCCCGCGGGATATGTGCACAAGTTCTGTATTCTTTTTTTCTAAATTGTATAGGGCTTGTGCTTGCATATTCAATTCCCGCAGGATATGTGCACAAGTAGCCTTGGTAGTTCTGACTTACGAGGAAGTCCTTGGTGTATGATCCACTTGGGAGAAAGACTCCCTGAGGAGTGTATTGGTGGCCCACGAGGGAGCCTTCTTGGTAATTTTGACCTACAAGGAAGTCTCTGATGGTGTTTAGTCCATTAAGGAAAAATTTCTTCTTCTCCTTCATGACTCATTGGGGAACTTATGTTGATTCTACTCACGAAGAAGTTTCCTCAACTCTTTGAGGAAATTCTTTTCTTCACAACCCTTGAGGGAGTTGTCCTTGTGCCTTAGACCCACGGGGAGTCCTCCATGGTACTTGAAAAATTGTTTATTCTGTAACTTACTGGGGATTTGGTTGATGATCTTATCTCACAAGGGAGTTCCCTTAGTGATTTCCGATCCGCTGGGAGATGTTCTTGATCCTTTCACACCGCTAGAGATGCTTTGAGAGTCCTTGTGTCTTCCACTCAACTGAGGATATTTCTAACAATTTTGGATGCATTCTTGAATTTTTCTTTGTATTTCCCACCTTTTAGGAGTCCACTGGGGATATTCTGAAAGTTTTTTTTTTTTTTTTTTTTTGGCTAAAATACACGTAGTTTAGTGGGAGGCCTAAACTTCCTGCCTTCCCGCCTTTTCATTTTTCTTCAATGGTTACCAACCGTTTCTTTTTCTTCTTACTCTTCTTCATCTTCTTCAACACTTCATATTCTCCCTAACTCTTCAACTTCCATCTTCTCTCTGCACAACTCTTTGCCTCTCTCTCATTATTTCATCTCTTAAAAACTGATCACCTCTTTCTCTCCCAAACTCTCTCCCTTCTCTAATGGCACTCAATTCCAAAACCAAGAAAACCTATTACTTGATTTCTTGTGACATCTTCGACCTCACATATTGAATGGGGCTACAAGGCTGACTAAGTCTCCTCCATTGACATACAGGCCACAACATCACCTCTCAGAGGGTGCAAGGGCCAAATTGGTAAGTTTTACCAACTTTTCTCATTTTCAAGTTTTGCTCTGATCTTTCATTTTAATCCATTTTTAGACTTGTAAATTCTTGGGTTTTGTTGTGGGATGGGTTTAGATGATAACCTGATGCCTTAGGAAGGGTAGGAACGTGCTTAGAATGAGTTATGATCAAAAGTTGGCCAAAATATCTCGTGGCTCTCTCTATTTATGTTCATGTGTGCACATGTGTTGGGCATGCGTGCATAACTTGTATTCATGCATGTGCATTCTCAATACATACATACACGTTTGTGTTCATCAGTTCATATGGACGCAGGATCCAACATGTGTACACATGCAAAGACCATACGCACACATGCGCGGGACTACGTGTGCATGCTGGCACTCAGAAACCTCAATTTTCATTATTTTGACTCCTTTTCACCTATTTCCTTATCCAACTACAATTCTCATATTCTCCTTTCATCTTTTTGCAGGTCATGCCTTCTTTCTCAGGCAGGGGCAATATTAGTTGCATCTTTTCATTGTACAGGGGCCTTGGCTGTCGACACAAAGGCCTTGGTGCGTGAAGTTGGCTTCGAGCCCATCCTCTGCCAATTTCTAGAGAGTTCTGCCAGTGTCATCATAATGTAGACATTTCTTGAGAGGTGGTGGGACACTACCCACACCTTCCACATTGCTGAGAAGGAGATGACGATGACTCCCCATGATTTCCATCGAATGACCAGCCTTCGGTGTGACGGTTCTACATTAATTTGGATGGTGAGTGGGGTATTGAGCTGGGTATAGAGCTGATGGGATGGAGGTACACGACAGAGGCAGTCCGTTATTTCGATCTTGAAACGGACTAAAGACCTCTTCCTTATGAGACACTTTAGGATTGTGCAGAGATGGCTAGGGCATTCTTACTGTATATTCTAGGGGCATACCTTTTTGCCAACAGTAAGCAGACAGTGTCCTTAATGTGGTTGGCTCTCTTTTGCGATTTTGGACAAGCTCGGGAGGCTAACTGGGGTTAGGCTTGTCTTGTCTACCTGTACTCATCCCTGGACACACTTAGCTGGGAGACTCTATGCCAACTGGTGGGGCCTTGGAAGCTCCTTGTGGTCAGTTCTTTCTTTCTTTTCTTTTGTAGCTTCTTATAAGCATGTACTTTGAAAACTATGTTCATCTAGGTTTACAAAACTACATCTCATGCTCTTACAAACTGTGTTCATGTCTTTATCTTGCAAACTATCATTTTACAAACTGTACCTTGTTTATTTTGCAAACTGTCATCTATTTTCTTGCAAACTGTGTTTTCCTTTTTTTGCGTTGGGCCGTAAAAT
Source organism: Notholithocarpus densiflorus (assembly GCA_030021035.2). Classification (NCBI taxonomy): domain Eukaryota; kingdom Viridiplantae; phylum Streptophyta; class Magnoliopsida; order Fagales; family Fagaceae; genus Notholithocarpus; species Notholithocarpus densiflorus. Next base: position 4,709,006 of record JARYZH020000024.1, on the reverse strand, counting down.
ACGGTTTCATTACTTGTGGAGCAGAGGTGGACTTAAGGAGCTTTCCTTCTGGCAAGGACTCATTTCAATGAGATTTCTTCTGAAGAGGTGAGTAGAAATTCTACTTTCTCTCATTGCTTTCTTTTGCATGTTTCCTAGGGTCCTCCTTCTAACCCAATGTGATGTCATAGGTCGTATAAAGCCCTTGGGCGGGTGTTCCTCCTATGGCGGACCCTAATTTGGAAGCAGTTGCCATCATTACTTCTTTGGGGGGTGCTGGTCAGAGGGTCCTCTACCTGGCTGAAAGGTTTTATTGCCAGTTGGTGGGTGTAGATACATCACGTGTTCCAATGGATTCTCCAGAGTTTATGCTTACCCCGTTTTCCATGATTGATGCTGAGTACTAGCTGCATAGGAATGGCATTCCCTATGTCGAGCGGCTAGGGATCACCTAGACTACAACGAATTCAACGAGACTTGTCTCATGCCCTCCCTCTTTGTGGGAGTATGTATTCTTTCTTTTCACTTTCCTTTCTCTTCTCTTGAATTTCTGCACACGATAATACTCAAATGTGATGCTTATGTCAAGTTGCGGCTGGTCTTGCTGCCAGCGGTCCTGTTAACCCTCCTCGTCTACCTTGGTCGGTCTATGCTTATGGCACTGATGGCTTTGCTCGGGAGTGTCTTGTGGGACGTAATTCGAATGTCATGGGTTATCCCTTTTTAGAGGGTACACGAGTGGTGAACTCTCTTTCATCATTATCTTGTCTTTTCTTTTCTTGAATCTCTCAAAAATTATTCTAAAATTGTCTTCTTTTTAATTTAGCCCACTATGGAGGAGCACGAGGAGCTTGTTTGGCTTGTTGGGAACCCCAAGCTGGAGGTGACCAAGTATTCTAGGCAAATTTATGGTCATGGAGGGTGTGCCCACCTAAGGGATGATGATGATGACGATGGTGATGACCTTGAGACAACTTCGAGCTATCAGCCGAGGAAAAGGCATTATCGATGATGATCCTACAGACAGACAGATAGACACAAACACATATCATATTTCCTGTTTTATTTCCTTTTTTCTTTTTACTTGCATGTATCTCTTTACTTTAGATTTTTTTTGAAACATTGGGTTGTATTTTAATAACTTATTTTACATTTCTGCTTTTATTTAGGATATGTACTTATTTTACAACTTATGGGAATTTTTTATTTTGTCTTTCTTTTCACTTTTCTTTTTGTCTTTGATGCTTGAAAATCTGAGCTTAAGTGTGTCTTGAGTAATCCTCTAGGTTGTAGGAATCATGAGGGAAGCCTTGGTAGAGGAACCACACTCCAAATAGGAAAATGAATTTAAATCTATATGCCTGCTTGCGCAAGCATGCGCACGCATAAACACACAGGTGCTGACCATGCGCACCTGTGTGTGCACGCACCTTTAACCATGCACGCACATGACGCCAGGCAGAGAAACCCTAGCCGACTCTCCTTAGTATAAAGTAGCCGTAGAAGGCCTCGAAACCTTCACAAAATATATTCCCAGCCCAGGAAACACCTCGTAAGGTCTCCAAATGGCAGAATTCACTCCTTTAGAGGTTTCAACATGGATTAAGAAACTTAGTTTCAATTTCAAAGACGCTTTCACTCCTCTTGGTCTCTCTTGTGTCCCATTCTATCACCAAATTAGAGTGAACAAGCCTCTTCTTTGTGCTGCCATTGAATTTTGGATTCCTACTCGGCATGTCTTCCAATTCAATGGCGTAGAATTATACCCCACTCTTGAAGAATTTGGTGCAATCATGGGTGAGCCCGACCTCGGTCCTATTATTCTTCCCACTCTTGAGGAAGATCTCTCTGACTTAGCTCATCAACTCTTGGCGGTTCCTCTAGCTATGGCCAAAAGATAGTGCACGCTTGATAAGTTGAACGTTCACATGGTTTTCAATTATTTTTCTCAACAGGATGTCCCTTTGGCTGGGGTGAAGGCTCTCAATATCTCAATGCTTTTTTTCTTTGCATCATTACCATTCATATAGAGGAAGCAACATTCTTTGTGGGGAATCCTCTCCTCTTTTAGGTATGATCCCTATTTTTGCCTAGGTTCCCAACCTAGCGAGATTCCTCTAATTTTTGCATGGATTGTCTTTCAGTTTTCAACCCTTCGAGGCTCTTTATATCGTCTTTGCATATACATTTATTTCTCTTTGTCTGTCTCTTTTGTTTCTATCTCTCCTTTTTCCACTCAACACTCAAGTTTTTTCCTTTTTTTTCTCTCCTTTAGATATTGCTATATGAGAGGCTCCAGTTGCTTTATCCTCCCATTATCTCTCCTAGTCGATATCAGCCAAAGCATTATCGTGATTGTAAGCCCAAAATAAGGAGATGGATCCTATTGAGTTCACTGAATTCCTGAAGCGTCTTTCCCCTTTAGGTGTCCAATGGGTGGTGGAATGGTGGTGCATCACGGATATAGTTAAACTGTGTTCCTTTGGTTGGGCTTCGTCGTTACTCTTACTACTCTACATGTCGCATTGCAAGGCAATTTGGTGATCGTCAAGGAACTCCTAGTGACGATGGTTCCTTCCATACCTTGGCATTCACTAAAAGGATCTTGGGCAGAATTTGTGAGACTTGGTTGTGGAGGATGATAACTAGGGACATCCGCTTTCCTCAATTCCTCCATCTAACTGCGGGGTACAAGGATTGGTTATCCATTGACATGGGGTCAGTTCATAAGGAAGAGAAGGCTTACAAGAAGTCCAACAAAAGAAAGAGGGCCAATTGATTACCTTGATATGCCCAAATTTTACTTTTCTGCACTTTATGATTCTCATGTCTTTCTTTTGAGTTTAATAAAGGATTGAAATGTTCCAAATCCCCTATGGAAACAATTTGTTATCTTTTAATTTGAGCAATAAGAGCATGAACCATTTTATTATCTTTGCTTATTGTCTTTATTTTATTTTTCTTTTTTCTATGCCATGTAACTTTTGCTCATGACGTCCTTGTAGGAATTTTCGCCATGCCCATGGTTTTTTCCCCTATCTTTTGCCTAGATCACCCTTTCGGGTTTTCAACCTAGCAGGGTTATTTTGCCTTAACTTTTGCCTAGGTCTCCCTTCTGAGTTTTCAACCTAGCAAGCCTTTTTTTTTCTCTTTTTTTTCAAATGTTATACTTTTGGAGCCTATCCATGTTGATTGGGTGAAGCATGTCTTCTCTATCCAAATCTGTAATTCTTATAGCACCTTCTAACATGATCTTCTTGATAATAAAAGGCGTAGACCATCTTGGTTTCATCTTTCCACTTGGATCGAAAGTATCATCTCTAAGTACCTTTAGGACTAGATCTCCTTCCTTAAGGTTTCTTGGTTTCACCTTTTTGTTAAATGCTCTAGCGATCCTCTTTTGATAACCTTATGCATGGTACTGTGCTCTAGCTCTCTTCTCATCTATCAAAGCCAACTATTCATATCTTTCTGTCATCCAGTCTTCTTCTAGAACTTTGGTTTCTACTAGTACCCTCAACGATTGTATCTCCACCTCAATGGGAAGTATCACTTCACTCCCATAAACCAAAGAGTAGCAGGTTGCCCCAATTGATGCACTGATAGAAGTTCTATAACCCCATAAAGCAAATGGAAGCTTTTCGGCCCAATCCTTGTATGTTACTACCATCTTGGCTAGGATATTCTTGACGTTCTTGTTGGCTGCTTCTATGGCTCCATTAGTCTGCGGTCAGTATGGTGAAGACTCTTGATGCTCAATGTTGTAAAGCTCTATGATCCTTTGAACCTCTCCCTTAAAGTGGGAACCATTGTTTGAGACGATTTCTTGTGGTACACCAAACTGGCAAATGATGTTATTCTCTATGAATTTGGCCACATGTTTGGCTTTTAGTACAGAGTAGGAGACTGCCTATACCCACTTGGTGAAGTAATCAGTTGCCACTAGGATGTATTCATTTCCGTTCGAAGCCTTAGGGGCTATTCTTCCAATCACATCTATGCCCCATATTGAGAAAGGCCAAGGAGAGGTCATACCATATAGCTCAATAGGTGGTACACGGTCCAAGTTTGCATGTGTTTGGCAGTTGTGGCAACTCTTCACAAAGTCCATGCAATCAGTTTCCACTATGTTCCAACAGTATCCCATCCTTAGTATCCTTTTTGCTAACGTTCTCCTATTCATGTGAGGACCACAAATCCCTTGATGGACTTCTTCCATGACTCTTTCGGCTTCTTCTTTCTTTAGACAACGAAGGTGTATACCATCATATGATCTCCTATAGAGTTGACCACTACATAGAATGTATTGCATTGCCATCATCCTAACCAAATGACGTTCTCTCTTATCAACACCGTCAGGATAAATGCCTAATTCTAGGAATTTCATGATGTTGTAATACCAAGGGACTCTTTCCTCTTCTATAGCCAAGAATGATGGTCCTCCTTTCTCCTTATGTACCAGCTCGTAGCTCTACTCAATCTCTAAGGGTTGTGTCCATACTCCCTCAGGTATTTCAACCGTTGAGGCTAGAGTAGCCAAAGCGTTTGCAAACTGGTTCTAAGCTCTAGGGATGACAGTATACTCAATCTTGTTAGAGGTTTTGGTCAAATCCTTTAAATATTGCCGATATGGTTTCAGGTGTTCTTCTTTCACCTTCCACCACTTTTATGCTTGGGCTATGACCAAGGTCGAACCTCCAAAGACTTCTGCCTTTTCTACACCTAATTCTCGAAGAGCTTCCATTCCAGTAATACAAGCCTCATATTCTGCCAAGTTGTTGGTTGCCTCGAAGTTCAACTTGACTACCAAAGGTATGCAAGATCCATTAGGGGTGATCAAAAGTACTCCTATCGCATTTCCATATTGGTTCATAGCTCCATCGAAATACATCCTCCATGTCCCTAGTTCGATGTCCAAAATATCCTCATCTGGGAAATCCTCTCTACCATCCTCTCCTTCTATGGGGTTCTTAGCACAAAAGTCTGACACGACGCTTCCTTTGATGGTTCTTCTAGCTACATACTTCAAATCGAATTCTGCCAATAGAATCAACCATCTTGATATCCTTCCACCTAAGGTGGGCTTCTCGAATAAATATTTAAACGGGTCCATTGGAAAGGTAGGATGATGTGTCTCAGTTTCTGCACGACCCATATAAGAGCAAAGCATGAATTTTCTATAGGTCTGTATCTAATCTCATAATCATGGAACCTCTTGCTCAAGTAATACATAACTCTCTCATTCTTATCATCATCCTCTTGTGCAAGCCAGACATTTATGTGGTGTTGGGCTATCTCGAGATCAATGCCAGACATATCTTCATAAGACCATGCAAACACCTCCTGGAATTCTATAAGTAGTTCTTGGAGATCGTTTCTTTCATTTTTATTTAGGGTTGAGCCAATTTTAATTAAGCGTGGATTCTCGCCATTACCCAAATTAATAGTTTCAAAAGCCAGTTTGACAAGTTCAATTTTTTTTTTCCAATTGTTTATTAATTTCATTTTCAAATTCATTAGAATCATTTAAGTGCATAATTTCAATATTATGAGAAACATCAAAATAAGCCAAATTAGAATTCATCTTATTGAAAATGTTGAAAAATACATTTGAACTTGCATTACAAAAATTTCTTTCACATGTTCTTAGAAAACCCAACCCAAATCCAGTTGCTAAGTTACCCATCAACAGGCATGATGAAGGTAGAAGGATCACTTGGCTCCTCAATGGTGATGGCGAGCATGTCCCCCTCCACTTTCAGCATAGCCTCCATTGCTTCAGCATCTATGTAGTCCACCCAGTCGACTCCCTCTTGAATTTCCTTAATCACTAAGGTAGGTTTTTCCTTGAAAGTGAGCTTCTCATCAAAGAATATCTCCAAGCCGAGATTCAATTTCCTTCCTTATCTACCCAAAGCTTGGGAAAGCCACAGAAAGAAAAGTCTCCTCCTTCATTCACAAAGTTCCAATTTAGGGTACCATGGTTCTTTTTGATTCTGTCGTAGCATTCAAAGAATTTCAAACCTTCTTTGGTTAGTTGAGTCTTAAAGTCAGGGAATTCAGCCACCCCTCTTCCTTTGTTTCCAATACCCAAACCAGGCATATATCCCATTTTCTTTATCATTGCAATCACCTAATGACTTCAATATAGGAGTAAATCCGTAGTATACTTCTTATCTTTCCATAATCAGCCATGTTCACAAACTTAAAGCCACTCATTGAAGCTCATTTCCTCCCTCTTCGAGTCCACAGACGGATGCTAGGATCTCACCATCACCAAGTACTATAGCAATTCCTCCTTTCCATGGGATCTTTATCTTTTGGTGTAAAGTAGAAAAGATAGCCCTAATAGGAAGAAGCCATGCTCTCCCTAAGAGGAGGTTATAGTTAGGAGTGATGTCCATTACATGGAATTCCACAATCGTTTCCAATGGACCAATTTTACAAGGAGCCTTGAAAGTTCCCATAACCTTCCTTAAAGTGTTATCATATGCTCTAATAGTCAGAGGAGAGGGGATGATTGTCTCTACATCTAGAATGATTTTAAAAGTTCCTATAACCTTCAAAAAAATGGCACATATTTAATGCGAATCCATTATCAATAAACACCATTGAAACCTTGGCACCCATATTTTAGATGGTGACTTGCAAAGGTCTAGTGTGAGTGGCTCCTTCGGGATGAAGTTCTTCATCGAAAAGGTCTATTGGCAGAATTTGATTTAAAGTATGTGGCAAAAAAAACTATCAAAGGAAGCGTCGTGTTAGATTTTTGTGCTAAAAACCCTATTGAAGGGGAGAATAGTAAAGAGGATTTCCCAGATAAGGATATTTTGGTTATTGAACTAGGGGCATGGAAGATGTATTTCGATGGAGCTGTAAACCAATATGGGAATGGGATAGGAGTACTTTTAATCACCCCCAATGGATCTCATGTACCTTTGTCAGTCAAGTTGAACTTCGAGGAAACCAACAACATGGTAGAATATGAGGCTTGTATTGCCAGAATGGAATCTCTTCGAGAGTTAAGGGTAAGAGAGGCAGAAGTCTTCGAAGATTCGACTTTAGTCATAGCCCAAGCACAGAAATTAGGGAAGGTGAAGGAAGAGCACTTGAAACCTTATTAGCAGTATTTGGAGGATTTAAACAAAACCTTTGATAAAATTGAATACACTATCATCCCTAAAGCTCAGAATCAGTTTGCAGATGCCTTGGCTACCTTAGCCTCCATGGTTGAAATACCCAAGGGAGTATGGACACGACCTTTAGAGATTGAACAAAGTTATGAGTTGGTACACAAAGGGAAGACGGAATCTTCAATTATGGCTGTAGGGGAAGAAGGAGACCCTTGGTATTATGACATCATGAAATTCCTGGAATTAAGGGCATATCCTGACGGTGCCGATAAGAAAGAACGTCGTGTGATTAAGATGATTGCAACACAATACATCCTATGCGAAGATTAGCTCTATAGGAGATCCTATAATGGTATACACCTTCGTTGCTTGAAGAAAGAAGAAGCTGAGACGGTCATGGAAGAAGTCTATCAAGGAGTTTATGGTCCTCACATGAATGAGAGAATGTTAGCAAAGAAGATTCTAAGGATGGGGTACTATTGGAATATGATGGAAACCGACTGTGTAGATTTTGTGAAGACTTGCCACGATTGCCAAACACATGCCAACTTGAATCACGTGCCACGTAGTGAGCTATACAACATGACCTCTCCTTGGCCTTTCTCAGTCTGGGACATAGATGTGATTGGAAGGATAGCCTATAAGGCTTCAAATGGACATGAGTACATCCTAGTGGCAATCGACTATTTTACTAAGTAGGTAGAGGAAGCCTCTTAATCTTTTCTGAAAGCCAAACATGTGGCTTGATTCATAGAGAATATCATCATTTGTTGATTTGGAGTACCGCAAGAAATCATCTCAGATAACGGCTCCCACTTTGAGGGGGAAGTTTGAAGGCTCATGGAGTTTTACAAAATTGAGTAACACAAGTCTTCACCCTGCCGACCACAAGCTAACGGAGCCATAGAAGTGGCCAATAAGAACATCAAGAATATACTAGCCCAGATGGTAGTGACATACAAGGATTGGGCCGAGAAACTTCCATTTGCCTTATGGGGTTATAGAACCTCTATTTGTGCATCGACTAGGGCAACCTTTTACTTTTTGGTTATAGGAGTGAAGTGGTGCTTCCCATCGAAGTGGAGATACAATCCTTGAGAGTGTTGGTAGAAACCAAAGTCCTAGAAGAGGATTGGATGAAAGAAAGATATGAACAGTTGGCTTTGATAGATGAGAAAAGAGCTAGAGCAGAACACCACACACAAGGTTATTAAAAAAGGATTGCTAGAGCATTTAACAAAAAAGTGAAGCCTAGGGACCTTAAGGAAGGAGACCAGGTCCTAAAGGTACTTAGGGATGAGAATTTTGATCCAAGAGGAAAGATGAACAAAGAGAGAAAAATAATGAACAAAGACTATATAAAGAGCCTTAATAGGTTGAAAACCGAAAGGCAACTCATGCAAAAGTTACAGGAATCCCGCTAGGTTGAGAACCTAAGCAAAAGTTAGGGATCATACCTGAAGGAGAAGAGGGCTCCTTGCAAAGAAAGTTGCTTCCCCTCTATGAACAGCATCCAAACCGTTGAGAGTTTCATCCAGGATCATGCCCATGGGACTTCCCCTCTCTAGATTGATGATCACCGAAAGCATCCTTTGATCCACACAAGGTGTCTCATGCCCCAATAAATACCTCACAAGAAGGCATAGACAGAAGACATTGAGATAGTGGGAGTGTTGTACCTCAGCCAAGGGAACATTCTGCTGAGAAAAGTACGTGAAAATAGCGCGGATGTTCAACTTGTTAAGCATACACCACCTTTGAGCCATAGCAAGAGAAATCCATAAGAGTTGCTGAGCCATGGTGGGGAAATCCTTGTTAGTAGTAGGGAGAATAAGGGAGTTAACATTAGGTTCACCCATGATTGCACTAAATTCATCAAGAGTAGGGCATAACTCCATGCCATTGAATTTGAAAATATGTTAGGTTGGGATCCAAAATTCACCAGCAGCACGAAGAAGAGGTTCATCCACTTTGATTTAATGGTAGGGAAAGATGCAAGAGAGACTAAGAGGGATGAGGGCATCCTTGAAGCTAAGGCCAAGCTTCTTAATCCATGTCGAAACCGCTAGAGGAGTGAATTCTGCCATTGGGAAGCCCTGGGAGGTGTTTCCTGAGTTTAGAACATGTTTTGTGAGGGTTTAGAGGCCCCAACGGCTATTTTATACTTAAAAAAGGTGGCTAGGGTTTTTTGGCCCGCGGCATGCATACGCATGGTCAACACCTGCATACGCAGGCCTGTGTACATGAGCGCATGGAGGAAGACAGAGCCGAATTCCTTTTTCTATTTGGAGTGTGATTACCCCATCAAGGCTCCTCTCAAGATTCCCGTGACCTAAATGACTACTTAAGGCACAATCAAGCTTAGATTTCAAAGCGTCAAGGACCAAGGAAAATAAAGTTGCATACATTTATCCCCATGAGTTGTAAATTAAGTACATGTTCCCAAATAAAAGCAGAAATGTAAACAGTGTTCTTAAAATACAATCCAATGTCTTAAATAAAATCCAAAGGCATAGATACATGCTAAAACAAAAAGGAAAAGAAATAAAACTGGAAATATGTTGTGTGTCTGTGTTTGTTTGCAGGATCATCACTGGTGGCACCTCTTCCTCGGCTGATAGCTAGGAGTGGTCATAAAGCCGCTAGCACCACCATCACCACCACCATCATCATCATCATCATCATCGTCACAACCACCCGGGTAGGAAAACTGTCCAGGACCATAGATACGCCTGGAATACTCGGTCACCTCTAGCTTGAGGTTCCCAACAAGCGTAGACTGACCAGGGTAAATGGGGAGGGTCAACAGGACCACCAGCAATAGGGCCAGCCTAATATAAGCATCACATTTGGATATCACTATGTGTAGAAATATGAAAAAAGGAAGAATGAAGGGAAATGGAGAGGAAAAGATACATACCTCCTGAATGAGAGCGGGCATGAGGCGAAACTCCCCTAAATCGTCATACTTCATGTCATACATGAGACGCTCAGCATAAGGAATGCCAGCTCTTCCAAATAAATAACTCTCAGACCAGCACCCTCGAAAAGCTGGGTGATCTCGGAAGTGATAATGGTAGCAACCTCCAAGTTTGGGCCCACAACAGCAGGAGCACTTGCCCATGGACTCCAAATAACCTGGACAACACGCAGGGTTAAATAATCCTAAGAGCATGCAAGAGAAGATAACTGGGAAAATGAGTATTTAACTTACCTTCTCAGAAGAAAGTCAGTCAAAATGAGTCTTAACTAAGGAGAAGCTCTTCAAATCCACCTCCACTCCACGAGCAATATGATCGTACACAGTTTGCAAGATGACAGCTTGCCAGATGAATGGGTATAATTTGCAAGATAACAGCTTGCCAGAAGAATGGGTACAGTTTGCAAGATGACAATTTGCAGGATGACAATTTGCAAGATGACAGTTTGAAAGATGAAAATTTGTAAGATGACAATTTGCAAGATGAATGGGTACAGTTTGCAAGATACAGACATAGATACAGTTTGAAAGAGTGTGAAACACGGTTCTCTAAGCCTAGATGACATATAAATAAGCACAATTACAAGAATGGGGAACACGTGCATTGTAAGATGCTAGAAGGAATAAGAGAACTAACTTCAATAAGCTTCCAAGGCCCTACCAGCTAATGTAGAGTCCCTCTGTTGAGCGTGTCCAGGGATGAGTATAGGTAAGCTAGACATGTCTGGCCCCAATTGACCTCCCGAGCCTCCTCGAAGTCCCGAAAGAGGGACAGCCACCTCAGAGACACCGTCTGCCCCCCATTGACAAAGAGGTATGCCCCCTAGAATATACAGCAAAATGTCCCTAGCTATCCGAGCACAATCATCATGAATCACCTGTGGGAGAGGCCTGTAATCTGTCTCAATGTCGTAGTAATAGATCGTATCCATCAAGTACCTCTTCTTGAGAAACTCAATGCCCAGTTGCATGCCTGATGCACCCCCAGGTTGATGAGCCTCCCACCGCACCAAAGGCCGATATTCTGGTGAAAGTCATGGGGAGTCACCATCATCTTTTGGTCAGCAATATGGAAGGTGTAGGTAGTGTCCACCCACCTCTCAGCCAAGCACTACACCAAAATGGCACTGACAGAGATCTCTGGCAGTAAGCAAATGATGGGCTCAAAGCCCGCAGCATGTATGTAGCCCTTAGTCTCCTTAGTCATGATTCGGTACCATGAAGCAACACGATTGGTGCTGCCCCTACTTGAGAGAGCAGGCAAGGCCTGCAAAAGAATGAAAATAGAGCATTAAAATGACAATTGGATGAGAAAATAAGTGAAAAATGAGTTAAAATAGTCAAAATAGGGTTTCTGAGTGCTAGTGTAAGCACGTAAGCCAGCATCTGCATACGCAGGGATGCCACACGCGTACGTAAGTTAAATCATGCATCCATGTAAACAGAAGAACATGGATGCGTACACATGAAGGAACCTGCGTACGCGTGAGTAATGTATGTGTACACATGAATACAAGCTGCGTACACAAGCCGATATCAGCGTACGCATGAGCACAGACAGAGAAGTGTTCTTCGACATTTTCAACCTCCTTTTGATCAAAACTTACCTTAAACATGCTTCTACCCCTCCTAAAGTGTCAAGTTTTCATCTAGACCTATCCTACAGCAAAACCCAAGAATTTATATGTCCAAAAATAGATTAAAATGGAAGATCAAAGAAAAATTCAAAAATGAGAAAAACTTGAAAAACTTACCAATCCAGTCCTTGCACTCTTTGAAAGATGATCATATGGCCTGTGGGTCAACGAAGTGGCCTCATTCAGCCTCACAGGCCCATTCCAACGAGTGAGGTTGAACACATCGCTAGAAAGTACATAGGAGCTTTTCTAGGACTTGGGAGCCATGGAAAAGAAAGAGTTTGGAAGAGAAAGAGAGTTTAGGGTGAGAGATTTTGAGAGGAAAACATCAGATTATGAGGAAATGAGAGAGAGGCAGAGAGTTTTTGTAGAGGGATGGAAGTTGGAGAGTTAAAGAGAATGTAGAGAAATGAGGAAGATGAAGAGAAATAAGAAGAAAAAGAAAAAGAAAGAAAAAAATGGTTGGTAACCGTTGGAAAAATTTGAAGAGGCAGGAATGCATCTGGTGGCTAAATTACATGTAGTTTAGGCCTACCCACTAAACTATGTGTAGTGCAAAAGAAAATTCAATGGATCAGAGATCACCAATGGCTTCTTAGAAGGTAGGAAGTGCAAAAGAAAATTCAAGAATGCACCCAAAAATAATAAAAATACCCTCAGTTGGGTAAAAGACACAAGGACTCCCAAAATATTCCCTAGTGGATTGAAAGCATTAAGAACATCCCTCAATGGATCAGAGATCACCAAGAAAACTTCCCTGTGAGTTAAGACCATCAACCAAATCCCTAGTAAAGTATAATATCACGGAAGGACTTCCTAGTGGGTCCGAGGCACAAAGGTAACTCCCTTGAGAGTTGCGTAGAAAATTTCCCCATGGAGTTGATAAAACCCCCTTATGAGTGGAATCAAAACAAGTTCCCCAGTGAGTCGTGAAGGAGAAGAAGAAAATTTTCCCCAGAGGACTACACCTCATCAAAGACTTCCTTGTAGGTCAAAGCCATTGGCAAAATCCTCAGCAAGTTATCTTATCTCCAGTGGACTACATACTATCAAAAACTTCCTCGTAGGTCAAAAACCATTAAGAAGGCTACTCAATAGGTCGCCAACACACTCATTAGCAAACTTATTTTCCAAGTAGGTCACACTCCAAAGAATTCCTCGTAGGTCAAAACCATCAAGAAGGCTCCTCAGTGGGTCACCAATACACTCCTCAACAAGTCATTCTCCCCAGTGGATCTTTCACCAAGGACTTCCTCGTAAGTCAAAACACCAAGGCCAATTATGCACATATCCTCTAGGAATTGAATATGAAGGCACAAATCCCATACCAGCCAAAAAAAAAAAAAAAAAAAAAATACAAAACTTATGCACATATCCTTCAGGAATTGAATATGCAACCACAGATCTCAAACCAGTTAGAAGAAAAGAATACATAACTTGTGCACATATCCTCCGGGAATTGAATATGTAGGCACATATCTCATACTAGTCAGAAGAAAAGAATACAGAGCTTGTGCACATATCCTCTGGGAATTGAATATGCAAGCACAAACCCTATGCAAGCCAGAATTTGTGCACATGTCCCGAGGGAATTGAATATGCAAGCACAATGGAAGAGGTAGAGATAGAGATAGAGACTAAGGTCACCCCAAGGTAAGAGCCTCACCAGAACAGGTAGAGATAGATATGGAAAACAAGTGGCGTAAGCCACCCGGAGAAGTCTGAGGGAAGAGCCCAAATGGACACCATAGAGATGTATCCTTTTAAGCTAGTAAGAGCACCTTGTTTGTTTGGTTGATGGTTGCGGCCGTTGGCCATGTTTGTTTTTCTTTTCTAGTGACTTTAGGATAGTGAGTCACTCGCCTTTTGCTTGCAATTGGCAAAACAGGTTTTAGGATAGTGAACTTGCCGTTGCTCGTTTTTCGAGCAACAAAGGTGGGAATTCGGACATACGAATCCCACACAACTCTACAGAGTTGTACATGCCCCATGTATACATGTTGTGTGCCGTGTGCATAGGTTGGGCCCGAGCCGTACGTCGAAACAAAATGTTTTGTCTCTTACTCTTTTGGTTCCGTTATCAGAGCTCACAAATCAAAGGAGGGGCATCTGTAGACACCACATTTTGTACCCCTTACGACTCAAGCCTCCTTTCCCCAATGATGGTAAAATTCTAAAGCCCAAGGGTGGTTTAGGGCCAAATCAGACTTAAATTGACTTGAGGAAGGTTTTTATGAAAAATATAACTCTTTTATGAGCTAAATAAATCTTTTTTTAGAAAATAAGGCCATGAAAACCCTAGGGCATGTGTACACAGACACGCGTATGAGTATGGATGCTCTAGATCTACGTACGCAAGCTTCATGCATGCGTACACATACACGAGCATGCGTACATATGCTAGGGTTCCAAAAAATATGAAAGGCAAGTTTTTTGAATTAAATTTGAGGTTTGGAATGAATCCCACATCGTCTAAGAGCCGTTCCAAGCCCTCATTTTCTCAATATAAAGAGCCATACATGGTACCTTTTCAAAACACACAGAAAATTCTAAGGGAAAACCTAAGATTCACTAAAAATAGTGAATCAAAAAGGGATTTTTCACAAAACATCTTCAAGTCAATATTTTCTGGTTAGGGCTTTTTCTAGCCTTGATCTTCGAGTTTTAAAATTACTAATCACTTTTGTATTTGATTGTGAATAAATTTGACTGAGGGGAACGGTCAAAATCAAGCCAAGGAGCTTTGTGTTTGAGGTATATGTTCTAAGTATTTTTCCTTTCTTTTCTTATTTTAATTCTTGTTTTTCTTTGCTTTTCTAGGTTTTTTTGTGATATAACATGTTTGTTTAAGTTTAGGTTTTCTTTCTTTTATGTTTTAAAGCATGTTAGGTTGTTAGATTTAATAGTTTTTGTTTCTGTCTATTTTTGTTCTTCTTGTTTCTAGGTTAGGATTTGGGCATGTATATGTACGTATGCGTTCTACATGCATACGCATACTCGAAGTATGTGTACGCATACAACTGGGCCACGTAAGCAGGCCCTATGTATGTGTATGCATACTCAAGCCCAGAAACCCTAATCTGCATCTTTATGCTACTGTTTCTTTACTTTATTTATAATATATATGCCTCTATTTTGTTCTCTTTTTATGCTTTTGAGTCTTTGTTCTCTGTTTGTGTTTACTTATCCTCCACATGTTAGATTAGGGTTTTTCTTTCAATTAATATTTGATATATCTGCAAGAAGGCACTCAGTTCTTGAAGGACACAGTAAGGAAAGGGTTGGTTTTGCACATCTCAGTTCAGTCAGAATTGACTTTTACAGAATGTTTAACTCAGTTGCCTAAGCAAATTTCTGATCTGCTAGTTGAATTTGAGTCTGTTTTTGCTACCCCTGTGGATTTGCCTCCCTTAAGAGGTCATGAGCATCAAATTACCTTGAAGGAAGGAGCTCAGGCAATCAGTTAGAGACCTTACAGGTATCCATACTATTAGAAAAATGAAATTGAAAAGATTGTGAAGGAGTTATTATCTGTTGGTTTCATTAGAGATTGTTGTAGTCCTTTTGCTTCTCCTGTTCTTTTGGTGAGGAAAGCTGATGGTTCATGGAGGATATGTATAGATTATAGGGCTTTAAATCAAGAAACCATTAAGGATAAATATCCTATTCCTGTAATTGATGAATTGTTGGATGAGTTGTATGGAGCTTGTGTATTTTCAAAATTGGACTTGAGGTTTGGATATCACCAGATTAGGATGAAGTAGCAAGATATTCCTAAAACTGCATTTCGTACACATGAAGGTCATTATGAGTTTTTGGTGATACCTTTTGGCTTAATCAATGCTCCTTCCACCTTCCAATCTTTGATGAATACTGTTTTTAGGCCATTCTTGAGGAAATTTGTTCTTGTTTTCTTTGATGACATCCTTGTGAATAGTAAGACCTTAGAGGATCATGTATGTCATCTTAGATTGGTATTGGAGGCTTTAGCTAAACACCTACTGTATGCCAAGAAGTCTAAGTGTGTGTTTGCTTGTAAGGAGGTGGAGTACTTGGGGCATCTTATTTCAAGGGAAGGAGTGAAGACAGACCCTAGGAAGACTACTGCCATGCAGCAGTGGCCTATCCCTAAGGATGTTAAAGCATTGAGAGGATTCTTGGGTCTCACAGGGTATTATAGGAAGTTTGTGAAAGGGTATGGTCAAATGGCAGCTCCTTTGACTGCTTTGCTTAAAAAAGATTCTTTTTCTTGGACTCCAGCAGCTTCTCAAGCATTTCAGCTACTCATGTCCAACCCACCTGTGTTAACTTTACCAAATTTTACCAAACCTTTCACTAGGGAGTGTGATGCTTCAGGTTTGGGGTTAGGGGCTGTTTTAATGCAATCTCAAAGACCTATTGCATTTCATAGTCAAGCATTGAAGGGTAAGAATCTTGCTCTCTCTACTTATGAAAAGGAGTTGTTGGCTTTGGTGGTTGCTGTGAAGAAGTGGAGACCTTATCTACTTGGGAGGCCATTTGTGATAAAACTGATCATCAAAGTTTGAAATACTTGCTTGAACAGAGAGTGGGTACTCCTGCACAACAGAAATGGATTACTAAACTACTTGATTATATGTTTATTGTGGAGTACAAGCATGGTAAGGAAAACGTGGTGGCTGATGCTCTATCTAGAAAGGATGAAAATCTACCTGGAGCTTCCATAGAACCTTCTGCTTCTACTGTGGGTACCTTGTGCATGATTTCTTTTCCTACTCCAACTTGGCTTGCTGATCTTAAGTATAGTTATGCATTTGATCCTACTGTCCAGAATATTGTTCAAGCTATTCAGTCTGGTCAGGTTGCTCCAAAGGGTTTTACCCTTTGTAATGACTTGCTGTTTTTTAAAGGCAGGTTGTATTTGGGTCAATTCAATGGTGATCTAAAGACCAAGGTGTTGCAGCAAGTGCATGATGGGCCTTTGCGGGGTCATTCAGGCTATTTGAAGACCTATCACAGGCTTAAGAAGGATTTCTATTGGGCTGGTATGAGCAGGGACTTGAAGCAATACATTAAGGAGTGTGATATGTGCCAGAAACTTAAGAATGAGACTTGTTATCCTGCTGGGTTGCTACAGCCTTTATCCATCCTAGAAAGGCCTTGGATAGATGTGAGTATGGATTTCGTGGAAGGGCTGCCTAAGTCATAAATGAAGACTGTGGTGTTTGTGGTGGTAGACAGGTTAACCAAGTATGCTCATTTTATCCCTCTTTCTCACCCTTACACTGCTGCTAAGGTAGCCAATCTTTATATGCATTATATTTTCAAATTGCATGGCATGCCTTCATCCATTGTTAGTGATAGGGGTCCTGTTTTTACATCTAAATTTTGGTTAGAATTGTTGAGATTGTTGACACCCCATTTTGCAACCCGCATTTAACCTCACATGGAGGGTAAAAGGGTAATTTCGCCTTAGGAATATGCATCTTGATTCTAGTCACTAGGTCCTTAATCTCATTTCACCAAAATGATCTTGATGTTGTAACAATCAAATCGACTGGTCATAAGCCGTAATCGGACCATTAGATTGAAAGTTATCATTAAATCAAATTTTAATGGCCGAGATGCACTATCACAAATTGAGTCCAACCATATGTGATTATGAACAATTGATTCCAATTGGTTATAGTTATAATCAATTTGAGATTAATAATGTGCCATAATTTGATTGGTTAGGACTACATTTTATGGTGAGGTTGCATACACCTAATTAATTAGATAGTTAAACATTAATTATTCAATAAGTAATTTGTGCAATTATCTTTTAATTAGAGTAAATTGGGAACCAATTAAGTTTGAAATGGGAGCGATTGGAGCCATTTAATGTTAATTGGGAGCTAATTTGGGACCTATCAATGTTAATTGTGTTGAAACCATTTTCTAACAAATGATCTCTGCTCACTATTTCATTGATATCTCTCAGAATATTTTGAATCTGTGAATGAGGTTAATTTTCCCAGAAACTAGACATCCGGTGCTTCAATTTGAGTACAAGAATGAGACAATTCTGATCAGAATTGAGTCAGATATGATTTTTTGAAATTGGATCTACAGGCTGTTACAGCAGCTACAGGCTGTAACACTAGTTTCGGTCTTAAATCTACAACAAAAACATGAAAAATATGTTTGTTTAATAATTCTTTTAAATTCTTGAATCTAGAATATCACCATCCACACACATTCACTAGAATTTATTTTTCAATCCAAATGAAATGCTTAATAGATTGAATTAGGGTTTATCACATGCACACACTTTAAATTCAACATGCAAATTGATTGATAACATATTGAATGATGTGATATGAATGTTGGCCACCATAGTCTAGAAAACCGGTTTCACCGGGCAAGGTGGGTGCCTAACACCTTGCCACCTTGTAACATAGCCTCCGAACTTAGATCAAAGGCTGATAAACCAATGTTTATCCTTATAATTTTCAATTTTTAGATTGTAACTAAGAAACAAAGCTATGTACTTTATCTTAGATTGTATCTAGAACCAAAGTCATGTAATTTCCCTATCATCAATGTAAATTCAATTGAAAATTAATAAAATGAGAAATTTTTCAATTTTGGTTTTCTTATTTATCCCAATAATTAAATAAGCGGCGACTCCATTGTAAAACCCTTAATCTAAAGGGGAAAAT
The DNA here is from genome assembly GCA_030021035.2 of Notholithocarpus densiflorus. Taxonomy (NCBI): domain Eukaryota; kingdom Viridiplantae; phylum Streptophyta; class Magnoliopsida; order Fagales; family Fagaceae; genus Notholithocarpus; species Notholithocarpus densiflorus. The sequence goes on along the minus strand of JARYZH020000024.1, from coordinate 4,690,594 downwards.
ATAACTAGTCGAACCTCCATTTTGAGAGGCAATAACACGACTCCACCTATTCACATGGATTTGGCCCAACATCCTAAAAATGGGCCAGGGGCGCGGTCTCTCACAGAGATTGCAAGGGGTTACATTAGCTATGTCTTCTACCTACCATCCCCAATCTAATGGCCAAACTGAGGTTGTAAATAAAAGTTTGGAACACTACTTAAGGGCTTTTGCAGCTGACAAGCCTCAGTCTTAGGTGGAGTGGCTTCCATTGGCTGAGTTTTAGTTTAACACCAACTTCCATACATCCATTAAACTAACTCCATTTGAGGCTCTATATGGATATCCTTCACCCAGAGTTATGGATTATGTGCCTGGCACCACTCAGGTAGGGGCTGTGGACTTGTTGTTGAAGGATAGGCAGCAGCTCTTATCCTTGCTCAAACACAACCTCACTACTGCTCAAGAAAGGTTGAAATGGTATGCTGATATGAAGAGGGTGGACTGGTCATTTAATGTGGGAGATTGGGTTTACCTCAGATTGCAACCCTACAAACAAGCCTTTGTGCATCATTAGAAGCTAGGAAAGTTAGCTCCTTGGTTCTATGGCCCATTTCAGATTTTGTAGAAGATTGGGTAGGTTTCTTACAAGTTAGATTTGCCAGCTGGTTCCCTTATTCACCCTGTTTTCCATGTGTCCAATCTCAAAGCCAAAGTGGGCCAACATGTGCAGCCTAGGTCTATACTACCAATTGTGTCTGCTAATTTGGTTCTTTCCCTTGAACCCGTGTCTATTTTGGCTGACAGATCACATCAGTTGAGGAACATAGTCATTACTAAAGTATAGGTTTAGTGGCAAGGTGAGAGTAAGGAGGATGCCACCTGGGAGAATTTATTTGATCTCCACCCAGAAATTTCCACACCTTATGGGCAAGGTGCTCTAAGGGAGGGGAAATTGTCAGGATTGTGAGTATTAGTTAATTCATAGAATTGTTTGGGCTGCTGTAGCTATTGTTGTATTAGATTGAGTTGGTAATTGGCCCACTGTGCTATTGTTGTATTAAAATGAGTTGGTAAGTGGCCACTATGTAAACAGTAAACATCCACATGTTAGATTAGGGTTTTTCTTTCAATTAATATTTGATATATGGGGAAATTACACATTACCCACCTGTGGTTTACCTAAAAAACACTTTACCCACCTGAGGTTTAAAAAATGGCACTTTGCCCACTTGTGGTCTGATCCATTAGCAAAACGTTACCCACCTCTAACCCTGCCGTTACTCTAACACCAATTCACTAAAAAAAAACAATAGCAATTGAATCAAAACTCTTTCCTTTGAGAAACCATAACAGAGCATGACTCGCAATTTCATAACAGAGCATATCTTGCAATTTCCAAACCAACCTTTACACACACACAGACGCTGACCCAAGAAAATTTATAGCACAGATAACAGCAAAAGTTCTTTTTTCATTCTTGGCAGAAAATGTATAGCACAGACCCAATTTCTCAACAAAAAAAAAAAATCATTAACAGGCTACACATTGAGATAACAACAATCATTGATCTGCTCTGTTTTTGTACATGTATGAAAAGTCAGCAAAGGTTGTAAATATGAGAAAGTGCCTTAGATATAGAATTAGATGGTGAAGCACGACAATACGTGGTGGGTGGAGCACAAATATTGGATCAAAACTCCAATGAGAAGTCAGCGAAAATATATAGCACAGAGCAAAAAATCATGTATAGCACAAACCCAATTTCTCAAAAAAAAAAAAAAAAATCATTAAGACGCTACACATTAAGTAATCTACCAGCAATTTAAAAAAAAAAAAAAAAAAAAAAAAAAAAAAAAAAAAAAAAAATCTACCAGCAAATACCAAGACAAATTAACAACGTAATCTGCCAGTAAGAAAAAAAAAATCTTCAAAAACGTAATCTGCCAGCAATAAGCTACAATTTTTCAAAAATCTTCAAAAAAAACTTCAAAATAAATCAAGATTGCAATAGAAATCTGCCAGCAATTAAAAAAAAAATCTACCAGCAATTTTTGAAAAAGAAATCAAGAACCCTAATTATCAAAAACTTACCTGTGGTTTAAATCAAGAGAGAAAATCTTCAAGATCCTTCACATGGGTTTTGATCGGGCTGCCAACTTCTCTTGATGCTGAGAGTTTTAAGTTTTTGTCTTGATGAAGTGGATCACAATCTGGAATAGGGAGTGTACATGTACAGGGAAGTTTTTTTTTTCAAAGGAAAGAGTTTTGATTCAATAGCTATTGTTTTTTTGAGTGAATTGGTGTTAGAGTAACGGCAGGGTGAGAGGTGGGTAATGTTTTTCTAATTGATCATACCACAGGTGGGCAAAGTGCCAGTTTTTAAACCTCAGGTGGGTAAAGTGTTTTTTAGGCACACCACAGGTGGGTAAAGTGTAATTTCCCCTTGATATATCATGAACATGCATTCACATGTCCAACAATTGTTGCATAAGTGCTGGGATACAGTGAGGTAAGGCATGCATTCATATGTACATGCATTTGATTGAATATGATCTTATATAGGTTTGATGAACGTGATATGTGAGTTTAGATGGACATGTTTGTGTTCTTATTTCTTAATGCACTCCTACAATTCCTTGATGCTCTCCTGCAATTTTTTGATACTGCCATGTCTATGTTTATGCCCTTGGATGCCTTGTTTGTTTACTGCCTTGGATGAGATACTATGATATGTATGATAGATGCATGCTAGGCTTGATGTGAGTCACCATGATCGATGTATGCTAGGGTTTTGGGGATGATTAATGCCATGTTGTATGCTAGTGTGTGTGTGAGTTTAGAATGCAATGTTGAACATGCCTTTAATGAGATTAAGACATAAGACACAATGAGTGGCAACTGACCCATAGGTTGGGCGGTATTGGGTGCCTAACACCTTCTCAAGTCGTACCTAAACTCCGAACCCATACTCTGGTAGTAAGATCAGTCCTTCCACGTAAGGACGCTATATACATAGTTCCTAGGCCATAAAACTAGGTGGTGACTCCATTTCATTTATCCGCCCTGGTCCACTTGGTTGAGGCGTACTCCCCCACCAAAAAGCGTTGCGTCCACATATGGCATAGTGCAACACCCATGCAATTTGTCGTAACCTACCATGGTCAAGTGACATTCTAGTCTATGGTAGAGCAGCAACATCATCTATCTTCATCAAAAGCATCAACTAGCAACTAGAAATTGAGTTCTCACACAACACACAATCTATGCAACAATGAATTCATGAGAAGAAATTCTACCACCCTTGTTGTTGCAAATGTCAAAGGAGAAAAGAAAGGAAGTAAGAATAGAAGGCCTACAAGTACTCCAGCAGAAACATATGTAAAGGTGAACCAACAAGCACTACAGCAGAAAGTAAATGCTCATTGTGAGACTTTAAGGCTTTAAGAGTGCTCCACAGAAAAGCTGAGTAACAAAGGAACTCACTACAGAAACAAAAGATGGAAATCAACAATGAAGTCCAAACATTTCTCTAGCAACACATTCTATTACGGAATACCTCCCACGAGAATCAAAAAGCAAAGGAATCATATTGAATACTTGGCCAAGCGTAACAACATGAGAAAGAAGAATTGGGAGAAATAAGATATGCAGTAATCTCGAGTTTTTCTTGTGCAAAATTTAATCTTCCTAAGAGATTGGTGTATCCTACTCATCTAGGAAGATTACAACAAAATTGAGAGAAATTTAGTTTGCAACAACATCTATGCGCTTTCATCAAAGAAGCAGTGATATCCTCACCAGTAGTGCCTGTGAGAAGAAAAGGCAAACATAAAAGAACCCATAGTAGCCATGGCAAAGAATGTTTAGAATGAAAAGAAAGTGAAGATTTCTCGTGAAAGCATCCTCACTGCCCCTTGGAAAAGCATCTATAGTGGCACCATTTGTAGGCGCCTTAAAATGAGTGGTAGACTCAGTCACCTCTACAGAAATATCAATTTTGCAATCTCTGTGACAAAACTAGAATTCGTGGCAAAATCAGAAATGGCCTGCAATGCAAATGGAAAAGGAAACAAGAGTAAGAAGAATCCAAAGAGCCAATGTTGAAAATTCTATGAAAATGAGAAAATGTAGAACGGCAAAATAGAGAAGAACCTAACAAGGAAGAATTCCACAACATTTGTGTCTCTTGTCCATCCTCAAAAGTAGCTCCACTTGAGGCAGAATAGAGAGATATGGTACTAAGAAATACACATGGAAAGAAAGAAAGAAAGTGTAAGAAAAAGGAAAGTTAGCTGAAGCAGTCAAGCCTAATTCTTCTGTAGAAAAATCTACTACAACCTTCACATCCTGCGGAATAGACGCTACTCTTACAGAAACAAAGTAAGAGGTGTATTATTGGAAACGCAGAGGAATGAGTGCATGTATTGCAGCAGAATCAGAGAAACTAGCAGCAGGAAAGTGTCTGTATCATTGCAGACATAGAGAAACAAGCATGCATATTCTGCAGAAGCTAAAAAATGAGTATTTATCCCTATTAAAGCAAAGAAATAAGTATGTATTACCACAAAAAGCAGAGATGCAAAGAAACAAGCATGCATATTGCCGTAAAAGTAAAGAAATGAGTACGTGCTACTGTAGAAACGTAAAGAAATAAGTATACAAATTGCCGCAGACATAGAGAAACGAGTATCACTGTAGAAGTCCAAGATCACAAGGAACTTTCAAAAAGAAAACCAAGTAACAATACATAGAATAATGAAGAAAATAAAAATACACATATCATCATCATCGATAATCCCTTTGAATAAGGGAAGAAATAGAAAAAGAGGCTAAGAATGGTTTTTCGCAAAATAGCCCTTGAATAGGGCAATAATCCCTTGAATGGGGTAATAATCCCTTTGAATGAGGGTGGAAATAGAAAAAGAAGCTAAGAATGGTCTATTGCAAAATGACCCTTGAATAGGACAATAATCCCTTTGAGTAAGGGTAGGAGTGAAAAAAATTAAAAAATAAAAAAAATAAAAAAAATAAAAACTAAGAACGGTCTTTTGTAGAGAAAGCCCTTGAATGGGACAAATATTCCCTTTGAATACAGGATGGAAGTAATAAAGGAGATCAAGAATGATCTCATGAGCTAATAATCCCTTTGAATAAGGTTGGAAATATAAAAAGACTAAGAGTGGTCTTCCACATAATATTCATTGAATTGGGTGGCAAACCTCTTGAATGAAAAAAGAATTAGCAAAGAAAACCAATAACAGTTTCTGCAGAAAAGAAGTGGTGAAAGAATTGCTTTCCTTATAAAGAAGAAGAAGAAAAAATGAAGAAGATGAGTACGTGAAAAGAGAAGAAGAAAAGAAGAAATAAGCAGAGATCTAGACACAGCTTTCAACAACACAACCCAAATCAAATGAAGTCAGTGATGAGAGAAGCATCTTCAAAGTCATTTTGGGTAGACGTGGCAGGAAGAAAGTTTTCCTTCTGTGAACTTTCAATATCAACACTAATAGAGTTAGCGACAGATGCTATCTTTCTCCTAAAGTAAGCGTAGGCAATCCTGAAATTGCTTCCTGCAGAATGACATGCAGACGATCAGCAGAAATCATCAGGCTAAAAAAGGAGGCAAAGCCTTCAACAAACTCACTTTGGGTAGCAGCAACAAAACCACCACCCTCATGAAGAGCAACTTTTTGGCTACCCTTAGATGATCTCAAATTTGCAAAAAGAAAGAAAAAGATTTGCCTAAGAAAGGTAAAAACTCAAAAAGAACTCTCGCAAAGAAAAGAAGATAAGCATTCGCATGTGAGTTGTAAAACAACCCACATGCTTAGAGGGTTGAATGTTGATACCCATTTTTGCAAACTCAAAAGCCCATGAGAAGGAAAGCCTAATAAAAAGCAAGGCCCAAAGACCCACTAAGAAGATCAAAAAAACAAAAAAAGAAGTGAAAGCCTACACATATGCCTGGGTTGAGAAAGAAATGCAAGGGAAAGTAATCTACAGTAGAATACAAATCTTCTGCAAAATACAGATTTCTTGCACAATGACTATGGCAGATTAAAGCAAATTGGGCCCAAGACCCTTTTGACCCAATGAAAGGCAGCAAGCCCATAAAGCCCATAACATCTTTATAAAAGAAGAAGAGAAGCTAAACTTATCTCAAGGAAGAGACATGATGAAATAAAGCAAAAGTAGCAGTGGCAGAAAACGCGTGAAGGAGACAGAAAACAAAATCAGAGAAAAGACAAAAGTGGTAAGGCAAGTGAGTAAGGTAAGGTCTGGGCTTTGTCCTTCTGCATCCCAGCCATGCAAAGGAGTAAGGCCTATGACCAATGAGGTGTAGAGGGTGTGGTTTGGTGGAGGGGGGAAAGGACCTAGATTTGGTAACTCGCCAAAACCACTTTTGGGAATATACTTTGCAAGGAAAGTATCTTTACCAAAAATGGGAAGAAGGTAAGTGGGAGCCATGTGATGCATGCTAAAGAATGAAGACAAAGAGAATTAATAAGAGAGAGAGAAAGGCAAGGTTGTTGTGGCCAGTTCGCCTTTACCCAAAAAGTCAAAGAAGTTTGTCGCAAAGCCAAGGTAGTGGGATTGAACCCATTGCTAGCGGCCAGAAGGTAGTGAAATTGAACCTGCCTACACACGGCCAGAACGATACATTGTAGGTGTTGGCTAAATGCTCACAATAGACAAAATGGTTGGTGAAAATAAAGGTAAAGAAGGAAAATCACCTAAGCTTGATCTAGGGTATAAAAGGAAGAGTACCCATGAATGTGGAAACGACTATAACAAGAATGGTAGGAAGAACAACATAGAAATCGAGGAAAACATATGAATGAAATCTGAATAATGAGTTAAAAGGGAAAGAAGAGAGAAAGGAGAAAGAACGTGAAATTTTGAGAGAAGAAAGAAGGTAGAGAATACACGGCAGAATTAGCATGCATCACTAGGAATTCTTTCCCTCCCTCAAAAAACACCAAAGCACACTCTTTGCAGTCTCCAAAGGATGACTACACTGACTCACATTCTAAAGCACTCAACCTTGTAGCCTAATTGGGTAACAAGGTTGTGTGAGTTGGAGTTGAGCTCTCTTAGTCATTATCCTGCTGAGAACAACTTTCTTTTAATTCATGATTATGTTAGCATAAACCTCATGTATTCTTTGCTGGCACGTGTATTAGTGTGTTCAGCTTTAACTAATTCTGCCATGCATATATATATATATAAATATATATATTTATACACATTATTGTTCATATTTTGCAGAATATATTTTATATATTTGTATGTGAATACGTATAAGTATATATACGAATATATGTATGTAAATATTTGAGAATACGCTAACCCATGTAAACTAACATTTGCTTGATGGGTATTTTCTTTGGGTTTTAGAACTTATGTGTAAAAAGTGGAGAAATATTTTTGCAGAAGACAATGGAGAATAGCCACCCCATTGCAGAAAAGTGTAGAAAACTTTACTGCATAGCAGAAAGTTAAGCAAAGTCAATTTTGCGGCAAAAATTGGAGAAATGTTCCTTCCGCAGTAGAAACAGAGAATAAGCCCAGTTTGCAACGTCGTCCCTTGGACTCTGGACTCAATGTTTATGCACAAACTGGCAGCAGCAAAATGGGACCTTGGAGCCCATTACGCAGGAGCATCAGACCCAACTTCCTTCTTAGAAAAAGCCTAGACTAAGCGTTGTGTAATAACATCAAGACACGTGTCTAAGGTACAAGAAGTGTAAAAACACCTCAACAATACTAATTACAACTTATCACATCAATAGAAGGTAAAAATTGTGAATTTATTTTTCTAGAATTACTCAATACTAAATTAGAACGAAGGTAAAGCCAGTCTTTCTTGGATCTATATAGGAAATAGAAACAAGTATTAATTAAGTAGGTATCCACACCATCTACAAATGTAAAAAATTAAAGGCGAAGTCAAATATATATATATATATATATAATACATTAAGTCGCCTAGGTTGAGCAGAAAACGGTAAACTTGATAATTTGGAGTAGGAAACAGTAAACTTGTCTTGGACGAATTCTAGACCAAGTAGGAATCGATTTTCTAAGAGCATCCACAACCCAAAATGCCATCCTATCCTATTTTACCATCCCAAAAAGCTACTTTATTATATACACCATACCATTTTACAATACACCCAACATCCCAAAATTATATTTTTTTTACCATTTTATTTTAATATTCTTTTTTAATCCTTTTTTTTACTATTTCTCTTTTTCTCTTCCTTTTCCTCTCTAGCACCGGCCTTAACCTCTAGCAAACCCATACCTAGCAAAATCACAAGAAGTAAATCACAACAAAAAATCACCCAAATCAAACAAGCACTAGAAATCCACTTGCCACCCCAGCAAAATCACAACAAATCTAAAAATCCATACCAAAATCACAACAAAAAGTCACCACCTTCCACCCCAGCAAAATCACAACAAAAAATCCATACCAAAATCACTCAAATCAAACAAGCAAATCACAACAAATCTAAAACCCAAACCCAAACTCCACACCACCCCTTCACCACCTACGGCAACCCCTACCTCCACCATCATCAATCACCCACTACCCACCCCTTCACCACCACCACGACAACCCCTACCTCCACACACCCACCACCACCGCAACCCCCCACCACTACCACCACATCGGACTAACCACACCCACGTCGGACCAAACAAACACACTCATAAATGGGTATCTAGAGTGTTAGGTTTATGAGATGAGTGAATCGGTAAAAGGGATTTGGAGATGAGTGAGGGTGAATTGGCATTCGGCAGAGGCTTGGTGACAGTGGCTTGGTGATTCGGAGAGAAAGAGAGAAGCTTGACAATGGCGAGAGAGAGAGAGAGGGGATTGAGAAAGCAAAAACCCAGTACTGTAGCAAGAGAGAGAGGGGCTTGAATATTTTAAAATACACTAAATTGTTTTGCATTAGCGCTACAGGACCATCTCACATATGAGATGGTACTGTAGCGCCATGCCAAAAAAATTTGGCCTCTCCCCGTTTTAGCCATCCAGTTGCTGAGCGTATTTTGGGCTTGTATGCCAAATGTACTTTACATTTGGCATTTGACAGGCCCATTGCTGATGCTCTAAGCCATTAAAACGAAGCCATTGACTTTGTATTGCCAAAGTCAAGCCACAAGACAAACCTATTTTCTATTTCAATAGTTTTTTCAGACTAAAGAACCAACAAAGACCCAAGAAAGCCGTCTCCATCTCCATCTGCCACTCTTTGTCCCAATGTCTTCTCAGTGAAAATTGCCATACAATCTCTCCTCTTTCTCTCAAACATAAGGCTATTGAAAGGCTAACTATATAAAAAAGTTTTCTTTCTTGGGTCACTCTAAAGACCCACTTGATATTAAGTCGAAGGCTGTTGAAGGCTAACTATATTATAGAATTTTCTTTCTTGGGTCATTCTAAAGAGTTATTTTTGTTATCTACCTTGTCTCAAACGCAAACCCAAGCTCAAATTCTCTCTGGGTATTTCTCAATTAATCTATGACTAATCTCTTTTCCTATTGTCTTCAATTAGGTTTTTTGACAATTTAGAGATTTCAATTCCTAACCCTTTTTTCCTCTGTTCTTTTTTGTTGAAGTCAGGGAAACACTAATAGAAAATCAAATTCTACAGGTTTTGTAAGAAAATATTGTGAATATAAATGGGTTTCGTAGTGGAGATAGTATTGAAGAGCCTCGCAACCCTCAAAATCTAACAACAATCCTATAGGTTTTGCTTTATCTTCAAGTTTTGCTTTATTTTGCTATTTAGGCTTTTTTAGCATATCCTATTTAGCTTAGCTTACTCATCTGTTTGGTTGAATAATTATTTGGCTAGCTAAAACACCAGCCTTCTTTGTCTGCACTCAACCCCCTGTTTTTTTTTTTTTTTTTTTTTTTCAAACCTTCTGCCTTTTCTATACAAGTTCATGTCTTTTTCGTTTTAACTTTTATTCAGTTTTAGTTTCTATTTCTGTTTTAATTTAATAATTTTTGTCAATTGGCTTTTAGTTTGAGTAATACTGATTTCTGAAGTCAATTTGGATTTTAAGAGTGCGATATGCACACACAAATTTGTAAACTTGATTGCTTTTGTCTTTCTTTTCTATAATTTAGATATGTCTCTAACACTGCTAAAGCACTTCTCATGATCTCTAAAAATTAAAAATTTTGGCCAATTCCTATGAATTACATTTGGGTTTTTTTTTTTTTTTTTTTTTTAAATTGTTTTATCTTTTTAAGCCTTGGTATTGAATTTGGGTTGTGAGTTTTGTATTGTAGTTGTTTTTATAGGTTAGTTGAATGGTGGGTTAGCATGCAAAGCCAAGATTAGTGCCATTACATAGGGACAATGTGCCATTACAGAGGCTTTGCTACTGGATCCTATTCTGCTTTGCAGAAGGTCAGGCATTTGAAGTTGAATTTAACTGAGCACAAGGACATAGCGGTTGCCCACCAAAAATGTAAATATACTTTCAAACCATTAAATATTGAACCATCACTCACTTTTATTCTGTTGTTCTGTTTGGAAAGTTTAATACATAGAACATTTATAAATATACTAAAAGTTCAACATTTATATGTCTACAAATTACATTTACAAATATGCAGAGACAGTAGAGTGTGCAACTGAACCAACTATCCATAGTCTTCACTTGCAATGTTGAAATAAAGAGGCAGAAGCAAAGCAGAAGAAGGCATAGCCATCGGTTTCCATTTTCAAACTTTAAAAAGTTACTTTATTTTTACTATAAAAAAAACCCCTTACTTTATCTCATTTCTAACATCTTTTTACTAATTATGTTATATGATTTTCATGAATAGAAGGCAATAGAACAACTTAATTTTATATGCACTCTTCTTTAAAAAATAATTTTATATACACAATCTGTTTGATAAAATTCCTGAATGATATTTTGTTTGATTCTAGAATTCTTATATATGGAGAGTTGTCAGTTGAAAGGGAGATAAGGAGGGTGGTCTTAGTAGGAGTAAAGTAATGCTCCCCAGTGAAATGCTGATGAAGGTTGAGACCTTTCTTACAACTCAGGTACTACCATTTTTTTTTTTTAATTTAGAATTATGGACCTTGATTGATTATTGAAGTATTTTGTTTCTTTGAGAAGCACACAAACTCTTCAGGTAATTTAAAAAAAACAAAAAAAACAAAAAATCATGATTTGTTTTATTATTAATGTTATTATTTTGTGGGACTGTTCAATTATCTCTATACTTTTAAGAGTGCTAAAGCTAAAGCTTGATGAACAATAAGAGGATAATGGAGCTCTAAGTTGTTTGTAATTATTGTAATGTTTATGAAAAATTCATCTTTTGCAATTGTATGTTTGTTGTTGAGGACTTGAGGCAATTAGATGGAATTATATATTTATGGTTAGGATAATCTTTATTCATAAGACACTACAATCCTTTGGTTAATATACTCCAAATTAAGTTTCAAACTATGACTGATATACTTTTGCAGAAATTGGTATAATGTACAAATGTGTTCCTTTGTTATTATTAATTTATTCACATTTATGCCTCAAAGTTGGACATTAATATTAATTTTGCTGCTTCTTATAGGTATTGGAAACAGTGTCTACTATGTTGATAACTTTGAAGTTGAGGATAGGACATCAAATGCTCTGATTTAATGTTCAAAGGTCTTTTGAATTTTCACAAGATAATGAATCCTTTGAGTGCTTAAAATGCCCTTTAGAGAAGGTAATTCTTTCATTCTTTTGACATAGAGCTTCTATAAAGATGGGGATGATCTTAGCACTTTCAATACTATCAAGTTTGCAGCTCAGTAGTTCATCAATATTACAATAATTTGATTTTTTTTAGCTCTTAAGATTTAAATTTTAAGAGTAGACTGACAAAATCTTTTGAAAACATGACAACTCTTTCACATGTTTCTCTTTTTTATTTTAGTGACTATGGCAGCCAAAACTGGATCAGTATTTTAACTTGCTATCTCCTTTAAGACCTTGGCAAACATAGATCAAATTTTAGTGCTTTATAATCAATATTTTGGTCTCTTTTGTAGCAAATCATGACGTCTTCTAGGAATCAAGTTTGTTAAATTATTAGTAGGTTATTCTACTAGAGTTCAAATTACCACTCAAAGGGTCTAATTTTTTTTTTTTAGTATACTTTCAGGTTGTTAATGCTGACCTTCACAATAAGGTCCACTCATGATTTGCTTGTTCTAAATTGCAGAGGATGATGAAGCCTTTAATGTACTATACTGTATTACTTTATTTTAATAAACTCTCATAACAAAATAACACTCAACTTCTATTCCTCTCTCTCTTAGCTTTCAAGCCATTGTTGATAAGCAACTTCTATTCCTAACAATGTCACTCTCTCTTGTATGATTCTTGATATTTAGAACCCGTTTGGTAACGTTGTTTGTATTTTTTTGTATTTTTTTGGAAATACATGTGAGTGAAAAAATGTGTGAAAATACGTGTAACGTTGTTTAAAAACTTAAAATTGTTGCTCAAAATCCCATACCAAACGTCCCCTTAAGTTCTCCAAAGTCATACCTCCCAATTTATGAGATTGCTAATTAAGACGAAAACAACTCTTTGAATGAGGGTGATATTGGTCAGATTGATGGTTACTGAAATTCTTAATAAAAGAAGGTAGCTTGGGTTTTGAAAAAGGTTTTCAAATTGGTTTTCAGTGAGTAAATAGTTTTGTATTAATGAAATAATTTGATTGTCTATTTAATTATAGTTTTTTTTTTTTTTGGATGTTTGTTCAATGAACTATATTTCTTCCTCATGTATCATGTAATATTATATATTAGGGTACATGTTATATATTCAATAGTCTTTCTGTATATCGCATGAGTTAGCGACTAGTTTATATAATTATGATATAATGTCAGAATTTCAAAGTTTATTAATCCATATAACATATTCTTTTAATATTTTGGTGAGAGAAGTGAAATTGTATTTTATTATTTGGTATTTAAAACCGGTCAGTCTAGGCCAGTACTGCAAACTACAAAGGCTTATGTCACAGCCTAGCTAAAACCAACGAAGACTCTTCTTTTTTTTTTTTTTTTTTTTTTTGAAATCCAACGAAGACTTCTACTTCACTACAGGTAGTATAGAGATTCACATGTGATATAGTGTTGTTTGGTAAAAATTAAAAAGTCAACTTATTTTACTATTTAGTTTATTTTTACTATTATTTATGAGTTTTATTGTACTTTTTGGTACTACTTATGAGTCTCACTGTACTATTTCAGCTAACTTTTACCTTTCTCTATAGTACTTTCAGTAAAAAGTTTTCAATTTCAACAAAATTAACGGATCCCAAACAGACCCATAATTGAGACTGAGAACAATATTGTTGGTAGCTGACAATGAAGAAGCTGCTCTCTCTCTCTCTCTAACTAGTTAATTATCTTCTTCCCGAATTTAACCACTTTAATCTCATCAACCCCATCGGCTATGGTCCCATTCAACGCTACTGATCAAATTCGTTCATTCATCATCATCAAGGATTCGCCGTACGTCGACGATGACTACATCATCCTCACACTTCATCAAGATAGTTCTCCCCTCCACCATTAAATAAATGAAACTGGTAATGTACACTCCACTCCACTACCCTTTTATTTCCCCTTCAAATTAAACTTATTCTTCTATTTCAACTCTTTACTCTTACAATTCTCTCTTGCTAGCTTGTTTAATTTCAATTTTTTTTTTTTTTTTTGGTTACATCTCTTTCAATTTTCTCGTACTATATATCATTCATAGCATAATCGTATAATACTTGAATTTTCTCGTACTAATGTACTATATATAATAACTCCCAAAATGACCTCGATCATTTTTTTTTTTTAATTTCATTTTATGTTGTAATTGAGAAATATATATAACTTAATTTGGTGGCTGCGCGCAGAGAATCCTTCAAAAGTTTGAGAGAATTTGGAGATGGGTTGCCCACTACTGTCGCTACAGCCTACACTCACTCTTCCTTATGGTGGTATTTGGAAAGTAGGATTGGAGAAAGCTGACGAGAAAATTTGGTTTAATCACTGTTGGCAAGAATTCATGGAATACCATTCAATTAGTTCTGGTCACCTTCTAGTCTTTGGATATGAAAGAAATTCAAACTTCCATATTCTTATATTTGATCCGACTTTCACTGAGATACAAAATCCATCGAGCAAGAATTATAAATTGGAAAATCAAGTGAAAATCATAGCTTCTTTTTTTTTTTTAGCTGAAATTTTTGGGTTAGTAATAGTTTTTTTTTAATAATTTTGATGTGTAAAAATGTGAGAGCTTTTAAAAAAGTCAAATATTGGTCAAAGATTTCGGTTTTATAATATATATAGATTAGGGACTTTGTTCAATGGCATGGTTTATTTAAGATGGGTGATGATTTAATACTATTTTATCTTCTTTTTGTTTCGAAGGGTAATTTTAAATTATTTTAGATCGCCCTTGTACTGGACTGGATAGAAAAGCTCATCTAATTCATATTGTTGATTCATATAAATTTTAAGTGCCTCTGTTTAGAAACTTGTTATTCCAATTATGTCTTAACCTAAATTGATAATGGAATCCAGGAATTGCTAGTACCGTAATGAATATTTCCATCAGGTTGTAAAAAGAATGCAATTAGTGATAGATTGTGTGAAAATGATATTGTTCAATTCACAACTTGATACATAAGCAAATTGTAAAAAATATTGCATCCCTAGCCTTATATATTCTTTCTCTAAAAAAAACTATTAGATTATATATGCAATTAGTGATAGGTTGTGGTTCGGTTGACACAAACATTTTTTTCAACCGTTAATATGTTTTACTATTATTGATACCATAATTTTAAAAACCAAACCAGACCCGTTGGTGAACTTGTTCAACCAGGAACTGGGTACGAATCCGGTCGAATAAAAACTCTTGAAACCGGTCAAAAACAGGAACTGGGTGCAAAAACAATTAATTGATCATATTAGTTTTTAAAACCATGATTGATACATGGTATAATATACGAGTGCATTCAAAATCAGATTCCTTACTTCATGTAAGACAAAATGAGAAAAGTGAAATGAAGAACCAAACAATTCGGTTTCTCGTCTTTTTCTTTTTCTATTTTTGGAAATATTTTATCTAAAACAGATTAAATTTTCCTTGTGAACGTTTTTCATTTTAATTTACAGTTTTCTAAACTTAATGTTTTTCAAACACACACTGCCAACAATTACTATTCTGGCGATGGGAGTGGTGGTCAGCGTAAGTTTCATTGTCATTAAGTGAGTACTTAAGAAGGACAATATCTTGGTCAATTTTAAGTTCTATTTTTGTTCCTTGCATAAGATCGGTGGCTCATTTGTGCTTTTTCTTTTTTGCATCACAAATCGCTTTCATTTTTCTGAACTTTTACGGTTAAACTTAGTGCTCCATGTGAGTTCCAGTTAGGTTAACTGGTAAAGTCTCTGATGGTTGTATAAGAGATCTGGGGTTCAATTCTCGCTTACACCAAAAACTGATTGGTGTCTTGGTCTGATGATAAAGAGCTATCATTAGGAGCGGACGCCATAGGTTGAAACTCTCTCAAAAAAAAAAAAAAAAAAAACTTAGTGCTCCATGAATTATTTGACATGCATGATTCTATCTTGGACTATCTAATTATTTCAGTCTACCCTAGCTAATAAATTATATGATAAAAAAAATGATAAATTAAAACTAAAAGAAGATCTTGAATTTAGAACTTATACATATATTTTACATGCATCAAATATCTGGAAAGAAGAAATATAATAGTTGTGGTGGGCCTTTTTGTGTTGTTGGGCTTCGTTCTTTCCTACTGCACTGCGGCCTGTGGGTCTAAGGTAAGAGAGTTAGGGTTGGCCTAAATGAAATACACATTAGGCCAGTTTGTGCACAAGTCGAGCCATCCCAATATAGAGGTGCCCTAGCAGAGGTATTGAGTGTGCGATGTGCCCACGGCAGGAATAACTGTTACAGATGTTATAGCATAAATACGTATGGCAGAATAACTATGAAACTAAACAAATAACATTAACACCTAAATAAGGGAAAGTGGCTTAATAAAGTTATTGGCAGAACAATACAACAGTAAAAATAACGCTACAGCAGACAGTTTAATAACTGGACAGTAAACTAATCACCCAACAAGCATAAAAGAAAAACTTGTTTGCGAGAAAAGTAAGCTTAGCTTCTCAACAAATGGAAGTCCAAGAAGGGAACCGATCCCCAATGTGAGTAACCTTAAAGAAGGCTTCTGCCATAAGAGTTACACACTTTTGAGAAAGAACCTAAGTGGTTTAAGCTTCAATCCTTAATCTCTCAGAAAGTGGGTCTGTTAAGAATGAGAGAAAAAATGTAGTCTATTGATGCATGCCTCTATTCCTACCACTCATGTTTCTCTGATTTTTAGTATTTTCTTTTCTTCTTTGTCCTACCTCTTCTTCTTTCGTCCTTTTTGTCCCCATTTACTATCCATAGCTACCGCTTTTTATACTATCTGTCATGGTGGGATTTACTATTTTTACCCCTTAACTGCTTTTGGCTCCTTATGGGTGTCCTTTCGAGACTGCCCACTGGCCTGTTGGCTGCTCAACCACTACCATTGCTCTAAATGTGTTGGTTGCACCACTCCCCATTCCCAGAAAAAATTGCTTGTCTTGTTTCTTACTTCTCTCTGTTTTTTCACTTCCCTCATCTAGATAAGGATCAAACCTCTCCATTACCTATTTCTATGGCATGCATCAAATGGTCCCAACCCACATTTACCTCTTTTGGGTGAGATTCCATCCCAACAGGACATCCCTCCCCAAAGAAGTTTGAGCGAGAACCCCCTCTTTCTCCCCACCACCAAACCACACCCTCTAAATACCTTGACCCATGGCCCACCTCCCATGTATTGGCTAGGTATAAGTAGGTGGTGCCTTGGCCCTTTGTGCATACTCCATTCCGTCTGAATTTTTTCTTTCTGGCCTTCACACCATTTTCTGCTGCCGTCGTGTTTGTTTGATTCTACTGTACGTTCTGGTTGGTGTTTATCTCTTGTGGCGTGAAGGATGTGTGGGCTTCCGAGCTCATGTTCCCTACCTTTCATCCCTTCTTTGGACTGGGCATTGCTTAGGCAAAGGCCTTAATCTTCCTGCCGAGCCCATATTTTTCTTTCTTGTGTCAGTGGGCCTCTTGGCTATTGATCCTGCCACATCACTTCATCGTGCCTGCTATAGCTTTACCATCCATTTTACTTTATGTTACCCCATGAACTTGTGGGCTGACGTTCCTGCCGTGCCAGCCCACTTTTTCAATCTTTTACTCAAGGCTTCCTAGGCCCACTTTTCACATCTTTACCTCTTTAGGGCTTTGTTGGCCAACACTCTTGTTGTGCCAGCCCATTTCATTATTTCATTCCTCAGGCTTCCTTGGCCCGTTTACTTCCTCTTTACCTCTTTTACTCCCACGGGTTTTTTGTTAGATCCTTTGGGCTTCATCGGCCCAATTACCACATCTTTATCTCTTATTTGTTCTTGGGCTTATTGGCCTTTAGGCCGACCCATTGAGTTTACTGATTCATTCCCGGGCTTCTCAGGCCCATTTACCTCTTCTTTACCTCTTTTTATTCCCATGGGCTTATTTCTTCATTCTTTGGGCTTCCTCGGCCCGTTTACTTCTTCTTTACCTCTTTTTTATTGTTGTGGGCTTGCCAGCCATCAATCTTGCAATTTCAGCCTACTGGGCTTGTTTCCTTATTCTCTTACTATTTTCCCTTTCTCACCTTTTCTATATTGTTAGGCTTCTTCCGCTATTGGGCCCTTTGTCAAAAATGGGCATCAACATTCAGCCCCCTGAGCATATGGACTGCTTTTGCAATTCATATGCGAATGCTTATGTAATTTTTTTTTCTTTTTTTTTTCACTAGTTTTTTAAACAATAGGCCCCGCTTTGTTCCCTTTCCAGCCATGAATAGACTTGTCTCTTCGAATTTCCCAATTTAGGAGTTATTCTAGAACATAACCTCTGCTTCATTAATACGATGCTTCCTTTGACGGCTGACCCGTTTCTTCCTTTCACGTCACTTTTATTGGCCTTAGCGTTTTCATTTTTCTTTTCTTCTTCATCCTCTCATAACCTTTGTTTTTCTTTTCCCTTCACCGTCTTATCTTCCCAAAACTTCCATACCCATTACCTTCTCCGTTCAGTTCGTCTACAATGTCACCAGTGAGAGGTGATAGTTCTTCCTGCCATAAAGGGAAGGAGGTTACCACCAACGATCTGCCTGCCGAAACCGTGGGTGGAAAGGCTCCCCATTCTGAATCGGACAGTTCTGAGGACGAGGAACGAGGTTGCGATCCTGGTAGTGAGTGCCCTCCTCTCATCGACCAATGGAATGACACCCATATTCACTTCCCCGTGGTGCCCGACGATTACTCACCTCCTCTGTCGGGCTGCGTGTAGCTTTCCATTTGTCGCCGTGATTCCGAAGTCTCTTGGGCTCCTTTGGCTTTGTCCATTCCTAACCTTGATATTTGCCAAGGAACCTCACTACTCGTGCCCATTCTCTTCAAATTTGGGTCGAGTACATCTTTGGGTTGGAAAGAGTGGGTGGACACGGAGTTGTCCGATGTGGGTTTTATGGCGGTGTTACAGTAGGCCGGTGTGTTGAAGGCCATCATTTCTTCTCGGTGTTTGTCCAACTATCGGGATTTGTTCAACCTCCGCCACTTAGTCCGTCGATGGTGTAGCACTACCCATACCTTCTTCCTTTCTTGTGGCGAGATCACCGTGACCTTAGAGGATGTGGTAAATCAACTATTGCTACCCATTCTCAGTGATACGAACCCAGATGATATTGAGCTTTCCACCGAAGAGGAGGTCGTGGAAGCCGAGTTGAGGAAAGGGATGAGCGGGAATGCGAAGTTGTCTCACTGGGTTGGGGCTTTCTCTAAGGCTCCACCGTCGTCCATCGTGCTGCCTTTGTTGCGTTTTGGCTTCATCAGTTCACATCCCCATTATGCTGTAAAACCCATTTACTTTCGGTTAGCCATAAAAATTTATGCCGGGGTGAGTCTGCCATTGGCCCTTATGTTTCTGGGTCATCTATACGTACAGCTGGATATCTTACAGAGTGATGAGAGGCAGGCAGGTTCCTGCCACATAGTTACTACCTCCGCCCACAGTACCATATTGAAGCACCTGCTGTGAGAGCGTTGTGCCATGCATTAGGCTAAATGTAAGTCAGTCCACTTCACCAAGGAGAAATATCTGTCTTGTCCGAAGGTGATTACCAATTTTTATGGCCATTTTGTCTCTGATTTTTCGTTGGCTTATCGTTGGGTTGGGTTGAAGCCGTTTGGACACTCTGCCGTAGAGTTCTTTGATAAGGGAGTGAGATTTTCTTGGAGAGCTTATAGAGATTTAAGCAGTGGATTCACTTGTGCTGATTCGGCCATAGGCCCTTTTATGGCCATTGTTGGGACCACCACTCCATTGACTGATTTTGATGAAAGGGGGATTACATACTTAGCAGCCACCAATGCTGGGTGGTTGCCTTATCTGGCTGATGAAGGCATCTGCTATGTTCATTATTCTGCCAATAGAGTAAGGAGGTAGTTTGGGCTTGATCAGGACATACCCGATGACTTCACTACTATCTTGGAGTTTACTACTTCTGTCCGGCCTTTCTTGCGCCCTAGTGCCTTTAAGTTTTAGAGCAGGCACTTCACAGCAGTCACTATTCCAAGTTCCCAAAGAGAGGGCCTTTGCACTGCTCAGATGCACGAGTACTGGCATGCCGTGATGATCTCCTTTGGCCAAGAGTTGTTGGGTGACCGTGGGTTTTCCCTCATCCCTCTTAAAGGCCTTCATGCTATTATTTCTGCTAACCCATGGTTATTACTTCCCACCAAGTTTGTGGTGGCGTATGCTAGGAAGCAGAGTAGGTCTGCTATATTTGAGTGGCAGGAGAAGGATAGGGGTGGTACTTGTATGCTAGTGAGTTCCCTCCAGGTTGGGAGAAAAAGGTGAAGGTAGTGAACCTTCCTGCACCTACGAAGAAGGGCTCGATGTCTCAAACCGCCAAGCCTAAGTCCGCCAAGAGTGGTGATGACTCTTCCAAGACTTACTCTGATCTTGTCCCATATAAGGAAGGCCTTCCCCTTATCGGCAGCATAGTTCTTGAGAACTCTCCTCCTCCCTCTACTCGTACTCGTTCCAGCAGGCGTTCTACTGCAGGTAAGCCTAAGCCTTTCGCTCTAAAGCCATCCGTGGATACTCCTCCTTCCAGCAAGACCCGTGGTAGTAAAAAGAAAAAATCTCCACCAGCCCCATCTGCCACTACCAAGAGGAGAGTATGTTATCTCTAAATTTTGTTCCTTCTTTACTTTAGTTGTCTATTGGACTTTCCTGCGGCTAACTTCATACATCTGTTTCTTATCTTTCATTGGTAGTCCAAGTACAAGGAGGATACTTCCACCACTCGCCCTATATTGCTTTATGAGCCCAAGTTTAAGGTGCGCTACTTTCCCTTTCTTTATTCATGCATGCATCCTCATTCCTTGTTATTAGCAGATGTTATCATATACTGTCTCTCCTCTCTTTTTTTTTCTTTTTTTTTTTTGCATGTTTGTTTATCTTCTTTTTTGCTTTAACAATCTTTCCTTAAGTTGATCTTGAGACCCTCTCTGTTTATCACCCTATGAGTGAGGAGTTTCCTGCTTATGCTGGCACACCTATGAAGAGCTTTTTTTACCGAGCAGATGCCGTGGCTGAGGCCATGGCTTTTGCTTTTGATGCTGCTACACAGGGAGCTCCTGTTGAGGCCCTAATCCCTCTATTTGAGCCTATTTCTGCTAAAGAGAGTACCCAGGTTGAGAGAGTTGTTACTAGGGAGTCCACCCCTATTCTTGCCAATATCCCCACTCCTCAAAAGGGAGTTACTCCAGCAAGAGCATCCCAAACTGAGAGCACCTCTCCTACTACTCCTCATGTCATATCTACCAGTGATCCTTTCATTGCCCTCTCCCAGGCCGTGAAGGATGATTCTTCCTTGGTGGTTCCCCATCTTCTATCCCCAGTTCTACCACCTAAGGGCCTGATGTAGACTTATCTTCAGATGAGGGGTCAGAGGAGGTCTTTGAGGACTTCAAAGATGAACCCGTCATGAAGACATGAGATTCTGATTTCGACGAGGATAGTAATGGTGATGAGCAGGAGCTTGAGGCCATAGGTATGTGTCCTTTACTTCTACTGGGTCTTTTTTTTCTTCTCTTCCTATTATTTCTCATTGTATCCCTTTATTTACTTCGTATGTTATTCTTGGCTTGCAATCATGGACATGCCTGAAGGGCCCATGACTACAGCAAACCCCACAATGCCCACAACCCTTGTTTCTGCAGTAACCATAGCCCCCACTCTTGTGGGTCCTGGTAATTTCCTCACCTTCGTACTTTCTTCAATTAAAATCTTCATTGTTGCATTCATCTCTTTCCTTCATTTATTCCTTATGGGCTTATGTTACACCTTGTGCTCTCTTTCAAGTCCATCTCTTGTCAAGTGGCTCCGACCTCTCAGTTTGAGGTTGGTAGTAGTTCTGCCACCATTCCTGATCTTGTGAGTGAAGCCGCTGCCTTCTTCACCTGTTTTGACCAGGCTGAGACCAACGACCTTGATCTGTCAGACTTCTAGGGTGCTAGGTCTCCTTATGTTGATTTCCATAGCTTCCAGATACCCGAGAAATGTATCACCCATTTGGAGGTAGTCTACAACAACCACGGAGATTTCATGCAGGGATTTCTTCTCGATCGTTCTGCGAGGGAACACTTCCTCAAGCTGTTGGGGAGTGTGATGAGTGACATTGAGCATAACTTCATCGACACCATTTTTGCGAAGAGGATCTTGTAGTGGAGGGCTGCAGTTTATTAGTTGATCAGAGTTGGATTTGCTATGGAGTTTCTGTTGGACCATTCGCGAGAGATTGCTCGGGCCCTCTTCATGAAGAAGGTCCAGCTTGCTATGGATGCCATTAATGCTCGCATCGAGAGTTTAAAGAAGGAGGTAGCAGACTTAGAAGCACATCGTAAGCGTCTTCTTTCTGGTGCTACTGGCTCCAACCACTTTGAGGATCAAAACTTTATTTCAGGCCTTTGATTAGACACTTATTCCTTATGTAGCTTTATTTCCTTCCGTTGTGTTTACTTCTTTCCCCCACAGTACACTTTACTCTTCTAGCACTTATGACTTATTTTGATAAGTCTGATATGACTTATATATTTTGGGTTTGTAATCTATTATGCTACATCTGTTATAGCTACTATCATGCTTCATAATACAGTATATTTTGCTAATACTTCATGCATGATCTTCATTACTTTCTACTTTTTCTTTTAATGGTGAATTACAAGTAAAACATGCTACAATGCTTTCTTGTGACATTATCTCTTGCAAGGGTGGTCACTTGGAGGAAAAAAAAAAAAAACAAGAAAAAAAAGGAATGATTACATAATATTTCCTATGCGTAATAGTGTTTCAGCCACTTGCCATTAATGGGGTCCATTAAATCATTTCCATCCATCTAGGCTAAACGATAGTACCCACTTGCATGTGCTTCCCTTACCACGAAGGGTCCTTCCCATTTTGGTGAGAATTTAAATGGTCCTACCATACCTCACCTGACATGGTTTGCTATTCTCAACACGAGTTGTCCTTCTGTAAACATTCTCTCTTTAATTGTCCTACCATAAGCTTTGGTCATCCTTTGCCTGTATCTATGGCTACGCCCTTGGGTTTCCTCCCTCTTCTCATCCAACTTTTCCAAGGACCTTTCTACCGTAAAGACTTCCTTTTCCTTTTCTTTCTTTTATGCCTGCATAACTCTTAAAGATGGTATCATTACTTCTGCTAGGCTTACCACTTCTGTCCCATACACTAAGGAAAAGGGAGAAAATCTTGTGGCAGATTTGGGCGAGCTTCAATAAGCCCAAAGTGCATCTGGCAGATGCGTTGCCTAACCTCCGCTGTACTCCTGGCTCATTTTGCTGTGATCTTAATGAGAGTTTTGTTTGTCGCTTTCACTTGCCCATTCCTTTGCTGGTAATAAGGCGATGACCAGTGGTGCTTCACCTGATAGAACTCCAACATCTTCCTCACTTCTCTATTAACAAAAAGGGTACCATTGTCGCTTATGATTCAGTGAGGTACCCCAAATCGGACAATTATGTTCTCTTAAATGAAATTTACCACAGCTCCTCCGGTGACTTTATAGAGTGGTACGGCCTCTACCCACTTGGTGAAATATTCTATAGCCACAAAGATCCATATGTACTTGTGGAAAGGTGGGTTGACTAGTCCTACCAAATCAAGCCCCTAGGTATTGAAGGGACATGGAGTTACCATTTATGCAAGATTTGTGGGTGAGTGTGGATCAAATTGGCTTGCACTTGGCAACTATGGCACTTCTTCACAAATTCTACTGCATCCTTCTTCATAGTGGGCCAATAGTAGCCCATCTGCAGTATGCACCGGTACAGCTTCTTTCCCTGATGCTCTCCACATTCTCATGCATGTACTTCTATGAGAGACCTCGAAAGTTGCCTCTCAAAAAAGAGAGATTTTTGGAGTGCTTTTAGGGCACCTCTCTTTTAGGGTAAATGCTATGGAGTCGCCACTTATTTTTTATACAAAATAATAAGAAAAAATAAATACATGACTGAATTGTTCTCTTCATTGATTGAATAAAAAAATTACATATTTGGAAAATTGAAAATTACATGGCTTTGGGTCCTAGTTACAAACTACCCAAAATAAAAAGTAAAGACAAGGCTTAGATCTACTTAACCAAAGACTTAAATCCGGAGGCTAGGTAATGGAATGGGAAGGTGTAAGGCCCCCATTCCGCCCAGAGAGAGTCTGGTCTTCTAGACTCTTGTGACCAATGTACCTTTTTATCCATGTCATGAATGATATGTTGAACATGTTAAATAAAGATTAAATCACATAAATTTATTTATGAATGAAGTCTCTTCTTTTGTTTAAAAAAATTCAAATCTGTTTTGATTGGTAAAAAAAATTGATTTTGATTTGTCAAAATACCAGATCTATTTTGTAGGATGTAGAAAAATATGGTTTTTGGAGATAGAAAATTTAGATCTGTGTTTATCACATCAAATAAAGCCTTTTGATTTGAAAAATATCAGATCTATTTTTTTAAGTACTAAAAATGGTTTTTGATAACAGAAAAATCAGATCTGTTTTTTATATGTTTTAAAAGAATGAAAAAGATTTTTTTAAGAAGAAAGTTTCACTCATAATTTAAATTTATGCAACATGAATTAAATAAAACAAACACAAACACAATCATGTTTAATCTTTTTCTTTATTTCAAAAATCAGCATTTTTATTTAAGAAAAATTCAAATCTACATCTAAGTAAGATGCAGATCTATTTTTGTTTAAGAAAAATTCAGATCTACATTTAAGAAAGATGTAGATCTGTTCTTAATTTCAAGAAAAAGCATTGATCATATGCAAATTATTGGAATTCAGAAAGAGATCATAACAATTACATAAACAAAATCAAGATCATGCTTTAACCAAACAATGATTAACAATTCATGTTATGGATAAAGGAAAACATTCATCATCATAAACAAGAATCATAAAAAGAATAGGGTGATTGAAAACAACCTCTTGCATGAGCACTCCTTGTTCTTGAGAGGATGTTTTAGGGTTCAAAGAAATTTATTCAATTATCTTTGAAACCTAAAAACCCTAATTTAAGCAGCAAATCTCATAGAGGATCGGTAAGTATCAGTAATTTAAGAGCCTCAAAACGTATGCCTCTCAAAGCGTAGAAAAAAGGTGCTGAATTATGAGACCCAGTCTCTATTTATAGAGGCCAGAAGACTCTAAAAAATAGCTCCAATGTGTAGAACGCAAATCAGGACTCATCCTTTTACGAAAAGATCGAAAAGGGTGTGCCTTATCGTCACCCGAAGGGCATTAGGCCAAAGCCCAAAAGGGGGAAATTTGGCCCATTTTAAAGTGCCATTCTGCACTCCAAAAGTGCCGAATGGGCCCTTGGACAACGAACGTTCTTTCGTGTTCGGGTGCGTTTTGGACTCTCCTTCTAGGGTTTTTTGATCTAGTCCCCGCACCTAAACGTGTTTTCATCCTTAGTCTATGATTTTTTTTCTTCTCTTTTCTGGATAATTTAGGCTTTTTCAGGAACAATTATCTTGTAGATAAATACCCTAAAATAAATCTTGATAAAGTTCAGATTATCCACAATTTTATTGATATCCAATCATCCCTTTTATTCCTATGCATGCATCCCTATTTTAAACACTAATTATCAACCAATCACAAAATTATTTAATTAATTTTAATTGTTTAACCAATCAGAATTAATTTAAATTGATCATGTGTGGTCGACTCTACCTAGACACAATGCATGTTAACCATGCAACTTGATCATGCGATATCTTTCGATCCGATGGTCCGATTTGGAAACCGGACACGATCATATTTTATGATATGCAATGAATGAATTAATGCATGTAATGTAAAGACAAATTGATGCATGTAATGCAATCATGACTTTTGGGGTACAGGGATGGTCATTCAAGTCATTCTCCTTGATTAAATCATAGGTGCAAAATTGAGTGTCTACAGAATGCCCCTCATTGACAGAGCTTAAAAAGCGAATGTCAATGTAAAACAAAGAGACTAATTTTAACGACCATGATTTAATTGAGGTTAAATTTTCAAAGATTACCTAGCCCTTGAACCTAAAACCTTGGAACATAGAACTAGTGCCTTATTTATTGGCAAAAAATGAAAATACTTGACTCGGCTAGTAGTTGATGACTCTGGAAATGATTCTTGACAATTGGGGTGACCAAGAGACTTTTCAATCCTGATCTTGATAATGGAGTTGTTTGTGACCCAAGGGCTTATCTACCTCGATCTTGATGAAAGGAAACTAAAGGGCTTCTCTACCTTGAAACTAGAGTTGTCTGCGACCTAAGGGCTTCTCTACCTCGATCTTGGCGAAAAGCAACCAAAGGGCTTCTCTACCTTGAAACTGGAGCTGTCTGCGACCCAAGGGCTTCTCTACCTCGATCTTGATGAAAGGCAACCACAGGGCTTCTCTACCTTGAAACTGGAGCTGTCTATGACCCAAGGGCTTCTCTACCTCGATCTGGAGTTTGTTAGAGTGTCGATCAAAGGTCTTCTCTTCTTCAATCTCAATCTAGAATTGTTGAAATGGCGATCAAAGGTCTTCTCTACTTCAATCTAGAGTTGTTGAAATGGCGATCAAAGGTCTTCTCTACTCCAATATGAACTGTTGAAATGACAATCAAAGGTCTTCTCTACTTCAATCTGGACTGTTGAAATGGCGATCAAAGGTCTTCTCTACTTCAATCTGGAGTTATTGAAATGGTGATCAAAGGTCTTCTCTACTCCAATCTGGTCTATTGAAATGACGATCAAAGGTCTTCTCTACTCCAATTTGAACTGTTGACATGTCGATCAAAGGTCTTCTCTACTTCAATCTGGACTGTTGAAATGGCAATCAAAGGTCTTCTCTACTCCAATCTGAAGTTGTTGACATGGCGATCAAAGGTCTTCTCTACTTCAATCTTGACTGTTGACATGTCGATCAAAAGTCATCTCTACTTCAGTCTGGAATTGTTGAAATGTCGATCAAAGGTCTTCTCTACTTCGATCCAGACTGCTGAAATGTTGATCAAAGTTCTTTTCTACTTCGATTTGGAGTTGTTGGAGTGTCAATCCAGGGCTTCTCTACTTCAATCTGGAGTGTTGCCTGCAAAAAGTCAAAATTTGGGGGCTAGACTTTTAAATTATGAGAGCTTTTTTATCCCACTATTTTTTGAGATGTGTGATTTTCATTTGTTCCTTCTTGATTTGAATCTTTATCAAGAAAAGTTCGATTGACAAAAGATTCTATTTTTGATTTTTGAAACTTTGAAGTTTTGAAATTGACAATTAAAATTTTGAGACTTTGGAACTTGGAGATTTTGACTTGAAATTTGGAACTTGAAATCTGAAATTTTGAAAATTAAGGCTTGAAATTTTGATCATGAAATCTGAGGTTTGGATTTTTTTGAAAACTGAAGATTTGAGTTTAAAATTTGGGCATTGAGAATGAGGAATTGAAAATTTGGAGTTTGAAAGATACTTGAAAACTTTGAAAAAGATTTTTTTTTTGGGTTGACTGAGTTGACTCAGCTTTTGGCTGAGTTTTAAGTGTGGGGGCCGAAATTTTGGCCCCCCACTTCTTTGTTTCTTCCTTTTTCCTTTTTGCTTCATCTTTTATCAACTTCTCTTCCTTTATTGACACTATTCACCTTCTTCTTCCCCTTGATTTTTCTTCTTCATCTCACCATTTCTTCTCACAAAAAACACTTTCCTAAGCTTCTTAACCTTCCCTCATCCATCTCTATCAATATTTCTTTAGATCCTCGTGTTTTGAGCATTTTCATCACACACCCATTTTTGGTGAAACCCATTTTCTAAACCCATTTTCTTTGCATCAAGATGGCTTCTTCCTCCAAGGGATCTTCTTTTCTTGCTTTTCATGGTAAGAAATATGATCCAACATTTGATTGGCATGATGATGATGGGCTTTTTCAAGACCCTAGGACCCATGCTCCATATTGTCATGTAAACACTAAGGTTAGTTTTTTTTTTTCTTTGGTTTCCTTGCTTGGAAAAAATGTTGTTGCATATTTCATTGAAAGTTTCATGGTGAGATATTGTCATTTGGTTATTTTGAAATTTTTGTGGCATTGCATGATTGGTTATGTTGGAGAATGTTGGCTTTAGAGCATTCTTGAAGTGTTGTTTTTTCTTTGATCATGGTGCAATTTGGACAATGTTGGTGGCTTATGGAATTTTGACAATGTATGTAGATGGTGATTTTGTTGGATGAATTTTGGTTTGGATTTTGGGAGTATTAGCATTGTGAAAAATTTGTGTTAGGCTTATATGAATATGTTCATGATGTATGTGGGAAAAACTTGTTGGCGTGTGTAAACTTTGTTTTATGGACATGGCAAAATTTTGTGGGTAAATTTATGGGTATGGAAAATTTTTATTATGGTAAAATTTTTACTATGAAAAATTTTGTTGGGTATGTGCTGTTGGTTCATGGAAAATTTTTGTGGTTCTAATTTTGGCTATGTGAGAATTTATTTGTGCATGGGCATGAACTTGTGGGAATTTTTTTGCATGGCTATGAAAAAAATTTGGTAGTTGTGTATGGATGTGTGGAAAATTTTGATTGTGCTGAAATTTTGGTGGGGCATTGATCTTTTTATGGTGGTGGGGCATTGGTTGTGAGAATATATATAAATATATATTTTTTTTTTTTGCATGGAAATTTTTGGTCAAGTGGGTTTTGGTCATGAAAATTGATGAGCTGAACTTTTGTGTTACAGAGCCTCAAGAGTCAAGGCAGACTCCAAATGTTGAAAAGTGCATGGGCAACATTGTCTTCTAGCATAAAAAACATCATCAATGAAGCAGGCTTTGGCACTTTCTTCGAAACTTTGTTAAATCAAGAGACACATGAATACAAAGATCTTTAGTTACTTCATGCCTTGGCAGAGCACTTCTGGGACACTACTTGTACCTTTCATTTGCCAGGCATTAGGGAAGTAATGTTGACACCTTATGACTTCTCTGTTATCACTGGTCTGAGGTTGGGTAATGAAAGAATTCTTGTTAATGATTCCCTTACTTCAACTGAACTCAAGAAACTTCTAGGTGTAGTGCCTTCTAAAATGAGGAGTAACAATATTCTTTTGTCTTGACTATGTGATAATATTCCCCAATGTGAGACTGTGGCAAAGGGTGCTTGTATGTTCATGTTTCTTTTTATTGGGACTTTCTTGTGTCTAGATTTAGGCAGTACTATGAATCTGCGATACTTGGGGAGCTTAAGAAAAATTGAACAAATCTGGAATTATGACTAGGGCGGTATGGCTTATATTACTTGATGCATTTCATGACCCAACTCTCCAAGGGGAGCCTTTCAAGCTTGGGTGGGGCTCCATTTGTATGGTAGGTGAGGTTTGGGATATATTTTGGCTATGTTTAGGTTGTGGAAAATTATTTTGGCCATGTATGGGTTTTGGAAAGTTATTTTGGCTATGTGGTAATGGTGTTGTGAATCTTTCAGGTCTGGATGTACGAGTACTTTGAGTTGGTCCTGAAATCCGGGAAGAAGTTGCGGGCATTTTTCATAGATTTCTGCGTTGGTTTCCCAAACATCGTTTGTCTACACCTTCCAGGCATTCTTTGAAAATTTGGTGCTTGGTGATTGATAATTTGACTGTTGATGATGTGAGTTCCTCCTCCTCTTTCTTTTGAAATCTTTGGCACTTGGCTATGGTTCATTCTCCTCTCATTCTGAGTTCCTTTGTGACTTTTCAGATGGATTTAGACCTTTGGGCTGGATGTGAAAGGTATGTAGAGTGTGAGCGGGCTCTAGAACTGAATGGCCGCCAAGTGTTGTTTGAGCGTGGGCATGGAAGGTATTGATATCTTGGTGATCGAGTGTTGCCCCAAATTGAACATGAGTATCCTCCTACAACAATTCCTACTCCTTCTTGTCACACCATCTAGTTGGCTGACTTTCTGGCTAATGAAGAGATTGCTCGAGCCCGTGATGGCTATATTGTTGCAGGATTAGAAGGGAATTATTCTGAATTCATCTGACTTCATCTGCAAGGTTGCTTAGTTGGCAAAACGGTATTTTTCTTCCCTTCTAAAGTCAAATTTCTTGATCTTGCAAATTCCTTTTCATATTTCTGCTTGGTAACAATACTTGCATGTTGTATTTTCAGCCTCTATCTTCTGAAAAAGGGGAAGGGGGAGAGGAAGTGGAAGAGATTCCCTCTCTCCACCATGTTGGTAGTTCTTCTAGTTCCTTCATGGAGACTTATCCTCATTTTCCGGCATGGCAATATGATGTGATAAATCCAGATGGAACGTATAGTTCCATGCCTTTGACTAGGCCAGAGCACGTACCAAATGTTACTTGGCCCGATCTGGTATGTTCTTGAATGTTCAGTTCTTTGTCCTCATTTCTTCTTAGCTTGATGAGTGGATCTTAATCTGATGACTCTTGATCTGGCAAATTTATGCTTCAGGTTGACGTGGATCTTGTTGAGGAGAGCATGCGGATGATTGGAGGCTTGCAATCATTGGCTCGCACTCAATCCTCCTAATATGTGCTCAATGATGTGAGCTGGGTATGCCATGTTTCTTTCTGAGTGTCTTTGGCTTGAACTGTGCTTGATAGTGGAATTAACACTTGATTTTGCTAACTTTTCAGGCACATCGAATGGAAACTATTGACACTACCAGAAGAGCTTTAGAGGAAAGAATCAAGAGCCTCGAACTTGAAAATCGTCAATACGATCCTCGCTTTTTCGCAAGTCAGGAAGGAAATACTGAGGGTGGCTCCTCTAGAGATGGATCAAGGAGATCCTCACGCAGGCAGACTTGGAGTCCTAATGATGTATGACTTGTATTTTTATTTTTCCTGCAAAAGAAAAGGAAGTGTTCCTTAGACAATCTTGTATTATTTTCCATGTTTAGCTCTTTGCCCCTTGGATCATGTAGAGACTTTAACTAAGACAAGTTTAGAATTCACCTGATGATGTCTTATAATGCTAATTTAGACTTATCTGGCTTGGCTCTGCTAGAATCTACACTTACTTGAATGAGGTTGAGCCGAATTCCCCTAGTTTAAAATGAATGCATGATTTTTGGAAATCTTGGTTATGATGATTTTTTTTTTTTTTTAAATGATGATGATTTCTTTGATTCTTTGAAAATGAATGAGACATGGGCGAATGCTCCTAGTTTGGAACATAAAACTATGAGTCTTAAAAAAACTTGTTTTGATCAATTTTTGAAAACAATGATGCAAGTGATGATTTTTGAAAATAAGTTAGTTAGACACGTCAGAATGCCTTAGTTTTGTTAGGACATATGTGAATCATGGTAGGAACATGTGTCATTTAGAATTGGCTAATCCTTTGAAAAAATGTACTATACTTATAATTGGGTAGATCTAGGATGTGTTTAATACTTCAAGGAACAAGAGTTCAAGTCCAAGTGTTAAGTCCATGCAAATCTGTCTAATAATCAAGTGAAGAAGTGCTGTATTTTAAAGCTCAATAGCTAGCTCGATAAATAGCATCTATCGAGGTTTAAAAGGCATGTTTAGCCCGATGCTCGACAGCTACTTGATAGATAACCTATCTATCGAGATTTACAAAAATCAGTTTTCCAGATCTGATTTCACGCATATCAATGTATACTCGTTTAGGCTTTCTTTTCTCACAACCCTAAACATCTATAAGGATTATTTTAAGGGCCATCACAGCTGATGATACTTGATGCAAAGGTTTTGTTTAAGCACATTATGATTGGAGACAAATTTGCCTTAGTTCATCTTTCTCTTGAAGAAGCTGCTGCATTTGTACGCCGTAGGGTTTTGTAACCAAGGAGTTTCGTGATCTTCATCGTGTTGATGAACTGAAGAACTTTGTAGCCAACATCCTTCTCAAGTTGGTGGTTAGTCACATACTTGGATCCGTGCATCGATTGCTTAGTCACGTACTGGGGGCCATGCATTGAAAAGGAGAGATTGTCACTATAGAACAAGTCCAATTGTGTATTAGGGTAAAGGTTCAATTGTAGGTTGGTATAAGGTACTAGGATTCTTTTACTTGTAACCGCTTGTTGTGATAATAGTGGATTCTCGGGAGTGGTGACCTTAAAATCACCCGGTGGGGTTTTTGCCTTGGAGGTTTTCCCCATTCGTAAACAAATCACCATGTCGACTTTATTTTCTGCTACATATTAACTTAGTTGGTTATTTATTTATGCTACCATGCGTATTGCATGCTAATTGAATTAATTAATTAACTTGGCTAATTAATTGGTTAATTCATCACAAATGGTCAATACTTTCTTGGCCTATCAAATGGTATCAGAGTAGGCACACACTGATTAGGGTTAATCTTTGCTGTGTGATCCATTGACCCCTATTGTCATGGATAGAGAACAATCGTTGATTATACCTCCTTTATTTGATGGCATTAACTATGAATACTGGAAAGTAGGCATGAGAGCTTTCTTGCAGTTATTATATGAAAAAGTGTGGCTAGCTGTGGAGATTGGCTGGACCAAGCCAAAGGAAGCGCTAGGCGATTGGGATGATGCTAAGATTAAGGCGGCTAACTTCAACAGCAGGGCATTGAATGCTTTATTCAATGCGGTCACGAATAAGGAGTTTAAGAAGATATCCTCTACCGAAACTTCCAAGGATGCATGGACCATCCTCCAGATAACCTATAAAGGAACCAAGGTTGTCAAGGATTCGAAGCATCAGAGGCTTACTACAAGCTTTGAAGAGATCAATATGGAGGAAGATGAGTCGTTCGATGAGTTCTATGCCAAGCTCAAGGACATAGTGAACTCAGCCTTTAATCTTGGGGAAACCATTCTCGAACCTAAGATTGTTAGAAAGGTGCTTAGATCTCTACCCGAGAGATTTCATGCCAAGATTACCACAATTGAGGAATCAAAGGACATTGACAAAATTCCTTTAACAGAGTTGGTTGGCAATCTACAGACCTATGAGTTGGGTTTGACAAGGATTGAAAAATCGAGTAAAGGAAAGAGCATGGCACTGAAGGCCAAGAGCAATGACACAGATAAGTCTTCAGACGATGAAGATTCTAAAATTAAATCCTACATTACAAGGTAATTCAAAAATTTCATGAAGAATGCCAATGCTAAAGGATTTGACAAAGACCGCAAGTAGTCCAGTTCATCTCAGTTCAAGAGCCAAGACAAAGGGAAGAAGGATACTAGGGATGGCGATCAGTACACTGTTCCCTCAGGACCAAAGTGCTTTGGGTGTCAAGGCTTTGAACACATGAAACTAGAGTGCCCAACTTATCTCAAGACCATTGGGAAAAGCAAGGCCCTTGCTGCTACCTTGAGTGACACCGAGCCTGAGGATGATTCGGACAATGAGGATGATGGAATCCTGAATGCCTTCACTGCCACTGTAAATCCTACTGAGGGGATTGTTGAAGAAGTGGATGAAGAAGAGGACTTGGTGGAGTCGAAGTTTGAAAAGATGGATGAACAAGATGACATCCACACAGCTTATGCAAAATTATACAAAGTCTCAGAAAAGCATGAGAAATTGTATAGGTTGGCCACCAAGAAGCTTAGTGAAGTGGAGATTGAATGAGAAGAAATCTCCACGAAGTTTGATAAAGCCAATTAGACCATTGGAGCACTGAGATTTAAGAACAATTTCTTGGCTGAGAAGACCAAAATGCTTGAAGCAGAGCTGTTCCAAGTCAGAGCTCAGCTGAAGAGGACTTCGAGTGCAAAGCTTGATGAGATGCTCAGCTTTCAGAAATCTGTTTTTGATCGAACCGGTTTAAGGTATGATTTCTCTTCTCCTAGTATTGCTTCTACTAGTACTACTGTTTTTGTTTCAGCTGCTAATAATGTTGAATCTGAAAACAATGATATGAAAACTGTTTTAGCTAGTGAGAACATAGATAAGGGTAAATCTATCTTAGGAGCACCCCCTAAGCTTGATAAGAAAGAGACTAAAAACCCTAGGGCTAAGAAGGGCAATACTCAAAAGTCTAAACAGAAGAAGCAACATCTCTGTCATCACTGAGGAGCAACTGGACATACTCAACCTAATTGCTATAAGTGGTTAGCCACTCAACAAAGCAATAGTATGATCTCATCAGGAAACCAGAATCAGTTTCCATCCTTTCTCGCTCCTCTTGGAGATCTACTCAAAGCCCTCATGTTCCTTTCAAACTTGAACGGTTTCAATTCCTCCCCCTCACCGCTGGATCAAGGATTTCCTAAACGGAAAGGTTTTTCCAAGGTGTGGAAGGAAAAAGGCTCTAAGTGATTTAGTCACTTTTCTCTCTCTTTCTTTATGAGTATGCATTACTAGTGTGTTTTTCTTTCTTGTTTTGAGTCAGTCTAGTTTTATGCTTTGCTTTGTTTAACATGTTTTTGTTTGTTTGTTTTTAGTTTTGCTTTATTTTATTTTTCATAAAAATGAAAAAAAAATATTTGAAAAATCAGAAAAATACAAAAACAGTGTGTGTTCGTGTACATTATTACTTGTGTACCTTGAATGGCCATTGAAACAAATTTTTCTAAACTTTGTATCTTTTGTAGCTTAGATGCGCATTTCTATGCACAACTAAGCAAGTGAGCTTTGTGGCTCATGTTTAGTAATCTCTACTTAACACTCGTATCACTCTTTTTGACGGGAATGACTAGAAAATCCTAAGAGAAAGGCATAAATAACCATCTCACCACTGTAGCCCACCAATCATGAAATGACATCTGTATGCTTCAGCATAGCAAAAGTGCAATGTCAAAAGCTTAAAATAATTAGGTAATTCTTTTCTCTCTCTTATATGCCCAAGCATGATATGCTTGAAAGAAAAAGAATATGCAAAGAAAAAATAAAAGCAAAAAGAATCAAAATGCTTTATATATGATTGCAAGCGTGTCTTCTAGGAGATGTAGGAGTTATAGGATGTACCTCAAAGGTGATAGTCCCCATGTAGACAGTTATGATTGTGTGTGAGTTAAATTAATTTTCTCATATCTCAAATCATCATAACATGTAGACACTTGTGCAATCTTGCGATGTTTTTCACACACAACACGCAATATTCTTTGCTACCTTTGATACATGTGTAGGTACAATGTGATTTGGCCATCACAAGGGATACATGTGTTAATGTATGCTTACTAAACTGCCTTGACTTGTTTTTGAAATATAAAATTGGTTGGACTCGTTTAGTGTGTGTGTGTGTGTGTGTGTGTGTGTTTTGGATCTAAATGCTTGTCATTTTTCTTGTTGGGAGATAATTTTGAGAGCTTAAAATGTTGTTTGGATCTTTGGTTGAGTAGCATATTTGATTGCATTCATTTCTATTGTTTTTTTCTTCTTTGAAAAAGTGTTTTGTGCACTTCTTGACAGCTTCTCGATACCTCTCAGTAGCTAGGCTATCTATCGAGCCTCTTGATCTTCCTTTTCTCGACAGCTGTTATCGCAATTTTAATCCATCGAAGTTTTTGAGAATTTGTCTCGATAGCTTCTCGATCCATCGAGAAAGTTTTTGTATGCTCGATAGATGCTTGATAGCTTCTCGATCCATCAAGGTCACTTTGCTGTGGACACCTCTCGATAGCACCTTAACAACTCCATCTGTTGAGAATTAGTGTTGACACCTCTCGACACCTTTCGATCCATCGAGAATCGTGATTTCCTATATAAAGCTTTAGTGCATTTTTCTCTCATTTTCTTTGATCTCTCTCAACAGTTTCTAACTCTTCACCTCCCCAAATACTTTTCTCTCTCACTAAACCTCTTCCCCACACAATCTTCGACCTCAAGGGTGTTTTCTTCCTCTGGTATGATCTTCCTTCTCTCATTACGCATGCATTTCATTCTTTTTTTAACCTAACTTTTGGGGTTTTTGAAAATTTTGGGGTTTTTCAAAATTGATGAGGTTTTTGCAAAATTTTTGGGTTGGGTTTTGCTTGAATGATCCTATTTGTTCATGCATTGCATCACATTTGCATTTTCAAAATGTTTCATGCATTATAGATGTGTGTTTACTATGTTGAAATCGTATGTGCTGGTAGGTTTGGATTGGGCTGAGCCCATGATGTATTTTTGTTGCATGTCACATGTTCATGTTTCATGCATACATACCATTCTTTTCCTTCTTATTGATATTAATTGTGTTTGGTACTTTTCTGCGTCTCTCTCTCTCTCTCTCTCTGGGTTAGTTTGCTCTATGACACCTAAAAAGAGCAAGTCTACTCTATCCCGGACCCTCTTCATTTCGAGGCATCTTCCTCTGTTGATCCTACGCCCTCTCATGTCAAGTTCCACGATGATAAAGCTCGTAAGGACTTTCCAGAGAACTTTTCTTGATGCGGCATTCATTTGGAACGCCAAGTCATCCTTTCGGATTTTTCTGATACTGACCTTCCCACTGTCATCTACAATAGGGGTTGGAGTCCCTTTATGACATCTCGGTCAAAATACCCCTTGTGGGCTTTGCAAAAGGTCCGAGGTTCCTAAATATAGTGATGACATTTGTTTTGCATCCCTTGTCTCACTATAATTCGATTACTGAACCTTGTGCTCGATTGCTGTTATCCCTCATTGAGAGGCTTACCACAGACTTTCCCTCTCACTTCATACTCTCCCTTATAGATATCTATAGGGATACGGTGACTCGTGATAAGCTCATTTTCCTTTCTACTATCACGCGGATTCTTTGCCATGCGTCTGTCTCCTATCCTGAGTCTCCACACTTCTCTATCATGTGTGCCGTAGACGCAGCGACCGTTAGACGGAGCGAGGCCCAGCTTTGACCGAAGCGGCCACAGACCGAGACGGTGACTCCTTCGGTTTCTTCCGCTCCATCCACCTCCACTCCTTCTTCTTCCGTGGGTGGAGTGACTCTCGAGGCCATCATGGCATAGCTTGTGCGCATGGATGCTCGCCTTGACACTCTCAGTGATGAGTTGTGTTAGGTGAACACCAGTGTTGGTCGTATCGCTCGACGACAGGCTGTCATGGGTGGTTTCACAGCATCTCTATCTCCATCTCCACAGGCTTCCGAGGATGAGAGTGATGATGATGGCTCCGGTGGTGATGATGCTGATGAGGATGATGATGCTAGCTCTTCCGGTGACAAGGAGATGACTGCTTCTCAGTGACTTACCCTTTGTCATTCGTGACAAAAAGGGGAAGTAGTTTTGGGTATGAAAGTCATCATGTACTTAGGGGGAGAGTTAGTATAGGAGATATTTTTGTTAGGGGGAGTGTTTTTTTTTTTAGGGATGTAGTGAGGACTTTTTGTATCTTTTCTTTTCTTTTCTTTTCTTTTTAGATACATTGTTCTTACATTGTGAGAGCAAACCTTGTACTCTTATTGGTATATATATTTTGAGGTTGTTATTACATTCTTTCACCTATCTCTTCATGTGTTGTTTCTTTTCTCTCTTTATGCACATGCTTCTTAATGATTGTATGCAATCTTTTATACTTCTGTTTCACACTAAGATGCCGTGATGAGTTTTGTTTAAAGTGATTCAGAAATACAGGTTGTCAAAGTCTTTCTTGCCATGAACTCTCTTCTTGCAAAGTTTTTTTAAGAGTTTGTGTTAGGATTAGATTTTATTGTATTCAACAAGTGAGTATGAGTTGAGTGACTTATGACTTCTTTCATACGTTCATTTGTTTGTTGTGGTTTTGTCACGAATTGCCAAAAGGAGAGATTGTTAGGAACATATGTCATTTAGAATTGGCTAATCTTTTGACAAAACGCACTTTACTTGTAATTGGGTAGATCTAGGATATGTTTAATACTTCAAGGAACAAGAGTTCAAGTCCAAGTGTTAAAGTCATGCAAATTTGTCTAAGAATCAAGTGAAGAAGTGCTGTATTTTAAAGTTTGACAGCTAGCTCGACAAATAGCATCTATCGAGATTTAAAAGGAATGTTTAGCCCGATGCTCGACAGCTGCTCGATAGATAACCTATCTATCAAGATTTATGAAAATTAGTTTTCCAGATCTGATTTCACACATATCCGTGTATACTTGTTTAGACTTTCTTTTCTCACAACCCTAAACATATATAAGGATTATTTTTAGGGCCGTCATAACTGATGATACTTGATGCAAAGGTTTTGTTCAAGCATATTGTGACCGGAGACAAATTTGCCCTAGTTCATCTTTCTCTTGAAGAAGCTACTACGTTTGTACGCCATAGGGTTTTGTAACCAAGGAGCTTCGTGATCTTCATCGTGCTGATGAATTGAAGAGCTTTGCAGCCAACATCCTTCTCAAGTTGGTGGTTAGTCACGTACTTGGATCCGTGCATCGATTGGTTAGTCACGTACTAGGAGTCGTGCATTGAAAAGGAGAGATTGTCACTACAGAACAAGTCCAATTGTGTATTGGGGTAAGGGTTCAACTGTAGGTTGATATAAAGTACTGGGATTCCTTTACTTGTAATCACTTATTGTGATAATAGTGGACTCTCAGGAGTGGTGACTTTAAAATCACCCGGTGGGGTTTTTGCCTTGGAAGTTTTCCCCATTCGTAAACAAATCACCGTGTTAACTTTATTTTCCACTGCATATTAATTTAGTTGGTGATTTGTTTGTGCTACCACGCATATTGCATACTAATTGAATTAATTAATTAACTTGGCTAATTAATTGGTTAATTCATCATAAGGGGTCAATACTTTCTTGTCCTATCAAGTTTGACCAAAAAAATCTTTTTGGAATGTTAAACAATCTTTAAAAAAATATTCAAGAGCACGAAATTGCATGGAGTTGCATGAGTGTATGATGGAGGGGCTGCGTGCCACGTGGCAGACGAGCAGTGCCATTTGGCACTTTTGGAGTGACGATTGGCACTTTTAGAGTACCGAATGGCACCTGGCCACGCCGCGACGCTCACGCCATGGTGGGCCAACTCCTCATGCTTTTCCCATGTATGTTTCGCGTTTTCGCGTTTTTTGAAAAAAATTTACTTCATTTGTGATCATGAAACACTCTCCTAGTCAGCAACAAACTCTCTGAAATCTATTTCAAACCTGATTAGGAATTGATGTAGCTTATTTAAATGAATTCTCCTATAACAAATCTCTGCTTAAAGGTTAGTGAAACACAATAATCACAAGCAAAAGTCATCCATGGCTAGCAATCATAATGTTTCTCATTCAATAATTCATGATATCAACAGATGGGTTCGTAGCTTTGATTTCAGTACCAAAACCAATTTTACAGCTTTCAAACTAGAGGTAATTAAGGCTCTGAGGAATGACAAAATCAAGTGGGACTTCCTTTGTGCTGCTATGAAATTCTGGGATCCCGAAGATCGTGTGTTTCGATTTAATACTACTGAACTATGTTCTACAATTGAAGAATTCTCTACTATCCTGGGCTATGATCCCAACAGAAAATCTGAAGCAGTTTCTTGTGATCCTAGGCATAAGGAATCTTTGTTTGATGCTCTTCGTCTTCCTACTTCCATTACTGATAGTATGATTGAAGGTCATATGGTGAATCTTCGTACCATTATCTCTCGGTTGATTTACAAACGCACCTATGGAGTGACCGACAATATGCAAAAAAACTTCGGTTTGGCTTTATGCATGGTGGGAAAACTTTTGCTTTGTTCTGGAAGATGCGGCTTTATGGATACCCGAGCCATAAGTGTTGTGAATCAAATTAAAGATGGTGATAACCCTGTTTCTTTGATCTTGGCAGAAACTCTTCTAGGACTAGATGCTGTATTTCATGGTGGGGAAACTCAGATCTTCTTAGGGAGTCCTTTGACTTTGCAGATATGGCTGATGGAGCAACTGGACATGATTACCAAGCCTACAACCGGTAATTATGGGCCTAGCAGTTTTCTTAGTAGGGCTGTACTCAAAACTAAGTGCCAAACTAAGAGTGACTGGGTGAAACTCTTGGACAAGAAATTCAGTACCTTCATTCAATGGCACTATTATTGGTGGAAGTGCCCACCCCTTTTATTGTGGTCTCTAGGATCAGATCACATCTTCCTTGTTGGGTTGCGGAGAGCAACTTTCTACAAGGGAGATAGACTCTTGAGGTAATTCAAATATGAGCAAGGAATGTCTGGTGGCAATAGAAGAAGACCTTTCACTCCTGTGGACACTAATCCTACTTCTGTGAAGAACATGCTATTAGGTTTAGAGATGGCTGACCGAGTGGACCAATCTTTTGTCAAGGTTCACTTTCATAAGATGACTACAAAGTACTTTAACTGGTTGATAGACAAGATTGTTGACAAGGAGGCTGAGAGGGTTGTTATGAGAGAACAGTTTCTTAGAGACAACCGGGAAAGACACGATGAAGACAACTATGAATTCAAAAGAAGGGACAATGATGAC
Organism: Notholithocarpus densiflorus; assembly: GCA_030021035.2. NCBI lineage: Eukaryota > Viridiplantae > Streptophyta > Magnoliopsida > Fagales > Fagaceae > Notholithocarpus > Notholithocarpus densiflorus. Next base: position 4,650,503 of record JARYZH020000024.1, on the reverse strand, counting down.
AAAGTACCTATCACAGGAGAAATTAGTGATCAACAAAAGGAGAAAAGACTGAAGACAAAGTGACCTTCTTATTTTTTGGCTTTAAACATGTTTATTTACAAGTTGATGTAAAAACTATTATGTTTAGGAATTATTTAGGATTTGCAGGTTAGGGATTCTGTTTAAAGTGTAGGTTTTTGGGGTTTGGAATTTTTTTATGGTTTGGTTTAGGGTTTGGGTTCTTGAGGTTTGGTTTGGTTTCGGGTTTGATTTAGGGTTTTGTGTAATGACATGGTTTAATGGAATGGTTTAATTTTTTGAAAAATTTTGGTTAATGGGCAAATGGTGGTTTTGGGAAATTGTGACAGAACCAATGCATGGTTGCCTACATACCCCCTTTGCAGAAGGATCAGGTCATCACGTAGTTCATTGATAATGATTTTTTTATTTGTCTTAAATTTTGCCTAGGTCGTCCTTTTGGGTTTTCAACCTAGCGGGCTCTCTCACTCTTTTTTTTTTTTTTTTTTTTTTTTTTACTCTCCTTTTGCATAGATCGCCCTTTCGGGTTTTCAACCTACCCTTTTTTTTCTTCTTTTTTTTGTTGCTCTAATTTTTGCCTAGACCACCCTTTCGGGTTTTTAGCCTAGCGAGCTTTTTTTTAGTCAAACCTAGGAAGGGAAATAACATAATTTACAACCACTTCAGATGTGGTGCTTTTAGACTACCACTTCAGACGTGGTATTTCTTCAATTGATCCATGTTGGTTGGCTCAGTAAAAGAGTTTGCATCTAAGTCCATCAGCCTTACTGCTCCCCCAAAGTATATCTGCTAGATAATGTATGGGCTTGCCCAATTTTACTTGAACTTCCCATTTGCATCTTGGACCGGGGCTTGAATTTCCTTCAACACTAAATCCCCCAACTTCAAATCTATGGTTCTCACTTTCTTGTCAAAAGCTTTCCTAAGCCTTCTTTGGTAACCTTGGATATGATACAAGGCCTTGAGTCTTTTCTCATCTAGCATGCACAACTGATCATATCTACTTTGTAACCAATCTACTTTAGGGATTTTACTTTCCAGTATTGTCCTTAGGGAACGGACACCCATCTCAATAGGAAGGACTGCTTCCATCCCATACACCAATGAGTAAGGGGTGGCTCCTGTGGAAGATTGAATTGATGTTCTATACCCCCAGAGTGCATAGGGCAATTGTAGGTCCCAGTCTTTGTAGTTCTTTGTGCTCTTCTTCAAGATTCGCCCTATGTTTTTATTAGCAGCCTCAACTGTTTCATTAGTTTGAGGACGGTAAGGTGAAGACTTGTGGTGTTGAATGTTGAACTGTCGTAGTAGCTTCTTCGTTTCTCCTTTAAAGTGCAACCCATTGTCTGAGATAATTTCATGTGGTACCCTGTATCTGCAGATGATATTGGTCTGAATGAACTGAGCGACTTTCTTTGAATTCAGGAGTTTGTATGAAGCAGCTTCTACCCACTTAGTAAAGTAGTCAATGGCTACGAGCATGAATTCATGGTCATTGGTTGCTTTGGGTGAATCTTCCCAATAATGTCTATTCCCCATGTAGAGAATGGCCAGGGTGATGTCATGGTATGTAGTGGCATGGGTGGCATGTGCTTCAGATCTCCATGGACTTGGCATTGATGGCATTTTCGAACATGAGTCGTACAGTCGGCTTCCATAGTAGTCCAATAATAGCCTTGTCTCATTATCTTCCTTGACAACATGTGTGAATTCATATATGGCCCATAACTTGACTCATGAACCTCTTCAATTATTTGCTGTGCTTCCTTGGCGGTTACGCAAAGGAGATGAATTCCATCATATGATCTTCTATAGAGCTTTTCACCATAAATAATGTAATTAGTGGACAACCTCCGGATGGTTAATTGATTATTCTTTTCTACAGACTTCGGGTATGTCCCATCCTTGAGGTATTGTAGGATGTCTAAATACCATTCACCTTTTCCATTCCTTTCCTCATCTTCTTCTATTATCATGCAGTAGGCTAGTTCTTCTTTTTGTTCCAACACTATTAGTCTAGCTTCATCTTCCTTTGGCCCATCCATCATGGATGTCATGGTTGCTAAAGCATCTGCAATTTGATTCTACGTCCTCGGCACATACTGATATTGGATCTTGCTGAACTTTGATGTCCACTTCTGAAGACATTAATGATAAGGCATCAGTCTTTCTTCTTTGATCTTCCATTTATTCTGAATCTGAGAGATTATTAAGGCTGAGTCTCCATACACCTCCAACTCTTTCACTCCTAGGCCTAAGGCTGCTTGTAGGCCCATAATGCAAGCTTCATATTTTGTGGCGTTGTTGGTGGCAGGGAAATTGTGTGCCCCTTTTGGAGAAATTAAGAGAACTCCAATTCCACTTCTGTTTTGATTTGTTGCTTCATCAAAATACATCTTCCATGATTCTACTTCAATCCCCATGATGTCTTCATCCAGAAAGTCTCATTGGATCTCTTCAGCTTCTTTTGGTGAATAATGGGCTAGGTAATTGGCAATTGCTCTCCCCTTCACAAATTTCTGAGTCACATACTTAATATCAAATTCTGACAAAAGTAAAACCCATTTAGCTGTCTTCCCATCTTGCACAAGTTTTTCCATTAAGTACTTCAAAGGATCCATTCTTGCAATCAATAAAACCTCGTAAGCAAGCATATAATGTCTGAGTTTACGGGTTGCCCATACAAGTGCTACACATGTCTTCTCTAATGGCTAATACTTCTCTTCATAAGGCATCATCTTCTTACTGATGTAGTAAATTGCATTCTCCTTTCTAGTTTTCTCTAGGTATTGAGCAAGTAAAGCCCTCATTGTTGTATCCGTAGTGGTAAGATACAACAACAATGGCTTTTCAGGAACTGGTGGGACAAGTATTGGTGGCTTCGTCAAATAGTTCTTGATCTTCTCAAAGGCTTATTGGCATTATTCATTCCACACTGTTGGGACCTCCTTCTTGAGTAGTCAGAAGATTGGTTCACATGTCAAGGTGAGTTGAGCTATGGGCTTGCTAACGTACTGTATCCTTCCTAGAAATCCTCGGATCTCCTTTTTAGTTCTTGGAGGCTTCATCTCTACAATTGCCTTGATTTTCTCAGGATCAACTTCTATTCCCCTCTAGCTTACCATAAACCCTAACAGTTTTTCGGATGTGACTCCGAAAGCACACTTCTTTGGATTCAACCGTAACTTCTAGAATCAGATTCTCTAAAAGAACTTCTTCAAAGCTGGAATGTGCCCTTCATGGTCTTTGGACTTCACTATCATGTCATCAATATAAACTTCTACTTCTTTGTGGATCAAATCATGCAACAAAGTGGTAGTTGCTCGTTGGTAAGTAGCACCAACATTTTTAAGGCCAAATGGCATGACCTTGTAGCAGTACGTCCCTCATGGTGTGATAAAGGAAGTCTTCTCCATATCTTTTGGAGCCATCTTAATTTGATTGTATCCTAAAAACCCATCCATAAATGATAGCAAAGCATGACCTGCTGTATTGTCAACTAGTACGTCAATGTGAGGCAAAGGAAAGTCGTCTTTTGGACTGGCCTTATTTAGATCTCGAAAATCTACACACATTCTGACCTTCCTATCCTTCTTTGGTACCGGAATCATATTGGCTAACCACTCTGGATAGTTGACCACTCTCAGGAATCCTACATTGTACTATTTTTCTACTTCTTCTTTGATCTTGAGAGTCCACTCTGGCTTCATTCTTCTCAACTTCTGCTTGACTGGTTTCATGGTTGGATCTGTTGGAATGCAGTGCTGTACTATATTTGTATCAATCCCGGGCATGTCTTTATATGACCAGGCCAAGACCTCCTTGAACTCTGTCAGCAATGCCACTAATGCATCTTTCTCTGAAGTGGTTAGGGTATTGCCCACTTGGATCATTTTGGGCTCATCATCGGTTCCCAGGTTAATGGGTTGGGTTTCTTCTTTTATAGGTTCTAGGTAACCATGTTTTAATTCCTTATTATTAAGAGTTTCTTTACCAGTTTCAGAAATAAAAATATTCAAAGCTAGCAAATAAGCAGAATCAAAAATCATACTAAAAGGGAAAGAGTTTTCAACAGACTCTATAGACTCAACAGACTCAACTAGAAAACTATCACAAACAGATTTAATAGGAATAGAAACACTAGCAGAAATAGACTCAATAGGAACGGAAACAACGTTCTTGGCAGGAATGACTGGCTCAACGGTCTTGATCTTCTTGGCAAAAGTGACTGACTTGACTGTCTTGATCTTCCTCACAGAGTCCTCCATGGGGTGGGCGGCTCCCTCCCATGCCTAGTTCTTCAACTCAGTAGTGGCTTCAACAACGGCAGGTGGCTCCCAGTAAGTTCCTTCCTCCCTCATCAACAACGGCAGGTGGCTCCTAGTAAGTTCCTTCCTCCCTCAGCATCAGTACTGTGGGGTCTTCATCCATATAATTTGTGGTTTCATCATCAATCTCCATATCTGTGGGCTTGTCGGTCACAAAATGTGGGGGTTTGAAATGTCTCCCCCCCTTGTGATGTGGGCAATTTTTGTTAGGTCATTTAGATTGGTGTCTTGGGGTTTGAAGTGTCTCCCCTCATTGGATGTTGGGCCATTTGATTGGGGTTCAAAGTGTCTCCCCCCATTTGTAGGTATTGGGTTGCTTGATTGGGGTTCGAAGTGTATCCCCTCGTTTATGGGTGTTTGGCTATTTACTTGGGGTTAGAAGTGTCTCCCCCCATTTGCGGATGTTGGGTGATTTGGTTAGGGTTTGAAGTGTTTGGCTATTTATTTGGTTTGGGGTTGTGATGTTGCAGCAATGGAGTTTCTTCTATGCTTGAAGGCTTCAATATTGTGATAGGAGTGACAGGCTTGGAACTGGAGCTACTGGCTTGAGTGTCGGGCTTAGGTTCTCTTTGTATCCTTCCTTCAGATCTTGACCAGATTCTCCCCTAGTGACAACCTTGGTCGGGTTAATCAAAGCTAAGACCCCATCCACATCCATCAATCAACCAAAACAAACACACACAACATGCAATGCAATTTTAACCGAGACCGACCTAAGGGTAGGTTCTAAGTCATTATGTTGTAGGGTGGGTTTGTTGTTTCATTATTTCTCATATCTAGGAAGTTACACCTCCCAACTTGTAATGTAATGAACATTGCGTTGGTCCAAAAGGCATGGTTTATCCATTACAGTCAACGAGAAATGATTCAGTGACTTTAGGCTATGAGTTGGTGAGTTCACCATTGGGTACCCGAATCTAATGAATACCGGTGATCCATGGTTACTACCACCACAAAATTGTTGAAAAGGGGTGCATACATTGTTGTTTGGATGGCACACATTATGACAGTTAGGGAAAGATTTTAACAAACAATACAAACAACAAAATATCATAAAGCAAAAATATTATACAACATCCCATCAAACATAAATAAACAAACAAACAACTATATCATGCAAGACCATGCAAAACAAGGGTACATATTTGGTCACTTTAGTCTAATACGAAACTTAGCTCTCGACATCCCTAGTGGAGTCGCCATTGTGAGAGACCTCAAAAGTTGCCTCTCAAAAAAGAGAGATTTTTGGAGTGCTTTTTAAGGCACTTCTCTTTTTGGGTAAGTGGTATGGAGTCGCCACTTATTTTTTATACAAAAAAAATAAGAAAAACTAAATACATGACTAAATTATTCTCTTCATTGATTGAATAAAAAATTACATGGCTTTGGGTCATAATTACAAACTACCAAATAATTACATGACTTTTTGTCCTAGTTACATTCTACCATAGATAAAAAGTAAAGACAAGGCTTAGATCTACTTAACCAAAGACCTAAGTCCGGAGGCTAGGTTACGGAACGGGAAGGTGTTAGGCACCCATTCCGCCCAGACAGTGTTTGGTCTTCTAGACTCTTGTGACCAATGTACCTTTTTATGCATGTCATGTGAAACAAAAATTAAATCATTCAAATTTATTTATGAATGAAGTCTCTTCTTTTGTTTTTTAAAAATTCTGATCTGTTTTGGTGATAAAAAAAAATAATAAAAATTGATTTTGATTTGTCAAAATACCAAATATGTTTTGTAGTATGTAGAAAAAAGTGGTTTTTGGAGATAAAAATTCAGATCTGTGTTTGTTACATAAAATAAAGTCTTTTGATTTGAAAAATATCAAATCTGTTTTGTGATAATAAAAAAAAAATGGTTTTTTTTTTTTTTTTATAACAGAAAAATCAGATCTGTTTCTTATATGTTTTAAAAAAATATGGAAAAGATTTTTTATGAAGAGAATTTTACTCATAATTTAAATTTATGCAATATGAATTAAATAAAACAAACACAAACACTATCACGTTTAATCTTTTTCTTTATTTCAAAAACCTGCATATGTTAAAGAAAAATCATACCTGTATCTAAGAAATATAAAAATCAGTTTTTTATTTAAGAAAAATTCATATTTTCATCTAATGAAGATGCAGATATGTTTTTGGATAAAGAAAAATTCAGATTTACATCTAAGAAAGATGCAAATCTGTTTTTGTATGAAGAAAAATTTAGATCTACATCTAAGAAAGATGCAGATCTGTTTTTATTATAAGAAAAATTCAGATCTACATCTAAGAAAGATGTAAATCTGTTTTTAATTTCAAGAAAAAGCATTGATCATATGCAAATTATTGGAATTAAGAAAGAGATCATAACAATTACATGAACAAAATCAAGATCATGCTTTAACCAGACAATGATTAACAATTCATGTTATGGATAAAGGAAAACATTCATCATCATAAACAAGAATCATAAAAAGAATAGGGTGATTGAAAACAACCTCTTGCATAAGCACTCCTTGTTCTTGAGGGGATGTTTTAGGGTTCAAAGAAATTTATTCAATTATCTTTGAAACCTAAAAACCCTAATTTAAGGAACAAATCTCAGAGAGGATCAACAAGTATCAGCAATTTGAAAGCCTCAAAACGTATGCCTCTCAAAGCATAGAAAAAAGGTGTTGAATTATGAGACCCAGCCTCTATTTATAGAGGCCAGAAGACTCTAAAAAATAGCTCTGATGTGTAGAATGCGAATCGGGACTCATCCTTTTTGCGAAAAGATCGAAAAGGGTGTGCCTTATCATCACCCGAAAGGCGTTGAGCCAAAGCCCAAAAGGGGAAAATTCAGCCCTTTTAAAGTGTCGTTCGGCACTCCAAAAGTGCCGAATGGGCTCTTGGACACCGAACGTTCTTCCGTGTTCGGGTGCATTTTGGACTCTCCTTCTAGGGTTTTTCGGTCCCTGCACCTAGATGTGTATTCATCCTTAGTCTATGATTTTTTTTTTATCTCTTTTCTGGATAATTTAGGCTTTTTCAGGAACAATTATCTTGTAAATAAATACCCTAAAATAAATCTTGATAAAGTTCAGATTATCCACAATTTTATTGTTATCCAATCATCCCTTTTATTCCTATGTATGCATCCCTATTTTAAACACTAATTATCAACCAATCACAAAATTATTTAATTAATTTTAATTGCTTAACCAATCAAAATTAATTTAAATTGATCATGTGTGGTCGACTCTACCTAGACACAATGCATGTTGACCGTGCAACTTGATCATGAGATATCTTTCGATTTAATGGTCCGATTTGGAAACCGGACACACCATTATGACCGTTAGAATCTTAAGATCATTTTTATGATATGCAATGAATGAATTAATGCATGTAATGCAAAGACAAATTGATGCATGTAATACAAGAACAAATTTATGCATGTAATGCAATCATGATTTTTGGGGTACATGGATGGTCATTCAAGTCATTCTCCTTGATTAAATCATGGGTGCAAAATTGAGTGTCTACAACACTCATAGGTTGCACCTACATTTTTTAGCCTGAAGGGCATCACTGTGTAATAAAAGTTCCCAATAGGTGTTCTAAAAGCAGTTTTTTTCGCATCTTTCGGTGCTTTCTGAATCTAATTATACCCGTTGAATCCATCCACAAAGAAAAACATGGCATTTCCGGCAACAGAATCTATCAGCAGGTCCATGTTGGGCAATGGGAACTCGTCTTTGAGGTAAATCCGATTAAGATTTCTGAAATCGACACAGCATCGTATCTGCCTGTTTTTCTTTTTCACGGGTACAATGTTGGACAACTACCACGGGTGTTGGATCGAGTTTGATGAAACTCGCCACTAATAATTTTTGCACCTCTTTCACTATCTGCTTCTCTATTTCGGTGTCGAACACCCTGGCAGGCTGAGCCACTAGCTTGGCCTCAAGATCCACATTAAGCGTGTGTACCACTAACCCTGGGACTAGCCCAGGCATCTCGCTGTAATCCCATGCAAAGATGTCTTTGAATTCTTTTAATAGCAGGATCAGTTCAGACTTTTCTTCTTCCGACAACTTTGAGCTTATTGAAATCAATCTCGACTTTTGTGGGTCTGTGCCCAGGTCAATCTCTTCCAACTTTTCTTCATCCATTACTTGCACATCTTTTTCTGCCGCAATCTCCTTTTCACTTTCCATGTCACTTTCTTCCCCTGAACCATCCTAGGTCACACAGCATACTAGGGTCTTATGATATGGCTCTCCTCCAAGACCCCCTTGCATACTGCAGGTGGGCCCTGCGCACCTTCATAATTTATATACTATCTTTCCAGCAAGTGTTCGGATCCTAACACATCGTGGCATATTACCTAGCTCTGAAGTTGGTGTTTCTTTCCTTTTCCTCTTCCGCATTAACAACTCTCTCAAGTCAGGCTCTAAGTCGTCTTGGATGTCCTCTTACTTGGGGACAAAGGTGCCTTACAGCTTAGACACTAAACTCTCACCAGATGGGGCCCATTCGCCGTAGAACATGGTCTCGATTAAATGGGCCTCTACCTACTCGAACGGGGATAGGTTTTCTGCTATCTGTATCATCCTGCCATTCAATCTCCCTTTCACGCACTGGTGATAAGTGGATGGAATTAGGCGATGCTTGTGTAGCCATGACCTTCCCAACAGTATATGATAGGAAACTTTTGTCTTTACCACATGAAAACGGGCCAAGGATGCTATCGGGCCCACCTTCAGCCATAGCTGTATGTGACCTACGGTGTACTCACCTCTTCCTCCGAAGCCCGTCACTTCCATTGGGCATCCTTGAATCTTGCTTTCTGGTATTCCTGCTGCTTGCAGCGTGCTAAATGGGATGAGGTTCACTAAAGCGCCCGTATCGACCAGAGCTTTCTTAATGGGAATTTGGTTTATGGAGGCTGCTAAGTAGAGGGGCCTTCTGTGGTTTGAGTACCCCACCTCCATGTCTTCATCACTGAAAGTAATCTCATTGGTGTCTTGCAAGAAAGCTTTGTCAGCTCTGGCCTCTGCAGCAAGACATTCTATTCCTGCTCCTGAGGCAATGCTTACCAAAGCCTCCATTGCCATCCTTCGTTCGTTTGCTGTGAGCTCCAGTTGATCAAACAAGTTCTTAAACCGAGAGGTCTTCTGTAAGGTAGTAATGGTTGCAACAGGTAGGGCCAGCCTTTCCTCTTCATCCTCACTTGAGTCTACACAAATGACGACTGCTGCTACCCCCTTCCCTTTATGATTAAGGAGTGGGTTTCTTTGCACCTCTAGTTGAGACAACTCAAGGGTTCCTTCTCTAATTCTATAGTGCACTAGTCTGCGGAGTGCCCAGCATTCTTCGATGGCGTGCTGCAGATAATATGCAGACGAGCAAAAACATAGGTCCCTCCGTTCTTTTTAGTGGGCTTTCTAGAGACTTGCTTAGGTTTAAAAACTCCATCTGTAATCCATTTGTCTAGGAACACATCCAACTCCTTTGGTGTGCATGGTATTGGTGGAGGGCTCTCGTACTTCCTTCCATCTGACTTCCTTTTCTTCTCGCCAGTGGACACTATAATGGCCTACTTTGTGGATCTCTGCTCCTTGGGCTTGTCAAAGCTGGGCCTGACTGATTGGGCAGTCTTCCTAGCCTTTTACAATAGCTGCGCAAACTGTGAAATTTCCAAGTTTTTCAGGACGGCTCTATACTCCATGATCATATTGCCTACGCACATTTCCACCAGCATCTTCTCTTCACAGTGGTCATAGCAATCGAGGGCTATGTCCCTGAACCTTTTAATGTACTCCATCAAATCTTCACCGCTTTTCTGCTTAGTACCTTACAAAGTTGCGAGGGTTGCCGTTTCTTCTTTGTGGAAATACTTGGTGCAGAATACGTCTAACATATCATCCCACGTTGGGATTGATCTTGGCTTCAAGCCAGTGTACCAGGTATATGCCCGGTCATATAAGGAATTTGAAAAGTCTCGGAGGCAAAGGTCCTCGTCTGCGACATAGGGACTAAAGGTGTCAATAAACTTGCTTATATGCTCAACAACGCTTCCCCTTCTGCCATCATACTGTGGAAGGTTCGCGGCTTATATCTCTTGAGATACGGCTTGCTAAGTATCCTTAGTGGATAGAGAGGTCTTTGGGCATATAATCTTTCCTTGGGCACCTTGGCCCTTTCTTGCTCTAACAGTGCTGCGACATCAGCCATTGTGACAAAAGGCTGTTCTGTGTTCTACTAGACACCGCCCACAGGGGTTTCTTCCTTGTCTGCCACGTGCTCGGGGTCCTGTTGGCTTTCCTTTTCCTTAGTCTTATCCGCCTTTAGCTGGCGCATTTCCTCCATTAGCTATTATTGGGAATGTTGTACGGACTACAATACTTCAATGAAGAAGCTAGCATGATCAATGGGATTCCTTTACTACTACTGTAGCTCAGCCCCCGCTCCATTAGCATCCTCTGCTTGATTGGGGTGGTGCAACATGGCTGGCCTTGATTTTGCCTGAGATGGCACAACACTCATATTTCACGTCGTCTTTAACCTTGGGGGCATAACTTGCAAGGGATCTGCTTGCTTTCCCTGTCTTTTCCCCAACTCCCTAGTGAAGTCACCAATTTAAATGTGGTGGGCCTTTTTGTGTTGTTGGGCTTTGGTCTCTCTTGCCGCACTGCGGCCCGTGAGTCCGAGGTAAGAGAGTTGAGGCTGGCCTAAATGAAATACACTTTAGGCCAATTTGTGCACAAGTTAAGCCATCCTAATATAGACACGCCTTAGTTGAGGTATTGAGTGTACGGTGTACCTATTAGGATTAATGCCCTTAAATCCTATTGTATAATGCTATGTACGTTATTATGTATGACATTATGTATGCCTTAATGTTGTGATTAATAAAGTTGTTTTATTATTATCTAAAATAATGGTAACATAAATATTTGGACATTATCATATAGTCCATGAGATGCATAGTATGTGATTTATGTGATTTAGTCACAGAAGATATAAGTCACAAGTTCTTTGTAAACTCAGAATTTTAGTTCGTAGTCGGTGATGAAATTGGGCATTTCATCTGCGAAGACTTCTAGTTGATATGTTGATATGTTTTAAGAGTTAAGACATATTGAACTGGACCGCTGTGAGATTTATTATTCTCCTAACGACTGTCAAATGAATAATAAATCTCACGATTTCTATTTACATTAACTCTTAATTCTGAGAGAATAATAGACTTGATCATGAAGTGTAGGTTGCTTTGATATATTAGGAGTGAGAACTAAAGTAACGGTCAAAACTTCAGTATGTTGGGCAGCCACATTTAGTGCTGATGGAACATATATTCTCAAGATGGAATTCATAGTCTCTTAACGGAGATATAAAATATTCCCTTGAGATAAGTTTAATGAGTTCAGTTATTCAGAGAATTAGGCCTAACCACTTTAGTAAGAAATTACTAAAGTATATATTTATGAAATTGGATTTCATAAATATATGATGAATAACTTAAAGGATTAAACTGGGTACTCAAGGATTAAGATGTAGTAATCTTCAAAGTGGCAGTCTACTTTTATGACTTTGTATTACTACGAATATTTTATGAAGGGGTTGCATGTACAATAAAGTCTTGGGATATAATTTATTAATGAGGCCTAGAGTGCAATTATATTTATATAGTGGTATTAAATATAATTAATGGTAACTTTGGACTTGTCAAGAGTTGACAGAAAAGCCTAAGGCCCATTGGAGCTAGTGTCTTATTTGTTCCCTTTTGGTCTCACTCCAAGCCACATACTAAAACCCAATTGGAAAGGCCCAAAAGGCTAGCCCAATTAGATAATCAGTTATAAGGAGAGAAATATACTGAATTTTGTAAGTACATGAAATGGTTTGTGTGTGAGTGTTAGACACTCTCTAATTTCTCTCTTGAACACACACATATAATTAATTGAGAGACCACACATCTTGGGCATCAAGTGGAATTGGAGTGAAGATTAAAAGTGTTCCCGAGTACTTCTAATCTTTGGTTTTGAATTTCACCACACCAAGGTACACTCTCTTGTTCTTATATTCTGAAATTTACATAGTGCATGTTATCAATTGCGAATGAAGTAGATCCATTAATTTTCCGCTGCATATGTTTTGTATACAATACAAACTTGTATTTTTCCATTAGTACCCACAGTAGGAACAACTGTTATAGATGTTATAGCAGGAATACAATATGGTAGAATAACTATGAAACTAAACAAATAACATTAACACCTAAATAAAGGAAAGTGGCCTAATAAAGTTATTGGTAGAAAGAACAATACAACAGTGAAAATAACACTACAACAGACAGTTTAATAACTGAACGGTAAACTAATCACCCAACAAGCATAAAAGAAAACTTGTCTGGCAAAAGTAAGCTTAGCTTCTCAGCAGATGGAAGTCCAAGAAGGGAACTGATCCCCAATGTGAGTAACCTTAAAGAAGGCTTCTGCCATAAAAGTTACGCACTTTGGAAAAGGGACCTAAATGGTTTAAGCTTCAATCCTTAATCTCTCAGAGAGTAGGTCTGTCAAGAGGGAGAGAAAAAAGGTAGTCTATTGATGCATGCCTCTATTCCTACCACTCATGTCTCTCTGATTTTTTGTATTTTCTTTTCTTTTCTCTCTTTTCTTTTTTGTTCTACCTCTTCTTCTTTCGTCCCTTCCGTCCCCCTTTACTGTCCACAGCTACTATTTTTATATTATTTGCCATGGTGGGATTTACCATTTTTACCCCTTAACTACTTTTGGCTCCTTATGGGTGTCCTTCCGAGACTGCCCATTAGTTTGTCGACTGCTCAGCCACTACCATTGCTCTGAATGTGTTGGTTGCACCACTCCTCATTCCCAAACAAAATTTCTTGTCTTGTTTCTTACTTCTCTCTATTTTTTCACTTCCCTCATCTGGATAAGGATCAAACCTCACCATTAACTATTTCTATGGCATGCATCAAGTAGTCTCAACCCACATTTAACTCTTTTGGGTGAGATGTCATCCCAGCAGGACATCTCTCCCCAAAGAAGTTTAAAAGGGAACCCAAAATAGACCCCCTCTTTCTCCCCACGGCCAGACCACACCCTCTGAATACCTTGAACCATGGCCCACCTCCCATGTATTGGCTGGGTACAAGTAGGTTGTGCCTTGGCCCTTTGTGCATGCTCCACTCTGTCTGAATTAGTTTCTTTCTAGCCTTCACACCATTTCTGCTGCCTCCGTGTTTGTTTGATTCTGCTGTATGTTCTGGTTGGTATTTATCTCTTGTGGCGAAGGATGTGTGGGCTTTTGGGCTCATGTTCCCTACCTTTCATCCCTTCTTTGGACTGGGCATTGCTTAGGCAAAGGCCCTCATTTTCCTGCCGAGCCCATGTTTTTCTTTCTTATGTCTGTGGGCCTCTTGGCTATTTATCCTGCCACATCACTTCATTGTGCCTACTATAGTTTTACCCTCCCTTTTACTTCGTGTTACCCCATGAACTTGTGGGTTGACGTTCCTGCCGTGCCAGCCCACTTCTTTGTCAATCTTTTGCTCAGGGCTTCCTAGGCCCACTTTTCACATCTTTACCTCTTTTAGGCTTTATTGGTCAACACTCTTGTTGTGCCAGCCCATTTCATTATTTCATTCCTCTGGCTTCCTTGGCCCGTTTACTTCCTCTTTACCTCATTTACTCTCATTGGCTTTTTGCTAGATCCTTTGGGCTTCCTCGGCCCAGTTACCACATCATTATCTCTTATTTCTTTTTGGGCTTATTGGCCTTTAGGCCGACCCATTGAGTTTACTAATTCATTTCCCGGGCTTCCTCGGCACATTTACCTCTTTTTTAGCTCTTTTTATTCTCATGGGCTTACTACTTCATTCTTTAGGCTTCCTCGACCCGTTTACTTCTTCTTTACCTCTTTTTTATTGTCGTGGGCTTGCCAACCATCAATACTGTCATTTTCAGCCTTCTGGGCTTGTTTCCTTATTCCCTTACTATTTTCCCTTTCTCACCTTTTCAATATTGTTGGGTTTCTTTTGTTGTTGGGCCCTTTGTCAAAAGTGGGCATCAACAATAGTAATTCTATAGGTATAAGAAAGTAATAAGAAATTAAAAAATAATTGAAAGCATAAGACAACTACTCCCATGTTTTATGAAAGTTTTTTAGAAAACAAAGAATAAAATAAAATAAAGTGTTAAAGAGGTTCGTCTAATGGTTTACAAGTCTCATGTGTGTGAGTATGAAGTAAGGCTATCTCAAGAAGGGTTTTCTCATAACCATACACCTTAGGGAGAATAGTCGTATTCTTAAAAAGTATTGGACACTTGATGAAGCCGAAACTTGACCTCATCAGTATGCTCCTCGTCAATGCCAATGGACGATCTCCAGTACCTGTTGTTAAGAAAAGAAAGGCAAGGGAGGGTTTCACTGGCGTGAGGCCAGCTGAGAATACTCCGATGCTAAAGTCAAATTATGAGTTCTCAAAATAAACTTCTCACAATTCTCTCTCTCAATCTTTCATCCCCTTTACCTGAGTTCCATTTCCCTTTTTATAGATTGCTTTGGGTTGGTGTAGTTATTTCTGTTAATGCTGTTCTGAGCATTTTTCTCCTGAGAGGAACCCGGCATTAATTGCCAATAATGATTCAATTTAAGGTGTAACAGGTGACCGTTGTGCCATTATTGCTCTCGTAACTGGTCTGGCACAATCATTGCTCTTTGGCTGTCCTGATTGCATTTATTTGCGCCTTCAATGAGTGCTGGCCTGGCTCACCTCAAAGGACGACGTATGACGTCGGGCTTTTACACTTACTCTCGCCCCCGACTTGGGTGTGGATAGGATCATCTTTTACATAGGTCGTTAGGAAGTCGGATACTTGATACTTGATACTTGATAGGCTCACCTCAAAGGATGACGTATGCGCCTTCAAAGACGATCTTATCTTGATACTTGTCAGTTGCCCCCCATTCCTAGGTCGTTAGGAAGTTGGACGAGCTCAGAAATATGACTGGACATGACGTTTCGTATCTTCTCAATTCTTGAAACTCGACTCTCATTTTAAATGCGAAACGACTACTTTTCCGGAAGCGAACACGTGTCGTTCTTCAATTCGTGGTACACGTAAAATTTCCTTGATTCTGGTGCGCCTTAATTCTTAGTTTTCCTTTTAGGAAGAAAACTTGTTCCTTTCCCTCTGCCTTATTTGGTCTGAACTTCTGCGCGCCCGAGAAATCTTCATTCTTCATATTTTCCTGGTAAGGTTTCTTTTCTTATGCTTTAATGGTTGGTTTTGACTTTCTTAGTCAAGAGTGCCCCTCGGTTTCATTTTTCTTCACTCGGTTGGGAGTTTTCTTAGAATATTCCTTAGGTCGACGTCCTCAAGTAGGCTTGTTTATTCCTCGTTCCTCTGCCCTTAGGCCAATTTTACTGTTTCTTCATCCTTTAATCCGTGAATCTCTGATAAGGCACCATTCGAAGATGGACACCATTCAGTATAGGGTAGATGATGTTCGGTCTAGTGAATTGGAGACTGGGTTGTCTTCCAATGTGGACTCTTTGAGTAGAGTAGTGGACACCGCTGCTTCAAAATTGCCCTCATCTTCTTCTTCTCGCCCCTTGCATGCTCTTTCTGAATCTTGTTCTTTGAAAGAGAGTCATCTAAAGGGTTTTAGGAAGAGGTTTCAGTTTCCCAAAGGGACCTCTGTTAGATTTCCTTGCTTGGGTGAGAAAGCTTGCAACTTTGCTCACGGAGAGGTACGCTTTTATGAGGCTAATTTTCTGTGTGGCCTTCGATTCCCCATTCACCCGTTCATCCTGCATCTCCTGAGTGAACTTCAGATCGCTCCTGGTCAGATCATCCCTAATGCTTGGAGGACGATAATAAGCTACATGTCCATTTGGGTGTCTGCTTGTGACAGAGAGATGATCACTTTAAATGAGTTTCTGTTTTTGTATCGTTTGAAGGCTTCTACCCACTATGGGTATTTTGAACTCCTGCCCTGGGATAGGAAATCTAGGATTGTTAGGGGTTTTCCCTCATCTTTCCATGATTGGAAATCACGATATTTTTTCATTTTTAGATCGGGTTGGGAAACCTTGTCCAACGATTTTTGGGGGGAAGTCCCAAGATTACTACGAAAATGGGAAGTTCCAGCGCTTGGTGCGTATTTCTGTTATCCTCTTTTGTTCTTCTTCCATATCTTGATTACTCATCTAACAAAGTTCTTCCTCTGATTCTTCGCAGCTCTTGATCGTCCTGATCTCGAAGATAAATACCGCCACCGGGTTCGTGCTGCCCTTGCCTATGCTCGTGAAATAGAGGATTTCGACGACCTTGTTAATCCTCGTCACTTGTATGATTGTTGCTTAGGCCCCAAACCTTCAAAGTACGTTTTAGAGAAATTCCACCAGGAAGAGAAGAGTATGATTGTTTATCCTTGCTTCGTCTTTCTTAATTCCGTCTGTTGTCTAATTGGGAACTGCCTTTCCTTCTTTTCTTTTCTTTTTTTTTTTTCTTTTTTTTTCTTTTTTTTTCTCATTTTTTATATATATAAAAATGGCCACTAGATATAGCAAAGATAAATATGCCTGTATTAAAAACTTGAAAATGAACCTCTAGCCAACTTGACTTCGGACTCGAAGAAAAGAAAGCTAAGCGACGGGAAGGCTGATACCATTGCTCTTCCTCCTGTCCATATTGCCCCTCCTTCTCCAACCCCGTCTTTGGAAGTGACTACCGTTACCCCTCCACTTACCCGTGCAAAAGGTAAAAGCAAAGTGGGGATGAGCGTATGTGTTAGGAAATTTAGACCCCGGTTGATAGAATTAACAAGTTTTAAACCCAAGTTGTTAATTAGATTTATTATGAATAAAACTTGTTAAAACAAACAAACATCAATATCATGTCAAAATCATGCAGCAGAAAAATAAATAAGACAAGATATGATGACCCAGGAAAACCAATGAAACAAACTAGTTTCACAGTAAAAAAACCTGGGGGGAAACCTTCCCGAAAAGTAATCCACTATAATGAAAAGGAGTTTCAGATCTAGTACAAAACCTTTGTCCCTAGGCTCTACAATCCCCGTAGATGAACTCACAGCAGAAACCTTCTGCCGCTTCAGAACCTCTGAACTCTTCAATATATGAACGCCACCCTTTGATGATGCACAAATCCCAGTATGTGACTAACCAATTGCGTGGATCCCAGTACGCGACTTCAATCACCAACTAGAAGAAGATGTTGGCTGCAAAGTTCTTCACTTCATCAACAATGAAGATCAAGAAGCACTTAGTTACAAAACCCTAAGGCGCAAAGATGCAGTAGCTTCTTTCAAAGAGAATAAGGCATCGGTCACCTTTTGCATATGTTCTCCTTGTATTCTCTTATGTGATGGCCTCTAAAATAAGCCTTATATAGGTCTAGGGTTGTGAGAAAAGTAACCCTACAAATACATGTCATCATGGGCCGAAAATCAGATCTGAAAATCTGAATTCCCGTAACCTCGATCGATCGGGAGGTGTCGAGCTTTAAACTTTGATAGGTACAGCTATCGAGAAGCTATCGAGGAGCAGTCGAGGAGACAGGAGCTTTCTCGATTGATCCACCAATTATCGAGAGGTGTCGAGATTGCGATAACAATCAACTGAAGAGCTCGATAGATAGCCTAGCTGTCGAGAGGTGTCAAGCAGCTGTCAAGCTATCTGTCCGCAGGTGTCGAGATATCTGTCCAACTTTAATGAACAGCTTTTCTTCACTTGTTTCTTGGTCCAATCTTCATGACTTTAATACTAGACTTGAACAACATGTTTCTTGAAGTATTAAACACATCCTAGATCTACCCAAATACAAGTAAAGTGCGTTTTGTCAAAGGATTAGCCAATTACATAAAAGAATGACATATGTTCTTAACAAGTGAATCACATATGTCCTAACAGTATGGGACGACCCTGCAACAGCTTTGGGTCGCGCACACAACGTAATTACCAACGATGAACTGAAGGGTTTATCGTCCATTCCCTCCCATGATCTCGTCAATCGACATATCCATAAGTTGGTGCAGGTATGTAATTCTGTTTTTTCCAGTGTCTCTTTTTAGATTTGTCTGTACGTGTGGGTGTGCATAATTTCCTCCCTTATCTACTTGTTTCAATTAGGTCCTTGGGGAGTCATTGCGTATCACGACTGATTATTTAAACGTGGAGGAGAAGGTCGTGATGGCTACGTTAAAAGCAGAATCTATTGAGGTTGAATGCTCCCAGTTGAAGAAAGATCTGATTGTTGCCATGAATGCGAGGAATGACGCGAACCAGAAAGTAAGGAGCTTACAGAAGCCTTGCGTGTGGAAAAGGCTCTCGTTGTTAAAAAGGACAAAGAAATTCAGGTTGCCCTTCTAAAGAATGATGACGAGAAAGATAAGATCATCCAAAAATTTAAGCAATCAGAGGAATTCTCAGATCTCCAGTTCATGCAGTACTTTAAGGGTTTTGAGCTTCTACGCCAGTGGACAATGCAGCACCACAGTTTGGCCGTAGACTTTTATGGTCTAGATTTCGAGAAGATTGACATGGAGATTCTTAAAGACGAAGCAAAGGAGCAGGAAGAGACTGAATCTGGTGCTATGGAGAAAGACCCCATTGTGAACAAGGTTGCCAAGAAGGATGTTGATGAGTCTACCGTTCCTACTTCATGATTTTCTTTTACTTTATTTTTGTGAATGATGGGTTCCCCTTCTGTTTTTGGGGCCTTCTAACAAACTATGGTTGCCGGTTTTGAGGCTTTTTAACAAAAAATGGTTGCCTCCTTAGTTTGAGGCTTTTATCTCGAACAATTTATTGCTTTGCTCATGCTAGAACTTTGTGGCTTTATCCTTGCGAATTTTTTTTTAACTTATAAGCTGGACTTGGCTAAATATTTTGTCCTTGTGATTTTGTTTTTTAAACCTTATTTCTCATATAGACAGAGTCTTTTGTAAGTTGGGTTCAAAACCATCATCCTTGTGATTTAAACTTAGCATTTTTATCACCTATCTTGGATATTGACTCCATCATTCATATTGACGGAGTTTTTATCCTTGTGACTTAACATTTTTATCACTCAACTCGGATTTTGACCTCGTCATTTATATTGACGAGGTTTTTATCCTTGTGATTAAACTTAATGTTTTTATCACTTGTCTTGGATTTTTACCTCGTCATTTATATTGACAAGATTTTTATCCATGTGATTTAAACTTAACGTTTTTATCACTTGTCTTGGATTTTTACCTCGTCATTTATATTGACGAGATTTGTATCCTTGTGATTTAAACTTAAAGTTTTTATCACTTGACTTGGATTTTTACCTCGTCATTTATATTGATGATATTTTTATCCCTGTGATTTAAACTTAACGTTTTTATCACTTGACTTGGATTTTCACCTCGTCATTTATATTGACGAGGTTTTTATCCTAGGAACGTTTGTCATCAAAAGAAATAACTTCGGTAGACGTTTTGCCTGTTTTATTCATCCTTACTTATAAAGAGGGGTTACAAGGGTATAAATTCATGGAAACACAAAAAGTGCTGAAAATAAGGTACGAAAAAAAAATAAAAAAATAAAAAAAAAATAAAAGAAGAAGATAAATGCATAAAACAATGAAATTGATGTCCCGCTTACCTGTGGATGAATAAATGAGATGTTCCAAGCCCTAGAACTTATTAGGGCTAAGAATCTGCTCCCTCACTGATAATACTTTTTAAGGTGCTCTGCATTCCACGGACGAAGCAAAGGTTTCCCATTTGTGTCCTCTAAATAGTAGCTTCCTCTTCTTGAATAACGGACGACCTTGTATGGGCCTTCCCAGTTGGGGCTCAGTTTCCCTTCGTTTGGATCTTTGGTAGCCTGTGAGACTTTCCGCAGAACCATATCTCCAAGATTAAAGCGCTTCAACTTGACCCTCTGGTTATAATACCTCATCATCCTTTCCTGATACAAGGCCATTCTCTGGGTTGCATCATCCCTGACCTCGGATAAACAATCCAGAGCTAGCTTGAGGCTCTCGTTATTGCTCTGCTCGACATACCATGCCCTTCTGAGGCTCGACACTCCAACTTCCACAGGAATTACTGCTTCAGTCCCAAATGCCATTTTGAAGGGCGTCTCGCCTGCTAGAGTCTTCACCATCGTTTTGTAAGCCCACAACACTCCTGGGAACTCATCAGGCCATGCCTTTTTGCCCCCTCAAGTCGAGTTTTGATCAATTTGAGCAAAGTCCGATTTGTGACTTCTGTCTGGCCATTGGCCTGCGGATGACCAGGTGAAGAATAGTGGTTATTCCTACCTCTTTGCAGAAATATCTAAAATTGTGGCTGTCGAACTGTCATCCATTGTCAGAAATGATGACTCGAGGAATTCCAAATCGACACACAAGGTTCTTCCATACGAAGTGTTGTACCTTGGCCTCTGTTATAACTGCCAAAGGCTCTACTTCCACCCACTTTATGAAATAATCAATAGCAACAACTAGGAATTTTACCTGCTTCTTACCAAAGGGTAGGGGGCCCATTATGTCGATTCCCCATGTGGAGAACGGCCATGGTGAGGTGATGCTCATCAAGTGCTCTGCTGGGACATGCTACACATTTCTAAATCATTGGCACTTATCGCACTTCTGAACGCCTGAGCTGCATCTTTCTACATGGTTGGCCAGAAATATCCTACACGAACAACTTGCCCAATGAGTGATCGTGGTCCAGAGTGATTTCCACATATCCTTTCATGGATCTTCCTTAGTACATACTCAGCATCCTCTGGATCGAGGCACTTCAAGTAGGGTTGTGAGAATCCCCTCTTGTAAAGCTCGTCATTCAAGACTGTAAATCTGGATGACCTTACTTTGACTTTTCTGGCTTCTACAAGATCTGTAGGGAGGTTACCATCCTTGATGTATGTGATTATCGGGTCCATCTAGCTTGCTCCTGATTGAACGTAGTTCACGTCGAACCCTTCAATGCTCGGAAGGTGCTGCACCTCCATGTACAATCCAGGTCGTCGCTCATTTGTGTTCGACGATGCTAGCTTAGCAACCTCATCCGCTTCGGAATTTTCCTCCCGAGGTACCTGAGCAATCTTGACATCATCAAAGTTAAAAATTAACTGATTAGTCAATGCTAAGTACCTCTTCATCCTATCCTCCTTGACCTCGTATTCATTGTTCATCTGCCCTGTCACGAGCTTTGAATCAGAGTTCAATTTCAAGTTTCTCACACCCAGGGCTTTTGCAACCCTCAAGCCCGTCAGGACTGCTTCATACTCTGCTTCATTATTCGTTGCTCGAAACTGAAGCTGGACTCCATATCTGAGGACATCCTTCTCTGGGGATAAAAGAATCACTCCTACTCTGCCCATGCTTGATGCTGATGAGCCGTTTGTATACACCGTCCAGTAATCTGATTCTGGATCTTGATCAGATATAGTAAATTCAGCGACGAAGTCTGCCAGTGCTTGGGCTTTGATCACTATTTTAGGCCTATAATCGACGTCAAATTGGCTTAATTCTACCACCCATTGGACCATTCTCCCTGCTACGTCTGGCCTGCCCATCGCCTTTCGTAGAGGCTGGTCTGTCATGACTAATATCGTGTGTGCTTGGAAGTAGGGACGGAGCTTTCTTGATGTGACGATCAAAGCGAAGGCCAATTTTTCTATCCTTGGGTATTTTGCTTCTACGCCCTAGAAGGCCTGGCTTGTGTAGTAAACTAGTTTCTGAATTTGGAGCTCTTCACGGATCAATGCCGAGCATACAGCCATCTGAGAGACAGCTAAATACAGGAAAAGATCTTCTCCTTTGACGGACAAACTTAGTAGCGGGGGTTTGGACAGGTAATCCTTGAGTGCTTAGAAGGCTTCTTCGCGCTCATCTGTCCATTGGAAAGCCTGCTTTAATGTTTTGAAGAATGGGAGGCATTTATCCGTAGCTCTGGAGACAAACCTGTTCAAGGCTGCTATACGCCCCATCAGTCTCTAAACTTCCTTCACACTCCTTGGGGATGTCATATCTAATATGGCCTTGACTTTCTCAAGGTTAGCCTCTATGCCTCGTTGTGAGACCATGAAGCCTAAAAACTTGCTCGACGAGACCTCAAATACACACTTCGCCGGGTTCAACCTCATTTGATACTTCCTCAATGTATCGAAAGTTTCTCTGAGGTTGTCCAAGTGTAATTCTGCTTTCCTGCTCTTCACAAGCATGTCGTCCACATAGACCTCCATATTCCGCCCAATCTGCCTGCTAAACATTTGATTTACTAATCTCTGGTAAGTAACCCCTGCGTTCTTCAGACTAAATGGCATAACCCTGTAACAGTATTACCCCTGGCTAGTAACAAAAGCTGTTTTCTCTTGGTCTTCTTCATTCATATGGATCTGGTTGTAACTTGAGAGTGCCTCCATGAAGGTCAACAGCTCATGGCCGGCTGTTGAATCTACCAGCTGATTGATCCTCGGAAGTGGAAAGTTGTCTTTTGGGCAGGCGCAGTTGAGATCTATGAAGTCTACACACATGTGCCATTTCTCGTTAGACTTCTTCACCATGACGACGTTGGCCAACCACTCGGGGTAATAGACTTCTCTGATGAATCCTGTAGTCAAAAGTTTCTCTACTTCTTCCACAACAGCTTTGTTTCTCTTGGGAGCAAAAACTCGTCATTTCTATTGGACAGGCTTTCGGGTAGGATCGACATTCAACCTGTGCTCTATCACTTTGTTGTCTATGCCCAGCATGTCTTCGTGAGTCCAGGTAAAAATATCTAGATTCTACTTCAGGAACTCCACGATTCTGCCCTTCAGGTCTGAGTCAAGTCCTGCTCCCACCTTTGTTACTTTAGTAGTGTCTCCTTCTACTAGGCTTACATCCTCTAGCTCTTGAGTAGGTTTCTTCAATTCTTCTTCCACCATCCATGCATGGTTCTCTCTTGAAGCTAACACCGCTTGGTAACATTCTCTAGCCAAAAGTTGATCCCCGCATATTTGCCCTATCCCATTTAGGGTGGGAAACTTCACTTTTAGGCAATAAGTCGAGGTTACAACTTTGAGCCGATTTAGTGTAGGTCATCCCAAGATGACATTATAGGACGACGGGCAATCGACGATTAAAAAATCAACCTGTTTCGTTACCCGAGCTGGATGTGTACTAGCTGTGACTGACAATGTGATGATACCTTTTGGATAAATTCAATCTCCACTAAAGCTAACCAACGGGGACTTGAAAGGTCTAAGCCTTTTCGGATCCAGCCTCAATTGCTAGTAGGCCGTCATATACATTATATCCATAGAGCTCCCGTTATCAACTAACACTCTCCTTGTGTTGAAACCTTCAATTTCCAATACAATAACGAGTGGATCATCATAAGGTTGCTTAATCCCATTTGCATCACGTTCAGAGAATGTAATGTCGTCATTCTCTGATCGTCGATACTTTGGGGAGGGATGCTTCATGTAAACACTGTTGATCTGTCTAAAATATGTCTTCTTCAAGGACCTGTACGACCCTCTTGAGACGGGTCCCCCTGCTATCGTCCGTATCTCACCCACGGCCTGCTTTGGATGATCTCATCCATCATCCTTGACATCGCCAAAGGGTTTGCCCTCAGCCCTGGCTCGGGGGTGGTGGTCCCGCTTGACGAACTTCTGGAGCTTTCCCCGTTGGATCAATTCTTCTATCTGTTCTTTCAGATCACGACATTCATCAGTGTAATGGCTGTGATCCTTATGAAAACGACAGTATTTCCTCCTCATCAGTGTAATGGTCGTGATCCTTATGAAGTTCATCTTCTTCTTCAGAGTGTCAAAGCTGCTCTTGCTGGTCTTAGTCTCTAAATATGAATCCTTACGATCTTTCTTCTTACCATGAGAATCACCAGGCTCTTCCTTCTTCTGCTTTCCTATCAACTCCTTCGCAGTAAGGGCGTCCTCTTCGTTCATATACTTCTGGGCTTTGAACAGGATATCCGTCATGGAGGTTGGTGGTGTCTTTCCCAACGAAAAGATAAGATTCGGGTTATTAAGCCTGGCCTGGAAGGTCGTCATTATCACCTGGTCGTCAGCTTCGTCAATTTCCAACACAGCCTTGTTGAAATGCTTCACATAATCTCTTAGGCTTTCCCCTTCTTGCTGCCTCACTGTCAGCAAGTAAGAAGTTGGCCTCTTATGACGCTGTCCTCCAATGAAGTGACGAACAAATGAGTCGCTGAGCTATTCGAAAATCGCTATGGAAGATGCTGGCAACTTACTAAACCAAACCCTGGCAGCCCCTCTGAGGGTGGCAGGGAAATATTGGCAGATAACTTCGTCCGAGGTTTGTTGAAGGTTCAGGATAGTATTGAAGGCCCTTATATGATCAAGAGGGTCCTTTGTGCCGTCATAAAACTCCAACTGTGGCAAACGAAACTTTGGAGGCAAAGGGCACTCCAAAACACTAGCCGTGAAAGGTGAATCTATTCGTTTGAGCATGCCGTCAAGGTTCATCGCCTTCTTCCCTTTCATTGCATTCTTTACTTCGTCAAGTTCCCTTCTTAAGCTCTTCATCATGTGATCGTTATCATGCATGGATTGCCTTGTGTATTCGGTTGCATCTTTTCCCTTACTATTTTCAGGGCTGCTAGCCTCCTTGTCATGTCTGCTACGGCTATGCCGATGATGTGCTGATTTGCTGCCTTCTGGGCGGGCTCGGTACTTCAACTCTTCATTCTGCTTCATTAGCTCTTGTACACTCACTATTAAAGCTTGGATCTGTTGAGCCATCACTGCAGGATCTGGGGATGGTGCTGGCATGGAATCCATTGATTGATAGGAGCTTTATTGGTAGGAGCACGATGGTTTGAGAAAGGATCAACCCGTCGTTTCCCACAGACGACGCCAAACTGATGAAGCTGAAACTTGACCTCGTCAGTATGCTCCTCGTCAATGCGGATGGACAATCTCCGGTACCTATTGTTAAGAAAAGAAAGGCAAGGGAAGGTTTCACTGGCGTGAGGCCAGCTGAGAATACTCCGATGCTAAAGTCAGATTATGAGTTCTCAAAATAAACTTCTCACAATTCTCTCTCTCAATCTTTCGTCCCCTTTACCTGAGTTCCATTTCCCTTTTTATAGATTGCTTTGGGTTGGTGTAGTTATGTCTGTTAATGTTGTTCTGAGCGTTTTTCTCCTGAAAGGAACGCGACATTAATTGCCAATGATGATTCCATTTAAGGTGTAACGGGTGACCATTGTGCCATTATTGCTCTCGTAACTGGTCCGGCGCAGTCATTGCTCATTGGCTGTCCTGATTGCATTTATTTGCGCCTTCAATGAGTGTTGGCCTAGCTCGCCTCAAAGGACGACGTATGACGCCGGGCTTTTACACTTACTCGCGTCCCCGACTTGGGTGTGGATAGGATCGTCTTTTACCTAGACGATCTTATCTTGATACTCGTCAACACTCATATTAGCTAATAAAAAAAAAAGATTAAAAAAAAAGATACAGAAGAAAAAAGTTAAAAAAAAAAAAAAAAAGATTTGAAGATAAGCCAATGCTAAACAAATTCCATTATAGGGGCAATTGGATCCATTTAGGAAGTTAGTTAGGTGGGTAGTTGCATGGTTAATTAGCACATGCAATTAAATTATTTGGATTCATTTAACACGTAAAATGAGGGGATAACCATCTTTGATTTTAAATGGCCTAATTGATTACCAATAGGATTAGAGGATATATATTTAATAAGGTTTGAGCTAGCATGAACTTATATAAATATTGTAACTCATAAGTTCATAATAAGCATTAGCATTGCGGGTGTAAAACCCCCAAATTGCTATTTTACACCCACACATCAAAAACATGATTTACTCAGGTGTAATTCCAAAATTTTTTACAATGTATCTACAGTGAGTTCTTATAAACAAGAACTCATTTTCGCTAGGTTGTAAAAAAATTTTATTCTCTATTATTGTCTCTCTCCTCTCTCTCTTTTGAAACATCATTATAGAATTGATTTGTTTATATTATTTGTTGGTAAAATAGATAAAGTAGGTTTTAAGGATGTAAAATAGATATTTTTTGCATCCCCATATATGAATTATGCTCAAGTTAATAATAATGATGCAGTTTTCTGATTTCTCTCTCTAATCAACTTGGTTCCTTTCGTCTTTCTTAAAAAAATAAATAAATAAAATAAAAACTTGGCACTATATATATATATAAAGCCGAAGCCTCTGCTGGCACCACAATTTTCCATGTCACCTTTCTTTTCTTTTTTATTTTTAATTCTTTTTAACTTTTCACCACAATTATTTTTGTTTAGTCCAAACTTAACAACGAGTAAAACTCTATCTTTCTATCAAGTCCAACTTAAACTCAAACTCAAACTCAAACTCAAACATTGATAACTTAACAATGAATAAAACTCTATCTCTCTAATAAATCCAACTTAAACTCGAACTCAAAGTATATAAATTTCTTATTTTGGTGTATTGCCATTCTTCATAGATAATTGATCAATTACCATTTCCTAGGATAAACTCAATAAAATTTCTGTCTCCCCTATCTATGTTGTGTTCCTTTTTTATGTTCCGCCGTGATTTATTATAATTTCTCAAAAATAATTAATTTACTTTAACTTTTTTTTTAAATATAAAGTTTAAAAGGAAAAAAAAATCAGTCATCTCGCATAATACAGTTAATGGAGCATAGATTCAGAACATTAGACAAGATTTTTATTCGATAAAACCACATGGCTTAAAATATGTTGTAAATAAAAAGTCTATATAGTGTCTCATTTAAAATATGTTGTAAATTATTAGATGCCCGTTTGGTTGTAAATTATTTTTGTTTAATCTAAACTTAACAATGAGTGAAACTCTATCTTTCTAACAAGTCCAATCTTAAACTCAAACTCAAACGTTGATAATTTATCTCCAAATTTGCGAGGTTAATCATGAACACTATAATAGCAGTGCAAACCCCAATATATATATATATATATATATATAAATATATATATATATATATATATAAAGCCAAGTAGAGGTACGAGCTCTTCTTCTGTTATTTTCTTCTCCTCTACTTTGTTAAAAAAAATTTATTTTATGGTTTTTCATGTATTTTTTAAAGAGTAATTTGCGTACATGATCCACCAAATTATCTTTAACCATTTTTTACAAGATAAATAAAAAAAATAAAAAAATTGCAATAATTGAAATTTAAGGTTGCTGCTGCTGCATATGTCTTTGCTTCATCTCACGATATGAAAGTATATTAAGTGAAGGTATGACTTTCATTATTTTAACGTGGGCTCTTGCTCAACATTTTTTAGCGTGGACCACATGCTAATAAGATTCGTTTAAAGTTTAGACCCGTTAAAATTTAAAACTTATTACTTTATGGGTTCGTGTATTTTTTTTTTTCATATATTTTTTCTTTTTCTTATATTTCTCTTTTGAATAGTCATTTATTTTTTGAATTGTTTCAATAACTTATTCTTTAATTATATGTCTTTTTTGGCATTTTGGAAGTTTTAACATCTGAATTTGTGTAGTCACACACACACACACACACACACACACATATATATATATATTTATATTATCTATAATTTGTAGGCTCTGGATCTCTTAATTCATTTCAATAGTTATAGTCATGGATTATTCTTTTAAATGTAACCCTCTTATATTTCTCTATTGTTTAGTCATATATATTTTGTTTTATTTCAATAATTTCTAAGTAGTGAATAATCTGATTCTTTAATATTTTTTGGTCTTTCAAAAGTTTTAAATATTTGAATTTTTGAGTTATTTTTTTTGCAGTATCTGAAATTGTCTGATAAATTTTTTTGTAATCTATTGCACGTTCAAGTAATGACTTCTTCTTTAAATTGTAACATAAATTGAAGTCATACAAGAGTAAATCATACAATGATGTAGTTTCTTAGTTAATTTAAGATTTTATAAAATTATTTTAGTTTACCTTACAAATAGGTAAGTTCCTATGCATAGCACGGTTTAACGACCAGTTTTTTATACCGTGGGATGAGATATATGTGTGAAAGAGATGTGAGAAAGTACGATATTTTTATGTGAAAAATCACAGTTGACCCTAACGAGAGTGCATCACAAGAGAAATGAGGGTGCCCTCATCATAGTGCCTTTTTGTGTTTTGTTGGCGCTAATTTCCAGAGAGATATATAACTGAAACTAAAATAAGTAGTAGTAAATAGTAATTAAAGGCTAAAGCCAACCTGTCCAGATAACGCGTGCATTTATTTTAGAATATTTATGTGTATATATAAACTCTTTAACTCTTAATTAACCATAACTATCAACTATTATTAATTTATTTTATATATATATATATATATTTACTTTTACGTACCCTATACGAAGGCTCTTTATTTGCTTTGCAGTTTTTTTATATAATAATAATAATATAAAACTTTTATTAAGCTGATCTTACGCTACTGGTGAGTCGTGACCTTTGTGTATGTGTGTGTGAGATTGAGAGAGTTGAAGATATCTGGATTTTGAGGCATGGCTTCCAAGCTGTTACTCCTCGTGGTGTTCGTGTTCGATTTGATAGCTTTTGCTCTTGCTGTTGCTGCTGAGCAGAGAAGGGCCAAAGTGAGTTTTTTTTTTTTTTTTCTTAAGAATTTACTATTTCTTGCTTTCTTATTTTTTATATGTTATGTGGGTTTTGGTTAAAGGAGTTTTCTGGGTTTCAATTTGCAAATTAAGAACACCCTGTAATTAATAAATTGAATAAATATGCTATAAAGTAAAATTCCCCAGTCGCTGAAGTAATTTTTTGGATGTATATATTAGTGATTGGTGAGAATCTCTTGCTGTTTCAATTTTCTGTGTCAACTGTTTGTAAACTTTCTTCACTGGATGAATCTGAGCTTAAACCACGAATAAAACAAAATATGATTATATTAATATTAATATGCCAATACTTAATTAAATTCTGGAACAAACACATGTAAACAAGATGCCAAGATATGAAGTTTAATATGAGAAACCTTAACATGGCACATGGGCTTCAGCTAATTATGAGCTGGTGATTGGTGAAAGGGATGGGGGTGGGGTCAGCATAGATCTTATTCTTAGCTTCAAGTCATAACAATCATAAAAGTAAATTAATAAATTAGAAACCTAGATTTCATTATGAGATTATGTAAACCCTGTCTTGCTTTTGCCTATTATTGATTTTGACATACGGGTATGGTTGAATTCAGAAATGGTCCCCAGATCTAACTGGGGGATTGATTCCTACAGGAAAATAATTGACTGGGTTGGGTAAGATTTATGGAGTTTTGTTTTCTTGGGAATTTATGGCCTCTAATATATTATTAAATTTGTTGAGTTAAAGCACCAATGGCAATGTATATTTTACCGATGTCTTTCCACTACTACCATATTTGATTGATATTTAACAACTGAGTATATTGTCCTTCATCCACTTCCCTTCTTTCAAGTATAACTTGGTCAGAATTTCAATTTTTTGTCATGGAGAGAGAGACCTCAATCCAAGCTTTTGACCACAAATGCAAAAGGATATGGAAGCGGTTGAGTTTTGATATCTGTTCGTGGAAAATTTTCGGTTAAACTGAAGGATTCATTGTGTTTTTAGTCTAGATGAGTCTTGAGTGGATTGTCACATCAGTTAGTGTTGTTGGCACTTAAAGCACTCAAATAACAAGATTAGGAAGAGATAAATTAGCCAGTCTCTACCTTGACTAGCAGGGACGGACCCAGGTAGAAGGCAAAGGGGGCCCGGGCCCCCCCGGGTCCAAAAAATTTTTTTTTTAGTATGTAAAATTTTCAAAAAAAAGCTTGGTCCCCTTGGTTTTTAGCTCGGGCCCCCCTTGATTTTTAGCTTGGGCCCCCCTCACCTCAACCATCCCTATTCCAGCCAGCCAGCCCAGGAGTTTTCAAAGCCCATGAAAACCTTAAATATATATATATATATTTATATGTAAAAAAAAAAAAAAAAAAAAAAAAAAAAGAGAAGAAGAAGAAGAAAACCCAGCAGTTAGTAAGACCCCAAAACCAAACGGAAAAGCCAGAAATAAAGGAAAAAAAGATAATAAAAAAAAGAAAAGAAAGGAGAGGCGAGAGCGAGACAGAGAAAGTGAGAGACTCAGTCTTCACAGTTCACAAAGAGAAGACAAAAACAAAGATAAATAAAGACAAAGATCAAAGACAAAAGAAAAAAACAAATCATATAATATAGAAAATTGTCACACATCACAAATTTAAGAAAATAACAGTGATTCACTTGCGCCTATTGTTAACTCATAATGCTAAATTAAATAAATTTATAAATTGAAAATAAGTGAGAAATACTAAATTTATAATTAAATGCATCATGCATATTACCTAGATTCTAGTATTTGTCTTTAGTTAGTAGCAACAACCGTTTGTAAGATAATATATATGATTCTTATTTTATTTGTAGATCATGAAAAAATCAACTACAATGTTTGATTTTTTCAAAAGAAAATATTCAAATTCTTCCGAAGTCAACGTGGGATTGCCAACAACTAATGTTGCTATTACAATTCCAAAAAATGTGGATGTTCCAATTCTAGAAAATATTCATTCCCCAATTTCGGAAAATGTCAATATTCCAATCCCAAGAAATATTCATTCCCCAATTCCAAAAAATGCCGATATTCCAATTCCGGAAAATAACCATATCTCTCAAACACAATTTCAAAAAGTTGATCTTGATATATTAAGAAACAATGATTTTTGGGTATTTGTCTTGGTTGATAGTTTATTAATACTATATGGATGTGTATTTAAAAAAAAAAATTTTGCTTATCTCCGGCCCCCCCAACTTGAAATCCTGGGTTCGTCCCTGTTGACTAGTAACAAGATATTTACTTGCCGTTTGATATCAACATGTTTTGCAATACTTTGGATGATCATCTTTTGCTATACTTCTAATGATACCATGAAAAGCTGAAACATACTAAATATGATATATGCATTAATTTGAATGAAGAAAAGGGCAAAACTTGGATTGTTCTTTCTTCATCATAGCTTGTGCTTCTTTTCTTAAGTTTGGGAATGGATTTCCCGGATATCTGGCATACAGTTAATCTTCATTACTGCTGTATGTCATTGATTATATGTTTTTGTTCTTCCTGCCATATAGTCCTTCTTGAGAGGGGTGTAGCAGTGGTTCAACACAGAATTGAAATCAGTTTAGAATACCAAAATTATAGCTCAGAGGTTGTAAAATGGATTCATCTTAGTGCTGGTTGAAACAACTTAGAAACAAGTATAGATTTTCTTCACTCTTGTAGGACAAGGTCCTAACTCAACTATTGCTTTCTTCTGACAGGCCCATATAGCACAAGATGCAACTCAAAGCTATTGTGTTTATGATTCTGACATCGCAACCGGCTTAGGTGTGGGCTCATTCTTGCTCCTAATGGCTAGTCAAGTACTGATAATGGTGGCAAGTCGTTGCCTGTGCTGTGGAAGAGCTTTGAGACCAAGAGGTTCAAGGGCATGGTCAATTTGCTTATTTATCACCTGCTGGTATGTGCTTACCAACATATTATAGTAAAGGGTGTGGTCTTGCTCTCAGATCTACCTTCATTTATATTTACAAAGATAATGCATGCTTGATGCGCAGTCTTAGTGTTGCTTCTAAATTGTTTCCAAGACATGTGCTATTTATTACTGTTTCTCTCTTTCTTTCTATTGTAATTATACAAAAGTTTAGATTGACTTGCTGTGTTTGCATGTCAGGGTCACATTTTTTATTGCTGAGGTGTGTTTGCTAGCCGGTTCAGTGAGGAATGCCTACCACACCAAATACAGGACTTTCATGATAGAGACTCCCCCTTCATGCGAGATATTAAGAAAGGGGGTCTTTGGGGCTGGGGCTGCATTCGTAATCTTTACAGGAATAGTCTCCGAGCTT
This sequence comes from Notholithocarpus densiflorus, assembly GCA_030021035.2. Classification (NCBI taxonomy): domain Eukaryota; kingdom Viridiplantae; phylum Streptophyta; class Magnoliopsida; order Fagales; family Fagaceae; genus Notholithocarpus; species Notholithocarpus densiflorus. The sequence continues at coordinate 4,618,199 of JARYZH020000024.1, read as the reverse complement.
TATTATGTTGCCTATTCCAAGTCTAACGAAGATCAACTTCCCTATGCCAGAGACACTGGAGTGAGGATGGGGAACCTATAGTTAATCTTTTCTATACTGAGACTTTAGAAATTCTAGTATGTATTGATTCAGTAAATTGGTTTGCATATCATGAATGTGTAAATTTAGAATATTAGGCTTTTAGCACGTGGTTAGGTATGCACATCTACGTATGATTTGAAGTTTGGGTGAGGATTATAGTTTGTAGACCTATTTTTTGTTTGATACATAATGGCCTGTTAATGCTCAAAATATTGTGCTTGTTTAGTGTCGTTTGTACATCAGAGAAGTAGGATTTAAGCAATTCGTCAAAGAAAATGGAAGGAATTGGCCCGAGCACTGCGACTAAATTTAAACAATATTTTTGTGAGGTCTCAATGTCAATTTTGGAGCTCAACCATGAAGAGTTGATATGAAGTTGAATAACCCTTGAAAATAAAAGAAAATGAGTAGATATAATTCTTCCAATGTCAGTTGTTGAAATCAGTGGTGTTGCTTATCATGATGCAACTACACTAGTGGCCATAGTTGGTTTTCTCCTAACTCTATTTATATATATATATATATATATTTTTATATATATTTTAGAGTTTCAACCTATTTTTTATATAGAGTTTTAACATGTAGCGCCCGCTTCTATGATTTTGCTCTTTATCATCTGAGCAAAACACTAATTGGTTTTTGGTGTAGGCATAGGTTAAATCTCAAATCTCTTATTCAACCATTAAAGACTTTACTAGTTGTTCTAACTAGAACCCACTCTTTATATATAAATATATATATATATATATATTTCATTCTTTAAAAAAAAAAAAAAAATTTGAGTAAAAAAAAATGAAGCATGAAATTGATAATCACAATGAGTAATAACTTTCTGATTTACAAGTTCGTTGTCATGCAATATCAGGACTCAATTTATGAGAGGAGGGAATACATGGGACTATCTAAGTATTGTATAATTTTCATGTCTTTTTTAGTGTCAAAACTCAAACCCTTGATTAGCTTTAGTCTGATAGCAAATAATGGCTATAACCTGGAGGACGATGAAGGGGTGCATGCCATCTAGAATAGATTGCTTGGCCCAACCCTAGCACCCGCATTATATCTACATGCCTTGGAAGTTGATTGCAGATCCAACCCAATTTAGTGCACTTTGGCAATGCCTGGAGAGGAGGTTAGGTCGAGTGAGCTTGAAACGGGCTTATCTTCTTCTGAGGACCATGGAGCCTTAGAGGTCTCTGCCCCTTCTACCCCTCATAAAGCTTGGAGTATTTGCTGTGCTCTAAAGAGGAAAGGCAAGAGGAGGATTAGAAATAGGTTTCAGTTCCCTTCCTCCGTTAAAGTTAGGATTCCTGACAGTAATGATAGAGTATGTCATTCTTATGCTGACAAAGTCTGTTTCTATGAAGCTGACTTCACCAGCGGTCTCCATTTCCTTGTTCATCCTTTCATTAGGGAACTCTTTTCTCGTCTGTTACTCACTCCTGCTCAATTAGTCCCTAACTCTTGGAGGATAGTGATTTGTTGTATAGTGGTGTAGATGTCTGCTAATGACGGAAACACCATTAATATAGATGAGTTCTTGCATTTTTTACCGCCTAAGATGATAAAAAATCCTAGGGTATTGGGAGTTTAAACCTTGGGATAGGAGTTCAAGGTAGATTCTTGATTCCCCATCTTCTCTTTGTAACTGAAAGATGAGCTTTTTCTTTGTCTCTGGTGAAGGTTGGGAAACCGGTCTTGGTGAAAACTCAGATGATGCTCCCAGGTTGCTTCATAGTTGGGGTTCTCCTGTGTCTGGTGCATCCTTTTATTATATATGTACTCAGATATTTTCATGTTTGTATGATTTTCCAAGTGTATCTTGACTTGTCATATGTTCTTCTTTTGTAGCTTCTGTAGGTCCTCATCTCAAGACACGATATCATGATCGCTTGGAGAGAGTCAAAGGGTATCTAGAGACCGTCAAGGATTTTGACAAACTCATCTCCCCTCAATCTCTTTTCCTACATTTTCTTGGCCCAGAGCCTTCGAGTCAAGTCCAGAAAAATGTTGAAGTTGCCAAAAAAAGTAAGTGGCTTGGCTTTATACTCATTTCTCTTCAAATTAGCCTTCGGAGATTTTGACGTGTATGGATTTGTTCATCTTTTAGGGATGGCTACTAGATTCAGGAAGGGGAAGCTGTCTAAGATCCAAGAGAAGAAGGCTAAGACTAGGCTAAAAGAGGGCCTTCTAACGAAGAAGTGAAAAAAGGACAATGAACCTCTTCAATAGGACACTGTGCTTGTTTCCTCATTTCCCAAACCTGCTATCCAACGTCCGGCCTCCCCTACCTCGTCTCTGGAGCTAATAACGCCTACTGATGAGGTTATCAAGACACGTGGGAAAGACAGGTCCGTCCTTAGCACCTTCTGGGATAACGTTGACGTTGCGGTATTGAAGGCTCATGACGCCATTGTTGTTGAAGATCTTGAGCCTTTGACGACCAAATCAACTTAGGAGTTGATGTCGTCTCATGTTCATAAGATTATGCAGGTAGGCCCCTTCTTCTTCTCTTTTTTTATTTTTTATTTTATTTTTTATAATCCTTCACTTTGTTTCCAGTTGTTGGGTGAATCCTTATACCTCTTGGGGAAATATCTAGCTTATGAGAAGAAGCTCGTATCTTCCCTTTCTCAAGTGGAGTCTTTTTCCTCGAAGAACGCTCTGCTGAAGGAGAAATATTCTTCTCTCGAGGGCGAGGCAAAGGAAACGCAAGAACATCTCAAAGCTTTGGAGAAGGATGTGAGTACTGAGAAAACCTTCTCCGGATTGAAGGATAAGCAAATTGAAGAAGCTTTGGCTAGAATTCCAAAGGTCGGTGTTAAGGCGATAGAGAAATTCATGGACTCCGATGAGTACTCTGACGAGCTATGCGATTACTATGTGGAGGGCTTCGACCTTTTTCGCAAATATTTGGCCAAGCATCATCCAGAGTTGGACTTCTCCAAGCTTGATATGGAAGAGGTGGAGGGGGAGATTTTGGCAAACCGTCCTTCCGAAGCTACAATGGAGAATGTGGAAGCGATGGAAGGCGTTGCTACCACCACTCCAGCAGATCTATCTTCTTCTAACCTTCCTTAGAGCTTTCTTACCTTTTTGTTTAAACAAAAACACTGTTCCTTGGACTCGTTGTTTTGAGCATGTTTATATTCTTGCTTCTTGGAAGCAATATTTCTGGGCCCGTCTGTGTTAGGCATGTTTATTTACATTAATACTTTGCTTCATGCTTGGAGCTTAGCTTCATCCTGTTATAGAACTTTGTTAATTTTCAGTAACCTCCATAGATAAATTCGATAGACGATCATGTTTTTGTTGACTCATGAACACAACATTTCAGTCATGTACTAAAGATGTTTCCGTAACTTTTTGACGGCTTCATCGCGTATTAATAACTTGACAATTTCGTTACGTATTAACAATCTTTTTTCTAAGTCGTGCACCAATGATGATTCCGTTATGTAAACATAACTTTTTCTAAATCATGTATTAATGATGATTTTGTTATGTAAACATAACTTTTTGTAAGTCATGTATCAATGACGATTTCAATATGTATTAATAACTTTTTTGTAAATCATGTATCATTGACGATTTCGTTATGTATTAATAACTTTTTATAAGTCATGTATCAATGACGATTTCGTTATGTATTAATAACTTTTTGTAAGTCATGTATCAATGACGATTTCGTTATGTATTAATAACTTTTTATAAGTCATGTATCAATGATGATTTCGTTATGTATTAATAACTTTCTCTCAGTCATGGATACATGACGATTTAGTTATGTATTAATAACTTTTTCTAAGTCATGTATCAATGACGGTTCCATAATAACCTTTTTTTTAAGAATAATAAAGATGATAACTTCTGAATAATGTTGTTCTTCATAGTTTATTGATGGTAGAGATGGAAATGCTATTGCTTGCAAATCAGTAACAAGAACAAAATTACATTCAACGAAATGAGAAAATTGGAACTTTTTTGGGTTTCTTACTGATAATACTTCCTCAAGTGTTCTACGTTCCACGGACGAGGTAGTTTGTGACCGTCCAATGTCTTCAAGTAGTATGATCCTTTTTTGGAGTGACGGATGGCTTCGTAAGGTCCATCCCATGTTGGTCCTAAATTTCCTTGGGATGGGTCTTTTGTTGTCTATGAGACTTTCATGAGGATGAGATCGTCCGAGTTGAACCTTTGAACTTTCACCTTCTTGTCATAATATCTAGCCATTGCTCCTTTATACTTCATCATTCTTTGCATAGCTTCGTCTCTGACTTCGTCGATTAGATCCAGGTTGCTGTTAAGCTCTTGCTGGTTCCTCTGTTCTTCATAAGTCTTGACTCAAACATTTGTCAATCCTACTTCCACCGGTATGACTGCTTCAGCTCTAAAGGTCAGTCTGAATGGCATTTCTCTCATCGGTACCTTGCTGTCATCCTATACGCCCATAGGACGTTTGGTAATTCTTTGGGCCATGTACCCTTTACCCCTCAAGCCGAGTTTTGATAATTTTCAGCAAACTTCTGTTCATCACTTCGGTTTGTCCATTCGCTTGAGGATGTCTTGGAGAGGAATAATGGTTCTTGATTCCTAGTTCTTTGCAAAATTTTCAAAACTTGGGATTGTCAAACTGTCTCCCATTATTTGATATTATTGTGTTAGGAATCCCAAACCTGCAAACTATATTCTTCCATACAAAACTCCTAATTTTAGTTTCTGTGATTGTTGCTACTAGTTCAACCTCTACCCACTTAGTAAAGTAGTCGATTGCGACGATCAAGAATTTTATTTTCTTCTTTCCTGGTGGGAATGGTCCCATGATATCGATTCCCCATCAGGCAAAGGGCCAAGGTGTTGTTATTGGCGTCATTGGTTCTCCCGATTATGTCTGGATGTTGGCAAAACATTGACAACTGTCACAGGTTTTGACGAGGTTATTGGCGTCTTTCTGCAACATTGGCTAGTAATAACCGGCTTTAGTGCCTTTCCTGCCAGAGACCCTGCCCCTGCATGATTGCCACAGATTCCCTTATGTACTTTTCACAACACATAGTTAGCTTCTTCTGAGTTAGCACAATGAAGATATGGGAGGGAGTGTGCTCGTCTATACAAGACATCATCAATGATGACGAAGAGTGCAGCTTTGATGCGGATCTTTCGTTCTTCTGCCTTGTTTTCTGGGAGTTGTCCTTCTCTTAGGAAATGGATGATGGGATCCATCCAATCGTCCTACTTCATTATTGCTAATACTTATTGTCCTTCTATGCTGGGCTTTTTTTTTTATATCCATGTATAGCTCGAGGGCCATATCGTATTCATCTGACGATGATAATCTTGCTAAGAAATTTGCCTCTATATTCTTTGCTCTAGGAAGTAGGGTAAGACCTGTCAGATATCGTCGAAGTAGGGTAAGACTTGTCAGATGAGGGTCAAGTATTTCTGCATCCTTTCTTCCTTTGCTTCGTAGTCTCCTCTCACTTGGCCAATCACTAGCTGGAAATTTTCTTGGACGATCACATCTCTTGCTTCCAACGCTTTCGCTAGTTTTAAACCTGTTAGTAGGGCATCATATTCCGCTTCATTGTTTATTACTAGGAACTCCAACCTGACTGTATACTTCATGACTTCTCCTTCTAGTGATGTAAGGACTATCCCCACGCCTCCTGATTTTTTGGTGGTAGATCCATCAGTCTGCACCATCCATCTTTTTTGGGGGGCTTTTTCTTCATCTTCTAAATGGGTGAATTCTGCGATGAAGTTAGCTAGGATCTAGGCTTTGATTGCAACCCATGGCTGATACTCTATGTTGAACTAGCCCAGCTCTATGGCCCACTGAACCAGCCGCCCCACTGCGTTTATCTTGTTCATCATCTTTCTCATTGGCTGATCTGTCATGATGATGATGGGATGGGCTTGAAAGTAAGGGCAAAGTTTTCTGGAGGCGACCACTAGAGCAAAAGCGATTTTATCTAATTTCGAGTAGTTTGCCTCGACCCCTAGAAAAGCTTGGCTAGTATAATAAACTGGCTTCTGTACTGTTTCTTCTTCTCTGACCAATGCCAAGCTTATCGCCGTGTTGGACACTGCTAAATAGAGATACATCTTTTCCCCTATCACCGATGGACTCAATAATGGAGGTTGTGTCAGATATTCCTTTAATTTCTTCTGAGCTTCTTTGCACTCATCGATCCATTAGAAAGCCTTTTTTAGGACCTTGAAGAACGGCAAACACTTATCCGTTGCTCTAGAGACGAATCTGTTCAAACCCACGACTTTCCCAGTTAAGCTCTGCACATCCTTCACAGTCCTCAAAGATTTTATCTCAATTATAGCTTTTACCTTATTTGGATTTGCTTCTATGCCCCGTTGGGACACCATGAATCCCAAGAATTTCCCTAAATTAATAGCAAAAACATATTTTGCAAGATTTAATTTCATTTTGTACTAACGCAACGTGTCGAAGGTTTCTTTTAGATCGTCCAGATGATCCGCTTCGTCTTTACTTTTCACCATCATATCGTCTACATACATTTTTACATTCCTCCCTACCTATTGGGAGAACACACGGTTCACTAGTCTTTGGTATTGTTGGGAAATTTAGACCCCGGTTGATAGAATTAACAAATTTTTAAACCCAAGTTGTTAATTAGATTTATTATGAATAAATCTTGTTAAAATAAACAAACATCAATATCATGTCAATATCATGCACAACGGAATAGTAATTAGACAAGATATGATAACTCAGGAAAACCAATGAAACAAACTAGTTTCACAGTAAAAAACTTGACGGGAAACCTTCCCGAAAAGCAATTCACTATAGTAAAGAGAAGTTTTAGATCTAGTACAAAACCTTTGTCCCTAGACTCTACAATCCCTGTAGATGAACTTACAACAGAAACCCTCTACCGCTTCAAAACCTCTGAACTCTTTAATATATGAACGCCACCCTTTTGCACGGATCCCAGTATGTGACTAACTCCAGCAACTTGAAGATGTTGTTAGATGCAAAGTTCTTCACTTCATCAACAATGAAGATTAAGAAGTACTTGGTTACAAAACCCTAAGGTGCAAAAGATGCAGTAACTTCTTGCAAAGAGAATAAGGCACTAGGTCATTTTCTACATGTGTTCTCCCTATATAACGGCCTTTAAAATAAGCCTTATATATGTCTAGGATTGTAAGAAAAGAAACCCTACACATATATGCCAGCTAGGGCCAAAAATCAGATCTGGAAATTCTGATTTTGTAGATCTCGACAGATTCATCTTGTGTCAAGCTTCTATCGAGCTTCGTTCTTAAATCTCGATAGTTTCTGTCGAGGTATCTGTCGAACTTTAATGAACAGCTTTTCTTCACTTGTTTCTTGGTCCAATCTTCATGGCTTTAACACTTGATTTGAACTCTTGTTTCTTGAAGTACTAAACCCATCCTAGATCTACCCAATTACAAGTAAAGTGCATTTTGTCAAAGGATTAGCCAATTATATAAAATATATCTCTAACAATCTCCCCCTTTGGAAATCCATGACAAAATCACAACAAAACAAATAATCATGAGAGAAGTCTTAAATCACTAAACTCATAACCACTTGTTGTATTACAAAATAAATCTATCCCTATTACAAACTCTTGAAAAACTTTGCAAGAAAAGAGTTCACGGCATGATAGACTTTCACAACCTGTCTTTCTGAAACACTTAAACAAAACTCATCAAGGCATCATGTGTGAAACAGAAATAAGGATTGTGTACATAAAGAAACATGTGTATAAAGAGAGAAAAGAAACAACACATGTAGAGGTAGGTGAAGAAAAAATACATCATCATCATATATGAAAATAAAGATAAGCACAATGTATGTAAAAATGGTCACAAGACCGGTGTACAAGAAGCTAAAAGATGCTCCTAAAACAACAAGGAGGAAAACACTCCCCCTAACAAGATGAAACACAACTCCCCCTCACAAAGGCATGTATTTCTCCCCCTAACATGTAAAATCTTGAAAAGAAACCACATTTTCTCCCCCTTATTGTCATGATTGACAAAGGGTACAAGAAGCTATAAAGCTTCACTCGAGAAACATAAAGATGATCTAAGATGATCAAGGGACACAAGGAATCCATATAAATGCATGAATGTAATGAAACAAGATGCTATGGATGACAAGATAATAGAAAGATGCAAAACATGTGAAAAACAATGCATGCAAGAGGGTCTCGATAGATCGAGAAGCTGTCGAGCTGCTATACAATGCATGCAAGAGGGTCTCGATAGATCGAGAAGCTGTCGAGCTGCTAGCAGAGAGCACATAAAATTACCTTGATAGATCGAGATATGTGTCGAGAATCTATCGAGAAGCTACCCAGAAATCTCGATGGATCGAGAATTTGTCGAAAATGTATCGAGCAGACAAAGAGCACAGAAATTTGGCTCAATGGATCGACCTAGTTGTCGAGAAGCTATCGAGGTCAAATCTAGAAATCTCGATAGAAGAAACTTATGTCGAGCTGCTATCAAGATGCTGTCGAGAAGACAAAAGCTAGGTTTTTCAAGGGAGGAAAAACACACAAGATGAAAGCAACAAGATAGCTACTCAAACAAGCATCCAAGTAGCATGTTAAGCACTCAAACACAGCTCAAATCTAGATGTAAAGCATTTCTAGATCAAAAGACACAAATACATACTAAACAAGTCTAACCAATTTTATTTTTTAAAAACAAGTTAAGACAGTTTAGCAAGCATATATTAACACATGTATCCTTTGTGATGGCCAAATCACTATGTACTTGCACATGTATCAAAAGTAGCAAAGAGTATGCATGTTGTGTGTGAAAACATAACAAGTGTGCACAAGTTTCTCATATTATGACGATTTAAGATATGAGAAAATCAAATTCACTCACACATAATCATAACTGTTTGATGGGGACTATTACCTTTGAGGTACATCCTATAACTCCCACATCTCCTAGAAACACGCTTGCAATCATATTTAAAAGCATTTTGATTCTTTTTCCTTTTGTTTTTCTTTGCATATTTTTTCTTTTTGAGCATAGCATACATGGGCATATAAGAGAGAGAAGAAATACCCAATTATGTAAGCCAAAACATCATAATTTTGCTATGCCGAAGCACACAGATGTTATACATTATTGGCGGGCTTTAGTGGTGAGATGGTTATTTATGCCTTTCTCTTAGGATTTTCTAGTCCTTCTCGTCAAAAAGAGTGATATGAGTGTTAAGTATAAGAGATTACTTAATCGTACTCATCACAACCATAAGCCACAAAGCTCACTTGCTTAGTTGTGCATTGAGATGCTCATTTAAGCTACAAGAGATACAAAGTTTAGAAACTTTGTTTCAATGGCCATCCAAGGTACACAAGTACCAACATACACAAACACACACTGTTTTTGTATTTTTTCTGATTTTTCTCTTTTTATTTTGAAAAAAATAATAATAAACAACCAAACAAAAACAAACAAACAACATGAAAGCATGAAAGAAAGATGCAGATGCATGAAAGCATGATTCCAAAAGCAGATAAGAAATCAAGCAAAGAGAGTCCTACTTTAGATAGAAAGAAATAAAGTAGAGGATAGATAGAAAAGACAATTAAGTCTTAGGCTCCTTTCTCACCCACACAGCACGAGTCTTTGGCCGTGAAGATGAAAAGGCACATATCCTAGTATGTCTACTAAAGGACATAGAAGAATTAGAATTCTTCTGAAATTGAGTTAAAAAACTCAAGACTTTTAATAACTCTCCAAATAAAGGTGTTGAAACTTGAGAGGAAACCTGTGACCGTTTAGACAATTGCTTTTGAGGATGCAACTTAAAGCAATTAGGACGAATGTGTTCAGAAACACCCTAATAGTGACAAACATGAGTAATTTTTGAACTACTAGACTTCCTAGAGTGAGGTCTAACAAAAGATTTAGAATTAGCCAAATCAGTTTTGGATTTCATACCTTTATCACTTTTCTCATATTAGGGCACAAAGACAGTCTTTGAACTAGAAGCCGTGGAAGAGGAGGGGCCGAAGGAAACAGCATATCCTAAGTCAGTCTTATCAGAACTAGGCTTTTGAGCACTCAATACCTCATCAAGCTTTGCATTAGACATCCTCTCTATTTGAGTTCTAGCTTGACTAAGCTCTACCTCAAGATTCTTGACCTTCTCATCTAATAAGGTGTTCTCCGCAACAAGAGTCTCAACCAACCTTGTAGTCTCATCTAATTTGACTAATAGATCAGCTTTTTCAATTTTTACCTCATTAAGCTCTTTTCTACAAAGATGTAAAGCCTTTTCAGATTTTTATAAACCCAGTGCATAGCTTATCATAGGCTTCCTGAACAGTCAACTTCTTGGGTACTTCATCATCAGAAGAATCCTCACTATCACTAGCACTCTCCACAATCACCTTATCGGTTGTGGCAGCAAAAGCCATATAATGACTACATTCATCCTCATACTCATCAGAAAGATCGTACTCAGAATCACTCAAGGTAGCAACCAACACTTTACCTTTTGAATTCTTGGTATTTTCCTTCATAAGATAGTTTGGGCACTCTATCCTCATATGACCAAAACCTTTGCACTCATGGCACTGGATAAGGGGTTTCTCATTTTTGCCCTTCCTAGAAGATTCAGATTTCCTAGGGGCTTTGTTCTTATCCATTTTCAAATATTGGAGAAGCTTGATAATCTCATTAGCTATGAAGGTTAAGTCCTCATCCTCATCCTCATCCTCATCCTCATCTTCATCTTCAGAGTCATCACTCTCTTCCTCTATACCCTTAAGAGCCATGTTCCTACTCTTTCCACCTTTTCCTATTTTACCTAATCCCATCTCATAGGTTTGAAGGTTCCCTACAAGCTCAGTCAAAGGAATTTAATCAATGTCCTTCACTTCTTCAATGGCAGTGATCTTGGCATGGAATCTTTTAGGTAGGGACCTAAGAATTTTCCTAACAATTTTGGGTTTCGCAATAGATTCTCCAAGATTGAATGCAGAATTCACAATATACTTGAGTTTAGCGTAGAACTCATCAAAGGTCTCATCCTCCTCCATCCTTATTTCTTCAAAACTACTGGTGAGTCTTGGAAGCGTAACAGTCTTCACTACCTTGGTACCTTCATAGGTGGTTTCAATAATGGTCCATGCTTCCTTGGCAACTTCCGTGGATGATATTTTCTTGAATTCCTTATTAGTCACACCACTAAACAGAGCATTCAAAGCCCTACTATTGAAATTTGCCACTTTGATCTTTGCTTCATCCCAATCCACTGACGCTTCCTTTGGCTTAACCCAACCGACTTCAACAGCTTTCCATACTTTTTCATCAAGAGCCTGCAAAAAAAAAAAAAAAAAAAAAAAAAAAAAAAAACCTTTTATACAAACTTTCCAGTACGCATAGTTAGTACCATCAAATAAAGGAGGAATCAAAAGAGATTGTCCATGATCCATGACAACGGGGGTCAAGGATCACACTCAGGAAATTAATCCAATCAGAGTGAACCCACTCTAATACCACTTGTTGGAAAATTTAGACCCTAATTGATAGAATTAACAAGTTTTTAAACCCAAGTTATTAATTAGATTTATTATGAATAAATCTTGTTAAAATAAACAAACATCAATATCATGTCATTAACATGCACAATGGAATAGTAAATAAGACAAGATATGATGACCTAGAAAAACCAATGAAACAAACTAGTTTCACAGTAAAAAACCTAGGGGGAAACCTTCCCGAAAAGCAATTTACTATAGTAAAGAGAAGTTTCAGATCTAGTACAAAACATTTGTCCCTAGACTCTACAATCCCTGTAGATGAACTTACAGCAAAAACCTTCTACTGCTTCAGAACCTCTGAACTCTTCAATATATGAATGCCACCCTTTTGCATGGATCCTAGTACGTGACTAACTTCAGCAACTTGAAGATGTTGTTGGCTGCAAAGTTCTTCACTTCATCAACAATGAAGATCAAGAAGTACTTGGTTACAAAACCCTAAGGCGCAAAAGACGTAGTAACTTCTTGCAAAGAGAATAAGGCACTAGGTCATCTTCTATCGAGCTTCGTTCTAAAATCTCGATAGATACTGTTTCTGTCAAGGTATCTGTCGAACTTTAATGAACAACTTTTCTTCACTTGTTTCTTGGTCCAATCTTCATGGCTTTAACACTTGACTTGAACTCTTATTTCTTGAAGTACTAAACTCATCCTAGATCTACCCAATTACAAGTAAAGTGCATTTTGTCAAAGGATTAGCCAATTACATAAAATATATCCCTAACATGTATGTAGGCCTTGCATTGTTCAGTCCGAAGGGAATTACTTTGTAACAGTACAATCATTGGCTAATGATAAATGCAGTCTTCTCTTGATCCTCTTCGTCCATTAGGATTTGGTTGTAGTCAGAGAAAGCATCCACGAAACTAAGAAGCTTATGCCCAGCAATTGAATCCACCAATTGGTCAATTCTGGGTAGGATGAAGTTATCCTTCGAGCAAGCTTTGTTGAGGTTTGTGAAATCGACGCACATCCTTCATTTGCCATTGTTCTTCTTCACCATCACCACGTTTGCCAACCAATCTGGGTAAAAAACCTCCTTTATAAAGCCTGCTTCTAGAAGTTTTTCTACTTCTACTGTCACTGTATGGTCTGGTGCGAATATCCTTCATTTCTATTGCACTGGCTTGCATTCTGGATTAACAATGAGATAATGCAGGATGATCTCCCTATTGATTCCCGGCATGTCCTCATGCTTCCAAGCGAAAACGTCCTGGTTCTCTCTTAAAAGAGTAATTATCTTCGTCTTTTCTAAGGCTGAAAGTCGTGATCCTACTTTCAAAACTTTGGACGGATCTCCAAGGACGATTTTGATGTCTTGTGATGCTTCTGGTGGTTCGAAAATAGATTTTGGCTCGTCTATCGTCCATGTATGATTTTCTCCAGAGGCTAGAGTGGCCTAGTAACATTCCCCGGCGAGGACCTGGTCTCCTTGGATCTCTCCTATACCATGGGTTGTAGGGAATTTTACCTTTAGGTGGTAAGTCGATGTTGCTACTTTCAACTTGTTGAGTGTGGGTCGTCCTAGGATGACGTTGTATGTTGATGAACAATCAGTCTACCACGAGGAAATCAATCTCCTTAGAGGCTTGGGCCGGGTAAGTACCTGCAATTACGATCAGCCTGATGATGCCTTTAGGAATGATTCTGTCCCTGGTAAAACTTACTAAAGGAGAATTGAAAGGCCGAAGCCTTTCCTGGCTTAGCTTCATCTGCTAGATTGCAGGCAAGTAAATGATATTTTCTGAGCTCCTATTGTCAACCAGCACTCACTCGATGGATGTTGAACTCTTCTATCTTTAGCATTATTACTGATGGGTCATCATGTGGCTGTCTAACACCGCGAGCGTCCCTCTCTAAGAAGACGATGTCAGGTTCACTACTACTTGGTATCTTTGATAACAGGTAACGTGAGTGAATGTTGTTCACTTCCCTTGCATACGCCTTCTTCAAGGATTTTGAGGATCCTCCTACCACCAATCCACCTAGACGATGGTGTTGGATTTTGAAAGCTCAAATTTGTGTTAAAACACATGAGCTTGTTTAGACCCCAATTTTAAAATTACGGCTTAATTGATTTTACTCTAACTTATCTAAGTGCAGAACAAGAGTAAATGAAGCGCTATCATCGGATCTACTCTCTAAGCCATAAGCAAGCAAGCAACAATAAATGTAAAGCTTAAAGAGTAAGGGAAGAGAGATGCAAACACAAGATAACACCAAGACGTGTTATCGAAGAGGAAACCGAAAAACTTGGCGAAAAATAACTCCGTGACCCTTCAAGTCGAAATTGATCCACTAGTGAATAAGTTGGAGTACACAAATAATAAACGGCCTTCCAAGCCTAGTCTACCCCATGTACTTGAGCCCTCCAAGCTCCTGCTACCAACGGACTTCTCAAAGTTTTGTCTTCACTAGCTTTCCAAATCCCGCAATACCGCCTGATTGTATCCGCCAAGCCTCACCAGCTTCTTTTGGCAAATCCCCAAAACTTCCCAAACTCCAAAACACTCTAAAAAGGTATGGGTTATGTTTGGGTACAGATCTCCTCTTAAGCTATAACAATGGGAGAGGGAGAGGGAAAGGAGAAGAGACTACAAGGATTTCTCACTAAAGGATGAGTAGCTCTCTCTCTAAAAGGTGGGTGTGTTGTGTTGTAGAAACCATTTGTGAGGGTCCTTTTTTCGACAAAGTCTAGGCCCAAATTGAAGCAAGGACCCTGGGCCCGGTTGTTGTGGTTTGAAGGGATTGGACTTGGTTCACCGCAGCTAAATGGCTGTTTACAAACCAAGTGATGCACAGAGCAAGGATCCTACAAGAAATACATGCTAGCAAGCAAAAATATATTGGAACAGCAAGCAAAAGTGTGAAAAAAAAAATGCAGCAAATGGGATAACAGAGGACACGAATAAATGTTAAAGATCCTCAAGTCAATATCAAATATTTCGTTGCCTTTTCTCAATTACAGATTACAAAATGCTCACTAAGACATGTTACAAGGTCCAAATAAGCTCAAAAATTACAAACTTAGATGACTATTTAAGCCTTTAAGACTTGCAAAGTTTGAATCCCTTTGAATCCAAGTATGCTCTATAGTGGCTGTTTGGGATACCGGGAAATGTCTCTCTCTCCTTTTCTACTTTTCTGAGTTCTCACCGAGTTTTCTTCTATGATTTCGTTATGATTCCCCCCGCCTTTCTTCGATGTTGGCTACCTTCCCTTTTTGTAGTGTCATTCCAAGGGCCCTATTGATTCCCCTCCATTGCTCCCCTGGGTACCAAAGCCCGTTATGTTCCTATCACCCAAAAGACTGATTCTTTCCCTATTCCTCATAATTTCCTCCTTTTGGTGCTGTTTCTTTAAAAGCCCATGGCTGACTTTCCATTCCAGGGTGTGCTTTACGGAGCAGTTCTTGATTTCTCATTTTTTTTCCAAGCTTCTCACCCTTTCAAACTCAGCTTTTGGTCGTTCTCTCTCTTTGTCATTTTTCCCAAGTGGGCAGAATCCATTCCTGCTAGGTTGAAGGTTTTCCCTGCTACTTCCCCTTATAGCTCCTTATTCTGGGTTCCTTGAGGTACCATCCCTTTGCTTATGAATGGCTATCCTAAGCTTTCAGCTTTCTTGCTGCATCACTAGTCGCTTGAGAAGGACATATCTGCCCTTCGTTTCTTGTGCCTTTTTTGGTATTCCCCTTGAGCTGTCTTAATCCCACCTTACGCGTCCCGGGGATCCCGAACCTTTGACAGCCTCCGGGATCCCGCCTTAGTTCTTCCCACTAGACTCTTTCCAATTCTCTAATATAGGCAGGCTGAGCCTTCTCTCTTTCTTCCCTTTATTTTATGAGTTCTAAGGCCTGTCCAATGTGGGTTTTGGGCTTATCATCCTTTTCCCTTGTGGTAAGCTCAATCTGTTTCAGATTCATTTTTTTTTTTATGGCCCATTGTGCTATTTCTTTGAGCCTTGGTGTTGTGATTTTTTAGACCTCAACATTTAGCCCCCCAAGCTCATGGGTTGCCCGCAGCCCACGTGTGAGTAATTTAGGGTTTTGGTTTCCGTAGGATTTCCTTCTTCACTATTTTAAATATCCTTGGGTTCCCTCTTTTCCTTCCTTCAGGATCCTGACTTTCCTGCTGCCTTTTAGTATCTTGGCCTCCTTTGCATGTCACGTTTCTTTCTTTCATAACTTCCCCCATTTGCACGGGACGTGGCGGTTGAGTTATGGAGTGGAAACTTCCTCCACCTACCTTTTATGTTTCCCGTAACTTCCATTAATAACTGCTAATAACTCTCCCCTTCAAAATTAATTTTTTGGCAATTGGCGCGCCTTTCCATAAATTCTCTTCTCCAATTGCTCTTTGTGTCTTTATTGCAGGCGCTTCATACTCTCTCTTCTCTTCCCTGAATCTTCCATTCCCAAATCCAGATTCTTCCTTTCAATCAATCCGCTACTCCCCTTTTTGTGCTCTTCATTCCTCGATTCTCCTTACTTCCTGACATACTCACTACTCTGATGGCTTCCTCTTTTTCTTGAAAAATGAGAGAGCGTATTCCCAGCCCCTCTGAGGGCGAGAGCTCTTCTGGTTCTGCGCAGGGCTAATCTTATGAGATCACTGAGCGCCCAGCCTTTCCCCTACGAGACCCTTGGTACACCCCTAGTTTATTCTTCCCTCAAGTGTCTCATAGTGAGGCCCCTTCATCCCCTCACGCCTGGGTATTCTCCGGTCAGGCAGGCTTTGCCAGTTTCGCTCAAGTCCCAGACCCTAGAGAGATTTTGGATCTCCAGATCAGGCGGGGATCTCGAGAGGCGGTCCCCATCTTCTTTGATTTCATTCCTGGGAAGATCCAAGGTTAGCCCATCTGGGTGGATAAGGAACTCTCTGATGCGGAGTTTGTAGGTTGCCTGGAGCGCGCCGGGATTCTGAAGGCAGTGGCAATTTCCAGGAATCTTGAAGGTTTTAGAGACGCTAAAGGTCTTAGGCATCTGGTACGCCGTTGGTGCCCTTCTTTTCATACTTTTTTCTTCTCTGTTGGTGAGCTGATGATCACCCTAGAGGATGTGGTTAACAACTTCCTCCTTTCGGTGTTCGGGGATGAGAACCCCTTTGATATTGATCTTTCTGAAGAGGACCTCAAGGTAGAAGACAAGTTGTTCGGTCCTGGTGTGAAACTAGCAAGGATGGGTAAATGGGTTGTGAATCTTTCGCGATAGAAAAACAAGGAAGTCAGGCGAGCTGGGTTCCTAGCGTTTTGGCTTAGCAAATTTATGTTTAGTGAGTTCCTCGGGTACGGGGTCAAGTCTGTTTTCTTTCCGTTGGCAATCAAATTGGCCCGAGGTGCTCAGTATCCTTTAGCCCCCATGTTCTTGGGCCATGTCTATTCTCAACTGGACCAACTTCACAGAGACGAAGTTGAAGGTGATTCTTGCTACGCGATCACTTCATCTCTCCACTGTGCCATCCTCCAGGTTTTCATGTGGGACCGTTCTTCAGTTACTTTAGCAAAGTGTAGAAATTTGAAGTTTGTGAAAGATAAATTCCAGGGATCCCCTGATGTAATTAAGGGTCTGTGTGGAAGTTCAACTAATAGGCATCCTATTATTTTCCATTGGACCAGTTTGAAAGGTGGCGGTCTTAATTTGGTTGAGTTGTTTGATCAGGCAGGGCATTTGCATTGGCGTTCTCCCCGAGAGTTCGGCCCCATCTTTTCTTACTTCTCCAGGGAATAATTTTGATTTACGTCGTGCTGATGAAGGTAGTTTAGCCTACCTAGCTTGTGTTAGTCCCTCTTGGCTTCTAGTACCCTCTTCGAATGGCCCCAAGTATACTCATTACTCAGCACACCGGGTACTCCGGCAGTTTGGCTTCAATCAGGATATTCCCCCGGCATTTAAGGTAGTAGTACCCTCTCTTCCTTCTTTGGACCCGTTTCTGAGACTCCAGGCTTTCTTCTATTGGTCATAGAGAAGCCCTCAGTTTGTAGTGCCTCATTCCCAGAGAGGAGTTTTTGCCTCCAGTGGTTATGCTGGCTATTGGAGAAGAGTACAAAAGTCTTTCACTGATTATGTTGGTTCCAGCACGATTGGGAGAGTCCCCAATCCTATCATTCTCTCTGCTCCCACATCCAACAAGCGCCTATCCCTCCCTACTAATGGTATTATATCTGCTGTTGTGAGTAGCAAGACAGGGTTTGCGGAATAGCATGCTTCCAAGAGAGGTTGGGTGGCTTATGCATAGGATTTTCCAGAAACTTGGTCAGGATGTGACCTCATTATTGGTACTTCTTCTAGGGTGCCCATTAAGAGAGGGGCAGTAGAGGTAATTGGTGCTACGACTCCTGTAGGTAAAGGTAAAGAAAAAAGGATAAAGCAGGAAAAGTTGAAAGAAGCTGAACTTGAAGAAAGTACAGAGGGTGCCGAAGCTAACCCTGAGACAAAAAGGAGGAAGACTAGGAAATCTCAGAAGCAATTGGTGATTTTTGAGGAAACCGAGAGAATAGGCTCCCCTATAGTGGGAAAGGAGGTGGTACAATCTTCAGCCACAAGGGCCTGAGTGAAGACCAAGGTAGAGTCTTCTCTCTCCCAGGTTCCTGTGAGTTCTTCAGTCCATGGTTCTTTGGGATCCCCTGATTTTGTACCTCAATCTCCCTTGCGACCCTCTGGGCGTACCCGTAGTAAACAAAAGACCATTGGAGACCCTGTAGAGAGAGAAAGAAGGGCAAAGCCTCTTTCCTTCTTCTCTCGTTTATGTTACAGTAGCTTGTTGTTGTTGTAGTGTTTTCTTTTAAACTGATCAGTGATTATTTTCCTTGTAGTCCAAGCGTAAGTCGGACCTCAAGAAAGGTAGAAGTCAATCATCTGGTGATGATGTGGTATGGCCTTCTCCTGTTCATGCTTTTTTCTGTTCATGCTTTTTTTTTTTTTTTTTTGCAGGTGGAAGTACCTCCTCCTACGACTGGTAGGATTTTTGAGGAGGAAGCGGTTGCAGCCCCCTCTGCTGCATCCCCAGGCGTGGAAGAGGAGCCCCCTAGTGGCGACATGACTGAGGAGGCTGGGCAACCAATGTAGGGTGTCCAGGCTACCCAGGATCCTAAGGCTTCCCAGCTTCTTGTTTCCTAAGATCCCCAGCCCGAGCAGACTCCTAGTCCTATTAGAATTGTGTCAACTCAACTTGTGCTAAGCAAAGAACCCTTGGGAGGCGCGTCTCTACCCATACAAGTAGATGAGTCCCTATTCTCTCCTTATAAAAAAGACTTACTCCTACCTCTCTTGTACTTTTTTTTTTTTTTTTTGAGTTCTCGTTTCCTCTTCTCCTTTTAGGTCAAACTAGTGTGAGATCTGTCCCTGAAGCTTCCTCTTCTTTGGAATCGGAGGGTTCTGAAGGTGGGCGTTGCTCGCCCTTACTGTGCTTTCTTTCCTTTACTCTTTTTTTTATGCCCCCCCCTTATCTTTTCTTCCTATGGCGAAGCCCTTAGTGTCCTTACCTTCTTTTAGCCACTTTGCTAAGGTTTCTTCACCCTTTCTTCAACGTGCTGTGTGTTCTGTCACAGGGTCTTCCAAGCAATCAGAGGAGCAAGAGGAGGAGGCTCCACCCCAAGAAGCCGATACTGGTTCCCCCCTCTTTTTTTTTTTCTTTTTTTTTTTTTTTCTTTTCTTACTTTACCTTTCTTCCTTGGCTCTTTCCCCCCTTTTGAACTATGTCTGATTTTACAGGCGCCTACATAGGTGTTAAAGATCCTGAGTTTGTAGTTCCTGGAGTGGCAGTGGGATCTGCTCAGGTTGCTGACCCTTAAACCATCCAGAAGGCTGAAGGTTCCTTAGTCCCTACTAGTGGATATACAACAATGGGGGAGGCTCCGGCAGTGGCTGCTTCAGCTCCTGACTCAGGGCTTGCTACCTTCCTGACCCGCTTTGACCTTTTGGAGTTCAATAGCCTTCCTACCAGCCATTTTCATCGCTTTGGGCCTTCCTATGGCAGCTTCTTGCGCTTCTCCGTGCCTGCGAAGGGTCTGCCATTGCTGGAAGGATTGGTCAGAGCTCATGGAGATTTTACCAGTGGTTTTAGGGGAGGTGCGTTTTTGGGCAACATCTTGATGGAGCTACTGTGTGCTATGCTGATCTCCTTGAGGAATTCTTCTCTAGACTCTTTATTTGAAAAGAAGCTTTTGGAATGGAGGGGGGGTGGTGCAGGATCTTTTAGTAGCCAAGTTCAACCTGTCCTTCTTGCTAGAGCATTTGCGTTCGCTGGCCCACATGCTATTCCAGAGGCAGGCTTCCAGGAATATAGATGCTGAGATTGCTGTTGCTGATGAGGCCTTAGCTTATGCTCACAAGGTTCTGCAGGATTTGAAGGTTAAAAGGCAGAGGGTTCTCTCTTCTTCAGCTATTCCTACTGCTTCTCCAGATGGTTCCTTGTTGGCTGGCCTTATTCCCTAGCTTTCCCCCCTCCTTTTTTTTAGCTAGTTCAAATATGTATTTTCTTTTCAAACAATTCTGGCTTTTCTCCCTCATTTTCTATGACATGGATCTGTACTTGTGCTTGTTTTAAGGCTGCTTCTAACTTTTCAATAGCATGTAGGTCTGTTTTTCTCTTTTTGTGTATTGTTTTTCTTTCTTCTTTTTGTACCGAGTCCTAGGCCATGGTCCCTACAAGTTTTTTTGTAGGTCCTGGATCAGGTACCCTGGTGGTTGTTTTGCTGTGTAGGTACTAAGCTGGGTATACTGAGTGCTTTCACCCTTTTTTTTTTCTTTTCTTTTTTTTTTTTTTTTTAAGTCCCAGATCATGAACTTGGCAAGTTCTCTTTTTTCTTATATTTTTTTTTCAAGTACTGGGCTAGGTATCCTGGACACTTACTTTTGCCCGTGATCCTAGACCATGTATTTTGAACTAATTGTAAGGTGGGTCCTGGGCCATGTGTCAAAGTTCTTCTCTTTTCTTTTTTCTTTTTTTGCCTTGGCCCAGGTATCCTCCATCAATTTTGCCCAGATTTGGACTTTGCAGTATTTAATTTAGAATTTAATAACTGAAGGGAAATAAGAGAGATTTCATTGAATTAAAACACAATTACCATCTAGGGAACACAGAAAAGTAAGGATCACAGAATGTCCTTCTACTATGGGTTCCTGAACAAAATTACTTAAACAAGAATTCATAACAAAAGCAAAGAAATGATGAAACACTTAGTAGGTTGGAGAGTCGACAAAAGGGGTCTCGATGTACTGAGATATCTCCTTCCCTTATGCATAGTATTGTTTCAGCCATTTCCCATTTATGGGATCTGTCAGGAATGTCCCATCTTCTTTCGTGAGGTAGTAATACCCACTATCATGGGCTTCCCTGATGATGTAAGGCCCTTCCCACTTTGGAGCAAATTTGGAGGGTCCTGGGAGGTTCCTTCTTACATGTTTTGCTGTTCTTAACACTAGCTGGCCCTCAATAAAAGCCCTCGGGTGTACTGTCCGTGTATATGCCTTAGCCATTCTCTGCTGGTACCTTAGACTTCTCCTTCTGGCCACCTCTCTTTCTTCATCTAACCCCTCCAAATCCGCCAATCTCCTCTAATTGTTTGTATCCTCGATGTCCGCCTAGTTTTCTTCAAGTACTACTCTTGGTGTAGGGATAACCAATTCTACAGGACTGATGGCTTTTGTCCCATAGACTAGGGAAATGGTGAGAATCCTATGGTTGTTTTCATAGAGCTCCTGCATGCCCAGAGTACATCTGTCAAGTGATCACTCCATTTTCCCCCGTACTCATGTTTCATTTTTTTAAGGATCTTTAGCACCACCCTATTAGTGGCTTCAGCCTAGCCATTTCCTTGCGGGTAATATGGTGTAGATCTTCCATGCTTGATGTGATATGCCTCAATCAGATTCTTTATATCCTTGTTTATGAATGGGGTCCCATTGTCACTGATCAGTTTCCTGGGGATCCCGAACCTTGTAATGATGTGCTTCCGAATGAAGTTTGCCACAACTGCTCCAGTGGCCTTTTTCAAAGGGATAGCTTCTACCCATTTTGTAAAGTACTCAGTGGCCACTAGGATCCAAATGTAACCATGGTTTATTGGCCCTATGAGATCAAGCCCCCAAGTGTGGAAAGGCCATGGTGTAGTCATATCCTGTAGTACATTTGGGTGAGTGTGAATTGCATCTCCAAGGATTTGATAGGCATGGCATGTTTTGACCAGTTCCTCGGAGTCCTTCTTCATTGTTGGCCAATAGTACCCCAGCAGTAGTAGCTGTTTGTAGAGTCTTCTTTTCCTTGGGTGACTCCCACAATCACCGGAATGGACTTCCCTAACTACTTCTCTGGCTTCCCTTGGCCCTAGGCATCTTAGGGGATCCTCGTCGTACCCCTTTTTGAACAGGATCCCGTTTTGTAAGAAGTACCTCTCTACAAGTTTCTTGAGCCGGTGCGCTAATGTCTTATCAGTTGGTAGGATCCCTTGAGCCAAGTACTCCATGAATGGAGTTCTCCAATCTTCTGTAACAAATACAGCATAGCTTTCTTCCTTGTTTATTGAGAGTAGACATTTTTGGTTCTGTATAGGCTGATCTTTTCCGCAACCCCACAGGCCTGGTTGTGTAATTCTTCTAATCTCAGCTTTCCTTTCTCCTCACTGATACACCTGGATAAGATCCCCCCAGGCAGCCTCCTGTATAGCTCCCCTTCTATCAAAGTGTAGTCTTTCAGCTCCTTGATACTTCCTCCATATCCTGCCTCTTTCATTTTTTCTTTGACCCCGCTCCTCCAATCTTGCTACTCTGGTTCTTCTGGGAACATCCTCTTAAGGATCCTTATTATGGAATGTTCCTGTCTACTTACCCTTATCAGAACGTCTTTTCCTTTGAATGGCACTTGGGATCCTAGGGTGGCCAGTGCATCAGCGAACCTGTTCTCACTCCTCTAGGTGTACTCTATGCTGAAAGTCTGGAATTCCTACTCCAACCTTTGCGCCCAAGTCCTGTAGGCTGCCAAACTCTGCTCTCTCAGTGCAAAATCACCTTTCACCTGGGAGACCACAAGATTAGGGTCTCCTAAGACTCTCATATGCTTTACTCCTATGCTGAGTGTCATGGTTAACCCAGTCAGGTATGCCTCGTACTCAGCTACATTATTTGAACAGGAAAACCCAAGCTTGAGAGACAAAGGCATGGTGTCCCCATCTTCACAACTTAGCACAACTCCCACTCCATTTGAAGTCGTGGTTACAGACCCATCAAATCTCATTGTCCACTTCTTTCCCTGGACTTCTGCCACTGCCACCTCCCCTAAGATCTCGTCACTTAACGAGCACTCTTCCTTTCCTAGGAACTAGGCTAGCAGATCTGCTATGGCTTGGCTTTTGACGGCCTTAGGGGTCCTGAGGTCAATGTCGTATTGAGAGAGCAGGACCAGCCACTATGCTATCCTGCCTGTTAAGAGAGGCTGATGCAGGAATGCTTTTATGGGGTGTGACTTGGTCACTAGAAGGATCTAGTGAGATGAGAAATATCGCTTCAGCCTTTGCAATGCGTAGATGACTACTAGGCAGGCTCTTTCTATCCTGGGGTACCTAGTCTCAGCATCCTTAAGTGTCCTGCTCACGTAGTAAATTGGTTGCTCATTCCCATCACCATCTTCCTGTGCTAGCAGGGCTCCTATTACCTGGGAGTTTAATGCTAAGTATAGCAGCAGGGGTTGCCCTCGTACTGGTGCTTGAAGGGTGGGAAGATGATTCATGATCTGTTGGATCCTTTGAAAGGCTTCTTGCTGCTCGCCTCCCCAGGTGAACTCAGCCCCCTTTTTCAACAGTTTGGATAAACCACTTGTTATTGAAGCCAATCCTGGCACAAACCTCCTAATGTAGGAGACTCTCCCCAGGAAGCTTTTAAGCTCCTTTACTGTTGTAGGCCTTTTCATTGTTGTAATGGCTGTGGCTTTTGCTGGATCCACACTTATGCCTCTGTGATGTACTAGGAACCCAAGAAATTTTCCAGCAGATACCCCAAAGGCACACTTTCATGTGGTTCATGCATAGTTTGTACTTCCTGCACCTTTCAAAGACTTGCTCAAGTATCTGAAGGTGTCCCGTTCTAGTTTTTGATTTCACCACAATATCATCCACATAGTCTTCCATCTCCTTATGCATCATGTCATGGAAGATGGTTGTCATGGTACGCTGGTACGTGGCCCCTGCATTTTTGAGGCCAAAGGACATCACAGTGTAATAAAAATTCCCAATTGGAGTCCTGAATGCCGTCTTCTCCGCATCTTTGGTAGCCATGCGAATTTGGTTGTACCCACTATACCCATCCATGAATGAAAACATAGAGCTTCCTGCAGCCGAGTCCACAAGGAGGTCGATGTTAGGCAAATGGAACTCATCTTTTGGACATGCCTTGTTCAGGTTGCGAAAGTCCACATAGCAAGGGATTTGGCCATTCTTTTTCTTCATGGGTACTATGTTGGAAAGCCACTTGGGGTGCTGGATGGGCTTGATAAAACCAGCTACTAGTAGTTTCTTGACTTCTTGAGTTATCTAAGCTTCTACATCAGTGTGAAAGACCCTGGCTGGTTGGACTACTGGCTTGACTCCTGGGTCCACATTGAGAGAATGGACCACCAGTCCTGGGTCTAGACCAGGCATCTCATCATAGGTCCATGCGAACACATCCATGTATTTCTGGAGTAAGGTCACTAATTGTTCCTTTTCTTGTGTTGCCAGCTAACTACTAATGAAAACAGGCTTCTGGGATCCCAGCTTGGCTCCCAAGTTTATTTCTTTTAGTTCCTCCTCAGGCTGAATTTGGGCCTCTTCAACTGGTTCCCCTGGGATCTCTTCTTGGGCCATCATAGAATCTGGTGGTCCGAGACCCTCCTGCATGATGCATTCAGGCCCCGCGTGCCTTCACAAATGATAAATCAACCTTCCTCTGGGTTCTCGCTTTACAGTACATTCCCGAGATCCTGAGGCGCTGGGCTCCCGCTTTTGCCTTTTCCTTTCCAAGAGGTTTCTCAGGTCACGGGTACCCCCTCCCTCTTCTTCTTCCAGGATAGGTGCTCCTGGGGTCCCGGACGTGGGAGTCTCATCATCTGGTTCCAACTCATCACAAAACATTGTTTCCACAAAGTTCACCTCTCCTTGGCTGAAAGGGTTATAGTTGGCAGGAATTCTTACGGGCCTCCCATTCAACCTTCCTTTAACACATTGATGGTACGTGGATGGAATAAGGTGGTGCTTATAGAGCCATGGGCATCCCAACAGTACATGGTAGGAAACCTCTGAATTGATCACATGAAATCTTGACAGGGCCACTATTGGTCCTACTCTTAAGGCCAGCTACACATATCCTTCAGTTGATTCTGCTAATCCTCCAAATCCAGTTATCTCCATGAGAGCCCCCAGGATCCTCCTGCTAGTCAGGCCCATGGCTTCCAGGGTACTCAGGGCTATGAGGTTGAGTGATGCCCCCTGTGTCTACTAATGCTCTTCTAACTTGGACACCATTTATGGTGGCCATTAGATAAAGGGGTCTATGGTAGTCTGGATGCTCAACCTCCATGTCCTCATCAGTGAAGGTTATTGCATTGGTTGTCTCCAAGTAAGCTCGACTAGTATGGGATTCTGCTGTGAAACATTCCATTCCTGAATCTGCTACTATACTCATGAGGGACTCTGTGGCCACCCTTCTTGCTTCTGGTCCAAATCCCAACTGGTTAAATAGCAACCTGAACTTGGGATTCTTCTGGAGAGTCCTGACTGTGCTCGGGTGGAAAGATCCTTCAGATTCTTCTGCTTCTGCTAGGTTCCCATGGATCACTACAGCCACCACCCCTTTCCCTTTATGGTTGGGCAGGGGGTTCCTTTGCACTTCTGGCTCCTTTTGAGTGAGCTCCAGGGTTCCTTCTCTTAGCTTTTTGTGAAAGAGCCTACGGAGGGTCCAGCAGTCCTTGGTAGAGTGCTTGACATAATGATGAATCCTGCAAAACAAAGGGTTCTTCCTTTCTTCCTCAGTCGGTGGCCTAGACATGGTAAAAGGCCTAACAATTCCATCCCCAATCCATTTGTCTAGGATATGGTTCAATTCCTCTGCGGTACATGGGATTACTGGTGGTTCCTCGAACACTTTCCCGTCGGGCCTCTTCCTTTTTTCTCCCACTGATGCTGTCATGGCCTGGGGTACTAGCACCCTCTTTGTTCTCATAGGCTGTGCTGTCCTTCTAGTTCTTTGTAATAGGTCAGTAAACTAAGTGATGCATAAATTTTTAAGGTTGAGCCTGTAATCAAAGAGCATGTTGGAGATGCAAGTCTCCACGAGTTCCTTTTGTTCATGGTCTCCATAACAGTCTAGAGAAATATCTTTAAATCTTTTGATGAATTGGACAGGACCTTCTCCAGGACTTTGTCTTACCATCTGAAGGCTTTGGGAAGTAACCTTGTCCTCACCGGGGTAATACTTTGCACAGAACCTCTCCATCATTTCGTCCCAAGTCTCAATGGACCCAGGTCTCAGCGTGGTGTACCAAGTATATGCTCTGTCCACTAGGGACTTAGCAAACTCCCTTAGGTATAGTTCTCTGTCTCCTGCGTAGGGGCCCATAGTGTGGATAAATCTACTCACGTGTTCCACAGCACTTCCATTTCTTCCATCAAAAGGATGGAACTTCGGGGGTTCATATCCTTTGGGATATGGCTTACCAAGGAGTTCTGGTGGGAATGGGGGATCCCGGGAAAATTTCTTGGGGATCCTTGAGAGTTTTTCCCTTTCTTGCTCCAAAAAAGCATTAACATCCGCTAGCGTCAGGTACTGGGGGTTGCCACCCCCTCCTACTACTGACCCACCCTCCGGTTAGGCTCTGTCCTAGTTGACCACAGGGGGGACATTGTCCCTGATTTCCTGTGTCCTGCCTTCTTTGAGAAGGCTAATTTCTTGCTGCAAATCTTTCAACATTTCTGCCAATCGAGCCACAGGGTCTGGCTCTTGTCTTGCGCGTCTTTGGCCTAATACAACTTCCTGTTCTACCAGAGGCACCTCATTCCTCTGCCTAGAGGCCACTTCATTTTCTCCCACGGGCTCAAAGGCCGCAGGTGGCACATTGGTTCCTTTGCTGTTCCTTTGCCTTGGAGCCATGCTTTGCAAAGGGACTGCTTCTTCCCTCTTCTTTACCCAGTCCCCAGTGAAGTCGCCAAAATGTGAGGGGCCTTTTTTTGACAAAGTCCAGGCCCAAATTGAAGCAAGGACCCTGGGCCCGGCTGTTGTGGTTTGAAGGGACTGAGCTTGGTTCACCGCAGCTAAATGGCTGTTTACAAACCAAGTGATGCACAAAGCAATGATCCTACAAGAAATACATGCTAGCAAGCAAAAATATATAGGAACAGCAAGCAAAAGTTTAAAAAAATTTAAAAAAAGGCAGAAAATGGGATAACAGAGGACACGAATAAATGTTAAAGATCCTCAAGTCAATATTAAATATTTCATTGCCTTTTCACAATTACAGATTACAAAATGCTCACTAGGACATGTTACAAGGTCCAAATAAGCTCAAAAATTACAGACTTAAATGACTATTCAAGCCTCTAAGACTTGCAAAGTTTGAATCCCTTTGAATCCAAGTATGCTCTATAGTGGCTGTCTGGGATACCAGGAAATGTCTCTCTCTCCTTCTCTACTTTTCTGAGTTCTCACCGAGTTTTCTTCTATGATTCTGTTATGATCCCCCCCCCCCTCCCTCGCCTTTCTTCGATGTTGGTTGTCTTCCCTTTTTATAGTGTCATTCCAAGGGCCTTATTGATTCCCCTCCCTTGCTCCCCTGGGTACCAGAGCCCGTTATGTGCCTATCACCCAGAAGACTGATTCTTTCCCTATTCCTCATAATTTCCTCCTTTTGGTGCTGTTTCTTTGAAAGCTCATGGCTGACTTTCCATTCCAGGGTGTGCTTTAGGGAGTAGTTCTTGATTTCTCATTTTTTTTCCAAGCTTCTCACCCTTTCAAACTCAGCTTTTGGTCGTTCTCTCTCTTTGTCATTTTTCCCAAGTGGGTAGAATCCATTCCTGCTAGGTTGAAGGTTTTCCCTGCTACTTCCCCTTATAGCTCCTCATTCTGGGTTCCTAAAGGTACCATCCCTTTGCTCATAAATGGCTATCCTAAGCTTTCAACTTTCTTGCTGCATCACTGGTCGCTTGAAAAGGACATATCTGCCCTTCGTTTCTTGTGCCTTTTTTGGTATTCCCCTTGAGCTGTCTTAATCCCACCTTACGCGTCCCGGGGATCCCGAACCTTTGACAGCCTCCGGGATCCCACCTTAGTTCTTCCCACTAGACTCTTTCCAATTCTCTAATATAGGCAGGCTGAGCCTTCTCTCTTTCTTCCCTTTATTTTATGAGTTCTAACTAGGGGTGTCAATTCAGATTAGCGTGTCGGGTTCGTGTCATGTTGAGATAGGAGTATTCGACTAAATGGCTCAACCCTAACCCGACCCATTTAATAATCGTGTCATGATCCTTCAACCCTAACCCGACCTATTAATAAGGCGGGTTGACCTGACCCAACCCATTTGACACGCTTAATAAATGAGTCGTGTTAGGTTGACACGAATGTAACACAACTCATTTCAACCTGCATAATATTAAATATAACATCCATCTAAAAATAATTTTTTTTACATCCCAAAAAACAGTGCATACACTTCAAGTCTTCAATCCACATTCAAAATAATATAGTTCAACAAAAATAAAACATTCATCTAGAAATAAGTTCTTTACACTCCAAAAGAAGTGCATACACTTTATCCCAAATTCAAAATAACAAAGTTTAACAAAAATAAAAATAACTTAGTTCAACAAAAATATAATATTCTTGGAACTCACCAAATGCTAAGTATCAATATTGAAAGAATTTGAGTAAATAGTAGACTAATCCTAACTATGACCATGATTATCATCCATAGATTCTTTGTTGATGTCCAAATTCATAACATCTTCCACAAGCTCATCCAATTTCATTTATGCAAGTTCTATGCCAAAAAAGAAAAAAGAAAAAAGAAAAAAGTACTAGTAGTTTTAGGGTCTGTAAAGTTTCAATTTCCAATTATATCCCTTGAAAATTTTTGTAATTACTCACTTTTCTTTTTAAATTTAAAATATATATTGGATATAAAAGGTATTTGACAAATCTAAAATAAAATAAATATTTATTTGTTATATGAATTAAACGGGTTGTATTAAGTGGGTCATTTCGGGTTGAAACAAATAAATTGGCGTGTTAAACGTGTCTATTGCGGGTTACGTGGGTTGACCCGCTTATGACACGTTTCTTATTGTGTCACTTTCAGGTCAACCCATTTATGACCTAAACCCATTAAGGCCCAACCCTAACCCGAAAAAATACGTGTCGGGTTCGTGTCGTGTTCACGGGTTGGGTCGAACATTGACACCCCTAGTTCTAAGGCATGTCCAATGTGGGTTTTGGGCTTATCATCCTTTTCCCTTGTGGTAAGCTCAATCTTTTTCAGATTCACTTTTTTTTTATAGCCCATTGTGTTATTTTTTTGGGCCTTGGTGTTGTGATTTTTTGGACCTCAACACCTTTCTAGGGTTTTCTCTGTGAATAGTCTCTTTTACTTTTGTGAGTAATGAGAGTATATATAGTATGGGTGAAGGGTAAGAAAGTCACACTTAAAATCTTCCAGGCAGAGAGTTTCGCGGGTACCTCGCGAGATGGCCTGTCTCGCGAAGTACTCGCGAAATACAGTCTAGCACTTGACTCTTCAGCTTCTAGCATGTGCTTATCACGTGGCCTTTTCACGGGAAGCTTACTCGCAAACTTCTTGCGAGCTAGTCACGAAATTGCACTGATCTTCATTATATGCTTGATTCTTCACCAACTTAATACTAAACCCAATACAATAAAATCCCACAAAATATAAGGAAATAAATTAATGCAATTACAACACTTTTTGTCATGAAATAAAGTCAACATAAAACATAGTTGTAAATCATAACTTTACAATCTCCCCCTTTGGCTATTCCATGACAAAACACCCTATAACAGACTCTACACTTAAACGTGGGTTTAAGAACAATGGCAAAACTCACTCACACCTAAATTTAAAACCTATAATGAACTTGGAACAAAATACCTGTATCCTGAAACACTTGCACAAAATATGTTAGACCCTCAAGGTAAAGCAAGTAATAAAGGACAAGTATAAAGTAACAAGTAAAATGCGAGCAAGTAAACATGATGTGAAACATATGAGCAACTTAATCAAACACAAAACAGTCATATGAAAATTACTACAATGATCATATAGCAAAGCAAAAAATCATCTGAACATGCAACCAATAAAGCACAATAGCATAAGAATGTATGCATGTCCAGCACACAAATACGATGCGATGAGAGCAACAAAGCATAGATACTAAATGTAACTCAAAGCACTATAAAGCAACAAGAAAACAAATATAAAGTAAAACAAACAAAACAAGGTTTTCTCATTAAAAGAAATGTCTTCTTACTCTTGGTATATGCATCTCCCCTATGGAATTTCTCCCTCTACGAATGTGGACAAGATAGAATTTCTCCCCCTAAATATGTGCACAAGAGTCATATAAAAATGACGATACACTCTGATATACTCTCTAATATACTCTCCCCCTTTTTGTCACGAATAAACAAATAAATCAAGTGGAAGGAGGGAAAGAAAAGAAGATATGAACAAGGGTATTGATGCATGAAAGGTGCAAGATGAATGAGAAAATGAAGCTCAAACAAAAGACAAAACATCTTAAGAACACAATGCTACAAAACATAAAGTAAACATGACATGTTAAGGATGATGGAACAAGATATAGACCAATACATGACATAGACACAAGAACATGTTATATGTGCTAAAAGATCTAAAAAGACTTAACTAGCATAAGCAAATGCAAAACATGTCAAGTGATAGAGTATGTGCATCAATGGTGCATTTAGTGTGCATGTGAGATGCATGACCAATACATGAGCAAACACTCACAAAATAAAGTGTGTAAAACACACAACTAATGATCAAAACATGATAAACATGCATAATCATGGTAATCCCCAAAAGAGTGAAAAAATGACATAGAGGCATTTTATCAAACACTTAGAGTACACACACTACACATGTATGTTAAACAATGCATGAACATATGAAAATCTTACCTAAATACATGTTATTTCTGCCACAAATAGCCAACATCCAAAGGAAATCATCATTTAAAACAAAACCCAATAAAAAAGATTGACAAAAATTAAGTTTTCCAACCCCCATTTGAGAAAATCTCAACTATGAACATAAAACCCCCAAAAACATAATCTAAGAATCAAAATCAATTAAAAGTGTTAAAAATTACCTTAAAGATGTTTATGGAGTGTAAAACAATTCAAATTAGTTGAGTTTTAACGTAGAAGCTTTGAAAAAGAGGGTTTGGAGAGGATGGAGTCATAAAAGAGTCATATGAGGAGTTTTGGACCAAAAACTCATGAAATACCCATAAAATAGCTGATCTGGGAATTTCGCGAGTTGTGAACTCGTGAGCTACTCACAAGATATTCGCGAAAGTTTCTGCCTGAATGCCAAAAATGCATTTGTCTACTTCACGACTCGCAGCCAAGTTGCGAACAACTCACGAACGATTCGCGAAAGACTCTGACCCTGTTTTTCATCACTAAAACAAAGCTTAAAACATTGAAAAAATAATTAAGTACAAAACTTAAAAACAAGGAGTGATAAAAAAACTTCCAAATACAAATAAAATGATCAAAAATCTTTTTGGTTTGATCCACACACGGTTGAGCACACATATCACATTTAAATCCGTACAATCACACAAATGAAATAAACATTCATTGAACATTAGACTTGTGTGCTGTGTGCACTACAAAAAAACAGGGCTATCCCAGCGTTTTCAAAACCGCTGGGATAGCCCCAAAAAGCACTGAGATAGGGTCAAAATTTCTATCCCAGTGTTTTTTTTCCTAGCGCTTCAAATCGTCGCGCAATGAATGTGGGTATAGGGTCGCTAGACCTATAAAGCACTGGAAAAGACATACGCCCTATACCAGCGGTTTATAAAACGCTGCAATAGGGCCCTTTTTTAATTAAAAAAATTTTATAACACCTGAAATGTACCTACAATACATATTTTCCAATACATATTTTATAGCACCTATAATTAACCACAATTCATATTTTCCAATAGCAAATACAATACCACATTAAACCAACAAACTAAATATATGAGATTACACCATATCAATAATGTATCGAGTAGCACCAATATTTATTGCCAAATATATCTATCTTCCTTTTTAAGTTCTAACACATGGGATATGAGACAACTGAAAGAGACAATTAGGTTTTAAAGCTTGCTATGAAAAGAGAGCACAACTAAACTAAGCCTACATAATTGTTATTGCATATAGTAAACCCAATGCTTCCTGCATAAGAGTTGCATCAGGCCCAACATCATATCATGCAAAATGTTAATAAACCTTTTATGGAATTTATGTCAACAAATACCAAAAATTTATCTAAAGAAAAATCGACTATTGAATTGGAATGAGTGAAATAAGATGTGTCAACAATATAAACCTTGTCTAATTCAAATTTGTTGGATAATAATCTTTTAACGCCGCTTCCATCAAAGGTATTTTCACTATGGGCAACAATCACAGGCTGCTCCTTGAGATGTTGAGCTACACGCTCTACTTTCTTAAACTCCACCAAGAATGCTTCTTGAGAGGCAGGTTTGTGCCAGTCATGACCAGCACAGGCTTGCAATGCTGGTGCCACAATGTTGTCCAAAACCTACAGAATAAAAAATAAAAAACCCAGTAAATGGAAAAGGAAAAATGCTATAAGAGTGCAGCCATTAATATAACCTGTGTACTAAAAACCCACATTTAGGCAGCATGAATGCTTTAAGAGTTGTAGGATGATGCTTGTCACCACATTGAAGATGGACTAGTACAAGAAGTGTAACACTTTCCATTGATGATCTTCCTATTCTAATTATAACTATGTTGATACTGAATAATGAATTTCAGTTCAATAGTTTAAGAATAAATTACCCAAGGGTCTAAAGAAGGAGGCATTCCTTGATCAACGCTAAGTTTTTCAAAAGCCTGAATTAAATGGTCACGGAGGGATCTGTCAGGTGACTCTATCTGTGAAAATATGGACACCATCTCAGCTTCAAAACTTGGACCGTTGATGAATTCAAGGAGATCTTCCCCATCAATTCGGAGGATCACAACAGGATCTCACTTCAAACCAGCAGCCATGCCTAATAGAATGTCTGAAAGAACTTCTTTGAACTCAGTCTTGCTCACTGTTTCTTGTTTGCCATGTGTGAATTCACTCAAGACCTGTATAATTTAAGGCCACTCTAAGTTCACAGTTGATGCAAACATAAGAAGGCTCTATTTTGTATACTTAATTGATAAGCTTAATATGCTTGAACTATCACTGTTGAAAAAAGTCTAATGGTATTCTAATATTGTTTGAGCTCTTGACCAACAATTTAAATATGAACATTAGAGAGTACTAGAGGTGTTTAGTTGTGTCCCATATGGACTAAAGTATACCATATGCAGGACCACATAGAATAAATTGGCAGATAACAAGACAATTACATCAAAAGACATGATAAGTATGAGTTTCAGTTAGCTTAACTAGAAAAGTCTCTTATTGTCGAATGAGAGACTTAGGATCATCAAATCCTACCTACACCAAAAGGAAATTCATTGGTGTGTTGGTCTGATAGTGAAGAGCAATCGTTATGGGGTGAGTGTTATAGGCTCAAATTCTATAGTATGACAAAATATATATAACAAGTACTTCTAAGTTCTATCCTTTATACTAACCAATTAAGAATTATAAGTTTAAAGTATTCAAATTCTTTTTGATCCTAGGTGGATCTCCACTAGATTTATCAGCCTAAAAAGTAAAAACCCCCTTTTAGGTTACTGTCCAACTCACATACTTTTTCTTTTTTATAAGTCGGTAAGGTAGTCTTAGGTATAAAACTAAAAGAGAGTATGAATAATGTAAAATAATATCATGTTGACCCAAGACCTGGGCTGGGTCTCTCTGTTTCATGAGCATGAGAGAAATGGTCCATTGCTTCGTTATTTACCATGCGCCTAACTGGTGTGGTGACATTATTTTAGAATTCGTGCTTACAATAATAATAATCATTGGGTCAGCCACAACTGTAGCAAATTAGGTACAAGATTATTGCTTCCAAAAAGAAAAAAAGGTAGGAGTACATAATTATTGCTTATCCACAAAGCAACTTCATTAATGTAGACATTTTTACTTGTCCCCACAGAACTCGTGTTTGGTTTAGATATTTCTAGAGCTTAATTAGCTTATTGTTTATGAACAGTTTATCAAATCTCACCTTTTCTAATTACAAAAACACTTTTACACACCTCTACGAATAAGTAAATAAATTAGAGTAATGCTACAAACACAACATATTTTTCAACTGCTTATATGGTCTATAGTGATTGGAGCAATATCACTCACCTTGATCTAACAGGCTATGTCAACCACTATGAAAAAAGTTGCTGGAAAATGTTATCCCCTATAGCAATGTGGATGTAACTTTTGATTAGATGTATGTGTGTGTGTGTGTATTGCACCCTGAATATGCACAAATTATAAGCTAGTATATATAAAACTAAAGATGTTTATGTGTGTATGTATTGCACCCTACATATGCACAAATTATAAGCTAGTACGTATAAAACTAAAGATGTTTGACGTTTGGTGAACTTATTTATATTTTGTTATAAAAGTTTTGGAGACCTTACAATTTTATGTGTTATTATTTTAATATATATGATAATAGTGGTATGAGTAGTTAAATTAAATTAGTTTCTCAAACAAAAAAGTTAAATTAAATTATTGTTACATGCTTTTTATGATGTATTTAATATTCATATTTCAAAGTATGAGTAATTTATTGGGGGGGGGGGGGGGGGTTATCTACAATTGATGCTTTATTTTTTTAGACAAAAAGAGTTCAAGATTTGGAGGTTACAACCACCGATATTGATTATAAAACTATATGAGCTGAAAATCTTGTAAATTAAGAATTATATCATGAAGGATTTTTTTAAAGAATTTTTTATAATTAATTTGGTCCTATGGGGAACTTTTTTTGGCTATGCTGTGGGGGGGGGGGGGGGGGTTATCTACAATTGATGCATTTTTTTTTGGACAAAAAAGAGTTCAAGATTTGGAGGTTACAACCACCGATATTGATTATAAAACTATATGAGAAAATCTTGTAAATTAAGAATTATATCATGAAGGATTTTTTTTAAAGAATTTTTTATAATTAATTTGGTCCTATGGGAAACTTTTTTTGGCTATGCTGTGTAATGTTGGCCCCCCAAACCTAAAGTTCTGCTTTGTTTTTGGCGTGATTTATTCTAATATTTTGCTTAAAGTAAAATAACTATAATAGTTAAATAAAATAAGTGTGTAACTTACGGGAGATTTTGCAAATAGTAAGAAAATAAACAATAAACTAGTTTATAAGTGTATTCTAAACAAACACTTTAATCTTGTTCCCATCCATAATCTTAGGTCTGCAGCTACCATCTTAGTATTGAGTGACATAGAGAGAAAATAGGTGCAAACCCCACTCTCTTCTCCAACAACAATAACCTAAAAAAAATTTAAAAAAAACCTCTGAACATATACTAACTTGAGCGATATGGTTTCCCTATCTTCTTAGATTTTGTGAAAGAAGTGATGGAAAAATGTCCATCTACAATTGAACAAGGTGATGACTCAGGATGGACTCCTTTACACATTGCCGCGCATATTGGTAATCAGAAATTTGTGAAGCTGCTTTTAGAAAAGGGCAATTCCCCTGCATATTTAAGAAATAAAGATGGTTTATCTGCTTTTCACATTGCGGCCAAGGAAGGCAATCATGAGGTAATGAAAGAACTCGTGAAAGCATGTCCAGATATCAACGAGTTGTTGGACAACAGGGGTCGGACGGCTCTTCATGTTGCTGCAGAAAGTGGAACGTATAAAGCATTCAGCTTTTTCCTGGGGAGACCAGAGCTTAAGTTTTTCTTCGACGAGCAAGATAAAGAAGGAAATACGCTTATACATTTGGCGGCCATCAATGATCAGGTTCTGCTTTCATCCTATTTAAAATATGGCAGATTCGTTGACTTAAATGTTACGAACAAGGAGGGCTTCACCACAACGGACAATGCTTTGTTACGTTGGAATTTGAACTCCCTAACGGTATGACTCTTCTGTCCTGCTCTTCTGATTGACTGCACAATTTTTAGGAATTTTGAACAAAGAAACTTTCCCAAGTCTGCCTTTTCTGGGGTAGATGTACAAAAGGAGGATTGATTTGGTGGGGGAAAATCTTTTAATTTTCATTAACTTTTTATAAAATGGTTTATATTTAAGGAAAATTATTAGTTTATATTGTACCATTAGTATAAGCTCAATAAAATATTTTATACAATTTGGATAATGCTGAAGACACAAAATATTTTATACAATTTGAATAATGCTAAAGACACAAAATATTTTATACTTTTTAAAAATATAAAAAACAAATAAAATAAATCTGAAAGAGCTCATACCGTCCATATCCTCTCTCTCTCTCCCCCCGATGACATACCCATCCAGATCCACATCTCATTGCGTGCAACACCACAAATTCATCCGTCTTGTGTTCTCCCAAATATTTCAAGCGAACCCAAAATTAGAGGAGAGTTCCTAAACAACTGTCTCCGCCTCTTGTCGCCCTTATCTCTCTATCACTCTCTTGACCCATTTTGAAGAATGTTGGTAAATCACCAGATTAGGTTCACAGTGAAACACAACAAAAAGCCAAAAACATAAACTTTTTTTCTCTCTTTGGTTTAGGATCGAAACACCATGAATATCTCCCAAAAAAAGTTCACAACCCACTTCATACATTTGATGGCACTGGCATCAGATGTTGTATATATAAGTATATACATGGATAGGTTGTAATAATAATATAAGGTTGGAGAATATTCATTTGTAAAATGAATAAAGTGAAAATTCGAATTCTGGAATTTTCTTTGTGAAAATTCAAGTTCCAGGAATTTCGATCGGTCGAAACTTTGGCTCGATCGATCAAAATGATAAAGAAAAAATCTTGGAGCTTCTGCCTGGCTCGATCGTTGCTCGATTCCTGTTCGACCGATAGAAAAGAGCACTCGATCGATCAAAAGTAATTCTCGACCAATCGAAAATCGCAGAACGGACTTTTCTGCAGAATTTTCAAGTGACTGTTCTGAAAGCTTGAGAATGTTTTAAGCCTTGTGAACGGTTTTAATGAAGATTTTAACTCTCCATACATACCTTTTGAAGGGTTATAACCCAATGGGTATAAATAGAAGCCTATGTTCACTTGAAAAACACAAGAAAAACTCCACAAAATACTAAATAGTAAATTAGAGAGAAACACAAGAAATCCTGTGATCATTCTCCAGAATTGCTATCTGTAAAAGCCAACATTTTAGTTGTATCCTGGAGACAAATTTGCAATAACCCTTTAGCAAAATTAGTGTGGGGGGAAAATCTTGTATAAGGAAAAAGATATTGTGCCTCCAAGTTATCTATTTTCTGTTTGTTTTTTATGTTAACATTGTTCTTCCATTATTACTTTGTATAATATTCCCAACATCAAATGTGGCCCATGTGTGTCTGCGTGGGTATGTCACCGAGGAGAGAGAGAGAGAGAGAGAGATGGATGGTATGTGGATTTTCAGATTTTATTTTTTAGACTTTGGAATGGAAATTTCACTAGCGTTTTTTTGAAATCTAACGTGGGTTTTTTTTAGTATTTTTAGTTTTTAATTGCAAATGTGTCATTATCAACGTAGGTTGTTTGTAAACGTTTGTAAAATAGTTTGTATTATTTATAATATTTACTTCATAAACTAAACAAATAGGGATACTGTTGTAGTTTCTCAAAAAAAAAGATACTGTTGTATACTTTATTCAAATATGTACAACAGTACATATTTATTTAATCCACACTCTATAATGTGAATTTTACATTGATAATATAGTGTAAACTAATAATTGCCCAATATTTTTTTTTTTTGGTAATAGGGCAGCATACCTCCATGAAGAATTTTTCTTAAAAAGCTACTGGTAGAAATTTTAAAATCATCACTCATTCAATTCGAATCACACGAGTGTCTTAACTATTTCTAGAAAAATAAAATAAAACTTACTATACCTATAACATTAAGTGGAAGAATACAATGGTGACCAAGTTTATTATTCTGATTTTGATGGAAAGTATTGCATGTGTTAAAGCTAGAATGTATTATGTATCACATACACACGTCTTACATGTATAATGAGTGTGTGGCTGTGCGCATGCACGTGTTTTTTTTTTTGTTTTTTTATGGTTAGCTAGACTTCAGAATTTTGGAGCAACGGCGCTCGGCCAAGTCTGAGGGAAGCACTCTTAAGGATGGGCATTCAGAAGTTGGACCCTAGAGGGAAACCAAAATTGGCAGGTACTGGCAATGGCGATGACGATGGCGATGGCGATGGAACGCCTTCAAATTTCGTGAAGCAAGTGAGTGAGACCAATATGTTGGTAGCCACGCTAATCGCTACTGTGACCTTCACGGCAGCTTTCACGGTTCCTGGTGGATTCAACCAAAACGGAAACGTGGGTGAGGGCTTGGCAGTATTAAGCAAAATAACTGCTTTCCGTGTATTTCTAATAGCCAATACTTTAGCTTTTGGTCTTTCCACTACCTCAGTATTCATCCACTTTTTGGCTTCAGCAACGATTACACGAGCCCTTTTTCGCAGAGAAGTGGCTCGACGTACCTCTCTTCTCATAAATTGGTCTATTGGAGCATTGCTGGTAGCTTTTATTGCAGGCACCTATACAGTGGTGCCACACTCTTTGGGGATTGCTGTAGTCGTTATTCTTTGTTGCTGCTTCCTAAGTGCCGTATTTTTTCCTCTCTCATTAGACAGGTTCTGAATAATTGTTTGATTGCTATGCCCAAACTGGTCTGGGATGATTTGTATCAAGTTTGAGAGAGTGAATTGGAAAACTGATTGTATTAAGCTAATAATGAATTACATATGAAGCAACAGACTGGCGGGAAAGATAAAATAATAAACTAACAAACTTCCTAACAGCCATCAGATGTAGCATGACAGAATTAAAACTCAGTTTACACGCATTAAGCTACCTAACTAACTCTAATGATAAGCTTACTCCGGTAAATTGTTTTTGCAGGATCCTGTAATGTTTCAATTTTGAAGTTTGCAGCAGCACAAGGATTGGTTTTCCGCAGTCTAATTGGCTTATACCTCTCTGTGTGCATGCTTGGTCTGTTCCTGCTTGTACTTGGCCATATGTTTAAAATGCTGACACCAAATTTATATAACACAGTATTTCTCGATTATTGGTTATGCTCTTCATTTCTTACTCCATCTTCTACAAAAGAGGGCAAATGAAATAAATTTGAAGAGGGTAGGAATGTAGATACTTCACCAACTAACAATACAACCTAAGCACATTGACATTATCCATCATTTTTAATTTGGCTGCAGCACAAAATGAAGAGTTAATTAAATGAATATCTTAAATCGTTAGTTCAGGGTAATTAAACAAAGCCCTTTTTTGATGTTGCTTAGTGTCTTCTTCATTTCTTTTTTGCCTACTGCTGGATTCAAATGTCTCAAAATTGAACCTCTCAAGAGGAATACCAAATCCCCTCATACAAAATTCCTTCCTCTTTCCATCTGTGTATACCCAATTTAAAGTTGTGGAATAACCAAAAATTGTTGCAGAATCATTCCACCTTTATCAATATGGTATTCAATCCATCCCTCAACTTCAGATTTTGTTCAAGTTGCATCTTCTTGGTCATGTATTAAGCAATCCAAATCTGGTACATATCCTGCCTCTTTCATATGCCAAATCAACAAATCCAAAACTCCATACACCCACTTTATGTGAGAACCCATCTTATCTCCAACAACAAAACTATAAACCTGGTCTCTTACCTCAATCCAACTCCTCCCTGACTCTTTCTTACTCCCCATCCCTCTCATCAACTTCCTCATATTTGCATACTCCCCCCACTTACCTTCAGCAGCATATATATTTGACAGCATCACGCAAGTCCCCACCATATTTGGCCTCAAATCTAAAAAAGCCAAACCAATTGCACACTTATTATTGACAACTAGCCTCTGAGCAAGCGCTCACGCGAATGCTCAGAGGCTCTTCTTTTTATTGGGTAAGGGTTAATTTAGAGTATCCATTATAATTTCGGATCACTACATTTTTCAATTACAAAAAAAAACCTAGGGGTGTGATGAAAAATTATTTTACCACACATAATACTCATCACACCCCTAGGCTTTTTTTGTTATTGGATAATGTAGTAATCCAAAATTATAATGGATACTCTAAATTAACCCTTACCTAAAAAAAACAGAGCCTCTAAGCACGTGCGTGCGCGCGTGCTCAGAGGCTAGTTATTTATAACCAATAAGTCATTCAACCAAGTAAATTAATTTTTGTTAACTATAAATATCAATTGGAATGATATTACCAATATTCTGCCATAATGCACATTGAAAAACATAAAAGTAAAAGTTTGGGTTGATTTCCAACCAAATATAGTGAGCAAATCAGATATGTAAAGCATTATCTTTCAAACACTCAGATTTACTACAAAAATCAAGTGAAAATGTAATGACCTAATGGACCAATTGGAAGCAAGAGCAACTGAAGTTAGTTTTTTTCATTAATGTTTAGACAATTTTTCGTACCTTTATATAATGCCATCAATGAACAAAAAGCAACAATTAAACGCGAAAAGTTGTAACTTTTTTAATTTTCTAAGTTCTAACCACAAAATACAAATATAATCCCAAAGATAGCTTGATAATTACTGGTGGCTTTCACACTTGGTGGTTTAGAATCTTGTTCGGTGCTTAATTTACCATCTACTTAAAGGAAATTGAATTATTTCAACACAACACCTACGATGTTCAGCGATTTCTCTTTAGAATCGCGTCTATCATTCTTTAAACCTTTAAAGCTTCCATAAGAATGATTTGAGATTTTTTAATTTTTTTGAGAAGCTTGAGATTGTTAAAGTGAACTGCAAACAGTGATGTGACTTGAAAATAGTAGATTATAATTTACTAAATGCTTAATTTTCTAACTACTTTAATTTTTTTTTTTCACCTACAATGCTTGGTGGTTTCTTCTCTATCATAGGATTTGTCCTCATTGAAAAGCCATTCTAAATCGAATTGTATATAAACAACAACCAGTTTCATTTTCATGCATGTGTATTGCATCGTCCTATGAAGGAGGGGATCCCAATTAAATAAGAATTACCAATCAAATAAACATACAGACTTATGTATTTGAAGTGTTACCTATTAATTATTTATTGTAAGATCTGGGAGTGAGAGTTGCACTTACTGCGTATAACAATAACAACTGCAGAATTCCCCAAGGAGAGTGGCACCACTGCATATGTTCCTAAAATAAAAGCTATCATCAATGTTTAGATAGACCAATATGCCAAAGCATGGGCATATATTGTAATTGTTCAATTAAAGAAAAAGTGTAAGGCTTATTTAACTATAGGGTGAAGAACAAATAAGATGCTAAACTTATACGAAATTTTTATCATATGTCATTGTTAGTGTCAAAATTATTGGGAACCTACTTTAAAAAATTGTAAACACTTCAATTTTCATTTTCAAAAACAAAGGAAAAAAAAAAAAACCAAAAATGTATTGTTAGCAATATTCATTAAAATGCTACTCACTTTGATTTGGCTAGCAATATTCTTTAAGGGGTTCAATGTTGAAAGTTGAGGATGGTGCATCTAGGAAGACTCTGCTTGTCTGCCATGGCTACTGCAGTCACGTTGTAGTGGTCTGGTTTTGGGGTTGGTTTGTAGTTTTTGCCTTGTTGGGAAGGAGATGGAGTGGAAGAAGAAGAGTGAGGAGGCAGTTTTGGTGTGTAGTGTGTGCATAGGAAACGGATGAACTGTATGTGGGTTAGTAGGAGGTTTAGATTTTTGGGATTTGTATATGTGTTTATCCCTATCAGTTTTTGTTTTTTTTTTTTTTTTTTTAATTTGCACAAAAGATGGGAGTGTTTTTTTTTTTTTAACTAAAAAAAAAGTGGACGGATGGGGATTTTTTTAATTTTTTTATAGTTAATCCTATTTAATTGATGTGATAATTCATAATCTATTTTTCTATTTAAAAAAAAAAAAAAAAAAAAAAAAAAAAAAAAAAAAAAAAAAACAATAAATGTATAGTTGAAGAAGTGGGTTAGGTCAGTGGGAGTGTTCCTATTTGTAGGCAATGTTTTAGTACAAGTTAGACATGTATTTTTACCGGACTGTCCTTTAGTTTTGTCTTTACTTGAACCTAAGGGTGTAGGGGTATTTTGGAATAAAAAAAATCTAGTCCAAACAGAAGAAACCCCTTAAATAGTAGTATAGATTATGCCAAGTGCCGACTTTGTGCACATTAATATTCGTGTATGCGATAAAGCCCAAAGAAAAGTTATAGTTTTCCACAACATTCGTCACTAGATTCCTCATAAAAAAAAATTAGAAAAAGAACAAAAGTAAAGTTGGAAAAGAAAAGCTCAACTGAAGAAAAGAAAAGTCCCACAAAACCGACAAAGTTGAACCATAGGTTGGATGCTTCTCGAGCTAACTAGATATGGAAATGTCGAGAAAATTGGTTTTCCTATACTTGGCCTCAAGAAGGCAAGTACAACCATCACTCTCTTGAAACTTGGATCATATCAATAAACAAATTCTTCTATAGACCATTTTTTTTTAAGGATTAGGTTTATTCATAATAGTTTTTGGTGCAACTTGCAAAGTGGTGATGCCCTTGATTAAATTAAGTCCAGACACAGAGAATATTGTTAAATCCTAGAACAATGTGAACTAAAGAGAGTCATAGAAGAATGAAAACAAATTCAATAACTCTAATTTATTGAAGATAATGAACTAGTAGGACTTATAGAATACCAACTCTAATTCAATAACTCTAATTTAATCGATGTATCAAAAAAAAAAAAAAAAAAAAAAAAAGTAATCGAGAGCTCTTTAGTCAAAGCATATACGTGCCACATATTCCTCTTTATCTATATGGGCATGCATGTGACGTGTGCAAAAGAGTGCCAAATCCTTACCAGAACTAGAGACATCTTTATTGTCTATTTTGACTACTATCTTATCCACCTAAACAATGGTGTCAAAAAGATAAAAACCATTTAACATAAGAAGCAAAATCACATAAACTAAAACAATTAACATGCACTAATTGTTGGGAAAGAAT
The DNA here is from genome assembly GCA_030021035.2 of Notholithocarpus densiflorus. Lineage (NCBI taxonomy): Eukaryota > Viridiplantae > Streptophyta > Magnoliopsida > Fagales > Fagaceae > Notholithocarpus > Notholithocarpus densiflorus. The sequence goes on along the minus strand of JARYZH020000024.1, from coordinate 4,575,124 downwards.
GCTTAATGAAATCAATCTATTTTATAATTCAGATTAAATATTAGTATAAATTTAAGGTTAAGCATGTGTCTAATATTAAATAACTTTATTTTTATAATTTGATATTTGGGATTTGGGATAGGGGATTAGAACCTAAACAACACGTTTTCATTGGAAACAACACGAGATGTCAGTCAAGTAAATAGATTAAAAATGTCCTAAGATTAAAATTTTTGAACTTTTTTTCAAATGGACAGGCATATAAGGAATATTATAGGCATCAAATAGAAGACTTTGGATTTCTTAATCATCTAGCTGCAAAGCAAATTATGTTTAGCTAGCAAATCCTATCAACATGGCATGAATTAGAGGAAGAATTAGTGGCTGTGCTTGTTTTAGAGTTAGTGGCATAGGATTCACACAAAAAAAAAGGCCCTAATGTTTTTAATAATAGACATGTAACAAACTTATGCAAGTTAAAAGAAAAAATTTTCAAATCATTTATTTAAGCTGAGGATCCAAAGTAGAGTTGTTAGATCTTCATGGGCAATAAAAATCCTCAAATTGAATTGACTTTAAAATAATGATTGGAGAGTGAGTGGTCAGCTGCTAGTATGAATGATTGAATTTAAATTGACTTAACTTGTATTTTATGGCAAAACTTAGTTTTTATCAGTCTTTTCTGTTGGCTGTGATTCCAATAGCACATAATTACATTTTATATAATAGAACTTCAATTATATGTGCTTCAATGATAATATTAAAAATTCTACCATGCTCTAAAAGAAGGTTATGCAGCTTTATTCAAACAGTATACATATTTTGGACCCTTCTTTTCAAAACTTTAAACCATAAGGTTCAGGTTTTTAAATGTAGCCACAGGTTTTGGCTAGAAAGAGTTATTTCCAAAGTAACTATACTGATAGATATCCATTTCTCATCAAACCAACAATACCAGAAAACAAATGTGGTTCTCTGATGCACACAATTAGTCTTTAGCCGACTCCTCTCAAATATTTGCATAAATTTAGTTTTATTGTATTGCTATGAACTGACTTTCATAAAATTTTCAAAACAATAAGCGTGAGGAGGATTTTGTCAGAAATTTTGTACTACTTAACGAACCTCTAACTATCTAATGTGACATCACAATCAAAATCATTTAACACTTCTAAAAATTACCATTATAAACTTGTGAAGCAAGAAAAAAGGTAAAACACAACCTTATAAGGCCGGTAAGATTCATTGAAAAGAAAGTCATAGCTATCAATATTGCTAGATAAAATTGGCAGGAAGCAGAGAGGAAAATGGACTTATTGCAATGGACTCTGTCTTTATTTCCATGCTGACATATTCCACACCACTTTGATGGGATGGGACCAATCCCTTCATCACTAAAGCTATTTGATTCAGGCCAAACACCTATCACAACCACATTATAAAAGGTGATATGCCAAAAGGTGTCAAAACAAGATAGCAATTGACAAGGAAACAGTGGGACAGATATGTACCACACAAAAGGGAAGCAAAAGCAAATATGATTAGGCAAGATCCTTTTTTTTTTTTGTTGACCCCACCATTGTCAAATGGTTGGTATTATACAAAAGAGAAAATATAGTTATGAGCGCCGCCAATAGAAATAAATCAGTATTTACTTGAGTTATAGAAATTAGATATTCACTTCTTGTACATCATCACTCTTATAGGTAATAGTTAATAGGCCATATTAAGATAAAGTTGATTTTATATGCTCCTAGAATCCAAGCTCCTAAACATTATAATCAGTACTTTTCATGTCCTTCTATTATTTTTACAACTCGCTTGGCTACAGCATTCTACACCTCTTTACGCTCCATTTGATTTTGGGAAATTTAGCTTCCCGACTAAACAAAACTCCATTCAGTAACAATGTAGACACACTTAGTATAAGCATGTAGATAAAGGAAACAGCCAGAGCATGATTGCCATATGAAGTAACATAATGGAAATGCAGGCAGCAATTTGAGCTTTACCTATGACAATAGCCAGAGCATGATTCCATATCAAGTAACATAATGGAAGTGCAGCAATTTGAGCTTTACCTATGGCTAGTTATGAAATGCAAGAAGACACAAACAACTTCATCAATCATTTCAGGGGTTTCGTATTTGTGATAACAAAATTCCAGAAACGGCATAAAAGCTTATGAGACTACAAGTTATGAAATTAAAAACCCACAAATTCATCAGCCCCTCCTCTTCATCCAAACTAAATCAGAAGACATCAAGACAACCACATACACAAATTTACTTTCCTTATTTAATCCACTCCAAATCAAATGCATCAAACAATGTAAAATCAAATAAAAATGAAAGCTTGAAACAGAAAAGTAGTAAAGCAAGCCTAAACACATACTTGAGTGGCAAAACTTCCTAGAGAGCATTCATGGTATCCAAGGGTCCTTTAAAGGAGCTTTGAACCTCACTCTCCTCTCCAGACTCATCGCCACCACCGTCGGACGTATCACTGTTCCTCCCGATCGATGAAGAGCTACACGAGTCCTCCACGTCGACCACTCTCTCCGCCCAGAACCGCGGCAAGTCGTAGATCGGAATACACTGCATGAATTTGGAGCGTTCGATCGTGATCGACATAGTTCAGTGGATTGAACAAATCCATACTGACCCTTAAAAATACCTTCCTCATCAAGGAGGAACATACCCTAAATCACCTACTTCAATGACTAACAACTTAGTACAGCTTTTGATTTTTCTAAATTCAAAAACGAAAAAGAAAAATTTCCATAACATTGTAATCAACCAAACGGAAAAAAAAAAAAATCAATAAATTTCGTCATATCCTCAGAGATCATCAACAATACAACTGAAATAATGATTGACAATCTAATCAAACACAAAGACAACATTGATCGTGACACATATCAAGAAACCCAAAAAAAGAGAGGAAGCTATACCGTCGGAGTGAGGCAACGAAGGTGGGTAAGCCGGCGGCGGGAAGGGATGGCGTGGAGGTGTAGATCGGAGAACAGTTAGGCTGGCGGCGGGGAGGACGGCGGTGGGCTGGGCAGGCTGAGCGGCGAGGGAGTGAGAGGGAGAGTGAGGAAGAATGAGAGAGAGAGAGAGTTTGGGAATTTTGAGTGTTTGATTTTAGTGAGAGAGTAAGTGAGAGACCCTAATTTTTGACTAACTGTGCAAACCCAAAATTTTTGGTGGGAACCCGAAGAGTTTTTGAGGGAATTTAGCAGATTTTTATTGTGACAAAATTTTGACCTATTATGGGTGAGTTTGGTTCAGCTTTTTGTAAAAGTGCATAATGAAAAAGTTGAGTTTTTAAAAAGTGCATAATGAAAAAGTGCATTTTCAAAAAGCTGAGTGTTTGGTAAAAGCTGTTAAAAAATGCTTTTTGAAAAAGCTGAGTGTTTGGCTAGCACTATAAAAGTTGAAGTTTGAGAAATAAATTACCAAAAAGGACAATGTATATAATGGAGTTTATTTCATACTTAAATCAGCTACTTCATATACTTACTAAATAATAATAATAATAATAATAATAATAATAATAATAATTGGTATTATTTTAATAATGTTTGGGCAATTTTTTTTTTTTTAGTGTCATAATTATTTGTTATTACCATTTATGACTTCTTATCAATATTAATTAAATCTAAATAATTTTTTTCATCATGAAGCACAAAATGAAAATGTAAAAAAATGATAAAATATACACCAATAATCCAAGTTTAAATTGTATTACATAAAAATGTAAAAAATATGATAAAATACATACCAATAACCCAAGTTTAAATTGTACTACATGATATTAAAAAAGAAGAAGACAACTACTAATTATTATCCCCCCAAATGGAATTAGCAATGGAATCACGAAGAACCACCATCGCAGGATCTGTTAAAGTGCCTGAGTTCTGCTCAGAACTGCTACCTGCTTCACTATTATGTTTTCTTCTAGAAATTGAATCTCGATTGGCGTTTATGAAGCTCCTATCATCCCTATCATTTAGTCTAACAAAATTATGAAGAGCCATAGTAGCAGATACAATAAGTATTTGGATATGGAATGGAAAAGATGGCATGTTTCTGATAATTCTCCATTTATTCTTCCACACACCAAAAGTGCGCTCAATCGTACATCGAAGAGATGAGTGAGCATGATTAAATTTTTCATGTCTAGTTCTAGGGCTTCCACCTCTCCTTCGAAATTCCTGAAGATGGTATGATATCCCCTTGTATGGTGCCAAATAGCCTTTCATCATTGGGTATCCAGAATCAACTACATAATATTTTCCTAGAAAATAAAATTCAATTGTATTAACACACACACAATATGTCATTATAATGAACAATTGATTAACCATGACACAAACCTGGTGGTGGGTGCGGAAAGTTGTTACTTTGTTTACGAATAGTATCAAGAAAAATAGAGGTGTCGTGTGCTGCACCTTCCCATCCAGGCAAAACAAATGTGAATAACATATCAAAGTCACATGCAGCCATCACATTTTGGGTTGGATATCCCTTTCTTCCAAAGTATGGAATGGACTTCTCAGTAGGTACAACCGCTATCACATGTGTGCCATCAATCGCACCGATACAATCCTAATAAAAACATTAATAGTTTTCAGTTCCACATGCATTGTATTATCTTATAGACAATAGTACTTATTCAAATATATAATAGTACACATACTTTGAAATGTGGCCAATAAATTGGATGGTCTTGTATTTTGGTTGGAACTTCACTAAAAGTTGGATCCGAAGGCTTTACATATGCAGCTGCAAAGCGAGCACCCAACAGAGTGATCATCTTCTCAAAATGTCTACTTATGGTTTCACCCGAATGCTGAAATAATTCTTGAACCATCCGGTTACATGTTCCATGACCAAGTATCAGTAAACAAATTGCCACTGACTCTTCTAATCTTATATTCCTTGAATGTTGAAGTCCATAATCATGTTGTAAAACTTGACACAAATTATGAAACACCTCCTTTTTCATTCTAAACATATTGTAACACAATTTCTCATTACCTTCCATACAGCGTCTCACCCAAGCCCACCCTGTTTGTTCAGAATTATAACAAGGAGTCTTATTAATGTACTTATTGAAATATGTCACAACTGCTTCACAGGTAACTGCCACAAGCTGGTAAAACTCCTCATCAGAATCGTTATTACTATCATCATCATCATTAGAATCACTGTCACTGTCATCATCACTGTCACTACTCTGACCATCATCATCATCATTGTTATCATCATCATTATTATTGTCAACATTGTTATAATCACCACCATCATGATCATCACAGTAATTTCTGTAATCCCCATCCATTAATAGTTCCATAAAATGGCCACTCTCATGAGTACCATTATAATCATCCATATTGATTTAAGCTACACAACAAAGTAACATATGGTCAACCATTGCTAATACTACTTTAATATAAATCAACATAATACTAAATTTCAAATATGTTTACATTACACATATATTAGTCCAAAGCTAATACTAAATATCACATAACTTAGTTTAAAGTTAATACAACATAGCTAATACAACATAGTTAATACAACATAGCTAACTTAGTTTAAAGTTAATACAACATAGCTAATACCACATAAGGTTGGTCACTTCTTTTGGTTAGAAATCATTACTTGTAGCCACTCCAGCTGTGACTCCGGGTCCTTGAAAGTTAGGAACATCTCCCTATGTGACTTTTTTAGTAAGATCAAGGAAGCTTGAACCACAAACGTACTTTCCACTCCAGGAAGTGCTCTCACAATCGTCATGACATTATCAATTGAACTTGGTGACTCTCGAGAAGTACCTTCAGACCTATTCTGACATACAGTTATTAATTGACTAATACGATCGTCCAACATTGCAGCTCCTCCTATCTTCTTCTTTTTCTTCTGTGAGGGTATTGATTCACTAGTTCGCTTTTGTCCTGAACTACGTGATTGACTAGTATGTCCTTGCTGCAAACTATCAATGTCTAAACTCATGTCACATTGGTTATCCTTAAATTCGGAGCTACCATCTGAATCACCAGCACCCTCTTCTGGCATTGTTGGAGGGAGTGTATTTGAAGAAGGGGTCCATGCAGCTACCCCAGTTGCTGCAACATCCCTAAACATTATATCAAGTTGTTCTAGATTCTGTGGACCTTTCTCTCGAAATTTTTTAGCTTTGGGTAATTCCTACAAAATGTAATTATAATTTCACTCATATAACAATAATATAAAAAAACTATCTCCAACTAACTACATATTAATAAAATACTCAACTCACCTTCAACTTCAAGTCCCACCAATAATCAGGAGCAGCAATCGTTCCCTTCGCTACATCCCAACCTAAACCTGTGTCAAGATTCCTCAATTGTTCCCACACTCTCCATTCACTTTTTAATACATCCCACCTACTTTTTAATTGGTCCTTATCATAGTTTTGACCGGTCTCATCACAAAATTTGGTCACCAAATTGAACCAACCTTTGGTACTAAAGCCAGCACCTTTTGTTCTATTCCCGGCTTGAATTTGTTCCACACAAAGGTTACAAAAAGTAGTTGTCCACGTTGGATTAATATCCCAATCTGCTCTAGCCTTTTTTACCTCGGGGTTGGAAGTGGTCTTTTTACCCATCTATAAAGTTAACCAACCATAAGAAATGCAAAAAATAGAATTCATAATATTCCAATTAAGTGAACTAGTTACAAACATGATCTAATAAATCCACACAAAAAAAATAAATAAATAAAATTGCTGCCTAGTCTTAAAAATAGGTGGTCTTATAATGATAAAATTGCTGCCTAGTCTTAAAAACATGATCTTAATCCAACAAATCAACTGCAGTATCCAAGGTTATTAACCTTGAGAACAAATCATACAAATACCAAAATAACAATTTACAAGACGAATAGATTCAACTTTACATTAAATTCTAATTCTAAATGAAGCAAAACACTTCCACTCCTCATTACTAAAGACCAAAAAAATCACATAAACAATAAAATTTGCAGAAAAATCTACCATTCAGCACCAAAATAAAAAATAAAAAACATTGTATAGCTTAAACCTCAATTCTTAAACTAAGCAATAAATAGAAGAAAAGGAAAAAACAAAAAAATAGAAGAACAAGAAGACGGCCATAATCTAAGCCTCATAAGTTTGGAACAAATAGCCATTAGAACAGTAATAGCAGCTCCATCACATTCATTTCCAATAACACAAATTAGAGAGAAAAAATAAGGGGCAAAACTACCCTCCCCCTCAAAACCTACTCTGCTACAATTCCACCCAAACCCATTCCTCTACATGCTGCAACCAGCTCCATCAGATAAAATGGTTAACTTGCTAGAAAAAACCATTAGACTGAGTGATACATATCTGCCATATGAATCCCGAAATTTTTAAAAAAAAATGTTGATTATTATGTAAATTATAAGATGTATAATTGAAGAAACAAAATGGACTAGTGAGATGAGAAGAAGAGTGTCAAGCGAGGCTCTCTGTGGGTCTTTGTCTACATGGTGAGGTGCTGATGGGGTGTGCGTGCTCTGCTGATGTGGGGTGCTGCTGCTGCTGATGGGGCATGCGTGTGCAGCTGCACACGCATGCCCCATCAGCGTTCTGCTTTGTTTTTGGCGTGATTTATTCTAATATTTTGCTTAAAGTAAAATAACTATAATAGTTAAATAAAATAAGTGTGTAACTTACGGGAGATTTTGCAAATAGTAAGAAAATAAACAATAAACTAGTTTATAAGTGTATTCTAAACAAACACTTTAATCTTGTTCCCATCCATAATCTTAGGTCTGCAGCTACCATCTTAGTATTGAGTGACATAGAGAGAAAATAGGTGCAAACCCCACTCTCTTCTCCAACAACAATAACCTAAAAAAAATTTAAAAAAAACCTCTGAACATATACTAACTTGAGCGATATGGTTTCCCTATCTTCTTAGATTTTGTGAAAGAAGTGATGGAAAAATGTCCATCTACAATTGAACAAGGTGATGACTCAGGATGGACTCCTTTACACATTGCCGCGCATATTGGTAATCAGAAATTTGTGAAGCTGCTTTTAGAAAAGGGCAATTCCCCTGCATATTTAAGAAATAAAGATGGTTTATCTGCTTTTCACATTGCGGCCAAGGAAGGCAATCATGAGGTAATGAAAGAACTCGTGAAAGCATGTCCAGATATCAACGAGTTGTTGGACAACAGGGGTCGGACGGCTCTTCATGTTGCTGCAGAAAGTGGAACGTATAAAGCATTCAGCTTTTTCCTGGGGAGACCAGAGCTTAAGTTTTTCTTCGACGAGCAAGATAAAGAAGGAAATACGCTTATACATTTGGCGGCCATCAATGATCAGGTTCTGCTTTCATCCTATTTAAAATATGGCAGATTCGTTGACTTAAATGTTACGAACAAGGAGGGCTTCACCACAACGGACAATGCTTTGTTACGTTGGAATTTGAACTCCCTAACGGTATGACTCTTCTGTCCTGCTCTTCTGATTGACTGCACAATTTTTAGGAATTTTGAACAAAGAAACTTTCCCAAGTCTGCCTTTTCTGGGGTAGATGTACAAAAGGAGGATTGATTTGGTGGGGGAAAATCTTTTAATTTTCATTAACTTTTTATAAAATGGTTTATATTTAAGGAAAATTATTAGTTTATATTGTACCATTAGTATAAGCTCAATAAAATATTTTATACAATTTGGATAATGCTGAAGACACAAAATATTTTATACAATTTGAATAATGCTAAAGACACAAAATATTTTATACTTTTTAAAAATATAAAAAACAAATAAAATAAATCTGAAAGAGCTCATACCGTCCATATCCTCTCTCTCTCTCCCCCCGATGACATACCCATCCAGATCCACATCTCATTGCGTGCAACACCACAAATTCATCCGTCTTGTGTTCTCCCAAATATTTCAAGCGAACCCAAAATTAGAGGAGAGTTCCTAAACAACTGTCTCCGCCTCTTGTCGCCCTTATCTCTCTATCACTCTCTTGACCCATTTTGAAGAATGTTGGTAAATCACCAGATTAGGTTCACAGTGAAACACAACAAAAAGCCAAAAACATAAACTTTTTTTCTCTCTTTGGTTTAGGATCGAAACACCATGAATATCTCCCAAAAAAAGTTCACAACCCACTTCATACATTTGATGGCACTGGCATCAGATGTTGTATATATAAGTATATACATGGATAGGTTGTAATAATAATATAAGGTTGGAGAATATTCATTTGTAAAATGAATAAAGTGAAAATTCGAATTCTGGAATTTTCTTTGTGAAAATTCAAGTTCCAGGAATTTCGATCGGTCGAAACTTTGGCTCGATCGATCAAAATGATAAAGAAAAAATCTTGGAGCTTCTGCCTGGCTCGATCGTTGCTCGATTCCTGTTCGACCGATAGAAAAGAGCACTCGATCGATCAAAAGTAATTCTCGACCAATCGAAAATCGCAGAACGGACTTTTCTGCAGAATTTTCAAGTGACTGTTCTGAAAGCTTGAGAATGTTTTAAGCCTTGTGAACGGTTTTAATGAAGATTTTAACTCTCCATACATACCTTTTGAAGGGTTATAACCCAATGGGTATAAATAGAAGCCTATGTTCACTTGAAAAACACAAGAAAAACTCCACAAAATACTAAATAGTAAATTAGAGAGAAACACAAGAAATCCTGTGATCATTCTCCAGAATTGCTATCTGTAAAAGCCAACATTTTAGTTGTATCCTGGAGACAAATTTGCAATAACCCTTTAGCAAAATTAGTGTGGGGGGAAAATCTTGTATAAGGAAAAAGATATTGTGCCTCCAAGTTATCTATTTTCTGTTTGTTTTTTATGTTAACATTGTTCTTCCATTATTACTTTGTATAATATTCCCAACATCAAATGTGGCCCATGTGTGTCTGCGTGGGTATGTCACCGAGGAGAGAGAGAGAGAGAGAGAGATGGATGGTATGTGGATTTTCAGATTTTATTTTTTAGACTTTGGAATGGAAATTTCACTAGCGTTTTTTTGAAATCTAACGTGGGTTTTTTTTAGTATTTTTAGTTTTTAATTGCAAATGTGTCATTATCAACGTAGGTTGTTTGTAAACGTTTGTAAAATAGTTTGTATTATTTATAATATTTACTTCATAAACTAAACAAATAGGGATACTGTTGTAGTTTCTCAAAAAAAAAGATACTGTTGTATACTTTATTCAAATATGTACAACAGTACATATTTATTTAATCCACACTCTATAATGTGAATTTTACATTGATAATATAGTGTAAACTAATAATTGCCCAATATTTTTTTTTTTTGGTAATAGGGCAGCATACCTCCATGAAGAATTTTTCTTAAAAAGCTACTGGTAGAAATTTTAAAATCATCACTCATTCAATTCGAATCACACGAGTGTCTTAACTATTTCTAGAAAAATAAAATAAAACTTACTATACCTATAACATTAAGTGGAAGAATACAATGGTGACCAAGTTTATTATTCTGATTTTGATGGAAAGTATTGCATGTGTTAAAGCTAGAATGTATTATGTATCACATACACACGTCTTACATGTATAATGAGTGTGTGGCTGTGCGCATGCACGTGTTTTTTTTTTTGTTTTTTTATGGTTAGCTAGACTTCAGAATTTTGGAGCAACGGCGCTCGGCCAAGTCTGAGGGAAGCACTCTTAAGGATGGGCATTCAGAAGTTGGACCCTAGAGGGAAACCAAAATTGGCAGGTACTGGCAATGGCGATGACGATGGCGATGGCGATGGAACGCCTTCAAATTTCGTGAAGCAAGTGAGTGAGACCAATATGTTGGTAGCCACGCTAATCGCTACTGTGACCTTCACGGCAGCTTTCACGGTTCCTGGTGGATTCAACCAAAACGGAAACGTGGGTGAGGGCTTGGCAGTATTAAGCAAAAGAACTGCTTTCCGTGTATTTGTAATAGCCAATACTTTAGCTTTTGGTCTTTCCACTACCTCAGTATTCATCCACTTTTTGGCTTCAGCAACGATTACACGAGCCCTTTTTCGCAGAGAAGTGGCTCGACGTACCTCTCTTCTCATAAATTGGTCTATTGGAGCATTGCTGGTAGCTTTTATTGCAGGCACCTATACAGTGGTGCCACACTCTTTGGGGATTGCTGTAGTCGTTATTCTTTGTTGCTGCTTCCTAAGTGCCGTATTTTTTCCTCTCTCATTAGACAGGTTCTGAATAATTGTTTGATTGCTATGCCCAAACTGGTCTGGGATGATTTGTATCAAGTTTGAGAGAGTGAATTGGAAAACTGATTGTATTAAGCTAATAATGAATTACATATAGGGAGAGTGAGGAAGAATGAGAGAGAGAGAGTTTGGGAATTTTGACAGAGTGTTTGATTTCAGTGAGAGAGTAAGTGAGAGACCCTAATTTTTGTCGAAGTGTGCAAACACATAATTTTTGGTGGGAACCCGAAGAGTTTCAGAGGGAATTCAGTATATTTTTATTGTGACAAAATTTTCACCTATTATAGCGGATTTAAAGCTGCTGCAATAGAGAAAGAGCAGGCTAAGATTTATTATGACGGGGATATAACTTTTTGTAGCGAAAATTAAGGCCGCCGTAATAACTCTTTACGGATTTTTTTAATAAAATAATATTTAATACTTCAAATTAATAAGATATAATTTAATAATTAAAAAAATATAATTTAATCCTACAAATTAACAAATATATAATTTAATACTTCAAATTACTAAAATTAAATTTAATACTACAATTGTCAATAAAATATAATTTACTAATGAATAACAATATAATTAATACTTCCAATTATGTAAATATATTTTAATACTACAAATTAATTGAGTATAATTTAATAATTAATAAGATTTAATATAATACTTTAAATTAATAAAATAAAATTCCTCACTAAAAATTAGTAAAATATAATGTAATAGCTAAAAAGAAAATATAAGATGAGACTCGAGGACCAACAATATTAAAATATAATTTAATATTTTAATTGGGTTGGACATATAAAACTCATTTGTCCATTAAAACTCATTTAACTAATTACTTCTAACTCAAATCCAACCTAACCAAATTATTATGGTTAAATCCCAATCCACCCAATTACCCAATTATTAAAATTACCAAAATGCCCCTAAAGTGTAAATGACCAAAGTACTCTAAAATCTTATAAAATGATCAAAATACCCCAAAACCTCAAAATTACCAAAATAACCACGAAACCTACAAAATGACCAAAGTACCCCCAAAACCCAAAAAAATAACCAAAATACCCTTGAAACCTAAAAATTACCAAAATACTCCTGAAATCCAAAAAATGATCAAAATACCCCCAAAACCTAAAAATTACCAAAATACCCCCGAAATCTAAAAAATTACCAAAATACATGAATAGTACCAAAAAAATGGCCAAAATAACCTCAAAGCCTAAAAATTGATCAAAATAACCCTAAAACCTAGAAATGACCAAAATACCCCCGAAATCTTAAAAATGGCCAAAATAACCCCGAAACCTGAAAATTGACCAAAATAACCTAGAAACCTAAAAATGATTGAAATACCCTCGAAACCTAAAAAATGATCGAAGTACCCTCAAAACCTAGAAATTAACTAAAATACCCCCTGAAACCTACAAAATGACTAAAGTACCCCTGAAACCTATATATGACCAAAATAACCCCTAAACCTTAAAATGACCAAAATATCCTCGAAACCTAAAAAATGACCAAAATGCCCCTCAAACCTGTAAGTCAATAAAAATACACCCTAAACCTAAAAATTACCAAAATCTCCCTAAAACTAAAAAATGACCAAAATACTCCCCAAACATAGCAAATGACCAAAATACCCCCTAAACCCCTATTTTGGTAATTTTAGAGGCTTCGGGTGTATTTTGTTCATCTTATAGGATTAGTGGTATGTTGGTCATTTTAGATATTTTGAGGGGTATTTTAGTCGTTTTATAGGTTTAGAGGTATATTATTCATTTTAGGGGTTTCAAGGTATTTTTGGTAATTTTTGAGGTTTCAGGTTGTTTGTGGCCATTTTTGAGGTTTTGGGTTTATTTGGGTCATTTCAAAGGTTTAGAGCGCTTTTCGTCACTTTATAGGTTTTAGGGTATTTTGGTCATTTTATAGGTTTCAGGGATATTCTGGTCATTTTTTAGTTTTAGGGGGGTATTTTGGTCATTTTATAATTTTAGGGGGTATTTTGGTCATTTTTAGGTTTTGGGATTATTTCTGTTAATTTTTAGGCGTCAAGGTTATTTTGGTCATTTTTTAGGTTCCAGGGGGTATTTTGGTCATTTTTAGGTTTCAATGTTATTTTGATCAATTTTTAGGCTTCGAGATTATTTTCGCCATTTTTTATGTGTTCAAGGGTATTTTGGTCATTTTTTAGGTTTTGAGGGGTATTTAGGTCATTTTTTTTGGATTTTAGGGGTATTTTAGTAATTTTTAGGTTTCGGGAATATTTTGGTCATTTTTTGGGTTTTAGAGGTATTTTGGTCATTTTATGATTTTTGGGGTATTTTGGTCATTTCTTAGATTTGGGGGTATTTTGGTCATTTCTTAGGTTGGGGGTATTTTGGTCATTTCATAGGTGACCTATCCCAGCGCTTTTGGAAGCGCTGGGATAACTCTTCCTCCAGAAGGGAATGGAGGGACCTGTCCCAGTGCTTTCAAAAGCACTAGGACAGGTCCCTCCATTCCCTTATGGAGAAAAAGCTATCTCAACGCTTTTAAAAGCGCTGGAATAGGGTAACCTATTCCAGCGCTTTCAAAAGCGCTAGGATAGGTCCCTCCATTCCCTTATGGAGAGAGGCCTATCCCAACGCTTTTTGGAGCGTTGGAATAGGTTGACCCTATTCCAGCGCTTCCAAAAGCGCTGGGATAGGCTTCTCTCCATAAGGGAATGGAGGGACTTGTCCCAGCGCTTTTGAAAGCGCTGGAATAGGGTCAACTTATTCCAGCGTTGGGACAGGTCCCTCCATTCCCTTATGGAGAAAGGCCTATCCCAGCGCTTTTTGAAGCGCTGGAATAGGTGGACCATATTCTAGCGCTTTTAAAAGCGCCGGGATAGGTCTTTCCCCATAAGCGAAATCAGTAACCCTATCCCAGCGCTTTTGGGCTTCCTATATCAGCGTTTTTGAAAAACGCTGCTATAGGCCTCCTATTGCAGCACTTTGTAAAGCGCCGGTTTTGAGTCGCCGTAATAGGATTTCCTATACCAGCGTTTTCAAAAAGCGTTGGTACAGGCTTATCTATTACGGCGGTTTGTAAAAACGCTGGGACAGGATGATTTTTTTGTAGTGGTGTGTGAATCATGTTGGGATTTGTGCCCTAAAATCCAATTTATTGACTTGTCATAAATAATTAAATTGTTTAATTATGTGAGACTATCTATAAATAAACTAATGGGACATTATCTTAGTCCATAAGATGCATAGTATGTGATTTATGTGATTTAGTCATAGAAGATATAAATCACAAGTTCTTTGTAAACTCAGAATTTTAATTCATAGTCGGTAATGAAATTGGGCATTTCATCTGCGAAGACTATAACATATCAACTACGATGATTTGTCTTGATCATGGAAGTGGAAACTTCTAGTTGGTATGTTGACATATTTTAAGAGTTAAGACATATTGAACTGGACCGCTGTGAGATTTATTATTCTCCTAACGACTGTCAAATGAATAATAAATCTCACGACTTCTATTTACATGAACTCTAAATCCTGAGAGAATAATGGACTTGATCATGAGATGAAGGTTGCTTTGATATATCAGGAGTGAGATCTATTAGTCACGGTCAAAACCTCAGTATGTTAGGCAGCCGCATTTAGTGTTGATGGAACATATATTCTGAAAATGGAATTCATAATCTCTTAATGGAGACATAAAATATTCACTTGAGATAAGTTTAATGAGTTTGGTTATTCAAGAAAGTTGGGCCAACCACTTTAGTAAAGTTGTTACTAAAGTATATATTTATGAAATTGGATTTCATAAATATATAATGAATAACGTAAAGGATTAAATCGGGTACTCAAGGATTAAGATGTAGTAATTTTCAAAGTGGCAGTCTACATTCATGACTTTGTATTACTACGAATATTTTAATGAAGAGGTTACATGTACAATAAAGTCTTGGGATATCATTTATAGATAAGGCTTAGAGTGCAACTATATTTATATAGTGGTATTAAATATAGTTAATGGTAACTTTGGATTTGTCAAGAGTTGACAGAATAGTCCAAGGCCCATTGGAGCTAGTGTCTTATTGGTCCCTTTTGGTCCCACTCCAAGTCACATACTAGAGCCCAATTGGAAAGGCCCAAAAGGCTAGTCCAATTAGATAATCAGTTGTATATAAGGAGAGAAACATACAGAATTTCATAAGTGCTTTTTCATAAGGTTAAGATGAAGGTCTTTCATAAGAGAGTTCTCATAAGGAATGAAATGGTTTGTTTGTGAGTGTTGGACACTCTTTATTCTCTCATTGGAAATTGATTGAGAGACCACACATCTTGGGTATAAAGTGGAATTGGAGTGAAGATTGAAAGTCTTCCCAAGAACTTTTGATCTTCGGTTTTGAATTTCACCGCACCAAGGTACGCTTTCTTGTTCTTAAATTCTGAAACTTACATAGTATATGTTATCAATTGCGAATGAAGTAGATCCGTTAATTTTTTTGCTGCACACTTGCATACTTGCATTTTTTCTACAAATCAAGTATAAACTAGTCCATAGTCTAGTATAAAGATTAAATGATCAATTCAATCAAGTCATACACAACTAGCACGAAGTCAAGTGACCTATCTCACCAGTGTTTACATTGATTGAAAGCTTTTCATTTGGCTTCCACTTTTCATACTTTTTTATCAATACAACTCAATTTTTTGAGAAGCGATGCCATGAAATTTTTTATATTTCTTTGACGAATAAGCCTTTGGCTTTGGCACCATATATTTTAAATATACTTTTGCTCCACCTTTTCCTAGTCAAACTAGTTTTCGAAGCAATGCTTTTTTAGCTCTTTCTCTTTTAGAGATTGACATTTGAAAAGCTTTTGACATAAAAATAAACGTGAGGAGATATATAGGCATAAGTCTACGCATATATTAAGATCAAATAAGACAATTGACTAATCATTCATGATAAGCTTGAAGATCTATTTACAATAATCAAACGTAGATTTCTAGATATCTTTCACACTTAAAAAATGTGCATACATAACAAGCTAAGCTCGTAAATGCACTACGCTATTAGTATGGAGATACTAGGCCAAACTCAACATGTGATATGCACAACACAAGCGATCAAACTTTTTGAGATTTTTACTTTTTATGGGTTTTTGAAATTTTTAACACACTAAAAAACAAAGCAATAAAGTAAGATCAACAAAAACAAAAACAATGCATATAAAGAGATGCATGATGCACAAATGCATGATAACGAAGCATCTAATGCATGAAGAGTTCTACAAAGATTGAAAGAATTAGATCAAGGACCAAAAGAGCAAAAGCTCAACCATTGGAACCCTTTCTCATCCAAACAAAACAATGGTTTGGAATGAGTGTCTCATGAGAAATAAGACGAGGGTTGGAAAAATGAGAACTAGAGATGCACATAGACAAAGAGGTAAAAGCATTAACCACATGCTTCAACAACTTACCATTTTCAATCCAATCCGGTTTAGCTTTCTTAGCACAACTTCCAAGAAGCTCAAGTTTCTCTTTTCTTTTGATTCTATTAAGAGCTTAAAACTTAGAACAATGACGTCTTAGATGACCAAAAGCACCATAATGGTGACAAACAATGGGTTTAGGTCCACTAAGATTTTTAGGGAGGGATCTAGCAACACAGTTTTGTATGGAACATTGAGGTCTTATGTGACCGATCACACCACAATGGTGGCAAGTAAGAATAAAGTTATATCCATTCAAATCCCTAGGATAAGACCTAAACTGAGGCTTAGGCTTAAGAGTCTTTCTCTCCACTTTTTGGTTTCTTTTGTGTGGAGGAATGTACACTGATTTGTCTTTAGAGATAGAACTCATAATAGGCACAAAATCGGGCAACACAACATGATTGCAACAAAGATTTTCTTCCTTTTTAATAATAGGTTCAGCAATCAAACACTTGGCATGCATCTTAAGAGATTCATTTTCACATTTAAGATCATCAACAAGTTTGTTAGAAAAACCAAGTTTAGCATCCAAGTTCACATTCAAACATTCAAACTCCTTTAGTTTTTCAAGAGAATGTTCAGCAAGTTTCTTATACTTTTCAACCAATTTGTTGGATTCATTGAGTTTAGCAATCAAATCATCATTTTCACAAATGAACTTGCTCAAATTCTCATGAAACTTCTTAAGCCTTTTTCTTCAAGAGTTTGACATTTGGAATATTAACAACACCCATAGATTCATGTAACATGCCATCACAATCATGAGGATTAACACTCATAGAGGCATTTTCACAAACACATGGCATGTTACAGTCAACATCATCCAAAACATGCAAGGACGTATACAAAGCACTATCCATGGCAAAACAAACAAAGGGTCAAAGATCACACTTAGGTAATTAAACCAATACAAGTGTACCCGCTCTGATACCAATTGAAAGATCAGATTTGTGCTAAAACACATGAGCTTGTTTAGACCCCAATTTTAAAATTACGGCTTAATTGCTTTTACTCTAACTTATCTAAGTGCGGAAGAAGAGTAAATGAAGTGCAATCATCGGATCTACTCTCTAAGCCATAAGCAAGCAAGCAACAATAAATGTAAAGCTTAAAGAGTAAGGGAAGATAAATGTAAACACAAGATAATACCAAGATGTGTTAGCGAAGAGGAAACTGAAGAACTCAGCGAAAAACCTCTACGCGACCCTTCAAGTCGAAATCGATCCACTAGTGAATAAGTTGGAGTACACGAATATCAAAAGACCCTCCAAGCCTAGTCTACCCCATGTACTTGAGCCCTCCAAACTCCTGCTACCAACGGACTTCTCAGAGTCTTGTCTTCACTAACTTTCTAGATCCCGCAAAACCGCCCGATTGTGTCCGCCAAGCCTTATCGGCTTCTTTTGGCAAATCCCCAAAGCTTCCCAAGCTCCAAAACACAATCTACACTCTGAAAATGTGTGAGTTGTGTTTAGGTACAAATCTCTTCTCAAGCTATAACAATGAGAGAGGGAAAGGAGAAGAGACTACAAGAATTTCTCACTAAAGGATGAGTAGCTCTCTAAAAGGTGGGTGTGTTGTGTTGTAGAAACCTCTTTAGGGTTTTCTCTCTGAATAGCCTTTTTTACTTTTGTGAGTAATGAGGGTACATTTAGTATGGGTGAAAGGTAAGAAAGTCATACTTAAAATCCTCCAGGCAGAGAGTTTCGTGGGTACCTCGCGAGATAGTCTATCTCGCGAAGTACTTGTGAAATACAGCCTGACACTTGACTCTTCAGCTTCCAGCATGTACTTCTCACGTGACCTTTTCGCAGGAAGCTTACTCGCGAACTTCTTGCGAGCTAGTCGCCAAATTGCACTGATCTTCATTGCATGCTTGATTCTTCACCAACTTAATACTAAACTCAATACAATAAAATCCCACAAAATATAAGGAAATAAATTAATGCAATTACAACACTTTTTATCATGGAATTAAGTCAACATAAAATATAGTTGTAAATCACAACTTTACAGATTCGTCTCTGATGTGTACCTATAATAAGACTCAAACTAAGAAAGTATACACCGATGTAGTGTTGGCCAAAAACCCTCTGATGATTAAGTCAGAAAAGGATTCTCAAGAAATTTTCTATTAGAGAATTCAACTTGAGAGTGGTTTTTTTGGAGAGAAAATTGTGTGTACCTGTATGCTTGGATTTCTCTTTATTTTATAGTTACTCTATTAATGAGTAACGGATCTCTGTATTTATGTGCAATGGCTAGTGCGTTATATCTTGATGGACATAATTTTGTTATCGTTGCTCAGTTCGTTACTCTTTGGCTTGAATGCCTTCAATAAATGCGTAATGTACCTTAGCTTCGTCAATTAATGTGAGATGGTTTCGAGTTTTTGGACTTATCAGACATCAATGGTCAACTTAATGCTTTGGGCTTTATATAAGGCTTATAGCGTTATGCGCCAACAGGAATCGAAATAATAAAAGGGGTTATGTGAGAGATCTAACTCATCACTAACCTCTTGCCTTGTTAATATGTCCAATTATATATCCATGATAATTTTCATACACATCTCTTGGGGAAGTTTCCGATAAAGATATATTGGAAAACTTCATAAATCGTTAAAGTTCAAAACGTACAAGTACAATTGATGATGGATCTAAGCATGTTATTAATTTATAGAGAACAAAATTTAATAACATGCTGAAGTTGTAGGAGAAATCAAGCAGAAAGATTGAAAGTTGGAAAAAAATTGCAAAATTGAAGGTGAGACGGGGTATGAGGTATCCATATGGTGTATGCAGGGTTATACACTAGCCACACACTATTTGTAACTACAAACACTTAATTTTTCAATTCCATATCAAGTGAATGGCTGTTCTAACATTGATGCGGGGAGCAAAACCAAAATTATTTTAAAATTTATATTTTTAGATTTTTGTATTTATCTTGTAGGAAAGTGGATAATTGTAGACTTTTATTTGGATAGGGATTAGATTTGAGATTAGATAGGGATTAGTATTTGAGTTTTGTTAGGATTAGTTTTGGTATGTTGCTATCTTTATCTTTTTATTTTCCGGTTTTAGCTCTATATAAGAGACTAGTTTATTTGTATTCTATAATAGATGTGATTAATGAAATTCAAATTAGACATTTTTCAATAGTTGTGTGCTGATTTTTAACACCTTAGATGCGACCCCTAAGTGCTGATTTTTAGAGTTTATCCTTACTTTTCTCGTTACTTTTATTTTGTCCTGCATTAAATTTGGTATCAGAGCAAAACAGATCCAATTTCAAAATAAAAATAAAAAATCTTTGTCATGTTTCCCATTAAACCACAGTAACCCATCTACCTGAAATCAAGTCATACAACACAGCCAAAACCATCTTGCCATGCACCATCACCAAAAAAAAAGAAAGATGGAAGCCCAGACCACAACCCATGAAGCACAAGTTGGACTGTCAGCAGCAAATTTAGCAATCCAGACCCATGAAGCTTATTATTTTGAGAGAACCATGGTAGTACTCCAACCACCTATTTTTTATGGGTATAAAAATCAAGACCCATGAATTTTCAAATTTTGGACATTTAAGGTGGAACAATTCTTTTCACAAGTGCATTTATCAAATGACAAACAAAAGATGTGGTATGCCAAAACAAGAGTTGCTGGTAAAGCTTTAGAGTACTAGAATTATTATAAGAGCCTTCACTTTAGATGCCATTAGTCTCAAATTACTTGGGAAAGAATGAAAGATCTTTGTATTGAATATTTCCCACAGTATTTTCACAAGGATCTACAACAACCTTCTCATGGCAATTTACAAGATCAAAGAACAAGTATGAGGCAGTGCGACAACGCAAAGCTCACTAATGAAGTATCTTCCATACGCCAAGATATAAGAAATCTAATGAAAACTATTGAAGACTTGGCAACTCAATTGAAGGGAAATCAAGTACCATTAGAGCTTGATGTTGACAATGAAGTGCAAGTGTCAACCAAAGTCTCAACCTTCAAGCATCCAGAGTCTACTATAGAGTCTAAACAGCAAAAAGCTTCTGTACTTGAAGAATCCTCCACAGTGCATGAAAATCCACAGCTTGATGAGGTCAAAACAGTTGACATGCCAGTTCCACTAATTGAGGTTGTGATTCCAAAAGAGTTTTGTGAGGTGGAATACTACGTTTATCTATTTTCAATGCTCCCAAAGATGATTTCTCAACTACCGCAAGTGTTATGTGCCAGATTTTTCATCCTTCAACGCTTTAAAACTCGAGGGCGAGTTTTCTCCAACAAGGGTAGTATGATGCAGGAGCAAAACCAAAATTATTTTAGAATTTATATTTTCAAATTTTTGTAATTATCTTATAGGAAATTGGATAATTGTAGACTTTTATTTGGATAGGGATTAAATTTGAGATTAGATAGAGATTAATATTTGAGTTTAGTTAGGATTAGTTTTGGTATGTTGGTATCTTTATCTCTTTATTTTCCAATTCTAGCTCTATATAAGAGACTAATTTATTTGCATTTTAGAATAGACGTGATTAATGAAATTTAGATTGGATATTTTCCAATAGTTGGGAGCTGATTCCTAACGCCTTAGGTGTTGATGTCTAAGTTTTACTTGATGTTGATTCTAAGCAACCCTTAAGTGCTAATTCTTAGGGTTTTTCTTTACTTTTAGACATTTTTAGATTGCAACAATAGATGGCAGCCCTTGCACAGCTTCTGATTCCTAGTGTAATTCGAGAAATACTACAGGCCCATAGAACCAAGTAATTGCTAAACATGTGCATTGATGGAGCAGAAAGGTTATTGCAACTAGTTTAACTCCCACAATACATAGGCCTCACATGGGTTACTTATTAACATCCATCAACAGTTCCTCCATTGTCTGAGACTCTATGGCCATTTCCAAGCGTGTTAGAATTATGTAATAATTCAATTATACTGGACATATACAGTACAAGAGGTGCCTTTATATATGAGTGTAGTACAAATAACGTGTTGTATAAATATGTGTGCAAGACAAAGTATTTAAAGTGGGCCTAAAGTCCAATGGACCTAACATACATTAACAAAGTACAGTGGAAAATCAAGTTTATAAGGAAGCCATTCTTTCCTCTCTCTCTCTCTCTCTCTTTTTTTTTTTTTTCTTCTTATAGGCTTCAAGGATCTTATGTTGCAGAGCAAACTCCTCTATCGTGTTGCATTTCCCTTGCCGGTGTAGCTGCAGTGCCACATCATTGAAACCAATAATGATAAACATATTTTTGATTAACAGAAAGCTATAATGCCGAAAGATATTGGATATGTGATCTGCTTGATGAACCCATGTGCAATTGATTGAAGTGCTGAGTCTACTGGCTAAAGTCGAATTCAATATAATTTGAACCCTTATGAATCCAAGATAACCCCAGTTACTTTGTTAGAAACTTAATTTCTACAAATGAATTTTCAGTTTAGTGGGCTCGACCATTGAAAAGTCTGGGAAATAATTTTAAGGACAGAGGAACAGATCTTGGAATGGTGGCCCCCAACATACACATGCTCAGTTAAACTGTAAGGAGAGGAGGGGAATGAGAATGACCACCTTGAAATATAAACTAAGAGCATATAGAACTATCAAAACTACAACACTGTCGCAGAGCAAAATAAAAATAAGGACCTAAAAAGTACTACTTTACGACCAAAATACCATCAGGACTTGGAGGAAAGAATGATTCTCAACATGTGGCCATGAATCCATGATCAAACAAATCCAAGTAATATATCATTCAAACTTATCCTAATATACATATATATCCGCAAGAATCTTCCATCACATTCTGTCAGATCAGTCCTGCTGGACACCCAATTTATAAGGCCATCGTGAT
Source organism: Notholithocarpus densiflorus (assembly GCA_030021035.2). Lineage (NCBI taxonomy): Eukaryota > Viridiplantae > Streptophyta > Magnoliopsida > Fagales > Fagaceae > Notholithocarpus > Notholithocarpus densiflorus. Next base: position 4,552,511 of record JARYZH020000024.1, on the reverse strand, counting down.
CATAAAACACCCAAAATTCTATCAACATCTATATATGGTGAAGAACAAAACTAATCTACCTAACATACATATCATACATGATACAATTCCATCTAATTAAGGAAAAGATAGAGAGGGACACCTTAGCCTGAAGCAGTAACTAAAAAAGACAGCTTCAAACAGTTTAGCAACCAAGACACACAGAGACATACAAATACTATTACATTGAAGATTTGAACTCATTCTTATCAAACATAAATACCAAACTTAAAATCAAAATTATGGACAATGCTAACATGGTTAAAGTCTTCTATGGTTTGATATCAGAATCATCCCATGGTAGATTGAGATCAGTAGAGGCAAAGGTATCAATGTCATCCCAGTTCCAGTAAGTTGTCATGTCCATGCTACTGCTTGTTGTAGTAGGTACTTGCCATGGCTGTGGGGCAGAGGTGCTTGTATTGGCCATGATACTGGTAATGGTTGGCTCCTCAATGGTTTTGAATCCTTCAGTGTAATTATAGACACTTGAAGAATGTAAAGAGGTTGAAATTGAAGATGGGTTGGTGTTAAAAGAGCTTGAGCTTGAAAATGGAAAGTGTAGGCTTTGGCCTGAAGGAAGAGGCAGAGTTGAACCCAAATGAATGTTACTGTTGCTGCTGAAATTTTTGCTGTCCATGTTGTTGCTGGAGTTGATCAAATTCTGATGTTGCATCGAAGATGGTGGACGAATCAGTGAATGAAAGAGGATTTCAGATATGCATTTCTGATCACCAAGTGAAAGAGCAGGAAGATTCTGCCTTTGCTGCTGAGCTTCAATTAACATGTGGGCAGCGAGTCTATTATTGATGTTGGTATTGGTGCTGTTGGTGGTGGCTGCGTTAGCAGTACTAGTGCTGGTGCTGGCAGAGGCAGCGGTGGTTGATTTTTTGTGCCGCTTATTCTTGCGGCCGCCACCCACAGGAACATTGCGTAGAGTTCCGCCCTTAGTCCAGTGCCTTTTGCAAGCTCTGCAGAAATGCCGAGGCTGTGACTTGTTGTAGTTGTTGTAGTAACAGAACTTTGTGTTTGTTGATTCACATCTTGGGCACTTCAATGGATCGGATTGCTGCTGCTGATTTTGTTGCTGTTGTTGTTGTTGTTGTTGTCGTCTCATCGGAGGAGGTTTTGGCAGCTCTAAACTTTGAGTCTGCAATAAGGTCTGGCTCCAATCAACCCCATCACTAGAAACCTGCTTAGAACTCAAACCCATCACTTAAAAATTTCAAAAACTTTTTTTAAAAAACCAAGAGTGAATAGCAAGGAAATCTATATGATATATATATATCTTCTAGCTAGCTGAGAATTTTCAAAGATAAAAGATGACAATTTCTAGCCTTTGGATCGAGGAGCCAGAAGGGAGATCAATCTGAAGAAGATCAAGAGGATAAGATTGTTGATTATAAGCCAAACAGTGTGTTTCTTTGAGGAAATTAGTGCATGGACAATGTTAGATGCAAGGAAATGCCTAGGAAGGTGGTGAGAAGTGAGCATGTCTTTTTATCTAAGCTATCTATATATAATTAGATGCTTTTAATAATATGTGTGAAAGGAAGGAGCAATAATTATAAGATGATCAAAAATTACTTGAGATATGTATGGACCAAGAGAGTTTTGATTGTTATGTGTGGGGTTTCGGTAGAGCGGTGGTGGTGAGCATATAAAAAAATTTATGCAGCTTAAGCTTTGGTGACAAACTAGCTAGCAAGCTAATAGTACTAACACAATTTATAGCCGCAGCAGCAGGGAAATAAGAGAGGAGAGAGAATTGCTTAGCCCCTAAGGTGAATGTGGGTTGCTGACACGTGGATTGACTTGGACCATTGATAGTAGCCTCGTGTGTTTGTTGGGTTGTAAAAAGAACGTAGATGTGCATGCTAGTTATATGCTAATTAATAAAGTATTTTTAAGTAAACTTCACCATCAACATAATAAAGTTCGTATAAAGGAATATCAATTAAAGTACACTATGCTTCCTCAAAAAATAAAAAAAAATAAAAAAAATAAAAAAATAAATAAAGTACACTATGATCCATTTCTATGGGCTCACAATATTGTTTTTCTGATTTTTGTTTCTTAACATTGATTAAAGGTTTTATTGTTAGAGCCGGAATTTGAATGATTAAAATTAGTTGTGGTCATACCAGTGGGGTCCTACATTAATACAAGTGATGATGATGATGATTCTATTGGCCTATATACATGTGATATTACTGATTAACTATACATGCTATAAATTTGGGCATATATTATGTTCCATGCACCATCTTGTTTATATGATACAACTAGAGCAGAAGAAGTCTTTGCCTCTATGGTTTGTGGCACCATTCTCATTTCTTATAGTAAAGCTCAAGGTTGCAATTTTTTTATTATGTTATATCGAGTCATATATAGGCCTGAGTTCCAAGTATATGTTTCAACACAATATTGTCAAACAGGCAATTAACACACAAGATTGATACTATTTTTTTTTTTCCCGTTTTTCTAAAGTCAACATTTAAATTCACATGATGTTATGATTCGGATAAACAACATTACTACTAGAGTACCTAAGATCACTTTAATTTTATTTTATTTTACTTTTTTGCAACTTGTGAAATTATGTTTGCTAAATACACACGCATATATGTAATCCAAAGGAACCATAAAATTTTCCCAAAACTGAATGCTAACTGTGTTAATGTTGGAAACAACATACGACTTTATAGTGACGATATGAGTTGATTCCTATAACCCACAACAATTAAAAAAGTAAAATTAATTTGATCGATGGAAACAGTATCGATCGCCCGCCTTAATAGTATCGGGTGAAATCAAAATGCCTAAACCAAAACATGATTTGACAAACAATTCATGACTTACTGAGCCATTTAGGAAAAGAAGCCTATATATGGGATGAATTTGGTTTCAACCTCAATTAATCAATTTGAAAAATCTGTCCTTGTTAACGAAATATTAAACCACAGTACTGATTCTACTGAAGAAGTTATAATTAAGTTTAATGAGCTTGCGGAAAGTAAGATGATAGTTTGAGGTCACCAATTAGGACCACGAGAGCCACATGCATATAATTAAGCCACGGTCGAAGCATGAGCTTAATTTAAACAATTATATAACTTTAGTAGATGTTGATCAAAAGGAATGTGATTGTGAATGGAAAATCAAACTTGGTCGGTTGGTTAGGTAGTGTTTCTTGCAAGGTCGTTTTCTGTATTTTCGAAAGGACAAAACAGAATGTCTGTCGCACAACTTAGGAAATTAAATTACTTATTATTAGTGATCGAATAAAGCTTTAACAAATCATATATATATATATATATATATATATATATGAAAGAGTCTAATATGTCCACCTGATCTAGAGGCCAACCCATAATGCCATGGTGAATACTTTTATCTTAATTAATAATTCATTCAAAGTTTAAGTAACTCATTCGGGCAAAAATGGTAAAATACTCATTTCGTCCAAAAGTTCTAGCAAAATGTCTCTGTTCTAAAACTATTTAGCGATATGCCCCTATTTTGAAACTCAATTTTCTAAAACTTGATTTTTAGAAAATTGAGTTTCAAAACAGGAATATTTTACTAAATAGTTTCAGAATAAGGACATTTTACTGGAACTTTTGGACGAATATTTTGCCTTTTGGCCACTCATGCCAATGTATGGTGGGTCTTTGTTGCTAGAATAAGCATTAAGATTTAAGCAGCCCCTCGAGTTTATCATTATCTCAGTGCGAGGAGGAAATGAATGATCCAAAGCTAGCTTGTTCTCGCACGTGTCACGACTCCATGAGGCAATGGGACCCCCATGACCACTTGTGTAATTGATGGTTACAGGTTGGAATTTGGAACATAGATCTTCGTGTTTTAGGTTGGTGCTAAAATGAACGCATTTGGCATCTAATTCTCCTCCTTCTACTTATATTTTTTTTGAGAAGCCCTTCTACTTATAATATTCATTCTATCAAACAAAATTGCAGTGAGACTATACTTACTAGGAAACCAGTACCAAAAATCGATGAACAATTAGTAGAAAATTCATTTCTTGTTTCCAACAATTCCCTCTTCTTATTATTGTTTTTTTCTCTTTGGTGAAAGATTCAAAATATAAATATGTCAAAAAAAAAAAAAAAAAAAAAAGTAAATACAGATGAAAACACTACACCATAATAAATTTATTACATTAAGTGTTAATATAACAAAATATGTATAGTAATATTTGACAAAATATTGCGTTTATAAGTTAAAATTGTTGCAATAGTAACTTAAAAGTGTTAGATTATAAGATTATTGCATCAACAATAATAACTTGCAATAAAATATATTTTTCGGTTGCAATAAAAGCTTTAATATATTAGAAAAAATTGTTACAATAACTCAAAATAAAGAAATCGTTGTAATAAATTGATATCAATTATTTTTGTAATTTATTGCAACGAAGTTATCAATGCAATAATTTGATATAAATTTTTTTACAATCTATTGCAATGGCAAACACGGAACTGTAATGAATATATAATTGCAATAATTAACCTGGTATTAATTATTTCATAATCTATCGCAATAACAAAATGAAGTAATTATCTATTACAATAAAGATATCATTGTAATAATTTAATCCGACTTTTGGTCAATTATTTGCAATCTATTTCAATATGATTCATGAAGTAATAGTCTGTACCTACAAGATATTCAAAATAGTAAATTGTTTATTCCAACAAATATATATATATATATTTATTTATATCATTGCATCAAAGTTGTCATTAAAAAATTTTGAGTTTATTGTAACAAAATTTTGTGTTGCACAAACCTATTAGCTTAAATTTTATTGTAACAACTCGTATTAACTATTACAATTACTCTAATGTTATTACAAAAAAAGAAATTTCATTGCAATAAATATTTTTTCTTGTAGTGAAACCATGATACGAATTAGTGCAAATCATCCCCCCAAAAAAAAAGGAAAAAAAATAATAATAATAAAAAATCAATTTACAAAATTTGAAGAAATTAGAATTCCTATCTGCCGGTCAAACCTGTGAAATTACAAAAATACCCCTTAAATAAATATTTTTTCTTGTAGTGAAACCATGATACGAATTAGTTCAACCAGTAAAATCGGTCAAATCATATAGCATCTCTATTTAAAAAATATATATATATGTATATATATGGATGAAAAAAGCTGACATATGTATCTCCAACCGTGGAGTGAAATAACCTAAAACCTCAAAATGGTACTCCACCAGAAAGAAACATATATTAAAGTGAGACATGGAAAATGCCCGACTATGCCTGGCACTATCAAACACTAGCTTGTGTTGAGGCATACATATCTTGGATTGGTATGTACTCACTTTTCAATGTTCCTAGTCTTCTTGTCTCCTTGTAGGTCAGGTAATAGTTTGGAGTCTTTACATCGTTTACTCCAACTTATTCATCTTTGTGTTCAAATTACTAGTACCCTCCTAGTCCTAGTCGTAGTCCATTCAGCTGATTCCATTTAGCTGATTCCATAGAAAGACTAGGGAGATTTCCTTTTCATTTCCTGGAGTTGATAATGGTTTTTTTTTTTTTTTTGATAAACTTCAAATGTTAGTATGTAGTCTTACACGACAATATATTTCCAAGTTCACACATTGAACAGTTCACATACAAATTACAGCATTCCCTACTTGATGGCTGTTAAGATCAAAGAGAAATACAAAAATATTGTATTGTGAACAAAAATACGTGGTTCGGCTTGACGACCTATGTCAACGGAAAAAAACCTTATATCTTTGCTATATGCTTAAATCTTATGTTACAAAATTGGTATTTATAAGAAACTAAATTCTAAACTAACTATATATTAACATATTAACTATAGTTAATAGACTAATTGTAGTACAAATAGTATAATACTTTACTTGCACACCAAATAGAATTGGGCTTGGGCCTTGACTATTTGGGCTTGATATTTTTAACAACCACAATGAGAACTGAAGCTAAGAAAAAAAAAATGAAAAACTCATGTAGGATTGTTTTGTGGGAAGCAGGATCAAAAATAAAAAGTTACATATTTCACCACTTGTTTCACACTTGAAACAGGTCATGATGATACCAAAAATCGTCAGTTGGGTCATTCGTGCAACCCAAAGCTTTGGACGATCTCGTATTTCTTGGACGAACTGGTAGGATCTGCAAAATAATCGAAGAAACCACCGGGTTGTGCCCGATGGGGGAGCCACCGATGCTTAAGTCAGAGTCCACCCACATAATTTTGATATAGATAGTAATTTTGTAGTACTTTGCAGTAGTTTATTTATTTATTTTTTATGTACCTTGATAAATGGACAGATTGTTCCTTTTATAGGTAGCTGAGGTAGCTGTTGTGCTCATAAATGTCTTCATAATTGTAGATAATTATTTCCCTATGCGTAACGGTCTTTGCCTTAATGGGAGTTTAAGGTCGATAAGTAACGGTGGTCATTAACTAGGCTTTATTGCCCTTGTAACGTATCAGATGATTGGATTCATCATCTTTAATGATCAGCGGTTACAGAACCTGTTAAAGTGTTCTTCCATGTCACCAGTACTGTTTTTTGGACGATATATTTTTCTGGTTCATCAGTTGCCCCCTCATTCCGAAATTGTTCGTCTAGAAGGACAATTTGTAGGAATGAATTATTTTCGTCCATGTCACTTCGGATTTCGTTCTTGTCACATTTATGAGGCGTGACTTTTTTTTGTCGAATTCTTGCCACGTGTCATGCCCTGATTGGTTGTTCGTGCATTGGAAATTCGCGATCTTCCCTCATCCTGATTCTTCGTCTGCCCCCTTTAAACTTCTGTCTCTTTCTCTTTCAGTGAAAGCTCGTCTGCATTTGTAGAGTCGCTACAAAGATCGTCTAAAAAGAGTTTTGGAGTATGTTGACAAAGTGAAGGATTATGACTACTTGATCAGTCCCAATAGCTTATCCCTTCACTTCCTTGGTCTAGAACCTTCTGGTGGTGTTTTACAGCGTTTGGAGGGAGTCTTCAGAGTAAGAGGCATCACTTAAAAAAGGGTGGTGATTCGGAGAAATCTTTTGTTCCTCCTGTTGTTCAAAAAGTTTCTGAAGTTCCTTCGTCCTCCCCAACATTTTCTATAGAAGAACTCACTCCTTCTCTTTGATCTTTCAAAGGCCAAGATAAGGGGAAGTTCGTCTCTGACTTCTGGAATGATCCTGGTTTAGCCGTGGCTAAGGCTCATGACGTAATCTCGACGGACAAATTAGGCGTTTTTTGTCCGTTGAATCTCATGATTTGGTTACCCAGCATCTCCACAAGAATGTTCATGTTTGTTTTCTGAAACAACTTCTTCCTTGTTTATATTGACCTTTTTTATTTTCTAATCTTCTTTGTTCCAGATTTTGGCAGAGTTTATGTACATGACAGCCAAATACTTGGACATGGAAGAGAAATTAGCTTCGACGTAAGCTAAGGTTAAGAACCTTTCTGTTGAAAACACTTCCTTCCTTCCTTTCTTTTGTGTGGTGCTTGTAATGAATTGGCTATATGTTTTATTCTAGTTAAAACTCGCCCTTATCTGAAAAGTCGCAATAAAGATCGTCTAAAGAGAGTTTTAGAATACGTGGGTGAAGGATTTAAAGGCGTCTGAAGAGTATTTAGATAGGCTCATGGTTGAGTATGCTAATGGTTTTGAGCTTCTTCAAAAGTACCTCGTCAAACATCATTCTGACTTGAATTTCTCTTCGCTAGAGATATGGAGGAGATTGAAAAGGAGATGCTGATCGTGGAGGTCGAAGTTGACAACATAGTTGCTGAAGATGCCATGGTGGACGTTGCTGAGAATGTCACCCCTATCACTGACAATATTAATCTAGAATAAAAACAGTTGTTCCTTTATTTCTCAGGCTCGTATGTTTTGAGCAAAGATAATATTTCTTTTTTGGGCCTGTATGTTTTGGGCATAAGATAATATTGCTGCCTTCTTCTGTTTTTAAGACTTTGTTGTCAATAGATGTTCTTTGCTTTTTTCTTGCTTGAACCTTGCAAATTTGTGGTAATATATTTGCTTCGTCTTTAATTACTATGTGCCATGAGACAATATTTTTGTGGTATGGTAGTTTTGGACGATCAACTTGTTCATTGGACGATCAAAACGTTCATTGGACTATTGATGCGATTGTTGCGTATCGTAGAATAATCATCTTTTTTGCGATTGTTGCATTTTGCAGAGCATTCGTCTTTTTTGTGATTGTTGCACTTAGCAGGGCAATTCCTCTTTTGATTTGCGATTTGCTGCATTTCGCAGGGCAATTCATCTTTTGATTGTGATTGCTGCACGTAGCAGGGAAATTCGTCTTTTGTTTGCGTCTTTTGTTTGCGATTGCTGAACGTAGTAGGGCAATTCGTCTTTTGTTTGCGATTTTCTGCGTTTCGCAGGGCAACTCGTCTTTTTGTTCGCGATTGCTGCACGTGGTAGGGAAATTCGTCTTTTGTTTGTGATTGCTGCATAAAGTGATGCAATTCGTCTTTTATTTGCGATTGCTGCATATAGCAGGGCAATTCGTCTTTTGTTGGCATGATCGTTGTGTGTCGCTGGACGATCAATACATCTTTTGATAGAGGAATCCTAGGATCACTTCATTTTTTGAAAGAGAACTCTCAAGATCTTGTATTCAGGGTCTTTTACCTGAGGGAGGCCTTTATTCTATAATGAATTACAAAAAAGGATGATAAAAAACATATAAGTAAGAAGAACAGGAAAGCACTTACTAGTAGTATATTCTTAGATGCTCAACATTCCATGGACGAGGTAGATTCATCCCATCCATGTTTGTTAGGTGACACTTCCTTTTTTGTGTAGTTTTTGGCTTTGTAGCTTTAAGGCCTCCTTGATGTTTTATTGTTTTGGATCTTCTTAAGGCCATGTTGCTATTGGCCCAAGAATGGGGTTGCATCATTGCCATATTTTGTTCCTGCTACTTGAAGATGTAGATTTCCAGAGGGTTGCCCCCGTACAAACATGAAAAGTGTATTCGCTGTTAGATGATGACCAAAAGAATGGCCTGTCATGGTTTGTACCTGTATTTTTTCTTCCATTGGGCTTAATCTTAGTCCCAAATGGAAATCTTCATAAACTTTCATGCCTAATTTATTAGATTGATTGCCAAACTCTTATAAAGCAGTATCAACAATTATACATAGATAGAGATGAGGTGGCATGATACTATCATGTCACATACCTTTGATATTCTTCTTGGCAGGCTCTTCTTAACAAGTTCTCATTCATAATCATGTGGATTTAAGAATACGTGTACAATAGCTAGTCTAGTTGTGGTACTATAATGTACTCTTTTGCACAAAGTGTTAGATTTAGAGCAACATTGCCGAGCACAAAAGGGCAACCAAGTAACTTCTGGTTTTAATTTCTAAACCTGGGGTTTTTAAATTTGAGAAAAGCAATAAGATTTGACTCCGCCTGTTTAATGTCCAAAATTATGAGATAAATTTTTGTTTCATTTTCCCTTTATACTCAAAATTAATATCTTTAAATTTGGCAAAAAAACAAAGGTAGAGAGTTTTTACCTTAGGCGGTTCTCAACGACAATGTTTAAATGTTGGAAAAACAATAAATTCATAACCTTAACCGACAATCATAACATAAGCATTACATCGTACAGTGCATGAGCATATAGGCATCATAGAAACTTATTCAACATGTAAAGAAGATATTTGAGGAATCTTAGTTTGAAACCGAAGCATTATCTCCTTTTTTCCTTTTTTATTTTTTTATTTTATTATTTTTTAGCAAGATGCATTAGGAAAGAATAGTGGTGATATGAAAAGCCATAATGCGTGCATATCAACTAGGATGTTATGCTACGATTATATTAGGAAATGTAATAAAACATTTTTTGATGGCCATAAATAGGATATCAAGGCCATAAAATCTGGCTCTAATAGGAATATTATAGAGGAAACGGTGAGTCTCCCAATCGACTAATCATTTTTTTTTTTGGCCGTGGGCTGTAACTATTAAAGCCTCACAGCTGTTCAAATCAGACTTTAACACCCAAAATTGGAATCTTAAACTCATCAATCAAGGCTATTTTAAAGCTAGTATATAATTGGATATGTTTCCTGAAATATCTCCAGACTGTATACCTCATATTGATTACCACATGACATTTTCCATCACTGCTTTACGCGGAACTTGGGAATTATAATTGATGAAGCCTGAAATCGTTAGTATCTTGTTCGTCCAATGGAGCCAACATCTTCTTTGTGTGCCTGCAAAACAAAAGAGAGATTCTGGTGGAGAAAACACCAGTGGGGTGTCTCCTTTTCTTCATTTGTCTTATTCCTTTTATAGGAGCTGGACCTTGTAACCTACTTTCATTACATCATTAATTGGGCTTTATTGCCTTTATAACATATCAGGTGATTGAATTGGCCATCTTTAATAATCATCGGTTACAAAACCTGCTGGAGGTTCCGTCAGTTACTGGTGCACATAACTCAGCATTAATGTCCATTTATTGTTGTTTGGACGAATCATTTTCCGATTCATCAATAATCATTGTCTAACGTTTTGCATTCAAGGATGGAAAAGTGTTATGGTAATTTATTTTGTTAATTCTTATTTCCTTCACCTACATGTGTCTTTTGAGAGTTGTGTAGCGTGAAATAAATTTAAATTCTGTTCGCAAATAACAAGAGGAAAATAACTCATCTGACTTGAAGATCAAAGAAATCTGGAGATGAAAAGTGCTATATTTTGTTCTCGAGTACGGAGGTCATCTGTTGGACAAAGGTCATCTAGCGCTCCTTTTGACGAGGCACTTGCTTCTTGACAACGACTAAAGGGATCTGTCACCGTTTGAACTTGAAAGGCGCAATCGCCTCTCGACGAAAACTAGAGAGTCGACCTCGCATTATCTCTTGGTGTGTACTTTGTGTTTCCTTCCCTTAGACTTAAGAACTTCGATTAAAACCCATTTTTTAAGGAACACTGTGACTAGGGTTACTGCTTCTCAAATTGGCAATTTTCCTCAACCTTTGTTGGATTCTTTTTCTTGATTTCTTCCCACGTAAGGGAAAAACTACAACCCCTGAAAGAGAAGGATGAAAGGGGTTTCATGGAGGAGATCTTGCAAGTTTTGGACCGAATGACCCTTTTGTTGCAGAAGAGCTAGATGACTAATCTCGGTCTCCACAGATGACGCCAAACTGATGATGCCAAAAATCTTCAGTTGGGTCATTCGTCCAACCCAAAGCTTTGGACGATCTCGTATTGCCTGGACGAATTGGTAGGACCTGCAAAATAAACAGAGTTGATCGAAGAAATCACCGTGTTGTGCCCGATAAGGGAGCCTCCAATGCTTAAGTCAGAGTCCACCCACATATTTTTAATATAGATAGTAATTTTGTAGTACTTTGCAGTAGTTTTTTTTTTTTTTTTTTTTTTTTTTTTTGACGTACCTTGGTAAATGGACAGATTGTTCCTTTTATAGGTAGCTGAGGTAACTGTTGTGCTCATAAATGTCTTCATAATTGCAGATAATTATTTCCTTGTGCGTAACGGTCTCTACCTTAATGGGAGTTTAAGGTCGATAAGTAACGGTCGTCATTAAGTAGGCTTTATTGCCCTTGTAACGTATCAGATGATTGGGTTCATCATCTTTAATGATCAGCAATTACAGAACCTATTGAAGTGTTCTTCCATCTCACCAGTATTGTTGTTTGGACGATATATTTTTCTGGTTCATCAGGTCACATACAAATTTTTATCACCTCTTGTTCCACACGTGAAACAAGTCTGTAACAAAAATCGTTACCTTTAGACTCAAGTGAAAGTGACCACATTGATAGAATAGCACATATAGTCGGCTACAAAAGTCCTTCAATTTAATCGAGGCGTATAAAATTATTTGAAGTTGGTTTATAAAACCAGTCACATATCAAATAGTAGAATTAAAGGGTATAAATAATACAACCAACCAGTCAGATCCAACTACTATATATGAAGTAAAAGAGTGGCGGTGGTAGGTCCATGATTCGATAATATCTGTATATGTGTGCAGCCAGAAACGGAGTAACGAAGAAGTAAGGTATATAAATTAGCTAGTGTAAAGTATAGTCAAGCTTTATGCACAAGTACAAAATTTTGGATTCTAATTCATAATATAATAATAATAATAATAATTAATATTAATAAGCCTAGTGTCAAAGTAGGCCTTGATAGTAACCTTCTCCACTAGTGGGTCTTATACTTGGCAGTTGGCACTAATGACATGTGTCCATTCAAAACCTTATTAATAGTATACTAGTTTGTTACCAATAGTATACAAGTGTTAATGTTAGGGTTAAAAGATTAGATAATCACACAATCCAATATATTATTCCCACTTGTCTAAGACCGTGATCAAGAATCTTATGCAAATTAATTTCTGGTTGTTTGCACCCAAACCTTCTTCTTCTTTCCGAAGAAACGACCACTACAACCTTATTAGACAGTTTTGGAGCCCTAAACAAGGCAACAAATAAATAGTATAATAAATTCGATGGCAAAATTTTTTTCATAAATTTTGAATTTACATGTTGTAATTAATGTACAATAAAAGTTATATCAATGATAGATACATATGAAGTTACTAATAAAAAGTACTTAATTAACATGAAATCCAAGGATCTCTCTCATGTTTCTTAATGGTGAAGAAGTTGTTGGAGACAACAATAATATAGTTGGTCATAGATGATGACGATGATTCACTTTTGAATCTTTTTTTTTTCTTTTTTTTTTTTCTCTCACTTTTGGCTTTGGATCCTTTTCCTTTTCCATGCAAAAAGTGAATAAACCATCCACAGGGTCTCAAAATTAAAGTACAAATCAACCTCTGCATGCTTCTCAAAAATATCATTATATATTATTAATCAATTAAGCCCGAATGCAGTCTTCGTGCCATGATGAAGGCCTCGACCTCCACTCATCATATGTGCTTCATCACCACAGCAACTTCCAAATCGGCCCAACAATCGGCATCATGAGTGTTTTACATGATAAATAAATTAGTCATTAATCATTAATTAGTGTGATGAATGGATTAATATTTTATATACTTTTATTTTATTTTTCTCAAAATAGTAGTTTTTTTTTTCCTCTGAATGGAGATGAAATATTATTTAAAAACTGCACATGCTAATAATATATATATATTTATATATATATATAACCGAAGCCTCTGGAGCTCCCACAATTTTCCCCATCACCACTATTTTATTTTTATTTTTATTTTAGATTCTTTTTAATTTTAGGTTTTATATCTTATATATTTATTATTTCTCTTTAACGTGTAATTATCTTATCAAGTGTTATAATAATTTAGTTTAAGTAAAACTCTATTAGATATATGTTTTAAGAGCTTGAAAATTCCACTTCAACTAAAATTCTATAACAAAAATTTCAACAAATATAAGCCCCTACTCTTTTTATTTAAGTATTTTTTTCACGTATTATATATATATATATTTTTTGAGAAACTTTCACGTATTATCTATATATATATATATATATAGGGGTGTCAATTCGGGTTAGCGTGTCGGGTTCGTGTCGTGTCAAGGTAGGGGTATTCGACTAAATGGCTCAACCCTAACCCGACCCATTTAATAATCGTGTCATGATCCTTCAACCTTAACCCGACCTGTTAATAAGGCGGGTTGACTTGACCCAACCCATTTGACACGCTTAATAAACGAGTCGTGTTAGGTTGACACGAATGTAACACAACCCATTTCAACCTGCATAATATTAAATATAACATCCATCTAGAAATAAATTTTTTTTTACATCCCAAAAAGCAGTGTATACACTTCAAATCTTCAACTCACATTCAAAATAATATAGTTCAACAAAAATATAACATTCATCTAGAAATAAGTTCTTTACACTTCAAAAGAAGTGCATACACTTCAACCCAAATTCAAAATAACAAAGTTTAACAAAAATAAAATAACATAGTTCAACAAAAATATAATATCCTTGGAACTCGCCAAATGCTAAGTATCAATATTGAAAAAATTTGAGCAAACAGTAGACTAATCCTAACTATGACCACGATTATCATCCATAGATTCTTTGTTGATGTCCAAATTCATAACATCTTTCACAAGCTCATCCAATTTCATTTGTGCAAGTTCTATGCCAAAAAAAAAGGTATTAGTAGTTCTAGGGTCTGTAAAGTTTCAATTTCCAATTATATCCCTTGTAAAATTTTGTAATTACTCACTTTTCTTTTTAAATTTAAAATATATGTTGGATATAAAAGGTATTTGACAAATCTAAAATAAATAAATATTTATTTGTTATACGAGTTAAACGGGTTGTGTTAAGTGAGTCATTTCGAGTTGACATAAATAAATTGACGTGTTAAACGTGTCTATTGCGGGTCACGCAGGTTGACCCACTTATGACACGTTTCTTATCATGTTACTTTCGGGTCGACCCGTTTATGACCTAAACCCATTAAGGCCCAACCCTAACCCGAAAAAACACGTGTCGGGTTCGTGTCGTGTTCGCGGGTTGGGTCGAACATTGACACCCCTATATAAATATAACCGAAACCTCTGAAATTCCCTTCAACTAAAATTCTATAACAAAAATTTCAACAAATATAAACCCCTACTCTTTTTATTTAAGTATTTTTTTCACGTATTATATATATATATATATATATTTAGAAACTTTCACGTATTATCTCTATATATATATATATATATATATATATATATATAACCAAAACCTTTGAAACTCTCACAATTTTCCATATCAGCACAATATTAAAAAAAAAAAACATAAACCCAAAAAAAAAAACTTTTCTAAAACTAATATATATAAAGAAACGTTGGTTAAGGATCCATATCATAAAAGGTCTATGATTAAAACTCTACTTCCTACTACAAGTCTACAATACCAAATCAAAGCCAACTCTATGCTATTTTAATTTAATGTTTAATTAAAATTTTAAGGAAGTTTAAGGAAATAGGTTTATGAAGTATTTCATTTTAACACATTGTGGACACTTGATAATAAAAGTACAAAGAGTTTGTTTCATGTACGGAACAACAAAGACAAGGATCATGGTTATACGTTAATAATATATGTAAATGTTTGTTTAAGATAAAAGAATCTGAGAATCAAAATCACTTTTTCTTGTAGCAATTTCCTCACCTCAGATGCGGAATCTTCATCATCATCATCTAGCTTTCAAAATAAATGGAAGAAGGAATTATCCTATCGAATATTATAATTAATTAATGAAAAAAAACCCCTAATGCAAGTTAGACTTTTAGCCAAATACAATAACACTCTCCCACTGTCTCTACTCTCTTCTATTTAAGAACTACTCTCCCTCTTTTCTTAGTCTCTTCAAAATTGTAAACCAAAAACTATTTGTGTAGAATACCTAAAACCCAAAATACAAACGTGTTAACCAAAAACTATTTTTGGAGAAGATGATGTTTGATCAAAAGCAGATGCTCTTAGTCTCTTCAAAACTGTAAACCAAAAGCAACAATTGATGATCCAATTCATGGCTCACGATCCCAACATGATGAACTTCTCCAGAGCTAACTTCATGTAAGATCAGGAAACAAATTAAGAAAGAACAAATCTTTTTAGTTCATAGGTGTTAATAAGACTACATGCAGTTACAATTTTTATTGCTTTGGGTTTAGGATTTGCTTAATTACAAATTTAAGATTTTGATCATGTGCTATCCAATATCACATGACGAATCTTTGTAGTTCATAGGTGTTTATGGCTAATAAGACTATATGCAATTCCAATTTTTATTGCTTTGGTTTTAAGATTGTTTACAAATTTAAGTTTTTTGATCATGTGCTATCCAATATTAGTTGTGGGTGCTTATACATCTATCAAACTTCAATTTTTGGTTGGATTTATAACAATATAGTTACATATTTTTTTGTTTTGCTTCTATAATTTATAGCCATGGATTATTTTTTATAAGGTAACCATATTTTTCTTATATTTATCTATTGTGTAGTTATACATACATTTTATTTGGTTTCAATAATTTCTAAATAATAAATCTTCCGATTCTTTAATATTTGTTGACATTTTAGAAGTTTTAACATATGAATTTTTGAGATATTATTATTTTACAATATTGAAACTATTTGACAGATTTCCACAACTATAGTGATGAATTATTTCTTTTAAAGGTAACACTATAGTCACATTTTTTTTTAATATTGTTTCTATAATTTGTAGGTTTCAATTATTTTGATTCTTTAATTTTTTTCCCTTTTGAAAGTTTTAACATAAAAGACTAATGTTTTTATGTGATGGAATAGTTTCATAATCAAGTTAGGATTTTATAAAAATTATTTTAGTCTACTACACAAATAGGTAGGTTCCCGTGCGTAGCCCGGGTTTGCGACTAGTTAATAATAATAATATACTATATTAACAGTAAAAAATTTCCAAAGATGAAAAATTAATATTTTAAATTAATAAATTTTTTATCTATCCAACATAACAAAAAATTCTTACTCGTTTTATTTGATAAGAATGGGTTTTTTACAATTTTACTATACTTTGGATGTTTCTAACATGCAAATAACAAACTTAAAATAAAGTAAATCCATATCAAAATTCTAAGGGTAAAATATCATTTTCGTCCCTAAACTTTAACAAAAATTCATTTTTCATCCCTAAATATTCGAATGTTCATTTTTTCTCCCTAAACTTTGCAAAAAGTTCTACTTTTCGCCCTTCTACTTATATTTGTTAGATTATGTCCTAACGAAATGTTGACGTGGTATGTGACTTGGATTAAATTATTTTACTTAAAAAAATTTGACACGTGGCTAACAATGATTCGTACACATGAAAACCATTTTTAAAAAGTACAAAAATACCCCCTCACTCCATCTCTTGACACAACCTGATAGGAACACAAACATAACCCATCGGCAACCTTAATTATCAAATCCACCAGGAACCCAATTGCACCATCACTCTCCACAACCAAACCATGTTCACAGACTCACCAGCCCATAAAAAAATCCAAACCCATAAATCCAAACAACAACCAAACCTTTCCATGGGAAACAAACACAACAAACCCACAGGTGACCCTAAACCGGTCCTCTTCAGTACTTTGGTGTCGTTCACTCCTAACTCATCTCCCTAACCCACCTTCAATACGGCGACGTTTTCTCAATGTGGGTATTTTTATCAATGAAATCTAGGATGTGTTCTCGGCCTCAACCCAAGGTTTGCGAAGTTGGGTATCAATCGAAAGAAGTCTTTCGTTGAATGGTTGGTCCCACGGGTTTGTTGTGTTTGTTTCTGGTGGAAGTTTTGGCCGATTAGGAAGTGAGGGGCAGAGAGAACTTTGACTGGGTGAGATTGAGAGGAATGATTTTGATTTGGGTGGTTTTGTTGTGTTTGGATTTATGGGTTTGGGTTTTTTGGTAGGGTGGTGGGTTTGTGAGCATGGTTTGGTTGTGGAGAGTGGTGGTGCGATTGGGTTGCTGGTGGGTCTGGAGTTTCAGGTTTAGGCATGGAAATTTCTTATCGGGTTGTGTCAAAGAGAGAGAGTGAGTAGTATTTTTGTACTTTTTAAAAATGGTTGTCATGTGTGCGAATCATTGCTAGCCACGTGTCAATTTTTTAAAAGTAAAATAATTTAGTCCAAGTCACATACCATGTCAGCATTCCATTAGGCCCCACATAGGTAATAAACAAATAGATATAAACGGAAGGTTGAAATGTAGAAGGTTTTGCAAAGTTTAGGGATGAAAAATGAACTTTTGAAAGTTTAGGGACAAAAAATGAACTTTTGTGAAAGTTTAGGGACGAAAATGATATTTTACCCAAATTCTAATAACAATTGTTTTTTTTTAATGAGAAAGATAAATGTTTTTTTTTTCATCCATATGCTTTACATCAATATGCATATGTGTTAACAACAAATTTGGTACATCCTCAAGCCAACACTACAAAAATTGCTAGCTATAGCAGCGTCTTTTTTAGCGGCATTTTTATAAAAATGCTGGTATAGGTACCCTATAGTGGCGTTTTTGAAAATGCTACTATAAGTATTCAATAGCCATGTTCCGAAGGGCTTATAAAGAGCCACAATAAGTCCAGCCCCAAAAGGAAAAAAAAAAAAAAAAATCAAAGCGACCAATAGCAGCGCTTCAATAGCGCCGCAATAGGTCATGGTGTTACTAAGATCTATAGTGGTGCTTTAAAAGCGCTGCAACAAGTCCAGCCAAAAAAAAAAAAAAAAAAAAAAAAAAAAAAACCATAGCAAGGCTTCAAAAGCATTGCAATAAGTCCAACATTAAAAAAAATTGAAAGAAGGACCTATAGTGGCACTTGAAATGTCGTAATAGATCCTGATATTTAAAACCCATATCCCGATATTCTCACTCAAGTTCTCTCACTCTCTCAGACTCCCACTCCTCACCTCCCTATGCCATCGATTGCCTCCCTATGCTGTCGATGCTAATATCCTCACACCAACATCGAGGTCCTCACCGTTACCACAAAGCCCACCGATCTCTTCTCCATCGAAGCTGCTAATCTCCTCACACCGTTCCTCATCATCGATCTCACCGCCGATCTCTCCTCCGCTGACGCCGGTTACCAGGTACTCTTCTCTTACCCGATCTCTTCTCCCCCTTTCCTTTCCCTATCCCTTTCCCCTAATCGATCTCTTTTCCACCTCTCTCTACTTATCTCTAGTTGGTGGTTATTTTGGTTGAGTTTTTTTTTTTTGGTTTAGTTTGAAGTTTGGTTTATGTTGTGTTAGGTATATGTATATGGCTGTGAGTTCATATTGAGTTCATTTTGAGGCCTGTAGTTTCTATTGTGGTTGAAGTTATATTTGTGAGTTCATTTTGAGGTCTGCAGTTTCCATTGTGGTTGAAGTTGTGTTTTTTTATCCGTTGTTCCAACAGATGAAAGAATATGGTGAGAAATGTTTTTATTTGTAACGAGAGGTGTTTTGCAGCATTTTCTAAAACGCCATCAAAAACTATAAAAGGGCAACTATAGGTCAAACATCATTATATTATTTCAATAATTATTTGTGGAAAAAAATTGTCATAATGTTCGATGATAGTCAATGTTGTTAGAAAGATAGTACTATTGACATTTCTAACTTCATTGTTTTATGTCAACGGTTTAAACTATTAGACTAATGTATTAATACCAAATTAGCTTTTGCAAGGAAGCTAACTCGCATGTGAGAAGTTTGGATTTCTTATAACAAGGTTGGTGATCTATATAGCATCGTAAGTACTTTTGACCTAAATAATTGACCAAGTCTACAAGATTAATTAGATGTTAAATTTCTTCTTTGTAGTGGATTGTTGAGTTGGTGCAAGCAGGTGGTTTGTGTGGTAATATAAGGTGGTTTCCTTTGGATATTGGGAGTGTTTAATGCGTTGTGTGTATTGTGCTTATTTGGATTTCTATGTTTAACTAGATAATTGTGAGCGATTGATTTGCATCAAAATATTAATATTTTCAAATTCTGGAATAGAGGTATTCATTTAGCGTCACTATTCATTGTTTAAAAAAAAAATTTCACAATAGCCTTCTTACTTCCTTTGTATGCAATTGTTGGTCTATAATTACTATTATGTTTGTGTTGTTAAGGTATTACACAGGAATGCCTAGGAGACGCCATCTACATGTAGTGGAAGTTGGGCAAGGCTCTTCTCAACCAGGAGGGAGTCAATACCAAGAAACACAAGAAGGCCATGCAATGGAGGAAGACAATCCACAACCCGCTGCATGTGATGATGATATGACACAACCTCTAGGTAGTAACATGTTTTCAAATTCATTCTTCCCTGTATTTACTAGTTGTGTTGTGAACATTGTAAACTAGTTTGTAATGGTGGTTCACTAGATACAGATGATGCCCTAGCAACCCCTGCTAGTAGTAGGCTTAAAACTTGTGGGCGTACGCATCTTCTTGATATATGGAATCTGCCACCAAGAAAAAAGCATTTCTTGGAGGTGAACACCGAAGGCCAATCGATTGGGGAGAGTAGGGCGACATTCACTAAGTGGTTGGGCACAATCCCGAACATGTACTATATGTGCCCACTTGTGCCTCCTTATTAGCTGGATGTGCCAAAATAGTGTAGATGAGAGTGTTGGGCAGAGATTGAGGTAATAGCGACAACAACTTTGGCATGTTGCTTTAATACTATCAAATTATAAGTAGTTGTTCTATATATGATTAGTTGGACTAATTTTCATTATGCATAGTTGTACTAGTTGTACTAGTTGAGGTATAGACTAGAGTGTCATTATGAGTAGTTATGCTAATTGTCATTATAGCCAAGATCAACTTTGCCATGTATCCTGACTAAGCGTTTGATTTCAGAGACGATGGGTCATCCCTGCGGACAAAGTCAAACCAGAGGATCAAGAGGAGTGGGCAATGCAACAACTTGGGAAATTGAGGAGGGGTCATAGGAGCAAGTTGAAGGCTGCACGCTATTTGGAGGGGATGACAAAAGAAGATGTGCTGTGAAGTGCACCAAAGACTGTCAATAAAGAATAGTGGTACAAGTTGGTGGATTACTGGTTTAATGAGGATGTACAGGTACTAATAATTCTTGCCTTTCTATGATTCGTGGTAATAACTATTTGATTTATTGGACTTTACTTAGTAAATTAGATTGTTGATGTTGTTTGGTGGTTATTTGTGGGAATGCATTTGTAGACATTGGCTACGAAGAACAAAGCCAACCGTGGACTCCTACATGAAATACCTACAACTGGACCTTGAAGTTACGCACAATTGGTTGCTATCTTGGTATGAACTCTACTTCTTACAATAGTCCTGCTAAAAAAAAAAAAAAAAACGTGAATCTATTCAATAAGCTATACATTTAAATTTGAGCTCTAGTTGCATTGCCATATACAGCTTGTACTTATATGCTACCATATATTTTGCTATGCTCCACATGAACGCTTATATATTATACTGAGTGAATATGGGTAGCTACACTACAAAGACTATAGTATATAGGCTTAAACACGTCTTCACCCTATTATTATTGTAATGGATATAATGAACATGTTGTAGGAAGAAGAAACATGGGCGCCCAGTAGAGCATGTTGTGGTCTGTGAGAAAGCATATAGACATAAAGATGGGAGTTCTGTAATTGAACAAGCCACTCAAAACATTGTAAGTATTATCTACATTCATCCTTCTTGGCTTACTTATATTCACAAATGACTAGGTAATTATTGATTATAAATACACGAAACTCTTTGCATTATACGTAGAACCTAATATGTTATTTGGTATAATTGTAAAAAAAAAAAGATGCAAGAACTACTCATTGTTCCTAGATCCCATTTAACTGGAGAGAGCAGTGGTGGAGGAGTCCTTTGGGCACCAAATGATGCGTTTCCACAAGTGATGGGCCCAGAGCGCCATGGATGGGTATGTGGGTGTGGACACAAGGGGGGAGTCGCCACCTAGTTTTTGCAATGGTTTAGGAACTATATATATAGCATCCTTTTCGAGGAAAGGCCTTTTGATCTTACTACCAGAGATATGGGTTTGGAGTTTAGTACACTTTTGGAAAGGTGTTAGGCACCCAAGATTGCCCAAGCCTGTAGTTGGCCTCCCATCATTGTGTCTTACATCTTAACCTTCTTAAAAAACAATTCAATATTTGTATTTATAACTCACACACACGCTAGCATATATCTAAACATACAATCATGGCATCATCATCCTAAAACAACATATTATATCTATCCATAAAGCAATAAAGAGACAAACCACACACATATGTAAACCCTAGCATTCATCTAACATGTGAAAACCCTATCATACATCTAAAGGCGAGGCAACAACCCAAACATGGCAGCAAAGCAATAAACATCAATGTGACAGCAAGCAAGTCATATCATGAATAAGAAACGAGGCATCAACTTCGTACACATATATCAAGAGAGGATTAAACAAATAACATGCATGTACATGTGAATGCATGACTTACCTTGTAGCATCTCAGCACCTATGGCATTATGCATGGACATGTGAATGAATGATTATGGTATTTAAACAAGACATGAACATAAAACCCTAATCTAAACATATTAAAGATGAGCAAACATACAAGACAGAGACTCAGGTACGTATAAACATATGAAAATGGTTTAAACAAAGGCAAAACATGTGAATTATGCAAACCAAACAACATAAGAGATCTGAATTAGGGTTTCTAGGCAAGTGCCTGCGTACGTAGCCAGAAACCTGTGATTCAACTTGCGTATGCATGCTCGTGGCATGCGTGCACGGATTTGTTCGCAAACCCTAACCCAGAAACATGAAACAAAAAACAGAGCATAAAAGAAAACCCTAATTTTAACAACCTAACATGCTCAGAACATAAAAAGAACTGTGAAACTAACCTAAGCAAACATGTACAAACATAAACTAAGCAAAAACAAGATTAAAACAAAGAAAGAAAAGCAGAAAATGAAAGGAAAGGGTTGAAACTTGATACCTCAAAAAGGAGTTCCCAAGCTTTGATTTTAACCATTCCCCTCAGTCAAATCTATCACAAGTCATTAAACAAGGGATTAGTAATCTTAAACTCGCGATTAGTAATCTTAAACTCAAAGGATTGGGCCAGAAAAGGTCCCAATCAAATAAAATATGACTTGAGGATGTTTTGTGAAAAACTCCTTTTTGATTCACTATTTTCTAGTGAATCTTAGGTTTTTCCCGCGGGAATTCTGTGTGTTTTGAAAATGTATCATGTAAGGATTTATATAGTGGAAAAAATGGTGTTTGGAACAGTTCCCAGACGATGTGGGATTCATTCCAAACCTTAGCCATTATTGCAGAAAACTTGCATTTTTCATGCTTCTGAAACCTTAGCTGCGTACGCAGGAATGGGCCTGCATATGCATGCTTTGGCCCACTTACACAGGCCGCTGCCCACGTATGTGGGCCGAGGGACACTTTGAACATTTATTTCCAAAAATAGATTTTTTCTCATTTAAAAAGTTATATTTTCCATTTTAACACTTCTCAAGTCAATTTGATATCTAATTGGGCTCTAAACTGGCCTTGGGCCTTAGAGTTTGAGCATCATTGGGGAACGGGGGTCCGAGTCGTAAGGGGTATAAAATGTGGTGTCTACAGTGGGGTGGGTTTTGGACCGATCCCATCTGGTAGAAAGACGAGAGATGTTTTACGGTACACTACGACTCTACCAACGTCCCATGCCAGTGACCAGAGGGTTATGAAATTGGAGACTCAGGTAGAAACACTGACCTAGTTACAAGTTGAAGAGAGAAATCAAAGAATGGAATGGGACGCCCAATTTAAAAAATTATGGACAAATTTAGCCAACAAGTGCATACTTCAATGTAGACTCAGGTAAAGTACTTAATGCATTAATGTGGTTTGTGTGAGAGACTTCGAAAAAAGTGTCCCTCAAAAAAAGAGATTCGGGTACCTTTTAGGGCACCTCGCTTTTTGAGTCGCCACTTATTTTTTTTATACAAAAAATAAGAAAAAATAAATACATGCCTGAATTGTTCTCTTCCACAATTGAATAAAAGAAAAAACATAATTGGAAAAATTGAAAGATTACATGGCTTTGGGTCCTAGTTACAAACTACCAAAATACATGGCTTTTTGTCCTAGTTACATTCTACCCAAAATAAATAAAGACAATGCTAGATCTACCTAGCCAAAGACCTAAATCTGGAGGCTAGGTTACGGAATGAGAAGGTGTTAGGCACCCATTCCGCCTAAACAGAGTCTGGTCTTCTAGACTCTTGTGACCTATGTACCTTTATATGCATGTTATGAATGATATGTTGAACATGGGACACTAAAATTAAATCACACAAATTTATTTATGAATGAAGTCTCTTTTTCTAAAAAGAATCAGCTTTGTTTTGATTGGTAAAAAAAATTTGATTTTGGTTTGTCAAAATACCAGATCTGTTTTGTAGTATGTAAAAAAAAAAAGTGGTTTTGGAGATAAAAATTCAGATCTGTTTTGTGATGATAAAAAAAATGGTTTTTAATGACAAAAAAATCAGATTTGTTTTTTGTATGTTTCAAAAGAATGAAAAAGATTTTTTAAGAAGAGAGTTTCACTCATGATTTAAATTTATGCAACAAACACAAAAAAAATCATGTTTTATCTTTTTCTTTATTTCAAAAAAATCTGCATGCATTAAAAAAAAAAAAAAAGATCTGTATCTAAGGAAGATACAAATAAGTTTTATTGATAAAAAATGTTCGGATTTGCATCTAATGAAGACACAAACCAATTTTGATTAAGGAAAATACAGATCTACATCTAAAGAAGATGCAGATCTGTTTTATTTTGAAGAAAAATTCAGATCTACATCTAAGGAAGATGCAGATCTATTTTATTGTGAAGAACTGTTTTATTTTGAAGAAAAATTCAGATCTACATTTAAGGAAGATGTAGATCTATTTTATTGTGAAGAAAAATTCAGATCTACATCTAGGGAAGATGCAGATCTGTTTTATTGTGAAGAAAATCCAGATCTACATTTAGGGAAGATGCAGATCTATTTTATTTTGAAGAAAAATTTAGATCTAGATCTAGGGAAGAAGCAAATCTATTTTTTTATTTTAAGAAAAAGAGTTATTCACATGCAGATTATTGATATTCAAGAAAGTGATTATAACAATTGCATAAAAACAATCATGCTTTAAACAAAAAAATGATTAATAATTCATGCTATGGATAAAAACATTCATCAACATAAAAAGAAGCATAAAGAAAAGATAGGTTTAAGGAAACAACCTCTTGCATGAGCACTCTTTGTTCTTGAGAGGATGTCTTAGGGTTCAAAGAAACTTATTCAATTATCTTTGAAACTTGAAAACCCTAATTTAAGTAGCAAAACTCAGAGAGGGGATCAGAAAATATGAGCAATTTGAGAGCCCAAAACGTATGCCTCTCAGAGCTTAAAAAAAATGTACTAAATTATGAGGTTCAGTCTCTATTTATAGAGGTCAGAGGACTCTAAAAAAAAGGCATGGACGATTAGGATGTGAATCTGGACTCATCCTTTTGCGAAAAGATCGAAAAGGGTGTGCCTTATCGTCACCCGAAGGCCGTTGGGCCAAAGCCCAAAACATGGAAATTTGGCCCTTTTAGAGTGCCGTTCAGCACTCCAAAAGTGCTGAATTGGCCTTTGGACACCGAACACTCTTTCATGTTCGGGTGCCATTTGGACTCCTCTTTTAGGATTTTTTTACCAGTCCTTGTACCTAGATGTGTTTTCATCATCCGTCTATGATTTTTCATCACTTTTTGGGATAATTAGGCTATTTAAGAACAATTATCTTGTAGATAAATACCCTAAAATAAATCTTGATAAAGTTCAGATTATCCATAATTTTATTGTTATCCAATCATCCCTTTTATTCCTATGCATGCAATCCTATTTTAAAAACTAATTATCAACCAATCACATAATTATTTAATTAATTTTAATGGTTTAACCAATCAGAATTAATTTAAACTAATCATGTTTGGTTGACCTTACCTAGACGCAATGCCTGTTGACCGTGCAAACTTGATCATGCGATATCTTTCGATCCAATGGTTTGATTTCAAAGATTACCTAGCCATCGA
Organism: Notholithocarpus densiflorus; assembly: GCA_030021035.2. NCBI lineage: Eukaryota > Viridiplantae > Streptophyta > Magnoliopsida > Fagales > Fagaceae > Notholithocarpus > Notholithocarpus densiflorus. The sequence continues at coordinate 4,526,785 of JARYZH020000024.1, read as the reverse complement.
ATCTAAAATCTTGGAACATAAAACTAGTGCCTTATCTTTTGACAAAAAATGAAAATACTAGACTTAGCTAGTAGTTGATGACTCTGGACATGATTCTTGGCAATTGGGGTGACCAAAGGACTTCTCTACCTCGAAACTGGAATTCTAAAATGTTGATCAAAGGTCTTCTCCTACTTTGATCTGGAATTGTTGGAGTGTCGATCAAAGGTCTTCTTCTACTCTTATCTAGAATTGTTGGAATGTTGATCAAAGGTCTTCTTCTACTTTGATCTGGAACTGAAATGTCGATCAAAGGTCTTCTTCTACTTTGATCTAGAATAGTTGGAATGTCGATCAAAGGTCTTCTTCTACTTTGATTTGAAACTGAAATGTAGATCAAAGGTCTTCTTCTACTTTGATCTGGAACTGAAATGTTGATCAAAGGTCTTCTTTTACTTTGATCTGGAATAGTTGGAATGTCGATCAAAGGTCTTCTTCTACTTTGATCTGGAATTGAAATGTCGATCAAAGGTCTTCTTCTTAAAATGTCGATCAAAGGTCTTGTTCTACTTCGATCTGGAATTGAAATGTCGATCAAAGGTCTTCTTCTACTTTGATCTAGAATTGAAATGTCGATCAAAGGTCTTTTTCTACTTCGATTTGGAATTGAAATGTTGATCAAAGGTCTTCTTCTACTTCGATTTGGAATTGAAAAGTCGATCAAAGGTCTTCTTCTACTCTAATCTGGAATGTAAATGTCAATCAAATGTCTTCTTCTACTTTGATCTGGATTTGTTGAAATGGCGATCAAAGGTATTCTTCTACTTTGATCTGGAATTGAAATGTCAATCAAAGATCTTCTTCTACTTTGATCTCAATTTGGAATTAGACTTTAACTGATAGGTGCTTCGTGGTCCCACTGTTTTTGAGATGTGTGATTTTCATTTGCTCATTCTTGATTTGAACTTTATCAAGAAAATTTTAATTGACAAAAGATTTTTCTTTTGAGAAACATTTGATTTTTGAAACTTGGAAGTTTTGAAATTTTTATTTCAATTTTTGAGACTTTGGAACTTAGAAATCTTGACTAGAAGTTTGGAACTTGAAATTTGAAATTTTGAAACTTAGAATTTTGAAAATTGAGCCTTGAAACTTTGATCATGAAATCTAAGGCTCGAATTTTTGAAAACTTATGATTTTAGTTTAAAATTTGGGCACTGAGAATTTGGGATTGAAAATTTGGATTTTGAAAGATACTTGAAAACTTTGAAAAAGAATTTTTTTTTTTTTTTGGGTTGACTAAGTCAACTCAGTTTGATTGAGTGGACTCAGCTTTTGGCTGAGTTTTAAGTGTGGGGGCCAAAATTTTATTTGTCTCTTCTCTTTTCCTTTTTTGCTTCATCTTCCATCAACTTCTCTTCCTCCACTGGCACCATTCACCTTCTTCTTCCCCTTGATTTTTCTTCTTCATCTCAACATTTCTTCTCACAAAAAGCACTTTTCTAAGCTTCTTAACCTTCCCTCATCCATCTCTATCAATATTTCTTTAGATCCTTGTATTTTGAGTGCTTTCATCATATACCCATTTTTGGTGAAACCCATTTTCTAAACCCATTTTCTTTGCATCAAAATGACTTCTTCCTCCAAGGGATCTTCTTTTCTTGCTTTTCATGGTAAGAAATATGATCCAACATTTGATTGACATGATGATGATGGACTTCTTCAAGACCCTAGGACCCATGCTCCATATTGTCATGTAGACACCAAGGTGAGTTTTTCTTTGGTTTCTTTGCTTGGAAAAATGTTGTTGCATGTTTCATTGAAAGTTTCATGGTGAGATATTGTCATTTGGTTATTTTGAAATTTTGGGGGCATTGTGTGATTGATCATGTTTGGAAATGTTGGCTTTGGAGCATTCTTGAAGTGTTTTTTTTTTTTTTTTTGGGTGCAATTTGGACAATGTTGGTGGCTTTTGGAATTTTGACAATGTAGGTAGATTGTGATGTTGTTGGATGAACTTTGGTTTGGATTTTGAGAGTATTGCATTGTGAAAAATCTGTGTTAGGCTTATATGAATGTGTTCATGGTGTATGTGGCAAAAGTTTATTAGTATATGTAAACTTTGTTTTACGGACATGGCAAAATTTTGTGGGTATGTGCATGGATATATTTGTGGGTATTGGCAAATTTTGTGGGTATGAAGTTTTGACTTATGGAAAAATTTTGTTGGGTAAGTGATGTTGATTCTTGGAAAATTTGTGTGGTTATGATTTTGGCTATGTGAGAATTTATTTGTGCATGAACTTGTGGGAAATTTTATCTTGGTCATGTAGGAATTTTTTCTTTTTGCGTGACTATGGAAAAATTTGGTAGTTGTGTATGGACATGTCAAAAATTTTGGTTGTGGTAAAATTTGGTAGTGGTGACATTTTGGTGGGGCATTGATTTTTTGTTGTGGGATATTGACTTTTTTGGGTGCATGAGAATTTTTGGACATGTGGGTTTTGGTCATGGAAATTGATAAGCTTGAACTTTTATGTTGCAGAGTCTCAAGAGTCGAGGTAGTCTCCAAATGTTGAAAAGTGCATGGGCATCATTGTCTCCAAGCATTAAAACATCATTAATGAAGCGGGCTTTGACACTTTCTTTGAAGCCTTGTCAAATCATGAGACACATGAGTACAGAGATCTTCAGTTACTTCTTGCCTTGGCAGAGCACTTCTGGAACACTACCGGAACCTTCCATTTTCCAAGCATTGGGGAGGTAATGTTGACACCTTATGACTTCTCTGTTATCACTGGTCTGAGGTTGGGTGGTAAAAGAATTCTTGTCAATGATTCCCTTGCTTCAACTGAGCTCAAGAAACTTCTAGGTGTAGTGCCTTCTAGAATGAGGAGTAACAATATTCCTTTGTCTTGGCTATGTGAGAACATTCCCCAATGTGAGATTGTGGCAAAGGGTGCTTATATGTTCATGCTTCTTTTTATTGGGACTTTCTTGTGTCCGGATTTAGGCAGTACTGTTAATCTGCGCTACTTGGGGAGCTTGGGAAAAATTGAACAAATTCGGAATTATGACTTGGGCGGCATGGCCTATAATACTCTGATACATTTCATGACCCAGCTCTCTAGGCGAAGCCTTCCAAGCTTGGGTGGGGCTCCATTTGTTTGGCAAGTGAGGTTTAGTTTTTATTTGGCTATGTGTTGGTTGTGGAAAATCATTTTGGCTATGTTGTAACGGTGTTGGGAAGTTTTTAGGTTTGGATGTATGAGTATTTTGGGGTTGGTCTAGAAATTCGGGAGGAGGTTACTGGCATTTTTCCTAGATTTCTCCATTGGTTGCCCAAATATCATTTCTCTATACCCTTCAGGCGTTCTTTGGAGATTTGGCGCTAGGTGATTGACAATCTAACCATTGATGATGTGAATTCCTTCTTCCTTCTCCTTTTTAAATCTTTGGCACTTGGTTATGATTCAGTCTCTTCTCTTTCTGAGTTCCTTTTTGTGATTTTTCAGATGAACTTAAATCCTTGGGCTGGATGTGAGGGGTATGTTAAGTGTGAGTGGGCTCTAGAACTGAATGACCGCCAAGTATTGTTTAAATGTGGGCATGGAAAGTATTGGTATCTTGGTGATTGGGTGTTGCCCCAAGTTAAACATATGTATACTCCTACCGCAATTCCAACTCCTCCTTGTCACACCGTTCGGTTGGCTGACTTCCTGGCTGATGAAGAGATTACTCGGGTCCATGATGGCTATATTGTTGCAAGAGTAGAAGGAAATTATTCTGAATTTGTCCGGGATCATCTGTAAGGTTGCTTGATTGGCAGAACGGTATTTCTCTTCCCTTCTAAGATCAATTTTGTTCTGCAAATTCTTTTTCCATATTTCTGCTTGGTAACAATATTTGCATGTTGGACTTTCAGCCTCCTGCTTCTAAAGGGGAGGAAGGGGGAGAGGAAGAGGAAGAGATTCCCTCTCCTCACTATGCCGGTAGTTCTTCTAGTTCTTTCATAGAGACTTATCCTCATTTTTCGGCATCGTAGTATGATGTGATGAATCTTGATGGAACGTATAGTTCCATGCCTTTGACTAGGCCAGAGCACGTACCAAATGTTCCTTGGCCTGATTCGGTATGTTCTTGAATGTTCAGTTCTTTGTCCTTATTTCTTCTTAGCTTGATGAATGGCTTCTAACCTAGTAGGGTTGTGCTTCAGGTTGATGTAGATCTTGTGGAGGAAAGAATGCGGATGATTGGAGGCTTGCAATCGTTGGCTCACACTCAATCCTCCCAATATGTGCTCAATAATTTGAATTAGGTATGCTAGGTTGCTTTCTGAGTATCTCTTGCTTAAGCTTTGCTTGATGGAGGAATTAATACTTGATTCCGCTGGCTTTTTAGGCACATAGAATGGAAACTGCTGATGCTGCCAGAAGAACTTTAGAGGAAAGGAACAGGAGCCTCGAACTTGAAAACCGTCAATACGATCCTCGCTTTTTTGCAAGTCAAGAAGGAAATACTGAAGGTGGCTCCTCTAGAGGTGGATTAAGGAGATCCTCATGCAGGCGGACTCAGAGTCCCAATGATGTATGACTTGTATATTTCATTTTTCCTGCAAAAGAAAAGGAAGTGTTTTGTAGACCATCTTGTATTATTTCCCATATTTAGCTCTTTGCCCTTGGAGTCACCTTGGATCATGTAGAAACTTTAACTGAGACAAGTTTAGAATTCACCTGATGATGTCTTGTAATGCTAATTTAGACTTATCTTGATTGGCTCTTCTAGAATCTGCACTTACTTGAATGAGGTGGAGCCGAATGCCCTTAGTTTAGAATGAATGCATGATTTTTGGAAACCTTGGTTATGATGATGATTTTTTTTAGAAAAATGAGCCATGGGCGAATGCCCCTAGTTTAAAAAGAATGCATGATTTTTGGAAATCTCAATGACTCTTTTTTTTTTTTTTTTTTAACAGATGATGATGATTTTTTTTTTTTGAAAATGAATGAGCCATGGGCGAATGCCCTTAGTTTGGAACATGAATTCATGAGTCTTAAAAAAACTTGATTTGTTCAATTTTTGAAAACAATGATGCAAGTGATGATTATTGAAAACAAGTGAGTTAGACATGTCAAAATGTCCCAGTTTGATTAAAAAAATCTTTTTGAGTGTCAAACGGTCTTAAAAAATTACACGAGAATGTAAAACTGCATGGAATTGCATGAGTGTAGGACTGAGGGGCTGAGTGCCACTTGGCAAATGAGGAGTGCCATTCGGCACTTTTGGAGTGCCATTCGGCACTTTTAGAGTGCCGAATTGCGCTTGGCCATGCCGCGACGCTCATGCCATGGTAGGCCGACTCCTCACGCTTTTCAAATGAGCGTTTCGCGTTTTTTGAAAGTTTTTTTACTTCGTTTGTGATCATGAAATACCCTCCTAGTCAACTACAAACTCTTTGAAACCTATTTCAAACCTGATTAGGAACTGATGCAGCTTATTTAAATGAATTCTCTTGCGACAAATCTCTGCATAAAGGTTAGTAAAACATAATAATCACAAGCAAAAGACATCCATGGCTAGCAATCATAATTTTTCTCATTCAACAATTCATGATATCAACAAATGGGTTTGTAGCTTTGATTTCAGTACCAGAACCAATTTTACAGCCTTCAAACTAGAGGGAATCAAGGCTCTGAGGAATGTCAAAATCAAGTGGGACTTCCTTCGTGCCACTGTGAAATTCTGGGATCCCGAAGATCATATGTTTCGGTTTAATACTGCTGAACTCTGTCCGACAATTGAAAAATTTTCTGCTATCCTGGGATATGATCCCAACAAAAAATCTGTAGCTGTTTCTTGTGATCCCTGGCATAAGGAATCTTTGTCTGATGCTCTCAATCTTCCTACTTCCATTACTGATAGTATGATTGAAGGTCAAATGGTGAATCTTCGTGCCATTATCTCTCGGTTGATTGACAAACGCACCTATGGAGTGACCGAAAATATGCATAAAAACTTCGGTTTGGCTATATGCATGGTGGGAAAACTTTTGCTTTGCTTTGGAAGATGCGGCTTTGTGGATGCTAGAGCCATAAGTGTTATGAATCAAATTAAGGATGGTGATAATCTTGTTTCTTTGATCTTGGCAGAAACTCTTCTAGGACTGGATGTCGTATTTCATGGTGGAGAAACTCAGAACTTCTTAGGGAGTCCTTTAACTTTGCAGATATGGCTAATGGAGCGATTAGACATGATTGCCAAGCCTACAACCAGTAATTACGGGCCTAGAAATTTTCTTAGCAGGGCTGTAATCAAGACTGAGTGCCAAACTGAGAGTGACTAGGTGAGGTTCTTAAACGAGAAATCCAGTACCTCAATTCAATGGGACTGTTATTGGTGGAAATGCCCACCCCCTCTACTGAGGTCTCCAAGATCAGACCACATCTTCCTTGTTGGGTTGCGGAGGGTAACTTTCTACAAGGGAGATAGACTATTGAGGCAATTCAAATATGAGCAAGGAATGCCTGGTGGCAAAAGAAGAAGACCTTTCTCTCCTATGGACACAAATCCTACTTCTGTAAAGAACATGCTATTGGGTTTAGAGATGGCTGACTGAGTGGACCTATCTTTTGTCAAGGTTCACTTTCATAGCATGACTACAGAATACTCTAACTGGTTGCTGAACAAGATTGTTGACAAGGAAGCTAAGATGGTTGCTATGAGAGAACAGTTTCTCAAAGACAACTGGGAAAGACCCGATGAAGACAACTATGAATTAAAAAGAAGGGACAAGAATGATGACAAAGTACCTATCATAGAAGAAATCAACGATCAACAAAAAGAGAAAAGACTAAAGACAAAGTGACCTTTTTGGCTTTGAACATGTTTATTTAAAAGTTGATGTAAAAACTCTTATGTTTAAGAATTATTGCAGGTTAAGGATTTTGTTTAAGGTATAGGCTTTTGGGGTTTGTTGTTTGTTGTTGTTTTTATTTTATTTTATTATTTTATTATTTTTTATTATTTTTTATTATTTTATGGTTTGGCTTAGGGTTTGGGCTTTTGGATTTTGTGTAATGACATGGTTTAATGGAATGGTTGAATTTTTGGTTAATGGGACAATGGTGGTTTTAGGAAATTGTGACTGAACCAATGCATGGTTGCCTACGCACCCCCTTGATAGAAGGATCAGGTCATCACGTAGTTCATGGATGATGATGTTTTTTTTTTTTGTTTGCTCTAACTTTTGCCTAGACCGCCCTTTTGGGTTTTCAACCTAGCAAGCTTTTTTTTTTTTAATTTTTAATTTTATTTTTTTAGTCAATCCTAAGAAGGGAAATAACATAATTTATAACCACTTCAGACGTGGTATTTCTTCAGTTGATCCATGTTGGTTGGCTCAGTGAAAGGGTTTACATTTAAGTCCATCAACCATACTGCTCCCCTAGAGTATATCCGCTTGATAAGGTATAGGCTTGCCCAATTTTGCTTGAACTTCCCATTTGCATCTTGAACTGGGGCTCGGATTTCCTTCAACACTAAATCCCCCAACTTCAAATCTTTGGTTCTCACCTTCTTGTCAAAAGCTGTCCTAAGCCTCCTCTGATAACCTTGAATATGATACAAGGCCTTGAGTCTTTTCTCATCTAGCATGCATAACTGATCATATCTGCTTTGCAACTAATCTGCTTTAGGGATTTCACTTTCCAGTACGGTCCTTAGTGAACGGACACCCATTTCAATGGGAAGGACTGCTTCCATCCCATACACCAATGAATAAGGAGTGGCTCTTGTGGAAGATCGAATTGATGTTCTATACCCCCAAAGTGCATAGGGCAACTGTAGGTGCCAGTCCTTGTAGTTCTTTGTGCTCTTCTTCAAGATTCGCCCTATGTTTTTATTAGCAGCCTCAATTGCTCCATTGGTTTAGGGCGGTAAGGTGAAAACTTGTGGTGTCGAATATTGAACTGTCGTAGTTGCTTTTCTGTTTCTCCTTTAAAGTGCAGCCCATTGTTTGAGATAATTTCATGCGGTACCCCGTATCTGCAGATGTTATTGGTCTGAATGAATTAAGCAACTTTCTTTGAATTTAGGACTTTGTATGAAGTAGCTTCTACCTATTTAGTAAAGTAATCAATGGCTACAAGTATGAATTCATGGCCATTGGATGTTGTTGGGTGAATCTTCCCAATAATGTCTATTCCCCACGTAGAGAATGGCCAGGGTGATGTCATAGTATGTAGTGGCATGGGTGGCATATGTTTTAGATCTCCATGGACTTGGCATTGATGGCATTTTCAAACATAAGCCACACAGTCGGCTTCCATAGTAGTCCAGTAATAGCCTTGTCTCATTATCTTCCTTGACAACATGTGTGCATTCATATGTGGCCCATAACTTGACTCATGAACCTCTTCTATTATTTGTTGTGCTTCCTTAGCGGTTACACAATGGAGATGAATTCCATCATATGATCTTCTGTAAAGCTTTTCTCCACAAATGATGTAATTAGTGGACAACCTTCGGATGGTTAACTGATCATTCTTGTCTGCAAACTTCGGGTATGTCCCATCCTTGAGGTATTGTAGGATGTCTGAATACCATTCACATTCCCCATTCTTTTCCTCATCTTCTTCTATTGTCATGCAGTAGGCTGGTTCTTCTTTTTGTTCCAACACTATCAGTCTAGCTTCATCTTCTTTTGGCCCATCCATCATGGATGCCATGGTTGCTAAAGCATCTGCGATTTGATTCTGCATCCTCGGCACATACTGATATTGGATCTTGCTAAATTTTGATGCCCACTTCTGAAGACATTGATGATAAGGCATCAATCTTTCTTCTTTGATCTTCCACTTATTCTGTACCTGAGAGATTATTAATGCTGAGTCTCCGTACACCTCAACTCTTTTACTCCAAGGCCTAGGGCTGCTTGTAGACCCATGATGCAAGCTTCATATTCTGTGGCATTGTTGGTGGCAGGGAAATTGAGTCTGCCAGAAAATGGAATGTGTGTCCCTTTTGGAGAAATTAAGAGAACTCCAATTCCACTTCCGTTTTGATTTGTTGCTCCATCAAAATACATCTTCCATGATTCTACTTTAATCCCCATGATGTCTTCATCTCGAAAGTCTCCTTGGATCTCTTCAGCTTCTTTTGGTGAACAATAGGCTAAGTGGTCGCCAATTGCTCTCCCCTTCACAGATTTCTAGGTCACATACTTAATATCAAATTCTAACAAAAGCAAAACCCATTTAGCAATCTTCCTATCTTGCAAAGATTTTTCCATTAAGTACTTCAAAAGATCCATTCTTGCAATTAACAGAACCTTGTAAGTAAGCATACAATGTTTGAGTTTACGGGTTGCCTATACAAGTGCTACACATGTCTTCTCTAATGATGAATACTTCTCTTCATAAGGCAATATTTTCTTGCGATGTAGTAAATTGCATTCTCCTTTCTAGTCTCCTCTAAGTATTGAGCAAGTAAGGCCCCCACTGCTGTATCTGTAGTGGTGAGATACAACAACAATGGCTTTTTAGGAATTGGTAGGACAAGTATTGGTGGTTTCATCAGATAACTCGTGATCTTCTTAAAGGCTTCCTGGCATTGTTCATTCCACACTATTGGGACCTCCTTCTTAAGTAGTTGGAAGATTGGTTCACATGTCATGGCTAGTTGAGCTATAAACCTGCTGATGTACTGGATTCTCCCCAGAAATCCTCGGATCTCCTTTTCAGTTTTTGGAGGCTTCATCTCTACAATTGCCTTGATTTTGTCAAGATCAACTTTTATTCCCCTCTGGCTTACCATAAACCCCAACAGTTTTCCGGATGTAACTCCGAAAGTACACTTCTTTGGATTCAACCGCAACTTGTAGAACTAGATTCTTTCAAAGAACTTCCTCAAAGCCGGTATGTGCCCTTCACGGTCTTTGGACTCCACTATCATATCGTCAACATAAACTTCTACTTCTTTGTGGATCAAATCATGCAACAAAGTAGTGGCTACTCGTTGGTAAGTAGCACCAGCATTTTTGAGGCCAAATGGCATGACCTTGTAACAGTATGTCCCCCATGAAGTGATAAAGGAGGTTTTCTCCATATCTTCTAGAGCCATCTTAATCTGATTGTATCTTGTAAATGTTGGGGTTTATGCCCTAAAAATCCAATTTATTGGCATGTCATAAATAATTAAATTGTTTAATTATATGAGACTATTTATGAACTAATGAGACATTATCTTAGTCCATGAGATGCATAGTATGTGATTTATGTGATTTAGTCACAGAAGATATAAATCACAAGTTCTTTGTAAACTCAGAATTTTAGTTCGTAGTCGGTGATGAAATTGGGCATTTCATCTGCGAAGACTATAACATATCAACTACGATGATTTGTCTTGATCATGGAAGTGGAGACTTCTAGTTGGTATGTTGATATGTTTTAAGAGTTAAGACATATTGAACTGGACCGCTGTGAGATTTATTATTTTCTTAACGACTGTGAAATGAATAATAAATCTCACGACTTCTATTTACATCAACTTTAAATCTTGAGAGAATAATGGACCTGATCATGAGATGTAGGTTGCTTTGATATATTAGGAGTGAGATCTATGAGTCACGATCAAAACCTCAGTATGTTGGGCAGCCGCATTTAGTGTTGATGGAACATATATTCTCAAGATGGAATTCATAATCTCTTAACGGAGATATAAAATATTCCCTTGAGATAAGTTTAATGGGTTTGGTTATTTAGAGTGTTGGACCCAACCACTTTAGCAAGGAGTTACTAAAGTATATATTTATGAAATTGGATTTCATAAATATGTGATGAATAATGTAAAGGATTAAACCGGGTACTCAAGGATTAAGATGTAGTAATCTTCAAAGTGGCAGTCTTCATTCATGACTTTGTATTACTACGAATATTTTAATGAAGGGGTTGCATGTATAATAAAGTCTTGGGATATAATTTATTAATAAGGCCTAGAGTGCAATTATATTCTTATAGTGGTATTGAATATAATTAATGGTAACTTTGGACTTGTCAAGAGTTGATAGAAAAGCTTAAGGCCCATTGGAGCTAGAGTCTTATTTGTTCCCTTTTGGTCCCACTCCAAGCCACATACTAGAGCCCAATTGGAATGGCCTACAAGGTTAGCCCAATTAGATAATCAGTTGTATATAAGAAGAGAAACATACAGAATTTCATAAGAGTGCTTTCATTAAGTTTTTCATAAGACTTTCATAAAGGGTCTTCATTATGATCATATGAGAGAATGAAATGATGAAATGGATTGTATGTGAGTGTTGGACACTCTCCCATTCTCTCCTTGGAAACTAATTGAGAGACCACACATCTTGGGTATCAAGTGGAATTGGAGTGAAGATTGAAAGTGTTCCCAAGTACTTCTAATCTTTTGGTTTTGAATTTCACCGCACCAAGGTACGCTTTCTTGTTCTTAAATTCTGAAACTTACATAGTACATGTTATCTATTGCGAATGAAGTAAATCTGTTAATTTTCAGCTGCGTATGTTTTGTATGCGTTACAAACATGTATTTTTCCAATAGTAAATGCATCCATAAATGATAGCAAAGCATGACCTGTTGTGTTGTCAACCAGGACATTAATGTAAGGCAAAGGAAAGTTGTCTTTTGGACTAGCCTTATTCAGATCTCAAAAATCTACACACATTTTGACCTTCCCATCCTTCTTTGGTACCAGAACCACATTAGCTAACCACTCTGGATAGTTGACCACCCTCAGGAATCCTGCATTGTACTGTTTTTCTACTTCTTCTTTGATCTTGAGAGTCCACTTTGGCTTCATTCTTCTCAATTTCTACTTGACCGGCTTCATGGTTGGATCTGTTAGAATGCAGTGCTGTATATCTGTATCAATCCTAGGCATGTCTTCTTATAACCAGGCAAAGAGCTCTTTGAACTCTGTCAGTAGTGCCACTAATGCATCTTTCTCTGAAGTGGTTAGGGTATTACCTACTTGGATCATTTTGGGCTCATCATCGGTTCCCTTGTTAATGGGTTGGGTTTATTCTTTTATAGGTTCAAGGTATCCATGTTTTAATTCCTTATTATTAAGAGTTTCTTTACCAATTTCAAAAATAAAAACATTCAAAGCCAGCAAAATAAGTAGAATCAGAAATCGTATTAAAAGCGAAAGAGTTTTTAACAGACTTTACAGACTCAACAGACTCAACTGGAAAACTATCACAAACATATTTAACAGGAATAGAAACACTAGCAGAAATAGACTCAATATGAACAGAAATAACGTTTTTGGCAGGAGTGACTGGCTCGGCGGTCTTGATCTTCTTGGCAAAAGTTACTGACTTGACAGTCTTGATCTTCCTCACGGAGTCCTCCATGGTGTGGGCGGCTCTCTCCCATGCCCAGTTCTTCAACTCAGTTGTGGCTTCCACAACGGTAGATGGCTCACAGTGAGCTCCTTCTTCCCTCAGCATCAGTACTGCTGGATCTATATCCATATAATTTGTAACTTCTTCTTCAACCTTCATGTCTGTAGGCTTCCGCACATACATTGTTTGATATTAAGCTTGAATTGGTAATTTGTAAATTGGGGGTCTAAACGTTAAAGAGTGTTTTACACACATTTCGAAAATTCACCATGATCCAAGCCCGTGAGATCTCGAGTGGATAGTAAGGAAGAAATGGTTTGGTCAGTAGGGAAGTGATTTCTGGTGAAAGGAGGATCCCGAAGGTTTCCTTTGGTTCATATATTTGCTTGGAATGCATGAACCAATGGGAAACTCAGTTCCCCCATGTGCATGACACCTCCCCACGATTTCCTCTTAATTTTCATTTTCAACTAAAATTGTCATCCAGTACATTGAGCAGCCTACTCACTCCTTTGACTTTCCAAGAAGGAATCTTTCATTTATAGCTTAAGCCAAATGCCGCTTTTGAGTTATAATTGTCTAATTAAGCTAAATCTTTGCCCAATGCACTTTTTCAGGTTCCAGAGGACATGGTTTTACCCAGCAGACCAGGGACGTCCTCGCCCGGGGTACCAAACCATGTCCACTATAAAAAGAACACTAAAGCATAGCAGAAATGGGGGGAAGAGGGGGGATTCAGATGGAGGAAAAATGGGAGAGTTCAGAGGTTTAAAATATCATTCTTAGAGCTTTAAGAGCCCAGCAAGGGAAAGGGGAGGGAAAAGGAACAAAATAAGAGAGCCAAGGAGGAGGAATTCGTCCCATATCCTTGAGATCATTCAAAATATCACTTAACCTCCAAAGAAACATATGCCAAAACATGCACACATCAGATATCACTCTCTCCCACAAAATCCTCTTCACCTAACTATCTTGGAAGGCAATGCCCAAGCAAAGCTACTTGGACTTGAGTTCCAAATCCCACAAGTCTTGTGCAAAAGCACTAAGTCTGAGAAGTGGGGCCAGGATCCTCATGGCTGAATCATTCTCATGAAATTCATTTACATATATTTATATGTATTAAAATGTATATTCTGATCTAAGAAACTAACAATTATTTGAAGATATGTATATTGTATAGTGTGTTCTTATGTAGGACCTATAGAGGTAAAGGGAAAGGGCAAAACTCCATTGCATAATAAGCATGGAGAAAGATCTTATAGTCCAAGGAACCAGAGATTCTGGGTTCCATGGATTATAGGCCTAGTACCCCTGGGAACCACGACATCCTGCTCGGGGTACCACGACGTCACGCTCAGGGTACCATGACATCACGCTTGGGGAACCAAGTGAAGGAACTATTTTAAATGTTCACACAATAAAAGATAAGCCTTAAATATTCTATTTCAATCTCCTTCTCATTGCGAATATTATGAATAATTATTTTACTTATTTCATAAGAGTAAATGGTCATTTTATGACACTAAAACACTTATAATGGTATTTTATGTGACTTGCGCACAAACCGGTTCAGCAATAACTGATCAGAGCCTAAAAAGGCCTTTAAAAAACTTCCTTAAGATTCAAAAAGGGAAAAAAGGGGGAAAACACCGTCCGGGATCCTGAGGCAGACATTAGAGGATACATTTGGATTCAAAGGGATTCAAACCTCACAAGTCTTGAAGGCCTAAAAGAGATGTCCAAGTCTGTGACTTTTGAACTTATTTGGACCTTGTAACATATCCCAGTGCAAAAAGGACATAATGTAATAAAAACTTCAAGAAATAATGAAGTATTATTTATTATTCTGAGGACCCCTAATGTTTTATTCACTTTTTCCTTTTACTTATATCATTCTTTACAGTTCCCTACTGTGCAATACGTATATATTTTCTATGTATAAGTGTGTATGTATTGTAGGATTCATGTTTTGTGCACAACTTGGTTCGTAATCAGCCCAATATAGATGCAGTGAACCAAGCCCAGTCCACCAAACAACAAGTATAAGGCCCAGGATCCTTGTTTCTATTTGGACTTGGGTACTGTCCAAAAAAGAACCCACACAGCTACTTATTGCAGTAGATACAATGCCAGTAGTGGGAAGGGCTAGACGTCTGTTATAAGATGGGGCAGAGAAGAGATCAGGGTTAGGAACCTTTCCAATCTTACCGAGGCCAACGAAGTCTAAAAAAGACTTTTGAACCCTCCTCCAGTAACCAGTAAAGCCGCCGGAAGCAAAAACTCCCCGCTGAGAATTCGATACCACAAATTGGGGGCTCCTCCGTGACCAATAAGAAAAGGCTTGAAACCTTAGAAATGGATCCAGAGATGGGAGGGAAGGCACCACCTCTTGAAATACTGGCGGGATGTCCTTGTCAAAGCCAAATTGTCTAAGCACTCAGTGCGCAGAATAGTAAGTGTACCTTGGACTGCTTGATGAAGGTACTAGAAGCCAAGAGGGGCTGGTACAAGCCAAGTACGCCAAGCTACCTCCGTCTCCCTGGCGAAGGTCAAAAGTGTGCCCTAGAGAGTTGAGGAAGGAAGACAGAACAAAATCACATGCAAATCCAGGACTAAACTCCCGGGGGGAATGCCAACTCAGATGCCCTTCCTAGTCAAATAATTCTACCAGATTAAGGCTACCACCTTTCAAGTTGGACCAGCGAAAGATGATAGGATGGCCATCGGTAGAGCTGCCACACAGGCCCTTGATCACGTCCGGGGATCCTTGGAACTTATCTTTCACATACTTCAGGTTCCTGCATTTTGCCAAAGTGACAAAAGAGCGGTCCCACATAAACACCTGAAGAATAGCACAGTGCAAGGATGAAGTTATGGTGTAACAGGAATTGCCTTCAACCTCGTCACCATGAAGCAAGTCCAACTGAGAGTAGACATGGCCCAAAAACATGGGGGCTAGAGGATACAGGGCACCCCTGGCCAACTTAATAGCAAGAGGGAAAAAGGTGGACTTAATCCCATATCCAGGAAACTCGCTGAAAAGAAACTTACTTAGCCACAGCGTCAGAAACCCAGCTCGCCTAACCATCTTATCATTTTCTTGAGAAAGGGTTACTACCCACTTGCCCATTCTGGCTGGCTTCCCCCCAGGAGAAGCAATATGCCCACCAAAAAGACTGAAAAGCTGATCCTCAACCTTGAGATCCTCATCAAAGAGGCTGATATCAAAGGGGTTTTCATCACCAAACACTAGGAGGAGGAAATTATTAACCACATCCTCCAAAGTAATGATGAGCTCACCAACGGAAAAGAAGAACGTATAAAGAGAGGGAGACCAACGGTGCACCAAATGTCTAAGGTCTTTAGCATCCCTGAAACCTTCAAGATTCTTGAAGATCGCTACTGACTTCAGGATCCCGACGCGCTCCAAACAGTTAACAAATTCACCATCAAAAAGTTATTTATCCACCCAACTAGACCAACCAGTAATTTTCCCCAGGACAAAATCAAAAAAGATAGGAACTGCCTCGCAGGATCCTCGCCTGATTTGAAGGTCCAAAATCTCCATTGGATCTGGAATCTGAGCGGAACTGGAAAACCTAGGCTGACCAGAAAACACCTAGGTGTGTGGGGAAGAAGGAGCCTCGTCATGGGAAACTTGAGGAAAAAACAGACTAGGAGTGTACCAGGGATCCCATAAAGGGAAGGCGGGACAATCCACAACTTCCTGCACCTCGCCCTGCACCGACCCTACTGAAGAACCCTCGCCTTTTGAAGGAGTGGGAGAACACTCTTTCTTTTTTCTTGAGGATGAGGGAGAGGAAGAAGCCATGCAAGGATAATATAACAGAAAGATTAAGGGAGTTTAGAACAAAAGAAGGTGACAAAGGAAAAAGCAGAAAAAAAGGAGATGAGTTGGGAAATATCTCTAAAAGTGAAAAGATAGCTTGAAGTGATTGCAATAATGGCGCGGAGAAAAGTTGAAAAGACGAAGTATAAAAAAACGCGCCAGTTGCCAATATTCAATTTTACAAGAAAAAGTTATTGTCAGTTATTAATGAGAGTTATGGGAAAAGTAAAAAGTGGAGGAGGAAGTTTACCCAAACACTTAACTGCCATGTTCCGTGGAAAAAGGGGGAGTTACAAAAGAAGTGGGATACGTGGAAAATCAGGACGCCATAGGACAACGTGAAAGAGCAGGATCCTAAGAGGCAAAGAGAAAGGATCCCCAAGCTGATTGGGACAACAAGTGAAGATCTTTACAAAAACCAAAAGTCTCGTCTACTCACGCGTGGGCTACAAGCAACCCACGAGCTCGGGGGGCTAAATGTTGAGGTCCAAAATATCACAATATTGTATCAAAGCCCAAAACAATACAAAAATTGAAATCTAAGGACCATTTGGGCTTTCAAGGAAAGGATAAGGCCCAAACTCACTAAAAATAAGTAAGAAGGGGCCCAAACCCATGAATAGGTAAGCTTTGGGCCTTAAGAAGCAAAGAAAAAGAGAAGCTTAGCCCAGCCCTTAAGAGAGAAAATCGCTGGGGAACTTAGAGAGAAAGCTGAATCAGGATACCTGAGGATTCCTAGAATCCTGGGATCCTCGGGATATGCAGGAGAAGGCCAGGTTGGGATTGAGACAGCTCAAGGGAGCATGCCAATAAACACAGATAACGAGAGCAGATATGTCTCATCAGCCATCCAATGATGCAAAAAAAGGCAAAGAAATTGGAAACTAGCACTTCATGAAAAAAAGTCTGGTACCTCGGGGAACCTAGGGAGATGGACCATGAAGGAAGGTGGTTGGGGATCTTTCAACTTGATAGAAATGAATCTGCCCATTTAGAGAAAATGACAAAAGGTAAAGCAGCCAAAAAGTAGGCCTGAAAAGTAATGTCTAGAAGTTTTGGGAAAAGAAAAATTAGAAGTCAGCCCTTAGGACTTCCTAGAAAAGGAAAGTCAGCTAGGGACTTTTAAAGAGAGAACCTCAAAAGGGGAAAATAGTGAGAAAATAAGGAAGGGACCAACCACCAATGTTGCTGACACAACATTGGTTCTGGTACCCAGGGCAGTAAATGGAGGGAATCAGTGGTACACCAAAAACCCTAAGAGGGCACTATAAAAGGATAAGGAGCCAACAGTAAAAGGCATTCAGCAATAGTGAATCAAAGAGAAAAAATCCTTTAGAAAACTCCTTCAGAATTCAAAAAAGGAGAAGAGAGGGAAAACATCGTCCGGGATCCTGAGTCAGACACTAGAGAATACACTTGGATTCAAAGGGATTCAAACCTCACAAGTCTTGGAAGCCTAAAGAGCTATCTAAGTCTGTAATTTTTGAACTTATTTGGATCTTGTAATATATCCTAGTGCAATAAGAGCATAATGTATTGAAAACCTAAGAAAATAATGAAGCATTTTCTATTATCCTGAGGATCCCAAACGTTTTTTATATTCACTTTCCCCTTACTTATATCATTCTTTACTATTCCTTACTGTGCAATACGTATATATTTTCTATGTGTTAGTGTGTATGTATTGTAGGATCCATGTTTTGTGCATAACTTGGTTCGTAATCAGCCCAACTTAGCTGGGGTGAACCAAACCCAGTCCATTAAACTTAAGCTCAAGGTCCAAGATCCTTGTTTCTACTTGGGCCTATGTGCTGTCAAAAAAAGAACCCACATAGGGTTGTCAGACCATTCACCGTAGCCAGATCACCTACTGAAGAAGAAAGGAAGAACCCCCTATTTCGCAGAATTCACAATTATATCAAGCATTCCACCAAGGATTGTTGGACCCTCCGAAAGCTTTTTCACAATAAACTTAGGGAAGGGACCCTGGAGCTTACCCAACAAGAACCGGAGGTGCAAAGGAATCCTTTGCCCAATCACAAGGGAAAAGGGGTGGTGGCTATGGTAATCCATGGGAACTTGGCTGATGCAGAGGCAAAAGAGTCAGAAAGGTCTTTCCACCCAAACACAGTCAGAACCCTTCAAAAGAACCCTAAGTTCAGGTCACTATTCAACCAACTGGGATTTGGACCAGAAGCAAAGAGGATTGCGGCAGAATCCTTCATGAGCATAGCAGCAAACTCAGGGATGAAGTGTTTCACGGCGAAATCTCACGCCAGTCAGGCTTTCTTGGAAATAACTAACGCAATAACTTTCACAGATGAAGATATGGAGGTTGAGTATTCGGATCATCGCAAACCCCTTTATTTGACAGCCACCATAAATGGTGTTTAAATCAGGAGAGCACTGATAGACACAGGGGCTTCACTCAACCTCATTGCCCTGAATACCATAGAGGTTATTGGCATGGCTGGCAAGAGGATCCTAGGGCCTCCTGTGGAGATAATAGGATTTGGGGGAGCTGTAGAATCTACTAAAGGGTACATGCAATTAGCCTTAAGGGTAGGCCCAATAGTAGCTCTTACTCAATTTCATGTGATCAACTCGGAAGTCCCTTATCATATTTTTTTGGGGCGACCCTGGCTCCATAAGCACTACCTCATTCCCTCGACGTACCACCAGCATGTAAAAGGGAGACTAAATAGGAGACCTATAAGGATCCCTACCAACCCGAATCCCTTCAGCCAAGGAGAAGTGAACTTCGTAGAGACAATGTTTTATAACGAGTTAGCCCCAGATGATGAGTGTCCCACATTAGGGACCCTAGGCATACCTGTTTTGGAAGAAGAAGAAGGAAAGGGTACCCGTGACGTAAAGGATCTCCAGGACAGAAAAAGGCAAAAGAAGAAAGCCAGCTCTTTAGGATCCCAGGAATGTGTAGTAGTTCGAGAACCTAGGGGTAGGTTGATATATCGCTTATGAAGGTACGCGGGACCTGAATTCGCTTTGTAAGAAGGTCCCGGACCACCAAACTACATAATGGCTCAAGAAGAGATCCTGGAGGATCCGGAGAAAAAAGCACAGATTCAGCCCAAAGAGGAGCTAAAGGAAGTAAACCTAGGGGCTGATTCAGGATCCCCAAAGCTTGTCTTTATCAGCAGCCAACTGTTAGCAAAGGAAAGAGAACAATTAATGGAACTAATGAAAAGATATGTGGATGTATTTGCATGGACATATGATGAGATGCCTGGCTTGGATTCTGTGCTGGTGGTCCACTCTCTCAATGTAGATCCGGGAACTAAGCCAGTAATCCAACTAACTAGGATCTTCCATATTGAGATAAAGGGTCAATCACTCAAGAAGTTAAGAAGTTGTAGGCAGCAAGGTTCATTAAGTCTATCTAACATCCTAAATGGCTCTCCAATATAGTTCTCGTGAAGAAAAAAAATGGCCAAATCCGATGTTGCGTAGATTTTCGCAATCTAAATAAAGCATGTCCAAAGGATGAATTTCCTTTACCTAACATTGATCTCCTCGTAGACTCAGCTTCCATGTTCTCATTTATGGATGGGTTTAGTGGATATAATCAGATCTGTATGGCTACCAAAGATGCAAAAAAGACAGCATTCAGGACCCCGATTAGGAATTTCTATTACACCGTGATGCCTTTTGGTCTTAAAAACACAGGAACCACATACCAGCGTACCATGACAGCCATCTTCCACGACATGATGCATAAGGAAATGGAGGATTATGTGGATGATATTGTGGTGAAATCAAAGACCAGGGCAGGACACTTCGTACTCGAACAAGTCTATGAAAGATACAGGATGTACAAGCTGCGCATGAACCCCCTAAAGTGTGCCTTCGGGGTATCTGCTGGGAAGTTCCTTGGATTCCTAGTACATCACAAAGGCATAAGTATGGATCCAGCCAAGGCCATTGCCATCGCGACCATGAAGAGACCTACAACAGTCAAAGAGCTCAAAAGTTTCTTAAGAAGGGTCTCTTACATTAGAAGTTTTGTGCTAGGCTTGGCCTCGGTCACAAGTGGGCTATCCAAACTGTTAAAAAAGGGAGCTGAGTTCACTTGGGGACCTAAATAGCAGGGAGCCTTCCAGAGGATCCAACAGATCATGAACCATCTGCCCACCCTGCAAGCGTCAGTACATGGGTGGTCTCTGTTGCTATATTTAGCATCTAACTCTCAGGCTATTGGGGCATTACTATCTTAAAAAGATGACGAAGCAAATGAGCAGCTTATATATAATGTGAGCAGAGCCTTGAAAGATACAGAAACCAAGTATCCCAAGATAGAAAGAGCATACTTGGTGGTTATTTACGCGTCTTAAAGGTTGAAACATTACTTTTCAGCCCACCAAATCCTCCTAGTGACCAAGTCTCATCCTATAAAGTCACTCCTTCATCAGCCCTTATTGACCGAGAGGGTAGCACAGTGGCTAGTATTGCTCTCCCAATATGACATTGGCCTAAGGACCCCCAAGGCCCTCAAGAGCTAAGCCATAGCAGATCTGCTGGCCTAGTTCCCTGGAGAAGAAGAGTGTCCATTGAGCAAGGATATCCCAGGAGAAGTGGCAATGGTAGAGATCCTAGGGAGGAAGTGGACCATGAGATTTGATGGATCAACAACAGCAGCCTCAAATGGCATAAGGGACATATTGAGCTGCGAAAATGAGGACAGCGTACCATTATCCTTCAAACTTGAGTTCCCATGCTCAAATAATGCTACTGAGTACGAAGCGTACTTGACTAGGCTGGCCATAGCACTTAGCATGGGGATCAAGCATATGAGGGTATTGGGAGACTCCAATCTTGTACTCTCCCAAGTCAAAAGAGACTTTGCATTGAGGGAGTAGAGCTTGGCATCCTATCGGACTTGAGCACAGAAGGTAGAAGGGAAATTTCAAACCTTTAGTGTGGAATACGCCCAAAGAAGTGAAAATTGGTTCGCTGACGCACTACCCACCCTGGGATCCCAAATACCTTTTAAGGAAAAAAGCACCTTGATAAAGGTAAGCAAACAGTAGAATTCCATCATAGAGACCCTTAAAAGAATATTTCCGGAGGAACCAGATGAAGAAGATTGGAGGAGTGAGATAAAGAGAGAAGTGGGAAAGCTAGAACATGGGGGAAGTATCAAAGAATTGAAAGATTACACCTTGATAGAAAGGGAGCTATATAGAAGGCTGCCCAGAGGGATCTTGTCTAAATGTATCAGTGAGAAAGAAGGAAAGGTGAAGCCAAAAGAGCTGCACAGCCAGATTTGCGAGGTTGTAGGAAGAATCAGTCTGTATAGGAGGATATAGCGTAGGGGGTACTATTGGCCCAGCATGAACAAAGAAACTACAACTGTACAAGAAAAGTGTCAAACTTGCCAACTCTCGGTAAACAAAAAGGAAAGCTATGCTATATTTGTTGCAGAAGATTGGAGGACCCCATTTGTGGGATACCTGACTCAGGGGATCCTACCAGCTGATAGGAAGCTGGCTCACCAGCTCAAGAAGCTAGGTGTCCAATTTTTTTGCAAGATGGGATCTTATTCAAAAGAGGGTATAACGGGGATCCCTTGAGGTGCCTAGGGCCCAGGGAAGCTGAAAAGGAAGTTCACTCGGGGGAATGTGAGAGCCACGACAGCGAGTATTATTACCTTGCAAAGGTGGATAGGACCTCCCTAGCAGATCCCATAAACGGAAAATGGCTAAAGAAATACTATGCGTGAAGGCTCCGGGTACACTAGGGACCTCTTTTGTCACCCTTCATTCCGCTAAGTGTTTCATCACCCTTCATGTTATTGGGCATTATCTTTTGTCATATGTTTGTTTTGCCAAAAAATTTATTTATCAATTTCTTCTTTACAATCCATGTGAAAATGCCACTCTATGTTAGGTCCACTTCCATCTTATGTCTTTAAGTTATCATCTTATGTTTTAAATCATTATAATGAATTTCAATGAAGTTTTCTTTCAAAAAATCTGAGTAGACCGCACAATTATACTTAAATAATACTACATATAACACGACCTGAGCATTGCCAAAATCCTGGTTAAGTACTTGGGCCAACACTTGATTCAAAAAAAAAAAAAAGGAGAAATCTATTTTTAGTACATGGCCCAGGACCTGAACCAGCATCAATCCAAGTACATGACCCAGGACTTAGGATGTAAAATAAGCCTCCTAAAGTACCTGGTCCATGACCTAGGACTTGGATGAGGATAAGTATCTAAAGTATCTAGCACAGGACCTGTGTAGGAGCATAATCGCTAAAGTACCTAGCCCAGGACCTGCCACAAAGTGAATCCCCAGGAACCATGGCCCAGGACTTAGTTCTCTAAAGGGGGGGGGACAAAGGAAAAAAGAGAAGACAACATATGAAAAGAAAAGAAGTACATGTTACTAGAAGCAAGAAGTTACTGAGGTTCACATATCAAAAAAAAAAACAACAAACTTAGCAACCAAAGGTACCTAGAAGAAAGGAAAGCAATTTATACAGTCTGAGTTTCTTAAAAAAAAAAAGAACAAAAGAAAAAAAGCTAAGGTATGAGGCCAGCCAACAAAGAACCCTCTAGAGGAACTGCAGAAGTGGAGGAAGTAGCTGAAAAGGAAAGGGCCTGTTGCTTCCTGATCTTCAAGTCTTGCAGCACCTTGTGAGCACGGGCCAAAGCTTCCTTAGCAGCAACAATCACAACATCAAGGTCCTTGGAGGCCTTCCTTTGAAAAAGTGCATGAGCCAAAGACCAAAAGTACTCCAACAAAAAGGACAGATTAAGTCTTGCCTCCATGAGATCTTGCACCACCACCCCCCCTCCACTCCAAAATCCTCCCATCAGACAAAGAATCAAGAGACGTATCCTTTAGGGAAACCAGCACAGCACAGAGGAGCTCCATTAGGATATTCCCCAAAAACACACATCTCCTAAACCCACTGGTGAAGTCCCCGTGGACTTTAAGCAATCCCTCCAAGAGCAGCAAGTTCTCAACAGGCATAGAGAATCGCAAGAAGTTGACAAAGGGTGGCCCAAAGCAATGAAAGTGACTTGTAGGAAGACTGTTGAATTCTAGGGAGTCAAAACGAGTCAAGAAGGCAGGAAGACCTAAGCTAGGATCTGAAACAGTCATCTTTGGGGCCTCCTCCATCGTTATGTCTTTTCCTTCAGGAAAGAAAGACCCTCAGGCCTTGGGGTGGTCTAGGAGATCCCTGGCTGAGCCTCTACAGTTTGGACAGCCGGGAGGGGTCTTTTGGCTTCCTTAGTAGTCACAAGCTTGGATTCCTTGGTGCCCATATCAACATCTGTAAAAAATCAATGGGGTCATAAAGTAGGAAGAGGCACAGGAAAGGGGAAGTAAAGAGAAAGAAAAAGAGCAAAGAGCAGATACCAGTCTCCTGCGGCGAGACTTCCTCCTAAATTTGAGTCATGGCCTCGGCCATCGTGGGGGGTTCGTCCTCTTACCCTTCTGACTTTTCAAGGGACTCTGTAAGAAAACACATCGCATGTTGAAAGAAATGAGAGGAAATTTTGGCAAAATTGCTAAAGGAAGGGAGGGCACAGAGGGTTGACCCATGATTGAAGCAAAAAAAGAAAGAAAGGGAAAAGAGACAGATCCAAAAAAAAAGACACACCTTCAGAGGCTTCTGTCTCCGAGGTGGGGTCAGCTTCAGGGGCAATCTGGGTACTGGTTTGGCCTGAGGAAAGGGAAGCAGTATCTTTAAAAAGGAAGGAAAACAGGAAAGATGATTAGCACAGATGTTAATATTATGCAGAAAAGAATAAGGGCAAGATAAGGCCTACCCGTTCTTGTGGATGAGGTTGTGGCCCTAAAGGATTCCTTAGCTACCACGAGTTCAACAACTTGCTCAGCAATCACAGTTCTAGCTAGGCTGGGGGTCTGCCTAGGCTTGGGATCCTTAGGGACAAGAGGCTGAGTAGCTCCAAGATCCTGAACAACTAAAGAGATAGAAGCTTGCACAGATTCGGCATCCTTGTCTACCTGCTTGGCTTCACCAACCACTTCACCACTAAGGAGCCCCTCCTCCACACTAGAAACAGTTGGGCGCTAAATTACCACTACTCCCTCTAGCAAGGTACCACCAATCATAGGGGGAGGCACCTCCACCTGCAAAAGAAAGGAAAGAAAGGGGGGACAATTGGCAACTCAACAACATGAATGGACAAACCCAAAAGGAAAGACAAGTAGAGAAAGAATTGAGGAGGGATAGAAAGTATCATACCACATTATCACCAAAAGAAGGACTTTTTACTCCCTTGGGGTTAGATTTGCGTTTAGACTACAAAAACATAAACCACTCATCAGTAAAAGAAAATAGAAAGAAAAAACACAGCAAAAGCAACAAATCATGAAGTAAGAAGGCATCAAGTAACTAAAGAAGAAATGATGAGAAAAGAAGGAATGAGGCCTTGCCCTTTTCTCTCTCTCTCTACAGGTTCTTCAGCAGTCTTCTGCTTACTACGGGTACACCTAGAAGGTCCCTGAGAAGATCAGAAAATAATGGCAGGGGACCTCAAAGAACCTTAGGCTGGAGAAGTAATAACTATAGAAGAAGTTCCTTTAAGGGAACCCACAGGGATTTGAAGGATAGAAGACCCTACCTTAGTCTTCACTCTGATCTTTAGGATGGAAGGATGGCTGACCTCCTTTCCAACAACAGAAGGGTCCACCTCCCCAAGGTCCTCAGAAATAGTAAGCTACTTGAGAGCTGAAGCAGTCTTTCTCCTTTTAGCATCTTGGCCAGCCTCAGTACCCTAAGCGCTCTCCTCAACTTCGGATTTCTTGACAATTTCCCTTTTGATCTTCTTCTCCTTACCCTTACCCACAGGAGTTGCAACACCAATTTCCTCAACTACCCCTTGTGTGGATTCCTTTTTTTGGAAAGTACCAAAGTCCATTGATGACAAGGGATCTTGGGCCTCCAAGGATGGATGGTTGGACTGGGTCTGGTTCTCCATGGCCTATTGGGGTTGTTATATGAACCGGTTTGTGCGCAAGTCACATAAAGCTCCTCAAGGCAAAAAATGTGATTCCTCCTAAGCAATAAAATACCATTATAAGTGTTTTAGTATCATAAAATGACCCTTTACTCTTATGAAATAAGTAAAATAATTATTCATGATATTCACAATGAGAAGGAGATTGAAATAGAATATTTAACGCTTATCTTTTATTGTGTGAACATTTAAAAGAGTTCCTTCACTTGGTTCCCCAAGCGTGACGTCGTGGTACCCCGAGCGGGATGTCATGGTTCCCAGGGGTACTAGGCTTGTAATCCATGGAACCCAGAATGCTGATTCCTTGAACTATAAGATCTTTCTCCATGCTTATTATGCAATAGAGTTTTGCCCTTACCCTTTACCTCTATAGGTCCTGCATAAGAACACACTATACAATACACATATTTCAAATAATTGTTAGTTTCTTAGATTAGGATATACATTTTAATACATATACATATATGTAAGTGAATTTCATGAGAATGATTCAACCACGAGGATCCTGGCCCCAATTCTCACAGACTTAGTGCTTTTGCACAAGACTTGTGGGATTTGGAACTCAAGTCCAAGTAGCTTTGCTTAGGCATTGCCTTCTATGTAGGTTCCTTTTTTTGGAAAGTACCAAAGTCCATTGATGACAAGGGATCTTGGGCCTCCAAGGATGGATGGTTGGATTGGGTCCGGTTCTTCGCGGCCTATTGAGGTCGTTATATGAACCGGTTTGTGCGCAAGTCATATAAAACTCCTCAAGGCAAAAATGCGATTCCTCCTAAGTAATAAAATACCATTGTAAGTGTTTTAGTGTCATAAAATGACCTTTTACTCTTACGAAATAATTAAAATAATTATTCATAATGTTCATAATGAGGAGGAGGTTAAAATAGAATATTTAGGGCTTATCTTTTATTGTGTGAACATTTAAAAGAGTTCCTTCACTTGGTTCCCTGAGCGTGATGTCGTGGTACCCTGAGCATGATGTCGTGGCTCCCAGGGGTACTAGGTCTGTGAACCATGGAACCCTAAATCTCTGGTTCCTTGAACTGTAGGATCTTTGTCCATGCTTATTATGCAATGGAGTTTTGTCCTTTCCCTTTATCCCTATAGGTCCTGCATAAGAACACACTATACAATACACGTATCTTCAAATATTTGTTAGTTTCTTAAATTAGGATATATATTTTAATACATATACATATATGTAAATGAATTTCATGAGAATGAGTCAACCACGAGGATCTTGGCCCTAATTTTCACAGACTTAGTGCTTTTGCACAAAACTTGTGGTATTTGGAACTCAAGTCCAAGTAGCTTTGCTTGGGCATTGCCTTCCAAGATAGTTAGGTGAAGAGGATTTTGTGGAAAAAAGTGATATCTGATGTGTGTATGTTTTGGCATATGTTTCTTTGGAGGCTAAGTGATATTTTGAATAATATCAAGGATATAGGACGAATTCCTACTCCTTGGCTCTCTCTTGTTTTGTCCCTTTTTTCTTTCTCTTCCCTTGCTGGGCTCTTAAAGTTCTAAGAATATATCTTTTAAACCTCTGAACTCTCCATTTTTTCCTCCCTCTGAATCCCCTTTCTTCCCCCATTTCTCTGCTATGCCTTATTGTTCCTTTTATAGTGGACATAGTCTGGCACCCCGGGCAAGGACATCCTTGGTCTGCTAGGTAAAACCATGTCCTCTGGAACCTGAAAAAGTGCATTGGGCAGAGGTTTAGCTTAATTAGGCAATTATAACTCAAAATGGGCATTTGGTTTTAGCTATAAATGAAAGATTCCTTCTTGGAAAGTCAAAGGAGTGGGTGGGCTGCTCAATGTACTGGATGACAACTTTAGTTGAAAGTGACAATTGAGAGGAAATTGTGGGGAGGTGTCATGCACATGGGAGGACTGAGTTTTCCATTGGTTCATGCATTCCAAGCAAATATATGAACCAAGGGAAACCTTCGGGATCCTCCTTTCACTAGAAATCACTCCTCTACCGACCAAACAACTTTTCCCTTACTATCCACTCTGGATCCCACGAGCTTGGATCATAGGTTACAAAGATAATACCTGATTTTGTTGGATTTTTTAATGGTTTTTTACTGGAAATCTGAACATACACCTTGACTTTCCTATATGTCAGCCAAGGTCCTCTTCTCAAGGCTTTAAAAGTTCACATCAAGATCCTAAAGCCTTGATATTGATTCTTCTTGCTGCATATCCTCTAGCCCGACTGGGATCCTTCTTCTTGTTGCACGTCCTCTAGCCTAACCGAAATCCTCTTCTTTTTTCTTTATTATTATTATTATTATTATTATTATTATTATTATTTCTTTCTTTTTCCTTCTTTTTGGGACTTTGGGCCTTCATGGTCCTTCTTAACTTCATGAATTGGGTCTTCTTTTATTAAGGCCCATGGTCTTTCCTTACTTTTCGTGAAATGGGCTATCAACACCCATTTTTTAATAGGCACACTGGAGGAAAAGCCCACAATCAGGTCACACCCTGGCCAAGAAACAGGGAAATTATTGGCATAGGACACCCAGCCACCCCTAGTAGCATGCCATTCCACAAAACCAGTTTTGCTGCTTATTGCAGTAGACACAACACCAGCAATGGGAAGAGCTAAACGCTTGTTGTAAGAAGGAGTAGAGAAGAGATCAAGGTCAGGGTCAGGGACCCTTCCAATTGTACCTGAACCAACAAAGTCTAAAAAGGACTTCTGAATCCTCCTCCAATAACCAGTAAAGCCACTCGAAGCAAAGACTGCTCGCTGGGAATTTGGCACCACGAACTGGGGGCTCCTTCGTGACCAGTAAAAGAAGGCTTGAAGCCTTAGGAATGGATTTAAAGATGGAAGAGAAGGCACCACCTCTTTAAACACCAGCGGGAAATCCTGATCGAAGCCAAACTGCCTAAGCACCTGATGCGCAGAATAATGAATGTACTTAGGGCCACTCGTTGAAGGAACTGGAAGCCATGAAGGGCTGGTACAGGCTAGGTACGCCAAGCTGCTCTCATCTCCTCGACGCAGATCAAAAGTGTGGCCTGGAGAGTTCAAGAAGGAAGACAAGACAGAATCACAAGCAAATCCAAGACTAAACTCGCGAGGGGAACACCAACTCAAATGCCCCCTCTGATTAAACAGCTCTATAAGGTTGACATTACCACCTTTCAGATTAGACAATCAAAAAATGATGGGGTGGCCATCAGTAGAACTGCCACATAAGCCCTTGATAACATCTAGGGACCCCTGGAATTTATCCTTCACATACTTTAGATTCCTACACTTTGCCAAAGTGACAGTAGAACGATCCCACACAAACACTTGAAGAATGGCGTAGTGCAAAGATAAAGTTATGGCATAGCAAGAATTACCTTCAACTTCATCACTATGGAGCAGGTCTAACTGGGAATAAACGTGACCTAAGAACATGGAAGCTAGAGGATACCTGGTACCCCAGGCCAACTTGATAGCTAAAGGGAAGAATGCAGACTTTATTCCATAGCCAGAAAATTCACTGAAGATAAATTTACTCAGCCACAGTGCTAGGAACCCATCTTGCTTAATAGTTTTGTCCTTTTCTTGAGAAAGGGTCGCTACCCACTTACCCACCCTGGCTGGTTTAACCCCGGAAGAAGCGGTACACCGACCAAAATGCTTGAAGAGTCGCTCCTCAACCTTGAGATCCTCAGTGGAGAACTGGATGTCAAAGGGATTCTCATTACCAAACACAGGGAGGAGGAAATTATTAACCATATCCTCCAGTGTAATGGTGAGTTCGCCGACAAAAAAAAAAATGTATAAAAAAAGGGAGACCAACGGCGCACCAGATGTCTTAGGCCTTTAGCATCCCTAAAGCCTTCCAAGTTCTTGGAAATTGCCACTAATATCAGGATCCCAGCATGTTCTAGGCAATTGGCAAAGCCCCCATCAGATAGCTCTTCATCCACCCAACTAGACCAACCAGTGATCTTCCCTGGAACAAAATCAAAGAAGATGGGAACCGCCTCTTGGGATCCTTGCCTGATTTGAAGGTGCAGGATTTCCCTTGGGTCTGGAACTTATGCAGAATTGGCAAACCCGGGCTGACAAGAAAACACCGAAGCATGTGGAGAAAGAGGAGCATTACTGTGAATGACCTGAGGGAAGAACAAACTAGGAGTATACCAGGGGTTTCGCAAAGGGAAGGCTGGGCGATCTGAGGCTTCCTGCACCTCATATTGCACTGACCCTGCTGAGGAACCCTCACCTTTAGAAAGAGTAGGTGAACGCTCTTTCCTTTTTTGTGAAGAAGAGGAGAAAGCCATGAAAGAACAATATAGCAGAAGAATAGAAGAGGCTAAAAGCAGAAGAAAACGGTGGAAGAAGGAAGCAAAGGGGAAAGGGTGCACTGGGAAAGATTTTTTGAAAAGGGTGAAAAGTGCTTGGAGGAAAGGATTGAGGTGATGGCAATAATGGCGTGAAGAAAAAGTTGAAGAAGATGAAACATAGAAAAACACGCCAGTTGCCAAATTCAATTTTATTGGAAGGTTATTTGTTAGTTATTAATGGGAGTTATAGGAAACGTAAAAAGAGGAGGAAGAGGTTTACCCAGACACTTAATCTTCAATTGCAACGTTCTTGGAAAAGAGGGGAAGTTACAAAAGAAGTGGGATACGTGAGATCAGGATACCAAAAAATAACGTGAAGGGCCAGGATCCTAGAATAAGAAGGAAAAAAGGACCCCGAAGGAAATAAAAGTACCAACCACAGAGCTTTGGGGAGGTCAAAATCTTGTCTGGCTCACGCGTGGGTTGCATTTGATGGTAAATACATGTTTGTATCGCATACAAAACATACACAGCGAAAAATTAACAAATCTACTTCATTCACAATTGATAACATGTACTATGTAAATTTCAGAATATAAGAATAAGAGAGTGTACCTTGATGCGGTGAAATTCAAAACCAAAGATTAGAAGCACTTGGAAACACTTTTAATCTTCACTCCAATTCCACTTGATGCCCAAGAAGTGTGGTCTCTCAATCAATTATATGTGTATGTTCAAGAGAGAGTGAAAGAGTGTCTAACACTCACATACAAACCATTTCATGTACATACAAAATTCTGTATGTTTCTTTCCTTATAACTGATTATCTAATTAGGCTAGCCTTTTGGGCTTTTTCCAATTGAGCTTTAGTATGTGGCTTGGAGTGGGACCAAAAGGGAACAAATAAGACACTAGCTCCAATGGGTCTTGGGCTTTTTTGTCAACTCTTAACAAGTCCAAAGTTACCATTAATTATATTTAATACCACTATATAAATATAATTGCACTCTAGGCCTCATTAATAAATTATATTCCAAGACTTTATTGTACATGCAACCCCTTCATAAAATATTCGTAGTAACACAAAGTCATGAATATAGACTGCCACTTTATGGATTACTACATCTTAATCCTTGAGTACCCGGTTTAATCTTTTAAGTTATTCATCATATATTTATGAAATTCAATTTCATAAATATATACTTTAGTAACTATTTACTAATGTAGTTAGGCCTAACATTCTGAATAACAAGCCCATTAAACTTATCTCAAGTGAATATTTTGTATCTCCGTTAAGAGACTATGAATTCCATCTTAAGAATATATGTTCCATCAACACTAAATGTGGTTGCCCAACATACTGAGATTTTGACCGTTACTTTAGATCTTACTCCTGATATATCAAAGCAACCTAAATTTCATGATCAGGTCCATTATTCTCTCAGGATTAAGAGTTCATGCAAACAGAAGTCGTGAGATTTATTATTCATTTGACAGTCGTTAGGAGAATAATAAATTTAACAGCGGTTCAGTTCAATATGTCTTAACTCTTAAAACATATTAACATATTAACTAGAAGTCTGCATTTCCATGATCAAGACAAATCATCTTAGTTGATATGTTATAGTCTTCGCAGATGAAACGTCCAATTTCATCACCGACTACGAACTACAATTTTGAGTTTACAAAGAACTTGTGATTTATATCTTTTGTGATTTTTCACATAAATCACATACTATGCATCTCATAGACTATATGATAATGTCCGAATATTCATGTTACCATTATTTTAGATAAAAATAAAACAACTTTATTAATCACGATATTAAGTCATATATAATGTCATACATAATATCATACATAATATCATACATAGCATTATACAATAGGATTTAAGGACATTAATCCTAACAGCAGGTAACCCACGAGCTCGATGGGCTAAATGTTGAGGTCCAAAATATCACAAGCATTGTGTTGAGGCCCAAAAACAACATAAATATTGAAATCTAAAATCCAAAGGGCCCCCCAAAGAAGGGCAAGGCCCAATCCACCAACCAAGGTCCACTTAAAATGAGCAAGAGAAGACCTAAACCCATGAATAGGCAAGCCTTGGGCCTTAGAAAAGAAAGGAAAAAGAAAATGGATGCTTAGCCCAGCCTTTGTGAGAAAAATTTTCTAGGAAGCCTAGAAAGGGACTAGACCAGGATACCTTGGGACTCTTAGAAACCTAAGATCCTTAGGAAATGTAGAAAGGGATCAGCTGGGATTGTAACAGCTCAAGGGAGCATGCTCATTGACACAAGGAACGAAGATAGGCATGTCCTATCAGCCGCCCATGGTTCAGAAAAAGGTTAATAACTTCGGAATCAACACTTCATGAAAAGGAGCCTGGTACCTCAGGGAACACAGGAAGGTGGACCATGAAGGAAGATGGCTGAGGATTTTTCAGCCTGACAAGAAGGAACCTACCCATTTAGAGAAAATGACAAAGGTGAAGCAGCCAAAAAGGTGGGTCTAAAAATGAGCATCTAAAAGCTTTGGGAAGAGAAGAATGAAAGTTAGCTCTTAGGACCTCCCAGAAGGAGAAGGTCAGTTGGGGACTTTTTGGGGGGAAACCTCAAAAGGGGAAAATAGTGAGATAATAAGGAAGGGACCAGCTACCAATATTGCTGACACAACATTGGTTTTGGTACTCAAGGCAGCAAATGGAGGGAATTAGTGATACACCAAAAACCCTAGGAAGGTACTATAAAAGGGGGGAAGCCATCAGCAAAAACCATTCAGCAATAAGGAATGAGAGCAAAAAGATCATCTGAAAAACTTCTTTGAATTTCAAAAAAGGAGAAAAGAAGGAAAACACTGTGAGGGATCGTGAGACAAGCATTAGAGGATATACTTGGATTCAAAGGGATTCAAACCTCACAAGTCTTAGAAGTCTACAAAGAGCTACCTAAGTCTGTGACTTTTGAATTTATTTGGACCTTATGACATATCCCAGTGGAGAAAGGACCCAATGTACTAAAAACTTAAAAATAATGAAATATATTATTTGTCATTCAGAGGATCCTTGACATCCTTAATTGCCTTTTTTCTTTATTTCTTTACTGTACCTTAGCCATTTGCTTTGCAATATATATATATATATATATATATTTATATATATATATATGTATGTATGAATATGTATGTGTTGTAGGATCCATGTTTTGTGCACAACTCGGTTCGTAATCAGCCCAATACAGTTGCGATGAACCAAGCCCAGTACACTAAATCACAAGTACAAAACTCTTTAGGGGCCCAGGTTCCTTGATTCCACTTGGGCTTGGATACTGTCCAAAAAAAGAACCCACATAGGTTTACTTATTCCATTACATCACATCTTATATATATATCTATATATATAATAATAGGTGAAGTTGAAAGAAACTCAAATTAAAATTTCAAATTAGAGTTCCAATTTTGCGTCATGTGTCATAAATTATTTATTCTTAAAGAGTTTTATTTCTTAATTTTATAATCAAATGTGAGACCACATTATAAATATTCATCCAAGTGAGTTATTAAATACAAAAATCAAATAGTCTAGAATAAATGAATCGAAAAAAAAAAGTATAAAAGCATCTAGGCACTCTATGCTATCCATCCATTCATCAAATAGATCGTGTTTGTCTCTGTTGACTAAGTCAATGGGTTGAGGGAGATGCTCTGACTCACTTTCTTCCATTTTCTCCTTATTACGTTTAGCATTCTTAAGTGTCATGATTTTGAGACTGTGGACCATCAGTTTTTGGTCTAGAGCGGCCAACCTAGAATCTATGTCATCCTTCTCTTCAGTATGTAGGGTTGGTGTACTTGGTTCTGAATCATAATACGACCCCAATTCTAGAACCTCTCTTCCATGCTTGTAATACCTAGGGCCAGACCTTGAACTAACATTAGTGATATCACTCCAATTTGAAAGATGCCCATAGGGATATTCATCTTGATACATTTGATTGGCTTATGTATTCTCCTCTCTTGCATTCTCTAACACATTTATTAGCTTGTATTGATCACTATCAGTGTCGCTCCACTTGTTAGCTTTGGCATCATCTTCAATATCTTGATCATAGTAGTCCACATCACTATCATATTCCTCATAGAATAGGTCTGCATTCTCATCTTCTCTATCACTGGGGGGTTCACCCCAATCATCTCCACTGTATGGGCTATCATAACTTCCACTACTGTTGTCATCACTATTGGTGCAGCTGTCATCATCATCATGTCCACTATCACTGCTGCTGTTGTCACTACTACTATCACTCTTGTCTTCACTTCCATCTTCATCATCATTAGGGGCTATTCCTCCTTCCTCATCTTCATCGTTGGTTCTTAGTCCATACGGACTCTTCAATGTATGCTGGTAGGCCTCCTAATATTCTTCTTCTTCTATGTTGCAAACAGGATCTCCAAGGAGTGAGTCATAGCATCAAGATCCATGTAATCAGCCCAATCAGTAGGAACCCAAGTCGATCTATCTTCTTCAATTCTGGAACCTTGTTGTGGCAATCAAGTAGTATCTTGAAACTGGGCACCATTGTCTTCATTATAGGATCGAATCTCGGTTCCAGGAATCCCCAATAATGTTGACTTCCTCCAGCTTTTACAAACTTCCCATTCAATGTAGGAGTGTAGGGTTTCAGAGGTTCTGGAGGACATGGAAGTCCTTTTGCTTTGGCTTTAGCTCGAGCCATCTTTCTCACTTTCATCTTTAACAAATCATCATCAGTGGCCTTATAGCCTAGCCCAAAAGGTGGTGTGGCAGTAGGAATTACCAGGTCTTGAACGGTTGGCTTCTTCACAGCTCTCCCTAAATTCATCCCAAGAAGGTAGTTCATTCTCCTCATCATTGCTACCACATTGTCGTTACCATAAGGAGCAAAGTCCATCGGGATCTTCTCCACTTCTTGTTCTTTCTTTTCAAAGCCAGGTCTCTCAATCTTAAAGCCATCCAAGGTCATTGGCTCTTTCTCAGAATCAATACCATAAATAGGCTTAGGCACAATTAAAATGTCCCCATATATGATCACAATAGCTCCTTCATGTCGAAACCGAACCTTTTGGTATAGGGAAGAAGGTATGGCTTCTGTGTCATGGATCCATGGTTGCGCAAGGAGCATATTAAAGCATAAGGCTATATTAAGGACTTGAAAATTGACCTTCTTGACCATCGGTCCGATGGTAAGCTCTAATGTTATAGTCGTATGCCCTTACATCTTGATCAGTAGGCACAAAGTCTTCAATGCTTAGACCTAGGCAGCTTGTAGTCTTCAAAGGACACATGTTCAAAGCACTTCCATCGTCTACCAAAACCATCGGTATCCTTTTCCCCATGGCATCTACAGTGATATGCAATGGATCGTTGTGGTGCTTCCCCTTTTGGTTAAATCCTTGTTAGAATAGGAAACAGTGAGTTCCCTACTTATGGACCCAATCATAGCATCCAGATCCTAGGAGGTTGTGGTTGTAGGGACTTGAATTTGATTGAGAAGGTCTACTAGATTTTGTCGGTGTTTGTAGGAGGCCATGAGTAAACCCCATAAGGATATGTTGGCTTGTGTCTTCTGTAGTTGCTTGAGAACTTCATCTTCTTCAGTAGGGGTCTGATGGGTATATCTATTCAAAGCTTCCACTGGGTTGTCGGTCTCTAAATGTGGGGTTTTGAAGTGTCTCCCCCCTTGTGATGTAGGCAATTTTGGTTAGATCATTGGGATTAGTGTTTTGGGGTTTGAAGTGTCTCCCCTCATTTGTGAGTGTTTGGTTATTTACTTGGGGTTTGAAGTGTCTCCCCCCCATTTTTGAGTGTTTGGTTATTTACTTGGGGTTTGAAGTGTCTTCCCCCACTTATGGACGTTTTGTTATTCTATTGGGGTTTGAAGTGTTTCCCCCCGTTTGTGGGTGTTTGGTTATTCTCTTGGGGTTTGAAGTGTCTCCCCCCATTTGTGGATATTTGGTAATTCTCAAGTTCTGGTATTTCATTCCATATGTCACATCCTGTGGTGGTAGTAGATGTCCTATCCATTAATTCTTCCCATGTCATCATGAAGCATTCAGGTAGGTCATAGATCAAGTCGGATGGGTCTTCCTTATTTTCTTCTTCAGTCATCAAGCAATTAATCCTTGTTCCTTTCCCAAAATTGTGATTGGGCAAGGGATTGTTAGTGATGATAGGCCTTGTAGGCAGCACAATCACCTTGTTGTCTATTAAGTCTTGAATTGCATGACGAAAGGTGAAACAACGGTCAGTCTCATGACCAGGGACTTGGTGGTAGGCACATCTTTTATTCACATCAAACCTTAAGGGCAAGGGGTTTGGAATTGGTCTTAGGTCTAAGGGTTTCAGTAGCCCTTTTGCTTTTAACTTATCAAACACTTAGCTCATGGGCATGTACAACTCATGAAATTCTCTCCTAGGCCTAGGCCCTTGTGGTACTTGCACAGGTGTGATGGGTGCAATCAATTGATAAGGATCATTTTTAAGAATATTGGAAATTTCTGCAGCCTTAGAATTAGACCCTACATTCTTTCTAAACCTTGGAAGGTCATCAGTCTTTATAGAACTGTTGTTTATAGCATCCTCAATTTGGGTTCCAGTAGCAATTAAAGCTTTAAAATTGGGAAAATACTGTGCAAACAAATACTTGTGGTATATAGGCAATAAGTTTTTTACAACCATGGCTAAATGTTCTTCCTCACTTGGCCTACTCATCATTTGTGCGGCCTTGACTCTCCACTTGGTAATGAAAATAGAGAAGGATTCTTTCTTCTTGCTTGGTAGTCTCAAGGTCTCTTCTTGTGATATCTACTTCCATATTGTACTTGTATTGCTTGTGAAACTCTCGGCAGATGTCCTCCCAACTTCTTACTCTTGCATCATCCAGATTTAGGAACCACCTAAGAGTGGCTTCGGTCAGTGTGTTTTGAAACATCTGTGCAAGTACTTCCTCGGTCGCGCCTAAGGGCTGTATAGCCCTCATATACATCTTTAGATGGGACTTTGGGCAGCCAGTCCCATCAAATTTATCCAAGGTTGGCATCTTGAACTTGGGTGGCAACCTTGCATTGGGGAACAGGGAGAGAGAATCGTAATCCATAAGTTCCTCCATCTTACAGGCTCTTCTAATCATCTCCTCCATTTTATTCATCCTCTCGTTGATCTTCTTCTCACTTTCTACTGCTGGTGGATCATGATCAGTCTTGTCTTCCTCTTGATCACCCTTCGAATTCTGAAACTGTTGCATCATACGGTTCATGTCTTCCCTCAGCTGAATCTGACTAGCTACCATGGTGTTAAGTAGCTCTTGGGTGTTCATGGGTTCCTCTGTGTTTGGGTGTTCTCCCTCTTCTGCCATATTGCTAGGAGCTTTAAACTTCTTGTGGCTTGAACTGTCTTGGCGGTCAAAGATGGGGTTGTGATGTTGCAGCAATGGAGTTTCTTCTATGCTTGAAGGGTTCAGTATTGTGATGGGAGTGACAGGCTTGGAACTGGAGCTACTAGCTTGAGTGTAGGGCTTAGGTTCTCTTTAAAGCCTTCCTTCATATCTTGACCAGATTCTCCCCTAATGACAGGCTTGGTCGGGTTAATCAAAGTTAAGACCCCATCAACATCCATCAATCAACCAAAACAAACACACACAAAATGCAATGCAATTTTAACCGGGACCGACCAAAGGTTAGGTTCTAAGTCATTATATTGTAGGGTAGGTTTGTTGTTTCATTGTTTCCCATAGCTAGGACGTTACACCTCTCAACTTGTAATGTAATAAACATTGTGTTGGTCCAAACGACGTGGTCTATCCTTTACAGTCAACAGGAAATGATCTAGTGACTTTAGGCTACGAGTTGGTGAGTTCGCCACTGGGTACTCGAATCTAATGAAGACCGGTGATCCATAGTTACTACCACCACAAAATTGTTGAAAAAGGGTGCATACATTGTTGTTTGGATGGCACACACTATGACAATTAGGGAAAGCTTTTAACAAACAATACAAACAACAAATTATCATACACCAAAATATCATACAACATCCCATCAAACATAAATAAACAAACAAACAACTATATCATTCAAAATCATGCAAAATGAAGGTACACATTTGGTCACTTAAGTCTAATACGAAGTTTAGCCCTCGACATCCCCAGTGGAGTCGCCACTGTGAGAGACCTCGAAAAAAGTGTCCCTCAAAAAAAGAGATTCGGGTACCTTTTAGGTCACCTCTCTTTTTGGGTAAATGGTATAGAGTCGACACTTATTTTTTTTTTTATACAAAAAATAAGAAAAAATAAATACATGACTGAATTATTCTCTTCATTAATTGAATAAAAGAAAATACATAATTGGAAAAATTGAAAGATTACATGGCTTTGGGTCCTAGTTACAAACTACCAAAATACATGGTTTTTTGTCCTAGTTACATTCTACCCAAAATACATAAAGACAAGGCAAAATCTACCTAGCCAAAGACCTAAATCCGGAGGCTAGGTTACGGAATGAGAAGGTGTTAGGCACCCATTCCGCCCAGACAGAGTCTAGTCTTCTAGACTTTTGTGACCTATGTACCTTTTTATGCATGTCATGAATGATATGTTGAACATGTGACACTAAAATTAAATCACACAAATTTATTTATGAATGAAGTCTCTTTTTCTAAAAAGAATCAGATCTGTTTTGATTGGTAAAAAAATTTGATTTTGGTTTGTCAAAATACCAGATCTATTTTGTAGTATGTAAAAAAAAA
This sequence comes from Notholithocarpus densiflorus, assembly GCA_030021035.2. Classification (NCBI taxonomy): domain Eukaryota; kingdom Viridiplantae; phylum Streptophyta; class Magnoliopsida; order Fagales; family Fagaceae; genus Notholithocarpus; species Notholithocarpus densiflorus. The sequence continues at coordinate 4,488,464 of JARYZH020000024.1, read as the reverse complement.
AAAAAAAAAAAAGGTTTTTAAAGATAAAAATTCAGATCTATTTTGTGATGATAAAAAAAATGGTTTTTAATGACAGAAAAATCAGATCTGTTTTTTGTATGTTTCAAAAGAATGAAAAAGATTTTTTAAGAAGAGAGTTTCACTCATAATTTAAATTTATGCAACAAACACAAAAACAATCATGTTTTATCTTTTTCTTTATTTCAAAAAAATTTGCATGCATTAAAAAAAAAAAAAAAATCAGATATGTATCTAAGGAAGATACAAATTAGTTTTTTTGATAAAAAAAAAAAGTTCGGATTTGCATCTATTGAAGACACAAACCAATTTTGATTAAGGAAAATCTAGATCTACATCTAAAGAAGATGCAAATCTATTTTATTTTGAAGAAAAATTCAGATCTACATCTAAGGAAGATGCAAATCTGTTTTATTGTGAAGAAAAATTCAGATCTACATCTAAGGAAGATGCAGATCTGTTTTATTGTGAAGAAAAATTCAGATTTGCATCTAAGGAAGATGCAAATCTGTTTTATTGTGAAGAAAAATTCAGATCTACAACTAGGGAAGATACATATCTGTTTTATTGTGAAGAAAAATTCAGATCTACATCTAGGGAAGATGCAGATCTATTTTTTTATTTTAAGAAAAAGAGTTATACACATGCAGATTATTGATATTAAAGAAAGAGATTATAACAATTGCATAAAAACAATCATGCTTTAAACAAAACAATGATTAATAATTCATGCTATGGATAAAAACATTCATCAACATAAGAAGAAGTATAAAGAAAAGATAGGGTGAAGGAAACAACCTCTTGCATGAGCACTCTTTGTTCTTGAGATGATGTTTTAGGGTTCAAAGAAACTTATTCAGTTATCTTTGAAACCTAAAACCCTAATTTAAGCAGCAAAACTCAGAGAGGGGATCAAAAAATATAAGCAATTTGAGAGCCCAAAACGTATGCCTCTCCGGGCGTAAAAAAAAAGGTGCTGAATTATGAGGTTCAGTCTCTATTTATAGAGGTCAAAGGACTCTAAAAAATAGGCACGGACAATTAGGACGTGTGCCATTATCGTCACCCGAAGTCCGTTGGGCCAAAGCCCAAAACATGGAAATTCAGCCCTTTTAGAGTGCCATTTGGCACTCCAAAAGTGCCGAATTGGCCTTTGGACATCAAACACTCTTTCATGTTCGGGTGCCGTTTGGACTCCTCTTCTAGGGTTTTTTGACCGGTCCTTGTACCTAGATGTGTTTTCATTCTCCGTCTATGATTTCTCATCTCTTTTTTGGATAATTCAGGCAATTTAAGAACAATTATCTTGTAGATAAATACCCTAAAATAAATTTTGACAAAGTTCAGATTATCCACAATTTTATTGTTATCCAATCATCCCTTTTATTCCTATGGATGCAATCCTATTTTAAACACTAATTATCAACCAGTCACATAATTATTTAATTAATTTTAATGGTTTAACCAATCAGAATTAATTTAAACTAATCATGTGTGGTCGACCTTACCTAGACGCAATGCATGCTGACCGTGCAAACTTGATCATGTGATATCTTTCGATTCGATGGTCCGATTTGAAAACCGGAAACACCGTTGCAACCATTAGAATCTCAAGATCATTTTTATGATATGTAATGAATGACATGATGGATGTAATACAAATACAAAATGAAGCATGTAATGCAAGAACAAATTGATGCATGTGATGCAATTATGATTTTTGGGGTACATGGATGGTCATTCAAGTCATTCTCCTTGATTAAATCATGGGTGCAAAATAGAGTGTATACAGTTTGATATATTAGTCATTAGTAATGTTGTTGGTAAATTTTGTTATGATGTTGCCTCTATTATATTCAGGTCAATAATGATGATGATGATGATGATGATGATAATGATGATGATGAGGATGAGTATATGGGTGGATGAATATTCTCCTGCTGCTCTAAGTATACATAATGGTTATTTACTTGTATTCAAAGTATAAAGTAGGATGTTTAGCTCTTTATATATAATGTCTACGAAATTTGGACTGTCTTCTTTAATTTCGCATTTCATTCTATATATTACAACTTGTTATTGTATTGACATTTGGTAGTTTCGAAAGCGCAAGCGCTGTAGTTAGTTTAGAATTTTTTGGAGTTTCAAACAAGGTGATATGTTTATGGAATGCCCAAGACAAAAAAATTTATTATATATATAGTGTGATATTTATGGAGTTATAAACAGGTGATATATTTGTGGAATGACAAGAACTAGTTCTGTCCAAGACCAAAAAAAAAATATTATATATATATAGCGGCATTTTTAGAGGCCTATAGCAACATTTTAAAACGCTGTTATAGCCAATTAAAAAAAAAGTTCAACCTATAGTAGCGTTTTTGAAGCGCCGCTATAGGTCATATAACTTAAAGCGGAGTTTTAAACACTTCTATAGCCAATTAAAAAAAAAAAAAAATTGGCCTATAACAACTTTTTAGAAACGCCGCTATAGGTCTGTACCCTATAGCCAATTAAAAAATATATAAAAATTGGCCTATAGCAGCATTTTAAAAACACCACTATAGGTTCGAGTCTATAGTGGCACTTTCCAAAATGCCGCTATAGACCCAGATGGATCTATTGCCACGGTTCTATAGCAACGTTTTATAGTGCCACTATAGAAAACGCCAGTATAGCCCAGATGGACCTATAACAGCATTTTCAGGATCTATAGTGACGTTTTGCAAACGCCGCTATATTCCACTTTTTTGTAGTGCAAACACCTTGTTGCCTTTTCTTCGTACATGCTGCATTTTCCATCTTATAAAACGCTCTAGGCCAATTCCTACATCATCAATAATGTGCCCCACCTTATATAAGTAGAAAATTATTAATTATGTGACCCGCATCTGAGTAGAAGAATTACCATGATATTGTATTCTAAGTAATTATTATAGATAAATTTCATTCACTTAACAAAAGACCTTTCACAATTGTTATTGCGTTTCCATCTAAGAGAACATCTCAAACATTTTAAACTCTTCAACAAAAAAAAAAAAAAAAAAAATACTTAGAGTATTCATAATGGTGGAGCAAAAGTTTTTAGCTTTTAGCATCTTAAAAACTCACTTTATCTATTTTAACACACCAATTTATAACACATCCAACATCAATGGTTCTATTTTTTTAGCACTTCATTTTAATATTCTTTCTTTATTCTTCGTCTCTTTCACTCTCTTCCTCTCTGTCTCTCTCTCTTCTTTGAACATCAATGGTCCTCTTCTCCGTCTCTCTCTCTCTCTCTCTCTTCCTTTCACCAAAACACCATGCAAACCACAAGCCAACCAACACATCACAAACCACAGGCCAACCAACACATTGGTGCCACCAATCAACCCATAAACCTTAGCTCAAATTGTCTTGCTCTAAACCTCACAACAACCCACCAATCAACCCACTGACCAACCCATGGCAACCCACCAACCCAACCACCATAGCAACCCACGGCAACCCACCGACCCAACCACCATAGGCCGATCAACCCAACCCATAGCAACCCACGGCAACCCAATGCGAGACCCACCACTATAGGCTGATGAAATGGAGAGAGAGAGAAAGAGAGAGGCTGAGGCTGAATGATAGAAAAAGAATAAACAAATATGTAGACACTCGATTTTGCACCCATAAACAAATATGTCATGACGGTATGTCCGATTACCAAATCGGACCATCGGATTGAAAGATATCGCATGATCAAGTTTTTACCGTCTGCATGCATATTGTTTGGATGGAACCAACCACGCATGATTAATTTAAATTAATTCTGATTGGTTGGACAATTAAAATTAATTAAATAATTTTTTTGATTGGTTGTTAGTTAGTGTAAAAAATAGACTTGCTTGCATAGGAACAAAGTGGATAATCAGATAACAAAGAAATTGAGGATAATCAAGAATTTTTTGGAGTGTTTATCTACAAGATAATTATCACTTTAAAGACCTGAATATCCAAAAAGGTGATTAATTTTTAGAATACAGATTAAAAATGCGTCTAAGTGCATATCCCAGCTCAAAAACCCTCAAAAAAGGAGTCCAAATTGGACTAAAATTCAAACGCAAGTCTGACACCTAAGAGGGCCATTCGGCACTTCTCAAGTGCCAATTGGCACAAACATGAGGCCCGACCCAAGGATTCCTGGATTGAGATAAGCCCTACCCTTTTCGATTTTTTAGAGATGAGGATGCATCTCAATTCGTATCTGATCATTCAGCTAATTTTTCGAAGCCTTTCAACCTTTATAAATAGAGGATGCCTCTCAAAATTCAGCACACTTTTGACACTTTCTAACCCCCCTCTTTCTGGCTCTTCTCTTCTGATTTTTAATCCCTTTACGTTAAAGACGTTCTGGAGGCTCTTGCCTTAGGAATTTCTTTTTTGTAAGTAAGGTATTTTAGGCTTCAAAGAGTTGAATAAATTTCTTTGAATTCTAAAATATTATTTCAACTAGAAGAGCATGCTCATGCAAGAGGTATTCTTTTTTCTTTTTCTTTCTTTTCTTCTCTATTAGTTTTGTTGATGATGCATGAATATGTTTAACATGTTTTATTATTTCTTGCTCTTAATGTATAATTACCATGTTCTGCATGAATTTTTATTTAACATGTTCTTAAGATGATTGTTTATTGTGGTTTTCTTTCTTAAATTTCAAAGTCTGCTAATGTCTATCAAATATTTCTTTAAAAAACTAAAAGAAAAACTGATCTGATCTTTTCAGATCTTATTTTTCTAAACCAAAAATTGATCTGATCTTTCAGATCTGATTTTTTCTAAACCAAAAACTGATATGATCTTTCAGATCTGATTTTTCTAAACCAAAAAAGACTAATATGATCTTTCAGATTTGATTTTCTTTACCAAAAATTGATTTGTATTTTTCGGATCTGATTTTTCTAAGTTCAAAATTGATCTGTATTTTCATTAAGTACAGATCTAATTTCTTTTAGAAAAAGTTTTCTTTGGCACAAAACCGCAGATTTTGAAATTTAATGAAAGGGCTGAAAATTAGGATGTAGTTTTTTTTTATGAATGTGATGTATGCGTAATATATTCATCGTATGAATGTGGATCCTCTTTCAAAAAGCTTTTATTATTATTTTTTATTCATAAAAAACAGATCATATTTTTCTTGATAAAATCACTTTTTTTTTTTTTTTTTTTTTTTTTTTTACTTTTACACAAAAACAGATTTGATACTTTTTTTACAAAATCTTATTCCTTTTATTCATAAAAAACAGATCTGATTTTTCTTGATAAAATCACCCTTGTTTAATTTTACATAAAAACAGATCTAATTCTCTTTAACAAAAATCTTATTCTTTCTTTTACATTAAAACAAATCTGATTTTTCTTTACAAATCAAATTTTCTTTTATACACAGAACATATCTGAATTTACATAAAAAAAGAGGACACATTCATAAGGTAAATTTATTTGAATTAATTTTAGTCACGTGTCTGTCATGTATGTTCAACATATCATTCACATCATGCAAAAAAGGGTATATTGGTCATTAAAGTCTAGAAGACTATACTCCGTTTGGGCGGAATGAGTGCCTAACACCTTTCCATTCTGTAACCTAGCCCCTGAGCTTAGGGTTTTTGGATAGGTAGATTAGTGTTTTGTCTTTCTTAATTTTGGTAGATTGTAACTAGGACCAAAAGTTTTGTATTCTTTTACATAGATTGTAACTAGGACCCAAAGCATTGTAAGGTTTAATTTAACAAAATTGTACTGTTCTTTATTCAATCAATAACATTCAAAGCATTTCTGAATATGTATTTTGTATTTATTTTTTTCTTCTTTTTTTGGCATAAAAAAAATAAGTGGCGACTCCACACCACTTACCCAAAAAGAGAGGTGCACTTAAAAGCACCCAAATCTCTTTTTTGAGAGCGCCCTCTCAAGAAGTGCAGTCTTTCACAGTGGCGACTTTGCTGGGGATATCGAGGGCTAAGTTTTGTGTTAGATTTTAAGTTACCAACTATATGTCTTTTGCATGATTTTGAATGATATTGTTGTTTGTCTTTTTATTTATGTCTTGAGATGTTTGTATGATATTTTTGTTTGTGTTGTCATGATTGTTGTTAAGAGCTTTCCCTAACTGTCATAGTGTGTGCCATGAAAACAACAAAAGTGTATGCACCCCTCTCAACAATATGTTGGTAGTAACCATGGATCACTGGTCGTCATTAGATTCGGGTACCCAGTGGCGAACTCACCAAATCATAGCCCAAAGTCACTAGATCACTTCTTGTTGACTATAAAGGATAGACCATGATGTTCGAACCAATGCAATGTTCATTACATTACAAGTTGGGAGGTGTAACGTCCTAGCTATGGGAAACAATTAAACAACAAACCCACCCGACAATGTAATGACTTAGAACCTACCCTTAGGCCGGTCCATGATTAAATTGCATTGCATGTTGCGTGTGTTTGTTTGGTTGGTTGATTGATGTAGATGGGGACCTAGCTTTGATTAACTCGACCAAGCCTGTTCTTAGGGAAGAATTTGATCAAGATCAGAGGGAAGACTCCAAAGAGAGCCCAAGACCAATACTCAAGCTAGCAAGTTCCAGTTCTAAGCCCATTACTCCCATCACGATACTGAAGCCCGTGAGCATAAAAGACACTCCACTGCTGCAACATCACAATCCCATATTTGACCTACAAGATAGTTTAAGCCACAAGAAGTTTGAAGATCCTAACACTATGGTAGAAGAGGGAGAACATCCAAACACTGAAGAACCCATGAACACTCAAGAGCTACTCAGCACCATGGTAGCTAGTCAAATCTAGCTGAGGGAGGACATGAACCTTATGATGCAACAATTTCAGAACTTGAAGAGTAACTAAGAAGAGAACAAGGCTAACCATAATCGTCCAACCATGGAGGGTGAGAAGAAGATCAACAAGAGAATAAACAAGATGGAAAAGATTATCAAAAGAGCACGCAAGATGGAGGACCTCATGGACTACCAATCACTCTCACTTTTCCCCAATGTGAGATTGCCTCCCAAGTTCAAGATGCCAACCTTGGACAAGTTCGACGGGACTGGCTGCCCAAAGTCCCATTTAAAGATGTATATGAGGGCCATGCAGCCCCTAGGAGCAACTAAAGAACTACTTGCTCAAATGTTCCAAAACACTCTGACTGGAGCCGCTTTTAGGTGGTTCCTCAACCTAGATGATGCTAGAGCAAGGAGTTGGGAGGTGCTGCGAGTTTCACAATCAGTACAAATACAACATAGAAGTGGATATAACAAGGAGAGATTTGAAGACCACAAAGCAAGAGTTGAAAGAATCTTTCTCTACCTTCATTACCAAGTTGAGGTCCAAGGCGGCACAGATGATGAATAGACAAAGTGAAGAAGAGCAGTTAACCATGGTTGTAAAAAACTTATTGCCTGTATACCATAAATATTTGTTTGCCCAGTATTTTCCTAATTTTAAAGCTTTGATTACTACTGGAATTCAAATTGAGGATGCAATAAATAATGGCACTATAAAGAATGAGGACCCACCAAGGTTTAAAAAGAATTTAGGACCTAGTTCTAAAACTATAGAAGTTCCTACTATATACAAAAATGATTCTTATCAACTTATTGCTCCTATTGCCCTTGTGCCAATATCACAAGGGCCGCCTCCAAGGCCTATGAGGGAATTTCATGAGTTATACATGCCTGTGAGTCAAGTGTTTGAAAAACTAAAAGCAAAAGGGTTACTAAAACCATTAGATCCAAGACCAATCCCAAACCCATTGCCTGCAAGATTTAATGTGACTAAGAGATGTGCCTACCACCAAAGCCCTGTCCATGATACTGACAAGTGTTTTGGCCTTCATCATGCAATTCAAGATCTAAGAGACAATAAGGTGATTGCACCACCTAAAAGGCCTAGCATCACTAATAATCCCTTTCCCAACCACAATTTTAGGAGAGGACCAAGGATTAATTGCTTAATGATTGAAGAGGAAAATGAAGAGGACTCGTCTGAATTGATTTATGACCTACCTGAATGCTTTATGATGACATAGGAAGAATTGATTGGTATGACATCCGCTGCAGGGTATGACATATGGAGTGAAGATGTAACTGAAACCACAAATTACCCGACGTCCATAAATGGGGGGAGACACTTCAAACCCCAATCAAATTACCAAGCACCGACATATGGGAGGAGACACTTCGAACCTCAATTAAATAACCAAGCACCTATATAAGGGGGGAGACACTTTGAACCCCAATAAAATGACTCGATGTCCACACATAGGGGGAGACATTTCAATCCCCAAGACATTGATCTAAATGACCAAACAAAAATTTCCCACATTATAAGAGGGTGAAGACACTTCAAACCCCCACATTTGGAGATAGACAACCCAATAAAAGCCTTGAACAAAGCCACCCAACAAACACCCACTAAAGAGGATGAGGTCCTCAAGCAACTACAGAAGACTCAAGCCAATATATCTTTATGGGGTTTACTCATGGCCTCATATAAGCACCGTCAGAATTTGGTAGACCTTCTCAATCAAATCCAAGTTCCTACAACCACTACTGCTCAAGATTTGAATGCCATGATTAGGTCCATAAGTAGGGAACTCACTATTTCCTACTCTGACAAAGATTTGACAAAGAAGGGGAAGCACCACAATGACCCATTGCACATTACCATAGATGCCAAAGGGAAGAGGATTCCGATGGTTTTAATTGATGATGGAAGTGCCTTAAATGTGTGTCCTTTAAAGACTGCTAGTTGCTTGGGTCTAAGTATCGAAGATTTTGTGCCAATTGATCAGCATATGAGGGCATATAACAATAGTAGAAGGGAGGTCTTAGGATCCGTAACACTAGAGCTTACTATAGGGCCAATGATCAAGAAGGTGGAATTTCAAGTCCTAAACATAGCTTCATGCTTCAATATGCTCCTTGGGCGACCATAGATCCATGACACAGAGGCCGTACCTTCATCCATATACCAAAAGGTCCGGTTTCCATATGAAAGAGCCATAGTTACTATATATAGCGATACTTTGACGGTGCCAAAGCCTATTTTCAGTATTGATTATGAGAATGAGCCATTTACCTTAGATGGCTTTGAGATTGAGAACCTGGTTTTGAAAGAAGAGAAGAAGGAATGGAGATCCCCATGGACTTTGCTCCCTACAGCAACAACAACGTGGTGGCAATGATGAGGAGAATAATTACCTTCAAGGAATGAACTTGGGGAAGACTGTGAAGAAGCCAATTGTTCAAGACCTAATAATTCCTATTGCCACACCACCTTTTGGGCTAGGCTATAAGCCTACTGATGATGACTTGTTAGAGATGAAGGTGAGAAGAATGGCCCGAGCCAAGGCCAAAGCAAAAGGACTCCCTTGTCCCCCGAAACCCCTAAAGCCCTATACTCCCACATTGAACGAAAAATTTATCAAGGCTGGAGATAGTCAATGCTATTGGGGATTCCCTAAACCGAGATTTGACCCTAAGGCAAGAACAATGGTGCCCAGATTTGAGCTATTATTTGATTACAACAACAAGCTTCCAGAGTTGAAGAAGGAAGACACAAATTGGGCCCCTATTGATTGGGCTGATTACATGGACCCTAATGCAATGACTACACTTCTAGGAGATGCCATTTGCAATATAGAAGAAGAAGAGTACTGGGAAGCTTGCCAACATGCATTGAAGAGCCCGTATGAAGCAAGAACAAGTGATGAGGATGAAGAAGGGGGAGAAGCCCCTAGTAATGATGATGAAGGTAGCAACAGCAAGAGTGATAGTAGTAGTGATAGCAGTAGCAGTGACGGTGAAGATAGCAAGGATGATAGCAACAGTGATAGTGAAAGCAACAATAGTGAAGATTATGATAGCCAATATAGTGGCAATGATTGGGGTGAACCCCCTAGTGATAGAGAAGATGAAGATGAAAGACCTTTTTATGAAGACCACTTTGATGATGATGTAGACAACTATGATGGAGATATAAAGGATGATGCCAAATTTGAACCCATAGACATAGAGAGTGGAGCTGAGAGTGAAGAATATGGACTAGTGAATGTGCTAAAAGCTGTAAGAAAGGAGGTTGAAGAAGCCAATAATATAGACTATGACGATTACCCCTATGAGCGTCCCTCAGATTGGAGCTGCATTATTGATGCTAGTTCAAAGTCAGGCCCTCGATATGACAAGCATGGTAGAGAAATTCCAAAGTTAAGGTCATTCTATAATTCCGAACTGGGTTCACTGACCCCATACACTGAGGAAGAAGACGACTTGGATGCTAGATTGGCCACTCTAGATAGAAAGCTGATGATCCACAGTTTCAGAAACTTAACACTAGAGAGTCTTGAAGGTGAGGATGAGAGGATGAAAAGGAATGAGTCAGAATATCTACCCCAATACATCCACCCGAGCAACAAAGGAAAGCAAGATCTGTTTGGTAAATGGATGGATAGTGACTGACAAGCCCATAAATATGGAGATTGATGGTGGTGGCACGGATTATATGGATGAAGACCCCTTGGTACTGATGCTGAGGGAAGAAGGAACTCATTGGGAGTCACTTGCCATTGTCAAAGCCACAACTGAGCTGAAGAATTGGGCATGGGAGGGAGTCGCCCGCCCCATGGAAGACTCTACTATAAAGATTGAGACCATCGAGCCAATCACTCCTGTCAAGAAGATCAAGACCATTGAGCCAGTCACTCCTGCCAAAAACATTGTTTATGTTCCTATTGAGTCTGTTTCTACTAGTATTATTGTTCCTATTGGGCCTGTTTGTGGTCGTAGTCCTATAGAGTTTGTTTCTGTTGAGTCTGTTGAGAACTCCTTTCCTTATAATATGATTTCTGATTCTGCTTATTTGCTGGCTTTGAATTTTTTATATCAGAAATTGGTAAAGAAACTCTTAATAATAAGGAATTAAAACAAGGGCATGTAGAACCTATAAAAGAAGAAACCTAACCTATTAACCTGGGAACTGATGATGAACCCAAAATGATATAAGTGGGCAATACCCTAACCACCTCTGAGAAAGATGCATTAGTGGCATTACTGACAAAATTCAAAGAGGCATTTGCATGGTCATACGAAGACATGCCTGGGACTGATACAAATATAGTACAACATCACATTCCAACAGATCCAATCATAAAGCCGGTCGAGCAGAAGTTAAGAAGAATGAAGCCAAAATGGACTCTCAAGATCAAGGAAGAGGTTGAGAAACAGTACAATGCAGGGTTTTTGAGGGTGGTCAACTACCTAAAATGGTTAGCTAATGTGGTTCCTATACCAAAGAAGGATGGGAAAGGGAGAATGTGTGTAGACTTCCGAAACCTGAATAAGGCAAAAGATGATTTTCCCTTGCCCCACATTGGCATCTTGGTTGATAACACAGCAGGACATGCCTTATTTATGGATGGTTTTTAAGGATATAATCAAATAAAGATGGCTCTAGAAGATATGGAGAAAACCTCTTTCATTACTCCATGGGGGACTTATTGCTACAAGGTCATGCCATTTGGCCTTAAAAATGCTGGTGCTACCTACCAACGTGCAGCTACTACTCTGTTGCATGATTTGATCCATAAAGAAGTAGAAGTTTATGTTGATGACATGATAGTGAAGTCCAAAGACCATGAGGGGTACATACCAGCCTTACGGAAGTTCTTTGAAAGAATCCAATTCTATAAGTTGCGATTGAATCCTAAGAAGTGAACTTTTGGTCCGAAAGTATACAGTACATCAGCAGATTCATAGCTCAACTCACCATGACATGTGAGCCACTTTTCCGACTACTCAAGAAGGAAGTTACCGTTGGGGTTTATGCCCTAAAATCCAATTTATTGGCATGTCATAAATAATTAAATTGCGAATGAAGTAGATCCGTTAATTTTTCTGTTGCGTATGTTTTGTATGCGATACAAACATGTATTTTTCCAACAACTACCATAGTATGGAATGAACAGTGCCAAGAAGCTTTTGAGAAGATTAAGAATTATTTGATGAAGCCACCAATACTAGTTCCACCGGTACCTGAAAAGCCATTATTGTTGTATCTCACAACTACGAATATAGCAATGGGGGCTTTGCTTGCTCAATACCTAGAGGTTCTAGGAAAGAAAATGCGATTTACTACATCAGCAAGAAGATGTTGGCTTATGAAGAAAAGTATTCACCACTTGAGAAGACATGTATAGCACTTGTATGGGTCACCCGCAAACTCAGACATTACATGCTTGCTTTCAAAGTCTTGTTGATTACAAGAATGAACCCTTTGAAATATCTAATGGAAAAGCCTGTGCAAGATGGGAAGACAGCTAAATGGGTTCTGCTTTTTTCATAATTTGATATTAAATATGTGACTTAGAAGTCTGTGAAGGGGAGGGCAATTGCTGATCACTTAGCCCACTGTTCACCTAAGGAAGCTAAAGAAATCCAAGAAGACTTTCCGGATGAGGATATCATAGGGATTGAGGTAGAATCATAGAAGATGTATTTTGATGGAGCAACTAATCAAAATGGAAGTGGCATTGGATTTCTCTTAATTTCTCCAAAAGGGACACACATCCCATTTTCTGGTAGGCTCAACTTCCCTGCCACTAACAATGCCACTGAATATGAAGCTTGCATTATGGGGTTACGAGCAGCCTTAGGTCTTGGAGTAAAAGAGTTAAAATTATATGGTGATTCAGCCCTGATAATTTCTCAGATTCAGAATAGATGGAAGATTAAAGAAGAGAAGCTAATAACATATCACGATTGTCTCCAGAAGTGGGCCTCGAAATTCAGTAGGATACAGTACCAATATGTGCCAAGAATGCAGAATCAAATTGCAGATGCTTTGGCAACAATGGCCTCCATGATGGATGGACCTAAGGAAGATGAAGCTAGATCAATAATACTGGAACAAAAAGAAGAGCCAGCCTATTGCATGTCAATAGAAGCAGATGAGGGAAAGATTAGGGAAGTTGAATGGTATTCAGACATCCTACATTACCTTAAGGATGGGACATACCCAAAGTCTGCAGACAAGAATGACCAATTGACCATCAGAAGGTTGTCCACTAATTATATTATTTATGGAGAAAGGCTTTACAGAAGATCATATGATGGAATTCATCTCCTTTGTGTGACTGACAAGGAAGCACAACAAATAATTGAAGAGGTTCATGAGTCAAGTTATGGGCCACACATGAATGCATACATGCTGTCACGAAAGATAATGAGGCAAGGGTATTACTGGACTACTATGGAAGCAGACTGCGTAGCTCATGTTCGTAAGTGCCATCAATGCCAAGTACATGGAGATCTGAAGTACATGCCACCTATGCCATTACACACCATGACTTCACCCTGTCCATTCTCTACATAGGGAATAGATATTATTGGGAAGATTCACCCAACAGAATCTAATGGCCATGAATTCATACTTGTTGCTATTGATTATTTCACTAAATGGGTAGAGGCTGCCTCATACAAGATTTTGAACTCGAAGAAAGTTGCTCAATTTATTCAGACAAATATCATTTGCAGATATAGGGTACCACATGAAATTATTTCAGACAATAGGTTGCGTTTCAAGGGAGAAACAGAGAAGCTACTTCGACAGTTCAATATTTCGCACCATAAGTTCTCACCCTACCGTCCTCAGACTAATGGGGTAGTTGAAGCTGCTAACAAAAACATAGGGCAAATCTTGAAGAAGAGTACAAAGAACTACAAGGATTGGCACCTACAATTACCCTATGCACTTTGGGGGTATAGGACATCTATTCGAACTTCCACAGGAACCACTCCTTATTCACTGGTGTATGGGATGGAAGCAGTCTTTCCCATTGAAATGGGTGTTCAATCATTGGGAACAGTACTGGAGAGTGAAATCCCTAAAGTAGATTGGTTGCAAAGCAAATACGACCAATTATGCATGATGGATGAGAAAAGACTCAAGGCCTTGTATCACATTCAAGGTTATCAAAGGAGGCTTAGGAAAGCTTTTGACAAGAAAGTAAGAGCTAGAGATATGAAGTAGGGAGATTTAGTGCTAAAAGGGATCTGAGCCCCGGTTCAAGATACAAACGGGAAGTTCAAGCAAAATTGGGCAGGTCCATATATTATTAAGCAGATATACTTTGGGGGAGCAGTAAGGTTGATGGACTTAGATGCAAACTCTTTCACTGAGCCAACCAACATGGATCAATTGAAGAAATACCACATTTGAGGTGGTAGTCTGAAAACACCACGTCTAAAAGTGGTTGTAAATTATGTTATTTCCCTTCTTAGGTTTGTCAAAAAAAAAAAAAAAAAAAAAAGTAAGAGAGCCTGCTAGGTTGAAAACCCAAAAGGGCGGCCTAGGCAAAAATTCAGGCAAATAAAAATGATCTATGTGATGACCTGATCTTTCTGTTAAGGAGGTACGTAGGCAACCATACATTGGTCCGGTCACAACTTCCCCAAACCCACCATTTATCCATTGAGCCAAAAAAAAAAATTAAAAAAAAAATTCAAAATTCAACCATTCCATTAAGTCATTCCATTACATGCCAAAAAAAAAAAAAAAAAAAAAAAAAAAAACCGAACCCTTAACTTGAAAGTCCTAAATAATTCCTAAGCTTAAGAGTTTCACATCAACTTTTTAAAATAAACATGTTCAAAGCCAAAAATAAGAAGATCATTTTATCCTCAATCTTTTCTCCTTTGGTTGTTCGTTGATTCCATCTGTGCTAGGTACTTTGTCATCTTTGTCCTTCCTTTTAAACTCATAGTTGTCAGCCTCATGTCTTTCTTGGTTGTCTCTAAGAAATTGTTTTCGCCATGTTAGCCTCCTTGTCCGCAATTTTTTGCACCAACAGTTAGAATATTCTGTGGTCATTCTATGGAAGTGAACCTTCACAAAAGATTGATCCACTCGGTCAGCCATCTCCACGCCCAATAACATGTTCTTTATAGAAGTAGGATTTGTGTCCACAGGAGTGAAAGGTTTTCTCCCTCTCCCACCAGGCATTCCTTGCTCATATTGGAATTGCCTCAAGAGTCTATCTGCCTTATAGAAAGTTACTCTCCTTAATCCAATTATGAAGATGTGATATGATCTTGGAGACCGCAGCAGAGGGGGTGGACACCTCCACCTCCACCAATAACAATTCCATTGAATTGAGGCACTGGATTTCTTGTTCAGAAATTTCACCTAGTCGCTTTCAGTTTGACACTCAGTTTTGAGGACAGTCCTACCAAGGAAACTTCCAAGACCATATTTAGCAACAGTAGGCCTGGAAATCATGTCCAGACTTTCCATCAACCATATCTACAAAGTTAAGGGGCTCCCAAGAAAGTTTTGTGACTCTCCACCTTGAAAATTCTGTATGTTTCTCTCCTTATACATAACTGATTATCTAATTGGGCTAGCCTTTTGGGCCTGCCCAATTGGGCTTTAGTTTATGGCTAGAGATAGGACCAAAGGGAACAAATAAGACTCTAGCTCCAATGGGCCTTGGGCTTTTCTGCCAACTCTTAACAAGTCCAAACTTACCATTAATTATATTTAATACCATTATATCCCAAGACTCTAATGATATCATTTGACCCCTCCATGAAATATCCATAGTGAACAAAGTCATAATGAACTGTCACTTTGTAAACAACTATTTTATCCTTGAGTACCCGGTTTAATCTTTTAGTTATTCACATTTATTGAAATCTGATTTCAATAAAAAGAGATTATAGATTCCATCTTGAGAATATGTGTTCCCTCAACACTACGTGTGGTTACCCAACATATTGAGGTTTTGACCGTAAATATTAGATCTCGCTCCCGATATATCAAAGTAACCTGCATTTCATGATCGGGTTCACTATCCTCTCAGGATTGAGAGTCTATGAAATTAGAAGTCGTGAGATTAATTATTCAGGTGACAGTTTTTGATTGAATAATTAATCTCACAGCAGTCCAGTTCAATAGGTCTTAACTCTTAAGACACATCAACACATCAACTAGAAGTCTCCATTTCCATGATCAGGACAAACCATCTTAATTGATGTGTTATAGTCTTCGCAAATGAAATGCCCAATTTCATCACCGACTACGAACTATATTTTGAGTTTACAAGGAACTTGTGATTTATATCTTTTGTGACTAAATCACATAAATCACATATAATGCATCTCAAGGACTATGATAATGTCACATTAGTTCATTTATAAATTGTCTCATATAATTAAACAATTTAATTATTTATGACATGCCAATAAATTGGATTTTAGGGCATAAACCCCAACAATCTCCCACTTGCCCTCAAAGATAATTTACCATATATCCAACACTTATTTCCCTTTAGAGTAAATCATAGTCACTCTAAGGCAAGGTCTAGAAACAAGTTTCAGCCAGATTTATTGCATAAATTATCTTTTCTACTACTACATCTCACGTACTCATATCTCTTTAATGAGATAATACTTACGCTTAATGTGTATCTTCACCACCTAGGATGAACACATATCTTGAGGTGAACACATATCTTGAAGTCAAATTTCATGAATCACAATCAAACTACAAGTCAATATTTGTACAACCAGTAACCATCAAATCCTCACTTTGGTGGACAAGCATATAATCGCTCATTCTCCTAAGATATTTGAGTATATGCTTTACTCCCACTTGATTAAGTGATCTTAGATTCAATTGATATTTGCTTACCATACCCACCGCAAAATAGATATTTAGCCTAGTATATAGCATAGCATAAAGACTTCCTATTGATATGGTATAAGGGACCGTCTTTGTTAGGTTCTAAGGATTTAGGATCTAAATGTATTATAACTTCAATGTGTAATGTTGGCAAACCATGATCAAAACTTAGAGTCTAGATTTAGGCTACTCAAAGTGATTTATGTGTAAAGTTGGAATCAAGTAATTGCAAAAAATTACTGTTCAATTTCTACAAGGCTTGATTGATCGAAAATTAGACTCGATCGATCGAAACTCATGCAGAATGTTTTTTCTGTAGAATTTCCAACTCAGCCCAAACCCATATGATGTGTAGGGTTTTATGTTTTGCCTTAAGTATAAAAGGAAAAACCCTAGCCACATTTTAGAGGTTGTTGATATGCTATGTGTGTGAATCTCTTGTGAGATCTAGAGGTGTTTGCCTTCATACACACTTAGGGTTATCAAGATCAAGATTGATGTCGAGAGCTTGGTGATCGCTTCAGTTGCTAAATAAAGAGCTTAAAGAAAAACACAAGTGGGAGTACTTGTGGTTGCTGTGGATCAAGGAAAGAAGTAGTCCGTGGACTCAGAGCTGTCATGTGGTCGTGGTAGTAAGTTTTCTACTCGAGGTAGGAATAGGATGTTAGTGGTCTAAGTCGCTATTGTAAAACTTCAATTCTTTCATAGTGGATCTATTTTACCTTGAGGATAGCTAGGTTAAATCCTCCCCAGGTATTTTATCAGTTTGGTTTTCCTGGGTTATCATATCGTTGTGTTCTTTATTTTCCGCATTGTTTACATGATATGATTTATTTGTGTTAACCTAGATTTTGAATAATTTACCTAAGTAATCACTTGGCTAAATAACTAGGTTAAACAACTTGTGTTTTAAGGGGTCTAAAAATGTACAAGTGGTATCAGAACGGGTTAGCTCTAGTATTTAGATCCTTTGATCTAAGAGTTGATCCTTGACCCCTGTTATCATGGAACACGGTCACTCTCTTGTGATCCCACCTCATTTTGATGGTAACAACTATGCCTCTTGGAAAGTAAGGATGAAAGCATTCCTGAAATCTATTGATGAGAGAGTCTGGAATTCCATTGAATACAGATGGGAGAAGCCCACTACTCCTGTTAGTGAGTGGCAAACTTCTGAGAAAGAAGCAGCCACTTTTAATAGCAAAGCCATGAATGCTATTTATAATGTTGTTTCTATGGAGGAATTCAAGAGAATCTCTAATGTTGAGGTTGCTCATACTGCATGGAATATTCTCTAAACTGTGCATGAAGGCACAAAGGCAGTTAAGATTAACAAACTGCAGCAGTTAACTACTAGATTTGAAAGTATTAGAATGTCTGATGATGAATGTTTTGATGAATTCTATGCTAAACTGAATGATATTGTTAACTCTGCTTATAATTTGGGTGAAATCTATGATTAACCTAAGATTGTTAGGAAGATACTTAGATCCTTGACTGAGGACTTTAGACCCAAAGTGACTGCCATTACTGAAAGCAAAGATGTGGACTCCATCCTTGTTGATGAACTTGTAGGATCTCTCCAGTCCTATGAGTTAGACCTACCCAAGACAAACAAATCCAAATTAATGGCTCTTAAGTCAGTTGATGATGTTGATGCGAATGGATTTGATGATGAACTCTCTATTACAGAGATTGCATACCTTGCCAAGAACTTTAGAAATTTTCTTAGGAACAATAACAGAAAGGCAATAGGTAAAAACAATGCTGAACCTAGAAATTTTAGGAGGAATGAACCCACTAAAGTAAACAATACTGATAAACCTAAAGAGAAAGTAGGTCAAACCTCTAATAATTTTATGGGTCAACAATGTTTTGGTTGTCAAGGGTATGGTCATGTGAAATCAGAATGTCCTACATTCTTGAGATCAAAGGGTAAAGCTATGGCTGTAACCCTTAGTGATGATGAAGTTTATGATCATGAGTTTGGTAGTGATGAGGATGGAAACTTCATTGCTTTCACAACTACTGCTGTAGTTGATGAAAGTGTTGTGGTTGATGAGAACCCTTCTGATGGGGAACTCTCTGAGAATGCTGATTTGCAAGAAGCCTATAATAAGCTTTGCAAGGTTGCTACAAAGGATGCTATGAATGTTGATTTAGGTTTATAGAAAATTTCTTCTCTTGAAATTGTTTGATGCTAATGAATTGCTTGATAAGGTGAAGACTGAGAACATGTTGTTTCTTGATAAAGTTAAGAATTTGGAACTTGAATTATCTGTTGCTAGAGAACAAACAAATAGTTCTGCTAGTTCCAAACTTGAACACATGTTGAGTATTCAGAAGTCTCCCTTAGACAAAACTGGTCTAGATTTTGAAGATAGCATCTCTGTGCCTAAGACTCATTCCACAAACTTTGTTGCTTCTTCTGAGCCTCCCGTGAGTGAGATTGTCAAACCAGTAGAAGTTACACCTTCTAGGAAAACTAGGGTTGATCTTAAAGAGTCTAAGCCTAAAAATCCTACCATTCCTAAGGATAAGGAGCATGATAGACCTTTATGGGTTTGTCATTTTTGTGGAAAGACTGGACATATTCGTCCAAACTGTTTCAAGTTGCAAGCTACTAAGCGAGCAAATAAGCCAAAAGTACCTGTGCTTCAAGCATAAGATCCCATGGTACTTATTGGTGAGTTGGTAAAGACTTTAAACCTTTATTCCAATCCTGGAGTTGCTCATCATTCTAATATGAATAATAACTCCAATGCATGAGTTGCATATAAAAAGTTTTGGATGCAAAAGGCTCGATCTAATTGAGTCTTTCTGACATGGTCCTTGTGCTTCATCTTTCTATTCTTTGTGACCATTCTTCTTTGTTGTTTTTGTTTTCTTTGTTTTTAGGATTTGCATTGCATAACATTCATGCATTTCATACTAGGTTTTTTTTGTTAATTCTTTAAAAAAAAAAAACAAAAAAAAGGAAGGAAAAAAGTGTTTTGCATTATTTTTCTTGGATTTGAAATCAAGGTTGGCCATATTATCTTTACATAACATGTTTATGTACCTTGTTTAGCTTGGATGAGCTTATTTTATTGCACCTTGCTAGTTTTAGCTTTGTAGTGCATGTTGTGTGGGAGTTGTTTATAGTTTTTGATCACATGATCTTAATCTTGAAGTCACATGCTTTTGATTGTAAGGACTAAAAAATCCTAAGAGAAAGGCATAAATAACCATCTCACCACTGTTTACTAGCCAATCATGAACACCTTAGTGCATATCTTATGATTTTGTGCTCGAGAAAGTGTAGCACACGCACAAAAACAACATAAGGTGTAGCCTCGGCTTATAATAATAAAATTGGTGTGTACATTATTGGGAAATAATAAATTCAAATTGAAATAAAATTGGTGTGTATATTATGAGGCAAAACAAGAAACTTACATGATTGCAAGCTTGTTTTCTAGGAGATGTGACAGTTATATAATGTAACTCTTTAGGTGATAGTCACTTTTAAACTTATGTGATGAATTTTGTAGAAATTGTGATTGATCACTATTTACTTATTACCTCACATGTATCTCAAGCTATTCTAGTTGCACACACTACACAAGTTATTCTTTGCTAAACCTAGTACATTATATTGTGTGTGAACTTGTTGTGGCCATCCAAGATTAAAAGTTCCTTGATTTTGGTGCAAAATATGTTTTAATGTTTGAGCTTTGAAGACAAATTGATTGAAAATCTTGTTTTTGGAAGATCTGGGTTGAATTCAAGGGTTTTTGAAAAAAAATTTCATCTCATACTCATGCATTCCATTCATAAAACATTGTGCTTTGAGGAGTTTCTGCATTAAAATGCTCTGTTTTTCAAAAAATTGTTTTTTTCTAGATTTTCAATTGATCAAATCTGTATCTCGACCGATCGAAAATGCGATAAAAACCTTGGTTACAATCTGCCTGGCTCGATCGCTGCTCAATTGATGCTGGATCAATCGAATGTGTTTTTCGAACGATCGAATCTAATTTTCGACCAATCGAAAATCGTTCAGAGAGTTTTTTAAAACTAGCTTTTTTCACGTGTTCTTCACTTTATTCAAACTTTTCAAAAAGCTTTTTGCTCTCTCTCTTTGACCAATCCAGTTCAAGTCATATTTTGTCGTTTTCTTCCTAATTTTCTCAAGGTTTTTGTCTTCAAGTGCCGGTAAGACCTTATTACCCCTTCTTTTTCATTTTATTCACATATTTCATGCATTTTTCATGCATTTTAAGGGAAATTTTTGGACCTATAGGAATTTGGGGTTTTTGATTTTTGAGTTGGTTTCTTTCAAAATTGATCACTGGGTTTTTTTTCTTAGATGTTGTAAACATGTTTCCCAAGCATTGATTTGATCAATTTGGTGATTTGAGAAATTTTGAAATTCTAGGGCTTGAAACTACATGAAATTGGGGATTTTGTTCAATTAGGCTGTAATTGGTTAAATTGACTTGTGAAGTTGATTGATTATGTCATTATATGATGATTTCTATCTAGTGTAATGATTAATTACTCAATTTGGTTAAATTTTTGAAAGTGGGTTTTTCAAAATTTGGGGTTTTTGTTCTAAAACTCTATGTTCAAGTCAATTCTTTGTTTTCCACGTATAATTGAACGGTTCTCAATGAATTAGAGCATGCATCATTTTTTTATTTTGTTCATGCATCATATAGATTGATATTTTCTATTGTTGTTTTCTCTCTAACCTTGTCTGATGCAGTCTGCCCTTGGTTTTCTTTGTTTTCTTTCTTTGGTTTCTGTTTTGGTCTTTCCTTTCCTTCCCTCAACATCATGGTTAGGAAGACTAGGGCCAATAATAAAACCACCTCTACCTCTACCCCAACCTTTGATAGTGAGTGGTTTCGGTTTGAGAAAAACCAAGAAGCCTATAAGAAGTTGAACATATTTAGGTCTGTGTGGGCTGAGAGGAAAGTTGTGTTAGATGAGTTAGACCCAAAAATTAGGAGGAACTTTGAGCGTAGGGGCTGGTTACATTTGTTGGACATTTCTCATCCTCCTTTGGCTGCCTTGATTAGAGAGTTCTATTCAAACCTCTCTGTCCACTCCGATGATTCCAACAATCACTATGTGATGAGTTGGATAAGGGGTGAAGAGTATACCATTACTCCTTCAGTAGTGGCCTCTGCTCTTGGGGTACCTTTGGTACGACAGCCAGTCTACCCTTATGATGAGACCCCTCCTCTTGATGACATTATGTCATATCTCACCGATACTTCCATTCAATGGGGTATTGATCCTCGGATTACCTCACATGAGCTTACTGAGATTCATTATTTGTTTTTTTGGATTTCTTGTCATTCTATTTGGCCCATCTCTCACTTGCACACCATTCCTATTGAGAGATGTGCATTTTTTATGCCCTTGTGACTGATGCTCCTATAAGTTTTCCTACTCTTTTTATTCGTTCCTTGGTTGAGGTTCATAGGAGTAGTTCTACAGCACATGGTCTTTTCTTCCCTGCTTTTATACATCGGATTTTGTTACATCTAGGATTAGATGAGTTTCCTGCTTTTGAGCTTGTACATATTATAGCTCCTATAGTTGCCACCTTCCTTAGGCAGAAAACAGTTCAGATGAAAGTTAGCTTTAAATTCCCTAGAGTAGAGTCTTCCTCTAGTACTGCACCTTCCCTAGAGTAGAGTCTTCCCTATAGCTCCTATGTCGATTCCATTATTACAGTTGATCCTCTACCTTCTACTTCGGGTGATTCTAGCATTCGGAGTGTGTTGGATACTGTCATGACCATTCAGGCGGCTCATGGTCAGCTTTTGGTGGATGTACTCATGGAGCTTCAGGCCTTGCGTGTGGATTTGGCGAGCATTCGGTGATCTCCTCCACCACCTTCTTTTGATGATGAGTCTTGATTGCCCTTTGGCAATTCGCCACAAAAAGGGGGGGAGTACATATGGATGGAGATAGGGGGATTTTTTGGTTTTTTGGAGCTTTGGAGCTTTAGATTGTATCTAGGTGCTTCATCTTGTATTTATTTTTTTGGCTCATAATGTGTTTACCTTGATGTATTTATCTTTTATGGGATGTATATGTTAGGGGGAGACATTATGTTTTTATTTCTGTTTCTTATTGATTTATATTATGAGGTTATTCATGATATGTCTTTTATTTTCTGTTTTGTGAAATCAAGAATTTATTTTGTTTTTACTTGTATTATCCACACATGCGTTTATGTGTTTGTTGAGTGTTACAGGAATATACAGGTTGATTCAGTCGTGCTGTTGTCTACACTGGCAACTGATAGATAGTAGTTAGGTTGAATTGTTTTTGGGCATTTTATTGTAATGGGCTATTTTGTAACTTTGAGCATTTTTGTTTTTGTTATGTGTTTTGTCACGAATTGCCAAAGGGGGAGTTTGTTAGGTTCTAAGGATTTAGGATCTAAATGTATTAGAACTTCAATGTGTAATGTTGGCAAACCATGATCAAAACTTAGAGTCTAGATTTAGGCTGCTCAAAGTGATTTATGTGTAAAGTTGGAATCGAGTAATTGCAAAAAATTACTATTCAATTTCTGTAAGGCTCGATCGATCGAAAATTAGACTCGATCGATCGAAGCTCGTACAGAATGTCTTTTCTGCAAAATTTCCAACTCAGCCTAAGCCCATATGACGTGTAGGGTTTTATGTTTTGCCTTAATTATAAAAGGAAAAACCCTAGCCACATTTTAGAGGTTGTTGATATGCTGTGTGTGTGAATCTCTTGTGAGATCTAGAGGTGTTTGCCTTCATACACACTTAGGGTTATCAAGATCAAGATTGATGTCGAGAGCTTGGTGATCGCTTCAGTCGCTACAGAAAGAGCTTAAAGAAAAACACAAATGGGAGTACTTCTGGTTGCTGTGGATCAAGGAAAGAAGTAGTTCGTGGATTCAGAGCTGTCACGTGGTCATAGTAGTAAGTTTTCTACTCGAGGTAGCAATAGAATGTTAGTGGTCTAAGTCGCTATTGTAAAACTTCAATTCTTTCATAGTGGATCTGTTTTACCTTAAGGATAGCTAGGTTAAATCCTCCCCAGTTTTTTTACCGGTTTGGTTTTCCTAGGTTATCATATCGTTGTGTTCGTTATTTTCCGCATTGTTTACATGATATGATTTACTTGTGTTAACCTAGATTTTGAATAATTTACCTAAGTAATCACTTGGCTAAATAACTAGGTTAAACAACTTGTGTTTTAAAGGGTCTAAAAACGTATAGTCTTAATATGCTTTTCCTTTTATATGTCTTAGGACTATAGTCCTTTATAAAGGAACTTCAAACTTAAAAGGAAAGAATCATTTCTTGAAATATTACATGCTATACTTGGCTAGAATCTAATCTATTTAAGCAGTTTGAGATCGACCCAACATCCTAATTTCTGAATTTTAACAAAGTTTAATTCTTAGGATGTGACCAGTCTTTCCCAAGTACTTTATATCAAACTAGACTAGACAACAAAAAAACTCCATTGATGACAATAACTCTACATCATTCAAAATGATTAGAATGTCATCAACATACATTAAGAAATTTATTATTCTATATAGCTTTTACACACATAAGGCCTTTTAATACTTTGATTGCTTGATCAAAGATGATATTTTATGATTTAGATGCTTGCTTTAGTCCATAAATGGATTTTAAGCAACTTGCTTACTAAACACTACTGGTTCTTTGTTACGAACAAGTCTAGTTACATCATATGGATGTCTCCCTCAAGATTGCTACTAAAAGAAGCTTTCTTTATATCCATTGCTATATTTCATCCAAATGAAATATAATGAATAAGAGAATCTAAATAGTGTCAAACTTGACTATTGGTGAAAAAATCTTTTCATAGTCGAACCATTTCTTTCTGAATAAATCTTTTCACCACTAGTCTTGACTTAAAAGGTTTACACCTTCTAATCTATCAATCTCATTTTCTTGTAGACTTATTTGAAAACAATAGGTTTAATGCCATTAGGTGCCTCTACAAGTTCTAGACTTTAAATAGAATCTAATTCTATTCACATAACCTTGATCCAGTAATCCATATTCATATCATCTATTGCCTTTACGTAGGGCCAAGGATCAAATTCATATCTTTGTGGAATGACTTCAAAGTTTATTCCAAAATTATGAATTTATTTGGTAATTGATAATCCTCCCACTACGATATTGTACCGATGTAATAGTTATCTACAGAATAATGCCTTGTGGTGTATCTAATACAACCATCTCATTTCCAAATGTATTTTATAGTTGTCCTACAACAAATTCTGACATTTTTCTTCTAGAACAATCTACTTTTAAAAGAGCCTTATTCCTCCTTTATGTATGCATTGACTTAAAGAAGTCATTGGAACTTCATCCCTTTATGAAAAGGAGCCCTAGATCTTACTATCCTCTAAATAGAATTCATAGACTGGGAATATAACAAAATAATGGTTCAAAAAGCCCATCTTTCACCAATCTTGAATATCATTTAGATTAATAAGATCTAGACATAAGTGCCAAAACATACAATACTTAAGGATGAAAACTTTCTCTTTAAAAAGTAAAACTTGTAAATTTTCATCTAGAAAACAATCATGGACAATGCTTAGCTTCACTAAAACGGAAACACTTTCCTTTTGGTCATACTTTTGAGTCTAATTTCCTTTTGGCAACTACTAGGGCAACTAGCTTGTCCAACTGTTTGGTATTATAATTCCTTTTCTTACCACCCTTACCTTTTGGTTCAGGCTAAAAATTTGAATTAAATCATATTGATCCTAGCCTTAGCTTTTAGGATGTCTTCCGTTGCATAGAACTCACTTATCAACTTAGATAATATAAAAGGAATTTATTTTCAAAACAATCTAAATTGATCAAATGATTCTAACAAGGACTTGTGGGTCATATCCATATGAGATTAACATTTAATCTCTACATCCAAGAATTCCAATTCATTTAAAAATAAAACATTTTCATAAAATGATATAGAATTGAAACTCCTTAAGCCTTTCTTAGCACTCAATATGATTCATACCAAACATCTCATTTAGACTTAATATAAAGTCTAAGTCTAGTACTAACTCTTGCATCTCATGCTGTAGTACAATTGAGATAGAAGCCAATGTAACATTTTAATATTTCAATGGAGACTATGATCACATCATAAGCTATCTTCCATAAATGCATCATGTATAGGAAATTATGACAATGCTGAATCAAAACTTATTTATGTACTTCAGCTCCTTTAAGCACCATGTTCAAAATTATTTCTTAGTTAATGTGATTCAATTAAAATAGTAGTAAGAGAACAAAAATTTATGACAACTTTATTTTGAGACTATGAACATAAATACAAGGACATTATTATTTTGCATCCATAACCATATAATATGGAACCCGAAAACCATACTATACTAGGTGCAACGACAACCTAATCCCACAATTAATATTCCTCAGCATAGAGTGAATACCAACCACTATGATCAGGCGAGAATTATTCTCATTATTAATGATATCATGGTAACTCTTACCAAACAAAAATAATTTGCCGCTTTTCCCTTAGCCTCTAAGTAATAATGACATAGCTCCTTTGGGAGGTTAACATTACACTTAGTCTAGTGTACACCATTATCTAGAATCATGTGTAGTCACATTTCATCTCCCTTATAGTGTATAAACTCGTAGTACCATGAAACAAAACACCATCCTTTGGGATCGCGAGGCATATAGGCCAAGACGAGGTGCTTGTTCACACTACTTTAAACGGGTAAGTTCAATCTCGTAGTACTTTGAGGTAAACATCCTCCTTTGGGATCGCGAGGCATATACGCCAAGAAGAGGTGCTTACCCACACTACTATGAACCGATAATGGAGGCCATGAGATCCAACCCTTGTATCTCTCTCCCACTAGAAATTTTAAAACAAGTGGATTGTCTTGAAATCATTGTGATCTAATCACAATTTTAACCCTACACATCAAATGTGTTTAATTGTTTAAATTCGATGTGATCTAACTAAGTCACGTCACAGAAGTGTAACAAACATTCACGTAATCACAAAGAAGTTTAATCATGTAATCCGTGAAATAAATACCCTCCGCATGGAATGCAAGACTCGAGGCCAAGACAAGGTATCTATTCACATTACAATAAACTTAACAAAAGGGTTATTTCAGCACTCCCACTCGTTATTTGGGTTTTTCTTAAATAATTGTGATCCCATCACAACTAATAACCTTGCACTTGTTGAATACTCTAATCTCATTAGAATCACTAACTAAAATGGAAGTCCTAAACTATTTAGGATTCCTTAAACCTCAATCCTTAATCAGGTTTAAATAAGTTTCAAGAGTTTGTAGCTGACTAGGAAAGTGTTTTATAGTCACAAACAGAGAAAATATTTTTCAAAAAACTCAAAAATGTAAAAAACGCGTTAAGAAAGTGCGAGGAGTCGGCCCATAATTGGATGTGCCTAACGTCACCTTAAAGTCTTTAAAGTGCCATGCGGCACTCTAAGAGTGCCGATCGGCACTTGGGAAGTGCTGATCGGCACTTAGCTCCACTAAGTCCCACTTACCCTATTTTGTGTTTTAAGGCACTTTTCAGATCCGTTTTCAACTCTATTTTTCACTCAAAAAGGATTTCTTTTGTTAAACTAGGGCATTCAGGCAGGCCTTGTCCATTTGTTTCAAAATAAAAGTCACCTGCATCAATGCTTTCAAAAAAAAAAAAAAAAAAAAAAATTTGATCAAATTGAGATTTTTCAAAATCATGGATTCATCAAATAAACTAAGGGCATTCGACTATGCCTTATCCCATCTTTCTAAAAAAATCACTCATTTCTTTTTTTATAAAAAAAAAAAAAAAAAGAGAAAAAATTTCTTTTCAAAAAAAAAAAAATGAAATGAAAATGAAGGGTTACCAAGCATAAAAGTTTCCAAACTAGGGTCATTCGGCCGTGTCTCATTCAAGCAAGTGCAAATCCCATCAGAATTGGGCAGATAAGTTTAAATTGTTACTACAATACTTCATCAGGTGAATTCTAAACTTGTCTTATCTAAAGCTTTAACAAGATCAAGAACAATTCAAAGGACAAAAAGCTAAAAGCTGAGATTAATACAAATTTGTCTAAGAAACACTTTTTCTTGTTCTTGTAGGAAAATTAAAATACAAATCAAGCATCATTGGGACTCCGGGTCCGCCTGTGGGAAGATCTCCTTGACCCACCTCTAGAGGAGCCACCATCAGTGCCTCCTTCCTGACTTGCATAAAACCGGGATTCTTGCTACCGTTTCTGAAGTTCAAGATTTCTGATCTTCTCTTCCAAAGATCTTGTGTTGGCATTGGCCGATGCCATCCGGGTGTTCTGAAAAATCAACAAAGACTACTGTTAAATCAATTATCATGGAAGTTCAAGAACAAAAAAAAAAAAAAAAAGAGAGAGAGAAAGAGAACACTCAGAAAGCATCATCTTATACCCAATTCACTTCATTGATCAAATATTGGGAAGATTGAGTGCGTGCTACCAGTTGTAAACCTCCAATCATCCGCATGCTTTCCTCCACAAGATTAGTCCCGACTTGAAACATAAATGCACCAGTTCATGAACAGTTCAAAAACAAATTTGAGGACAAGAAACTAAAGGATTTCAGAACACACTGGGTCACTCCAAGGGACATTTGAAGTATGCTCTGGTCTGTCCAAAGCCATAGAGCTGTACGACCCATCAGGATTCACCACTTCATACTGCCATGCAGGAAAATGAGGATATGTCTCCATGAAGTAACTAGAAGAGCCGCTGGCATGGCTAGGAGGGGGATTCACTTCTTCCTCTTCCTCTTCTTCAGAAGATGAAGCCAGAAAGTGCAACATATAGATATTGTCACAAAGCTGAAATATGGGAAATGAGCATACAAGATGAAATGCAATTTGACTTCAGAAGGAAAGAGAGATACCAAGGTTGCAGGAATGCCAGCTAGACCACCTTGTAATTAAGTCTAAACAAATTCATAATAGTCTCCTGGCATCCCCGAAACAACATGGCCAATTCAAGCACAAGCAATTTCTTCATTGGCTAGAAGGTCAGCCAACCGAATAGAAGGACAAGGAGGAACCAGAATTGTCGCAGGAGGGTACACATGCTGAACTTGAGGCAACACTCGGTCACCAAGATACCAATACCTCCCATGGCCACACTTAAACAATACCTGACGACCATTCAGCTCCTGAGCCCATTCACACTCAACATACTCCTCACACCCAAGCCAAGGATCCAAGGACATCTGAAAATCACAAAGGACCCGGAATGAAAAGAAGACCAAACCACAATCAAGCATAAAAACCCTTAACTAAACACAAAATCCCACAAAAAACTCACATCAGCAGCAGTTAAGTTGTCAATCATCGTATGCCAAACTTCCAAAGAATGCTTGAAAGGCGTTGACAAACGGTATTCATACATCCATCAACATCAACATATGAACAACCCCAAAATATCTTCCTCGAATACATGCCATCAACATCTTCTTGAACTTGAGGACCAACCCCAAAATATTCATATATCCAGACCTAAAAAAACCAACATACATCATTACGACATAGCCAAAATGACTTTCCAAAACTCACACATAGCGAAAAATTCCAAACCTCACATGCCAAACAAACGATGCACCTCCTAAGCTTGAGAGACTACGCCTAGAAAGTTGAGTCATGAAATGCAAAAGGGTTGCGTAAGCCATGCCACCCCAATCATAATTTTTGATCTGGCCAATATCTCTCAGACTCCACAAATAGCGCAAGCTCACAGTACTACCCAAGTCTAGACATAAGAAAGTTCCAATGAAGAGAGGCATGAACATGCGTGTGCCGGTTGCTACAGTCTTACAATTCTCGATATTCTCATACCACCACATCAAGGAGACATTTTTGCTCTTCAATTTTAAAGGCATCACACCCAAAAGACTTTTCATCAATGATGTTCTTAATGTCTAGAGACAATATCTCCCATATGCCTTTCAACATCTAGAGGCTACCTAGACTCTTAAGGTCCTAGTTACATAGATTGTAACTAGGACCCAAAGCGTTGTAAGGTTTAATTTACCAAAATTGTATTGTTCTTTATTCAATCAATAACATTCAAAGCATTTCTGAATATGTATTTTGTATTTAGTTTTTTCTTATATTTTGTATAAAAAAAAAAAAAAGTGGCAACTCCACATCACTTACCTAAGAAGAGATGTGCCCTTAAAAGCACCCAAATCTCTTTTTTAAGAGGGCCCTCTCAAGAAGTGCGGTCTCTCACAAAATATTTAAGCAAGTTGTCAAATTGTTTTAGATATGGCACCATCAATGTAGTACAAATTTTGTGGTTTATGGTGCTAAATTTAGCATTTTAGCAATTTAACACCATCATTGTGAGTGCTCTTACCACCAATTGCTTCTATATTCTTTGTCACCTTGTGTAAGGGTAAAAAAATGCATCAACTGAGCAAAGAGCAGACCTGGCCAAAGTTACTAACAACAACAAATTACCATCATTTCGATAAGGCAAGACTATGGGAGATCGTCCTGCCGATCTCACCACATCACCAATTCCCTCATCTAAAAATAAGCAACAACCATGTAAATTAATATTCATATCCTCATTGCACCACAACAGCCTCAATGCAATCAGTTATGTTCCTCATCTCTTCTAAAGTGGATCAAAACATTGAGCCATCCAATTGTCCCCTAAATGACACTAGACCAGAATGACATACATCACAAAATTACACTTTCATTCCCAAAAGAGTAATACTACAGTCACAAACTACTTTAGAACATTTTTACAAACTATTGTTGTGGTTAATTCTTAATGGTTGTGGTCAATTCTTACAAACTATTTAGGCTCATTAATAATATCACTTTTTCACCTACTAATAACCACCCACTACATTAGTAGTTTGAAAAATAGTTGGTAACTCTAACATTTTACTTCTCAAAATCCATAAATAATTAACTTTATCATCAGTGTGTCACCTTCATTCCCAAAAACCCATAACTAATTAACTTTATCATTAGTGTGTTACCGGTGAACCCTTTGGGATAAACAAATTCCACAAAGACATTTGTTGTGCAAAATCGGCTGAAGCTATATCTTGGCTTTCTTAGCGTAAAGAATCCCACCTCCCATACCTTGCACGCGCTCTTGACCATGAACATTCCTCGTACGTTGTGTAAGCAATGTAGATTAGTCAATCTCCACACACAAATATACTCTTTTTTTTATATATAAAATAAAGCTAGCTCATTGTCAAGTATTTGGATTTTGTGGGTGTGGGCACAACACCTTTCTTCTTGGAGGGGAGTATGCCTTGGCTGAGTGGACTGGGGCAGAGAAAAGATGTTGGAGTCGCTACCTAGTTTAGGTCTAAGAATCATATATATAGCGCCCTTATGTGGAAGGACTGATCTTACTACCAGAGTATGGGTTCAGAGTTTAGGTATAGGGATGGGAAGGTGTTAGGCATCCAACCCTACCCAACCTGTGGGTCGGCTTCCACTCATTGTGTCTTACGTCTTAATCTCATTAAAGGCATGTTCAATATTGCATACTAAAACCTTATGCATCAATCATCTAAGCATACAACATGACATCAATCATCCTAAAACCCTAACATACATATATCATGGCAACTCACATGAAGCCTAGCATACATCTATCATGCATATCATATTATCCCATCCAAGAAAGCAAACAAACAAGATATCACAAGGGCAGAAACATAGGCATGTTAGAATCAAACAAGCATGTGATAGGTATCCCAACATGTTAGGACGTATGTGTTTCACATATTAAGAACATATGTCATGATTTTATGTAATTGGCTAATCCTTTGACAAAACGCACTTTACTTGTATTTGGGTAGATCTAGGATGTGTTTAAATACTTCAAGAAACCATGTTTCAAGATCAAGTGTTGAAGCCTTTAAGTCTGTCCAAGAAAACAAGCTGAAAGTGCAAATTTACTAAATCTCGACAACTAGCTTGACAGCTAGCATATGTCGAGGTTTAAGAAGCTGTTCAGCCATTATGCTCGACAGCTATCTCAACAGATGCTCGACACCTCCTATTTGTCGAGGTTTAAGAAAACAGCAATCTGATCTGTTTTTCTTGGGATCCGTGATTATGTGTTTGGGCCTTCTTTTCTCCTAACCCTAAACATATAAAAGAATTGTTTTAAGGGCCGTCAAAGTGTTCACAAGTTGCACAAGCATTGAGCAAATCTTGTTCAAGCAAATTGTGACTGGAGACAAAGTTCTTGCCCTTGTTCATCTCTTTCTTGTGAAGAAGTTGATGTGTATGTGCACCATAGGGTTTTGTAACCAAGCATCTTCTTGATCTTCATCGTGTGGATGAACTGAAGAACTTTGCAGCCAACAATCTTCTTAGTTGGTGATTGAAGTCGCGTACTGGGATTTCTCGCATTGGTTAGTCACGTACTTGGGAGCCGTGCATCGAAAAGGGGAACTGGCACTACAGAACAAGTCCAATTGGGTATTGGGGTAAGGGTTCAACTGTAGGTTGGTAAGGTACTTGGGATTCCTTTACTTGTAACCGCTTGTTGTGATAATAGTGGAGTTTCGGGAGTGGTGACTTGAAAATCACCCGGTGGGGTTTTTGCAGTTAGGTTTTCCCCATTCGTAAACAAATCACCGTGTCTTTTATTTTCCGCTGCGTATTTAGTTGTTTGGTGATTTTTTTGTGCTACCACGCGCTTTGCATGTTAATGTGATTAATTAATAAACTTGGTTAATTAATTAACTAATTTATCACAAGGGGTCAATACGTTTGTGGCCTATCACAACATTAAAACATATCATTCAACCAAGCATGTTCATATCCATCATCAAAGCACAAGATAAATGCATGCTCATGTGGATGCAAGTCTTACCTCACTTACCTTACTACATCACAACACCTATGCATCAATACATGATCATATCATATGCATGTTCATGGTATATTAAAGAAAATATTAAAGGGAAACCCTAATATAACATGTTAAGGATGATTAAACAAAAAATAAGAGAAACAGGAACATATACATATGGAAACAAGCTACAACAGAGTCATATTAAGCAAAAGAAATAAAGAAACAGAAGCAGAAAAGGTCGAATTAGGGTTTTTGGGCACGAGTTTGCGTGCGCATACTGTTGGGGTTTATGCCCTAAAATCTAATTTATTGGCATGTCATAAATAATTAAATTGTTTAATTATATGAGACTATCTATAAATGACCTAATGGGACATTATCTTAGTCCATGAGATGCATAGTATTTGATTTATGTGAAAAGTCACAGAAGATATAAATCACAAGTTCTTTGTAAACTCAGAATTTTAGTTCGTAGTCGGTGATGAAATTGGGCATTTCATCTGCGAATACTATAACATATCAACTAAAATGATTTGTCTTGATCATGGAAGTGGAGAATTCTAGTTGATATGTTGATATGTTTTAAGAGTTAAGACATATTGAACTGGACCGCTGTGAGATTTTTTATTCTCTTAACGACTGTCAAATGAATAATAAATCTCACGACTTCTATTTACATCAACTCTAAATCCTGAGAGAATAATGGACCTGATCATGAGGTGTAGGTTGCTTTGATATATCAGGAGTGAGATCTATAAGTCACGATCAAAATCTCAATATGTTGGGCAGTCGCATTTAGTGTTGATGGAACATATATTCTCAAGATGGAATTCATAATCTCTTAACGGAGATATAAAATATTCTCTAGAAATAAGTTTAATGGGTTTAGTTATTCAGAGTGTTGGGCCGAACCACTTTAGTAAGGAGTTACTAAAGTATATATTTATGAAATTGGATTTCATAAATATATGATGAATAACGTAAAGGAATAAACCGGGTACTCAAGAATTAAGATGTAGTAATCTTCAAAGTGGCAGTCTACATTCATGACTTTGTATTACTACGAATATTTTAATGAATGGGTTGTATGTATAATAAAGTCGTGGGATATAATTTATTAATAAGGCCTAGAGTGCAATTATATTCTTATAGTGGTATTGAATATAATTAATGGTAACTTTGGACTTGTCAAGAGTTGACAGAAAAGCCCAAGGCCCATTGGAGCTAGAGTCTTATTTGTTCCCTTTTGGTCCCACTCCAAGCTACATACTAAAGCCCAATTGGAATGGCCCAAAAGGCTAGCCCAATTAGATAATCAGTTATATATAAGGAGAGAAACATACAGAATTACATGAAGTTAAATATTTCATAAGACTTTTCGTGGGTGGTTTTTCATTAAGATCATATAAGAGAATGAAATGGTTTGTATGTGAGGATTGGACACTCTCCTATTCTTTCCTTGGAAACTGATTGAGAGACCACACTTCTTGGGCATCAAGTGGAATTGGAGTGAAGAATAAAAGTGTTCCCAAGAACTTCTAATCTTTTATTTTGAATTTCACTGCACCAAGGTACGCTTTCTTGTTTTTAAATTCTGAAACTTACATAGTACATGTTATCAATTGCGAATGAAGTAGATCCGTTAATTTTCCGCTGCGTATGTTTTGTATGTGTTACAAACATGTATTTTTCCAACACATACATAGGGCCTCTGTACGCAACCTAGTTGTATGCGTACGCATACTTCGGGAATGCGTACGTATGCAAAACACATGCGTACGCATACACGCCCAAACCCTAACCCAAAAACAGCAAGAACAAAACAAAGCAAAAAATAAACTATTAAATCTAACAACCTAGCATGCTTTAAAACAAAAAGCTACTAAACCCTAGGCTATCTAAACGTGTTAAAACATAAACAAAACAAGAAAAACAAATAAAAAGCGGGATTAAAACAAAGAAAAGAGAAAAGGAAAAGGTTAGAACTGAATACCTCAAACACAAAGCTTTTCAAGCTTGATTTTGACTATTCCCCTCAGTCAATCTATTCACAACCAAACAAAATTGATTAGTAAACTTCAAAACTCAAAGATCAAGATCAGAAAAGGTCTCAATCAGAAGAATATTGACTTGAGGATGTTTTGTAAAAAAAAATTTTGTCTTTGATTCACTATTTCTAATGAATCTTGGGTTTTCCCTTAAGACTTTCTGTGTGTTTTGAAAAGGTACCATGTATGGCTTTTTATATTGAGAAAATGGGGGTTTAGAAGGGCTCATAGACGATGTGAGATTCATTCCAAATCTCAGCCTTAATGCAGAAAAACTTGTCTTTCATAGTTTCTAGACCCCTAACATGCGTATGCATGCTCGTGTATGCGTACACATGCATGAAGCATATATATGTAGATCTAGAGCATGCGTATGCATATGCGTGTCTGCGTACGTATGCCCTAAGGTTTTCGTGACCTTTATTTTTCAAAAATAGTTTTATTCAGCTCATAAAAGAGTTACATTTTCCATAAAAACCTTCCTCAAGTCAATTTCAATTTGATTGGGCCCTAAACCAACATTGGCCTTTAGAATTTTACCATCACTAGGGAACAGGGCCCGAGTCGTAAGGGGTACAAATCCAGTCTCTACAGATGCCCCTCTTTTGATTCATGAGCTCCATTAATAGAATCAAAAGAATAAGAGACAAAATATTTTGTTTTGACATACGACTTGGGCCCCAACCCACGCACATGGCACACAAAACGCATACATGGGGTGGGGTGCAACTTCGCAGAGTTGCGTGGGATTCATATGTCTGAATTCCCACCTTTGTTGCTCGAGAAACAAGCAACGACCGGTTCACTATCCTAGATGATATTTTGGAAGTTGCAAGCAAAAGGCGAGTGACTCACTATCCTAGACTCACTTAAAAGGAAAAACAAACATAGCCAACGGCTGCAACCATCAACCAAAAAAAAAAAAAAAAAAAGGTGCTCTTACAAGCTTAAAATGATAAATATTTGTGGTGTCCATCTAGGGTCCTTGCCTCAAACTTCTCCGGGTGGCTTGCGACTCTGGGTAATACTTGTCTTCCATCTCCATCTCTACCTACTCTAATAAGGCTCTTGCCTCGGGGTTACCTTGGTCTCTATCTCTATCTCTACCTCTTCTATTGTGCCTGCATATTCAATTCCCTTGGGATATATGCACAAGTTCTGTGTATTCTTCTTTTCTAACTGGTATGGGGTAGGCCTACATGTTCAATTCCCGGAGGATATGTGCACAAGTTCTGTACTTTCTCTTCTAACTTGTATGGGATATGTGGGTGCATATTCAATTCCCGAACGATATGTGCACAAGTTCTGTACTTTCTCTTCTGGCTTGTATGGGTTTTTTGCCTGCATATTCAATTCTGTAGGATATGTGCACAAGTGCCCTCGGTGTTTTGACTTACGAAAAAGCCCTTGCTGAAAGATCCCGTGGGGGGATGATTTGCTCAGGAATGTGTTGGTGACCTACAGGGGAGCCTTCTTGGTAATTTCAACCTACGAGGAAGTCTTTGATGGTGTGTAGTCCACTGGGAAATATAACTCACAGGGGATTTTTGGTGGTGATTTTGACCTACGAGGAAGTCTTTGCTGGTGTGTAGTCCACTAGTGGAAATTTTCTTCTTCTCCTTCATGACTCACTGGGGAACTTGTGTTGATTCCACTTACGAGGGGGATTTATCAACTCCATAGGGAAATTTCTTCAAAACTCTCGAGGGGGTTATCCTTGTGCCTTAAACCCGTGAGGGAGTCCTTCCATGATACTGTTCTTTATTGGGGATTTGATTGATGATCATAACTCATGGGGGAGTTCTCTTAGGGATTTCTATTCTACCAAGGAATGCTTTAGATGCTTTTAATCCACTGGGGAATGTTTTGAGAGTCTTTGTGTCTTTTACCCAACTGAGGGTATTTCTGTCACTTTTGTATGCATTCTTGAATTTTCTTTTGCACTTCCTACCTTCTGTGAACCCACTGGGGATATTTGAATTTTTTTTATTATCTTGTATTCCTGTATCTTGGATTTTATTTGAGACATTGGGTTGTATTTTAAGAACATCTTTTGCATTTCTGTTTTTATTTAAGACATGTACTTAATTTACAACTTGTAGGGATAATTGTACTTATTTTCATGCAATTTTATTTTCCTCGGTCCTTGATGTTTGAAATCTGAGCTTGATTGTGTCTTTCGTAGTCCTCTAGGTTGTGGGAATCATAGGAGGAGCCTTGATGGAGGAATCACACTACAAATAGGAAAAGGAATTCGATTATGCCTTCTTCCTTGCGTGCGCATACACGGGCCTGTGTATGCAGGTGTTGACCTTACATATGCAGCCTTGACCATGCATACGCATGCCGCGGGCCAGAAAACCCTAGCTGCCTCTTTTAAGTACAAAATTGCCGTTGGGGAGTTATATGCAAAGAAAAATAAAAAGCAAAAAGATCAAAAATGCTTTAAATATGATTGCAAGCGTGTTTTCTAGGAGATGTGGTTATAGGACGTACCTCGAAGGTGATAGTCCCCATCAAACAGTTATGATTGTGTGTGAGTTAAAGTGATTTACTCATGTCTCAAATCGTCATAACATGTATACACTTATGCAATCTTGCGATGTTTTTCACACACAACACGCAATATTCTTTGCTACTCTTGATACATGTGCAGGTACTATGTGATTTGGCCATCACAAGGTTTTTCATGTGTTAATATATGCTCACTAAACTGTCTTGACTTGTTTTTGAAATATAAAATTGGTTAGACTTGTTTAGTGTGTGTGTGTGTTTTGGGATCTATGTGCTTAACATTTTTCTTGTTGAGAGATTTGTTTTTCATATGTTTTGCATCCTTCTATTATCTTGTCATCCATAGCATCTTGTTTCATTACATTCATGCATTTATATGGATTTCTTTGTACCCCCTTGATCATCCTTGATCATCTTTATGTTTCTCGGGTGAAGCTTTCTAGTTTCTTGTACCCTTTGTTAATCATGACAAAAAGGGGGAGAAATTGTGGAGAATATGTGGTTTCTTTTTAAGATTCTACATGTTAGGGGGAGAAATACATTCCTTGTAAAGGGGAGATGTGTTTCATCTTGTTAGGGGGAGTGCTTACTTCCTTCTTCTTGTACACCGGTCTTGTGACCATGTTTATATACATTGTGCATATCTTTGATATATATATGATGATGTATGTTCTTCTTCACCTCTCTCTAGATGTGTTGTTTCTTTTCTATCTTTATACACATGTTTCTTATTACTTGTATGCAATCTATTATTTCTGTTTCACACTAAAATGCCTTGATGAGTTTTGTTTAAAGTGTTTCAAAAATACAGGTTGTCAAAGTCTACTTGCCATGAACTCTCTTCTTGCAAAGTTTTTCAAGAGTTTGTGTTAGGATAGATTTTATTGTATTCAACAAGTGAATATAAGTTGAGTGATTTATGACTTCTCTCATATGTTCATTTGTTTGTTGTGGTTTTGTGACGGATTGCCAAAGGGGGAGATTGTTAAGGACATATTTTGTGTAATTGGCTAATACTTTGACAAAATGCACTTTACTTGTATTTGGGTAGATCTAGGATGTGTTTAATACTTCAAGAAACATGTTGTTTAAGTCTAGTATTAAAGCCATGAAGATTGGACCAAGAAACAAGTGAAGAAAAGATGTTCATTAAAGCTGGACAGATAGCTCGACACCTGAGGACAGATAGCTCAACAGCTGCTCGACACCTCTCTACAGCTAGCTATCTATCAAGCCTCTTAAGGTGTTTCTTATCACAATCTCGACACCTTCTCGATAGCTAGTGGATCGATCGAGAAAACTCTTGTTCTCTCGATAGCTTCTTGACACCTGGTGGAT
This sequence comes from Notholithocarpus densiflorus, assembly GCA_030021035.2. NCBI lineage: Eukaryota > Viridiplantae > Streptophyta > Magnoliopsida > Fagales > Fagaceae > Notholithocarpus > Notholithocarpus densiflorus. Next base: position 4,449,885 of record JARYZH020000024.1, on the reverse strand, counting down.
CGATCGAGCCTCATCTCTTGTGTCTGATGTTTTAAAACTCGACACCTCCTTGACACCTCCCGATCGATCGAGGTTACGGGAATTCAGATTTTCAGATCTGATTTTTGGGCCAGGCTTATGTATTTGTGTAAGGTTTCTTTTCTCACAACCCTAGACCTATATAAGGCTTATATTAGAGGCCGTCACATAAGAGAATACAAGGAGAACATATGCAAAAGGTGACCGATGCGTCTTTGTGCCTTAGGGTTTTGTAACCAAGTGCTTCTTGATCTTCATTGTTGATGAAGTGAAGAACTTTGCAGCCAACAATCTTCTTCTAGTTGGTGATTGAAGTCACGTACTGGGATCTGCGCAATTGGTTAGTCACGTACTGGGATTCGTGCATCATCAAAGGGTGGCGTTCATATATTGAAGAGTTTAGAGGTTCTGAAGCAGTAAAAGGTTTCTGCTGTGAGTTCATCTACGGGGATTGTAGAGTCTAGGGACAAAGGTTTTGTACTAGATCTGAAACTTCTTTTCATTATAGTGGATTGCTTTTCGGGAAGGTTTCCCCCTAAGTTTTTTACTATGAAACTGGTTGGTTTCATTGGTTTTCTTGGGTCATCATATCTTGTTTTATTTATTTTTCCGCTGCATTTATTATTGACATGATATTGATGTTTGTTTGTTTTAACAAGATTTATTCATAATAAACCTAATTAACAACTTGAGTTAAAAACTTGTTAATTCTATCAACCGGGGTCTAAATTTCCCAACAAGTGGTATCAGAGCACTTATCCAAAAACTTTTTCTCTCTCTCTTTTCCCTCTTTCATTCAAATATGGTTATACAAGAGGCTTCGATTGCTTCTGATGGAAATATGCATCTACGCAACGAAAAATTAACGGATCCACTTTACTCGCAATTGATAACATGCACTATGTCAATTTCAAAATACAAGAACAAGAGAGTGTACCTTGGTGTGGTGAATTTCAAAACAAAGATTGTAAGCACTTGGGAATACTTTTAATCTTCACTCCAATTCCACTAACGCCCAAGATGTGTGGTCTCTCAATCAGTTATATGAAATGTTCAAGAGAGAATTCAAGAGTATCCAACACTCACATACACCATTTCATGTAAGTTGTTCGTTCCAAAATTCTGTATGTTTCTCTCCTTATAACTGATTATCTAATTGGGCTAGCCTTTTGGGCCTTTCCAATTGGGCTCTAGTATGTGGCTTGGAGTGGGACCAAAAGGGACCAATAAGACACTAGCTCCAATGGGCCTTGCGCTTTTCTATCAACTCTTGACAAGTCCAAAGTTACCATTAACTATATTTAATACCACTATATAAATATAGTTGCACTCTAGGCCTTATCTATGAATTATATCCCAAGACTTTATTATACATGCAACCCTTTCATAAAATATTCATAGTAATACAAAGTCATAAACGTAGACTGTCACTTTGTAAATTACTATATCTTAATCCTTGAATACCCGATTTAATTCTTTTAAGTTATTCATTATATATTTATGAAATCCAATTCCATAAATATATATACTTTAGTAATTTCTTACCAAAGTGGTTAGGCCTAACTCTCTGAATAACAAACTCATTAAACTTATCTCATGGGAATATTTTGTATCTCCGTCAAGAGACTATGAATTCCATCTTGAGAATATATGTTCCATCAGCACTAAATGTGGCTGCCCAACATACTGAGGTTTTGACCGTTACTTTAGATCTCACTCCTGATATATCAAAGCAACCTACACCTCATGATCAGGTCCATTATTCTCTTAGAATTAAGAGTTCATGCAAATATAAGTCGTGAGATTTATTATTCATTTGACAGTCGTTAGGAGAATAATAAATCTCACGGCGGTCCAGTTCAATATGTCTTAACTCTTAAAACATATCAACACATCAACTAGAAGTCTCCACTTCCATGATCAAGACAAATCATCGTAATTGATATGTTATAGTCTTCGCAGATGAAATGCCCAATTTCATCACCGACTACGAACTATAATTCTAAGTTTACAAAGAACTTGTGATTTATATCTTCTGTGACTTTTCACATAAATCACATACTATGCATCTTATGGACTATATGATAATGTCCGAATATTCATGTTACCATTATTTCAGATAATAATAAAACAACTTTATTAAACATAATATTAAGTCATACATAATGTCATACTTAATATTATACATAGCATCATACAATAGGATTTAAGGGCACTAATCCTAACAGCTTGAACCCCCCTTTGTCCCCCCTAGTCAATATCAATTAAAGCATTATCATGACTACAAGCTTAAAAACAAAAAGATGGACCCTACTGAGTTCACTTAGTTCTTGAAGCATCTTACCCCCTTGGGTGTCCAGTGGGTGGTGGAATGGTGGCACATTACAAGGATGGTCAATCATGTCTTCAAAGACAACTATGTTCCTTTGATTGGGCTTCACCGTCGTTCTTACTACTCTCCAAGCCGCATTGCAAGGCAATTTGGTGACCGTCAAGGAGTTCCTTATGATGATGGGGTCTTTCATATCTCGGTCTTCACTAAGAAGGTCTTGGGAAAGATTCGTGAGACTTGGTTGAAAAGGATGGTGGCTAAGGATATCCATTTCCCTTGGTTTCTCCATCCTACTTAGGGTTACAAGAATTGGTTGACTGCTGACATGAGGTCAGTTCATACGGAAGAGAAAGATTACCAGAATTCTAACAAAAGGAAAAGGACTGACTGACCACCTTGATATACCCCAAATTTTACTTTTCCACACTTTATGATTCTCATGTCTTTACTTTTTGAATTTAATGAAGGATTGGAATGTTCCACATCCCCTATGGAAACAATTTATTATCTTTTAATTTGAGCAATAGGAGAACAACCATTTCATTATCTTTGTTTATTGTCTTTATTTTTTTTCTCTTTTCTTTCTTTTTCTTTTCTTTTTTTCTTTTCTTTTTTCTGTGCCATGTAATTTTGCCCATGATGTCCTCGTGGGAATTTTCGCCAAGTCCATGGTCTTTTCCCCTACCTTTTGCCTAGATTTCCCTTTCGAGTTTTCAACCTAGCAAGGTTTCTTTGCCTTAACTTTTGCCTAGGCCGCCATTTCAGATTTTCAACCTAGCAAGCTTTTTTTGTTTTTTTCAAATGTTATACTTTTGGAGCCTATCCAGGTCAATTGGCCGAAGCATATTTTCCCTATCCAAATCTGTAATTCTTGTAGCACCTTCTAACATGATCTTTTTGATAATAAAAGGCTCATACCATCTTGGCTTCATCTTTCTCCTGGGTCAAAAGTCTCATCTCTAGGTACCTTTAGGACTAGATCTCCTTCCTTAAGGTTTTTAGGTTTCGCATTCTTGTTAAATGCTCTAGCAATCCTCTTTTGATAACCCTGTGCATGGTATTGTGCTCTACCTCTCTTTTCATCTATCAAAGCCAACTGTTCATATCTTTCTCTCATCCATTCTTCTTCTAGGGACTGGGTTTCCACTAGTACCCTCAAAGATGTTGGGGTTTATGCCCTAAAATCCAATTTATTGGCATGTCATAAATAATTAAATTGTTTAATTATGTGAGACTATCTATAAATGACCTAATGGGATATTATCTTAGTCCATAAGATGCATAGTATGTGATTTATGTGAAAAGTCACAGAAGATATAAATCACAAGTTTTTTGTAAACTCAAAATTTTAGTTTGTAGTCAGTGATGAAATTGGGTGTTTCATCTGCGAAGACTATAACATATCAACTAAGATGATTTGTCTTGATCATGGAAGTGGAGACTTCTAGTTGGTATGTTGATATGTTTTAAGAGTTAAAACATATTGTACTGGACCGCTGTGAGATTTATTATTCTCCTAATGACTGTCAAATGAATAATAAAACTCACGACTTCTATTTACATCAACTCTAAATCCTGAGAGAATAATGGACATGATCATGAGATGTAGGTTGCTTTGATATATCAGGAGTGAGATCTATAAGTTACGGTCAAAATCTCAGTATGTTGGGTAGCCGCATTTAGTGTTGATGGAACATATATTCTCAAGATGGAATTCATAATCTCTTAACGGAGATATAAAATATTCCCTTGAGATAAGTTTAATGGGTTTAGTTATTCAGAGTGTTGGGCCCAACCACTTTAGTAAGGAGTTACTAAAGTATATATTTATGAAATTGGATTTCATAAATATATGATGAATAACATAAAGGATTAAACTGGGTACTCAAGGATTAAGATGTAGTAATCTTCAAAGTGGTAGTCTATTTTCATGACTTTGTATTACTACGAATATTTTAATGAAGGGGTTGCATGTATAATAAAGTCTTGGGATATAATTTATTAATAAGGCCTAGAGTGCAATTATATTCTTATAGTGGTATTGAATATAATTAATGGTAACTTTGGACTTGTCAAGAGTTGACAGAAAAGCCCAAGGCCCATTGGAGCTAAAGTCTTATTTGTTCCCTTTTGGCCCACTCCAAGCCACATACTAGAGCCCAATTGGAATGGCCCAAAAGGCTAGTCCAATTAGATAATCAGTTGTATATAAGGAGAGAAACATACAGAATTTCATAAAGTCTTTCATAAGAGAGTTATCATAAGGAATGAAATGGAATGTATGTGAGTGTTGGACACTCTCTTATTCTCTCCTTGAAAACTGATTGAGAGACCACACTTCTTGGGCATCAAGTGGAATTGGAGTGAAGATTAAAAGTATTCTCAAGTACTTCTAGATCTTTGGTTTTGAATTTCACCGCACCAAGGTACGCTTTCTTGTTCTTAAATTCTGAAACTTACATAGTACATGTTATCAATTGCGAATGAAGTAGATCCGTTAATTTTCCACTGCGTATGCTTTGTATGTGTTACAAACATGTATTTTTCCAACAAATGGTATCAGAGCGGTCTTCAATTTCAAATCTGTATAACATGTTTTGTGAGTTTTGGAATTAAAGATAGTAATTTCATGATGTTAGAAAATTCTACACTTAATTTTCTGCATGATCATTGAAATGAATGTTTGATGAAAATTGATATTGATGTTATGATGTTGTTTAAGTTTGATTTTAATTGTGTTAAATTGAACCTTAAGGCTATAACATCAATGGAATTCAGTTTTGATCTTAATCTCTTTCTGATGTGATCAAGAAACTATGTTTTGTTTAAGTGAAACGTCAAAAACGGTTACCAAAAATTTTGAAAAATTCAGTTTTTATGATTTTCGACCGATCGAGAATTCCCTTCGATCGATCAAATGTTCCTTTTCGATCAATCGAACAGGAATTGAGAATCGATCGAGTCAAGAAGATTGTTTATGCTGAATTTATTGAAATTTTGATTGATCGAGAATTCCTTTCGATTGATCGAATTTGTCTTTTCGATCGATCGAATAGGAATCGGGTACCGATCGAGTCATCCAGAAACTTTGAAATTTTTTTATGAAGATTTCGATCGATCGAGAGAAATAGATTCGACCGATCGAAATGGACTATTTTTGAAATTTCACTGAGTATTAAAACATAGATTAAGTGTAACGCTATGTGTGATTAGATTACACATGTTTCTAACTAAAAGACCTAATGAAATCAAAGATATTAGTTAAATAGAACTCTTAGTCCTAAATAGTTTGGGACTTGTCTTTTAAGAAACATTCTAATGAGATTAGAATTATTTTATGATTAAAAGTCCTTAATTTATTTTAATTAGAGGTTTTTTATGGGATTAAAATTCTAATTAAAAGGTATATAGTTTTTAATGAGATTAGAATCTTTTATTTAGTAAATTAAGGATAGAGTTCTATATAACTATTTTTGATTCATTAGTGTTCAAGGAATCCTAAATAGTTTAGGACTTCCATTTTAGTTAGTGATTCTAATAAGATTAGAGTCTTTAATAAGTGTAAGGTTATTAGTTGTGATGGGATCACAAAAATTTAAGAAAAACCCAAATAATGAGTGGGAGTGCTGAAATCACCCTTTTGTTAAGTTTATTGTAATGTGAGTAGGTACCTTGTCTTGACTTCGAGTCTTGCATTCCATGCGGATGGTATTTATTTCACGAATTACAAGGTTAAACTTTTTTGTGATTGCGCGAATGTTCGTTACGCTATTGTGACGTGACTTAGTAACATCACATTGAATTTAAACAACTAAACACATTTGATGTGTAGGGTTAAAATTGTGATTAGATCACAATGATTTCATGACAATCCACTTGTTTTAAAATTTATAGTGGGAGAGAGATACAAGGGTTGGATCTCACGGCCTCCATTGTCGGTTCATAGTGGTGTAGGGTAAACATCTCGTCTTGGCCTCGAGCCTTGCATTCCATGCGGAGGATGTTTATTTCATGGTACTACAAGATTGAACTTCCCGGTTTATAGTGGTGTAGGCAAGCACCTCGTCTTGGCCTCGAGCCTTGCGTTCCATGTGGAGGGTGTTTTGCATCATGGTACTACAATATTAAACCTTACAAAGGTAGAATTATGTGGCTACACATGGTTCTAGGCAATGGTGTACACTAGACTAAGTTTGATAGTATCCTCTATGCTGAGTTCTTGCTATTATTGCTTAGAGGCTAAAGGAAAAGCGGCAAATTATTTTTGTTTGGTAAGAGTTACCATGATAGCACTAATAATGAGAATAGTTCTCAATCAATTAATGTGTTTATAATAAACTTGCTACCAAGGAATTATAGACATGGATTGGGTTGTCGTTGCACCTAGTATAGTATGTTTTTCGGGTTCCATACTATATGGTTATGGATGCAAAATATAATGTCCTTGTAATTATGTTCATAGTCTCAAAATAAAGTTGTCATAATTTTGTTCTCTAGCTACTATTTTAAATGAATCACATTAACTAAGAAATAATTTTGGACATGGTGCTTAAAGGAGCTGAAATACATAAATATGTTTTGATTCAACATTGTCATAATTTCCTATACATGATGCATTGATGGAAGATAGCTTATGATATGATCATAGTTTCCATTAAAATGCTAAAATGTTTCTTTGGCTTCTATCTCAATTGTGCTACAGCATGAGATGCAAGAGTTAGTACTAGACTTAGACTTTATATTAAGTCTAAATGAGATGTTTTGGTATGAAATATCGTGCTACTAGACGATATTCGATATAAATCATATTGGGTGATAAGAAAAGCTTAAGGAGTTCCAATTCTATGTCATTTTATGAAAATATTTTATTTTTAAAATGAATTGAAATTCTTGGATGTAGAGATTAAATGTTAATCTCATATGGATATGATCCATAAGTTCTTGTTAGAATCATTTGATCAATTCAGATTGTTTTGAAAATAAATAAGTAAATTATTTTTATATTATCTGAATTGATGAGTGAGTTCTGTGCAACGGAAGACATCCTAAAAGCTAAGGCTAGGATCAATATGATTTAATTCAAATTCTTAGCCTGAACCGAAAGGTAAGGGTGGTAAGAAGAAGAATTATAAGACCAAACAGTTGGACAAGCTAATTGCCCTAGTAGTTGCCAAAACGAAATTAGACTCAAAAGTATGACTAAAAGGAAAGTGTTTCCATTTTGGTAAAGCTAAGCATTGTCCATGATTGTTTTCTAGATGGAGATTTACATGTTTTGCTTTTTAAAGAGAAAGTTTCCATCCTTTGGTATTGTATGTTTTGGCACTTAAGACTAGATCTTATTAATCTAAATGATATTCAAGATTGGTGATAGATGGGCTTTTAAAACCATTATTTTGTTATATTCCCAATCTATGAATTCTATTTAGAGGATAATATGATCTAGGGCTCCTTTATTGTAAAGGAATATAGTATCAATGACTTCTTTAAGTTAGTGCATACATGAAGGAGGAATAAGACTCTTTTAGATATAGTAAAGTACATGATAAGTATTTCCATTTGCTTATTTCTTTTGGAGATATACTCTAATTATTACTATACATTTTCTAAAATTGATTTCAAAGTTTGTTCCTCGGACATTTGTCAAATTGTGGATTGGGTGAAAACCTAGTATATGATACTTCTACTTTTGGAAATGTCCAGCACTTGTGCTAGAAAGGAAGTCTGACAAATTGAAATCAAAAGGTAGAAAAATGTGAGTTTATGATGGGTATCGAAAAGGAATTGCAGAAGATTGTTTTGGTAGTCGTAAAGAAGACAAGATGTTTGTAAAGTATAAATACAAAGTTCTTGATGATGACTATGTGAATAATCTTAAAGCTAAACGTAGAAATGTTCTATAAGAAAAATGTCAGAATTTGTTGTAAGACAACTATAAAATACATTTAGAAATGAGATGGTTGTATTTATTAGATACACCACAAGGCATTATTCTAGATATATAGCTAGTACACCGGTACAATATCGCAGTGGGAGGATTGTGAATTACCAAATAAATTCATACTTTTGGGATAAACTTTTGAAGTCATTCCACAAGGATATGAATTTGATCATCGATCCTACGTAAAGGCAATAGATAATATGAATATGGATTACTGGATCACGGTTATGTGAATAGAATTGGATTCTATTTAAAGTCTAGAACTTGTAGAGGCGCCTAGTGGCATTAAGCCTATTGTTCTCAAATAGGTCTACAAGAAAAATGAGATTGATAGATTTGAAGGTGCAAACCTTCAAAGTCAAGACTAGTGGCGAAAAGATTTATTCAGAAAGAAATGGTTCGATTATGAAAAGATTTTTTCACCAATAGTCAAGTTTGACTCTATCTAGATTCTCTTATCCATTATATTTCATTTGGATGAAATATGGCAATGGATATCAAGAAAGCTTCTTTTAGTAGCAATCTTGAGGAAGACATCTATATGATGTAACTAGACTTGTACATAGCAAAGAATCAATAGTGTTAAGTATGCAAGTTGCTTAAATTCCATTTATGGACTAAAGCAAGCATATGTATCATAAAATATCATATTTGATCAAGAAATCAAATTCTTTGATTTTGATCAAGAACTAAAAGGCCTTAGGTTCATGTAAAGCTATATAGAATAATAAATTTCTTAATGTATGTTGATGACATTCTAATCATTCAGAATGATGTAGAGTTATTGTCATCAATAGAGTTTTTGTTGTCTAGTTTAGTTTGATATAAAGTACTTGGGAAAGACTAGTCACATCCTAAGAATTAAACTTTGTTAAAATTCAGAAATTAGGATGTAGGGTCTATCTCAAACTGCTTAAATAGATTAGATTGTAGCCAAGTATAGCATGTAATACTTCAAAAAAGGATTCTTTCCTTTTAAGTATGAAGTTCCTCTATAAAGGACTATAGTCCTAAGACATATAAAAGGAAGAAGCATATTAAGATGGTTCTTTATATCAAATCGATAGGAAGTCTTTATGCTATGCTAAATACTAGGCTAAATATCTATTTTGCGGTGGGCATGGTAAGCAAATATCAACGGAATCAAAGATCACTTAATTTAGTGGGAGTGAAGCATATACTCAAATATCTTAGGAGAACGAGGGATTATATGCTTGTCTACCAAAGGAAGGTTTTGATGGTTACTGGATGTACAAATACTGACTTGTAGTTTGATTGTGATTCATGAAGTTGGACTTCAAGATATGTGTTCATCCTAAGTGGTGAAGATACACATTAAGCGTAAGTATTATCTCATTAGAGAGATATGAGTACTTGAGAAGTAGTAGTAGAAAAGATAATTTATGCAATAAATCTGGCTGAAACTTGTTTCCAAACCTTGCCTTAGAGTGACTATGAATTACTCTAAAGGGAGATAATTTTCGGATATATGGTAAATTGTCTTTGAGGGCAAGTGGGAGATTGTTGGGGTTTATGCCCTAAAATCCAATTTATTGTCATGTCATAAATAATTAAATTGTTTAATTATCTGAGACTATCTATAAATGAACTAATGGGATATTATCTTAGTCCATGAGATGCATAGTATGTGATTTATGTGAAAAGTCACAGAAAATATAAATCACAAGTTATTTGTAAACTCAAAATTTTAGTTCGCAGTCGGTGATGAAATTGGGCGTTTCATCTGTGAAGACTATAACATATCAACTAAGATGATTTGTCCTGATCATGGAAGTGGAGACTTCTAGTTGGTATGTTAATATATTTTAAGAGTTAAAACATATTGAACTGGACCACTGTGAGATTTATTATTCTCCTAACGACTGTCAAATGAATAATAAATCTCACGACTTCTATTTACAACAACTCTAAATCCTGAGAGAATAATGGACCTGATCATGAGATGTAGATTGCTTTGATATATCAGGAGTGAGATCTATAAGTTACAGTCAAAACCTCAGTATGTTGGGCAGCCGCATTTAGTGTTGATGGAACATATATTCTTAAGATGGAATTCATAATCTCTTAACATAGATATAAAATATTCCTTTGAGATAAGTTTAATGGGTTTGGTTATTCAGAGTGTTGGGCTCAACCACTTTAGTAAGGAGTTACTAAAGTATATATTTACGAAATTGGATTTCATAAATATATGATGAATAACATAAGGGATTAAACCGGATACTCAAGGATTAAGATGTAGTAATCTTCAAAGTGGCAGTCTATTTTCATGACTTTGTATTACTACGAATATTTTAATGAAAGGGTTGCATGTATAATAAAGTCTTGGGATATAATTTATTAATAAGGCCTAGAGTACAATTATATTCTTATAGTGGTATTGAATATAATTAATGGTAACTTTGGACTTGTCAAGAGTTGACAGAAAAACCCAAGGCCCATTGGAGCTAGAGTCTTATTTGTTCCCTTTTGGTCCCACTCCAAGCCACATACTAGAGCCCAATTGGAATGGCCCAAAAGGCTAGTCCAATTAGATAATCAGTTGTATATAAGGAGAGAAACATACAGAATTTCATAAAGTCTTTCGTAAGAGAGTTCTCATAAGGAATGAAATGGAATGTATGTGAGTGTTGGACACTCTCTTATTTTCTCTTTGGAAACTGATTGAGAGACCACACTTCTTGGACATCAAGTGGAATTGGAGTGAAAATTAAAAGTATTCTCAAGTACTTTTAGATCTTTGGTTTTGAATTTCACCGCACCAAGGTACGCTTTCTTGTTCTTAAATTCTTAAACTTACATAGTACATGTTATCAATTGCGAATGAAGTAGATCCTTTAATTTTCCGCTGTGTATGTTTTGTATGCGTTACAAACATGTATTTTTCCAACAAAAGATTGTATCACCACCTTAACAGGAAGCAAAACTTCACTCTCATAAACCAAAGAGTAGGGGGTTGCCCTAGTTGATGCACAGATAGAAGTTCTGTAACCTCATAAAGTGAATGGAAGCTTCTCAGCCCAATCCTTGTACGTCATGCCATCTTGGCTAAGATATTCTTGATGTTCTTTTTGGCTGCCTCCATGGACCCATTAGTCTGTGGTCAGTATGGCGAAGACTTGTGATGCTCAATGTTGTACAACTCCATGATCCTTCGAACCTCTCCCTCAAAGCGGGAACCATTATCTGATATGATCTCTTGTGGTACTCCAAACAGACAAATGATGTTATTCTCTATGAACTGGGCCACATGCTTGGCTATTATCACGGAGTAGGAGGCAGCTTCTACCCACTTAGTAAAGTAGTCGATTGCCACTAGAATATACTCATGTCCATTTGAAGCCTTAGGGGCTATTCTCCCAATCACATCTATGCCCTAGATCGAGAAAGGCCATGGAGAGGTTATGTTGTATAGCTCACTAGCTCACTAGGTGGTACATGGTTCAAATTTGCATATGTTTGGTAGTCGTGGCAACTTTTCACAAAATCCACACAATCGGTCTCCATTGTATTCCAATAGTACCCCATCCTTAGAATCTATTTTGCTAACATTCTCTCATTAATGTGAGGACCACAAACTCCTTGATGGACTTCTTCCATGACTCTTTTGGCTTCCTCCTTCTTCAAGCAACAAAGGTGTATACCATAATAAAATCTCCTATGGAGTTGACCTCTACATAAGATGTATTGCATTGTCATCATCCTAATCGATTGATTTTACTCTAACTTATACTAAGTGCGGAATAGAGTAAATGTGAGCGGATAAACAAAATAACTACTCTAAGTCATATTCATTAAAACACAGCAGTAAAATGAAAGCTAAAAGAGTAGGGAAGAAGAATGCAAACACAAGATAACACGCCGATGTGTTATCGAAGAGGAAACCGAAGTACTCGACGTAAAACCTCTCCGCCGCCCTCCAAAAGGTAATCAATCCACTAGACAATCAGTTGGGATACACGAATAGCAAGAGACCCTCCAAGCCTAATCTACCCGATGCACCTAAGCCCTTCAAGCTCCTACTCCAACAAGGCCTCTCGGAACCGTGTCTTGTCTAGCTCTCCGGATCCCGCAATACGCCCGATTGCATCTGCCAAAGCTTGGCTTCTTCCAATGCTTCCCAGTAGCACCAAACCTCACTTGACACTCAGTATGTGTGTGGTAAGTGTTTGGGCTATCAACCTCTCAAGGATATAGAAATGAAGAGGTAGGAGTTGAGGAAAAACCACAATGGATTGTGTAGAGAATTGTGGGTATAACAATCTCTAACTCTCAAGGGTTGTGGCTAGGGTTTCTCTCAGAAGCACTCCTCAACATTTGTGGGTAATATGGGTATATATAGTGTGGGTAGAGATAGTGTGTATCAGATATGACAGATTGGAAAAACAAAATATTTCGTGGGTATCTCGCAAGAAGGCCTTACCCACGAGACACTCGCGAAAACCAACTATCACCATCCTGTCCTGACTCTTCGCATTCCAATCATGTGTTGGGCACATGCCTCACTTCCCGAAAAGGCTTCTCGCGAGCTACCCACGAAACTTCTTACTCTTCACTTTGCCTTGAGTCTTCACACTCTCTCTCTCACACACAACCCTTACAAGAAATTCCACATAAAATATAGGGTACATAAGATTGAACACAATTACAATCAAATTTGGCACGGAATTAAAGCCAACATAAAATAGTTGTAAATCACAACTTTATAGTAACTTTCCGAAGAATCCTCTTGTCTCCTTTTCACTCTTGGGTAGCGGTATGTCTAATATGGCTTTGATCTTTGATGGGTCAACTTCTATCCCTCTATCACTTACCAAAAAACTTAGCAACTTCCCTGTAGTTACTCCAAAAGTACACTTTTTGTGGATTCAATCTCAATCTATTCTTCTTGATCCTTTCAAAGAACTTCTTCAAATTAGCTATGTGGCCCTCTCTATCTTTGGACTTCACGATCATGTCATCAACATACACCTCTACCTCATTGTACATCATGTCATGTAACAAAGCTATAGCCACTCTTTGGTAAGTTACAACCGCATTCTTAAGCCCAAATGGCATCACGGTGTAACAATAGATTCCTTATTTTATGGTGAAGGTAGTCTTAGTCATATCCTTAGGAGCCATCTTGATTTGGTTATATCCCGAAAATCCATCCATGAAAGACATCAAGGCACTGCCGGCGGTATTATCCACTAAGACATCTATATGAGGGAAAGGGAAATCGTCCTTGGGGCAAGCCTTGTTTAGGTCCCTAAAGTCCACACACATCCTTACCTTTCCATCATTCTTGGGTACAAGCATAACATTGGCTATCCAATCGGCTTAGTGCACAGGTTTGATGAATCCTACCTTCAACTGTTTTGTGACCCCTTCCTTGATCTTTAGAAGCCATTCGGTTATCATACGCCTCAACTTCTGCTTGACGAATACCATGTGAGCATGAGTATCAATTTGGTGTTGGGCTATCTCGGGATTGATGCCAGGCATATCTTCATAGGACCATGCAAATAATTCTTGGAATTTCGTGAGAAGCTCTTTGAGATCTTTTCTTTCTTTTTCATTTAGGGTTGAGCCAATTTTAATTAAGCGTGGATTCTCGTTATTGCCCAAATTAAGATTTTCAAAAGTTGGTTCCACAAGTTCAAATTTCTTTTCCAATTGTTTATTAATTTCATTTTCAAATTCATTAGAATCATTTAAGTGCAGAATTTCAATATTATGGAACACATCAAAATAAGCCAAATTAGAATTCATCTTATTGAAAATGTTAAAAAGTACATCTGAACTTGCATTACAAAATTTCTTTCCCATATTCTTAGAAAACCCAACCTATGTCCAATTATAAAGTTACCTAGTAGTAGGCACTATGAAAGCAGAAGGATCACTTGGCTCCTCGATGGTGATGGCGACCACGTCCCCCTCCATGTTTAGCATAGTCTCCATTACCTCAGCATCCATGTAGTCTATCCAATCAACCTTTTCTTGAACCCAAATGGGAGTGGGGATGTGCTTTCTTAATCTTGGTGGTGTAATGGTGCCTGAAAAGAAGTCTCATTTTATTACGTCCATGTCCCAATCAAAAGGCCCTTTCTATTAGATGTTCTTAGAAAAGTCTTTAAGTCCATTTTAATGAAGGCCCAATTACAAAGTCACTCCCTTTCCTCTCATGAACCTTGCCCCTTATTTCATTGGGCTTTAGTCCATTTACAATAAGCTCTCATATTACTCCCATGGGCTTTCATTAGAATGTGCTTAGAGATTTTCAACCCTTTGTCTCAAATATGGGCTTACAATGTATCCATCACTTTTAGGCTCTTCCTTCATTATCATCATTCATTTTTTTAAAGTAGCTTTCTAGCTAGGATATATTGTAGTCTTCCTTTCAAAGTCCATGAACTTCTCATCATTTTGGGCCTATTGTAGAATATTGGATGCTAAGTCCATAGCATATTTGTTACCCTAGGCCTAAGGTTCTCATTTCTAAGAGGCCTTTTGATTTAGGCTATGGTCTTATGAACCTTTCAAATTAAGATATACCTTTGGATTTTGGGACAAACCTCTTACATGTGAGGGCTTCTTTTCTTTATCCCAATATCTTAGGGTATACCATAAATTTTGGGTCATCCTCAAGTTTTTACATCTTTTATTTGTCCTTTAGAATTAGGTGAGCACAAGATATATGGTTGAACAAACAAGAGATATAAAAGGTACCCTCTTATTGATAGGATCTAGGATCTCTCTAAGTGTGGGTAGGCTCCCTAGAGCTAAAAGGACAAATTAGTAGGTCACTCACAACTAGATGGGCCATGATTCCAACAGAGAGCCTAAATGGACCTTTGTGGATTGGTGGCAAACCGTTAACGTACTCAAAGCCCATCATAGGCAATGGCATAGATTGTAAGTTAGAGGGATGAACTTTGAAAGACTTTGGCCTGAATGGAGCATACTCATCTTCCCACTTATCACCAACCAGGGTAAAAGGGACAAAAGAACCAAATGAAGTGTGCGAAAACAAGTATTGAACAAGCCTTTATTAAGATTAAGAAATAAGACACATTGGAATCAAACTCTCTATCCTAAGTGAACTCACCACTATGGGCGCAACGCCTTTCTTCTTCTAGAGGAGTACGCCTTGGCCGAATGGACCAGGGCAGAGAAAAGATGTTGGAGTCGCCACCTAGTTTAAGTCTAGGAACCATATATATAGTTCCCTTACGTGGAAGGACTGATCTTACTACCAGAGTATGGGTTAAGAGTTTAGATATGGGGATGGGAAAGTGTTAGGCACCCAACCCCACCCGACCAGTGGGTCGGCTTCCACTTATTGTGTCTTACGTCTTAATCTCATTAAATGCATGTTCAATATTGCATATTAAACTCACACACACACTAGCATACATCTAAGCATACAACATGGCATCAATCATCCCAAAACCCTAACATATATCAATCACGGCAACTCATATCAAGCCTAGCATACATCTATCATGCATATCATATTATCCCATCCAAGACAGCAAATAAACAAGATATCACAAGGGCAAAAACATAGGCATGTTAGAATCAAACAAGCATGTGATAGGTATCCCAATATTAAAACATATCATTCAACCAAGCATGTTCATATCCATCATCAAAGCACAAGATAAATTCATGCTCATGTGAATGCATGCCTTACCTCACTTACCTTATTGCATCATAGCACCTTTGCATCAATGCATTGATCATATCATATGCATGTTCATGGTATATTAAAGAAAACATTAAAGGGAAACCCTAATCTAACATGTTAAGGATGATTAAACAAACAATCAGAGAAACAGAGACATATACATATGGAAACAAGCTAGAATAAAGGCATATTAAGCAAAAGAAATAAAGAAACAGAAGCTTAAAAAGGTTGAATTAGGGTTTCTGGGCACGAGTATGCATGCGCATACATCGGGCTTGCGTACGCAGCCCAGTTGTACCCATACGTACGCATGCAGAGCGCATGCGTATGCATACACACCCAAACCCTAACCCCGAAATAGCAAGAGAAAAACAGAGCATAAACTAAAATTATTAAATCTAACAACCTAACATGCTTTAAAACAAAAAGCTACTAAACCCTAGGCTACCTAAACATGTTAAAACATAAACAAAACAAGAAAAATAAATAATAAGAAGGATTAAAACAAAGAAAAGAAAAGGAAAAGGTTAGAACTTAATACCTCAAAAACAAAGCTTCTCAAGCTTGATTTTAATCGTTCCATTCAATCAATCTATTCACAACCAAACAAAATTTATTAGTAAACTTCAAAACCCAAAGATCAAGACCAGAAAATGTCTCAATTAGAAGAATATTGACTTGAGGATGTTTTGTGAAAAACTCCCTCTTTGATTCATTATTTCTAGTGAATCTTTGGTTTTCCCTTAGAATTTTCTATGTGTTTTGAGAAGGTACCATGTATGGCTTTTTATATTGAGAAAATGGGGGTTTGGAACGGCTCCCAAATGATGTGGGATTCATTCCAAACCTCAGCTTTAATGCAGAAAAACTTGCCTTTCATAGTTTTTGGAACCCTAACATGCATACGCATGCATATGCTTGCCTGCATACGCATGCCCTAGGGTTTCCGTGGCTAAACCAACCTTGGGCTTTAGAATTTTACCATCATTGGGGAACGGGGGCCCGAGTCGTAAAGGGTACAAAATGTGGTGTCTACAGTGGGTTGCATTTGAGAGAAGGCTTGAGTTACTTCCTCCTTTAGCCTTGAACTCCTATTAGCAGCTTGGCGCTGATGTCCTCCGTTATCAAATTTGGCCTCTACCCTTTGTAGTTTGTCTGTATTCTGAGGTTTAGAGCTTGTGAAGATATCACTGAAATATTTCGTAACTATTGATTTCACTTTACTTTCCCCCCCCCCCCCCCCTATTTGCCACACCCTTGAGCATCTTTGCTCCCATGGATAATGAGTGTATCTTCTTTTTCTTTGATAAAATTTGGTGTTTTGTCCCCTTCCTTTAGCCACAGCACCCATGATCTTTATCTCCATATATAAATGTTGCTCTAGTTGTGTTTCCATGCCAGGTCCCAATGATTTGAAAAACTTCAACCTATTCCTTTTTCCTGCAAGTTAGTATTAACTGTACATTCCCAAACACTGATTTTTTTATTACATTACACCAAGTAATATGTAATTAAAAGTTTCTCTGTTGCTAAGAAAGGGGTCTCTGACTTTCTTCGCTATAGAATTTTGTTGTCCCTTCTTGTAAGGCTTAGTGTCCCCTAGGGTAACACAGTTACCAGTAGGGCTAGTGGTTTTTTCTTTTGGGGGTTTGGGAAACACAGAGTGAGGAAACATGGATAATCTAACGAAACATCAGAGCAATCTTTCTCTAAATGATAGGGAGGGAGGGAAGATGTGTTTGAAGAAAGAAATAAGCTCTAATGAACATACAATTGCAGCGAAGTTTCTTACGAAACAAGCCTTAAACACTGATGCGATAGTAAGGACTTTCAGTCCCCTCTGGCATTCCATAAATGGCTTCAAGGTTCGCAATGTAGGCGATCATACGATACTACTTGTTTTTTATAATAATGAAGAGGTAGAAAAAATTTTGGCTAGCGAACCTTGGAGTTTTGATAGGCATCTCGTAGTTCTCCAAAGGCTGGAAATTGCTTCGCTTGTTCGTGGCCTTGCTTTTAATAAAGTTTCGATATGGGTCCAAGTTCACAATATTCCTATCAGTTATTTGAATAGAGGTGTTGCTGAGGAATTGTGCAAAGTAATAGGAGAAATGGATCGAACCTCAACCAATGCTGAGGTTGAAGGAGGCAATTTCATTAAGGTTCGTGTTCGAGTCAATGTATCTCTACCTCTGTGTGTGGGTCTTGTTCTCTCGATTGAAGATGGCAAGGAAGGTTGGGTCTCTTTCAAATACGAGCGTCTTCCTAATATATGTTATTGGTGTGGATGCTTGTATCATGCCAATAGAGATTGTGACTTGTGGATAGAGAGCGATTGCACTTTAGATATTAGTGATCAGTAATATGGGGCCTAGATACGTGCCCCCTCAACCACGATGATTAAAAAATCCGTGGTAGTGGTACCAGGTTTCTATAAGTCTAGGAAGAAGGGCAGTTCGTAGGTAAAAATTTCAGAGGTTCAAAAACCAGCTCTGCCGTCTGGGGTGCATCCGATCAAGTCTACTCTGGTGGGGCAAACATCAAATAAGGAAATCGCAGATTTTAGGGAGCATATCATGGAGAATTCAAGTGCTTCCAAGTCAACTATTTCAAAAACTGCTTCCTTTTCAAATGTGGAAAATCTCGTAAATCATAGAGATTTACTAAATAGCCAGATTTTAGAGATTGACAGAGAGCTGAATAAATTTGATATCTCAAAAGGCGGGGAGAACGATGAGATTGGTAATCCAAAAAAGGCAGGTGAGGAAGATCATTATATAGATAAGTTTAAAAGTCTCCCACTCAAATTGAAACTATTGCAGGGGCACGTGATGGTCACCTAGCAAACTTACTTGACCCCCTATCAGTTTTATCGGATATATCCAATAAGCAACCAAGCCAAGGAGGAAAGGAAGTTCCCCTTACAAAATCATGGACAACGATTAATAGAACTACAAACAATGGAAAGGGTGGCTCTTCGAGTGAGTTTTGTTCTTTCTCTAAATGAACTCACATGGAAGTGGATTGTTGTGACTTACCTAATAAAAGAGTGGTGGTTTCTCACAATAATGAGAATTTCTCAGTGGTGGAGGTTGCATCCCAGCCCTGCCTAAACCAATGAATCTCTTATGTTGGAACTGTTGGGAGCTTGGGAACCTTCAGACAAAACAGGAGCTTGGTCATTTAATCTGGGTACAAGATCCTTCAGTTGTGTTCTAAGCCAAAACATGGCTGGATAAAGAAAGGCTAGAAGAAATTCGGGGTTGTTTGAATTTGGGTGGTATGATTAAAGTATCTCGTGAAGTAAGAGGAGGTGGGATTGTTATTTTTTGGAAAAAGGATGTTGATTTCTCTCTAAGCACCTTTTCTCCAAATCATATTGATGGAATCTTAAATAAAGGAAAGGAGGATGAATGGTGGTTCATGGGGTTTTATAGGGAATCTGATACAAGTAACCATCACCTGTCGTGGACTTGTTTGCGAAGATTAAAAGCTAGAAATTCTATTCCTTGGCTATGCGCAAGGGATTTCAATGAGATTACTAGAAGTCATGAGAAACTAGGTGGGAGATTAAGTCCGGTTAGGCAGATGCAAGAATTTAGAGATGTGTTGGACGAATTTGGATTTCATGACCTTGGTTTTGAAGGGGGGAAGTTTAAGTGGTGTAATGGTCAGCATGATGGTTTCACAGTATGGGAAAGATTGGATAGGGCGGTCGTTATAATGGATTGGTTACCAACAACTAAGGTGGTCCATATGG
The DNA here is from genome assembly GCA_030021035.2 of Notholithocarpus densiflorus. Taxonomy (NCBI): domain Eukaryota; kingdom Viridiplantae; phylum Streptophyta; class Magnoliopsida; order Fagales; family Fagaceae; genus Notholithocarpus; species Notholithocarpus densiflorus. The sequence goes on along the minus strand of JARYZH020000024.1, from coordinate 4,430,141 downwards.
AGTGCGGCTCTTCAAATCACAAACCAATCTTCATCTATCTCAATGGTATACCAAAAAATAGACAAAAGTCGTGGCGCTTTGAACATATGTGGCTGGAAGAAGAGGGGTGTAGGGACACGATTGAATCAGCATGGCTTCATGATGTTCCCGGTCATCCTATGGCTCAGTTTGAAGGTAAAATTAGTCAATGCCAGTCCAAACTAAAATGGTGGAGTCGGGTAGCAATTGGGAACATCACACGCCTGTTGAAAGAGAAGAATGAGTGCTGTGTAAGGCTTAAGATGCAGCTATGGCTGGGAGATCCATGAACTAGGTAATAAGGTTGAAAAGGGAGATAAATGATTTACTACCTAAGGAGGAAAAAATGTGGAAATAGCGTTCAAGGGCGCTGTTTGCATGAGGGTGATAGCAATACTATGAAAGTAACGTGTATTGTTGTCACCCTCATATTTCTATGAAAGTAAGTAAATTTTTATCAGCATTTGTTTTAATGAAGTTCCAAAATGTGTTGATGAAGCTGGTATTGCAAACATTTTGGTCGATTTTTATCAAAATTTGTTTACTTCTTCTACCCTAGACCAGATTGATGTCACATTGGAGGCCACCCCTGTGGTTGTCATGGAGGAGTTGAATTTGGAACTTTCTGCAACTTTTGTGAGGACTGAAGTGGATGCAGCTTTGCAACAAATGGAATCGTTAAAATTGCTAGGACCAGATGGAATGCTTCCCCTGTTTTTTCAACAATTTTGGTCAACCATAGGTGATGAAGTGGCAGATGCAATTCTTACTTGTCTCAACACAAGTTCAGTCACCCCATCCATTAACCGAACTTTTATCACTCTCATTCCTAAAGTAAAAATCTCAGTAAGAGTTTCAAAATATCACCCAATTGCACTGTAATATTCTCTATAAGCTTATTTATAAAGTTTTAGCAAATAGACTTAAGAAATCTTACCATGTGTAATTTCTGAATCTCAAAGTGCATTTCAGTCTAACAAAGCTATTTTAGATAATATATTAGTAGCTTTTGAGACCTTACATCATATAAAGACTCAAAAATCGAAGAAGGTGGGCTTTATGGCCATGAAGCTAGATATGAGTAAGGCGTATGTCCGAGTTGAGTGCAAGTACTTGGTGAAAATTATGGAGAAATTGTGCTTTTGTGAAAAATGGGCCGCTCTTGTCTTTGAGTGTATTAGCACAGTGTCTTATTCAATTTTGGTGAATGGAGAGCCTAAGGGAGATATTTGGCCATCACGAGGAATTAGATAAGGGGACCCATTGTCTCCTTATCCTTTCTTATTATGTTCAGAACGTTTGAATAGAATGTTACAAAAGGCGGCTGCTGATGATCATATAAGTGGTTTTTCTCTATGTAAAAGGGGTCCAAGAATCTCCCATTTATTCTTTGCAGATGACAACTTGCCGTTTTGTCGAGCTACTATGTCAAATTTACAAGTGATACAGAGTCTCTTAACATTGTATGAGCAAGCTTCTGGCCAAAAGCTTAATCAGGAGAAGACCACCATCTTTTTCAGCAAGGCAATGAATGAAGAAACAAAAGACTCAATCTTAAATTTTTTGGTAATGCTTGAAGTGAAAGAATACGAGAAATACCTTGGCCTTCCGACTGTGGTAGGGAGGAATAAAAAAGCGAGTCTCAATTATATAAAAGAAAGAGTTTGAAGTAAACTCCAAGGATGGAAGGAGAAGCTACTATCTCAAGCAAGTAGAGAGGTTTTACTAAAGCTGTGGTACAAGCGATTCCTACATTCGCCATGAGTTGTTTCAAGCTACCATTGGGTCTCTATGAGAGATTGAGTCACTGATTAGAAAATTTTGATGGGGATGAAAGGGTGAGCAACAAAAAATTCATTGGAAAAAATAAGAGTTCCTATGTAAGCCAAAATCAGAGGGAGGGATGGGGTTCAAAGATTTGGTGAAGTTCAATGAAGCAATGCTGGCGAGACAGGTTTGGAGATTAATGAATGATCACAGCTCTCTTTTCTATCGAGTCTTTAAAGCTAAATATTTTCCAAAGGGGTCAATTTTTGAAGCCTCAGCATCCTCGGGATCTTATGCTTGGCAGAGCATATTGAAAGCCAAGAATGTGATTTTGGCTGGAATGAGGTGGAGATAGGAGATGGAAAAAGTATAAAATTTTACAATGAAAATTGGCAGCCGGGTGCCGTGTCAATTTTCTGATAAATTTTGATACTGGTATGTGGGACTGCAATCTGATTGACCAGCACTTCCTTTGGTTTGTAGCCCAACATATAAAAACTATTCTGCTCTGTGTGTCGAGACAAGTGGATAGTATTATCTGGCCTCGATGTAAGAATGGCGAATATTTGGTTAAAACTGGGTATCAGCAGCTGTGTAAGGATGAAGGTAGGGGTGACGAGCTCAAAAGTTTTTAATCAAAAGAAATTTTGGAATCGCATTTGGAAGCTTAGAGTGCCAAATAAAATTAAAACTTTTTCTTTGGCAAGCTTGCTCTGAAGCTCTACCTACTAAGGAGAATTTGAAGAAAAGAAAAAATCTGGAGGATACTAGGTGTAGTGCTTGTCTCACGGTTCAGGAGTCTACATTCCATGCCATTTAGGGCTATGAAAAACTTCACCAAGTCTGGAATCCGTTCTTTGACTGGATTCAAAAAGATTTTCCAGGTTTACAAGATTTTCAGGAGCTAATTCATTTAGTTGTCCAACAATCTCGAAGACTGGAATTGTATGCTAATGTGGTGTGGTTCATTTGGTTTCACAGAAACAGGGTGAGAGACTTAATGAATGTGTTTGGCCCCTAACAGAATCTTTGAAGCAGCATGTAGCTACCTATCGAAATTCTAGCAGAAGTTTCCAATGCACACAACTAAGCCACTACCGGGGGTAATTAAATGGAGATCTCCATCGAGTGTTATGTATAAAGCAAATTTTTATGGGGCTGTGTTTGAAGACTCAGATGAAGCAAGTGATGATGCCGAAAATCGGCAGTAAGTCACACAATCCTCACGTGCTCAAGACAATACCTGCATAACACAGAACAAGAAGACCTTAGGAGAGTACCGGTGTGCTACCGGCCAAAGACCCTCTGAAGGTTAAGTTAGAAAACTTCTCACAGCTCTAGAGTGCCAAAGCTGGGTAAATTGTGCGTACCTTGATTTGTGAGGGCTTCAGGGTTTTTATAGTAGTGTAGAACCGACATTTTCCTTTCTTGGGGAAGGGGAACTTTTCCTTATAAGGAAGATCCTCATAAAAGCACTCATTTTACGGGATCCTTTCCATATAATGATTTTGTTGATTAGGGTTAATCGTGAGGTGCAAGATATTTTCTTTTGAAGTTTCTTGAGGACTACTTAAACCATGTGGATGTCACGTGACCTTGCCGCCGTCCACATTGTATCTGTCCACTTCCTCATTCGTCCTCTTCTATACACGCTCCTTGTCTTCTTCCATCATCTTGATCACAAGCTAAAGGTACCGTCGCTCGTGACTGATTCAGTAGAATGAGACTGTCTACATCTATTTCACTCTCTTCAGTTACCCCCTTACTCTACGGGTCCGTCCCATAATGTTAGGACAGATCCGTGGAGTGATGGTCTAATTTTAACTTCGGGAGATGTGTTCTGAGTGACAGGCTAGCCTAGGGTCATAAATGCCATAGGTACACATGGCGCATTTTTAATGGTTAATTGCTCGAACCGCCCTTTGTCTTACGTGCTGTTACCTCTCTATATACATGCTCCTTTATCTTTCATTTTCACTTTCTGCAACGAATTTACAACCAGAGCGCTGTCGTCCTCTTCACCAAATCGGCATACCGTCTTCTTAGCGCTACCGTCTACTTGGTGTTCCGCCATCCATACCTTTTTCTGATACCTTCTCCGTTTTGCTCACTCGGTAAGTATCCTTTACTTTAAGTTGAATTTCCTTTGTCATTTATTTAAATTTCGCCAACCTGTCGTCTATGTAGACCGTCAGAGTCTTAGGGTTTGTCTGTCACGTGTAGGTGACTGATGTCTAGTGCGTCGAGTGAATAGTCATGTGTCTGCGAGGGAGCGGGCTACGATGAGGTGTATCCATTAGGTCAGGACAACCCCGGCACCTCTTTTGAAGAAAGGGTCCCGTCCGCTAACTCACCTTCCACAAAGGATGATGATTTGGATGGAGATGGATTAGAAAGTGATTCAAATGAAGACATAGGAAATGATGAGCCCCCCGTCTAGTCCGTCATAGGCCCTGATGGATTCAGGGAGTTCATTATGCTCCCGTTGTGGATGATAAATGATTTTAACTCGTCCATCAAACAACGTCACTTCAACACACTTAGGGAGAAGTACCAGATACCCGTCAACATTCCAATGCGTCTACCCCTTAAACGGGAAAAATGTTACTACAAGGGTGTAGAAGACGTCAGTGTATATGAGCAAATGCTGAAAGTGGGGCTTAGGTTCCCTTTAAGTGCTCTTCACCGTCGTCTTCTCCAGTATCTTGGACTGGCCGTCACCCAAATCTCTCCGAACGCCTGGAGAGTATTCTTGGGCGCGGAAGTGCTATACGAAGTGATGACTGATAGGGCACGTAGGATGACGGTGGAAGAGTTCTTCCATTGCTGCCGTCCGTCTGAAATCACACAGTCAAGAGGCATGTATAGTTTCGTGCCAAGGAGCCCGTTGCTTAGGCTAGTGTGCGACACCCCCGACTCCAACAGGAACTGGAAGAGTCGCTATTTCTTTATCCAAGGTGACGAATGGATGTGTGTAAAATGTACTCCCCCCTAGATTGAGGGTTTTACATGGAGTCGCCACTTATTTAATTTAAAAGGAAAAATAAGAAAACCTTCAATAAAAATACTTCTGTTGTATTAATGTATATGACAATTTACATCAAATTTTGTAACAAAAATTTACAATGCTTTTTTGTCCTAGATACAATCTAAGAAAAGTAAATTACATTGCTTTATTTCCTAGTTACATTCTAAAAAATGTAAACTTGCACATACAAGAACATAGTCTAGAACCCTTGATCTTGGTTCGAAGGCTAATTTACGAGATGGGAAGGGATTAAGCACCCATCTCGCCCGGTAAAACCGGTCTCCTAGGTTAAGGTGGCCAATATCATGTCATGTCAAACAAATACAAACAATATGTCATATAAACATGTTAATTTGCAGGAATTGTAAACAAATATGTGTTAGGGGAATTTGACATAAAGAGAAACAAAAAGTGAAATTTGTTAGATAACAATTTTAATGTAAAGAAATCATGAAGGTAATGGCATGTTCATCCAAGAAATCAATGTAAACAAAGAATTCCTAGCCTAGACATGTTCATCTAAGCATGTGAAGGGAAAAAAAACAAAGTTGTCATGTTATTTGTCATCAACATAATTGCAAAGAGAAACAAATAAAAATAAAACATTTAAGCATATTTGATCATCCAAGCAATTATGAAAAGAAGTAAAGGAAAATCCCTAGACATGTTTATCTAGAGAAAATCAAAATACTTTGACATGTTTGTTCAAACATTTAAAAAAGTAAAACAACTACCTAGACATGTTCATCTAAGTATTGAAGAGAAAGTTGTGTTTTAGCCTAGAAGTGCTCATCTAAGCATTCAAGAGAAAATTGTGTATTAGCCTAGAAGTGTTCATCTAAGCATGTAAAAGGAATATCAATGAGACATATAGGCATGTTCATCCAAGCATATCATGAAAGAAACAAATAACAACTTGTTAAGCATTTATTCAAGCATGTGTAGAAAGTTAAGAACATAATTAACTACTTACCAGCATAGAGTATAAATTAAAAAGGGGAAGTGATCACTTAAGGGCTAGGGAGAAAGCAAGGAAGTACTAAACTACAACCAAAGTAGGAACAATGGTTGCACACAGCTTTTCTTTTCTACTTTCTCACTAGCTCTCCAGAGGGAATTCGGGGTCCAGAAAATGGAAGAGGTCTTCTCTATTTATAGGGGAAGAGATGGCTTAGCTTTAAAGCTAAGTTATTAGCTTTCTTCTGAAGCTAAGGGAGGAGATAACCTGTTTAAATGAGCTGGAATGGATTTGGTGTTGATCCCCATTTGAATTTTGAAAGGAAGTTGAAGATGATGCTGCACCTGCTTTGTATTTTGACTCTAACTTTCTGCTCAAAATTCCAATTGATTCAAGATTGGTTTTTTTGAAAGGAAATTCAATTATCTACAACATTTTCAGAAATAGAGAAAACCAAATTTTAAAGTTTTCCAGGCCAAAAATGCGATTCAAGTTGCTGCTGAAGATAATGACGTTTTTTGAGCATTTTTCTTTTTTTTTTTGAATTTTTCATGGATCATATCTCCAAAATTTTTCAAAAGAGCAGATAAGATGCCATAAAGAAAAACATTTTTTTATTATTTCTTTTTAAAAATGAAATAAAATGAAATTCAATCAAAAATCACACTTAATTAATTTTAAATTAATTCTTGTGAGAACCAATCAAAATTAAGTGTTTAAAATAGGACGTGATCGGGCCCATCGTGTAGGTGAGCCATGATCATTGAAAATTGTTTGTATGATAACTTTTGATCAGGTGGTCCGACCAAAACCCATGACATACCATTATGATCGTTAGAGCATCAAGATTTGTTTTGTATCACAAATATGAAGATCTACCAGTTGGTTAAATGCAAGTTGTAAAATGGGGTATCTACAATGTGTCACCCTGGTGACAAAGAATACATGCCCGTGGACAAAACCTGGGGCATTATGCCCCCGTCCAGTATGTATCCATCTTTATGAGGTTTGTACATTAATTAATTTTTTTGATATTCTAACTGTCTCCTATTGCAGCTCGAAGCCGTCCAGAAGTCACACTTGAGGAGTGGAGCTTCTTGGAGAAGATTTTCACAACCACCAAGCTATCCGAGAGGTCGTGGACCAAGCTTGTTACCTTGGACACCCTCCTTGGTATTGTGACAATCTCGAACCAACTACCACTGCCCGTCGTTACGATACACAAATTCGCCAACGTAAATCCGTTGTCCAACCCCTTAATTTCCTGTCTTGTTTTTCAAGTTATCTAACCCCTTTTATCCATCCACCTTTGTGCAGAAATGGAAGAAAGCAGGAGAAGGGCTTACATCAAGCAGCAAGCTGCCAAGAAAAAGCAGGAGGGGAGCCTACCTCCTAAGGCGACGGGTCAGGCTCACCCGTCAACCAAAAGGAAGCCGTCAAAGAAGGTTGACCGTCCACCAAAGAAGCCAAAGGTGGTGACGGGGCCTAACTTCGGTGAGGCTCCAACCAAGTTGCCCCCAAAGCCTGGCCCAGGAATTGGGAAAGGCCTGATGAAGGGCGCTGACCCCGTCACAGAAAAGCGCCCCATCCTCCTTCGTGAAGACTCGGGGTATGCCCTTAAGCAATTGTCGTCCATCATCAAGGACAACGATTATGAAGACTTGGGGAACCATGCCACCGAGGCCATGAGGGAGACGGGCCTTTTTAGTCTAGTACAGGTATGTCTAACCGTCCTCCTTACCCTTGTTTTATCCAACCGTTGTCTCATTCTAACTTCTGCTTTTGAATCTTGCAGGGGGTCATCGTGATGAAAGGTCTTATGGACCGATGTACGTCCCATGAGATGGTGATCACCCGTCTGAGGGAGAAAGTGGAAGAGAGGGATGCAGAGCTGAGGGAGCTGACGGCTTGGAAGGAAGTTCAAGTTAATAAGCTTGATTTGACCAAGCAACTCTTGAAGGAGTCGGAGGCGCAGGTAGAGGCACTGAAGAAGATCCTTAAGGACAAGGAGGCGGAGATCTCGGAGGTGAAGCATCACCTCCGTCAGGCTAAGGAGGAAGCGATGCGAGAGTACCGTGACTCTGATGCCCTCCTGAAGGAGCTCGGGGGCTCCTTTGCTGACGGTTTTGACGACTGCTTCCGTCAAGTCAAAGCCTCCTTCCCTGACTTGGATCTCTCTCACATGTCCATCGATTCCCAGGCTTAGACTCCTGCACAGCCCATCTACTCCGAAGGAACAAACGAGTTCTTCACCGATGAGACCAACCCCGATCCTCAAGGTGACGGGGATGCAATTCCGGGTGACCAAGAAAAATTCGTCGAGGACGTGACCGGTTACCTTAAAGGGGATCAGATCGTGGAGGAGAAAGCTGAGGATACCCCCGCCGCCCAGTTGTAGTTTTTTTTCTTTTTTTCTTTTTTTCTTGTAAATTCTTAATTTTTATCGTTTGAGAGAATTGTACTCACTTTCTTCCGTCAACCCAACATGTAAAAATTTTCCTCGTTGTAGGCTTTTATATATTATCTTTTTATCCGTCGTTTATACTTATTTATTTATATGTTGCTTTCTATTTTCGAATTCTAAGACCTTTTCTTGCTTGTACTAATTCCTCGAGAACTTAGCATACCCATCCACATTTGTTCTTCTTTTGATTTATCCTTCTTGGTGACCCCGTCACATTATTTTTGGACGAATCCATCCATTTTGTGGTTTTACAGTTTTGACTCACCCCCTAAGGTGAACCCGTCTACTTTATGTGGACTTTATGATGAATCTTGTCCACCCTTCTAGACTTTTAATGGAGATAAGTCATCCATTTAGGATGAACCCGTCCACTATTCTGGACTTTTAATGGAGATAAGTCATCCATTTAGGATGAATCCATCCACTTTGTGGACTTAGCAAATACAAATCATCCCTTTAGGATGAACCCGTCCACTATTCTAGACTTTATGGGCTTATAGGTCATCCTCTAAGGATGAAATACATCCACTTTGTGGACTTGTCATAAGTCATTTCTTAAGGATGGAACCCGTCTACTTTGTGGACTAGATAAACTTGAACCCGTCCATTATATGGACTAGGTAAACTCGAGCCATCCCCTTGGGATGGACCTGTCCACTTTATGGACTCCATAATCTTAGATCACCACTTAGGATGAACCTGTCCACTTGGGACTTAATAATGATAATGTAGAAATGCAGATAACATACACATGGAATTTCTGAATAACTCCTTTTATTGTGAAAAATTCGCGGATAAAAATAGTCTTTTGAAAAATGAAAAAACTGCCCTTCAGGCTTAAAAGAAACTGTAGATAATAAAAATTAAATTAAAAGGAAATAAACTGGAAATGAGGAGTGTCGTCGCCCTTGCCACTATCTACTGGTAGTACTTCTTTAGGTGCTCTATGTTCCATGGGTGATGCAACTTTTGCCCGTCTAGTGTCTCTAGGTGGTAGGTTCCCTTCCTATGCCATGATGCAACTCTGTATGGTCCTTCCTAGTTAGGTCCTAGCTTCCCTTAGGAGATGTCTTTTGTGGCGCCCATCACCTTTCTTAAGACAAGATCTCCAACCTGGAAGTCCCTATGTCTGACCCTGGAGTTGTAGTGCTTGGCCATGAGGTCTTGGTATCGTGCTAACCTTTGCTCAGCCGTTGCTCTGACCTCGTCCACCAGATCAAGCTGCAGGCGTAGTGCTTCATCATTTCTTCCCTTGTCATGGTTTCCTATTCAATAGCTTGTGAGCCCTACTTCAGCTGGAATAACCGTGTCGCTTCCATATGCTAGTCAAAACGGTGTTTCTCCTATAGGTATCCTTACCGTCATCCTGTATGCCCATAAGACGCTTGGCAGTTCCTCCGGCCATATACCATTTGCCCCCTCGAGCCAGGTCTTGATGATCTTGAGCAAGGACCGATTTGTGATCTCAACTTGTCCATTGGCCTGAGGGTGGGCGAGAGATGAGTAGTGATTCTTGATCCCTAGTTGGAATGCGTTGTTGTCGAACTGCTTCCCGTTGTCTGAGACCAGCACTCTGGGTATACCGTACCTGCAGACGATGTTCTTCCATACGAAGCTTCGTACACTTTTCTCCGTGATGGTGGCTAGTGCTTTGGCTTCCACCCATTTGATGAAGTATTCTATACCGACCACTAGGAATTTCAGCTGTTGAATTGCTGTTAGGAATGGACCTATGATGTCCAACCCCTACTGTGCGAAAGGCCATGGGGCCGTTAATGGAGTGAGTTCTTCAGCTGGCTGCCGGATGAGGTTGGCAAACCTCTGGCACTTGTCACACACTTTAACATCAGCAGTGGCATCCTTCTACATGGTAGGCCAATAGTATCCCGCCAGGATTAGTTTGTGCACTAACAATCGTAACCCAGAATGGTTCCCTTAGACTCCTTCGTGGACTTCTCGCATTACATAGTCAGCCTCCTTTGGGATGAGACACCTCAGATACGGTCGGGATAAGCCCCTTTTGTATAGAACGCCTTTAATCAAAACGAAGCGTGCCGCTTGAACCTTCAATTTCCTTACAGCTTCCTTGCCATCAAGCAACACGCCGTCCTTCAGGTAAGAGATTATTGGCATCGTCCAATAGTTCCCGGAACCTATCTCCTGCACACTAATGCCGTCTATTAATGGTGAGTTTTGAACGAAGGATAGTACCCGACGAGGGATGAGCATATGCTCCGCTGAGGCAGTTTTGGCTAGACAGTCGGCATGCTCGTTATCTGAACAAACTTCACTTCGAGGTTGTTAACCCGATCCTTCACTTGCTCAAGGTAATTTTTAATCCATTCATTCTTGCATTCATAGTTGCCATTAACCTGGTTGGTTACTACTTGGGAATCGCAGTAGACGACCATATTTTCAGCTCCTGCCGCCTTGGCGAGATCCAGCCCCACTATCAGAGCTTCGTACTCTGCCTTGTTATTGGTCATAGGAAAATCTAGACGGGTCATGCATTCGACCGTATCCCCTTCCAGGCTATGGAGTACCACACCCGCTTCGCCTGCGTGCCTGTTGGAAGATCTGTCCACGTGGATGCACCATTGGGGGCTCTCTTCTGCCCCCTGGCCTTTCGCGAGAGTGAATTCTGTGATGAAGTCAGCAATAACTTGTCCCTTTATAGCCGTACATAGTTGGTATTGAATGTCAAATTTGCTCAACTCAATTGCCCATAGTACCATCCGTCCAGCGGCTTCAGGGCTGCTCATTGCTCTTCGAAAGGGCTTGTCTGTTAGGATAATCACAGTATGTGCCTGGAAGTATGGCTTGAGCTTCCGGGCTGCAGTTACTAATGCGAAAGCGAGCTTTTTCATTGGGTTGTACCTCTCTTCCGCTCCTCAGAACGCTCAGCTTGTGAAATATACTAGTTTCTACACTCCGTTCTTTTCTCTAACCAAGGCTGTGCTGACAGCAGCGGAGGAGACGACTAGGTATAGGAACAATGCTTCCCCTAGCTTCGATGGGCTTAGTAATGGCGGGGAAGAAAGATAAGCCTTCAGGTCTTCAAAAGCTTGCTGACACTCGGTTGTCCATTCAAATGCCTTCTTCAGTGTACGAAAGAAAGGCAGGCACTTATCCGTTGCTTTTGAGACGAACCTATTTAGGGCAGCTACCTTACCGTTTAGGCACTGTACTTCTTTTACAGTCTTCGGTGGGGCTAACTCCATTATGGCCTGTATCTTAATCAGGTTGACCTCAATACCCCTTTGGGATACCATGAACCCCAGGAATTTTCCTGCCGTCACCCCAAATGCACACTTGCTTGGATTCAGTTTCATGTTATAAAATCGAAGGGTGTCAAAGGTTTCTTGGAGGTCGTTCAAGTGGTCGTCCTCCCGTATGCTCTTTACCAACATATCATCTACATAAACTTGCACATTCCTCCCAATCTGATGTGCAAACATTTTGTTCATCAGCCTTTGATACGTAACGCCCGAGTTCTTGAGCCCGAATGGCATCACTTTGTAACAGAAGAGGCCCTGGCTGGTGACGGATGAAGTCTTCTCTTGATCGGCCTCATCCAGCTTGATTTGGTTGTAACCAGAGAACACGTCCATGAAACTTAGCAGCTAGTATCTTGCTGTAAAGTCCACCAAGATGTCAATCCTTAGGAGAGGATAGCTGTCCTTGTGGCAGGCCCGATTTAGGTCCATGAAGTCCACACACATCCTCCATTTTCCATTGGCTTTCTTGACCATCACCACGTTGGCCAGCCAGTCAGGGTAGTATACTTCTCGGATGAAGTCTGCTTCCTATAATTTGCGAACCTCTTCTGCTATAGCCTTGTCGCGCTCTTGCGCGAACACACGTTTTTTCTAGCATACGGGAGAGAAAGAGGGCGACACGTTTAACCTGTGGAATATGACGGATGGATCAATTTTGGGCATGTCCTCATGGCTCCAGGCAAACACGTCCTAGTTTTCCCTTAGAAATGTCGTCAGTGCTTGTCGGATTGGCGGGCTAGCCAAAGTACCGATTCTGGTAATCCGATCAGGCTTGGTGTCGTCAAGGAGAACTTCTTCCAATCCTTCCACTGGTTCTGCCACTGTCCGTAGCTCTTCTATACACATAGTCTACAAATGATCGTCCATTTCCAGCATAGCAATGTAGCATTCGCGCACTGCTACTTGATCTCCTCGTACCTCTCCTACCCCATACTCTATTGGGAACTTGATCATCAAATGGTAAGTTGAAGTTACGGCCTTCCATGAATTCAAAGTAGGACGACCTAATATGGCATTGTAAGCGGATAAACAGTCTACAACCAGGAACATGACATCCCTGGTGATCTGCTGTGGGTAATCTCTGACTGTTACGGACAAAGTGACTACTCCTAGGGGGTGTACCCTTATTCCTCCGAATCCGACAAGTGGCGCGTTAACAGGAATCAGCCGTTCCCTATCAATCCTCATCTGCTGGAACGCTGGGTAGTAGAGGATGCCAACAGAGCTCCCATTATCCATAAGGACTCGGTGGGTGTTGTAATCCCCCACCCGAATGTTAACCACGAGCACATCGTCGTGTAGGTGGTGAAGACGTCTAGCATCTTCCTCTGTAAACTCAATGACAGGGTTGTCAATCTGTGCCATCTTCGGGACGAATCCCATCAACTAGACGTTTTGAACCATCCGTAGGTAGGTTTTGCGTGCCTTCTTGGATGAGCCAGATGCCGGGGTTCCCCCTATGATCATCCTTATGTCTCCTAGTGAGGGTTTAGGATGCTTATTTTCTCTCCAGGCAGGTGGTTCTTGGGGCTGGTCCGTCCTTTCCATACCGATGAACCTCTGCAACTTTTCTTGCCTAATAAGGGCTTCTATCTGCTGCTTTAAGTCATAGCAGTTAGATGTGTCATGACCGTGGTCATAGTGGAAACGACAGTACTTGTCTCTGGATCTGTTGCTAGGGTCTCCCTTCAACTTGCCAGGAAACGTTAGGGCTCCTTCGTCCTTGATCTACATCAGGACTTGATCAATCGGGGTGTTCAGCGGGGTGAAGCTGGCAAACCTTCTGGTTGGAGGCTTAGAGCGTCTATCTTCCCTTCTATCTCCTGTCCTCGCTATCTTTCGGCCCCTATCCTGTCGTGGTTCCTCCTGTCTTTCTCTCTTCTTGGGCTTCTCTTGGCGAGCCAGCAGTGCATCTTCTGCGTTCATGTACTTAGTAGCCTTGTAGAGTACATCCGACATAGTCTTTGGGTCGTTTTTGTATAAGGAAAATAGAAACTTACCCTTCTGTAGCCCATTCGTAAATGCGGCCACAAGTATCTTGTCGTCAGCTTCGTCAATTTAGAGTGCCTCCTTGTTAAAGTGGGCTATGTACGACCTCAGCGTCTCGTCCTCCCGTTGCTTAATGCTCATCAAGCATGCAGTGGACTTCTTGTATCTGCGTCCCTCGATAAAGTGTGAGGCAAATTGGGCGCTTAACTCCTTAAAGGTACTGATAAAGTTGGGCGTCAACCTGCTGAAGCAAACCTTTGCAAGACCCTTCAGCGTAGTGGGGAAGGCCCTGCACATGATCTCGTCTGCCACTCCTTGAAGGTGCATCAGGGTCTTGAATGATTCCAAATGATCTAGGGGATCCTTTGATCCGTCATAGCTCTCCACCTGCAGCATGCGGAACTTTGGTGGAAGGGGGAACAAAGTGACGGTCGCAGTGAATGGCGAATCAATTCGATGGACCAAGTCGTCGAGGTCGCTTGACACCCGTCCTCTGAAGGTGTTCATCATGAAGTCCATCCGTTCCTTCATCATCTGCATCTCCGCAACCATGTGAGGAGGAGCCGTATCTGTAGCGGACGAACGGCTTATGTCCTGTCGCTCTGGTCTGCTTGGGGCATTGCTACCTTCCAGCCCCTCTTGGTACCTTCTCTCAGCGCTAGTGCCTTTTTGGTCCTCCTCTTGAGTGTTCAGCCCCACGTTCTTTTGGCGCAGCTGCTCTTCTAGATCATGGTTCTGCTTGGTGAGGCGTTCTACGGCAGCAGCGATAGTTTGAACCTGTCTTTCAAGGGTGGCGGTGCGTGGTTCGTCTCCTTGAACATTGTTGGTGGTCGCTATCGAGTGAGTGAGCACCATGCAACTCTTTGTCTGGAAAACGGTAGTATGGCTTACGAGTCCAAACTTCTTTCCTACAGACGGCGCCAACTAATGATGCCGAAAATCGTCAGTAAGTCACACAATCCTCACGTGCTTAAGACAATACCTGCATAACACAGAACAAGAAGACCTTAGGAGAGTACTAGTGTGGTACCGGCCAAAGACCCTCTGAAGCTTAAGTTAGAAAACTTCTCACAGCTCTAGAGTGCCAGAGCTGGGTAAATCGTGCGTACCTTGATTTGTGAGGGCTTCAGGGTTTTTATAGTAGTGTAGAACCGACCTTTTCCTTTCTTGGGGAAGGGGAACTTTTCCTTATAAGGAAGATCCTCATAAAAGCACTCATTTTACGGGATCCTTTCCATATAATGATTTTGTTGATTAGGGTTAATCGTGAGGCACAAGATATTTCCTTTTGAAGTTTCTTGAGGACTACTTAAACCATGTGGATGTCACATGACCTTGCCGCCGTCCACATTGTATCTGTCCACTTCCTCATCCGTCCTCTTCTATACACGCTCCCCGTCTTCTTCCATCTTCTTGATCACAAGCTAAAGGTACCGTCGCTCGTGACTAATTCAGTAGAATGAGACCGTCTACATCTATTTCACCCTCTTCAGCAGGAATAAGGTTGTAGTTCGCAATGCCAATGGGGAAGTGTTAGCGGCCTTATCTGAGAAAATCCCCTATCCTTTTTCAGTGGAGGTTCTTGGGGTTTTAGCTACAAGAAGGGAAGCTCAGTTTACTGTGGAATTGGGCATTCAACAATCTGTCTTTGAAAGGGATTCTGTGGTGGTGTGTAACGCTCTGAAATCGGCTGATTTTGATCATTCCTCAATTGGCTAGTTTGTAAAAGACGTTTTGTTAGTCTGGATGAAGCATGTTCCACCTGACATTTCTAAGTTTGTTGTTTCTGATTCTTCAGCTTCTTAATAATATTGCATAGTCTGATCTGTTTGAATCATTTAAAGCTTTTTATGTAGCATCTTATATTCTCATAGAACCTGAACATGTAAGCACTACCCTCCTAATAAGCTTGTTGGATTATTAGATGCATAAAAAAAAATTTGATAGGATATGCTTTGAACATGCATTATATTGTTACATTTAGTAATAGCGTTTTTACTTAGACCAGATTATTTTATGATTTGTTTGGATGAATGTAGTTTAATAGAATGATTTAGATATCAATTTGCGTTTAAAATTACTTAAATTGAGTAAGAAATAACAAATTATTTCCCCAATCATAACTTGTAACAATTTATATTCAGTCATTTATAATAACAATTGTTTTTGGGAAAAGGCCAAAAAAAAAATTTAATAATAAAAAAACTCAAATCATAACGTGTAAAATCTTTCTTTTAATAATAAACGTATTACAATTTACAAAAGAACAACAATATCCAAGAAATATATGAATTCTCTCATACTTTAAGTGCTTGGAAAAAGGCCAAAAGTTTTTAGCCTTTTGTCTTCTTACTTTTAACTTTTTTTTTTTTTTAAAAAGTTAATTTTTTGTTTTTTTATCACTCTTAATATGAAAGTTACCAAAAATTTTATCTTTTAATAAATACTATGCAAATAAGCTAGTGAAGTTAGTCACAAGTGCCCTAATTTGATTTTTTTTTTTTTTTTTTTTTTTTCTATCCTACAGAAAAATTACTATGTAATACTAAAAATAAGTAAATAAAAACATAATTTACAAAAGCCTGTCCAAATAAAAAATATCTTGACATATACCACTTTCGAAAGTTTAAAATTCCCCTAGTACGTCCCCGTACCCCTGGTGTAGGCAGAACCTCCTTTACCGCTTTCGAAAGTTTAGAATTCCAATCCTTGCGAAAATAGATGACTGAGAATTCTTAGGGTCTTATAAATTAAGGTTCAAGAGCCCCTCACACTTAAACCCATTAAATTAAAGAAGGCGAAAATACACTTTTGGTCCTTATATTTTGTGCATATTTTCATTTTGGTCCCTAAATTGATTTTGCACCTACCACAGTTCCTGAAATCAAAAAATCGTTTTCGTTTTGGTCTCTGTCGTCAATCCACTAACAGAAAAATCTTACATGGCAAACGGAGTGCATACGTAGAATATTAGTGCTAACGTGGCTAATAAAATAATATTAAAAAAAATTATTTGGCTTTTAGAAAATGACACATCAGCATTTTAATTAATAAAAAAAATTTCAATTTAAACCAAAAAAATTAAAAAAAAAAAACTATTTTTAATTATAAAGATTGAGAAAAAAATTTATAGCAATTTTTTCAATTTTTTCTTGAACTTTCTTAAGAAACAAACACTAAATTAACACTCCTTCTCACTCTATGTTGGTGTTTATGTTTGTATAATTGTATCTATTTCATTTTTCTTCTTTCTTTTAAGATAAACCAAAAAACAAAAATCAAAACAAAAATAAATTAATAAATAAAGGCGTAAATGCACTTTTAGTCACGACATTTTGACTGTTTTCTATTTTGGTCCCTACATTTTAATTTTACCACTTTTAGTCCCTAAACCAATTAACGCGTGTTATTTTCGTCCTTTCCGTCAGTCAACCGACAGAAATAGCTGAGATGGCTGCCGAAGGAATTAAAATATTATAAAAAATGTCACATCACCCATGACACATCAGCATATAAATTTAAAAAATTAATTTATTAATTTTAACTAAATAATAAAAATAAAAACAGAATTAAAAACTAAAATTCACATGAATTAAGATTGTTCTTCATGTTCTTCAGATTGTTCTTCATTTTACAACTTGTTTTTCATATTCTTCCCAAATCAAACCCAGCAATCAAGAACTCAAACCCATCACAAGAACACAAACCCAGCAACCCAGGAACTCAAACCTAGATCACTAGGACATAAATGAAAACAAGAAGAAAAAACTCAAATTCAACACCTCAGAGATCATCAAACCCAGCACACTATTCTCTCATCTCAACCAACCCAAAATCTTGATTTGTTATACTCTTCCAAATTACAACTCTTCAAAAAAATAATTCACACTTACTTCAATTCAACAATCCCAACAGAACCCATTTTCTAAAACTAAAAACATAATTGTTCATTACTATCCCCAATTAACAAAATAATCCTAAAATCTAACAAAGACCCAGAAAAAATCTTTGTGCAAAAATAAATAAAAGGAAGAAATTGGGCTTGCTTGGAAACAGTTACAGTTCAACTGTTTGATAGCGACTTCGATTTTGGAATCAGAAACCCTAACGAGGCCTCTGAGGACGCACCTAAACCCACCTTCCCCAATCAACAACGACCTGCTAAACCCTCTGGTCGCCGATTTCAGCTCCGAGAAGCTGAACACTCGCAGATCGTTGGCTCGGCGCTGACTTAGGAACTCATGAAACACGGCCGAGTCAAAAAAGTCTCCACCACCTCCGAGTCGCGAGTCGTCGTTGTAGTTGTTACTGCTGCTGCTGTTGTCAAACTCGGAGCGTCTAGTGTCCAGCGTGGCACTGACGGTGGAAGCCACGCTCAGGGAACGCATCAACGACACCTTCGACAAGGCCCTCAGAAAGATGACTACGAGGGCACCGTCCTCGTCGTCGTGTCGCTCGCCATTGTTGAAATGGAAGCATTTCTGTTTTTTTGTGTTGTTTTTTGTGTTTTTGCTTTTGTGGTAGATCCGATGGTGCTGGGTTTGATGATCTCTGAGGTGTTGAATTTGGGTTTTTTCTTCTTGTTTTCATTTATGTCCTAGTGATCTAGGTTTGAGTTCTTGGGTTGTTGGGTTTGTGTTCTTGTGATGGGTTTGAGATCTTGGTTGCTGGGTTTGATTTGGGAAGAATATGAAGAACAAGTTGTAAAATGAAGAACAATCTGAAGAACAATCTTAATTCATGTGAATTTTAGATTTTAATTATGTTTTTTTTTTTTTTAGTTAAAATTAATAAATTAATTTTTTTAATTTATATGCTGATGTGTCATGGGTGATGTGGCATTTTTTATAATATTTTAATTCCTCCGGCAACCACCTTAGCTATTTCCATCGGTTGACTGACGGAAAGGACGAAAATAACACGCGTTAATTGGTTTAGGGACTAAAAGTGGTAAAATTAAAATGTAGGGACCAAAATGAAAAAAAAGTCAAAATGTAAGGACTAAAAGTACATTTACGCCATAAATAAATTGTATAACTCTCTCTTAGTCTTTGTGTTTGTTATCTGTTTCTTTTTCTTCTTTCTTTTCAGATGTAGGTCATGACTTGCTCTCTCTCTCCCTTTTGGTGCGTGTTTGTGTTTGTATATTTCTTTATCTTCTTTCTTTAAAGGCCACAAAATTGATTACCAAAATTAGGAGGCAGAGGTTGCTCGACGAGTTCCCAATTCCGATAATCAAACGACTTGGGGCGAAATGGCGAGGTGGACAAACTAACTGGTTTGGATCGAACGGCAGAAACCATTAGGTTTGATTATTGTAAGGATTGGGACGAGTGCAAGAGCGAGGGCGAGAGCGAGGGCAAAGCTCACAAGCTCGGCCTTTCTTCTCCACCAAGCGGCGCCGCCGATCTACCCGTCACTCTCTCTAATCTCATTTCTGCTCAAAACCTTACACTTGATCTAACCATGCATCATGGTAGTGGCTTCTGTCTCGACCAACGACGAGCAGATCAAGGGGCTGATCTTCAAGGTTTTGATTATAGAGGCCATGGAGTCTTGATGCGGAGAAAATGATGTGAAAATTTTCTCTCTTTGGTCTCTCTTGGGTCAATTGGGTCCGATGATGATTTTGGCTTGGATTCTTGTTTAATGAATTTGGGCAATTGGGTTATGTTGATGAAGCTGGGCAATTGTGATGAATTTGGGTTGATTTGGGTTGCGTTGATGAAGTTGGGTGATTGTGATGAATTTGGGCTGATTTGGGCTTCATGATTGGAATGGGTTCATTCTTCCTGCTAGTATTTAATTTAATTTAATTTTTTTCTCCTCTTTTTTTTCATTTGTGTTCCTGTGATCTAGGAAGTTTGAAGAACATGAAGAACAAAATGTAATATTCTTATGAAAAATTAATGAAAAGTAACAAAAAAAAATTTTAATAATTAAATTAGATTTAAGGTTTTTTTAATTTAATTTATTTTTTTGTTAAAATTTTCTAAGATGGCTTTTTTAAAAAATATTAAAATACTGATGTGTCATTTAAAATATATCAACTAAAATATTTTATTAGCCACGTCAGCATTTACTGTACAAATAGGTCAACATTTACTGTACAAATAGAACAGTCCATTTACCACGTATGATTTTTCTGTTGATGACAAGAACCAAAACGAAAACAATTTTTTGATTTCAAGGACTGAGAGGCACAAAATCAATTTAAGGCCAAAATAAGAATAAGCCAAAAATGTAAAGACCAAAAATGTATTTTCACCATTAAAGATATCATGCATCAAGAGCATATAAAATGGGTTGTGTTCACGCATCTTCCCGACGTTTGGAGCCTATCAGTGAGAGGTCAAACAGTCGATCCAAGTGAATTTGGTTTCCAGCCCTAGGCCTGATTCAATGACCATCAATTGTTTAAGGTCCCCCCCCAAGGAATCTATAGCATTCACTGAAGCACTTTAGTCACAACGTGATAAATTATTAAAGTTAAGTTACTTTCTATCCAAAAAGGAAAAGTCAAAAGGTTATCTATAATATGTCATACATTGAAGACCGCTCACTACTAGAACTTCAAAAGGTTTTGTATAATATGTCAGACAACTGTGTTTAAAAAAACACAGATGGGAGATACATTCTAAACTTCCCATGGAAAATGCTGCCAGCTTCAAGTAAACCACGTATGGCTGGCAACCCTCATATTATAAGATACATTCTAAACTCCCCATGGAAAATAATGCCAGCTTCAAGGAAAACATGATAGCCCCGGAAACCATCTTCTCAGAAACACAATTCAAACACACCCTAGAACTTGAAATCCTTCTTCTTCGACTTACCTTCCTTTTCTTGCATCTTCCGCTTCCTTTTCTTCTCATTCTGCACAAATAACATCTCAAAATTAAACATTAACGGAATAAAAATAAAAATCATAAACATCTCATCCTGGTAAGTACATCTTACCCAACCCACCCCTCCCCCTCCCCTCCTCCCCCCACGTGGGGGTGGCACCACAGCCCAATAAGGCGCCTTTTTGTCAAAATTTCCCTTGAGAAGCCCCAATTTTCAAATCAAATTAGTGAAGACATAATAGGCTCACCTCCGCAACCATGTCACTGAAATCCTCCCGCTGACTACGCTGCTTCTCTTCCTCTCTTGCTTCCTCATACCTATGAAATGAAACGAAGTTGGGAACTCGTTATGCCTTTAGGGAACATTGACATTAACAATAACATATAGGAAAATGTTACTTACTTAGCCGGCAAAACATTCTCCATGGCTTCCAACTCTTCTGGTTGTAGAGTTACATCCACCTTATCTGATTTCTGACCTCTAAGCAGATCAACCTGAAAGAATATGACCATATCAGGCATCAGCAAATTATGCTCCTACATAGTGATAAATCAAGACCTAATTGTTGGAAAGTGAACCAATTACCGGAGTTCTAGTGCAATTACCAAATACTCTACATCAAGTTTACACATCTGTCACTGAAACCTTCCAATTAGGTTGCTCTGTAAGTAACTAGAGGCCAGGGGGTTCTTGTACTATACAATTCATGTGCAAAGGCCAAAACTTAGGTTGAAATAAAAGTAAAAAATTCAGAATTCAACTATTTCATGTAGCCCTTTGTTTTTCAACATTAGTTACCATTCTCTAGCTCACGTAGAGTCATAGTACAAAGCCCATTCCTTCAACGATAAGCCTTTCTAAAAGCCTTCTATATGCAGGGTCTCCATAGGTTACACCTATAAGAACCTGCATATATACTTTGCTTGTGCTATTTATAATCGTTATTGGTTTAAGCAGATATCTCATTCTCAATCTCAAATTTTCACATCTTATATCACTACAACAAAGGAAAATTAATTGTTGACCAGACTCATAAACTTAAAGAATGAGTTATCATTCTATGCGCTTTTCTTTATAAGAGTTTTCATCATTCTATGCTGCTAAAGCTTAAATCAAGCACACCAGCTTCTTCAAGGGGGAAAAAACCAAATGATTAGTTTGGAAAAGTAACCATTTGTGTTACTAATATCAACAACTTGCTTGCAGAAGACACATTCTTACCCTCTTGGCAGTTGCCTTGTCTTGGGTGCCAGAGTTAACCACATATCTGTAGGCACAAAGGTAGATCAAAACAAATTTAGAGACATAAAATCAATAAGATAAATAAAAAATACAACCAAAAAGAGAATAATGTAAAACAAGAAGATTGCATACGTGTGTGTTGTTCCAAGCAAAGTACCAGGGGCAATTTTCTCTTCTTTTTCTTCAAGTACCTTCATAAAACACAAAAATAAGACAAAGTTCAGATAATGTCATCCATTGGAGCATTAAATACAAGGAAAAAGTTAATATAAGAACCAGAATCTTGAATCACAAATACTAACTTGGTAAAGTGGCCGCTCAGTGTCCTTTCTCTGCTGCTTTCGAAGGTCAATAACATCAGGTGTCTCAACACCAGTAGGAGTGCTGGTAAAGAAGAAAGGAATTAAAACATGGAAAATGCAAAGTACAATACACGAGTCCAACAATGATCTATGTTACAAATTTGCTTCAAAAATGTGTAGAGCCCTAGCCAGAAAGAGCTGAGGAACCTAACCATAAAACCTTCGAGAACACACTAATGTGAGAAAATGCATGTCATGAACAGGAATCAAGAACACTGGTATTGAGAGAAAAAAATACCTTGAGAGACTATCTACAGATTGAATGCCAGCCTCTAAGTCCTCTTCCTCAATCAGTTCTTCCTCTTCCTCTTCCTCCTCTTCTTCTTCCTCTTCCTCCAAATCACCCCAATGCTTGGTCTTATCAACTGGTTCTTCCTAAATGATGAAGACAGCACATAATTAAAGCAATCATAATATTCTATAATCTAAGGGTAAACCACTCTCACATCTGACCAGCCAATAATTTAAATTGGAAGCAAAAATTTGATTTGACTTCGAATTTGATGCAGCCAACATTTTGCTACAGCCAACTTTGACAGCTTCAGATATAAAAACTAAAAACACAACTGAAATTTTAATCACAATAAGAATAACTCATATGTGAAAGTACCTCATAATTGGGCTGTTCTTGTTGCTGAACGCCAAATACATCTCCATACAAAGGACGTCCAAACTATATTCACAAACAGGGAGAAGTGAACTTGTTAAAACACTGATTACACTTATAAAAAAACCAACGTACATAGAGAACAAAAGGAAACAAGAGGAAGATATCAAGGTTAGGAAACTTACTTCATCAACAGGAGGCTTGCCCCAGCCACCAGGATGGTAACCAAAGCTAGCTCCAAGAGGGATAGGAGCATTCAGCCCAGGAATTTTCAGATGTGGGTATGATGGTGGAGGACCATATCTCTGGAAGAAAATCAACCGTTAACAAAATATAAAAATGGTAACACACACACACACTCTACCAAGCGCAAGATATTCGGTATTATGACCTGCATATTGATGAGCCATGGGGGAGGAGCACCCTCTGGCATTCCAAGGGCTTCTTTTAGTTCTTGCGACAGCATGCCTGGCTTCATTTCCCTTAACTTCACCTGAATACCACAAAACACGCACACATACAAACAATGTGAATAACAGCTAATATTATTAAATACCAAAAATTACACTTTTGTTTTTGTTTTGTCGATATAAATATAAGCTACAATTGTTACCTATCAAAAAAAAATATAAGCTACAATTTTTAAATCTAAAAACTCCAAAAAATACAATTGAGAAAATAGAAAGAAAACATCAAAACACATGTATATCAATTTACTGTGTGTGTGTGTGTGTGTGTGTGTGTGCACGTGTGAGATAGAGAGAGATCAATATAAGAAATACACCTCAAACTCTTTGCCTTCATGGTACAAATCTCCAAGAGTTGTAAGCTTTGGTTTTGTTTGGTATTTAAAGAATGCATCATGGAGAACCTAACAAACAGAAATCACACACATTGATTAGACAGACAATAATCATTCTGAACATAAACTGCAGCAAGACATGCAGACAAAAGAATCGCAAAATAGTTGGGTAGGGTAAATTACAATAAATAAATAAATATTAAATTTAAAAAAAATACAACAAAAAAAAAGGTGAGACAAACCTGATAGTCAATATCCATTTTTCCCATCTTTGGTTGCATCCGCTCTCGTTGCTTCTGCTTCAACTTCTTACTGTCCTCTTTTTCAATGTAAGCCTGTATGAGACAACACAGAAACAGTGCAACAGGTCATTAGCAGCATTACCAAGATGCACATTTTGGTAGATGAATCATCATAAAACTCAGACCAAAGAAAAAGAAGAAAAAAACCAAGATTTTAGATCTTACAAATCGGTGTTAAATGTGTAGGTCTAATGAGGAGAAAATGGATAATTTATTTCTAAATAGTGATATCGCTTGGGAAATGTGGTATCTTATGTTTCACTTGTTTGGGGCTAGGTGGGTCACACCAAAAACAGTGTTTGAGTTACTGGCATGTTGGAAGGGACACTTTGGCAAAGAGCATAATATTCAAATTTGGAAAGCCCTTCCTTCATGTTGGAGTGAACGGCACACAGTTTTGAGGGGAGTGATTTTTATATGTAAAACTTCTATTCTTAAAAGCACTCTACGATTTGAAGACAGCCATCTCTTCCAAAAAATTCATGGAGTCCTTTGACCTTTTGAGTTTTAGATTTTAATTGTTTGGGTCATTCTCTTGAATACATCCCATGTACAAGGGCCATGCTCTTTTGTGCATTTTTAATGTATTTATTACTTATCCAAGAAAAAAAAAATTAAAAGATATAGCTAAGACTCAAAACACCAGGAGAAGTTTCAAGATTTAACAATAGAAACACAGCTACAAGGACCATGGAGATGGGAAAAAAAAGTAACAGGTAAAAAAAAAATTAATAATAATAATAATAATAATAATAACAATAATAATAATAATATAAAGTCAAAAACATCCAACAATGAAAATTTGTTGACAAGATAAAGGTAGCCGTACAGTACACAAAGATGATTTTATTATTCCTCATCTCAGAAAATCATGAAGATAAAAATATTATTAAAAAAAAAAAAAAAAAAAAAATTAACTGCAAAGATTGCATGAAACTGTACTTACCTGTCTGATTTTCTCAATTCCTGTTGCCGCAATAAAATCAGGAAGCTGAAATGGCTGTTTCTCAATACCACGCTTGCCCTGCAAAAAAGAATACCCAATGGCCGATGAGACACAAGTAATTGCACTAGCAAAATAGAATGATAATTCTGCAGTAGTAAAAAATTTTCAAATTTAAGAGGAATTCAGCCCGAGCATTAGGCACAATGGAAAGTCATCTGTAAATTCAAAACAGATTAATTAGCAACTCAAATTTAAACAAATCCCCAACATATATCATGCAAAAGTACTCTGTTATAAAACTAAAAAAATTAAATTTCTCCCATATATGGCTTCATACAAATATCTATGCCCTCCCACCCACACTAGCAAATACATAAACAAAGAAATCAATTAAGGGTGCCCATTGCCAAACACCTACAAGTCCAGGCTCCATGATTGTCACAGCAGCTCCCCTGCAAGAACCACATATATACATATAAGAGAAACCTTATCGACTTGATCTTCCTACACCCTATTCTCTAAATCCCACAGGTTCACTATTTCCACAAGTCATGCATGCACATTTTAATTTTTAACCCATTAGTCTTCAATTCTAGTGATGCTTACTAACCTGCAAAAATTTACGTTTCTGACACCAATGCCTTGGGACAGGCACAGTGTTCCTGTATGATTTCAAAAACACCAACAACTTCGGGTCTGCAGAGGTTGCATCCCACACCTGGAAATGAATAAAATGTATATAAGCACAGAAAAATAACGTGAAGAATAATAAGTAGAAACAACAAAGCACAAGCAAATATCCCTACCTCAACAACATCAGGCCTTGAGCAAATTTGCTTCAGTTCAGCAATCTTCATCCGCCGTTGTAGCTGAAAGACAAAAACAGAAATCCTTTAGTCTTTTAGGACAAACTGTTGCAATCATAACGACTATATGAAACTATACAAAATATCGATTGATATATTTATTAACAAGTCATATATACCTTCTTCTTCTTGTTTGACACGCCTTTCTCTTTTTGTGGGTTATCCTGTTCTTCCTCTTCTGAGTCTGAGTCGGCCTTCTTGGTTGAGGCTGCGTTTTCGGCAGACTCATCCTTATTATCATTATCCTAAATGGGTAGAATAATTAATGCATCATGTTAGGCTCATACTTCTCCCAGCAGAAAAATAGAATAACTTTAAAGTCAATATTACATAAAAAGAAGGGACGGGGGAGGATTCCTTTAACCTGAGTAGCAGTAGTTTCACGGAAACTGAATTTGCTAAAAATCTTTCTAAATTCTTCAT
This sequence comes from Notholithocarpus densiflorus, assembly GCA_030021035.2. Classification (NCBI taxonomy): domain Eukaryota; kingdom Viridiplantae; phylum Streptophyta; class Magnoliopsida; order Fagales; family Fagaceae; genus Notholithocarpus; species Notholithocarpus densiflorus. Next base: position 4,404,240 of record JARYZH020000024.1, on the reverse strand, counting down.
CCATTCCATCATCAAGCTCAGCAGGCTCTGGGACATACTCCACTTCAACTTGCGGAAATGTCTACAAATTTCCAACATATAAGAATAAGAGAAACAAACATGTTCAAAACCATGTAACAGAACTACCTGATTTATAATTCATTGGACAACATGAATATGGGTATTATATTTATAAGATCTTAATACTCTTTTTTCAAGCTAATGCAAAACCAGCTTAAATTGAAAAGGAAATTCATCTTATCTTATTCAGTTTTTCTTCTCTGGTAATGTGAAAACTAAACCTAAATAAACTCTCAATTAAACTCCATCAGAGAGAGGGAGAGAGATTACTTCCAGTTCTATCCAGATTTCAAATATCCAAATAGAAAGTTTTACCCCCATAAATGATTACACCTTAAAGAGTTCAAGCTTATATTCCTTTTTCTTCGAGTTCAAGAACAATTACTTCATTGCTCAATTTCAAAGATATTCGTGAAATATATTCTTTAATTTAAATAGTTTTTAACAAATCTCATCAAGTGCTAGTTTACTATAATCTTTCTATCGTTTTCCTTCGGTTTCTAAACAAACAAAGAAAGCAGGAAATAAATCACAAAGAAAAACTCCATGCTCCACTCAATTCAGCACACATAAAAAATAAATAAAACCCTAACTTCAACTATCAAAAACCAAAATCCACAAAACATTAAGCATTTTTGCTATCACAGATTCCAATATCCCATACAAAAGAAAAAAAAGAGAAGAAACCTGTTGAGGATCGTTGGAATCAGCGTCGCTGGAGGGGGCTTGGGAGGGCATGGAGTTCTTCTTCTGCTTACGGCGGCGACGACGTCGTTCGGTATCGCGGGACTTCTTGGTGGGGTTAGGGTTAGGGTTAGGGCTAGGGTTAGGGTTAGAGGACAGATCTCCATTGGCAACGGCGCCGTTGGAGAGTAGTAGAGTTTCCGCAGCCATAATTATAACTTCCTTCCTTCCTCTCCTCGCTTCGCTTCACTTCACTTCACTTCACTCCAGAGAAACGTGAATTTGGGTTTGGGTAACGATGCGAATTCATTCGTATGGAAAGGACTGTGACTTCTGTCCTGTGTCATTCATAATTCATTCATAATAATAATAATAAATGGGCCTTTTTACATATCCATCCGATCCACACTACGGCACGTGTCAATATCTCCGCATGCTGTTTTTTTTAATAAAGTCGGATTTTGAACGCCCATGTATTGATCATCAGTTCAACAAATCTCAGCGTTACTCCAAAGATCAAAATAGCGCAAACGAGTCAAAGCAAAGTTGTTTCGCACGTGCGATGATGGTTTTTTTTTTTTTAAGTTTAATGTAATTTTTCAATTTAAATTTATCTATTATTATATTAGTGAGATCACACCAGAAGAGATTTTTAAGAAACTAAAATTTAATGTGAGATATATTTAAATAGAGAGTGTGCTAATTTTTAAGAAAAATGTTTTTCCTGTAGTTTTTTTTTTTAATTTTGTTGAATTACAATTTTAACCCTTTTTTATTTTTTAAGAATAAGGATTATCTAATTAACTTAGGGGTGTTTTTGACATTTTCTGAAAGTATAACTAACTTTCTGAATCTTCATAATATATAGAGAAGAGATACACATGCTTTTACTTTCACATCTATATATCTATTTTAATAGATAAAATTGAGAGAAAATCCAATTAGATTTCAAATTGGAGTTCAATTAGAATATAATTTTGTGCCAAGTGAGTTAATTCAGTGTAAAAATTGAATTTCAATTAAAATTTAATTTTGCGTCACGTGTCCCATCTAATCAAAGTTTTTTTTTAAATTTTTTGCCAAATGAGTTAATTTAGTGTAGAAAACGAGGAGTCTAATATAAATAAATCATAAAAAAACATAACCATATATCTAACTCTATATATAAAATCAGAGGACGCGAGAGTTTAAATGATCTTATATTTATGAGTCTTTTTTGTATAACTAAAAACAATTCAAATTTATAAGTCATTTATGTAATATACTATGACTATGTACGATCCATTATTAACTAAATTATATATATATATATAAATATATTTGCTTTTTTAAACCAAAGTTTAGAGAAAATACAATTAGAATCAAAATTGGATTTTGCTTTTGTTAGCTTTCCATATAAATTAAATTGTTTAGATTTTTATTGTTATTTTTTCTCTAAACTAATGAGAATATTTTTATACTGTTTCTATTCAGATATTTTGCATGCGAAGATGTACGAACTGAAAATAGCAGACCGGCCCCAAACTACAGACCCACTCATTGAATAGTCTCTGCCCATCTCAGCCCACTTGGCCAAGTTGAGATGGGTTTGGCCAAACATATGAATTAAGTACCCCAAGATATGCCGTGAATAAGAGATAATGCCTTGGGAGAACCTATCTGCCAAGCAATAAACGGCATCAAGCACGAGTTACTAAGAGATCATGTTAACTACAGGAAGTGGGTCCCCTCTAACCAGTGACATGATACGAAGGGACCCACTAATATATGAAATATCCTCTCATCATGACGACCCCACTAAGAAAGGGATATAAATAGGGGACGAAAGGTAGGAGTGAGGGGAGGGGAGAATTAGGGGAAGAGAGAGACATGAGAGTAGTAAGGAAAAGCACATCCCAGGGAGAAGGGAATCCCATTCGGATTTTAGGGAGGGGGCTCGACTGCCTAGTAGCCATCTCGGCCGAGCCAAAAACCAGAGAGTTAGGTGCCAAAGTAACACTAGAACTTCATCAGTTACCTAAGTAAACACTTCTTGTAACTCTCATTGTAGGATATGCCCAACCCAGAGTACAAATAAATTTGGAGCCAAGCCTAAAAGCTTAAGGTTGTTGGGAAAGGACCACGACAATTGACACCGTCTGTGGGAAAATCCTACCACGCTGAAGGTCTAGAGGTGGTGAAGGCAACAACCTGATGGAGGGTCAACATGCAGGAGAGGGGTCTGTGGGCTCTAGTGGAAACTGATCTAGGGGCTCATCTTAGGCCCTTAGGTTGGTGGAGCAAGAGCGTACGAGGGAACGCCGCAGCTACGAGGGACAAATGACTTAGGATGACTCACATGCGACAGCGTCCCAAGGAGAAAGAACACTCTTATACATGCTAAAGGGTTCGAACCATAATGACTGAGACCGCATGCTGGAAAATCTATAAAGGTAGGTTAGAGAGTTGGAGCTAGAGGCAAAGAGTAGGCGCCGAAGGAGGGCTCTTGAGGGGTCGTCCTATGACCATGATTCGGTTTGCAGTCATACTAGGAGATCATCTCACCAAAGTCACTCTTGGTTGTCAAGGGATAGGTCAGACGAGTCCAGGGATAGAAATTTGGTATCACTGAGGAGAGAAAGGGATGGGCACCCAAACGCCACCATGAACGCCATGAGCCAAGCACTATGGAAGATAGCCCGGTCACATTTTTTCTAGGAAATAGAATGCATCGAGATGCCAAAGCACTTCACTCGCCCCCCGTTCATCTATTATAATGGCAAGACGGACCCAATGGAACACATAAGTCATTTCACCCAACTAATGGCACTTTATTCCTAGAATGATAGGCTTTTATGCAAAGTGTTCCTTTCCAGTCTCTACCCCACGATGATGAGATGGTCCAACGGTCTAAAGAAGAGATCCATTCACAGCTTTGTCGAGCTCATCCAAGCCTTTGGAGCCAGGTTTGCGACTTGTAGCCGAGAACCACAACCTATTGACGTGCTTTTATCGATGGCCATGGGGAGTAAAGAGATGGGGGGTCATACTCGGATAGGTATTGGGAGCTGTATTGCAAGATTGGGGGAGACAACGAACATATGGCCATAAGTACTTTCAAACTAGGGTTGCCCCTTAATTCCAAGCTGAAGGATTCCTTAACCATGCAGCCTCCCTAGAACATGCATCAGCTGATGAAGCAAATAGAAGAACATAAGAGACTGGAGGATGATAGGCAACAGAATAAATGGAAGGCCCCTGCGGCATTTCAGTACCAAAAGGAATCCCGAATTAAGGGCTTTCAATAAAGGCCCAAAAGAGAAGCTACGGGGCAAAACCCCATTAGCCTAGCAGAAGGGGTAAACATCACTTTTAAGGAGCCTATAAATAAAATTTTGGAGAAGATCAAGCATGAGTCTTATTTCTGTTGGCCTAGTAAGATGAGCGAAGACCTAGCAAGGAGGAACCAGAATCTGTATTGCACCTATCATCGGGATAAAAGGCATACCACCGAGTAGTGTAAGACGTTCAAGGATTACTTGGAGAAGTTGGTGAAAGCGGGGCATCTAAGGGAATATGTGGTCAGTCAAGGGGGAGTACTACAGGGCAAGCGTCAGGAAGCCGAGGAGGGACAATGCCACCTCCCCTCGGCATCATCGAAGTCATACACGCCACGTCAATTGGGGTCAGCACTAGCCGTTAAAGGGGGATACTTAGCATAACTCCTCAGTAGGAACCGAAGACAGTTAATCATCCCGGGAAAAAGCTCAAGTCAAGTAGGGAAAAGATAGCTTTTGATTACAATGACCTTGAAGGGTTCCTTGTAAAGAGAGTTATAATCGACCAGGGGAGTGGGCACGGAGAGTATGTATCCCAATCTGTATAAAGGGTTAGGTTTGAGAGATGAAGATTACACCAAGTATAATACCCTGCTAGTGGAATTTGACGGGAAGATGGTGATACCCGTAGGACAGATTAAGCTCCTTGTAGTGACAGAAGGGAAGGAGGTGATGGTGAATTTTAAAGTGGTTCACGTATTCTCGCCGTACATGGTGATCCTGGCACAACCATGGATCCATGCCATGAGGGTTGTGCCATCTACGCTGCACCAAAAGATGAAGTTCCCTACCAAGCAAGGAATAGTAATGGTGAAAGGAGATCAGAATGTAGATCGGCAGTGCTTGGTGTTAGGGTTTATGCCCTAAAATCCAATTTATTGGCATGTCATAAAAAATTAAATAGTTTAAGTATATGAGACTATCTATAAATGAACTAATGGGACATTATCTTAGTTCATGAGATGCATAGTATGTGATTTAGTCACAGAAGATATAAATAACAAGTTTTTTGTAAACTTAGAATTTTAGTTCATAGTCGGTGATTAAATTGGGCGTTTCATCTGTGAAGACTATAACATATCAACTACGATGATTTGTCTTGATCATAGAAGTGGAGACTTCTAGTTGGTATGTTGATATGTTTTAAGAGTTAAGACATATTGAACTGGACTGCTGTGAGATTTATTATTTTCCTAACGACTGTCAAATGAATAATAAATCTCACAATTTCTATTTACATCAACTCTAAATCTTGAGAGAATAATGGACTTGATAATGAGATGTGGGTTGTTTTGATATATCAGAAGTGAGATCTATAAGTTACGATCAAAATCTCAGTATGTTGGGCAGCTGCATTTAATGTTGATGGAATATATATTTTCAAGATGGAATTCATAATCTCTTAACGAAGATATAAAATATTCTCTTGAGATAAGTTTAATGGGTTTGATTATTCAGAGTGTTGGGCCCAACCACTTTAGTAAGGAGTTACTAAAGTATATATTTATGAAATTAGATTTCATAAATATATAATGAATAACGTAAAGGATTAAACTGGGTACTCAAAGATTAAGATGTAGTAATCCTCAAAGTGGCAGTCTACATTCATGACTTTGTATTACTACGAATATTTTAATGAAAGGGGTTGTATGTATAATAAAGTCTTGGGATATAATTTATAGATAAGACTTAGAGTGCAACTATATTTATATAGTGGTATTAAATATAGTTAATGATAACTTTGGACTTGTCAAGAGTTGACAGAAAAGCCCAAGGCCCATTGGAGCTAGTGTCTTATTGGTCCCTTTTGGTCCCACTCCAAGCCACATACTAGAGCCCAATTGGAAAGTCCCAAAACGTTAGCCCAATTAAATAATCAGTTGTATATAAGGAGAGAAACATACATAATTTCATAAGTGCTTTTTCATAAGGTTAAGATGAAGATCTTTCATAAGAGAGTTCTTATAAGGAATGAAATGGTTTATATGTGAGTGTTGGACACTCATTATTCTCTACTTGGAAACTGATTAAGAGACCACACATCTTGGGCATTAAGTGGAATTGGAGTGGAGATTAAAAGTCTTCCCAAGAACTTCTGATCTTCGATTTTGAATTTCACCACACCAAGGTACGCATTCTTGTTCTCAAATTCTGAAACTTACATAGTACATGTTATCAATTGCGAATGAAGTAGATCCGTTAATTTTCCGCTGCGCATGCTTTGTATGTGATACAAACATGTAATTTTTCCAACAAATGGTATCAGAACGGTCTTCAATTTTGAATCTGTATAACATGTTTTGTGAGTTTTGGAATTAGAAATTATAGTTTCATATTGTTTGAAGATTATGCATTTAATTTTCTGCATGGTTATTGAAACTATGATTTGATAAAAACTGATATTGATGTTATGATGTTGTTTAAATTTGAATTTAAGTATGTTAAATTGATCTTTAAGACTATAACATCAATGAATTTCATTTTTGATATCATTCTCTGACTATCATGTTCGTATGTTAGTTGTTTGTTCAAGGAAAACCGTAAAAAATTGCTTTGAAAAATTTCTGGAAATTCGTGTTTCATGAGATTCGATCGATCGATTGAAAATCACTTTTCGATCGATCGAGTGAAACAGTGATCAAACTTTCTTAAATAGATTGATTTTCGATTGCGAGTCGATCGATTGAATTTGTTTTTCGATTGATCGAGAGGCAATTTCGATCAATCGAAGAAGTTAGATGGTCAAGTTCGAATTTCTTAATTTTTTCAATCGATCGAGGGGCACATTCGATCAATCGAAAGAAAGAAAATCAGAATTTTTCTAAGTGTTTTCACATAAAGAAAATTTCTATCTGAATTTTGTGTTTTCACTATTTTTCCTTACGCCTTTTTCGCGGGAAGAGTTTAGTCGCGAGATTCTCACAAAAATGCATTTGAAGGAAATTTTGAATATTTTCTAAATGTTTTCAAATGTATAAGGTGTAAGGCAATGTGTGATGTGATTACACATGGTTCTAACTAAAAGACCTAATGAGATTAAAGGTATTAGTTAAATAGAACTCTTAATCCTAAATAGTTTGGGACTCATCTTTTAAGAAACATTCTAATGAAATTGGAATTGTTGTATGATTAAAAGTCTTTAACTTAATTTATTTTAATTAGAAGTTTTAATGAGATTAAAGCTTAATTAAAATGTATATAGTTTCTAATGAGATTAGAATACTTTATCAAATAAGTTAAGAATAGAGTTCTATATAACTAATTTTTGATTCATTAGTGTTTAAGGAATCCTAAATAGTTTAGGACTTCCATTTTAATTAGTGATTCTAATAAGATTAGAGTCTTCAATAAGAGCAAGGTTATTAATTGTGATGGAATCACAATTATTTAAAGAAAAACCCAAATAATGAGTGGGAGTACTGAAATAACCCTTTTGTTAAGTTTATTGTAATGTGAATAGATACCTTGTCTTGACTTCGAGTCTTGCATTCTATACGGAGGGTATTTATTTCACGCATTACAAGATTAAACTTCTCTGTGATAGCGCGAATGTTCGTTACGTTATAGTGATGTGACTTAGTTACATCACAGTGATGTGACTTAGTTACATCACATTGAATTTAAACAATTAAACTTATTTAATGTGTAGGGTTAAAATTGTGATTAGATTACAATGATTTCATGACAATCCACTTGTTTTAAAATTTCTAGTGGGAGAGAGATTCAAGGGTTGATTCTCACGGCCTCTATTGCTGGTTTATAGTAGTGTGATTAGGCACCTCGCCTTGGCATATATGCCTTGCTCCTTTCGGAGGGTGTTTAATTCATGGTACTACAGGTTAAACTTCTTAATGATAGATGAAGTGTGTTTTTACATTGAGAACGACTACGCTTCCGTGGAGTTACTTGGTGACTCACATTGATTCTAGGCAATGGTGTACACTAGACTAAGTGTAATGTTAACCTCCCTTCGGAGCTATGTCATTATTACTTAGAGGCTAAAGGAAAAACGGCAAATTATTTTTGTTTGGTAAGAGTTACCATGATAGTATTAAGAATGAGAATAATTCTCGCCTGATCATAGTGATTGGTATGACCTCACTTCCGAGGAATATTAATTGCGGGATTAGGTTGTCGTTGCACCTAGTATAGTATGGTTTTCGGGTTTCATACTATATGGTTATGGATGCAAAATATAATGTCCTTGTAATTATGTTCACAGTCTCAAAATAAAGTTGTCATTAATTTTGTTTCTTAGCTACTATTTTAATTGAATCACATTAACTAAGAAATAATTTTGGACATGGTGCTTAAATGAGTTGAAGTACATATTTATGTTTCGATTCAGCATTGTCATAATTTTCTATGCATGATGCATTGATGGAATATAGCTTATGATATGATCATAATTTCCATTGAAATGCTAAAATGTTTATTTGGCTTCTATCACAATTGTGCTACAGCATAAGATGCAAGAGTTAGTACTAGACTTATATTTTATATTAAGTCTAAATGAGATGTTTTGGTATGAATCATATTGAGTGCCAAGAAAATCTTAAGGAGTTCCAATTCCACATCATTTTATGAAAATATTTTATTTTATTAAATGAATTGGAATTCTTGGATGTAGAGATTAAATGTTAATCTCATATGGATATGATCCACTAGTCCTTGTTAGAATCATTTGATCAATTCAGATTGTTTTTGAAAATAAGTAAATTCTTTTTATATTATCTGAATTGATGAGTGAGTTCTACGCAATGGAAGACATCCTAAAAACTAAGGCTAGGATCAATATGATTTAATTCAAATTCTTAGCTTAAACCGAAAGGTAAATGTGATAAGAAGAAGAATTATAATACCAAACAGTTGGACAAGCAAGTTGTCCTAGTAGTTGCCAAAAATGAAATTAGACTCGAAAGTATGACCAAAAGGAAAGTGTTTCCAATTTGGTAAAGCTAAGCATTGTCTATGATTGTTTTGTAGATGAAAATTTATATGTTTTACTTTTAAAGAGAAAGTTTTCATCCTTTGGTATTGTATGTTTTGGCACTTATGTCTAGATCTTATTAATCTAAATGGTTTTCAAGATTGGTGAAAAATGGGCTTTTAGAACCATTATTTTTGTTATATTCCCAATCTATGAATTCTATTTAGAGGATAATATGATCTAGGATTTCTTTATTGTAAAGGAATATAGTATTAATGACTTTTTTAAGTCATAACATACATAAAGGAGGAATAAGACTCTTTTAGAAATAGTAAAGTACATGATAAGTATTTCCATTTGCTTGTTTCTTTTGGAGATATACTCTATGTATTACTACACATTTTCTAAATTTGATTTCAAAAGTTTGTTCCTATGACATTTGTAAAATTGTGGATTGGGTGAAAACCTAGTATTTGATACTTTCATTTTGGAAATGTCCAGCACTTGTGCTAGAAAGGAAGTCTGACAAATTGAAATCAAAAGGTAAAAAAATGTGTGTTTATGTTGAGTATCCAAAAGGATTTGCAAAAGATTATTTTGGTAGTCATAAAGAAGACAAGGTGTTTGTAACTTACAAATATTCTTGATCATGACTATGTGAATAATCTTAAAGCAAAATGTAGAATTGTTCTAGAAGAAAAATGTCAGAATTTTTTGTAAGAAAACTATAAAATATATTTAGAAATGAGATGATTGTATTAGATACACCACAAGGTATTATTCTATAGATATATAGCTAGTAAACCGGTACAATATCATAGTGGGAGGATTGTAAATTCATACTTTTGGGATAAACTTTTGAAGTCATTCCACAAGGATATGAATTTGATCCTTGGTCCTACGTAGAGGAAATGGATGATATGAATATGAATTATTGGATCAAGGTTATGTGAATAGAATTAGATTCTATTTAAAGTCTAGAACTTGTAGAGGCGCCTATTGGCATTGAGCCTATTGTTCTCAAATAGGTCTACAAGAAAATGAGATTGATAGAATTGAAGGTGCAAACCTTCAAAGTCAAGACTAGTGGCGAAAAGATTTATTCAGAAAGAAATGGTTCGATTATGAAAAGATTTTTTCACCAATAGTCAAGTTTGACTCTATCTAGATTCTCTTATCCATTATATTTCATTTGGATGAAATATGGCAATGAATATCAAGAAAGCTTCTTTTTGTAGTAACCTTGAAGAAGACATCTATATGATGTAACTAGACTTGTACATAGCAAAGAACCAGTAGTGTTTAGTATGCAAGTTGCTTAAATTCCATTTATGGACTAAAGCAAGCATATGTATCATAAAATATCATCTTTGATCAAGCAATCAAATTGTTTGATTTTGATCAAATATTAAAAGGCCTTAGGTGTATGTAAAAGCTATATAGAATAATAATTTTCTTAATGTATGTTGATGACATTCTAATCATTTAAGATGATGTAGAGTTATTGTCATCAATAGAGTTTTTGTTGTCTAGTCCAGTTTGATATGAAATACTTGGGAAAGACGGGTCACATCCTAAGAAATAAAACTTTATTAAAATTCAAAAGTTAGGATGTTGGGTCTATCTCAAACTGCTTAAATAGATTAGATTTTAGCCAAGTATAACATGTAATACTTCAAGAAATGATTCTTTCCTTTTAAGTTTGAAGTTCCTTTATAAAGAATTATGGTCCTAAGACATATAAAAGGAAGAGCATATTAAGACGGTTCCTTATACTATATCAATAGTAAGTCTTTATGCTATGCTATATACTAGGCTAAATATCTATTTTGCGGTGGGCATAGTAAGCAAATATCAATTGAATAAAAAATCACTTAATTTAGTGGGAGTAAAGCATATACTCATATATCTTAGGAGAATGAGGGATTATATGCTTGTCCATCAAAGTGAGGTTTTGATAGATACTGGATGTACAAAAACTGACTTGTAGTTTGATTGTGATTCATGAAATTGGACTTCAAGATATGTGTTCATCCTAGGTGGTGAAGATACACGTGTGATTCATGAAGTTGGACTTTAAGGTATGTGTTCATCCTAGGTGGTGAAGATACACTTTAAGCGTAATAGTAGAAAAGATAGTTTATGCAATAAATCCGGCTGAAATTTGTTTCCAAGCCTTGCCTTAGAGTGACTATGAATTACTCTAAAAAGGAGATAAGTGTCGGATATATGGTAAATTGTCTTTGAGGGCAAGTGAGAGATTGTTGGGGTTTATGCCCTAAAATCCAATTTATTGGCATGTCATAAATAATTAAATAGTTTAATTATATGAGACTATTTATAAATGAACTAATTGGACATTATCTTAGTTCATGAGATGCATAGTATGTGATTTAATCATAGAAGATATAAATCACAAGTTCTTTGTAAACTCAGAATTTTAGTTCGTAGTCGGTGATGAAATTAGGCGTTTCATCTGCGAAAACTATAACATATCAACTACGATGATTTGTCTTGATCATGGAAGTGGAGACTTCTAGTTGGTATGTTGATATGTTTTAAGAGTTAAGACATATTAAACTGGATCGCTGTGAGATTTATTATTCTCCTAACGACTGCCAAATGAATAATAAATCTCACGACTGTCAAATGAATAATAAATCTCACGACTTCTATTTACATCAACTCTAAATCCTGAGAGAATAATGGACCTGATTATGAGATGTAGGTTGCTTTGATCTATCAAGAGTGAGATCTATAAGTTACGGTCAAAACCTCAGTATGTTGGGCAGCCGCATTTAATGTTGATGGAACATATATTTTTAAGATGGAATTCATAATCTCTTAACGGAGATATAAAATATTCCATTGAGATAAGTTTAATGAGTTTGGTTATTCAGAGTGTTGGGCACAACCACTTTAGTAAGGAGTTACTAAATTATATATTTATGAAATTGAATTTCATAAATATATGATGAATAACGTAAATGATTAAACTGGGTACTCAAGGATTAAGATGTAGTAATCTTCAAAGTGGCAGTCTACATTCATGACTTTGTATTACTACGAATATTTTATAGATAAGGCCTAGAGTGCAACTATATTTATATAGTGGTATTAAATATAGTTAATGGTAACTTTGGACTTGTCAAGAGTTGACAGAAAAGCCCAAGGCCCATTGGAGCTAGTGTCTTATTGGTCCATTTTGGTCCCACTCCAAGCCACATACTAGAGCCCAATTGGAAAAGCCCAAAAGGCTAGCCCAATTAGATAATCAGTTGTATATAAGGAGAGAAACATACAGAATTTCATAAGTGCTTTTTCATAAGGTTAAGATGAAGGTCTTTCATAAGAGAGTTCTTATAAGGAATGAAATGGTTTGTATGTGAGTATTGGACACTCATTATTCTCTCCTTAGAAACTGATTGAGAGACCACACATCTTAGGCATTAAGTGGAATTGGAGTGAAGATTAAAAGTCTTCCTAAGAACTTCTGATCTTCGGTTTTGAATTTCACCACACCAAGGTACGCATTCTTGTTCTCAAATTCTGAAACTTACATAGTACATGTTATCAATTGCGAATGAAGTAAATCCGTTAATTTTTCGCTGTGCATGCTTTGTATGTGATACAAACATGTAATTTTTCCAACACTTGGTGGCTGCAATCAATCACAAAATCAAGTAGAAGAAACATGTGGAATCAAATCCTTTATAGCAATCATAGAGCCCCGAGCATCCCAATAGGCCTGACAGTGCAAAGGAGTTGGATGAAGTCCACATTTTACCTTATGAAGACAGGTACTTTTGGGTGGGTAAAAGCCTTCCAATCGAGGATCGTGTGAAAGTATTATTGTCAGTAGTCCAAAACTTTGATGTCTTTGCATTGAGCCCATATGAGGTGCCCCGAGGTAGACCTAGAGTTTATAATGCATACGCTAAACGTGGACCCCTTGTATCCCCCAAGAAGCAAAAGTCGAGGTGATCAGCTAAACCCCACGTGGAAGCCGTGAAGGAGGAAATGGAGAAGTTGAAGCAAGCTGGGGCTATAATAGAAGTATTCTTCCCGGACTAGTTGGCCAATTCTATGGCGATTAAAAAGAAGAATGGGAAATGGGGGGTCTGCATTGACTTTACAAATCTAAATAGAGCATGCACTAAGGATCCCTTTACCGTCCCGAAGATTGACCAATTAGTGAACGCCACGTACGGCCATTCGAGGATGAGTTTTCTAGACACATTCCAGGGGTATCACCAAATCGCTCTAGCTCCCGAAGATCAAGAGAAGACATCCTTTATCTCTCCAGAAGGTAATTACCACTATACGGTCATGCCCTTTGGTTTGAAGAACGCTAGGGCAACTTACCAGTAAATAGTTACATGGATGTTTAGGCAGCAGATCGGTAAAACAGTGGAAGTGTATATCAACGACATGGTAGTTAATAGTAAGAAGTCAGAGGAGCTTATGCCAGATTTGACCGAGGTATTTGAGATATTGAGGCACCACGGATTACGCCTCAATGCCACTAAGTCCGAGTTTAGGGTGGGATTTGGGAAGTTCCTTAGTTACATGATAACGTGCTGAGGAATCGAGGTCAACCTTAACCAGATCAACGCAATCCAATAGCTCAATCCGCCAAAGAACCCGAAGGAAGTACAAAAGCTTATAGGGGTGATAGCAGCCCTAAACTAGTTTGTGTCCAAGTTAGCTAACAAATGTCACCCTTTTTTTCCAACTACTCAGGAAGTGGAAGGGATTTCAATGGACAGAGGAGTGTGACAGTGCCTTCCAGAGCTTGAAGCTCCACCTAGCTCGCCCACCTATTTTAACCAATTCTGACCCCAGCAAAGACCTATACATGTACTTTGCCGTGTCTAAGCATGCAGTGAGCGCAGTACTAATAAGATTTTAGGACGATATGCAGAATCCAGTATACGATGTCCGCAAGACTTTGGTAAACTTAAAACCCTAGTATTTTCCTCTAGAAAAGATAGCTTTGGCCCTGGTGCACGCCATGAGGAAATTACCGCACTATTTCCAGGCCTACACGGTGTATGTTTTGACCAATCATCCCCTGCAATCCTTGTTGAGGAGGTCAAACTTCACAGGGACGATAGCTAAGTAGGGTACAAGACTATGATATTTCGATGTCAAGTATTGTAGACACCTCATTTCGTACCCGGTTAATAAACTTTAGTCCCTGGTCCTAATGACGAGCTTAACATGTCTACAAAGGTAATTGAAGTTATTTTGATAGTTTGAAAGTAATCACAACTCAAAAGTGCTTAAATCGCTTTGAAAACGATGTTGAAAAATGACATTTGCTCACAATTTTGACCATAAATTTTGATCAATAAAGAATATTTGAGTGAGGTTTATTTCATTGGAAAATAGACATCTTGGGCTTCAAGTTGAACATAAATTCTGCCTAATTTAGACTAAAATTGAGTAAGTTATGATCATTTGAAGTTGGGCCATCAAAATTGTCAAAATTAAGGTTTCTGGGGACACATGCGTGCGCAGGGAGCATGCATGTGTACGCAGCTTCAAACCTGCGTATGCAGGCCACTTTCTAGAGGCCCAAAACTTCATGTTTTAGGGCCCAAAGCCTCCCTCTTTGATGGGGCCCGGGCCCTAGACCCTTTGGAACGTCCTGAAAGCTCAAAAATGTGTTGAAAACACAAGAGCTGTTTAGACCCCCCAAATTAAAGTTACGGCTCAATAGATTTTACACTAACTTAATATTAAGTTCGGAATAGTGTAAATGCGAGCGAATAAAAAAACAAGCTACTCTAATCCATATTAAAAGCAACACAGCAGTAAAATGGAAATATAAAAGAGTAGGGAAGAAAGATACAAACACAAGATAACATGCAGATGTGTTATTGAAGAGGAAACCGAAGTACTCGGCGTAAAACCTCTCTGCCGCCCTCCAAGTGGTAATCGATCCACTAGACAATCAGTTGGGATACATGGGTTAGCAAGAGACTCTCAAAGCCTAATCTATCAGATGTACCTAAGCCCTCTAAGCTCCTACTCCAACAAGGCTTCTCGGAACCGTGTCTTGTCTAGCTCTCCAGATCCCGCAACAAGTTCTATGTTGCATCTGCCATCTTTGGCTTCTTCCAATGCTTCCCAGTAGCTCTAAACTATCACTTGACACTCTGAAAGGGTGTGGTAAGTGTTTGGGCTATCAACCTCTCAATGGTATGGAAATGGAGAGGTAGGAGTTGAGGAAAAACCACAAGCTATTATGTAGAGGATTGTGGGTATAACAATCTCTAACTCTTAAGGTGTCTGGCTAGGGTTTTTTCTTAGAAGCACTCTTTAACATTTGTGGGTAATGTGGATATATATAGTGTGGGTACAGAAAGTGTGTATCAGATAATACAGTCTGGCAGAACAAAATGTCTCGCGGGTGTCTCGCGGGAAGGCCTTACCCGCGAGATACTCACGAGACACAGCTGTCTCTATCCTGTCTTGACTCTTTGCATTCCAGCATGTGCAAGTCACATGAGTCACTTCGCGGGATGCTTAGTCGCGAGATACCCGTGAAAACTCTTCAGTCTTCAATTGCTTGAGTCTTCACACTCTCTCTCTATCACACAACCCTTACAAATAAATCTCACAATAAATACAGGGTACAAAAGATTGAAATAGAATTACAATCAAATTTGGCACGGAATTAAAGCCAACAAAACACATAGTTGTAAATCACAATTTTACAATCTCCCCATTTGGCTATTCCGTAACAAAACCCCTAAAACAGACTCTAGACTAAAACGTGAGTTTGGGAATAGTGGCAAAACTCACTCACACCTAATCTAGAAGCTGTGAAGCACTTGCACGTATGTACCTGTAACTTGAAACGCTTGCACACAAACAAAATTTTCATTAAGCTTATGACAAGTTGAATACATGGTACGTATATGAGCAAGTAAAATGCGATCAAGTTAGTAAACACAATAGAACATGTAAGCATATCTTGATCAAACAGGATCAGTCATTAAAGAATGACTACAATGAACATTTAGCAAGTAAATGCTCATCTGGACATGCAATGCATGTTAAGATCAATCCCACGGATCAATTGCATGTCCAACACTCAACCAATGCAGAATACACAAAGTATTTGCATCTAGGATACAAAATCCTACTAAGGACACGAGAGTGAAGTACTCAAGACATATTGGCAATATCTTAAAAGTACAAAAAAAATTGCTACAAAGCAATAAAGTAAATAGAAAAATTGAATAAACAGAAATTAAAACAGTGTACTAAAAGCTTTAAACAAAAGCAGTAAAAAATGTAAACAAAAACAACTATCCAAGAGTTATAAATGCTGAAACAGTTTAAACCATAACATAAATAAAACTAAACCGCCTGTATGAACTAAAGTTTCTAGGCCTAAGTTATGTCAGTGCTCTGCTCCCCCTCAAATGTGCAAGCTCCCCCTCAAAATTTTCTCCCCCTTTTTTACCGGAATGGCCAAAGAGGCTAGAACTGATCAGACTCTGAATTTGATCCCTACGCCATGGACAAGTCGTCGATCTATGAAGACAAAGCAGTGATCTGTCCCTGAACGTATGTAAACTGAGTCGCGGTGTGCTACACATGAGAGTTTAGCATGGTGAACATCTGGTCCACTCTATCTAGGAGGCAATCTAGTCTGTCTGATCCTCGTGCTGGTGCAGAGGAGGATGGCTGTGCTGAAGTCTCTGGAGCAGAAGTGAATCTATCAATCTCCTCCTCTATATCTCCACCCTCGTCCTCAACATGATCTTGTGGTATCATATGCACACCTGTTTTGGAGCCTTTGATGTGGGCTGTGCTCCTGGTGACTGTGTGTGCACCAATGGGATAGTCCCTTTGAACCACAGTGAGGCTACTCGGGAGTTTGAGCCTTGTCTTCGCAATTAGGCCCATAATCACTGAGGGAAAAGGCATAATTGTTCTGGAATGTTGCTTCTCAATGCTTTTCTTCAATAGATGGAAGATATGTCCACATATATCAGTCTCCTTGTGAGTAAAGAGATCGTACAAAAACTTTGTCCTTCCAGCTGACAGTGTAATGAAGTTGGTGACCGGGTACAGGTTATGGATCATCACATATGCCAAAGCCCTCATCTCCGGTGAAAATGGGATTGTATTCATGGATGACTTCTTTGGTGTACCACCAAGAATTTGTACCATCTCCTCAGTGGACCCTAATCTGTCTTCATATTGGACTGTAATTGGCTGAGATTAAGGACGAATCTCCAAAAAGTCTTGTGTGATCTCCTTTGTAATCACAAATTCTTTATGCCTTACCTAGAACTCTATACGATCTCCGTCCATAACAGCATTGGAGAAAAATTCCTTTATAATCTCTGAGTAGACAACCCCAACCGGGTTCAACAACTTGGTCCAAGTTCTTTCTTTGAACACCTTAGGTATGAAAGTGCCCGCAAGTGATTCCAGTAGCACGACCCTTTCCATGATGATCGTTTTATCCTTATAGCAATCATTATACTTCATATCAACTTCAGCAGACTTGAAATGATAAGAATTAGTGCGTGCATGTTTGGAAGTTGGTTTCTTGGTAGCTGCATGCTTAGTAGGAGCCATCTGTAGAAAGGAACACAAAACATAAAAGAAACAAGTGTGTAGACACAAAACAGAACACAAAACTTGATTAGATTCAAGTAAGTTCAAAACAGAGTAAAACAACTTAAAACAGAGCAAAAACAACTCAAAACAGAGTAAATACACTCAAATAGCATGCTAAAAGAGTTAAACCAAGTAAGCATAAACACAATGCATGAATTAAGTGACTGTGCATGTGTGTGTTTGTGTTGAGTATGTGCTGATGCATGTGTGTGCAGCATGTGATACGTGAGGTGTGCCTAGAGAGCCCTAGCGTGTGCCTAGCGTGTGCAACATGGGCAAAGTATGTAAAACACATAAACACTGACCAAATCATGATAAACATGATTAGTCAAGACAAAATCCACTCATTGGAACTCACTTGAGTCTAATTCAGCACAAGAATGTCATTGGGACATTTTGTCAAACACTTGGCATGCAACAATGAACTACACCAATGAACAATGCATGAACATAAGAGAAAATGCCTCAATACATGAGTAGAAAGCCACACGTGGCCAACCCAGATACAGATGCAGCAAATGGGACTCAGCCTAATCAAGTTTTTGAAAAATTTTCACAAAAACTGAGAACCACAACCCATTTTCAAAAAACCCCAAATTTTGAGAACCCTAACTAATTTTCTGCATAATCTATGACAAACAAGATGAAAAATGTTTTAGAAAACAAACCTTGAAGTTAAAATTGCAGAAAACAAGCTTGGAATTGATGGGGTTTGAGTGAAAAATGGTTTTGGGTTGAGAGAGGTTCGAGAGAGGCAGTGCGAGGGAAGTTAAAAGTTTTTGAAAAGATGTCACATCTGCTACATAAAAATTGAAAACACGCGTTTTTAGCGGGTTAGAAAGTCGCGATATTAGTCGCGAGACATACTGAAGCTTTCGGGAGAAGCTATTAGTCGCGAAACAGTCGCGATATAGTCGTGAAACAGTCGCGATAGCCTCTGTATGAATTTGAAAAATTTCCAATTTTTGCCTAAAAACATTTCGCGAGAAGAGTTTAGTCACGAAATACTCGCGAGGCAGTAGCAAGACTTTCTGTATGAAAATGTGACTTTGTAATTTCCCTTAAGCACATTTCGCGAGAAGCTCTAAGTCGCAGCTTCTCGCGAAAAGACCTCTGAACCAGTTTTTGAAGAAAAACACAAAAATGCATTTTTGAACAAAAACTAAAAGCACGAAAGCATAAAAACACTTTCAAAAACATATAAAACACTTAAAAATCTTTTTGGGTTTGATCAACAAGTACTTGAGCATACACATCACATTTGAACATGTACAATCACACAAATGAGATAAACATTAATTGAATTGAAGACTTGTGTGTTGTGGGTAAGTATCAAATGTGGAATAATCCATAGACCAGAGTGAATCTTCAATGATCAATTCAATCAAGTCATACACAACTGGTACGAAATCAAGTGAACTATCTCAATTATAGAAATGAGCATATATGACCTCTCACAAGAAAATGATTACAAAATTTAGAAGCTTTTCATTTGGCTTCTCCATAAATCATAACAATTGATCCTTTTTGGATAATACATCTCCCTTTTTGAGATCGGTGCTTGAAATTTTTGATATTTCAACATGTAGAGTTAGCCTTTGACTTTTTGAGCACCATATAATTCAATACAAGAGTCGCTTTCCCTTTTTTCTAGTCAAATACTAGTATGTGCGACAGGCATTTGCAGCTCATTATCTCTTTTCATTTTGAGAGTTACATTTGGTGAGCTCTATTGCAAAAACATAAAAATAAAAGGTGGGAAGATATATAGGCACAAGTCTATACAAGTATCAAGACCGTCAAGACTATTGACCAATCATTCATGACATTCTTGAAGATCTATTTACAACAAACACACAAAGTTTTCAAGATTTCTCCCACAAAAATATATGTACATACATAATAAGCTAAGCTCGTAAATGCATTACGCCATTAGTACGAAGGTACTAGGCCAAACTCACATGTGATATACACAATACAAGCGATCCAACTTTTTGAAAATTTTTCAATTTTTATGGGTTTTGTGAATTTTTGAACACACTAAAAAACAGAACAAGTAAAGTAAGATCAACAAAAACAGGTACAAACCAAAACAAAGAAACATGCTATAAACCAGAAGCAAATGACGCAAAGTAAATTATGCATGTCGTGATGCATGAACATATGTTCCTAAACATCGGAAGAATTAATGCATGAACATGTTGTAATGCTTATGCATGAGTACCCCTTTTCACCCACACGGCACGTGCGTTTGGGGTGATATCCCTATAGGATTGGGTACGAGTGTTGTGGCCTTCAAACCTTCTGAAGAAACTTGCCAAACAGGTGGTGAATGCATCGAACATTTTCATCACATCCATCACTCCAAAATCACCATCTCGACCTCTTGATTGCTCAACACCCCAATTCCTTTTGTCATTTCTTGGTCCTCTTGACCTCTGATCACTTGCATTCTTCAATGCCCTCAGCTTATGACAATTTGGTCTGGTTTGTCCTTGAAGTCTACAGTGATGGCAGAAATGGTTCATTCTAGGACTTCTTTGTGATCTTGGGAGTGATTTCCCTCTGGCTTCAGACCTAACCATAGATAGGTTACGAGGCTTGTTCAACATCCATTGGTCATCCACATTCTTCTTTTTCTCAAACTTTGCCTTTTCCATAGTAGGGGCAACTACAACTGGCTCTTTGGCCTTCATAAACTTCACTTCTTTGGAGATATTCACAGTTGAACTACTTTCTCTAGTGTATCCTAATCCAGTTTTGTAGGAGAAAGGTTTTTGATGAGAGAGGACATCATCAAGCTTCTTTGTGGATACTCGCTCTACCTTGGCATTTGCTTAAACCACCTCAAGCTCAAGAAATTTTATCTTTGAGTAAGCTTCGGTCAGTTCTCCATTCAACGTCTCTATTTCACATTTAGCCTCCTTATATCGCATTAGGAGACTTCTATAGTCCTTCTCTACCTTTTTCATCTTTTTAATGGCTGCCTTGGACACTTCTTTTTAAGATGTCCATGACCATTTCATTCGTAACACACGATGCCTTGAGGGGGTTGTGAATCCTTTCCATCTTTCTTCTTAAACTCCTTCCTATCACCTTTGGAGGATGAAAACTTCCCTCTGCTGAATAGTTTCCCACTGTTCTTCATCTTCAGAAATTTTCAGAAGTTCTTTGCAAGAAATGCTACCTCCTTCTCCACTCCATCTTCTTCGGAGGAATCATCCATTCTTTCGGTGATGGTTTTAAGAGCAAGAAATTTGCTCGACTTATGAGAAGGCAGTCCCAGCTCATACGTTTGGAGAGATCCAATTAGCTCTTGGATTTTGATTTCATCCAAATCTTTACTTTCCTCTATAGCTGTGACTTTTTCTCGGAAGCTCTCCGGCAATGATCGGAGGATTTTCCTCACTACCTTTGAGTCCTCCGTTCTCTCACCCAAGTTGAACTTGCCAATAACCACTTCATTCAGCTTACTGTAGAAAGAGTCAAATGACTCGTCTTCACTCATTTTCAGCTCCTCAAATCTGGTGGTTAGCATCTGCAACTTTGTATCATTTACTTTCTTTATTCCTTCATATGTGGTCTCCAATATCTCCCAAGCTTCCTTGGCTACTGTTATGTGAGAAATCTTGTGAAATTCATCTGGAGAAACACCACAAAAGATTGCATTCAAAGCTTTACTGCTAGCGTTAACTGTCGCAAGTGCTGGCTTATCCCAAGTGCATTTAGTGGCCTCCGGCCTAGTCCATCCTACTTCTACCACATCCCAAACAGTAGCATCAATAGAACACAAGAAAGCCCTCATTCGGACTTTCCAAAATGCATAGTTGCTATCATCAAAATATGGTGGAACATTTAGAGATTGAGACCAGTCCATCTCAAATGGGGTCAAGGATCACACACAAGTATTTAAACCACAGCGAGTGTACCTGCTCTGATACCAATTGAAAGCTTGAAAATGTGTTGAAAACACAAGAGCTGTTTAGACCCCCCAAATTAAAGTTACGGCTCAATAGATTTTACACTAACTTAATACTAAGTGCAGAATAGTGTAAATGCGAGCAGATAAATAAACAAACTACTCTAATCCATATTAAAAGCAACACAGCAGTAAAATGAAAATATAAAAGAGTAAGGAAGAAAGATGCAAACACAAGATAACACGCAGATGTGTTATCGAAGAGGAAACCGAAATACTCGGCGTAAAACCTTTCTGCCACCCTTCAAGTGGTAATCGATCCACTAGACAATTAGTTGGGATACATGGGTTAGCAAGAGACCCTCTAAGCCTAATCTACCCGATGTACCTAGGTCCTCTAAGCTCTTACTCCAACAAAACTTCTTGGAACCGTGTCTTGCCTAGCTCTCCGGATCCTGCAACAAGCTCCATGTTGCATCTGCCATCTTTGGCTTTTTCCAATGCTTCCCAGCAGCTCCAAACTATCACTTGACACTCTGAAAGGTTGTGGTAAGTGTTTGGGCTATCAACCTCTCAATGGTATGGAAATTGAGAGGTAGGAGTTGAGGAAAAATCACAAGCTATTGTGTAGAGGATTGTGGGTATAACAATCTCTAACTCTCAAGGTGTTTGGCTAGGGTTTTATCTCAGAAGCACTCCTTAACATTTGTGGGTAATGTGAGTCTATATAGTGTGGGTACAGAAAATGTGTATTAGATAATACAGTCTGGCAGAACAGAATGTCTCGCGAGTGTCTCGCAGGAAGGCCTTACCCGCAAGACACAGCTGTCTCCATCATGTCCTGACTCTTTGCATTCCAGCATGTGCAAGTCACATGAGTCACTTCGCGGGATGCTTAGTCGCGAGATACCCGCAAAAACTCTTCAGTCTTCAATTGCTTGAGTCTTCACACACTCTCTCTCTCTATCACACAACCTTTACAATTAAATCCCATAATAAATACAGGGTACAAAAGATTGAAATAGAATTACAATCAAATTTGGCATGAAATTAAAGCCAACAAAACACATAGTTGTAAATCACAACTTTACACGTCCAAAACCCTACAAATAAACCTGAAAACCCTAGTTTAAACATATAAATATATCCTTATGCCTCCAAACTAAAACCCTAGCAAGAGAGAGTTTATTTTTCACCTAAACTTCTCCAAAACGCTTTTCTAACTCTGATTTTTTGCACACACAGCCACCATGAACGTTTTTTGGTTCTTCAAAACCTCTTTCTAGTAGTCTTAAGGCAAAAACGACTTTCTAAATCCTTTTAAAACCTTTTTCAAAACAATCTTTTCAAGAACGTCTTTTTATTTTGAGTTGTGATCACTTATGAACTATTGAAATAATTTGATTCCTTTGATTGTCATTTGATCTTGTTGTGCAGGCACTGAGGGGCCGGTTAAATATCAATCAAGTTTGTGTTCCATAGCAAAGTGAGTCTCTCTTCATGGCTTTTCCTTGATTTGGATATTTTATAATTTGTGCTTTTGTTGTTCTCACTTAATTTATATGTTATTCATGCTTAGAAATATGTTTTGTTTTGTTTGATTTTATTTTATTTTGTCTTATCATGTTTTGATTGGAAAGTTGATATGATTGGATATATTAATGAACATGTTTTGATGTGCTAAGTGTTGCTCCTATTTGTTGTTAGGTCCAAAGCATGTTTAGGAATAGATTTTTTTTTGTTTATCTTTATTTTTCTTGATCTTTAATATCTTTGTTGTTAGTTTAGGATGTTTGGTTATATATTATAAGAATGCTAGGTTTTGTTTGATTGTTGTTTGTTGCTTGCTTTAAAATTATGTTTCTAGGCAATATGCATGTGCATACTCATGTATGCGTATGCATACTAGAGGCATGTGTACGCATACTTATGTATGCGTATGCATCTGTAGGAAAAATGCAATCAAAGTGCATAGCGGAAAAATTAACGGATCTACTTTATTCGCAATTGATAACATGTACTATGTAAGTTTCAGAATTAAAGAACAAGAAAGCGTACCTTGGTGTGGTGAAATTCAAAACCGAAGATCAGAAGTTCTTGGAAAGACTTTTAATCTTCACTCCAATTCCACTAATGCCCAAGATGTGTGGTCTCTTAATCAATTTCCAATGAGAGAATAAAGAGTGTCCAACACTCACATACACCATTTCATTCTTTATGAGAACACTCATGAAAGACTTAAATGAAAACCTTATGAAAAAGCACTTATGAAATTCTGTATATTTCTCTCCTTATATACAACTGATTATCTAATTGGGCTAGCCTTTTGGGCCATTCCAATTGGGCTCTAGTATGTGACTTGGAGTGGGACCAAAAGGGACCAATAAGACACTAGCTCCAATGGGTCTTGGGCTTTTCTGTCAACTCTTGACAAGTCCAAAGTTACCATTAACTATATTTAATACCACTATATAAATATAGTTGCACTCTAGGCCTTATCTATAAAGTATATCCCAAAACTTTATTATACATGCAACCCCTTCATTAAAATATTCGTAGTAATACAAAGTCATGAATGTAGACTGCCACTTTGAAGATTACTACATCTTAATCCCTGAGTACTCGGTTTAATCCTTTACGTTATTCATCATATATTTATGAAATCCAATTTCATAAATATATACTTTAGTAACAACTTTACTAAAGTGGTTGGGCCCAACTCTCTTGAATAACCAAACCCATTAAACTTATCTCAAGGGAATATTTTATGTCTCCGTTAAGAGATTATGAATTCCATCTTGAAAATATATGTTCCATCAACACTTAATGCGGTTGCCTAACATACTGAGGTTTTGACCGTGACTAATAGATCTCACTCCTGATATATCAAAGCAACCTACATCTCATGATCAAGTTCATTATTCTTTCAGGATTTAGAGTTCATGTAAATAGAAGTCATGAGATTTATTATTCATTTGACAGTCGTTAGGAGAATAATAAATCTCACAGCGGTCCAGTTCAAAAACTCTTAAAATATATCAACATACCAACTAGAAGTCTCCACTTCCATGATCAAGACAAATCATCGTAGTTGATATGTTATAGTTTTCGCAGATGAAATGCCCAATTTCATCACCGACTACGAACTACAATTCTGAGTTTACAAAGAACTTGTGATTTATATCTTCTGTGACTAAATCACATAAATCACATACTATGCATCTCATGGACTAAAATAATGTCCCATTAGTTCATTTATAAACAGTCTCATATAATTAAACTATTTAATCATTTATGACATGCCAATAAATTGGATTTTAGGGCATAAACCCCAACAGCATCCTCATGCCCAGAAACCCAAATTTATGGTTCTTGCTATTTTGTTTGTTTTGGTTAGTTTTAATCACATGTTTAGGTCTTGTTGAGTCTAGTTTTCATATGTTTAGATCTTGCGTTAGTAGAATAACATATTTCCCATGCTTGGATTGATCTCCTTTAATGGCACCCAAGTCCAAAAAGAGTTCTTTCATCCTCTCCACCGATGTTTTCCATCTCACTTGCTAGAATGGAGCGGTAAAGCTAACAGCGGCTCCTCCCTTGACCTATAGATCACAATAACACCTTACGGAGGGTGCAAGGACTGGATCAATAAGTTTTTCAAACTTTTCTCATTTTTCAAGTTTTCCATTGATCTTTCATTTTGATATGTTTTAAGGCCTGTAAATGCTTGGGTTTTGCTTTGGGATGGGTTTAGATGAAACCTTAACACTCTAGGAGGAGTTTAAACATGTTTAGGTTGAGTTTTGATTGAGAAAACTTGGAAAATATCGAAGAACAACCTTTTGTGTTCGTTCTTGCGTGCGCAGCCTAGATTCCTGCATACACAGGCTTGTTCTTGTGTGTGTGTATCTGTTCTTCAGTTTATGTGCTTGCAGGTTCCTCCCTGCATACGCATGCAGAATTCTGTGTATGCAGAGTCCTTCCTGCACACGTATGGCGCTAGGCAAAATCCCTAATTTGGGCATTTTAGCTCATTTTTCATCCTTTTTCACCTATTTGCAATTTTAACATCATCCTCATCATTTTTGCACTCAATTGTATGTCCCATGTCACATTTCATCCTATTGTGCATCCAATATCATTTGCTCACCATTCCCTTCACCTAATCATGAATTTAATTCCATTCTCTTTTTGCAGGTTTCAGCCCCATATTCTGGTAAGGGAAGTACCAGCTAGGTCTTGGTGTGGTACAACATCTTTACTGAGGAGACTCGGGGCCATGTCCGTTCTACGAGTTTTGAGCCTGTTATCCGTCTGATGCCTAAGAGGTCTACCAGTGCTGTCTTGGCGTAGACCTTGGCTGAGAGGTGATGGGACACTACCCACACCTTCCA
Source organism: Notholithocarpus densiflorus (assembly GCA_030021035.2). Lineage (NCBI taxonomy): Eukaryota > Viridiplantae > Streptophyta > Magnoliopsida > Fagales > Fagaceae > Notholithocarpus > Notholithocarpus densiflorus. The sequence continues at coordinate 4,378,287 of JARYZH020000024.1, read as the reverse complement.
CATTACTGGCCAGGAGATGACCATCACTCCCCACAACTTCCACTACATGACTAGCTTGCGGTTTGATGGGGTCCTAGTTAGTCTAGAGGACGAGTCGGGCATTCGGTTGGGTGTGGACTTGCTAGGGAGGAGGTATGCTACTAAGACGATCCGCTATACTGATCTTGAGGTGAACTTTATGCATCGTCCACAGGGGACGGCTGAGGAGTGCCTCTAGATGGCTAAGGTCTTTCTACTGTACTTGTTGGGGGCGTACCTATTCGCCAATGGTGGGCAGATGGTGTCATTAAGGTGGTTAACCCTTTTTTGAGACTTTGAGAGGGCTCGAGCTGCCAACTAGGGGTCAATGTGCTTGGCCTATTTCTACTCCTCCTTGGACACTCTCAGTCGGGGGACACTATGTCAGCTAGTGGGGCCTTGGAAGCACCTTGAGGTTAGTTTTTCTCTCTTTTCTCTTGAAGTGCATGCATTCTTATAGTCATATATCCACATGCCATATAGGTTAAGGTTATGTACCATATTATTGTTAACTGCATCCATACCTATATCTTGCAAATTGTTACCCTACCATATGTGTCTTGCAAACTATACCATATCTGAACCTTGCAAACTATCATCTTGCAAACCGTACTATAACCTCTTGCAAACTATCATCTTGCAAACCATACCATAACCTCTTGCAAACTATCATCTTGCAAACTGTCATTTCTGAATCTTGCAAACTATCATCTTGCAAATTGCTATTTCTGAATCTTGTATAGTGTCATCTTGCAAACTACTATTTTTGAATCTTGTACACCATCATATATTTTAGCGCTGGGCCGTGGAGTATGGTCTCATTGCTTGGGGGGTTGTAGTGGACTTGAGGAGGGTCACCTCGCTTTGGCCTAACCTTGACAGGCTCTCCCCCGATGATGTAAGTTAGGCACATATTGCTTTCAGTATTTGCATGCTTCTTAAGGTTCTCTTTCTAACCCCATGTGTTGTTATAGATCATGTGGAGTCCTTGGGCTAGAGCTGCCCCTGTAGCTAACCCGTGCTTGGAGGCAACTGTCATACTTGCTTCTAGTCTCTCTCAATCCTTTGAGGGTGGTGGATTGAGGGTGATCTACTTGGCGGAGAGGGTGTGCTGCCAGCTGGCGGGGGGAGGACATGCCTCGGGTTCCCATTGACCCTCTAGTGTTCATGCTTGCTCCTCATTCCATGACAGATGCAGAGTACAACTTATGGGGGCCAGGCATCCCCCTTACCAATCGGGCCATAGATGAGCTGAGTTCAATGGGACTCGCCTCATGCCTTCCTTCACCGTTCCAGTATGTGTTCTTGCTCCTCTTATTTTCTTTAATCAATCATCATCTGCATTCTTGTACATTAGTAACACTCAAATGAAATACTTGCATTAGGAGGGTCCTGCTGTCGGTGCTCTTTTTGATCCTCCCTGCTTGCCCGGGTCAGTCTATACCTACAGCCCTGATGGCTTTGCTTGGGAGCGTCTTGTTGGGCGCAATACAAATGTCACGAGCTACCCTTTCTCAGAAGGCACACGGGTGGTGATTTCTCTTTCATTCTTGTTCCTTTTCCTTTTTATTCTTGCATCTGTACACTTGTTCAAACAACCTTTCCTTCAAAATTCATCCTACTATCCAGGAGCATGAGGAGCTTGTTTGGCTTTCGGGAAACCTCAAGCTGGAACTGACTGAGTACTCCTGATAGCTGTATGGTGGCGGGGATGATGAAGAGGATGATGATGATGATGGTGATGGTGTGGGAGGTTCATAGTTGACTCCGAGCCATTAGCTGAGGAAGAGGCGCTTCTAATGATCCTGCAAATAGACAAACACAGACAAAGACACAGACATACAGAGCATAGCATAGCTTACTTTCTTTTTGTTGCTTTTATTATTTTTCTCTTTTTAGCACACATGCTTGCATTTTATATTTGGTTTGAGACATTGGGTTGTATTTTAAAAATACCTTTTACATTTATGCTTTTATTTAGGATATGTACTTAAATTACAAATTTGTGGGAACTTTATGCCATCTTGTTGTTCTTGGAAACTCTTTACTAGAATTGTGCCTTGAGTAGTCCCTTTAATCTCCCCTTTGCACCTTCCCATATAATCAAGTTAAAATGGATGAATCTTTGCTCTCAATCCCTAATTTTTGCCTAGGTCTTCGACCTGGCGGGATTCCTCTAACTTTTGTATGGATTGCCTTTCGGTTTTCAACCCATCGAGGCTCCTTGTATCGTCTTTGAACTTATTATTCTTTATTATTATTATTTTTTTCTTTCACTCATGCCTTCTCTCCTTCTCTTTTACCTCTTCTAGATATGGTCATATGAGATGCTCCAATCGTTTCATCCAACTTTAGGATATAAGAAATGACTTAAAGGCTGTCACGAAGTGGGTTCACAAAAGTCCAATTCAAAAGAAAGAAAGACTGACTGACCCCCTTGATATGTCCCAAATTTTACTTTTTTGCACTTTATGATTCTTATGTCTTTTCTTATGAATTTAATAAAGGATTGGAATGTTCCACATCCCCTATAGAAACAAATTATCATTTAATTTGAGCAATGAGAGAACCACCCATTTATTATATTTGCTTATATTGTCATCATTTTTCTTCTTTTTATTTTATTTTATTTTTTCCATGCCATGTAATTTTTGCCCATGACGTCCTTTGAGGAATTTTCGCCATGCCCATGGTCTTTGCCCCTATCTTTTGCTTGGATCTCCCTTTCGGGTTTTCAACCTAGCAGGGTCCTTTTGCCTTAACTTTTGCCTAGGCTGCCCTTTCGGGTTTTCACCCTAGCAGGCTTTTTTTTTTTTTTTTTTTAAATGATCAAATGTGGTATCTTCAGAGTCTATCCATGTTGATTGGGCGAAGCATCTCTTCCCTGTCCAAATCTGTAATTCTTGTAGCACCTCCTAATATGATCTTCTTGATAATAAAAGGACCAGACCATCTTGGCTTTAGAACCAAGTCCCCTTCCTTAAGGTTTCTAAGTCTCACCTTTTTGTTAAATGCTCTAGCAATCCTCTTTTGGTATCCATGTGCATGGTTTTGTGCCCTAGCCCTCTTCTCATCTATCAAAGCCAATTGCTCATACCTTTGTTTCACCCAATCTTCCTCTAGGAATTTGGTTTCTGCTAGTACCCTCAAAGATTGTATCTCCACCTCAATGGGAAGTACCGCTTCACTACCGTAGACCAAAAAGTAGGGGGTTGCCATAGTTGATACACGGATAGAAGTTCTGTAACCCCATAAGGCAAATGGGAGCTTCTCGGCCCAATCTTTGTATGTTACTACCATCTTGGCTAGGATGTTCTTATTAGCTGCTTCTACGGCCCCATTGGTCTGTGGTCAATATGGTGAAGACTTGTGATGCTTAATGTTGTACAGTTCCATGATTGTTCTAACCTCTCCTTCAAAGTAGGAACTATTATCGGAGATAATCTCTTGGGGTACCCCATATTGACAAATGATGTTATTTTCTATGAATTAAGCCACATGCTTGGCTTTTAACACGAAGTAGGAGGCCACTTCCACCCACTTGGTGAAGTAGTCAATTGCCACTAGGATATATTCATGTCCATTCGAGGCCTTAGGGGATATCCTTCCAATCACATCTATGCCTTAGACTGAGAAAGGCCATGGAGAGGTTATGCTGTATAGCTCACTAGGTGGCACATGATTCAAGTTTGCATGTGTTTGGCAATCGTGGTAATTCTTCACAAAGTCTACACAACCGGTCTCCATCATGTTCCAATATTACCTATCCTTAAGATATTCTTGCCTAACATTCTCCCATTCATATGAGGACCACAAATCCTTTGATAAATTTCTTTCATAACTTTCTCGGCTTTTTTTTTCTTTAGACAACGAAGGTGTATACCATTATAGGATCTCCTATAAAGCTGACCTCCACATAAGATGTACTGCATTGCCATCATCCTAATCGAACGATGCTCTCTCTTGTCGGCACTATTCGGATATACCCCCAACTCCAAGAATTTCATGATGTTATAATACTAAGGAATCCCTTCCTCCTCTATAACCAAGACTGAAGCTTTGGCCTAATCTTTTTGTACCATCCCATAACTTTGTTCAATTTCTAAGGCTCGTGTCCATACTCCTTCGGGTATTTCAACTATGGAAGCTAAGGTAGCCAAGGCATCTGCAAACTGATTCTAAACTCTAGGGATGATCGTGTACTCAATTCTGTCAAAAGTTTCGGCCAAATCCTTTAGATACTGCTGATAAGGTTTTAAGTGCTCCTCCTCCATTTTCCACAACCTTTGCGCTTGAGCTATTACCAAAGTCGAATCTCCAAAGATCTCGGCCTCTTTTATCCTAAACTCTTGGAGAGTTTCCATTTCGGCGATACAAGCCTCATACTCTGCCATGTTATTAGTTGCCTCGAAGTTCAACTTAACTGCCAAGGGAATGTGAGATCCTTCGGGAGTGATCAAAATTACTCCTATCCCATTTCCATATTGGTTCATGGCTTCATCGAAATACATTTTCCATGCCCCTAGCTCAATATCCAAAATATCGTCATCCGAAAAGTCTTCTTTACCATCCTCTCTTTCCATGGGGTTCTCGACACAAAATTTGATACGATACTCCCTTTGATGGTTTTCCTTGCCACATACTTCAAACCAAATTTCGCTAAAAGGATCAACCATTTCGACAGCCTTCTACTCAAAGTTGGCTTCTCAAATAGGTACTTCAAGGGATCCATTCTAGCTACCAACCATACTGGAAACGGTAGGATGATGTGTCTCAAATTTTGTATGGCCCATACGAGAGCAAAGCATGATTTTTCTATAGGTGTGTATCTAGTCTCATAATCATGGAACCTCTTGCTCAAATAGTATATGGCCCTCTCATTCTTATCATCATCTTCTTGTGCAAGCATACTTCCAACCGCATCCTTTATGATAGAGAGATAGAGGAGTAATGGTTTCCCATGCATGGGGGGTATCAATATAGGTGGATGGAGGAGATATTCTTTAATGAGCTCAAAAGCTTTTTGAGATTCATCACTCCATTCATGAGGTTCATTCTTCCTTAGGAGCTTGAAGATGGGTTCACAAGTGGAAGTGAGTTTGGCAATGAATCGGCTAATGTATTGCAATTAGCCCAAAAATCCCCTTATCTCCTTCTCGCTTTTGGGTGGAGGCATTTCTAATATGGCTTTGATCTTTGATGGGTTAACTTCTATTCCTCTATTACTTACCAAAAAGCCTAACAAATTTCCTGCGATTACTCCAAATGTGCATTTCTGTGGGTTTAATCTCAGCCTATACTCCTTGATCCTTTCGAAGAACTTCCTTAAGTTAATAATGTGACCCTCTCTCTCCTTAGATTTCACGATCATATCATCAACATACACTTCAACCTCATTGTGCATTATATTATGTAACAAGGTTGTGGCCATTATTGAGCCCGAATGGCATCACAATGTAACAATAAATTCCCCATTCTGAGGTGAAGGTAGTCTTGGTCATATCCATAGGAGCTGTGAGAGACCAGGAAACTGGCTCTCAGAAAAGGGGTCTAGGCATTGGCACCTTCCCTGTTGAGGATCATTTAGAGTTGCCACTTATTTTATAAGTAAAATAAGAAAACTATACAAATTACAACATGTCTTGGATAATACACATTCTCATTAATTGGAAATAATTACATCTTGATAGAAAAAACTTTACATGGCTTTGTTTCCTAGTTACAATCTAGTAAAAAATACAAGGCCTAGTTTCCTTGTTACACTCTACCCAGAATAAAATAAGACACTAAATCTACCAACCTAAGATTCTAATGTTCGGGGGTTAGGTTATAGGATGTGAAGGTATTAGACACCCACCATGTCCAAACAGAGTGTGGTCTTCTAGACTTTAAATGACCTTTTAAATACCCATTAAAAATGACATGCAAATTATTATGTCAAAATTCCTAGATCTAAAGTTGGTTAATGTGCAAAATACTAGATCTGTTGTATTTATGCAAGGAGAAATCACATCTGAATTTTACTTAAGGGAAAAATACTTTTAAGAGAAGTTCAAATTAAGCAAAATGAATTTTTTGATAAAAAAATTTAGATCTGATTTTTTAAAATAACAAGGAATGGATTTTTTGTTTTAAAGAAAAGTTCCCAAATCTGATTCCTTAATTAAATAACAGAATGAATCTCCAAAAGGAAAATCCAAATCTGATTGTTTAATTAAGAAACATAATGGGCTTCAAAAGAAATTGCAGATCAGATTTTTCAAAGTGAAAATAAAGAATTTTTAGAATAAAATTCAGATCTAATTTGTGGTTTTGGAAAACAAAGGAGATTTGAAAAAATAATTTCAAATTTGATTTTTAATTTAAGAAAACAAAGGAGATTTGAAAAATAAATTCAAATATGATTTTTGGTTTAGGAAAACAATGGATATTTGAAAAATAAATTCAGATTTGATTTTGTTTTACATAAAGCAACAGATTTAGGATTTAATCATATGCATCACATAACTACATGAACACAACACATATGCATAAACAGACATACATCATGTAACCAAAAGAGAATCAAGGCAAACGAAAGGAAGAACATGTTAAGAGCATGGAGAATTGAATCAGTTATATGAACCTGTAAATAAAGAGATGGAAACTTACCTACATGAATGTATTCCACAAGGAGAGGATTACTTCAGAAATCAAAGAGAATAAAATTTTTAAAAATCTAAAAAAGAGCCACTTAACAGAAAAGAAATTCCTAAAGCAAAGTTTCCAAAATTTCTTTAACGTAAGGGGAGAGAGAGGGGTCAGAGAGAGGTCGTTATTTTTTTTTTTTTTTAATTCCCTATTTATAGAGGTTTGGTGCTTAGAAAATAAGCTAGGTTTAATCAAATACGAATTAGGTTGAATTTTTATCCCTAAAAAATCGAATCGGGTATGCTTTGGCTTAATCTGAACATTTCTGGGCCAGGCCTCAGAGTTGTGCCAATCGGCACTTTGAAAGTGCCAATCGGCATTTTGGTGCTCGACCTGGTTTTCTCTTTTGGTTTGATTTGGACTTTTTTTAAGGGATTTTCTAAGTCAGGAATTGCACTTGGATGTCTTTTAAACTTGTATTCTAAAATAAATCCATCTTAATTTGATAATTAGGTCCTTAAAATAATAATTATTAAAAAAAAAACTCAATTATTAACAACTCCTGTATTATTTGATTATCCATTTTATTCCTATGCAACCAAGCTTATTTTTGATCAAATCCAACAGCCAATCACATAAATTACTCAATTAATTTTAATTATTAACCAATCAAAATTAATTTTAATTAATCACACGTGATTAGCTTCACCCACACAAAATGCATGCAAACCATGAAAACTTGATCTCGTGATATCTTTCAATCCGATGGTCCAATTTGGGAATCAGGCATATCGTCATGACCATTAGAATCTTAAGATCATTTTTATGATATGTGATGAATGATTTAATGCATGTAATGCAACTATGATTTTTTTAGGTACTTGAAATGGCCATTTTAGTCAACTTCCAAGATTAAAATTATGGGTGCAAAATTAGGTGTCTATAGAATGCCCCTCATTGACAGATCTTGAAAAGTGAATGTCAATGTAAAACAAAGACACTGATTTTAGCAACCATGATTTACTCGAGGTTGATTTTTCAAAGATTTCCTAACCCTAGAACCTAGAACCTTGGGACATAGAACTAGTGTTTTGCTATCCTACAAAAGACTGAGAAATGTTGAAATCTAATTTGCTTGATGAATGATGAACTTGGGTAGAATCTTGAATGCTGATGAGGCAACCGAGAACTATATTCGTCCAATCTGAAATGAGGTGACCGAGAACTGTATTTGCCCGATATGGAAGCCGACTGAAAACTCTATTCGCCCAATTTGACTTAGAATGACTGATAACTCTATTCGCTCAATTTGGAATAAGGTGATCGAGAACTGTATTTGCTCGATCTAAAAGCCGACAGAGAAATCTATTCATCCAATCTGACTTTAAATGATTGAGTACTCTATTCGCCCAATCTGGAATGAGGTGACCGAGAACTGTATTTGCCCGATCTGAAAGCCGATTGAGAACTCTATTCGCCCAATCTAACTTGGAATGATTGAGAACTCTATTCGCCCAATTTGGAATAAGGTGACCGAGAACTGTATTCGCCTAATCTGAAAGCCGATGGAGAACTCTATTCGCTCAATCTAACTTGGAATGATTGAGAACTCTATTTGCTCAATTTGGAATAAGGTGTCTGAGAACTGTATTCCCTCGATTTGAAAGCCGATTGAGAACTCTATTCATCCAATCTGACTTAGAATGATTGAGAACTCTATTCGCCCAATCTAGAATAAGGTGTCTGAGAACTGTATTCGCCCGATCTGAAAGTCAATGAAGAACTCTATTCACTCAATCAGACTTGGAATGATTGAGAACTCTATTTGCCCAATTTGGAATAAGGTGACCAAGAACTGTATTCGCCCGATCTAGAAGTCGAATGAGAACTCTATTCGCCCAATCTGACTTAGAATGATTGAGAACTCTATTTGCCCAATCTAGATAAAGGTAACTGAGAACTATATTCACCTGATTTGGAAGCCGACTGAGAACTTTGTTCGCCCAATCTGGACATCTGGCTTTTCCTGAAATGGACAAAGAAAATTGAATTAGAATTGTGATGATTGATACTTTATCCAATCAACTTTTGGGGACGTGGAGTTTCCCATTCCTTTTTCTTTCACCAAAATAATCAATTTTATCCCTGTGAAATTTCCTCTCTTTCCTGGAAAATCTCCTCTTTTTATTTTTTAATTTTTTTTTATTGAAAGTTTGACCCCTTAATTTTTGAAAATCTTTGAGGAATTTTACAAGTTTTGAAAACAAATTTCCTTGTATTCTCTTATTTTGCTTGTAAAATCTCTCTCTCTCTCTCTCTCTGAATCATTCATTTGAAATAGTCTCTCTCTCTCTCTTTTTTTTTTTAAATGATACCACAAATTTTAGAAAAGATTTTGAAAAATTTTAGAAACAACTTTTTCATTTTCCTTTTTTTTTTTCCCTTCTTTCATTTTTTTTTTTTTCATTTTTTATTTTTTGCGAAATTAAAAATCCCTTCATATCTTTCTTTTCTCTTTTATTTATTTATTTTTTTGGTGAGTTAACTCAAGTTTGACTGAGTCAACTCTGTCAAACTTGGGTTGACTCAATAATTAAAAGGGGTTTTTGTTGGGGGGGGGGGGCGGGGGAATTTTGGCCTCCCTCTCTTCTTCTTCATCTTTTCTTATTTTGTTCTCTCTGTCTTCTTCCTTCATTGCCACTATTCAAAAGCTCCATTTCTCTTGCATTTTCTCTTTTTGCACACCATTTCTTACTTAGAAAATCACTTCTCTAGTCTTCCAAACTTGATTTTTACCATCTTCTTGAAAGTCTCTTCAGATCCTTAAGGTTTTTAGTATCCTTGAAAAACCCATTTTTGAAACCCATTTTCAAACCTTCATCTTTTTCTTTTTTTTTCTTCCATGGCTTTCCCTCCTAGACCACCTAAGTTCCTCACATTTCATGGGAAGAGATATGATCCATCAATTGAGTGGAATGATGAGGAGGGACTCCTTCAAGACCCAATCAATCATGCTCCATACCCATCTACCAAGGATTTCAAGGTGAGCTCATATAAATATATATATATATATTTGTAGATTAATTTGTTGATTTCTTGCTTGGTTGAGAACTTTATGGTGGGTATTGTTATTTTTGTTGTCATTTGCTCTCATAGGAATTCTTGGATGTTGTATGATTTGGGTGAAAATTATTGTGTGTAGGCATGTTGATTTTTTAGGGCATTTTTGAATTGTTGAGTTGTTTGATATTGTCAAGTTTGGATAATGTTGATGATTTATGGAGCTTTGCATTGTATCTAGCTTTGGGCATTGTTGGATGAATTTTGACTTGATTTTTTTTTTTTTTGGTTTTCAATGGGTAAGAAATTATGAGAATTTGATGTGTAGACATGATTGAGTAAACTCATTTTTTGATGGGTATAGAAATTTTGTTGGGATGTGTAGGCATTATTTTTCATGGGTATAATTTTTTTTTTGTTTTGTTTTTTTGTTTTTTTGTTTTTTGGGTTGGATGTATGTTTGGGACATTGTTGAATGAATTTACGGAGATGAAGATTTTTTGTTTTGAACTGTTGATTGGGACATTGTTAGATGAATTCATGGATATGGAAGATTCTTTGAACTGTTGTTGGGATGTCGTTGAATTTTAATTTGTGAAATTATTTGTTTGACATTGGCATTTTAAAATGTTGATTTTTTGTGAGGGGCATTTTCATTTGGTTGCTGGGATTTTTTAATGGACAATCCTAGAACAGGGCATTTTTGTGGATATCATGATGATTGACAAATTTTTTTTTTTTTTTGGGTTGATTATATTTCTCACGTGAGGTATTTTTCTTGGTTGGTTGCCTAAGACTCATCTATCAACGCTTCTAAAGCGCTCTTTGCAGGCTTGGTGAATGATGATTGATGGCTTAGACGCCGAGGATGTGAGTTTTATTTTTTGGTTCATTTGTGGAAGTTTGATTTGGTTGTTGTTGTTGTTGTTGTTTTTTTTTTTTTTTTTTTTTTTTTTTTTTTTTTGTATTGGTATGTTTTCTCTTTTCATTTTGGACTCTTTGTGATGTTTAGATGGGCTTGGATCCTTGGGTGGGATGCGAGGGTTATGTTGAATGTGCATGGGTTTTGGAGTTGAATGAGCGTCAGGTCTTATTTGAATGTGGCCATGGAAGATATTGGTATCTTGAAGATCGAGTGCTTCCACAGGTTCACCATATATATCCTCCTAAAGTGATCCCTATCCATCCTTGTCCCTCAGTTCGGTTGGCCAACTTTTTAACTAATGAAGAGGTAGCCAATGCAAGGGTTGGCCGCACCAATCTTGGGATATCTGAGGACTATCTTGAGTTCGTCAAGGCTCATTTGTAGGGCCGCTTAGTTGATGCCCCTGGAGCATCAGTGAGCTTCCTCTTTTCCCAAATTAATTTGCATCATCTTTGCCATTTTTGTCATTTGTGAAAGTTTCTGAATGTTTCATCTTCAGTCTTCATCCCATGGTGTTGGTGGTCCTCTTGCTTCTTTTGCAGAAATGTATCCCAATTTTCCGGCATGGCAATATGAGATAATGAATCCTGATAGGTCTTACAGTTTTGTGAATTTGGACTGGCCTGAATATACTCCAAATGTTCCTTGGAATGGCCCAGTATATTTCCAAACCCTTTTGGTCTTTTATCTCATGCTCTTTGTTCTCTTGGCTATTTCTAAATTTTGGGTCTTATGTTCCAGATTGGTGTCGACTTTGTGGAGGAAAGCATGAGGATGATTGGAGGCCTGCAGCTGGTTGCACGCACCCAATCCTCTTAATATGTGCTCAATGAAGTGAATTGGGTAAGAGATGATACTTCCCTACTAACTTTTGCTTGAGATTCATAGCAATGGACTTAACACCTGTCTTTGATGATTTTTCAGAACAATCGGATGGCAACTGTTGAGGCCAACACACGGGCCTTAGAAGAAAGAATCAAGAATCTAAAATTTCAGGATAAGTGACAAGAACCTCAACCTTATACTGATCAAGAGCAACAAGGGAACACAAAGGGTGGTTCTTCTAGAGGTGGGCCTTGAAGATCTTCCTGCCGATGGACTAGAAGTCCAGATGATGCATGACTTGTATTTTTATTTTCCTACAAGAAACAAAATATCCCTTAGTCAGATAATTTGTACTAATTCTCAACGCTAGCTCTTTGACCTTAGATGACTTTGGTCTTGCAAGGATTTAGATAAGACAAGTATAAAGTTCACCTGATGAAGTTTTGTAGCGCAATAATTTGAATTTATCTGACCAATCTTGATATGAGTATTCTCACCTGAATGAGGCATAGCCAAATTCCCCTAGTTTGGGAATGGATGCATGATTTTGAAAAACCTTGAAATTTTTTAGAAAAGATGATGACTTTTTTTGATAGATGAGGCATGGCTGAATGCCCCAAGTTTGACAATCAATGTGAATTTTGAAAAATTTTATTGTAAATGAACCTTCAATGGAGCAAAATTCGAGCAAAACTAGATCAAAATCACAAAACTGGGCAAAGCTACAATTGTTGTGCCAATCGGCATTGTTGGAGTGCTGTTCAGAACTTCTTAAGTGCCAATTGACCCATCTTAAGCCTTGTCTACTTGTCATATTTTGACAAGTTTTCAGCTTTTTTCTAGGACATATGGCAACATCTAAATTGGAAATTGATGGTGATTGTTGAGTAGATGAAAGATCCATGTCTACCCCTTGCAAAAATTCTCTTTATAAACATGTTAGTAATCAGTCATTATCAAAAAAAATTTCGGCCAATGCCCCTAGTTTAGACATGCCTACACAGAAAACTAATGACATGCATGCACTGAAAAATTGATGAAATGTTTAATGCAAAACTGATGCTCCTAGCCTATATTCACACAAATAAATGTCTTGATTTTGAGTCTTTGAAAAAATGTTTTTTAAGTGATTTTGACCGGGCCTTTGGAAAGGCTACCTACGTACCTCTCTCATAGAGGATTAGGTCCAAATGTAGTTTGAACAAAAAAGTTTTGAAAAATGAATTTTTTCTCATTTCTGAAATGTAGTTTCTTTCTGGGTGATTGTGACCGAGCCTTTGAAATGGCTGCCTACGTACCTCTCTCATAGAGGATCATATCCAAACATAGTTCAAAAAAAAGTTTTGAAAAATGATTTTTTTTTTGAAATGATTTTTTTTTTTTTAAGAAAGATATTTAATGTAGAATGAGTTTTTTTTTTTTTTTAATGAGCAAAAGGAGATCCTTTGGACAACCTCTTTTCTCCAATTATGATGCTTAAAAGTTAACTCGATCCCCTTAGCTATGAAGGATTTGAAATCATTAAAAACATGTAATCAAATTTGCTTGATTTTGAAAATTTTTAGATTAGGTCTTCAAAGACAGTTAAAGAAATGAAATGCGTGGGAATCACATATGTTGGGAACAAGCAAGAAAGGGAAAAATCCCAAGTTTGAAGATTTGAAAATTTTTGAGAATTTGGAAATTTTCTCTTTGGAAGATATCAGCCAGTAGGGCTTGATAATCCTGAGCAATTTTCCTTTTTAATCCAAGAGAAAATATTATAAAAGCTAAAGGTGTGCCTTCAATTAGTAGGACTTCAAGAAGGTCTTCATTCAAAGGTTGTAATGTAGGTCGGGTTTAGCTTATGAAATGAAAGATATAAAAGGCTTAAAACCCTTATGATATTTCCCCAAGTATGTAGCACTTTAAATTCAAGCATTGGAAGAGTTTTTCACATATTCCATTGTTGACTCTTGTGCTAAAATCCTTGTCATTTTCATCATCTTCTCTTTGGTCTTCATTGGTTCCTTTCATTTTGTCTTGATTTTTTAGCTTGACAACTTCCTTTCTTGGTCTTTTTAGCAACCTATCTTGTGGTTAGATCACTCACTCTCATTTTTGTTTTTCTCATTTTTTTTTTGAATTTTTTTGTTTTGTTTTTGCCTAGACCGCCTTTTCGGGTTTTCAGCCTAGAGGGCTTTCTTCTTTTTTTATTTATTTTTTTTTTTTAGGCCCTAATTTTTGCCTAGACCGCCCTTTCGGGTTTTCAGCCTAGCAGGTTTTTTATTGGCTTTCAACAGACTTTCATCTTTCTTAGATGAATTTCCATTTCTCCTTGATATCCTCTTATCCTTTCTAATGCACTTTCATTTTCTTTTTTACTTGACTAACCGCACTTTTTTGATGAAATGTATCGTACTCTTTCTTTTCCTCATCATCCTCAATTCGATTGAATTTTGCTCTTGATGAATCTTCATTTTTGCTCATCCTTCTCAACTTGAATGATCTTTCATGGAATCTCATGTCCTTTGTGTCTTTTGATGAATCATTATTTCTCTCATAACTTGATGAAAATTCCTGCACTCTCTTCTCTTCTCCTTTTTTTTTTTTCACAATGTTTGACACTCTCTCAAAGTCTTATTTCTCCTTGATGGATTTTCTTCCTTTCTAGCTTAATGGAGTGAACTATCCCTTTTCTTTGATGAACTCTCTTTTCTGAACTTAATAAATCTTTCTCTTTTGAAATTGTCACATTGTCTTCATTACCAAGTGATGTTGAATCCATAAGGTCAACCCTTGCTCAACTTGAGATTAAAGCATGCATACCTAACTTTCCCACCTAAGGTTTAAGTTTTTAGTGGGTTCATTGAAAAAAAGGCTAACTGTTTAAAGGCTCAAGTTGGCTACCAATGGATAATTATTGTAATCGGTGTCAAGGAATAATGTGGGTTACCAAAGATGGCCTCCTATCCCTAGCGATGCTTGCTTGTGGGCACAGTGAACTCTTTCAATGAATTATTCTTGGAATAAGAGTTCAAATGCTCCAATGATATGACAAAATTTTGAGAGACTGGGATTAAGTGTATGTGGCTTGAGAATTTTGAATGAATTGATGAATTTCTTTGGTTGTCTTTTAGGACCTTTTCTTATCATATTTTGAATGTTTAGCAAAAGTCCTTACAGGTATTGAATGAAGTTAAATTCCTCATTGGCACAAATTGATTGATAGAGCAATTAATCATCATGATTTGGAAGAAGCTTTGTCAAATGGATCTTCTTGTATTCTCTTGAAAAGAAGGCTTTTGAAAAACATTTTGGAGTCTTTGAAAGGAAGGTTTTGGAAAACTCTTGGAGTATTTAAAAGAACAAAAAAGTTTTTTAGAAAAAGGTTACTAAGAAGGCCTAATGCCCCTAGTCCAAAGATTTTTTTTTTTGAGAATTTTTGGATTTTTTTTGTTTGTGTTTTTATTTTATTTTTATTTTTTACCTATAAATAATATGTCAAACTAGATGCATCAAACACAACATGAGTTTTATTGAGTAAAAGACTAACTAGAAAGCAAATCCTAAATAAACAATAAGTCCAAAAAACCAAAATGAAATTCAAACAAAGTTAGGATGACTGGTTGATGATGGCAGAGTAATGACTTGCTACTCGATGAGATCTTGAATGTCATGCCTCAAGTTATAACATTTATTAGTTGTATGGCCTCTCCCTTAATGATATCTGCAACGAGCATTAGGGTTGTAGCTTCTAGGCATGGGATGTGGTATTGGCTTGGCATCCAATGGCTTCAGTAATCCCTTAACTTGTAATTTTTCCAAGGCTTCACTCAAAGTCATGTGTAACTCTGAAAAATTCCTTTGGCGCCTAAAATTTCTAGTTGATGGTTTGATTGTACCGTTACTGATGAGGTAAGGCATTACCTCATTGGGGATTGAGTCCATTGACATGTTCTTGTTGATTGGGGAGGACGGTTGGAAAGACAACTCATTGAAATCCCAAACTCTTTTCTTTAGGAATTGAAAGTGTGGGATCTCTCCGAGTTCTAGTGAATCATCCTTGCACAAGGTAGAGAGCATAACTTGATTAGCTAAGTTGACTTGTAATACAGAGTCGGCTATCTAGGAGATTCGGGCTAGCTCTTCATTTGTCTTCTCTTGGTCTTCCAGGATGGAGTTGAGAACATCTTCAATTCTTTCATGACTTATTAGGATTGAATCTTCCTTGAGCTTAATGGGCTTGACTTTTGATGAACTTGTGATCCAAAGGGTTGAAATCTTGGTGGACTTTGGCTTTGACAAGATTGGGCTTAAACTGCATCAAATACATGCCATACTTTTCCTGAAAACAAAGTCATATTCATACAACATTCAAACAATTATGATGGGCCCAAGTATTGAACTTGGGCTCACCATGGCTCAAATAATGGTCAACCACACACAATATGCAATGCAATTTTAATATGGACCGGCCTAAGGATAGGTTCTAAGTCATTACATTGTAGGGTGGGTTTGTGGTTTTATTGTTTCCCATAACTAGGACGTTACACCTCTCAACTTGTAATGTAATGAACATTACGTTGGTTCAAACGGCATGGTCTATCCTTTTCAGTCAACAAGAAATGATCCAGTGACTTTGGGCTATAAGTTGGTGAGTTCACAACTGGGTACCCGAATCTAATGAAGACCGGTGATCCATAATTACTACCACCAGATGTTGAGATGGGTACATACATATTTGTTGTTTGATGGCACACACAATGACAATTAGGGAAAGCTTTTAACAACCAACATGGCATTTCAAACAAAATATTATACAAAAAATACACAGAAATAAGCAATACCAGACAAACAAAATACATCATACAAACACAAGGGTATTTAATTGGTCATTTAAAGTCTAATGTGAAGTTTAGCCCTCGACATCCCTAATGGAGGCGCCACTGTGAGAGACCGGGAAATAGGCTCTTAGAAAAGGGGTTTAGGCATCGGTACCTTCCCTTTTCAGGATCATATAGAGTCGCCACTTATTTTATAAGTAAAATAAGAAAACTATACAAATCACAACATGTCTTCAATAATACACATTCTCATTAATTGGAAATAATTACATTTTGATATAAAGAACTTTACATGGCTTTGTTTCCTAGTTACAATCTAGTAAAAAATACAAGGCCTTGTTTCCTAGTTACAATCTACCCAAAATAAAATAAGACACTAAATCTATCAACCTAAGATTCTAATGTTCGGGGGCTAGGTTACAGGATGGGAAGATGTTAGGCACTCACCTTGTCTAGACAGAGTCTGGTTTTCTAGACTTTAAATGACCTTTTAAATACCCATTAAAAATGACATGCAAATTATTGTGTCAATATTCCTAGATCTAAAGTTGGTTAATGTGCAGAATACTAGATCTGTTGTATTTATGCAAGGAGAAATCACACCTGAATTTTACTTAAGGGAAAAAGATTTTTAAGAGAAGTTCAAATTAAGAAAAATGAATTTTTTGTTAAAAAATTTAGATATGATTTTTTAAAATAACAAGGAATGGATTTTTCGTTTTAAGGGAAAGTTCCTAAATCTGATTCCTTAATTAAATAACAGAATGAATCTCCAAAAGGGAATTCAAAATCTGATTGTTTAATTAAGAAACATAATCAGCTTTAAAAGAAATTACAGCTTTGATTTTTCAAAGTGAAAAGAATGAATTTTTAGAATAAATTTCAGATCTGATTTGTGGTTTTGGAAAACAATGGAGATTTGAAAAATAAATTCAGATATGATTTTTGGTTTAGGAAAACAATGAGGTTTTCAAAAATAATTCAGATCTGATTTTGTTTTACATAAAGCAACAGATTTAGGATTTAATCATATGCATCACATAACTACATGAACACAACACATATGCATAAACAGACATACATCATATAACCAAAAGAGAATCTAGGCAAATGAAAGGAAGAACATGTTAAGAGCATGGAGAATTGAATCAGTTATATGAACATGTAAATAAAGAGATGGAAACTTACCTGCATGAACGTACTCCACAAGGAGAGGATTACTTCAGAAATCAAAGAGAATAAAATTTTTAAAGATCTAAAATAAGAGCCACTTAACAGAAAAAAAATTCCTAAAGGAAAACTTCCAGAATTTCTTTAACGTAAGGAGAGAGAGGGGGGGGGGGGGTCAGAGAGAGGTTGTTATTTTTTATTTTTAATTCCCCATTTATAGAGGTTGGTGCTTAGAAAATAAGCTAGGTTTGATCAGATACAAATTAGGTTGAATTTTTATCCCTAAAAAATCGAATAGGGTGTGCTTTGGCTTAATCTGAACATTTCTGGGCCGGGCCTCGGAGTTGTGCCAATCGGCACTTTGGAAGTGCCGATTGGCACTCTTTGGTGCTTGGCCTGGTTTTCTCTTTTGGTTGTATTTGGACTCCTTTTTATGGATTTTCTGAGTCAGGAATTGCACTTGGATGTCTTTTAAACTTGTATTCTAAAATAAATCCTACTTAATTTGATAGTCAGGTCCTTAAAATAATAATTATCCAAAAGATAATTATTAAAAAAACTCAATTATCAACAACTCCCTTATTATCTGATTATCCATTTTGTTCCTATGCAACCAAGCTTATTTTTAATCAAATCCAACAGCCAATCACATAAATTACTTAATTAATTTTAATTATTGACCAATCAAAATTAATTTCAATGAATCACACGTGATCAACTTCACCCACACAAAATGCATGTAGACCTTGAAAACTTGATCTCGTGATATCTTTCAATTCGACGGTCCGATTTGGGAATCGGGCATATCGTCACAACCATTTGAATCTCAAGATCATTTTTATGATATGTGATGAATGATTTAATGCATGTAATGCAACTATGAATTTTTTTGGGTACTTGAAATCGTCATTTTAATCAACTTCCAAGATTAAATTATGGGTGCAAAATGTGTTAAAACACAAGAGCTATTTAGACCCCCCAAATTAAAGATAACGGCTCGGTTGATTTTACTCTTACTTAAACTAAGTGTGGAAAAGAGTAAATGCGAGCGTACAAATAATATAACTACTGTAAGCCATATTCAACATATCACAGTAGTAAAATGAAAACTAAAAGAGTAGGGAAGAAGAATGCAAACACAAGATAACACGCCGATGTGTTATCAAAGAGGAAACCAAAGTACTCGGCGAAAAACCTCTCTGTCGCCCTCCAAGCGGTAATCATTTCACTAGACAATCAGTTGGGATACACAAATAGCAAGAGACCCACCAAACCTAATCTACCCAATGCACCTAAGCCCTCCAAACTCCTACTCCAACAAGGCTTCTCGGAACCGTGTCTTGTTTAGCTCTCCGGATCCCGCAATACACCTGATTGCATCCGCCAAAGCTTGGCTTCTTCCAATGCTTCCCAGCAGCACCAAAACGTCACTTGACATTCTAAAAGGGTGTGGTAAGTGTTTGGGCTATCAACCTCTCAAGTGTATGGAAATGGAGAGGTAGGAGTTGAGGAAAATCCACAATGAATTGTGTAGAGAATTATGGGTATAACAATCTCTAACTCTCAATGGTTGTGCCTAAGGTTTTCTCTCAGAAGCACTTCTCAACATATGTGGGTAATGGGGGTATATATAGTGTGGGTACAGATAGTGTGTATCAGAAATGACAGTTCAGTAAAACAGAATGTTTCGCGGGTATCTTGTGGGAATGCCTTACCCGTGAGACACTCGCGAAAACCAGCTGTCTCCATCCTGTCTTGACTCTTCGCATTCCAGTTATGTAGGGCACATGCTTCACTTCACGGGAAGCTTACTCGTGAGCTACCCGCGAAAACAACTTTAGTCTTCAATTGCCTTGAATCTTCACACTCTCTCTCTCACACACAACCCTTACAAATAAATCCCACATAAAATACAGAGTACATAAGATTGAACATAATTACAATCAAATTTGGCATGGAATTAAAGCCAACATAAACTAGTTGTAAATTACAACTTTACAATCTCCCCCTTTGGCTATTCCATGACAAAACCCCTAAAACAGATTCTAGACTTAAACGTGAGTTTGGGAACAGTGGCAAAACTCACTCACACTTAATCTAGAAGCTGTGAAGCACTTGCATGTATATACCTGTAACTTGAAACACTCGCACATAAACAAAACTTTCATTAAGCTTATGACAAGTTGAATACATGGTACGTATATGAGCAAGTAAAGTGCGATCAAGTTAATAAATACTATATAACAAATAAGCATATCTTGATCAAACAGGGTCAGTCATTAAAGAATGACTACAATGAACATTTAGCTAGTAAATGCTCATCCGGACAAACAATGCAATAAAGACCAATCACAATGATCAATTGCATGTCCAACACACAACCAATGCAAAATACAGGGAAGTATTTGCATCTAGGATACAATATCCTACAAGGGTACAAGTGTGTGGTACTTAAGATAGTTTAGCAACATCTAAAAGTACTAAAAAATTGCTACAAAGCAATGAAAGAAACACAAGTACTGAATATTAAACAGAAAGTTAAATCCAAAGTACTTAAACTTTTAAAGGAAAGCAATAAAACTATCCAGGAGTTATAAAAACTAATAAAGTTTAAACCAAACATAAAAAAATGCTAAATTGCCAACAATGAACCAATAGCTATAACTATACTCTGCTCCCTCTCAACTGCGCATATTCTCCCTCAAAATTTTCTCCCACTTTTTGACCGGAATGACCAAAGAGGCTAGAACTGCTCGGACTCTAAATCGGATCCCTGCGCCATCGACATATCCTCAATCTGAGAAGATAGAGCAGTAATCTGACCCTGGATGTATGCAAACTGGTCCGCAGTGTGCTGTACATGGGAGTCAAGCATGGTATACATCTGCTCTACCCTAGCAATGAGGTGATCAAGACGATCGGGTCCCCGTGCTTGTGCTTGAGAGGATGGTTGAGCAGAACTTTCTGGTGCTAAGGTGAATCTGTCAATCTCCTCCTCCGTATCTCCACCCTCTTCCTCAACATGATCCTTTGGTATTTGTGAGACGCTGGTCTTGGATCCGGTGATGTGAGCTTTGCTTCTAGTCATCGTGTTAGCACCAATGGGATAGTCTCTTTGTAATATAGTGAGACCGCTCGGAAGTTTAAGCCTTGTCTTTGTAATCAGGTCCATGATGAGAGTGGGGAATGGTATGATAGTTCTAGAGTTCCTTTTTTCAGTGCTCTTGGTCAGGAGATGGAAGATGTGTCCACAAATGTCAATCTCTTTATGTGTGAAGAGATCGTATAAGAAAATTGTCCTTGGAGCGGACAATGTCGTCAAGTTAGTGACCGGATACAAATTATGGATCATGACATATGTAGAGTCCTCATCTCTGGGTTGAATGGAATGGTGTTCATTGACTTCTTGTTTAGTGTACCACCAAGAAGTCTCACCATTGGCTCAAGAGAGTCCAATCGATCATCATACTGAATGGTAATCTGCTGAGAAGGTGGATGAACTTCGAGGAATTCTTGGATTGATTCCCTTGTAATAACAAACTCCTTGTGTCTCACCCAGCAATTAATGTGCTCTCCATCCATATTAGCATTTGAAAAGAACTCTTTGATGATTTCTGAGTACACATTTCCACTCGAATTTAGCAGCTTCATCCATGTCCTCTCCTTGAACACATTAGGAATGCAAGTGTCCTCAAAAGTCTCCATTCTAACAACTCTTTCCATAATGATTGTGGCTCGTTTGTAGCAATCGTTATAAGCCATATCTGCATCAGTGGAAATGAAGTTGTTAGAGTTCGTGCGTGGACGCTTGGATGATTTCTTGGAAGCAGAGTGTTTGGTTGGAGACATCTGCATAAGGAAACACATAACAAAAAGAACCAAGTGCAAAACCACCAAAAACAGAACACAAACTTGATTAGTGTCAAGTTAGTCCAAAAACATAAGCACAAAGACTTAAAACAGAACACAACAGTGTTAATTCAACAAGCTTTAAATGCTAGACCATATGAATATTACCAAAATGCAAAACAGTAGCAACTGTGCATGTGTGTGCATCTAGTGTGCATGTGGTGTGCATGGTGTGTGCCTAGGTGATGCATGGCAAGGCATGGTGAGGCACAGTTAGGCAAAGTGTGTAAAACACACACACAAAGATCAAAACATGTTAAACAAGTTCAATCAAGGGTAAACCCAAAAATTGGAACTCATTTGAGTCCAAAATAACTCAAAAATGCCATTTGGGCATTTTGTCAAACACTTGGAATGCAACACTACACTACACATATGGGCAATGCATGAACATATGAAAATATGCCTAAGTACAAGATCAAATTGCCACAAGGGGCCAACACAGATACAAACAAGACAAATGGGACACAGCCCAATCAAAATTTTGAAAATTTTTTGCCCAAAATCAATAAACCCAACCCTTTTTCGAAAATCCCTAATTCAAGACAAACCTAGAAATTATTCTGCATAATCTAAGGAAAAAATGAAAAGAATGTTAAGAAACATACCTTTGAAGAGATTTTACAGAGATTTGAACTTGAAATTGAAGGGTTTTGAGTGAAAATCAAATTGGGGTTGAAAGAGGTTCGAGTGAGGCAAAGGAGGGAACTCAAGAGTGTTTAAAAAATCAGTCATATCAACCTTATAAAACTGAAAACACGCGTTTTTCGTGGGTTAGATAGTCGTGAAATTACTCACGAAAAACACCACTGAAGCACAAAAACTTTCGCGGGAAGCTTCTAGTCGCGAGACAGTCGCGAAAGTCTCTGTATGAAATTTGTGTTTTCTAGTTTTTGCCTTAACCTCTTTTCGCGGGAAGTGCTTAGTCGTGAGATTCTCGTGAAAAGGCCTTTGAACAAGTTTTTGAAGATCAACACAAAAATGCACTTTGAACAAAAACTTAAAGCACGAAAGTATAAAATCACTTTCAAAAACATATAGAATACTCAAAAATCTAGTATGTATGACGGCTTTTGCAGCTCGTAATCTCTTTTTCATTTTAAGATTTACATTTGGTGAGCTATAATGCAAAAACATAAAAGTAAAGTGGGAAGAGATATAAGAACAAGTCTATGCAAGTATTAAGACCATCAAGACTATTGACCAATCATTCATGACAAGCTTGAAGATCTATTTACAACAATCACACATAGTTTTCAAGATTTTTCCCACACAGATAGATGTGCATACATAACAAGTTAAGCTCGTAAATGCACTATGCCATTAGTATGAAGATACTAGGCCAAACTCACATGTGATATACACAACACAAGCGATCAAACTTTTTGGAGATTTTTTTAACTTTTTATGGGTTTTTGAATTTTTCAACACACTCAAAAACAGAACATGTAAAGTAAGATCAACAAAAACAACAAGTACAAAGCAAAACTTGTAAAAGAAACACCCTATAAACTGGAAGCAATGACACAAGAGGATTATGTATGTCATGATGCATGAACCTATGACCCTAATTATCGGAAGTATTAATGCATGGTCATAGAGAGTGAATATGCATAAGTACCCTTCTTCACCCACTCTTTACGAGTGTTTTGGGTGAGAGCCTTAGATGGCGGGTTATGACCAACATAATTTTCAAACCTCAGAGTGAAGCTAGCAAGGCATAATGATATGTTCTTCAACATTTCCATAACGTCTCCAATGAGATGTCCCTCACTATCTCCCTTAGCTCTTGCTTCCTTTGGTCTTCTCTTTGAACTTTCTTGGCCACGCATAGAGTCAGCCTTCTTGAGTGTATGAAGCTTTAAACAATTCAGCCTGGTGTGCCTTTGTGCACCACAATGATGACACAGATGCTTTACTTGAGGCCCCCTTTGATTTTTGGGTAATGACTTCCCTTTTTTCCTTTGGTCTTGCACCAATGGTTCTTTTTACAACAGCAGGGGTCTCAATCTCAGGCTTCACCTCTTTGAGTTTCTCTTCATTCTTGGCTGTTACAAACCTTACTTCCTTCTTGGGTTCACTGCTAGAACTTCCTTCTCCAGTATAGCCCAAACCGGTCTTATCATGTGAAGATTTTTGAGAAGACAGCATGTTGTCAAGTTTCTTGGTCGAGATACGCTTAACCTTGACATTAGCTTGAATAATTTCAAGTTCAAGAAACTTGATCTTAGAGTAAGCTTCAACCAACTCTCCCTTGAGTCCTTCTACTTCACACTTTGCTTCCTTCAGTTGCACAAGTGTACACCTATTCTTCAACCTTTTTCATCTTTTCCACCACAAGGTTCGCAACTTTGGCATATTTACCACAATCTTCCAGCAGAGAATCATATGCTTCTTGAAGGTTGTTCTCGCCTTCATTTTGGCATATGTCTTCATCTTCCGATTCTTCAACTTCCTCTTCCTCGAAAAGATTACCAAGTTCATCAACCAAATTGCTCAAATCATCCTTTGAATCAATGGAGGCAATTGTCATAAAGGCCCTATAATTTCGTTCACTATCACATTCTCCTTCCGTATCTGAATTTGAGCTTTCAGAATTGCTAAAGGTAGTGGCAAACACTTTACCCTTCCCTCTCAAATAATTGGGACACTTCTTCTTGAGATGTCCATAACCGTTACATTCGTAAAACATGATTCCTTGAGGGGATTGAGAATCCTTCCCATCTCTCTTCTTAAATTCCTTCCTGTCACCTTTGGGAGATGAAAACTTTCCTCTACTGAATGACTTCCCACTGCTTTTCATCTTCAGAAATTTGCGGAAGTTCTTCGCAAGAAATGCTACCTCATTCTCCACATCATCTTCTTCAGAGGAGTCATCCATTCTCTCTGTGATGGTTTTGAGAGCAAGAGATTTGCTCGTCTTGCTAGAAATCGCAAGGAATGCTACCTCCTTCTCCACATCATCTTCTTCAGAGGAGTCATCCATTCTCTCGGTGATGGTTTTAAGAGCAAGAGATTTGCTCGTCTTGTGAGAAGGTAGTCCCAGATCATATGTTTGGAGAGATCCAATGAGTTCTTGGATTTTGATCTCATCCAAATCTTTACTTTCTTTTATAGCTGTGACCTTCGCACGGAAGCTCTTTGGTAAGGACCTCAAAATCTTTCTCACTACCTTGGCATCCTCAATCTTCTCTCCGAAATTGAGCTTAGCAATTACGATTTCATTGAGCTTGCCATAGAATGAATCAAATGACTCATCGTCACCCATCTTGAGCTCTTCAAATCTGGTGGTAAGCATCTGAAGCTTTGTGTCCTTAACTTTCTTGGTACCCTCATAGGTAGTCTCAAGAATCGTCCAAGCTTCCTTGGCAGTCTCCACTTGTGATATCCTGTGAAATTCATCAGTAGACACACCACATAATATAGCATTAATAGCCTTACTATTTGCATTTGCCAAAGCAAGAGCTGCCTTGTCCCATTCGTACTTGGCTATTGTGGGTTTAACATACCCATTCTCGACGGAGTCCCATACTGACTCATCTATAGCACAAAGGAATGCCCTCATGCAGACTTTCCAAAACGCATAGTTGCTCTCATCAAAGAATGGTGGAGCATTGAGCGATTGTGATCGGTCCATCACAAAAGGGTCAAGGATCACACTCAGGTAATTAAACCATAGCGAGTGTACCTGCTCTGATACCAATTGAAAGCTCGAAAATGTGTTAAAACACAAGAGCTGTTTAAACCCCCCTAAATTAAAGATAACGGCTCGGTTGATTTTACTCTTACTTAAACTAAGTGCGGAAAAGAGTAAATGTGAGCATACAAACAATATAACTACTCTAAGCCATATTTAACATATCACATCAATAAAATGAAAGCTAAAAGAGTAGGGAAGAAGAATGCAAACACAAGATAACACACCGATGTGTTATCGAAGAGGAAATCGAAGTACTCGGCAAAAAACCTCTCCGCTGCCCACCAAGCAGTAATCGATCCACTAGACAATCAGTTTGGATATACGAATAGCAAGAGACCCTCCAAGCCTAATTTACCCAATGCACCTAAGCCCTCCAAGCTCTTACTCCAACAAGGCTTCTCGGATCCCGTAATACGCCCGATTTCATCCGCCAAAGCTTGGCTTCTTCCAATGCTTCCTAGCAGCACCAAAACCTCACTTGACACTTTGAAAAGGTGTGGTAAGTGTTTGGGCTATCAACCTCTCAAGTGTATGGAAATGGAGAGGTAGGAGTTGAGGAAAATCCACAATAAATTGTATAGAGAATTGTAGGTATAACAATCTCTAACTCTCAATGGTTGTGCCTAGGGTTTTCTCTCAGAAGTACTCCTCAACATATGTGGGTAATGGGAGTATATATAGTGTGGGTACAGATAGTGTGTATCAGAAATGACAGTTCAGCAAAACAGAATGTTTCGCGGGTATCTCACGGGAAGGCTTTACCTGCGAGACACTCGCGAAAACCAACTGTCTCCATCCTATCCTGACCCTTTGCATTCCAGTCATGTGCAGGGCACATACTTCACTTCGCGGGAAGCTTACTCGTGAGCTACCCGCGAAAATAGCTTTAGTCTTCAATTGCTTTGAATCTTCACACTCTCTCTCTCACACACAACCCTTACAAATAAATCCCACATAAAATACAGGGTACATAAGATTGAACATAATTACAATCAAATTTGGTACAGAATTAAAGCCAACATAAACTAGTTGTAAATTACAACTTTACAGAAGTGAAAAACTTTGCAACCGACATCTTCTTCAAATTGGTGTGTTAGTCACATACTGGGAGCCGTGCATCATTGGTTAGTCACGTACTGGGAGCCATGCATCATTGGTTAGTCACGTACTGGGATCCATGAAAAAAGGATGGCGTTCATATATTGAAGAGTTTAAAGGTTCTGAAGCAGTAGAAGGTTTCTGTTGTAAGTTCATCTACGGGGATTGTAGAGTCTAGGGACAAAGGTTTTGTACTAGCTCTGAAACTTCTCTTTATTATAGTGGATTGCTTTTCGGGAAGGTTTCCCCCCAGTTTTTTTTATTGTGAAACTAGTTTATTTCATTGGTTTTCCTAGGTCATCATATCTTGTCTTATTTATTTTTCTGCTGCATGATTTTGACATAATATTGATGTTTGTTTGTTTTAACAAGTTTTATTCATAATAAATCTAATTAACAACTTGGGTTTAAAACTTGTTAATTCTATCAATCGGGGTCTAAATTTCCCAACAACAAAGTTTCCATTAAGGTTACCAAGGTTCTTCTTGATCCCGTCGCTGCCTTCAAAGAATCCCAAACCTTTCTTGGTTAGTTCAGTCTTGAAATTGGGGAATTCAGCCACCCCTTTTCCTTCTTTTCCTAGACCCATACCAAGCATATACTCCATGTTCTTCATCATTGCAATCACCTCATGGCTATAATATGGGACCAAATTCAAAGTATACCTTTCATCCTTCAATCCATAGTTAGCCATGTTCATTAATTCAAAGCCATTCATTTGGAGCTTACCTCCTCCTTCCTCAAGTCCACAAATCGGTGCTAGGATCTCACCATCACCGAGTACTACAGCAATTCCTCCCTTCTATAGGATCTTCATCTTTTGGTGTAGAAAAGAGGGAATAACCCCAATAGGATGAAGCCATGCCCTTCCTAAGAAAAGGTTGTAGTTAAGAGTGATGTCCATGACATGGAATTCCACAATTATCTCTGTTGGGCCAATCTTACAAGGAGCTTTGAAAGCCTCCATAACTTGAGGTATTAACATATGCCTTAACGTTCAAAGAAGAGGGTATGATGGTCTCCACGTCTAGGCCAATGGTAAGGGTAGTCCAAAAAAGGGCATACATTCAAGGCAGGTCCATTATCAATTAACACCATAGGAACCTTGGCGCTCATGCACCCAATGGTGATTTGTAGAGGTCTAGTGTGAGTGGCTCCTTCGGGAGGAAGTTTCTCATTGAAAAAGGTGAGAAAAGGATGAGATAGGGCATCAAATCCCATGAAGGATAGCATTTCTTGTGGTGTAGTTTCTATGGGTACCTCTTTTCCATTCAAAGTATCCAAGAGAGCACTACGTTGCTTATGAGAAGCCATAAGCAAGCCCCATATCAATACATGAGCATGAATCTTCTTCAATTGAGTCAAAACTCGATCTTCTTCCTCTTTCTCTTCTTTCCCTTTAGGTTTTGTGGGCATAGACCTTTCTCCTATATCCCAACCAAGATGATCTTTCTCCAAAAAGATGGTTTGTAGTGTTTCCCACTTCTAGTAATATTGGCCACATTGTCCCCTATGACTCTTTTTTATAGCTCGATCATTCCTTTGGGAAGTATCCTCCACACAGCCACCGCATTCTTCAAAACCTCATCTTCTTCATCCTATATTCCTTGGACTTTTACAGTATTAACTTCCACGGTCTTTATCAACTTTGAACAATCCCATTCAATCTCATCAATTTGCACCCAATTTTGATATAGAGGAGAGAATCAGGCAAAGGGTTTTTCCTATTGCTAGGCTTGGTGATGATGTTGGGATTTGGGGGGTTCCATTGTCTATGAGGTCTTGTATCTCGTGTTTAAGGCGGAAGCAATTGTTGGCTTTATGGCCGGATTTCTGGTGGAAGTAACAATACTTATTGAGGTTCCAAGTAAGAGGTACGCGATTAGGCATAGGTGTAGGATCTAGAGGCTTGATGAATCCTTTGAGAGATAAATTCTCATATGCTTGGGCAAGGGTCATTCCTAGGTCGGAAAATTCTCGGCGGGCTTTCTTTGTGAAACTTGGGTAGGCTAAGGTTTGTTGAGGTATGATGGCACTTACATTCACAGGATAGGGAGCCTTAGAAATGGTTGCTCCTCCTCCATATATTTTCTTGATTGGAGGTTTGCCATCGCCCTTCTCCAATTGTCCATTGTTGATGGCATCCTATATCCTAGTTCCACAATCACACAACTCTTCAAAAGAACTAATAGGCGATGACAAGAGCGTTCTATTATACGGCGGAAGCAAATTCTTGATAATCATGCTGATTTGATCTTTCTCATTTGGCCTATTAACCATTTTAGATGCCTTTCCCTTCCACCTTGTCATGTATTAGGAGAATGTTTCTCCTACTCCTTGCTTAGTGGTCTCTATTGTGAAATTTTAAAGTACTCGCAAGTGTACGAACCGTACTGAAGTATAGTTTGACAAGAACGAGGTCGAACCCAATGTAGGAAAATTAATCAAATCTTAACCAAATTAATCCTAATCAAGTTTAATAAAAATTGGTTGTTTGCAATTAAATATACTAAGCAAATAATTAAACTAAGCAAAGATATAATATAAAGCAGTAAAGAGATGTAAACAATCTAGAGAAATGAATTAAGGTTTTGGAATCTGCCTTGTTAATTCATATCAGCATATATTTACGATCATTAATTTTTCCCAACTATCGCATGATAATCTAGAAATCAATCTTGCTATCATGGAAAATATTATCATTAAAACTTATATATAAATATCTAAAGCATGCTCTTCTTTGCTTTCTAGGTATAAAATCAAATCATCAATTGTATCCGTAGCCAAACAAATCACAAGAGATATCCAATTTTAAAATCAAGAAATAATAAACCAAGCATTCAATTAATTAAGACAAATCCTAAATCATGAGAAAAACATGATTGAACTCATATCTAGAATCTCATCTTAGTCAATTGATATGAAGCAAGAACAATTTAAATCATTAACGAACCACTATTGTGGGAAAAATCAAATCACATAAATATTACTGATAATCCTTAACAATGTTTCATCCTTAACCCTAATTATAAATTTAGCTACTCATGGTAATTGAAATAAAACACAAAAATAAAATACTAAACATTAAACTAGACAAATAAAATAGAGAAAGAATTAGTCACAATGCTGTCATGGAGAAAAGTTATAGAGAAGCCACATGCGGCACTACCTCTTGCTCCAATTTTCTGTTTTGCATCCCAACCCTAGCACTAGCCTAGCCTCTGAATTTTTCCCTAAAGAGCCTTTAAATAGGTCAAGGAATCCTATTACAAGTTGAATTCCCGTTTGGAGAAAATCCCAGATTTTTAGGCTTCACTTAACCGACGATTTTGGCCCATTTAACATCAAAATTAGGACTTTTGGTAAATTACAAAGTTGTAGCCCTTTAAGTTAAATTTCCAGGCCAACTTGAATCATCGTGATTAGACATCTGAGCCAAAAGTTATGTAAAACATACTAACTGATGCCCAGGCTGGAATCCTAATCCGAATTGGACTTGGATTCGGTGCAAATTTCCTTTGATTCCTTACTCCAATTGGAGTTAAATTTAATTGGGTTGGTCTTCTTTAACTTCATCATAGCTCTTGTAAAAGTAAAGTCCACTAGCTTTCTTCTTTGCATAAATCAACTTATTTAATTCTATTTTTCTACAAAAAACAAATTCACGCAATGAAATTCAATCAAGCACAAAATTGATTATTCAGCATTATTCCAAAGCAAATATAAAATGCATGAATTAACTCAAAATAAGTATGATAACGCCTTCTAACAATGATATAAATATGCAAAATTAAGCTATTATCAATGCACATCAATCTCCAAATCTCTCAAAGTCACATCAATCATGGTATTGAAGATGAATTGATCCACAAACAACTCTACTAGCTCATTCCAAACCTTAGTCTTGCTAGGATCCAAACTATAGTACCATCTTAATGCACCTCCCGTGAGTGAGAGAGGAAATGCATGCAAAGTTTGCTTCTCATCCAACCCCTTTATTTCAGCAGTGCTTAGGTACCTCCTAACATGTTGCTTTGGATCTCCAGATCCATCAAAATTTTTCGCATCTGAAATCTTGAACTTTGGAGGTAATGCAATGGGAGTTTTGGAGCTTATGCCCCCCATGTTGCAGGGACAATCATCCATCCCTTGGGTCTTGCGAAAGGCTAGTTGCATTTTCTCCATCTTCTCTCTCATGGCAATGGTTTCTACCATGAGTTTCTCAAATTTTTTGTTCCTTTCATAATTAGCCTTGTCCCTTTCATCCCAATCTTCCCATTTTTCCTCGTTGAGAACCTCTACACGTAGGGGCTTCTCCAACTTGGCTTCTTTTTGCTTGGTGAGGCAACTTCCCATCTTTTTGAGAACGTCACTTTGTTCTTCCATTGCCTTGAATATCTTTTGTGCAATTTCATCACTAATTGGAGTGGCCATTATTGCTTGAGAGGATTCCCCTACTTGGAACTCTTCTTCTTGGTGTGTGCCCTCAATCTTTAACCAAACGTCTTCCATGCTTTTCTCGAATCCAAATTGGAGTGGAGACGTGTTTTCTAGACTTTGGTGGTGTAATTGTGCCTGAAAAGAAGTCCTATTTTTATTAAGTCTATATCCCAATTAAAAGGTTCCTTTTGTTTTTAGGTGTCCTTAGAAAATCTTTAAGTCCATTTTAATGAAGGTCCAATTACAAAGTCACTCCCTTTCCTCTCATGAGCCTTGCCTCTTGTTTCATTGGGTTTTGGTCTATTTACAACAATGTCACTCCCTTTACTCTCATGGGCTTTCATTAGAATATACTTAGAGATTTTCAACCTTAGCTAGAATATATTGTAACCTTCTTCTCAAGCCTCATGAAGTTCTCATCATTTTGGGCCTATGCATACAAAAAAGAGGCCCAAGATTAGGAAAATCCATATTGACTTTGTAGGATCTTGGATATTAGGTCCATAGCATACTTGTTATCTTAAGCCCAAAGTCCTCTTTTTCAAAAGGGCTTTTTGATTTGGGTTTATGATAGCAATTAGGCTATGGTCTTATGAACTTTTCAAGTTAAGACATATCCTTTAGATTTAGGGACAAGCCTCTTATTTGTGAGAACTTCTTTTCTTTTATCCCAATTGTCTTGGGGTATGCCATAACTTTAGGGTCATCCTTCCATTTTTAGATATTTTATTTGTCCTTTAGAATTAAGTGAGCACAAGATATATGGTTGAACAAACAAGAGATATAAAAAGG
This sequence comes from Notholithocarpus densiflorus, assembly GCA_030021035.2. Lineage (NCBI taxonomy): Eukaryota > Viridiplantae > Streptophyta > Magnoliopsida > Fagales > Fagaceae > Notholithocarpus > Notholithocarpus densiflorus. The sequence goes on along the minus strand of JARYZH020000024.1, from coordinate 4,346,894 downwards.
TACCCTATTTTGATAGGATCTAGGATCTCGCTAAGTGTGGGTAGGCTCTTTAAGGCTAAAGGGATAAATAAGTAGGTCACTCACAACTAGGTGGGCCATGATTCGAGGGCCTAAGTGGACCTTTGTGGATTGGTGGCAAACTGTTAATGTACTCAAAGCCCACCATAGGCAATGACACACATTTTGAGTTTGTGGGATGAACTTCGAAAGACTTGGGCCCGAATGGAGCCTTTCATCTTCCCACTCATCACCAACCAAGGTAAAGGAACAAAAGAACCAAGTGTTTTGTGTGCAAAAAAGTATTTAATAAGCCTTTATTAAGGTTAAGACATAGGACACATAGGAATTAAACTCACAATTCCTAGTGAAGTCACTACTGTGGACACAAGGGGGGAGTCACAACCTAGTTTTTGCAATGGCCTAGGTACCATATATATGGCATCCTCTCGAGGAATGACCTTTTGATCTTACTATCAGAGATATGGGTTCGGAGTTAAGGTACGGTCTTGGAAAGGTGTTAGGCACCCAAAACCACCCAATCCTAAGGTTGGCTTCCCATCATTGTGTCTTATGTCTTAATCCTATTAAATGCATACTCAATAATTGTATCTAACACACACACACACACACACACACACACTAACATACACTAAAAATCAACATGGCATCCAACATCCCTAACCATACATCTATCATGGCATACCCTAGCATTCATCTAGAATGGCATAGCATAACATGAACCCTAGCATGTTACTATCGTCATTTCATCATATCTTATCCAAGGTAGAAACATATGAATCATTAAAATCAAAGGTAGAAACAAAGCCAACAAAACATGTCATCATCCAAGGCATCAAGATCACAATTATATCATCAAACCTAAGCAAGATCATATCACAAATGCACGTACATTACGAATGTATGACTTACCTCACTTACCTTGCAGCAACTCAGCACCTATGGCATCATGCATGAGCATGTGAATGCATGTTCTTAGTATTCAAAACAATAAAACACTAATTCTAACATGTGAGAGCACACAAGCAATTAAACATGTGAAACAGAAGGTTTGAAAGCATAAAAATACAGAAAGAGGCTATACAGAAGCATACATGTGAAAGTAGAAGCAAAAAAAAACAAAAAAATTAGGGTTTCTAGGCAAATTCATGCGCACGCATGAACAACCCTGCGTACACATAACCAAGCTTGCATACACAGGCAAGGTTATGCGTACGTGGATTTCTGCCCAGAAACCCTAGAAACACAGCAAATACTTAAAACACTAAATCTAACATCCTAACATGATTTTCAAACATACAAAAATGTAACCCTAGACTACATAAACACATTAAAACATATTATAACAAGAAAACAAAGCAAACCGAAAGATTAAAGTATAAAAAAAGAAAAGAAAAGGAAAAGAAAGGTTTAGACTAATACCTTAAAGAAAAGCTCTTTAAGATTGATTTTTTATCGTTCCCCTTAGTAAAATCTATTCACAATTAACAAAAAGAGTGATTAGTAATCTTAAACTCAAAGAACAAGGCCAGAAAAGACCCTAATCAAAAGAAAATTGACTTGAGGATGTTTTGTGGAAAACTCCCTCTTTGATTCACTATTTCTAGTGAATCTTAGTGTTTTCCCACGGGATTTCTTTGTGGTTTTGAAAATATACCATGTAAGGCTACTTATAGTGTGAAAATATGGGTTTGGAACGACTCCCAGACGATGTGGGATTCGTTCCAAACCTCAACATTAATGCAGAAAACTTGCCTTGTACAGTTTCTGGAATTCGCTATGTGTGCATAAGATCGGGCCTGCGTACGTATGTAGAAAGCTACGTACGCAAGCTTATTTTTGTGTGCACAGGGTATGAGAGATCGAGGAAAAAAACTCCCAAGGGTGCTCTCAAAAAGAGATTTGGGTGCTTAGGGCACCTCTTTTTTGGGGTAATTGTGTGGAGTCGCCACTTATTTTTTTGTTACAAAAAAAATAAGAAAAACATAAATATAAAATTACATCAAATACGTCAAATTTCATTAATTATGTAAATACAATCTTGGTAGAGTAATATTATAAGGCTTTGATCCTAGTTACAATCTATGTAAAAATTACAAAGCATTGATCCTAGTAACAATCTACCAAAACAAAAGATAAAAAACTAGTCTACTATCCAAAAACCTAAGTTCGGGGGCTAGGTTACGGAATGGGAATGTGTTAGGCACCCATTCTACCCAAATGTAGCATGGTCTTCTAGACTCTAAGTGACCATTATATACCCTTTCAAAAGATGCATGACATTACAATGACATATTAAAATCCCTAAATTCAAAATTAATTCACTCTTTAAAAACCCAAAATCTGTAATTTTTATTTAAGAAGAAAACCATTTTTTATTATAAAAAAAGTTCAGTTCTGTATTTAATGAAAATACAGATAAGATTTTGTATGCTTGAAAAATTCAGATTTGTATTTAATGAAAATAAAGACCAGATTTTGGTTTTAAAAAAATTTCAGATCTATATTTAATGAAAATACAGATATGTTTTTGATTCAGAAAAAATTTCAGATCTGTATTTAATGAAAATACATACCTGTTTTTGTTTCAGAAAAATTTTCAGATCTGTATTTAATGAAAATACAGACCTTTTTTTATTTCAGAAAAATTTCCAGATCTGTATTTAATGAAAATACAGATCTGTTTTTGTTTCAGAAAAATTTTCAAATCTGTATTTAATGAAAATACAAACCTGTTTTTGTTTCAGAAAAATTTTCAGATCTGTATTTAATGAAAATATAGATTTGTTTTTGTTTAAAAAAACAAGTGTAATGATTAATTGCAGATTTTGAAATTAAAGAAGAATTAACTCATAAACATGTTAATCAACTAAGGAAAATTCCAACTAAACATATAGACATGGCATATATAAATTGTGAGCAAGATCATATTGACAATGACATCAGACACATATTCATAAAAGAAACATGCAATGAACAACATAAACATATCAATTAAGAGAAAAGAAAAATAAACACAAGAACGAAATTAAATACCTACTTGCATGAATGGACCCTTTAATAGAAGAATACTTTAGAAATCAAAGAAATTTTCACTCCTTTGAGATCTAAAATGTTTTACTTACAAAAAAGAAGTTCTTAAAACCAAGGTTTCCAGAACGTCTTTAACGAAAGGGGAGCAAAGAAGTTTCGAAAAAGAAGGGCCCTAATTTCTGATGTTTTTCCTCTATTTATAGAGGTTGGATGCTTGAAAAATAAGCTGAATAAGATCATATACGAATTGGAATGCGTCGTTATCACCAAAAATTTGAAAAAGATAGGTTTTATCTTAATCAGAAAGTTCCTGGGCCAGGCCTCAAATTTGTGCCAATCGGCACTCGCCATGTGCCAATCGGCACTCCAAGAGTGCCGACTGGCCCTCTTAGATGCCGGGCCCCTCTTCCAATTTTGGTTCGATTTGGACTCTTTTTTGAGGATTTTTTAGTCAAGAATTGCACCTAGATGCGTTTTTAATTCATATTCTAAAATTAATCCCTTTTATCTTGATAATAAGGTTTTTAAAGTAATAATTATCTAATAGATAAATATTCTAAAAAAGACTTAATTATCCACGAATTCCTTGTTATCTGATTATCCATTTTATTCCCATGCAAGCAGACTTATTTTTGACAAAAACCAACAACTAATCACAAAATTATTTAATTAATTTTAATTGTTTAACCAATCAGAATTAATTTAAATTAATCACACGTGATCGATTCCACCCAAACAAATTGCATGCAGACCATGAAAACTTGATCATATGATATCTTTCAATCCGACGGTCTGATTTAGGAATCGGGCATACCATCATGGCCGTTAGAATCTTAAGATCATTTTTATGGTATGCAATTAATGAATTAATGCATGTAATTCAACTCTTATTTTTGGGGTATATGAATGGTCATTCTAGTCATCTTCCAAGATTAAATTATGGGTGCAAAATCAAGTGTCTACACATAGCGAGGGTTTCCTTGGCCTTATTTTTCCAAAAATAGATTTATTTGCTCATTAAAAGTTATATTTTTCATTTTTACATTTCTCAAGTCAATTTAACATTTGATTGGACCCTAAACCAACCTTGGGTCTTAGAATTCAGCATTATTGGGGAACGAGGGCCCGAGTTGTAAGGGGTACAAAATGTGGTGTCTATAATGGTGTCTATCCAATCCCTCTTCCTTCTCAAATCCCAGCTGCATCTGCTGATTCATCATTTACTACATTCAATTATTCTGTCAATAATGTTGTTTCTAGTCTAGCTATGTTGTGGCATCAAAGACTTGGACATCCTTGTTCCAAGCTTTTTCATTCTTCTTTGTCTTCGTTCAATTACAATGTTAAAATTTCTACAAATGCTGATATTTCCTCATAGTGTAAACACTGCATAAGTGCTAAGATGCACAAACTTTCATTTCCAAAACATGTAATGTCAACTACATCTCCTTTGTAATTACTCCATTGTGATGTTTGGGGCCCTGCTCCAATTGTTTCTGTTCTTGGTTACAAATTCTATATTGTTGATGATTTTACAAGATTTACTTTGTCATTCTTGCTTAACCATAAATCAGAAGTGTTCACTGTTTTCTTGCATTTTAAAGCTCTTGTTGAGAACCAATTTGGTTCTAGGATTAAAACTTTGAGGACTGATGGTAGTGGTGACTACACTAGTACTCATTTTACATCCTGTTGTCTTGATAATGGCATTTCTCATCTAATTTCTTGTCCATACACTCCTCAACAGAATGGTGTTGCTGAGAGGAAACATAAACAGATAGTGGAAAGTGGTTTGTCTATGCTTCATCAATCTCAGCTTCCCTTGTCCTATTGGTGTTATGCATTTAGTACTTCTACCTATCTTGTCAATAGGCTGCCCTTTTCAACTCATCACTTTATCTCTCATTGGGAAAAGTTATTTCAAGCCAAACCACCTTTACATGCTTTAAAAACATTTAGTTGTGCTTGTTTTCCTCTTCTGAAACCTTACACAAACAATAAGTTGCAGCCTAAGTCTACACAATGTATTTTCTTAGGGTATCCTCCTTTGTCCAAAGGGTACATCTGCTTTAATCCTTAAACTAATAAAGTTTACATTACCCTACATGTCCTTTTCCATGAGTCAGTTTTTCCTACTCTTCCCTCATCTATTTAGTCCACTTCTTGCACATCTACTGATGTCACTCCTTCTTTTGACCTTTAGTTAAATACTCTTTTACCTGGTTCTTCATCTCTCATCTCTTTTTCCACTAAGTCCAGTGTTGTACCATCTTCATTACCTTCATCTCCTATTTCTTTTCCCAAGCCTATTCCTACATCTAGTGTTCCTACACCTGTTATTTCTTCTCTTGCTATTGAAAACACAGCCCCATCTACTGCTATTAAATCCACAATTCCATCTTCATATGTTCTCTCTATTTCTGAGGATACAGCTCTTCCTCCTTTAGTACCGTCTCTCCCTTCAAATACCTCTATAGCTCCATCCTCTAATGTTCATCCTATGCTTACCAGATCCAAACATGGCATTTTCAAGCCTAAGGCCTATGCAGTAGTTAGAGATTATGCTCAAGAAGAGCCTCCAAGCTATTCTATTGCTTCTAAATTTTCTCAATGGGTGGCAGCCATGGATTCTGAGTTTACTTCTCTACAGAAACAGCAAACTTGGTCATTAGTTCCCCTTCTTACTAGTAAGAATGTAGTCAGCTGTAAATGGGTAAACAAGATCAAGAGAAACAGTGACGGTGGGATTGCTAGGTACAAAGCAAGGCTAGTAGCTAAGGGTTTCTTGCAGCAATATGGGTTAGACTATGAAGAAACTTTTAGCCCTATTGTTAAACCTACTACAGTGAGAATCATTTTGGCTTTGACTATCCAACATCACTGGCCTTTGAAACAATTGGATGTTTCAAATGCATTTCTCCATGGGGTTCTTAAAGAAGAGGTATATATGACTCAACCACCAGGCTATGTTGATTTTGCTAATCCAGGGCATGTTTAGCTTTTACATAAGGTCATCTATGGTCGTAAACAAGCAGCTAGGGCCTGGTTTGATAGTTTACATCTCAATTGTTTCATCTAGGCTTTCATGCCTTTGCTGCAGATAGGAATCTCTTTATTCTGCATTATGGAACATTTGTTGTCTACCTTCTGCTCTATGTGGATGACATCATTCTTACTAGAAATAGCCCTCCTTTTATTTCCTATCTTGTCACTTAGCTCAGCACAGCCTTTGATCTTAAAGATCTTGGTCCCCTTACTTATTTTCTTGGCCTCCAAATAGAGTATACATCTCAAGGTCTTTTCGTTCATAAACCCAAATATAATATTGATCTTCTTACAAAGTTCAAGATGTTGGATTGTAAGTCTAGTCTCACTCCATGCTTTCCCACTTCTCATATTAGCTCCTAGACAAGCACATTACTCACTAATCCAACTTCTTATAGAAGTATGGTTGGTGCCTTACAGTATCTTACCTTCACCAGACCAGACATCTCTTACTCAGTTCAGTAAGCTTGCCAATTTATGAGTCATCCTACTCAACATCATTTAGTGGCTACTAAGAGGATTCTTAGATATTTGAAGGGTACTTTGCACATGGGAATTGATTTCCCGCCTGGTCCTTTGTCTTTGTCAACTTATTGTGATGCTGACTGGGCTAGGGATCCTCTTGATAGGAGATCTATTACTGGTATTGTGAGAGACCGCCAAAAGTGCCTCTCAAAGAAGAGAAATTTTTAGAGTGCTCTTTAGGGCACCTCTCCTTTTGGGTAAGTGGTGTGGAGTCGCCACTTATTTTTTATAAAAAAAAAAGAAAAAGAAAAACTAAATATGAAAATACATGACTGAATTGTTTTCTTCTCATTAATTGAGTAAAAAAAATACATGTTTGATAAATTGAAAATTACATGGCTTTGGGTCCTAGTTACAAACTACCAAATAATTACATGGCTTTTTGTCCTAGTTACAATCTACCAAAAATAAAAATAAAGATAAAGCCTAGGTCTACCTATCCAAAGATACTAAATTCGAAGGCTAGGTTACGGAATGGGAAGGTGTTAGGCACCCATTCTACCCAGATAGAGTTTGGTCTTCTAGACTCTTATGACCATTGTATCCCTTTATACATGACATGAATGATATGTTGCACACACGAAAAAAAAAAAACCAAATCACACAAGTTTATTTATGAATGCATCCTCTTCTTTGTAAAAAAAAAAAAAAAAAAAAAAAAAAATTCAAATCTGTGCTGTAAAAAAAAATTGAATATGGTTTAGAAAAATCAGATCTGTTTTTGAGAACTTAAAAAAATTGGTTTTTTTGAAGAGAAAAATTCAAATCTGTGCTTATTAAAGAAAACAAAATTTTTTGATTTGAAAATATATCAGGTCTGTTTTTTGAGAACTGAGAAAAAATAGTTTTTGATTTGTAAAAGATCAGATATGTTTTGTGATAGAAAAAAAAATCAGATTTGTGTATTTAAAAAAAATCAGGTCCATTTTTATGTGTAAAAAAAATATGAAAAAGATTTCTTGAGAAGAGGATTTCATTCATGAAATAAATTTATGCTATGTGTATAAAATAAACACAACCATTCATGATCCTTTATTTTATTTCAAAATCTACTATGTTAAAAAAATCAGATCTACATCTAATGAAAACGTAGATAAGTTTTTAATTCGAAAAAAAATGCAAATCTGCATCTAAGGAAGATGCAGATCAATTTTTAACTTGAGGAAAATTTGGATCTACATCTAAGGAAGATGCAGATCTGTTTTTTATTTAAGAAAAATTCAGATCTACATCTAATGAAGATGCAGATCCGTTTTTGTTTTAAGAAAAATTCCGATTGGCAACCGGGCATACTTGATCATGCGATATCTTTTGATTCGACGGTCTGATTTGGAAACCGGGCATACTGTCGCAACCGTTAGAACCTCAAGATCATTTTTATGATATGTAATGAACAAATTAATGCATGTAATGAAATCATGATTTTTGGGGTACATGGATGGTCATTCTAGTTATCTTCCTTGATTAAATCATGGATGCAAAATCGAGTGTCTACAGAATGCCCCTCATTGACAGAGCTTGGAGAGCGAATGTCAATATAAAAAAAAGACACTGATTTTAGCGGCCATGATTTAATTGAGGTTGAATTTTTAAATATTTCCTAGCCCTCAAACCTAAAACTTGGGATCATAGAACTAGTACCTTGCCTTTTGATAAAAATGAAAATACTTGACCTAACTGATAGTTGATGAACTTTGGAAATGATTCTTGACAATTGATGTGATCAAGAGGCTTTTCAATCTTGATCTTGATAATGGAGGCGATTAAGAGGCTTTTCAATCCTGATCTTGAAACTGGAGCTGTCTGTGACCAAGGAGCTTTTCAACCTTGATCTTGATGAAGGAACTGTCTATGACCAAGGGGCTTTTCAACCTCGATCTTGACGAAGGGATTGTCTGCGACCAAGGGGCTTTTCAACCTCCATCTTGACGAAGGAACTGTCTGCAACCAAGGGGCTTTTCAACCTCAATCTTGACGAAGGGACTGTCTGCGACCAAGGGGCTTTTCAACCTCAATCTTGTCGAAGGTACTATCTGCGACCAAGGAGCCTTTCAACCTTGATCTTGACGAAGGAACTGCCTGCGACCAAGGGGCTTTTCAACCTTGATCTTGACGAAAGGTAATCAAGGGGCTTCTCAACCTTGAAACCGTGTTGTCGGAATGTTGATCAAAGGGCTTTTCAACTTTGACCTAGCTTGTTACCTACAAAAGTTAAAATTTGGAATTAGGCTTTAATTGATGAGTGTTTTGTTGTTCCTTGGCTTTTTTGAAATGTGTGATTTTCATTTGTCCCTTCTTGATTTGAACTTTTTATTTTTATCAAGAAAACTTTGATTTTTGTAGTTCTTTGAAAAAGATTTGATCTTTAAAACTTGAAGCTTGGAATTTGAAGTTGGAAATTCGGAACTTAGAATTTGAGACTTGAACTTTAAAAATTTGAAATTTTGAGATTGAGACTTCGAAATTTTGCAATTTGAAATTTTGAACATGAGATTTTGAAATTGAATTTTGAAATTTTGAAACATGAAATTTGAAAGATTGTAAACTTGAAATTTTGAAACTTGAGATCTTAAAAGATTTGAGATTTGAAAATTGAAACTAGAAATTTTGAAATTTTGAAACTTTGAAAATTGAAACTTTGGAATTTTGAGACTTGAGATTTTGGATTGAAATTTGTAACTTGAAATTTGAAATTTTGAAATTTTTGCAACTTTGGATTGAAAATTTTGAGATTTGGGATTTGAAAATTTGAAACTTGGGAATAAAAATTTTGAATTGAAAAATTGGGATTTGGGATTTGAAAATTTGAAACATGGGAATGAAAATTTTGAATTGAAAATTTGGGATTTGGGATTTTCAAAAAATTTAGAATTTGAACTTGAACTTTTTATCCTTAAACCGTTCCAATATATTTTTCTCCCTCCCCCCTCCCCCCCCCCCCTTTTTTGAAAATGATATGACCCTTCTCTTTTCATGATGTAATGATTTTTTTTTTTTTTTTGGAGTTTAACTGAGTTAACTCGTGCTGAGTTTAAGTGTGGGGGCCGAATTTTGGCCCCCCACTTTCTTTGTCTCTCTCTTTTTTTTTTTTTTACTTTCTCTTTCTCCTTCATCTTTTCTTCCACCATTAACATTATTCACCCTCATCTTCACCTTGATTTTTCTTCTTCACCTCACCATTTCTTCAAAAAAAAAAAAAAAAAAAAAAAATTTCTAAGCTTCTCAACCTTTCTTCATTCATCCCCCTCAATATTTCTTTAGATCCTTGTGTTCTTAAGCACTTTTGCCACACACCCATTTTTGGTGAAACCCATTTTCAAATCCATCTTTTCTTTGCACCAACATGTCTTCTTCTTCCAATGGATCCTCTTTTCTTACTTTTCATGACAAGAAATATGATCCAACATTTGATTGGAATGATGAGGAGGGGCTCCTTCAAGACCCCAAGACCTATGCTCCATATTCTCACATGGACATCAAGGTGAGTTTTTCTTTGGTTTCTTTATTTGGAAAAATGTTGTTTCATGCTTCATCAAAAGTTTGATGGTGTGACATTGTCATTTTGTTGTGTGTTCTTGTTGGAATTTGGGGCATTGTATGGTTGATCATGTTGTAATGCTGGCTTTGGAGCATTGTTTGAAGTGTTGTATTTTTTGTCATGGTGTAATTTGGACAATGTTGATGGTTATGGAATTTTTGGTAATGTTAGCAATTTGTGATGTTGTCGGATGAATTTTGTCTTGAATTTTGGGGGGCATTGACATTGTGAAAAATTTGTGTTGTAAGCTCGCTTGAACATATTCATAATGCATGTGGGAAATATTGTTGGCATGGAAAATTTGTGTGGATACGGAAGAATTTTTATGGGCATGAAATTTTGGTTATGGAAAAATTTTGTTGGGTATGTGATGTTTGATCATGGAAAATTTTGTGGTTATGATTTTGGATATGTCGGAATTTATTTGTGCATGGACATGGACATGTGGGAATTTTTTTATTTTTTTTATGGCTATCTTGGTCATGTATGAATTTTTTTTTTAATGGCTATTTTGGACATGTAGGAAATTTTTTGATTGTGTATGGTTATGGGAAAAATTTGGTAGTTGTGTATGGACATGTGAAAAAAAATTTATTGCGGTAAAATATTTGGTGGGGGCATTGATTTTTTTTTTTTTTTTTTGTTGTGGGAATTTTTAGACATGTGACTTTGGTCATGGAATAATGGGCTAAATTTTTATGTTGCAGAGCCTCAAGAGTCGAGGTAGTCTCCAATTGTTGAAGAGCATATGAGAAGCATTATCTCCTGTCATCAGGAATATCATCAATGATGCGGGCTTTGATACTTTCTTTGAAGCTTTACTAAATCAAGAGACTCATGAATACAAGGACCTCCAGCTACTCCTCGCTTTGTCAGAATGCTTCTGGGACACTACATGTACCTTCCATTTTCTAGGCATTGGTGAGGTAATGTTGACACCTTACGACTTTTCCGTCATCACCGGCTTGAAATTGGGTGGTGAGAGAATCCGTGACCATGACTCCCTTCCTTCAAATGAAATCAAGAAACTTCTAGGTGTAATGCCTTCCAAAATGAGGAGTAAAAATGTTCCTTTATTGTGGCTATGTGAGAAAATTACCAAATGTGATACTGTGGCAAGCGGTACTCGCATGTTCATGCTTCTTTTCATTAGGACTTTTTTGTGCCCAGATTTAGGCAATACAGTGAATCTGTGTTATTTATGGAGCTTAAGAAACATTGAGCAAATCAAGAATTATGATTGGGGCAGTATGGTTTATGCTACCCTTTTGCATTTCATGACTCAGCTTTCTAAGCGTAGCCTTTCAAGCCTGGGTGGGCCTCCATTTGTATGGCAGGTGAGGTTTGGAATTTTTGGCTATGTGTGGGTTTTGGAAAGTTATTTTGGCTATGTTGTAATGGTGTTGTGAATTTTTTTTTTAGGTTTAGATGTATGAATACTTTGGAGTTGGCCCTCAAGTTCAGGAGGAGGTTAATGGCATTTTTCCAAGATTTCTCCATTGGTTGCCCAAACATCGTTTGTCACTGCCCTCCAGGCGTTCTTTGGAAATTTGGCACTTGGTGATTGACAACTTGACTGCTGATGATGTGAGTCCTTTTGTGATTTTTCAGATGTCTTTGAATCCTTGGGTTGGATGTGAGGAGTATGCGGAGTGTGAGTGGGCTTTGGAGTTGAATAGCCATCAGGTATTGTTTGAGTGTGGGCATGGAAGGTATTGGTATCTTGGTAATTGGGTGTTGCTTCAGGTTCAGCATGTGTATCCTCCTACAACAATTCCAGTTCCTCCTTGTCCCTCCATCCAATTGGCTGACCTTCTGACTGATGAAGAAATTGCCTAAGCCTGTGTTGGCTTTGTGGTTTCAGGAGTAGCAGGGACTTATTCTGAATTTATTCAAACTCATCTACAAGGTTGCCTGGCCGGCATATCGGTATTTCTCTTCCCTTCTGAAGTCAAATTTGCATCTTGCATATTCCTTTTCCATATTTCTGCTTGGTGACAACATTTGCAAGTTGGATTTTCAGACTCCATCTTCTGAAAGAGAGGAAGAGGGAGAGGAAGAAGAAGAAGAGATTCCTTCTCCTCACCATGCTAGTAGCTCTTTTAATTCTTTCATGGAGATTTATCCCCATTTTTCGTCATGGCAATATGAAGTGTTGAATCTTGATGAAACATATAGTTCCATGCCTTTGAATAGGCCAAAGCACACAACAAACGTCCCTTGGCCCGATCTGGTGTGTTCTTGAATTTTTTAGTTCTTTGTCTTTATCTCTTCCGGGCTTACTGAATGGCTCCTGATCTTGGTAGATTTGTGCTTCAAGTTGATGTTGATCTTATGGAGGAAAGTATGCAAATGATTGGAGGTTTGCAACTGTTGGCTCGTACTCAGTCTTCCCGATATGTGATCAATGAGGCGAGCTGGGTATGCAATGATGCTTTCCAAGTGGCTTTTGATTGGATTTTTCTTGATAAATAACACTTGATTTTGCTGACTTTTCAGGTGAGTCGAATGGAAGCGGCTGATTTTGCTAGAAGAACTTTGGAGGACAGGATCAGAAACCTTGAACTTAAGAACCGTCAGTATGATCCTCGATTCTATGCAAGTCAAGAGGGAAATACTAAAGACGGTTCCTCTAGAGGTGGGTCAAGGAGGTCTTCTCGCAGGCAGACCCAAAGTCCCAATGATGTTTGATTTGTATTTTTAATTTTTTTCTACAAAACAAAAGGAAGTGTTTCTTAGACAAATTTGTATTAATTTTAGCCTTTAGCTCTTTGTCCTTGGAATTGCCTTTGATCATGTGGAAACTTTAAATGAGACAAGTTTAGAATTCACCTGATGAGATCTTGTAGTACCAATTTAAACTTATCTTGATTAACTCTGATGGAATCTGCACTTACTTGGATGAGGCGAAGCCGAATGCCCCTAGTTTAAGATGAATGCATGATTTTTTTGAAATCTTGATGATCTGATTTTTTTGAAAAGATGATGATGGTGGTCTTTTTTTTTTTTGAAAATGAATAGGCCATGGGCGAATGCCCCTAGTTTGAAAGGTATATTCAGGAGCTTGGAAAAAAACTTGATTTGATCAATTTTTGAAAATAATGATGCAAGTGATGATTTTTGAAAACAAATGAGTTAGGCATGTCTGAATGCCCCAGTTTAACCAAAAAACATCTTTTTGAGTGCTTAACAGTCCTACAAAAAATGCTTGAAAACTCAAAATTGCATGAAATTACATGAATGAGTGATGGCGGGGTTGAGCGCCACTTGGTTCGACACTTTTAGAGTGCCGTTCGACACTTTTAGAGTGCCGTTCGACACTTTTAGAGTGCCGTTCGGCACTTTGAAAGTGCCGATCGGCACTTTTAGAGTGTCAAATGGCACTTGGCCACGCCATGACACTTACGCCATGGTGGGCCGACCCCTTACGCTTTTCCAATGTGTGTTTCGCGTTTTCATGTTTTTTTGAAAAATATTCGTTTATGATCATGAAACACTCTCCTACTCAGCTACAAACTCTTTGAAACCTATTTAAACCTGATTAAGGAACTGATGTAGCTTATATTGATGATCTCTCCTGCAACAAATCTCTGCATCAAGGTTAGCAAAACACAATAGTCACAAGTAAAAGTCATCTATGGCTAACAATCAGAGTTTTTCTCATTCAACAATTCATGATATCAATAGATGGGTTTGTAGCTTTGATTTCAGTACCAAGACCAATTTTACAGCGTACAAACTATAGGGAATTAAGGCTCTGAGGAATGTCAAAATCAAGTGGGACTTCCTTTGTGCTATTGTGAAATTCTGGGATCCCGAAGATCACGTGTTCCAGTTTAAAACTGCTGAACTCTGTCCCACAATAGAAGACTTTCCACTATCTTGGGCTATGATCCAAGCAAAAAATCTGTAGCGGTTTCTTGTGATCCCGGGCATAGGGAGTCTTTGTCTGATGCTCTTGGTCTTCCTACTTCCATCACTAGTAGTATGGTTAAAGGACATATGGTGAATCTTCGTGCAATTGTTTCCAGGTTGATTAGCAAATGCACTTATGGAGTGACTGACAATATGTAAAAAAAAATTTGGCTTGGCCCTATGCTTTGTGGGAGAATTTTTGCTTTGCTCTGGAAGGCATGGTTTTACGGATGCTCGGGCCATAAGTGTTGTAAGTCAAATTAAGGATGGCGATAATCCCGCTTCTCTTATCTTGGCAGAAACTCTTCTGGGACTAGATGGTGTATTTCATGGTGGAGAATCTCAAAACTTCCTTGGGAGTCCCTTGATTTTGCAGATATGGCCGATAGAGCAACTAGATATGATTGCCAGGCCTACAATTGGTAATTATGGTCCTAGCAGTTTTCTTAGCAGGATTGTCATCAAAACTGAGTGCCAAATTGAAAGTGATTGGGTGAAGTTTTTGAACAAGAAATCCAGTGCCTCAATCCGATGGAACTGTTATTGGTGGAAGTGCCCACCCCCTCTACTGCGATCTCTAGGATCAGATCACATCTTCATTGTTGGATTGCGGAGGGCAACATTCTACAAGGCAGATAGACTCTTGAGGCAATTCCAATATGAGTAAGGAATGCCCGGTGGAAAAAGAAGAAGACCTTTCACTCTTGTGGACACAAATCCTACTTCTATAAGGAACATGCTGTTGGGCTTAGAGATGGTTGACCGAGTGGACCAGTCTTTTGTCAAGGTTCACTTTCATAGGATGACTACAAAATACTCTAACTAATTGGTGGACAATATTGCTGACAAGGAAGCTGAGATGGTTGCTATGGGAAAACAGTTTCTCAAAGATAACCGGGAAAGACACGATGAAGACAACTATGAATTCAAAAGAAGGGTCAAGGATGACGAAGTACCTAACACAAAAGAAATCAATGATCAACAAAAAGAGAAAAGAATGAAGACAAAATGACCTTCTTATTTTTGGCTTTGAACATGTTTATTTTAAAGTTGATGTAAAGACTCTTATGTTTAGGAATTATTTAGGACTTGCAGGTTAAGGGTTCTGTTTAAGGTGTAGGTTTTTAGGGTTTGGCCTTTTTTTATGGTTTGGTTTAGGGTTTAGATTCTTGAGGTTTGGTTTGGTTTCAGGTTTGGCTTCTTAAGGTTTCATTTTTTGGATTTTGTGTAATGACATGGTTTAATGGAATGGTTGAATTTTGGAAAATTTTGTTTAATGGGCAAATGGTGGTTTTGGGAAATTGTGACTGGACCAATTCATGGTTACCTACCTACCCCCTTTGTAGAAGGATCAAGTCATCACGTAGTTCATTGATTCATTTTTTATTTGCCTTAATTTTTGTCTAGGCCGCACTTTCAGGTTTTCAACCTAGCAGGCTCTCTCACTCTCTTTTTTACTCTCCTTTTTCATAGATTGCCCTTTCAGGTTTTCAGCCTACCTTTTTTTTTCTTTTTTTCTTTTTTTTTTCTTTTTTCTTTTTTGTTGTAAAAGCCTAGGAAGGGAAATAACATAATTTACAACCACTTGAGATGTGGTGCTTTCAGACTACCACCTTAGACGTGGTATTTCTTCAATTGATCCATGTTGTTTAGCTCAGTGAAAGGGTTTGCATCTAAATCCATCAACCTTACTGCTCCCCCAGAGTATATCTGCTTAATAATGTATAGGCCTGCCCAATTTTGCTTGAACTTCCCGTTTGCATCTTGAACTGGGGCTCAGATTTCTTTCAACACTAAATCCCCCAACTTCAAATCTCTAGTTCTTACTTTCTTGTCAAAAGCTTTCCTAAGCCTCCTTTGGTAAACTTGAATATGATACAAGGCCTTAAGTCTCTTCTCATCCAGCATGCATAACTAGTCATATCTACTTTGCAACTAATTTGCTTCAGGGATTTCACTTTCCAATAATGTCCTTAGTGAACGGACACCCATTTCAATGCGAATGACTGCTTCCATTCCATACACCAATGAATAAGAAGTGGCTCTTGTGGAAGATCGAATTGATGTTCAGTACCCCAGAGTGCATAGGGCAATTGTAGGTGCCAGTACTTATAATTCTTTGTACTCTTCTTCAAGATTTGCCCTATATTTTTATTAGCAGCCTCAACTGCTCCATTAGTTTGAGGACGGTAAGGTGAAGACTTGTGGTGTTGAATATTGAACTGCCATAGCAGCTTCTCTGTTTCTCCCTTGAAATGCTGCCCATTGTCTGAGATAATTTCATGTGGTACCCCATATCTGTAGATGATATTGGTCTAAATGAATTGAGCAACTTTTTTTGAATTCAGAACCTTGTATGAGGTGGCTTCTACCCATTTAGGGAAGTAATTAATGGCTACAAGTATGAATTCATGGCCATTGGATGTTGTTAGGTGAATTTTCCCAATAATGTCTATCCCCCATATAGAGAATGGCTAGGGCGATGTCATGGTATGTAATGGCATGGGTGGCATGTGCTTCAAATCTCCATGGACTTGGCATTGATGGCATTTTCGAACATGAGCCGCACAGTCGACTTCCATAGTAGTCCAGTAATAGCCTTGTCTCATGATCTTCCTTGACAGCATGTGTGCATTCATATGTGGCCCATAGCTTGACTAATGAACCTCTTCAATTATTTGCTGTACTTCCTTGGTGGTTACACAAAGGAGATGAATTCCATCATATGATCTTCTGTAAAGCCTTACACCACAAATAATGTAATTAGTAGACAACCTCCTGATGGTTAAATGATCATTCTTGTCTGCAGATTTCGGGTATGTACCATCCTTGAGGTATTGTAGAATGTCTGAATACCATTCGCTTTCTCCATTCTTTTCCTCATCTTCTTCTATTGTCATGCAATAGGCGGTTTCTTCTTTTTGTTCCACCACTATTAGTCTGGCTTCATCTTCTTTTGGCCCATCCATCATGGATGCCATGGTTGCTAAAGCATCGGCAATTTGATTTTGCATCCTTGGTACATATTGATATTGAATCTTGCTGAACTTTGAGGCCCACTTTTGAAGACATTCATGATAAGGCATTAGCTTTCTTCTTTGATCTTTCATTTATTCTGAATCTGGGAGATTATCAAGGCTGAGTCTCCGTATACCTCCAACTCTTTTACTCCAAGGCCTAGGGCTACTTGTAACCCCATAATGCAAGCTTCATATTCAGTAGCATTGTTGGTGGCAGGAAAGTTGAGTCTGCTAGAAAATGGGATGTGTGTCCCTTTTAGAGAGACTATGAGAACTCCAATGCCACTTCCATTTTGATTTGTTGCCCCGTCAAAGTATATCTTCTATGATTCTACTTCAATCCCTATGATGTCTTCATTCAGAAAGTCTCCTTGAATTTCTTCAGCTTCTTCTGGTGAACAATAGGCTAAATAATCAGCAATTGCTCTCCCTTTTACAGATTTCTAAGTCACATATTTAATTTCAAATTCTGACAAAAGCAAAACCCATTTAGTAGTCTTCCCATCTTGCACAGGCTTTTCCATTAAGTACTTCAAAGGATCCATTCTTGCAATCAACAAGACCTTGTAAGCAAGCATATAATGTCTAAGTTTGCGGATTGCCCAAGCAAGTGCTACGCATGTCTTCTCTAGTGGTGAATACTTTTCTTCATAAGGCAACATCTTCTTGCTAATGTAGTAGATCATAAACTCTCTTTTCTGGTCTCCTCTAAGTATTGAGCAAGTAAAGCCCCCATTGTTGTATCTGTAGTGGTGAGACACAACAACAATGGCTTTTTAGGTACCGATGGGACGAGTATTGGTGGCTTCATTAGATAAATCTTGATCTTTTCAAAGGCTTCTTGGCATTGTTCATTCCACACTATAGGAACTTCCTTCTTGAGTAGTCAAAAAATTGGTTCACATGTCATGGTGAGCTGGGTTATGAATCTGCTGATGTACTGTATCCTCCCCAGAAATCCTCGGATCTCCTTTTCAGTTCTTGGAGGTGTCATCTCTACAATTGCCTTGATTTTGCCTGGATCGACTTCAGTTCCTCTTTGGCTTACCATAAACCCCAATAGCTTTCCGGATGTTACACCAAAAGTGCACTTCTTTGGATTTAACCGCAACTTGTAGAACCAAATCCTTTCAAAGAACTTCTGTAAAGCTGGCATATGTCCTTCATGGTCTTTGGACTTGACTACCATATCATCAACATAAACCTCTACTTCTTTGTGGATCAAGTCATGTAACAAAGTGGTGGCTGCCCGTTGGTAAGTAGCACCAGCATTTTTAAGGCCAAATGGCATGACCTTGAAACAATATGTCCCCCATGGAGTAATAAAGGAGGTTTTCTCCATATCTTCTAGAGCCATCTTAATCTGATTGTACCCTGAAAATCCGTCCATAAATGATAGCAAAGCATAACCTGCTGTGTTGTCAATGGGGATATCAATATGAGGCAAAGGAAAGTCATCTTTTGGGCTGACCTTATTCAAATCTTGAAAGTCTACACACATTCTGACCTTCCCATCCTTCTTTGGTACCGGAACCACATTAGCTAACCACTCTGGGTAATTGACCACCTTAAGGAATCCTATGTTGTACTGTTTCTCAACTTCTTCCTTGATCTTGAGAGTCCACTCTGGCTTCATTCTTCTCAACTTCTACTTGACCGGCTTCATGATTGGATCTATTGGAATGTAGTGTTGTACTATATCTGTATCAATCCCAGGCATGTCTTTGTATGACCACACAAAGACCTCTTTGAACTCTGTCAGTAGTGCCACTAATGCATCTTTCTCAGAAGTGGTTAGAGTATTACCCACTTGTATCATCTTAGGTTCATCATCAGTTCCCAGGTTAATGGGTTGGGTTTCTTCTTTTATGGGTTTTAGGTGTCCTTGTTTTAATTCCTTATTATTAAGAGTTTCTTTACCAATTTCAGAAATAAAAACATTCAAAGCCAACAAATAAGCATAATCAGAAATCATATTATAAGGAAAAGAGTTCTCAACAGACTTAATAGACTTAACTAAATCAAACTCAACTAGAAAACTATCACAAACAGACTTAACAAGAATAGAAATACTAGCAAAAATAGACTCAATAGGACAAAAACAATGTTCTTGGCAGGGGTGACTGGCTCGATGGTCTTGATCTTCTTGGCAAGAGTGACTGACTTAACGGTCTTGATCTTCTTCACAGAGTCCTCCATAGGGTGGGGCGACTCCCTCCTATGCCCAGTTCTTCAACTCAGTAGTGGCTTCAACAATGGCAAGTGGCTCCTAGTAAGTTCCTTCTTCCCTCAGCATCAGTACTGCGGGATCTTCATCCATATAATCTGTGACTTCTTTGTCAATTTCCATGTCTATACGCTTGTCGGTCACAAAAGCATCCAGGCGCTCTATGCTATCCATCCACTCATCAAACAAATCGTGCTTCCCATTATTGCCCAAGTAGGCGTGTTGAGGGAGATGCCTTGACTCGCCTCCTTCCATCCTCTCATTATTACGTTCAACATTCTCAAGTGTCATGATTCTAAAACTGTGGACCATCAGTTTTTGGTCTAGAATGGCTAACCTAGCATCTATATCATCCTCTTCTTCAGTATGTGAGGTCGGTGTGCCAGGTTTTGAATCGTAATATGACCTCAACTCTGGAATCTCTCTTCCATGCTTGTCATAGCGAGGACCAGACCTTGAGCTAACATTAGTGATACATCTCCAATCTGAGGGACGCCTATAGGGGTAATCCTCATAATCCACATTATTGGGTTGTTCAACCTCCTCTCTTGCATCTTCTAATACATTTATCAGCCTGTATTAGTCACTATCAGGGTCACTCCACCTGTTAGCTTTGGCATCATCTTTAATATCTCCATCATAGTAGTACACATTATCATCATATTCTTCATAGAAAAGATCCGCGTCTTCATCTTCTCTATCACTGGGGGGTTCACCCCAATCATAGCACTATATTGGCCATCATAGTCTTCACTGTTGTTGCTCTCATTATCGTTGTTGCTGTCATCATCACTATGTCCACTATCACTGCTGCTGCTGTCACTACTACTATCACTCTTGGCATCACTTTCATCATCATCGTCACTAGGGGCTGCTCCCCCTTCCTCATCTTTATCATTGGCTCTTAGTTCATACGGGCTCTTCAACGCATGCTGGCAAGCCTCCCAATATTCCTCTTCTTCTATATTGCAGATAGCATCTCCAAGGAGTGTAGTCATGGCATCAGGGTCCATGTAATCAGCCCAATCAGTAGGAACCCAAGTTGTATCTTCATTCTTCAATTCCGGAACCTTACTGTTGCAATCAAGTAGTATTTCGAACCCAGGCACCATTGTCCTTGTTAAAAGATCAAATCTCGGTTCAGGGAACCCCCAATAGCGTTGATTATCTCTAGCTTTGACAAACTTTTCGTTTAATGTAGGAGTATAGGGCTTTAGGGGTTCCGGAGGACAAGGAAGTCCCTTTGCTTTAGCTTTGGCTCGGGCCATCTTTCTTACTTCCATCTCTAACATGTCATCATTAGTGGGCTTATAGCCTAGCCCAAAAGGTGGTGTGGTAGTAGGAATCATTGGGATCTGAAGTTTAGGCTTTTTCACAGTTCTCCCCAAGTTCATCCCTGGAAGGTAGTTCATTCTTCTTATCATTACTACCACATTGTTGTTGCTGTAGGGAGCAAAGTCCATCAGAATCTTCTCCATTCTTCTTCTCTTCTTTTAAAGCCAGGCCTCTCAATCTTAAAGCCATCCATGGTCAATGGCTCTTTCTCTGAATCAATACCGAAGATAGGCTTAGGCACTATCAAGGTATCACTATATATGGTCACAATAGCTCCTTCATGTGGAAACTGAACCTTTTGGTATAGAGAGGAAGGTACGGCCTCTGTGTCATGGATCCACGGTCGCCCAAGGAGCATATTAAAGCATGAGGCTATGTTAAGGACTTGAAACTCCACCTTCTTGACCATCGGTCCTATAGTGAGTTCTAATGTTATGGTTCCCAATACCTCTCTTCTACTGTTGTTGTATGCCCTCACATGCTAATTAGTAGGCATAAAATCTTTAATGCTTAGACCTAAGCAACTTGCAGTCTTTAAAGGACACACATTTAAAGCACTTCTATCATCTATTAGGACCATCGGTATCCTCTTTCCCTTCTTGGTCAGATCCTTGTTAGAATAGGAAATAGTGAGTTCCTTATTTATGTACCCAATCATAGCATTTAAATCTTGGGAAGTTGTGGTTGTAGGGACTTGGATTTGGTTGAGAAGGTCTACCAGGTTTTGACGGTGTTTATATGAGGCCATAAGTAAACTCTACAAGGATATGTTGGCTTGTGTCTTTTGTAGTTGCTTAAGGACCTCATCTTCTTCGGCAGGTGTTTGTTGGGTGGATCTATTCAAGGCTTCTACCGGGTTGTCTGTCTCCAAATGTAGGGGTTTGAAGTGTCTCCCCCACCCCTTGTGATGTGGACAATTTTTGTTGGGTCATTAGGGTTGGTATCTTGGGGTTTGAAATGTCTCCCCCCATTTAATGATGTTTGGTTATCGAATTAGGGTTCGAAGTGTCTCCCCTCGTTTGTGGGTTTTTGGCTATTTGATTGGGGTTTGAAGTGTCTCCCCCCATTTGTGGGTGTTGGATAATTTCTAGGTTTTGGTACTTCTTCATTCCATAAATCATACCCAATGGTGGCAGCGGATGTCCTATCCATTAATTCCTCCCATGTCATCTAAAACATTTAGGTAGGTTATAGATCAGGTCAAATGGGTCTTCCTTACTTTCCTCTTCGGTCATCAGGCAATTAATCCATGGTCCTTTCCCAAAATTGTGGTTGGGCAAGGGATTATTAGTGATGCTAGGCCTTGTAGGCGGTGTAATCACCTTATTGTCTATTAGGTCCTGAATTGCATGATGAAGGCCAAAAAAATTGTCAGTATCATGGCCAGGGCCTTGGTGGTAAGCACATCTCTTATTCACATCAAACTTTGAGGGCAAAGGGTTTGGAATTGGTCTTAGTGCTAAGGGTTTCAGTAACCCTTTTGCTTTTAGCTTGTCAAACACTTGGCTTATAGGCATATATAACTCATGAAACTCCCTCCTAGGTTTAGGTCCTTATGATACTTGCACAGGTGCAATGGATGCAATCAGTTGATAAGGATCATTTTTATGGATATTAGAAATTTCTGCAGCCTTAGAATTAGATCCTACATTCTTTTTAAATCTCAGTGGGTCATTATTCTTTATAGTGCCATTGTTTATTGCATCCTCAATTTGGGTTCCAGTAGCAATCAAAGCTTTAAAATTAGGAAAGTATTGTGCAAACAAGTACTTATGGTATACAGGTAATAAATTCTTTACAACCATAGCTAACTGCTTTTCTTCACTTGGCCTATTCATCATCTGTGCTGTCTTGGCTCTCCACTTGGTAATGAAAGTAGAGAAAGATTCTTTTGGCTCTTGTTGGTGGTCTTAAGATCTCTCCTTGTTATGTCCACTTCTATATTGTACTTGTATTGCTTGTGAAACTCTTGGCAAATGTCCTCCCAACTTCTTGCTCTAGCATCATCCAGGTTAAGGCACCACCTAAGAATGGCTCCGATCAAACTATTTTGGAACATTTGAGCAAATACTTCTTCAATCGTACCTAGGGGCTGCATAGCCCTCATATATATCTTCAGATGGGACTTTGGGCAACCAGGCCCGTCAAACTTATCCAAGGTCAGCATCTTGAACTTGGGAGGCAGTCTCACATTAGGGAAAAGTGAGAGGGATTCATAGTCCATGAGGTCTTCCATCTTACGAGCTCTTCTAATCATCTTCTCCATTTAGTTCATTCTTTCGTTGATGTTCTTCTCATTCTCCATGGTTGGTGGATTATGATTAGTCTTGTCCTCCTCTTTGTTACTCTTCAGATTCTGAAACTGTTGCACCATACGATTCATGTCCTCTCTCAGCTAGATTTGACTAGCTACCATGGTGTTGAGTAGCTCTTAAGTGTTCATGGGTTCCTCGGTGTTTGGATGTTCTCCCTCTTCTGCTATAGTGTTTGGAGTTTCAGACTTCTTGTGGCTTGAACTGTCTTGTAGGTCGAAGATAGGATTGTGATGTTGTAGCAGCGGAGTTTCTTCTGTGCTTAAGGGCTTCAGTACCGTAATGAGAGTGACAGGCTTGGAACTGGAGCTACTGGCTTGAATGTCAGGCTTAGGTTCTCTTTGCAGCCTTCCTTCAGATCTTGACCAAATTCTCCCCTAATGACAGGCTTGGTCGAGTTAATCAAAGCTAAGTCTCCATCCACATCAATCAATCAACCAAACAAACACACATAACATGTAATGCAATTTTAACCAAGACCGACCTAAGGGTAGGTTCTAAGTCATTACGTTGTAGGGTGGGTTTGTTGTTTCATTGTTTCCCATAGCTAGGACATTACACCTCCCAACTTGTAATGTAATGAACATTGCGTTGGTCCAAACGGCATGGTTTGCCCTTTACAGTTAACAGGAAATGATCCAGTGACTTTAGGTTATGAGTTGGTGAGTTCACCACTAGGTACTCGAATCTAATAAAGACCGGTGATCCATGGTTACTACCACCACAAGTTGTTAAAAGGGGTGCATATATATTGTTTGGATGGCACACACTATGACAGTTAGGGAAAGCTTTTAACAAACAATACATACAACAAAATATCATACAGCATCTCCACAAACATAAATAAACAAACAAACAACAATAGCATGCAAAACAAGGGTACACATTTGGTCACTTAAGTCTAATACGAAGCTTAGTCCTCGACATCTCCAGTGAAGTTGCCACTGTGAAAGACCACCAAAAGTGCCTCTCAAAAAAGAGAGAGATTTTTAGAGTGCTTTTTAGGGCACCTCTCTTTTTGGGTAAGTGGTGTGGAGTCGCCACTTATTTTTTGTAAAAAAAAAAAGTAAGAAAAACTAAATATGAAAATACATGATTGAATTGTTTTCTTCTCATTGATTGAGTAAAAAAAAAAAGATGTTTGATAAATTGAAAATTACATGGCTTTGGGTTCTAGTTACAAACTACCAAATAATTACATGGCTTTTTGTCCTAGTTACAATCTACCAAAAATAAAAATAAAGATAAAGTCTAGGTCTACCTATTTAAAGATACTAAATTCGAAGGCTAGGTTACGGAATGGGAAGGTGTTAGGCACCCATTTCGTCCAGACAGAGTCTGGTCTTCTAGACTCTTGTGACCAATGTATCCCTTTATACATGACATGAATGATATGTTGCACACATGAAAAAAAACTAAATCACACAAGTTTATTTATGAATGCATCCTCTTCTTTGTAAAACAAAATTTAGATATGTGTTATAAAAAAAAATTGAATTTGGTTTAGAAAAATCAGATCTGTTTTTGAGAACTTAAAAAAATTGGTTTTTTTGAAGAGAAAAATTCAGATCTGTGCTTATTAAAGAAAACACAATCTTTTGATTTGAAAATATATCAAATCTGTTTTTTGAGAACTGAGAAAAAAAAGTTTTTCATTTGTAAAAGATCAGATCTGTTTTGTGATAGTAAAAAAAATCAGATTTGCCTATTTAAAAAAAAAAATAAAAAATCAGATCCGTTTTTATATGTGTAAAAAAAATATGAAAAAGATTTATTGAGAAGATAATTTCATTCATGAAATAAATTAATGCTATGTGTATAAAACAAAAACAACCATTCATGATCCTTTTTTTATTTCAAAATCTGCTATGATAAAAAAATCAGATCTACATCTAATGAAAACGTGGATCAGTTTTTAATTTGAAAAAAATGCAGACCTGCATCTAAGGAAGATGCAGATCAGTTTTTAACTTGAGGAAAATTTGGATCTACATCTAAGGAAGATGCAGATCCGTTTTTTATTTAAGAAAAATTCAAATCTACATCTAATGAAGATGCAAATCCGTTTTTGTTTTAAGAAAAAATTAGATCTAGATCTAAGAAAGATGCAGATCCATTTTTGATTTAAGAAAAGTTCAGATTTGCATCTAAGGAAGATGAAGATCCATTTTTAGTTGAAAAAAAAAAAGAATTGATAACATGCAAATTATAACAATAATACAAAGAATCAAGAACATATTTCAACAAAATAAGTTAACAATTCATGATATGAATATTTGACACAAGTACACTAAAATAAATAAACATGCATCATCACAACCAGAGAAATATAAGAAAAAAGGGTTAATAAGAAACAACCTCTTGCATGGAGCACTCTTCTTCTTGAGAGGATATTTTAGGGTTCAAAGAAATTTATGCAATTATCTTTGAAACCTAAAAATCCTAAGTTGAAAGAATATCAAAATGGGGATCAGAAATATGAGAAATTTAGGGGTATGAGAAGGTGTCTCTCTGAGAGCGTAAAAGAGTGTGCTGAATTTTGAGATCCAATCTCTATTTATAGAGGTTGGAATGCTTAAAAAATAAGCAACAACGAGTAGAATGCGAATCGGGACGCGTCTTTCTGCGAAAAAGTCGAAAAGGATGTGCCGTATCGTCACCCGAAGTGCGTTGGGCCAAAGCTCTTAAGGGTGCCATTCAGCACTTTGAAAGTGCTGATCGGCACTCCAAAAGTGCCGAATGGTACTCTTGGATGCTAATCGCACTTTCGTGTTTGGGTGCGTTTTGGACTCCTTTTTTAGGTTTTCTTGAGTCGGGCCTTGCACTTAGATGTGTTTTCAATTCGTATTCTTAGATTTTTATCTCTTTTCTGGATAATTTAGGTCTTTCCAACAACAATTATCTTGTAGATAAATACTCTAAAATAAATCTTGATAAAGTTCAGATTATCCACAATTTTATTGTTATCCAATTATCTCTTTTATTCCCATGCAAGCAATCCTATTTTTGACACTAACTATCAACCAATCACAAAATTATTTAATTAATTTTAATTGTTTAACCAATCATAATTAATTTAAATTAATCATGCGTGGTTGACTCTACTTAGACACAATGCATGCTGACCGTGCAAACTTGATCATATGATATCTTTCGATCCGACGGTTCGATTTGGAAACCGGCCATACCGTCATGACCGTTAGAACCTCAAGATCATTTTTATGATATGCAATGAACAAATTAATGCATATAATAGAATCATGATTTTTGGGGTACATGGATGGTCATTCCAGTCATCTTCCTTGATTAAATCTTGGGTGCAAAATCGAGTGTCTACAGGTATGGTTATCTTTTTGGGTGCTTCTCCTATTACCAGGTCTGCTAAGAAATAAGCAACTATGGCTCGTTCCTCTACTGAAGGAAAATATAAGACCTTTGGCACTATTGTTGCCGAACTATGTTGGATCAAGATGATTCTCAAAGACCTAGGTGGCTACTTAGCCACTCCTCCTATGATGTGGTGTGAAAACATTTCTACCTTGGCCTTAGCCTCAAATCCTGCTTTTCACGCCAGGACAAAGCATATTGAGGTTGATTATCATTATATTCGAGAAAGAGTTCTTAGCAAGGAATTGAGAGTGAACTTCATCTGTACTCATGATCAACTGGCAAATATTTTTACCAAGGGTTTGTCTTCACCTAAATTCCTAGCTCTTGCTTCCAAACTGCTTGGTGTTCTACCTTCTAGTTTGAGGGGGGATGTAAAGCAAGGTATTGCTACTAAAGCTACTGAGAGTTCACAAATTGAAGAAGTCTCCAAAACTACCTGTAGCTCAGTTATTGAGTAAGCTAAACTGTGTGTAGTTTAGGAGACATAAGGCTTAGTGCAGTTAGTTATTGATTAGTGGAGTTGGTTATTTAGACGCTACACGTGTCAGTATTTGATTAGTGCATTAATGGTTCGTTAAAGCTGATCCAATCTTTTTCGAATTAATTATCTATATGTATATATACTCCTTGTATCAGTATCAATACGATCAAGAATCATAAATCCCTAAATTGATCAATCTCTCTTAGCTTTATTGCTCTGTTTTTAGTTTTTGGTTTTCTTTGATTTTTGTTCAATAATGCCTAATTATGGAAGAAGCTTCCCTAAGACTCGAGTTTCAAGACAAAATGGTCCTTGGAAGACATTATGGTATTTATTCATTCCACATAAAGTCAAGATTTTCATGTGTGAAAGCTCAAATAGTGTAAAACACTATAGCTTGTTTAGACTGATGGAAATATGCATGTACGCAGCGGAAAAATAACGGATCTACTTCATTCGCAATTGATAACATGCACTATGTAAGTTTCAGATTCCTTCTCAATCTCCTCTCTCTTTTCCGATCCGAAGACCCAAGGGAGCGTGAGAGCTTGAAGAATGTGTACCACCGGATATATTCAAGGTTCACATTCTATCGTTCATTCATGCAGAAATCAATGAATGATGTGTTCTTGCACTACATATTTGAAAAGGAGAGGCATAGTGGCATCGGAGATCTTCTAGAGATATGGGGAACTCTCATCAATGGTTTTACAGTTCCACTCAAAGAAGATCATAAGTTGTTT
Source organism: Notholithocarpus densiflorus (assembly GCA_030021035.2). NCBI lineage: Eukaryota > Viridiplantae > Streptophyta > Magnoliopsida > Fagales > Fagaceae > Notholithocarpus > Notholithocarpus densiflorus. The sequence goes on along the minus strand of JARYZH020000024.1, from coordinate 4,319,312 downwards.
TTAATGAGAGTGCTAATTCCTTTGCACAAGACCAAGGGGATGCATACTTACCATAGGCAGCTGGCTTACTGTGTTTCTCAGTTTGTGCAGAAGGAGCCTGTGCTTGGAGGGGTTGTTTTTAGAGGAATTTTGAGGTATTGGCCCGTCACTAATTGTCAGAAGGAGATTTTGCTATTAGAGGAATTGGAAGAGCTGGTGGAGAATATAGATCCTGATCAGTACAGAAAGTTAGCACTTCCTCTATGTACCCAGATTACGAAGTGTTCGAACAGTTGGAACTCACAGGTAAGCTCAATGATACTTTTTCTCAAATTGAAACTCTTGGTAAATTCTGTTTAAGGTCTATCCTTTATTGAGTTCTAGGATCTTTAGTTTTAATGAATTTTAGAATAGAGTCCTACAAACTTTGTTTCATCTCTCATGCATTCCATTTTATTTGCAAATTAATTGTACCAAAGAAAAGATCATTTGGAATTAACTACTAAAACCAGAGTTGCCATTCCAAGTATTTTATTTTCAGTTACTTTTTTTTTCTCCCATCCGTCACACGGGAATGTTGATAAATCTTTGACTCTGCTATCATATGGGAATGTTGATCAAATCTTTGAGACTAACATCCTGAGCCTCATGGGTGAAAAAGTACATTTATGGGACTAGCTGCTGCTTAATATTGCTATGAAAGTCAATTAGCTTTTATTTTTGGTTCTACACATCCCTCTCCTATTTCCCTGATGAACTTATGTGTCCTATAATTTTGGATTCAGGTTGCTGAGCGTGCACTACATGTATGGAACAATGAACACTTTGTGAAGATGGCAACACTGGAAATAGAAGAAGTATTTCCGATTGTCATTGAAGGTGTGGAGAGAAATCTCAAATGGCATTGGAGTAAGAGCGTTCGGCAATTTACAGAAATTATAAAGGAAATGCTGGAAGATTTGGATTCAGCTTTGTACTCCAAATGCCTCCAGGAAATTGACCTCAGAGAATACAGAGCTCGCCAAGAAGAGATCAAGAGGAGAGAAAAATGGGAGAGAATAGAAATGGCAGCAAAAAAGAATTAGTTCCTCCAACCATCACATCGCATACGTGTTTCTCATTGAAGAACAAGCGTCTACAAGGAGAGAAGGTATTTCATGCATCTGATATATGCCTCCTTCCTTTTACAGCACATGGGTCAAACACAGCTGTGGAGCCTATACGTTAGGAGAGGGAAGATGCATATATCCAATGCGTGAGATAAATATTGCTACTAAATCTTTGTTGGCAATTAATGCAAAATCCCATTGAACATTAGTATCATGGAAGATCAGTAGCAAGATTGCTTGCTACTTGATGAGCTGGACTGAGAATATTTCAGCAACAAGAGAAACCATCTTATACCTGAAACCAACAGGATTTGTATGCCAGCCAATCTATGCATATACACATGCAATATGTATATTAAATTTGAAGTGGTTAGTTTTCCAACTAAGTAGGTTCCAATCATCACTATGAGGATGATTTTGGTGTTGAGATTTGAGAAGTCCATGATGTAGTGAAGGTTGTAACACTAAAAGGTCTTTTAATGTCCATTAAACCAGTCGTTGAGATCAAGCCAATCGAGTCTTTATTCCCAAAGGTTCATGGCACACACAAGAATCAGCAAATATAAAACCCACTTTCTTCATGCTTCAACAACCATATAGGTGAACAATTAATTCGAAAACAGTTGACATAGTTTCAACTCTAATTTGTTCTGCGTTTGCATGGTCAAGCGGACATTATAGGTTTCATTTCAAATATTTTATTGGATTACAAAAAGGGGAAAAAAAATATTTTATGACCATTCAACTTTAGCCTACTATAATCTTTTATTGGATTACAAAAATCACTGATCTAATCATCTAATAGTCCCTTAAATCTTTTAGGTAGTATTGTATCCTATAAGATTATTATCTGCTCATATCGAAATATCTGTTGAAGTACCATGTGCTTGCCAATAGTTAATTCACCACTTTGGCATATACACGGGATTTTCAATATTTTTTCCCGCATTTTCTAATAATGTCATTTTAAAGGAAGATTTTATTCTAATTGTGTTAAAAATAAATAAAAAAAATAAAAAAAACTAATATTAATGTAGAAGAAATTTCACAATAAAACTTACACAATAATCATAAAACAAGCCCCTTCTCCCCTCCCCTACACACACATATTTTTGGTGATTAAATGATCATATCTGGAAAGAAAAAATAAAATAAAAAATTGATGAAGTAAAAAACCAATGAAGAACCAATCTCAAGGGAAAAAACAATTCAAAGGTACCTCTACTCCAACTAGGAAATTCACTATATAAAGAAAAGTTTTACAATAGAGCTCATACTTATGACTCTAAGACTCTACTCAGAAGATAAACTTATTGATGCGGCCCCGCACCAACTCCAGAACTTCTAAATTCTTTGTATTTAAATCCCTTCTCACAATCGCTCATATAATAAATCCAACCAAATCCTTAATGGTCCATTTGGATTAAGGGGGAGGGAAGAGGAGTAGAGTAGAGTAAATTTAGCACAAAATTAGCTTATTTTTAGCTAACTCTACTCTACTCCTCTCCACTCCTCCTCCTTCTCCCTTCTATCCAAACAGGCCATTAATTTTTAGCCATTGGTCTCCTTTCGTCCTCTCTATATTCTATATCACTGTGGAAGCAGTTTAGAGCAAGCAAACTGAAAATTGATTTCCATCAACTCAACTGGGATTTTTCGCTCAATTGGGATTTTCTGCCTAAAATTCAAGTTGTGCCAAAAAGACCAAACAAACCCCCCACATTGAGCCTTTATGACTTATAAGGATAAAAAGGTAAATACATCTTATATACACAACAAACAAACCCATCCCGAACACTTTTTATATACTCATATCATTTACACATTTAATGTTGTTTTATCACACCACAAACAAATACAAGTCCAACTTTTCTTTTTTATATAGAGTAATATAAGAAAACCATTTGTGCCTTGTTGTGTGTATGTATATATAAAGGCACAAAACAATATAATTATGAATAAACACATAAACGTAAATATATGTAAACATAAACATAAAAATAATTTTTATATATATTTACATACACACCAATTTATTGTTTTTAGACATTCTTTGCATAAAACATTATACCTCAAATTTGTATGTACACACACACCAATTAATTGTTTCCTAGACATTCTTTACATCAACTAATATATCAAAAATTTATAATGTGTTTTCCATTGGTTTGTTCTAAGTTGTTCCATTAGGCATGACTTCTCATGCTATACATATGTCAAGATGCACTTATATAAGACAATAATTAACATTGTTGTGGAATTTCAAAAGCAAACACTTGCTTTTGCCCATTTGAGTCTATTTGGGCATTCATGTCAAACATATATTAGGCATGACTTCTTATGTTAAACAACAATTAGCATTGTTGTGGAATTTCAAAAGCAAACACTTTTTTTTGCCTATTTGAGCGTCTTTAGGCATTCACACCCTTTTTAACCGGATACTGATTCCTGTGAGAACGTATTTCATAACATTTGATCTAAGTAAAGATTTCTTTGTAAATGAAAACTTTATCTGAAGCATGCTATAGATGCAATCCGATCCAATAGATAACTTGTAAAACTTCTTTATACCCTGATTGAGGATACTTTTTCTCATTTGAGTGCAATTATAAATTAACTTGTATAATATACATTGACCTATTGCAAAAAGGCCCAATGATCAAAAACTTATAAAACAAGTGACGAATTGTATATGGAAATATTGCATATGTATAAACAAATGTTTTAATAAAAAGTTAGATTAAGCTAAAAGGAATTTATGACCATTAGATGATATATCATATTAAGTCTTCTAATTTTTATTTATAGAATTTTCAATGATGAATATTGTCAAAACTATATTTCAAAACAAAAAGGGAAGATAATATTTTAATTGACTCTTTGATCTTGTATATATATAAAAAATTGCAAAATTTAGTATAAAATCAATCATAAATGTTTTTGAGATTTAAAAGAAAAAGAAAAATGTATGAAGGTTCCCAAGACTTCACATTCTTTACCAATTATAGTTTGGATAATTTTTCTAGGTAGTAACTCTTGAAGCAAAGAAGCATTGAATAACATAAATAATATGTTTACAGGTCAAATTTATAATTGATGGTACACACAAATAATTGAACTAAATTTAATATTTAATTGGCCAAAATGGTAAACTTGTATGTTAATACATATATACACTTTAGAATTAAAACTTTTCTATTATCAAGATTAAAAAACAAAAAATAAATACTTTTTTCAAGAACTCAAAATGTAAGATAAATATATATATATATTTTAAAGGTAATTTATTAAGCACATATAACTTTTAAAGATAAAAAGGTACATGCATCCCGTATATATAACAAACAAACCCATCATAATCATTTCTTTTATACTCATGCCGTTTACATGTTTAATTTTTTTTATCACACCACAAGCAAATACCAAATCCAACTCTTCATTTTTATATAGTGGAATATAATATAATCAAGCATGCTTTAGTGTGTGTATGTATATATAAGGGTGCAAAACAATATAATTATGAAAAAACACATAAACATAAATGTAAATATAAACATAAATATAAAAATAATTTTATAGGGGAAATTACACTTTTTACCATCATAAACTATGCACCAAATTACACTTTGCACCCTAAACTATTCTAATGCATAATTCGCATACTAAACTGTCACACTTTGCACCCCGGTGTTACTTTTGTGGTTATGTTTAACGAAATCATACTACACGTGACAAGCACATGATTCTTGCTTAGGTGGAACACACTTAAAAGACTGAAATACCCTTCTTCAAAATCAATTAAAACAAAAGCCAAATTTTCTACATCTCTCTCGCATGCGTGCCTCTCCCTAAATTGAAATTCTTATAAACTCTAAATCCCCAATTCAAAAATTGCTTTTGCTCCACCACCACTCCACCATCCCTCCACCACCGTGACACCATCCCAAATTGGAAACCTCGCACTCTCTCGTTGCTGTTGCAAGTGCCAGAGGTGTAAGAGCTACGGCTTCAAGTGCCGAAGATTCAAGATCTGCAGGTGCAAGGACTGTTTGTTCTACTGGTTTAAGAACTTCAACTGCTACATTAACAATATATGGTGGTGGTGCTAACAGTGAGCGTGTGGTGGTGCCAACTTTGGAAAAAGCCATTCAAAGGGTGCAAGCTAAGAAGAAGAAAAACCTTGGGTTTGAGAAAATAGAATTAGTTTGTGTTGGGTTGGGTTGTGCAGGCTTTTTGTACTAGGCAAACAAAATTATGTTACATGTAATCCATACATTTGGGTTTTTTTTTTTTTTCATTATCGATTTTTACTAGGCATTTACAATTTTATGTTTTATGTAATCCATACATTTGGGTTATTTTTTGTGTCATTGTCATTGGTGAACAATGAGATAATGAAAGATTTGATATAGTCACTGTAACAAGTGCCCATTTTTAGCTTTCTTACTGTTCTGTGGTTTCTATTGATTTTTGTTTTTGGTTAATGTTAATTCTTTGACACAAAGTTTAGTTGTCTGGCTCTCTAGAGGATATAATGTCAATCCACTTTATTTTATGTATTTTAGTGGGAATTGAGTTCTTAGTAAAGCTATTAATGTCTAAGCACTTTCTTTTGTGTATAGAAGACAGGAAGTAGAGATTTGTTTTTGTGTACCTTGTTATCATATGTTGGGTGAGTGTACTGGTGCATTTACTAGAAAAGCATGACTAAATGCGCCATAAAACCAAATTACTGATATTTTTTCTAATTAGAAAATTCAAAAAATCCATGCAATTGATGACATCAAATTCACCTATAAGATGAATCTTATTTTTTGTAAATGACAAACAAAAGTAGTATTGAATGCTAACTACATATCCAGTCATATCACTAGAGAAAGCAAACAAACAACGAAAATCTCGACCTAAGAACAGAGAATGAAAATCTCCACCTACAATAAAGGTTTTAATTGAAATTCAGGACTTTCTTACAACCTCTAACTCAAGCTAAAACATCATCTCTAATCAACTTCAACAGTCATCCTTTGTTTTCTTTTCTTTTTCTTTTCTTTGGGTTATATATGTACCCTACAACCTCACCCTCCAGCCTCCATCCCATCATTATGAAAGGAAACAGGCATCCTTTGTGCTCTCTGTGGATGCTCAGAAATGAGGTTCTTACATCAGGAGAATCTCTTTAGCATATATATATTTGAAAAACCATGTTCCAACTACACCGAAAACTACTCTTTAACCATATTTCAACAGCAAAACCATATGGATATATTGAATAACATTAGGCGTAAATGCACTTTTAGTCCCTACATTTTGACTTTTTTCCATTTTGGTCCCTACATTTTCATTTCACCACTTTTGAAGATCAAAAGCACTTGGGAACACTTTCAATCTTCACTCCAATTCCACTTGATGCCCAAGATGTGTGGTCTCTCAATCAGTTATATGTGTATGTTCTAGAGAGAATGAAAGAGTGTCTAACACTCACATACATATCAATTCTTGTGCATACTCAAATTCTGTATGTTTCTCTCTATATAACTGATTATCTAATTGGGCTAGCCTTTTGGGCCTTTCCAATTGGGCTTTAGTGTGTGGCTTGGAGTGGGACCAAAAGGGAACAAATAAGACTCTAGCTCCAACGGGTCTTGGGCTTTTCTATCAACTCTTGACAAGTCCAAAGTTACCATTAATTATATTTAATACCACTATATAAATATAATTGCGCTCTAGACCTTAATAATAAATTATATCCCAAGACTTTATTGTGCATGCAACCCCTTCATAAAATATTCGTAGTAACACAAAGTCATGAATGAAGACTGCCACTTTGTGAATTACTACATCTTAATCCTTAAGTACCCGGTTTAAACCTTTTAAGTTATTCATCATATATTTATGAAATCTAATTCCATAAATATATACTTTAGTCTTACTAAAGTGGTTAGGCCTAACTCTTTGAATAACAAACCCATTAAACTTATCTCAAGGGAATATTTTATATCTCCGTTAAGAGACTATCAATTCCATCTTAAGAATATATGTTCCATCAACACTAAATGTGGCTGCCCAACATACCGAGGTTTTGACCGTTACTTTAGATCTCACTTCTGATATATTAAAGCAACCTACACTTCATGATCAAGTCCATTATTCTCTCAAGATTAAGAGTTCATGTAAATATAAGTCGTGAGATTTATTATTCAATTGATAATCATTAGGAGAATAATAAATCTCACAGCGGTCCAGTTCAATATGTCTTAACTCTTAAAACATATTAACATATCAACTAGAAGTCTCCACTTCCATGATCAAGACAAATCATCTTAGTTGATATGTTATAGTCCTCGCAGATGAAACGCCCAATTTCATCACCGACTACGAACTACAATTCTGAGTTTACAAAAAACTTGTGATTTATATCTTCTGTAACTTTTCACATAAATCACATACTATGCATCTCATGGACTATATGATAATGTCCGAATATTCATGTTACCATTATTTTAGATAAAAATAAAACGACTTTATTAAACACAATATTAAGTCATACATAATGTCATACATAATATCATACATAGCATCATACAATAGGATTTAAAGGGCACTAATCCCAATATAGAACCCCCCCCCCCCCAATTTTAAATTACTGCTTAATTGCTTTTACTCTAACTTATCTAAGTGCGGAATAAAAGTAAATGAAGCACAATAAACTGGAACACTACTCTAAGCCATCAGCAAGTGCAATAAGCGATAAATGTAAAGCTTAAAGAGTAGGGAAGAGATATGCAAACACAAGATAACACCAAGTCATGTTATCGAAGAGGAAACCAAAGAACTCGGCGAAAAACCTCTCCGCGACCCTCCAAGTTGAAATCAATCCACTAATGAATAAGTTAGAGTACACGAATATCAAAAAGACCCTCTAAGCCTAATTTATCCAATGTACTTGAGCCCTCTAAGCTCTAGCTACCAACAGACTTCTCGGAACCTTGTCTTCACTAGTTATCCGGATCCCGCAATACCGCCCGATTGCATCCGCCAAGCCTCACCGACTTCTTTTGGCAAATCCCAAATGTTTCCCAAGCTCCAAAACACTATCTACACTCTGAATAGGTGTGGGTTGTGTTTAGGTACAAATCTCCTCTCAAGGTATAACAATGGGAGAGGGAAAGGAGAAGAGACTACTATGGAATTCTCACTCAACGATGAGTAGCTCTCTCTAACAAGGTGGGTGTGTTATAGAAATCTCTCTAGGGTTTTCTTCTGAATAGTCTCCTTACACTTTTGTGGGTAATAAGGGTATATGTAGTATGGGTGAAAGGTATAAAAGTCATACTTAAAATCCTCCAAGCAGAAAGTTTTGCGGGTCACTTCGCAACTTGGCTTGAGTCGCGAAATGACTCACGAAATGCAGCCTGGCACTTGACTTTTCAGCTTCTAGCACGTGCTTCTCATGTGACTTTTGCGAGTTGCACCATTCGCAAGCTGAGTCACGAGATCAACTTCTTGAGCAATCTTCACCAACTTAATACTAAACCCAATGCAATAAAATCCCACAAAATACAATGAAATAAATTAATGCAATTACAACACTTTTTGTCATGGAATAAAACCAACATAAAAACATAATTGTAAATCACAACTTTACAATCTCCCCCTTTGGCTATTCCGTGACAAAAACACCCTATAACAGACTCTAGACTTAAACATGAGTTTGGAAACAATGGCAAAACTCACTCACACCTAAATCTAAAACCTGTGATGAACTTGGAACAAAATACCTATATCCTGAAACACTTGCACAAAACACATTAGACCCACAAGGTAAGGTAAGTAATAAAGGACAAGTATAAAGTAACAAGCAAATTGCAATCAAGTAAACATGATATGAAACATATAAGAACAACTTGATCAAACAGGAACAGTCATTAAGAAATGACCACAATGAACATTTTACTAGTAAATGATCATCCAGACACACAAGCAATTAAGAGCAGTGCAAAAATTAATTACATGTCCAACAAGCACATGATGCATTAAAGAAACTAAGGCAAAAAGTAATAGATAACTAAACACGTCAAAAAATGGCTATAAAAACCAAGGTACACAAAGTACTAAAGTAAACTGAGTTTTAAACTAAAGCACTGAAAGCTTTAAAATAAAGCACCGTAAATAAAGCATAAAGAAACTAAATAAACTATAAGAGCAGTAAAAGAGTCTCAAAATTTTGCTCCCCCTCAAACTGTACTCCCCTTTACTAACTAACTACTCCCCTTTTTTTACCGGAATGGCCAAAGGTGCTAGTCCATGCTCGCCAAGTCTCTAATCTAAGTGGAGAGAGCAGTAATTTGCTCTTGAAGATACGTCATCTGTGTGGTGGTGTACGCACGATGTTTGTCCAACGACCTTTGCATAGCTTCTTGTGATCGCTGGAAATGATGGAATCTATCATGAAGTAGGTCAATACAATTAGGAGCATGAGGAGGTGCAAGAGGCTGAGCCTGTGGCTGCTGGTGCAACTAAGAAGGTGAGGCTTCCATGCCTTCAAGATCGAGGGTGAAGTTATCAATATCTTCATCGGTGTTACCACCCTCAGGAGCAATGTCTTCACCTTCTGCTCTCTCTTCTTCTTCTCCAGGAACACGAAGACGTGCTTAGCTCCTTGTCATTGTCTGAGCAGAAATCTGATCTTCCCTCTTCATCACTGGCAAGCCGTAGGGAAACTGAACCCTGTCATGACGCATGATGGACATGATCAACCGGAAAGGTAGAGTCATCTGGGATGTCCTCTTGCTTACACACTTCGCAAGCAAATGGTAGTAGATGTAAGCACAGATGACTATGTCCTTCTTTAGGTACAAGTCATGAAGGAATAAAGCTCGAGGATAGGAGAGGTTCGTCAAATTCTTCATTGGGAAGAGGTTGAACATCATGATGTATGCCAGTGTTCTCACTTCAAGAGAGAAACTAGTGGTGAGCAAGCACTTCTTGTATCGATCTCCCCCAAGAACTTGTGCTATTGCTGATACGACTGGCGATGTCCTCTTATCATATGGAAGAGAAGACTCTAGAAACACCAGCCTGATCTGAAGGAAGTCCTAAATAGACACAGCTGACAGTGTGAACTCCTTCCTACTCACCCAACAGTTTAGGTGATCTCCCTCAACAATTGCATTCGAGAAGAACTCCCAAACCAAAACATGGTGCACATCCACTGAGACTATGAGGAGTGGAGCCCATGTGCAGTCTCTGAACACATCAGGGATGCAAGTACTCTCGATGGAAGGTCCATCTCTCTCTCCACAATTATGACGGCATCCTTGTAAAATTCCGAGAATGCCTCAAATGCATCTCCATTTCGAAACCGATCCTCTTCAAATCTTTGACGCTTAATATTTTTCTTAGTAGTGGTAGACATCTACAAAAATGAGCAACCACACAAACCATACACAAACATGGTAACAAACTTGATTAGATACAAGTTAGTCCAAAAACAAGAAAAAATAGAGAAAAATGCCCTAAAATAGAAAAAAATGAGCATAACAAAGACACAAGAACATATTAGATCTGCTAAAAGGTTAAAAAAACTTAACTAGCATGAATGAATGCAAAACATGTTAAGTGATAGAGTATGTGCATCAAGGGTGCATCAAGTATGCATGTGAGATGCATGTGAGATGCATGAACAAGCACTCATGGGGCAAAGTGTGTAAAACACACAACCAATGATCAAAACAAGAAAAACATGAATAATTATGGTAATCCCCAAAATTTGGTACTCATCGGAGTCCAAAAGAATAGAGGCATTTTATCAAACACCTAGTATGCACACACTACACATATGTGATGAACAATGCATGAACATGTGAAAATCTTGCCTAAATATATGTTATAATGCCACAAGGGGCCAACATAATCATCAACAAACACAATGGGACTAAGCCCAATCAACAAAATTGAAAAAAAAAAATTGCAAAAATGAAGTTTTCCCAACCCAAAACACAAAATAAACCCAACCCAAGGTTTTATGAAATCAAAGACAAAATCAATGGATTTGAAAGATAAAAAAGGTTAGAAATTACCTTAATGAAGTCTTAGAGAAGAAATCCAATGAAGATTGGTTGAGTTTTAAGGGAAAATATGTGTTTTTATGTGTGGGAGTCGCGGAGTGCAAAAAGAAAATACATTTGAAAACTGAAATTTCGAGCCCTTTAAAAGCTATCTTTTTCTACATTTCGCGAGTCAGTTACTCACGAGCCATTGTGAGCCTACTCGCGAAAAATGCAGATGCATAGGGCAGATTTTCACGGGTCGAGTCTGAGTTGTGAAGCACTCACGAGGGACTTGCGAAACTCTCTACCTGAAATTTTTAAGAAATTGAAATTTCTTAAGAATTTCGTGACTGGGGGCCACTCGCGAAAGCACTCGTAAAAAGGTTAAAAACTGAGTTTTTCAACACTACAAATTTGACATTTTGAGAAAAACTTTTGAAAACCAAAGTGACAAAAATCACTTCCAGAAACACATGAAACACTCAAAAATCATTTTGGGTTTGATCATCAAGCAATTGAGCATACACAAATCACATTTGAACACGTACAATCACACAAATGAAATAGGCATTCATTGAACATTATACTTGTGTGTTATGTGTGTGAATCAAGTATGAACTAGTCCATAGTCTAGTATGAAGTTTCAATGATCAATTCAACCAAGTCATACACAAATAGCATGAAGTCAAGTGACCTATCTCACTAATAGAAATGAACATATATGACCCCTCACCAAAGTGTTTACAATGATTGAAAGCTTTTCATTTGGCTTCCATTTTTCATACTTTTTGATCAATACAACTCAATTTTTGAGCAACAATGCCATGAAATTTTTTATACATCTTTGAAGAATAAGCCTTTGGCTTTGGCATCATACATTTTGAATACAATTTGCTCCACCTTTTCCTAGTCAAACTAGTTTTCGAAGTAAGGCTTTGTCAGCTCTTTCTCCTTTTAGAGATTAACAATTGAAGAGCTTTTTGACATAAAAATAAATGTGAGGAGATATATAGGATCAAGTCTACGCATGTATCAAGATTAAATAAGACTATTGACTAGACATTCATGACAAGCTTGAAGATCTATTTACAACAATCAGACATAGATTTTTAGATTTTGCTCACACTTAAAAATGTGCACACATAACAAGCTAAGCTTGTAAATGTACTACGCCATTAGTACAGAGGTACTAGGCCAAACTCACATGTAATATGTGCTCAAACAAACATGATCAAACTTTTTGGATTTTTCACTTTTCATGCGTTTCTGGATTTTTACACACACAAAGCAAAAGCATAAAAGTAAGATCAACAACAAAAACAAAAACAATGCATATAAAGAGATGCATGATGCACAAATGCATGATAATGAAGCATCTAATGCATGAAGTGTCCTACTAAGATCGAAAGAATTAGAACAAGGACCAAAAGAGCATAAGCTTAACCATAGGAACCCTTCCTTATCCAAATGGAATAATTGTTTGAAATGAGTGTCTCATGAGAATTGAGACGAGGGTTGGAAGAATGAGAACCAGAGATGCACACAGACAAAGAGTTAAGAGCATTAACCACATGCTTCAACAACTTATCATTTTCAATCCAATCCGGTTTAGCTTTCTTAGCATAATTTCCAAGAAGCTCAAGTTTCTCTTTTCTTTTGATTCTTTTAAGAGCTTGAAACTTAGAGCAATGAGGTCTTCGATGACCAAAGGCACCACAATGGTGACAAACAATGTGTTTAGGTCCACTAGGCTTTTTAGGGAGGGATCTAGCAACATGGTTTTGTTCTTTCTTCAACATGGAACATTGAGGTCTAATATGACCGATCACATCGCAATGGTGGCAAGTAGGAACAAACTTAGATCCATTCAAATCCCTAGGATGAGACCTAAATGAAGGCTTTGGCTTAAGAGCCTTTCTCTCCACCTTTTGATTTCTTTTGTGTGGAGGAATGTACACCGATTTGTTTTTAGAGGTAGAACTCACAATTGGCACAAAATCAGGTCTCACAACTTGATTGCAACAAATAACATCTTCCTTTTTAGCAATAGATTTAGCAATCAAACACTTGGCATGCATCTTAAGAGATTCATTTTCACATTTAAGATCATCAATAAGTTTGTTAGACAAAACAAGTTTAGCATCCAAGTCCACATTCAAACATTCAAACTCCTTTAGTTTTTCAAGAGAATGTTCAGCAAGTTTCTTATATTTTTCAACCAATTTGTTGGATTCATTGAGCTTAGCAATCAAAGCATCATTTTCACAAATGAACTTGCTTAAATTCTCAAGAAACTTCTTAGCCTTTTTCTTCAAGAGTTTGACGTTTGGAATTTTAACAACACCCAACGAGTCAAGTAACATGTCATCACAAGCATGAGGATAAACACTCATAGAGGCATTTTCACAAACACATGACATGTTACAATCAACAACATCCAAAACATCCATAGAAGCATACAAAGCACTATCCGTGGAAATAAACATAAGTGCTTAAGGATCACACTTAGGTAATTAAACCAAATCAAGTGTACCTATTCCAATACCAATTGAAAACTCAAATAGTGTAAAACACTATAGCTTGTTTAGACCCCCAATTTTAAATTACGGCTTAGTTGCTTTTACTCTAACTTATCTAAGTGTGGAACAAGAGTAAATGAAGCGCAGTAAACAGGAACACTACTCTAAGCCACAAGCAAGTGCAAAAAGCGATAAATGTAAAGCTTAAAGAGTAGGGAAGAGAGATGCAAACACAAGATAATACCAAGACGTGTTATTGAAGAGGAAACCAAAGAACTCTACGAAAAACCTCTTCGCGACCCTCCAAGTCGAAATCGATCCGCTAGTGAATAAGTTGGAGTACACGAATATCAAAAAGACCCTTCAAGCCTAATTTACCTAATATACTTGAGCCCTCCAAGCTCCAACTACCAACAGACTTCTCGGAGTCTTGTCTTCGCTAGTTATCTGGATCCTGCAATACCACCCGATTGCATCCGCCAAGCCTCACCGGCTTCTTTTAGCAAATCTTAAATGCTTCCCAAGCTCCAAAACACTATCTACACTCTGAATAGGTGTGGGTTGTGTTTGGGTACAAATCTTCTCTCAATGTATAACAATGCGAGAGGGAAAGGAGAAGAGACTACTAAGGAATTCTCACTCAAGGATGAGTAGCTCTCTCTAACAAGGTAGGTGTGTTGTAGAAACCTCTCTAGGGGTTTCTTCTGAATAGCCTTCTTACACTTTTGAGGGTAATGAGGGTATATATAGTATGGGTGAAGGGTATAAGAGTCACACTTAAAATCCTCCAGGCTGAGAGTTTCATGGGTCACTTTACGACTTGGCCTGAGTCACGAAATGACTCGCGAAATACAGCCTCGCACTTGACTCTTCAGCTTCCAACACATGCTTCTCATGTGACTTTCACGGGTTGCACCACTCATAAGCTGAGTCGTGAGATCAACTTCTTGAGCAATCTTCACTAACTTAATACTAAACCCAATACAATAAAATCCCATAAAATACAAGGAAATAAATTAATGCAATTACAACACTTTTTGTCATGTAATAAAGCCAACGTAAAAACATAGTTGTAAATCACAACTTTACAATGTGGAAAGTTATGAGTTACTCTTTACCCACTATACAGAACTTGGATCAATGGGGAATTCCTGTTGATGCCACATGTCCTTTGTGTCTTTAACCTAATGAAACAATCTCCCATGCTCTTTGGTCTTTGTAATGTTGCCAATGATGTTTGGTTCACTTGGAAGATTGCTTTTCCAAAAAGTAATCAGGATGAGTTTGACATGAAGATTGGTTCAAGCTCACATTTAAATTGGACTTTTTTTTCTTTTTCTTTTTTTTCTTTTATTTGCTGAAGAAAATTGGACATTAGTTATGGGATGGAATATATGGTATAGACATGATTGTTATGTTCATGGTAGTCGAGTTGATAAGCCTAGCCATTAATTGATTCAACCTAGTGAAATTCTCTTTCAAGACTTTCAACATGGGAAACAAATGCAAGGGCAAGTGCAAGGACTTCAGTGGATCCCTAAGATTCATATATTTGGCAGCTGTGGTCGAATGGTGTTTACAAATTGAACAGGGATTTTGCTTTTTTTTTTCTTAAATTTTTTTTTTTTCAGATCCTCATTGTGTATGCCTTGCCACCTTGGTTTTATTATCTATGACTCACAAGGTCGAGTTATTGCTGCTTGAATTTCAAGATTATCACTGATCAATATCGGTAAAAATAGCCAAATACCACGTTTTTACAAACTTTGTGGCAATCTAGCACTGTTTCGAAAATATTTAGCAATCTACCACTTTTTCAGTACTCGAGCTTCATGAAATCGAGTTTTGATTAGTACTCAAGTTCTTTAAACTCGAGTTCCTATTGAGTTTGCGAGCGTGGCACTGGCTGAGCTGGAATTTCGCACATTAAAAAATGCCACTTGGAACTCGATGGTCTTAAACTCAATTTCTTTGTTGACTGAACTTGAGTTCCTAGGACTTGAGAACTATGTTATTTTACATACACAGTACCCGAGCTCCCTAAACGCGAGTCTGGCTCGGGTTCCAGGATATTGTAGTCCACCATACTCGAGTTCAATGAACTCGAGTCTGGCTCAGGTACCAAGCTCCATAGACTCGAGTTCTATGAACTTGAGTACTATGCAAGTTTAAAAATCACTCCCCATTTTAATCTCACTCAGTTAGTCTAACTTTCAATCTCCTTCTCTCTTACTCAGTCTTACTCTCTCAATCTCGCTCTCACTCTCCCTCTCACTCTCAATCTCCCTCCCACCTAATTTCCTCTCACTCAATCCCGCTCTCGCTCTCTCTCTCACTCTCACTCTCCCTCTCGCTCTTGCTCTCCAGTGTACTCTCACTCTCAATCTCGACATTAACGATATCGAGGTCTTTAGTTGGTGATATGCATCTTCAATTTCGAATCATAAGGTACACACTCAATCTTAGTCTCAATATTTGTTTGACTATTTGGTTTAGGACGGTTTGGGGGTTTGGGTTATTTGTGGTGATTGGGATTGGGATTGGGATTAAATTTAGATTTGACACAGGTTACTTTTTCTTTTCCTTTCTGTTTTTCTCTTGGACAACAGTTCTCTTTGGTAAGTCAAAATAGGACAATAACCTACTTCTATCTTGATTATTGATTATGAGTTATGAGAAAAATAACTGAGATATATATTCTAACCGTGTATCCATTGTTTTACTACAATACAATACAATATGACATGCATAAATATAAGAGTTCCTATATATAGTTTACTATTAGTTTGACTTTCCAGAGTTTTGAATTCGAACTTTTATTGTTTCACACTTCTTTTACACACATCATGTATAAATCATGTGTACATTACGTGTTAAATGTAAGCATTTTTTAAAAATATGAATACTTTGGTACGTCTTTGCATAAAAGTGTGTATATTGTATGTGCAAAGTATACATTAGGGAGTGTGAAACAATAATAAATTCCCTCTAAACACAAGTCCTAACTCCTAAGTGAACACTTCCCATGAATCACAAAATTAAAAAAATCATGAAAAGTTTGATTTAAATCGCATGGTCTCAAATAGTTTTATATTCACCTTATAGTTTTAGATAAATATCTTTTAAACCATTGGATTAAAGAATAAACCATTGTGGGTTACAATTTGGGGGTTAGGTTTATTTTTCTGTGCCCCAAAGTTTCTTTTAGTTTTTTACACGTTTTAATCCTTGTCTAGTACTAGTAATTGTGATTAAAGAATAAAACAATGAATTTGGACCTGTTGATAGTATTTTATCCTGATGTTTTATGGTATTTAAGCTCCTATTTGAATATCTTGTACTAGGATGCATATTGTTGTATTTTATTGCTTTTAAGTACAATTGGCATAACTGCTGTATGTACTCGGCTAGTAGTCGCTTAATGTGCCATTAATCACCTTTAATTTATGCCAGATATGGACCCACATCGAGTAGGACCCTCTGTGAGGCAGCCTGAGCATTGTTCAAGTTTGCTTTGGGATGCTCTTTTGGCAGGCGAGGTATGCACTTGTCCAAAATCGTACTCAATATATGTACTACAAAGATTTTTCTTACTATGCACTTGTCCCTAGCATTGGCATTTAAATTTGAGGTGTAATTATTACATGCTTATTGAATGTTATTATTAATACAACGCTGCTCCGTTTGCAGGAAGTGCCAGGTGTACTGACTTGTTGTCACCGATTTAGTGGTGTGCCTGAAGGTGGGTTAGATCCACGGGTTGCTGCTTATATCACAGATGCGAGGTTAGGTGGGCTACTTCGAGTCCCAGATATAGACCTTGACCATGCACTGATCACGGCATTGGTGGAGAGATGACAGCCGAAGACAATCTCATTCCACATTCCCTACGGTGAGATGACTATCACGCTACAAGATATGGAGGTTATAATGGGGGTACCTGTAGATGGCTTGCCGGTATGGACGATTAGGGCAACCTTTGCGCCGAGTTGCTAGGCCATAGGCCACCGGGCAAAGACGTCGGTGCTAATGAGAACACCGCAGTGCTATGTAGGGTGAGGTTAAGAGCGTCTTGGCTCAAGTCACGATTTAGCAACCCTCTCCTGGCTGGCGCCACGGACTTGCTTGTGCAGCAGTACGCTCGGTTTTACATACTGGAGATGTTAGGTGATATGCTGTTTATGGACAAGTCTGGCGAATGGCTCTCAGTCATGTATCTACAGTTTTTCAATCCAATCAATAATGGAAAGAATTATAGCAGAATTATAATGGAAAGAACTAAGTTGGCTATATATACACCTCTATAAGGCATTAGAGAAGACAACCAAGCAGATTGGCGGTGCATTGCTATTGGTGTAGTTGTGGGCATGAGCCAGGTTTCCACACATATGTCCTGTGATAAGGCATCCACACTGTCGATGCCCAGCCTTGATTGGAGCAGAAAATCACTGTCATCAGGCCTTCATTCGACCACCCACCGTGGCGACGCTCCCGTGTGCGCGGGGCCCATTGGAGGCCCCTCTCGATTGGTTGGTGAGCTTGATGTGGTTCGCACGGAGCTTCGAGTGCTCTCTCCCTTGGTGGAGGAAGGTATTTGTCTACCTTTGGCAGTTTGGTAGGAATTTTGGCCAAATTTTAAGGGATTACCAAAGGTAAGTGAGGTCGCCACCAATTATTGGATTTTTCTAAGGTATGATTGGTCATCTATTTTTAGTTGATTTTATTACCGATCCTAGGCTAAGAAAAAAGGTATTTTTTCCTAATCTAATGTAGATGGTAAAAAATATTGATTCTTGAGTCCGGAAGTTTGGTTACGTGTGGAAAAGGTGGTAGGCACCCCATAATGCTTGTCCAAGGATAGTCCTTTGTTTTGATAAAACCTTAATTTTTGGAGATTGACAATAAAAACATGATTTTGGCATTGGCTTTCGGGGCTTCGCATACATGGGGGGCTTTGAGGTTTGGCTTTTGAATAGGTGTGGTCCCAATCTATGCTTTCCTAAGGCATTCGGGCAAAGTACCAGATTTCCACGGTGAAAATTCGGCGACATGTCACCTTACTTTTGCGGCGGAAATTAGGCATCACTTTGCCTTAGGTAACATGGACTGTGACAATCACACCGGAAGGGGCGAGCAGGTATATATATATATACATATATCATGCACAATGCAAGCATATAGAGCAGGAAAGTAATTGCCTACATCCCTAGAGCATGACCTAAAATATAGATGCAGGAAAATAAACAGGGATCGCCATACTCTAGAGATGAGGACGAATGGTACATGATATACCTAATACAACCCATCTAAGAGAGAAATGAGGGAGGAAGGAAGGGGGTTTTAAAGAGTACATAACCAAATGGGAAAGGCTAGACCCCTAAAACTACTGAACATAGCCACTTGGCTTATATCGACATGCTTGCATCCTTGCCCTTTTTGCTTGCGCCTGGGAGACCGTGCCCTAGCTCCATGCGTCCTCGCTCCATGTGTGTACATGCAAAGGCAAGAACAAGAAACCAGCAGACAAGCAATGGAAAGAAGGAGATGCGTAGGGCATGTGAAAGAGGCATAAATCAGATGAGCATAATAGACATGGCAAGCAAAGAAACAAGAAAGCAAGCAAACAAGCGAGAAGGCAAACAAGCAAAAGGGCAAACAAAATGTGGTGTCTGCGGGGGACAAATGTAGGTTTGGATCAAATGTCCATAACTTCATTGTGTTGAAGTATGAACGACACACTAGCAAGCAAGACTCATGCATGGACATGTGAGCAAGCGTGAAAAGATGCATAGAAAGCCAACGGGTGGCACAAACAAGCATGGTAAGCATAGCATCGCGCAGAGAGGAAAAGGGAAGGGTATGTACAAAGCAACCGACAGCATGGTGATGCATCCCAAATGGTTACATCCGAACAAGGCCTCATGGGCATCGGATGTAACCACACAACCACAAACCCGCTACGGGCGTCAAGCATGGCAAAACCTAGAACTAGAAAGGCTAACACAAGTATAAAGCATAGAAGCAAGCAAACATAGACATGCAAATAGGGGTGATCCAAACCCTTTTTTATGGGCCTTGGTATATGGA
This sequence comes from Notholithocarpus densiflorus, assembly GCA_030021035.2. Lineage (NCBI taxonomy): Eukaryota > Viridiplantae > Streptophyta > Magnoliopsida > Fagales > Fagaceae > Notholithocarpus > Notholithocarpus densiflorus. Next base: position 4,299,569 of record JARYZH020000024.1, on the reverse strand, counting down.
CGATGACAAAGACCATAGGGTCTAGATCGGGTCCTAACCATTAGGCCAAAACACAAAAAAGAAAGACAAAGCAACAAAAGGGCTACAATAGCACATGGCATGACAAACATGGCCTAGGTCTAGGCACACAAACATAGCATGGAGCGCACAAGCACATGGAAGATAGCATAAAGCATGTAGAGGACATAGATCCAAGCACATAGGCATGTGAAAGAATAGATCTAGACATATAGGCATAGAAACATGCATGTAAACATGTAAAAGCCTAGCAGATAGACATGGAAGAACATGGATCCAAGCATATAAGCATGTGAAGACAAGGATCTAACCATATAGCATGGAAATAAACACATAGATACATAGATCCAAGCAAGGCATAGCCAATAACATCATATAAGCATATGAGCATGTAACCCTAACATCATCCTAGAACAAAAAGAGGAACAAAGCATAGGAAAACATGGCATATAACATAAAGCATGTAGATCTAAACATATAAGCATGTAAGGATGTAGATCTAAGCATGAAACATGGCATAAGGCATAAAAAGCAAGGATATTTAGGCTAGAAGCACAAATAAAGCAAGCAACATGCTAAAGAAAGCAATAAATCACGTGATTCAAGCAAAAAGAACAAGATAAATGCTTGAAAAATATTTAGAAAGTTAGGGGTGTGGATAGTAGCTAAAAAGCTACATCCACACCCCTAAACCCCAAATCCAAAGTGTAGAACCAAGGAAAAGAAGACCGGGTATAAAAACTATACCTTGTATTTTTAGTGAAGAAGGAAGAATCAAGAGGCTTTGATATGTTTTTTGTGTGTTTTTCGTGTTTGGAAGAGAGGAAAAATGTGTAGAAATCATCTAGGCAGAGAGCAGAACCCCAAAGTTCTTTTTTTTTTTTTTCTTTTGGTCTGGAGGGTGCCTGGAGCCATTTATAGCCCCGGCAACTTTTCGAGGCGAGGGCCGCCACCTTCAAAAGGTCATGGATTGGGTTGATCTTGAAACCCCTGGAAAGATCTTGACTTCCTGTTTTTGAAAAGGGATGGAACTTGAAAATCCAACGGTCAGATCAAAAGTTATGGCTCTCGAAAGTTAGTGGTGCATCAATTGGTGCATTAACCCAATTTTCATGATATCTCGGCCGTTCTAACTCCGATTTCGACCCATGAATAGTCGTTAGAATGAGAATTTGATAATCTTCGCAATGGCATTAGTTTCAACCCGTTCTAACGGTCGGATCAAAATTAGGGTTTTTGGGCCCGTTGGGAGTCAACTCCAAGTCAAGCTTGGTCAAACTCTGTAAAAGTTGCTAAAAATCTTCAAGAAGCTCGGGTTTGATGTAAAACAATGAAAAGTGATATTTTGAGGGGATTTTAACTTTCTTTGACTTTCGGTCAACCTAGGGTTAACTAGGGGTGTTTTGGTCATTTTGGCTAAAAAGGCACTTCGGGTGCTCAGGCGTCCGAACGGGTTACGCCACATCATTCTGGATGTCCTCGTGGCCCCATGGAGAGAAAATAACATTTTTGGATTTTTTGGGGTCCGACACCCAAATCGAGGGCGGACCAAATACAGTATCAACACACACCAAGCACTGCCCCCAGGTCCACTTGCTGTTAGGTATGTAGGATCTTAGATAGTTACCATTTTACATTTCCGCATTAGCTTTTTCGCATGGGAATTATGTAAGTATCTAATATGAAGGTTATGTATGTGTTGTTTGCTAGATGGAAAGGGGCTAAGTGCACAACTGAACATGCAACACACATCCTACGCGCCTATCGTATGTCACTTGCTTCGCTACGGCCAAATCAGGTATCGTGCCTTTGTTAGGGACCGCTTTGGCATGTAGTTGTTCTACTTACAATTCACTTTGGAATGAATAAACATTTTTGATTTTGGTGTTAAACTTTTTAGAATAGAGGTAATCTTTGTATTATGTATTGTTCACATTCGTTACACATTTTTTCTAATTATATTGTTAATACGGTTGTTTGCATTTGTTGGATCATTGCAGATTTTCTGGGAGCCATACAAGTCTATGTTGTGTTCCCTGCTCCCATATTGTACAGCAGGCCAACACATATGGAGATCTATCGTGCTATTCATACATTTTTGGGTGGTTGAAGGCCATCAACCCGAACGTGTTCTCCGACAGTTTGGGATGAAGCAAGGCATACCGATCGATGTCAATACTTCACCTAAACTTCACAAAATAACACTCCAAGGTGCAAGACAAAAACTGGGCTATAGAACATGCCACGCATATTGCTAAATGGGTTGTGCACGCCACAATTGCCGATGCACCACTTTTCATGGGGAGATGAGCTACAATGACAAGTATATGGTGTGGTTCCGTCCCCGCACTCAATGCCATATTACAAAAGAGACCTCGTACTGGGACACTTTGGTAAGTTTACAAAGGCTCTTCTGTTACAAATGTACATCGCTTCACATAGTTTAGTTCAACCTACTAACACTACTCTTATATACTTGTGAAAGGTTGAATCACATTTGAAGATTCTGGCGAAGTGCGAACCAAGTTCCGAGATCCACATCGATTGTATGGATGCCTTGAAAGCTGTTGAAGAGATCGGTCGGTTGACCTTGGACGATGTACGCACTACGAGCAACACGAGTGAACCGGCTACAGGGCGTGGTCGGCGAGTAGGTGGACGTCGAGGGTGTGGAGGCTGTCAATCTGGTCAGCGTCACATACCCGTGCATGACCACACCATGGAGGAGGCAAGTTAGTCAATAGATGAGATGTGTTTGGACACTGGTTATGACATGGGCTGCGATGCGACTGGTCCACTGCCATCCATGTCACACGATGATGCGGGTCCATCCCATAGGTTTACCCATGGGGATACATCTTAGTCCCCATCCATGGTCCACGATGATACCTGCCCACCCACATCCTCTACTACATCTCCCTTGCCCACCACCCATACGTCTCCCCCATCAACCACTGGCACTACCCCCACAGATTTACATGGTAGAGATGAGATGAGATTCATGCCCACTCTTGGGCAACCCACCCTTGGTGCTGTCCCCCCTGAGTTTGTGCATACTGAGTTCATCCAGATAAAGATACCCAGCCCCCCACTAGAGGCTTCACACATTGAGGAGATACAAGGTGAACGAATTGAGTGGGTTAAGGATTGTCCGCGAAGGCCGCAACGGACTCGGACACATCCTCTGACTGTGGGACTGGAGATGGTACTATACTTCGATTCAATACTGTTAACATATACATCTCTTCATAGTTAAATGATTTGCATATTAGCATTTGCTTGTGTTCTTTTTAGGCAAGGTGAGACCAGTCGAGGAACCAGTGAGGAGAAGAAAACGGGGATGATTTTTGATATCAAATGGTATGGGTGAAACCAAAAATGGTGCTCTCCAAGTGATGTGTTTCTCTTAAGAATACTATTTTTAATTCAACTGTGGGCATTTCTTAAGAATACAATTTTAGCTGATTCTTTTTCTAGATAATTGAGTGTTGTTTTTGAGATGGGATCTTATGAATTTGTGATATTAGCTACTGAATTATTGTTCTTACTGATTCCATCCTATTTTGCATCTTAGGAAACATTTATTTTTCTTTTTTGTTGATTTTTCTTCATTCTTTTCGCTCAGCGAAAATGGTCATGAGCCTGGAAGCTTAGATATATAATTTCTTAACATTTGATGGATTTCTGACTACACCTTTGGTCACTAAATATGTCAGATACAGAATGGGGCTGTCTTTCACCAAGCTTTTCAGCTGGCTTTTTGCTAAGAAAGAGATGCGTATTCTTATGGTTGGTCTTGACGCTGCTGGTAAAACCACAATATTGTATAAGCTCAAGTTAGGAGAAATAGTTACCACCTATGAAGCACGGGTGCGTTTCCGGATTCGGGTGCAGGTGCGGGTGCGGGTGTAGGTGTGGGACTCGGCAATTTTTGAAAAAATAGGGTGCTGGTGCGGCGATTAAAAAATTATAAAAAATATTTTTATTTATATTTTATATATATTTCAAAGGAAAAAATATATTTTTATTCTGGGAAAGCATGCAAACAACAAATGATAACAAATATATTTCACTGCTGGGAAAGAATGCAAACAACATCCTTTTCTATATGTTATCCTTTTCATTTCAAATATATTTTCAAAGGCAAGAAACACAAAACAAAACAAAACAAAACAAAACAAAACAAAAAAAAAAAAAAAAAAAAAAAAAAAAAAAAAACACAGAAGAAGCAACAAATATTTAGAATAAAATTGAGGAATGACAGATTTAGGATGTTTGGGCCTCATTCAAAGCCGATTCCGGCTATTCCGGCATGATTCAAGGCCGATTTCGGCTAGTTTCGGCCGCTGGCCGATACGATCCGATTCGGGCGATACGACCCGATTCTAGCCGAATCAAAGCCAAGTCAGCTCGAATCCGATAAAAAAAAAAAAAAAAAACAAACAAACAAACAAACAAACAAACTTAGATGCTGCACCGACTCGCAGGTAGCCACGTCGGACTCCGGTGCAACACCCTCCCAGCCGCATTGGTGCTTCCTAGGTTACCATCATCCCTACCATTGGTATGCTTTCTTTCTTATCATATCTAAAATGAGTAAAATGCCCTCTCCTTGTTTGTGATTTAGTTATTTAGCATAACAAGATGAAAGTGGAGGTTTTGCCGTTAAATGGGTAGCTTAGTGATTTGGGTTGCTATAATTCTAATACCTTTGAACAACAGTGATAAATGTGCAGCATTTATCCTAATACCATTATTTTCTGCAATAATATTCTGTTTCTTTTTCCTTTCCTTTGACAGGATTTAATGTGGAAACTCTGGAATATAAAAATATTAGCTTCACTGTGTGGGATGTTGGTGGTCAGGATAAGGTGAGCAACATCTTGTTCTATGATTTCCTGTCTCAATAATGTTGTCTTTGACTTAATTTAGTCTACTTATGCAAACTTGCTTATTCTATCTCTTTCTTCTGCAATTTAGGCGGTCCAGATCATGTCTGATTTAGTCAACCTTTATTTCAGATATTTTTATATGTAGAGCCTAACCCTAACTAATTGTAGTTGAATTATACACTGTACAGATCCTATATGGCCCCATTCTTTTTTGCACATATATCATACTATATATATGGATGCTTAATTATTGATTTTAGGTACTTAATGAAGTTGAGCAAATTTCACTTATGAAGCCAAAAGCTCAGGGACCCCATGATGAAGGTTTTCTTGAGTATCTTGAGGACATAATTGGTACCAACAAATATGTCGAAAAATTTGATGAAGTGTATAAGCAGTGAGTACAGTCTGCGTGTTAACTTAGTTGAAAATTTACCCTCTTATTCCTGCTTGCTACTTCAATTTCCTATTTTTAATGATGCACTACGTCTATTACTTGTGTTAGTGCTAATGCTAATTGGAGGCATAATTCTTGTTAGTTAGCTGAAAAATTGAAACTTAAGGAAGGTATAACTTGCAAATGGGCTGTTTATGGGGAGACAGCCTTTGAAATGTATTAATTGAAAGAGCATTCTATGTAATAGCTTGATACACAGTGTTCTTCATTAAGATGAGAGCATGCATCCTTCCAGATGATGCTATCATGATCAATTTGGGGTTTTTATTTTTATTTTTATTGTATGAATTTACTTTCCTGTTCACATATTTTGTTGCAACAGGATGTGAAGAATGAAGCAGAAGCATACATGCTGAAAGAATTATCTTTCTTGAAATGGCAAGAGAAAGCCACCAAATTGGCTCTTGAAGATACTGATACAAAACTCGTTGAACTACGAGCAAACGTTGCCAGTTTAGAAGAAAACCTAAAGACTGAAAGGTATATGTAATTGAATCTTTTGCAAGCGGCACCAGCAAGTCCAAGTTCCTATATTGTCAAGAAGGTTTTGCGCTTGGAGATTTCTGTTTACAGCTATCCGAATGTAAGCAATATACATATGCATATGTGATATTATGTCTAAATTCCTATATTTTCATTGAATGCTTTGAATGTTAAGAAATTATATCTATACATGTTCATTGGACATTTGTTACATATTGTGAGGTTAAAGGGTACTAAAATTACTCCCCTCAAACACCCCCCCCCCCCTCCCCCCCAAACACAAAAAATAAAAGTTTGGGTAGTAGCATCCTTCAATATATTTCAGTTTAACTTTGTTGGGTGGCTGCTAGGCCCTAGAGGCAATTCACTGAAATATTATGTTTCTCAAATAACCTTAACGTTTCTCACCAATACTGAATATTTGCATCAACGTTAGCAACAAAATTTAAATTAAACCCAAGGGCCACTTCAGAATCGTACCTTTTTCTGTTAAATAGTAATGGATTGTTTCACAAATCCCCACATGTTTTGCAAAAAATTGATTTTTGCATCAACATTTTGGCATCAACTAAATTTGTTGCCGGGAAACAAACTAAGTCACCTGTGTTTCAGCACGGGACCCCCTACTAGTAAAGGGAAAACAGAAGTGCGCTCCTGTGCACCAGCTGAAAAAGGCCCTTCCCTTTTTAAAAATAATAGTTCATAGCTCCAACCTAGAAAAGGCGTTTTTATGCCCTTTTTTTAGGTTGGGTTTGCTGGATACGGGATCCTCGTAGTAGGCTGCGTTTTCTTATCTTCTTCCCGCCCTAAGAGTAGGAGTAGCACAAAAAGAGGGATTGAGATTCAGGAAGAGATGTAGAAAACATTAAGAAGGTACTTGAGTTCCAAGATATCGAGTACTATGCACTAAAATATGATACCCGATCTGTACTCGCGTTCTATGAACTCGAGTAAGATGGAGTAAGTAACCGAGCCGTACTCGAGATCTATGAACTCGAGTATGGTGGACTAGTACCGGAGCCATACTCGCATTTAAGGAGCTCGGGTACTGTGTATGTAAATAACGCAGTACTCAAGTACAAGAAACTCGAGTTTACTCAACAAAGAACTCAAGTTTAAAACCATCAAGTTCCATGTGGCATTTTTAATGTGCAAAATTCTAGCTCAACCAATGCCACGCTGGCAAACTTAGTAGGAACTCGAGTACTATTTAAAATTTGATTTCACGAAGCTCAAGTACTGAAAAAGTGGTAAATTGCTAAATATTTTCGAAACAGTGCTAGATTGCCACAGAGTTTGTAAAAGCGTAATATTTGGCTATTTTCACTGATTGATACCTGTCAAAGTTTGAAGTTGGTAAGTGCAATTGATTCCATCAAGTTTGCTCGAGAGATTGATATTCATGATTTTATTATTGAATGTGCAAATAAAGGTTTGTATGGGTTATTACGAGAAAACCATTCTTCAATGGCAAGTTATGGACAATTGGTAGAAGAAACTTTGCAATTCATGAGGAGTACTAGCAACAACATGTTCCCCGGTGGCTTCTAAATAAGGCAATTTTTTTTTTGCTAAAATGGATAGATGTATTAAACGGAAAGAACCAAATACAACAAAGAAACAGCATTTTTGCTAAAATGAATAAGTGTATTAAACAGAAAGATCCAAATACAACAAAGAAAACAACAATAAAGAAAAACAACAGTTTAAACAACATACTCCATATCAATAACCTTGAGCGCAAAATCAAGAGCCTTAATGGTAAAACACATTATTACCTTGCACGCTAGGGATAATATATATTATATGGCTTGAGGATTTACCTTCCTCTATTAATGGCTAGTGTATCTTTTAAATAACTTATCATCAACAAAATTTCTAAAATTTTCAATAATATGAAGTTAAAAAAAAAAAAATGGACATTATCTAGATTCAACGATTACTTTGACTACAAATAAAGAAGTAATGTATTAATTGCTTAAAAAAAGGTAAGATATCTTTGTTTGGATATTAATAGTTTACTTTCCAAACTACGACAACCACAAATTAAAGATCTAACAATTTGACAACTCTTTATATAAGTTTTTTTTTTTTTCCCTTTTAATAACTCATAATTTAAATTACTTTTTTTATCCACCAATAACAACCAGTATTAACCTATCATTTAAAATTTGATATAAAAATATTGTAAACATAATTTTTTTTTTAAATAAAAGTTTATTTGCTTAGTTTTTTAAGTTATAAATTTTGCTTTTTTTTTTTTTTTTTTTTTTTTTAATGATGGCTTGTTAATTCAATTTTCATTATAGACACGCATATCTCTTCATAATCTCTAATGTTCCTTCTAATTTGAACTATTTGACTTGGTAACCACCTAACTTTACTCCATTTTAAATTGTAAAAGAAAGAATGAAAAAGTTTTACACAAAAACATCCTTAGACTTTGACATAAATATCAAACATATTTAGCGTATAACAATGTCATATCTTATCTTTTTTATATATTGGAACAATGTTTTTCCAAATTCCATAAATAAATAAAAAAAAGGTTATTTCCAATAGAAATAGAAGCTGACTAAACACGTGAAAAAGACGCGGAACTTGTTGTCGGTGCAACAACTACCGTTAGTTTTAAATCAACGGTGTCGGATTAGAAGCTTTGTTTGGAAATATCCGTTGTTTCCTACGAAAATATAGTAGGGAGGAAAAAAAAGGGCCCCACATTCCTCGCTGGCAGGAAGGAGAATGTCCTCCTCACCCATCCTTGTGAAAAAACAAAAAAGAGCAATTTTGGGCCCCACCTCCCTTTAATACTAATAACAGCCCCACCATTTTTAACAACGTTTTTACTTCATTCCTATGCCAATCCCAGATCTAACATTTTCTTTTCTTTTCTCTGAATATTGTCAGTATAGATTATAGAACACCACCACCAAAGACCATTGTTATTTTTGCATTTGTTTATGCATAAATAAAAGCTAAAACTCACACAAACATATATATATATATATATTATTATTATTATTATTATAGAAGAGAAAGAAAGAGAGAGAGAGAGAGATGGGCTTGGTGGGTGGTGAGGAAAATGGGAATGGAGAAAGGGTGGGAGAGGTTCATATTGGAAGCAAAAACAAATACAAGAGGATGGATTCTGATTTCATAGAGGAGGATTTGGCATTGTACAGTGATGGCATGGTGATGACAAGGAAGAATTGTAATTCCAAGAAATTTGTGTTTCTCTGTGCCATCTTTGCCTCCCTCAATTCCGTGCTTCTTGGATATGGTTTGTCTTTCCTTCTTGTCACCTTTTCAATATGGTCTAACTTTGATCTGGTTGATCATTAGAATTTAGAACCCACAATGATAATATCTCTTCTTTTTTTTTTTAAAATCTCTGATCTGATTATTTGGTAGAATCCCCTGTGATGTAATGTTAAAATTCTTTTCTTTTTGGAATTTGGACTCTGGGGATTATGGGGCTCTGAAATAATGACTGTGATTGAATATAGAAATGCATTGTGTTTGTTTAATCTTTCATAGTATGCGTTATGTAATTAATGGGGAATTGTTTGGTAAGAACCTGAAAATGAACATGAGGGAAGAAAATGCTCATTGGGGAAAAGTGGTAGAATAAAATCAAGGTGAAATTTCCTCTTAATGTGTAAAGACAATTACTTTCCTGTTAAGATGTTGCAGACCGTGAAGGCAGTTGGCTCATGTGCCTATAATGTGCTTTCCTTATCTACTTCTTGGACTAAAGGACTTTGTTGTGGCCAATTTAGATAAGAATGAATGCACATGGAGATCCAGGCATGCCAGTTTATCAAAATGTTCCAAATGAAGAGAATATTTTATCCCATGTCAATTAGTGCAAAACTTTTTTTTTTTTTTGATCTGCAGTTAGTGCAAAACTACCAAGTAACAAACTTTGTTGATCAATTTAAAACATTATCAAAACTAAAATATTTTCTCATTAATTACTCTAGACTGTTGAGTTAGCATGGTGAGTTGCAAAATCCTACCTAAAGCAATCAAAATGTAATAATGTTTTTGGGCTACATGTGTATATGCAAAAATTGACACTTTATCAGCTTTGTTTGTATTGTGTTAGTGTGTATAAGGTCATATGTAAAACCTTTATTTGCACCAGTCTCCATTATTGTTTTGTTATTGAGGCTGGTTAATTGAGTGTACTCCAAATCTGTGGTTACAATATGTGCTAATTACTTCGCAGATGTGGGTGTTATGAGTGGAGCAATTTTATTCATTCAGGAAGATCTGAAGATATCAGAGGTGCAAGAAGAGGTTCTTGTTGGAATTTTAAGCATAATTTCCTTATTGGGTAGTTTAGCTGCCGGGAAAACGTCAGATGCCATCGGTAGAAAATGGACAATTGCATTTGCAGCCATAATCTTTCAGACCGGTGCTGCTGTAATGACTTTTGCTCCTAATTTTCGAGTATTGATGATAGGTAGGCTCTTCGCTGGAATAGGAATTGGCTTTGGTGTCATGATTGCTCCTGTATATATTGTTGAGATATCACCTGCCATCACCAGAGGATCTCTTACCTCCTTTCCTGAGATATTTGTAAATTTAGGAATCCTTCTTGGATATGTATCAAACTATGCCTTTTCAGGACTGCCCCCACATTTAAGCTGGAGGATCATGCTTGGTGTCGGAATCTTTCCCTCAATTTTTATGGGATTTGCGTTGTTTGTGATTCCTGAATCTCCGAGGTGGCTAGTTATGCAAAACAGGATTGAGGAAGCAAGAGAAGTGCTGCTAAAAACCAATGAGACTGAAAGAGAAGTGGAAGAAAGATTGTCAGAAATACAGGTAGCTGCTGGGATGGCTAATGCTGAGAAATATGAAGCCAAAGCTGTGTGGCGTGAAATATTATACCCTTCTCCTCCAGTCCGACGGATGCTAATTACTGGCTGTGGAATCCAATGTTTCCAACAGCTTACAGGTATTGATGCAACTGTTTATTATAGCCCTACGATCTTCAAAGATGCTGGAATTAAAGGCAATACTCAGCTTCTTGCAGCAACTGTTGCTGTTGGGTTTACCAAAACTATGTTCATCTTGGTTGCTACATTTCTTATTGACAAAGTGGGGAGAAAGCCTCTGCTTTATGTGAGCACAATTGGAATGACTACTTGCTTAATTGGTCTAAGCCTTACTCTAACTTTCATGGGGAAAGGGAAAATTGGGATTGGATTAGCAATTTTAGCAGTTTGTGGAAATGTAGCTTTCTTCTCAGTAGGAATTGGCCCAATTTGTTGGGTAATGTCATCTGAAATTTTCCCTCTAAGGCTAAGAGCTCAAGCATCTGCCCTTGGGGCAGTTGGTAGTAGAGTCAGTAGTGGTGCAGTTGCTATGTCCTTCCTCTCAGTGTCACGTGCAATTACGGTAGGGGGAACCTTCTTTGTTTTTGCTGTTTTTTCAGCCTTTTCTGTTGCTTTTGTCCACACATGTGTTCCAGAAACAAAAGGGAAGACTTTGGAGCAAATTGAAATGATCTTTCAAAATGAGGGAGAATGGAATAGACAAGAGCTGGAAATGGGAGATATACAGCAGTTGGTGCAAAAAGAATGAGGGGGTGGCATGCATGTCTGACTACTAAAGAGAGAGGTTGTAATTCTAAAACTCATTCAACTAGCATGGAATTATTCAAGAAATACTATGAAATTACCAAGTTCACATCATGAGGGTTCGATTTAATGTTGTGGATTAGAGTCAAACACCATAACAGAACTAGAAAGGGTCAAAATTGTGTCTTATAGAGTTACAAAATTGTTCTTTGCCCTTGCTTGAACTTATTAGGAGCTTAATTTGTACATTTGCTCCTGTATGATTCTTTCATATTGGGTCCTGTAGAGAAGTTCAGATTGCATTGATTCTTCAACAAAGAAGTCTATATCTTAGCGTACAGTTTTTTTTTTTTTTTTTTTTAACTGTTCTTGCCTATTGAGCTGCATAATTAATAATGCTGGACATTGAGCCATACTTCAGTAGTAATGGTGTGGAAGTACAAATAAATTTTAAAGTGAACTCATTATAGCTAATAGGGGCTTGATTTTTAGCTTTGCTATCTTCTTTAAGTATCACACTTGTTGGAGAGAATTCTAAGAATTGGTCTTAACATATAAGATTTATTCTGCAGGCATTGACAATCTTCAGTTCTTGATTTCTTTGGCCCTAAATTATCAACATGGGCATTGCTGGAGACATTTCTTTTTTTAGTTGAATTGGAACATTTTTCATTCCTGGTCAGATTTAGAACTGACATGCTATCTCTACTAATCAAACGTTAGGTTTTTCAAGAGACAATGGGCTCCTAATGTAGTGTCAGATGTGACCTCATTAAGGAGGGGAGATAAAAATATATGTATGAGAATTGAGAACTAGTAAAAAGAATGGAACAAAGAGGTCAGGGAAAAAGTAAAGATGAAAGTGTAAAATAGAATTGAATGCATAATCTTGGTATCATTATAAAATAAAATAAAAATTTCCCCCTCACATTAAAATGAATTATGTTTGACAATTCATTAATTTCTGTATATGTTTAGGATGCGATTACGTTCTCCATGACCAAACAAAACAAGTATAAAATATCTGCAGATTATGTTGGATTAATGATGCAAGTTTTATATATAGAAAAATCTGGCTTTTATTCATTAATTGAATTTTGATTCATCTTGTACATACTTAGCCACAAAGGCTGGTATGTAATTTGGCTTCCACCGTTGTCATCGTCCCCCTAGATCTATCTACCACCTTTTGATGCACCACCACCGATTGACATAATACCACCACCACCACCACCACCACTAGATTCATGCACCACTGCTAATGTATGTTGATCATTGATGAGAGAGAGAGAGGGTCAAAATAAATTTTTTTTTTTTTTTTAATTTGGTGTATTAATATCAATGAATAGTGGCTCAGTAAGTGTATTAAGGTATTGTCCATTCATTAGCAATTGGGCGATATATTGTTTTTTTTTTTTCCTTTTTTTTTTTTCTTTTTTGATAGAATTGTGTAATACATTGTTGAGCCCAATGCAAAGTTCTTTTTTCGGGTTATAGATATAATTCTGGTTAAATTTTAGTTTGGATAGCCTGCTGTAAATTCTATTAGTAATGGCACAATACTATTGGAAAAATGAAAGGAAATGAGATATTACAATTGGGTTCTTTTCTTCTTCTTCTTCTTTTAATTTTTTTTCTTTTTACTTTATTGTGCAACTTAAAGTTTGAAATTTAGTGGCCTGATTTGATCTTGTAAATCATTAATTGTTGAAATCAATGTAGAAAAAGGAAAGGATATTAAAAATTAGAATTAGGTATTGTGGAACTGGGAATTCCTCCCACAATCGATGAGAGATAAAAGGGTCTTCTGGTAGAAAGAGGCAATCTAGGCCCACAATCGAGGGAACCCGTGATACCTACTTTTCTCGAGGCCCATTACTGAGGTTATCCCTAAAACCATATTTCTCGAGATCACAAAGATCGCCCAGGGAACAACTTTCTCCCTCAGCTGGGATCACCAGTCACCCACACTCCCCCCGAGTAACATAACGAAGAAAATGCAAAGCCCAATGTAACAGTCACCTCCACATTAATGAGATCCCCCACCTAATGTCAACCACATTAAATGATGAATGACTGGCATGAACAGTGGAAACACCCCCAAAAGTCTTTCTTCATGATCAAGAAATGGCAGGGCAAGAAGGTGATGGGACAAGTATTCCCAAATGCAGCTAAGAGCAGAACAACGGTAGGATGTGGGGAAATGGCTATAAAAGGAGGGGGAGGACACCAAGAATGGAGATCTAGAAAAAAGAGAGGACTTGAGCAAGAACAAGAGAGAGAGAGAGAGAGAGAGAGAGAGAGTTAGAACTTTTCAATTGTATCTATCACTTAGAACTCATCTTTGTACCACATGAACATCATTTCTTCATATGTAAACGTATGATCCAGTTATTTTCTGTCTTTGATTAACTACTTAACCTTCCCATCGTGGATTCTTCTCTCCCATTTGTTAGAAATTAGTTGTGTTGATCAAGAATTCTTGTTTAGGACCTCTATCAAGTGTTTTTGACTCCCACAATTAGCATTGTCTATAGGAAATCCACCAAGCAGTAGGATTAGGAGCTAGTTGAAATAGAAAGATGATGAATCAGGCAAGGAATGGGCTCCCAATCAGTCTCAGCCAAGCATCTCAGAAGAATCCATCTTTGAAAATAAGCAACTACAATCCAAGGTAAGAAGGGAAGTTCGAGAGCAGTCCCACGGAATTGCAGCAAGGAAAGGGGGTCCCTTCCCTTTCATAAGGAAAGATTGGTCACTAATTCTGCAAGACCCTCTTGTTCTAGCAAGGACCAAGAGATGGATAGGTTGAGAGCTTAAGTTCTCACCTCGCAGCAAGATGTCAGGTAAAGAGAGAAGCTCCACAATTGCTAAGACGTTAGCCCCGTCTGGGAAGATTCTCGTAGAGGAGGAAAATAGCAAGGGGAGTCATCGAAGAGATAGAAATAAGAGGGATTACCCACCTCGATGATACAAGAATAGGTCAGTTTCTCCACCTAGGAGATATAGAAAGGTGGATTTGCCCCCACGGAGGGATAGGAGTAGTGGGCCTTCTCCCCAACGAATAGCAGTGAGAAAAGCTTCACCGAGGAGGTTCAGGATACAAGTAGGCCACGGGGAACCATCAACTCCTCAGAATTTAGGGAATGATGCTATGAGTAGGGCCTTGCAATAGATATCTTGTTCCCCGTTCTTCGAGGAAATAGAGAGCATTGACCTACCCTAAAGATTTGTCAAGCCCATCTTTGTGAACTATGACGATAAGTCTGACCTCGTCTAGCATGTTACTCACTACAACCAGATCATGACCATCTACTCTAAGAATGAGGCATTGATGTGTAAGATTTTTCCTTTCAGCCTTAAACCTATGGCCATGAGGTGGTTCAATAGTTTGGAGAAAAGCTCCATTCATAGTTATGATGAGCTAACTTGAGCGTTTGGTGCCAGGTTCGTGACATGTAGTAGAGTCCCAAAACCTTTTGACTCATTGATTGCTATGTCCATGAAAGAAGGAGAAACTCTCAGGGCGTACTCTGACCGATACTGGAGTTGTATAACGAAATTAGGGGAAATAATGGAGGGGTTGCTACTAGCACTTTCAAGGTTGGGCTTGCTATCGATTCTGAGCTGAGGACTTCGCTCACCTTGATACCTATCATAGATATGCATAAGCTAATGGAGAGGGTGGAAGAGTACAAAAGACTGGAGGATGACCAGTTGCAAGTAAATTCCAAGTCTAAGGCACTCGTGGTAGAAAGGAAAGAGGCCAGGTTGGATCATCCTCCTCGACCGAGAAGGGACTTTTACCCCTAAAGACAGCAGCAGAGATCCGAGGTGGTGAACTCATTATCAAGGAACCAGTTTATTGAATCGTAGATAAGATAAAGAATTAGCTCTATTTCTGTTGGTTGAACAAGATGAGTAGGGACGCTTCTCAGAGGAACCAAAATTTGTATTGTTCTTATTACTGGGAAAGAGGCCATACCACTGAGGACTGCAGAACTTTGAAGTATCACTTAAGTTAGTTGGAAAAGGCTTGGCAAATGAAGGAGTTCATAGCTCAAGATTGCCATCGACCTCAAGGTGGGCAAGGGGCAAGTGGTTCACAAGTCTTAGCCCCTTTGCTAGGCCTTATTAAGGTAAGACATGCAGCCAAGATCACAAGTAACCTTGGGTAAGTGGCTCTTCGGATTTCGACCGTGGCACTTACCTCGGAGGTAGAGATGGATCACCAACCAACTAAAGAAAAGACAAGGAAGGGACCATCCAACCTCACGACGACGCATTAGTGGTAACCGTGAGGATTGCCGGTTTTGATGTAAAAAGGGTGATGAAAGACTAAGGGGGTGTGGCTGAGATTATGTACTCTGATTTATATCGAGGTATGGGCTTCACCCAGAAGGATTTGTCAAAGTATGATACTCCCTTGGTGGCGTTCGATGGGACTATAAAAACTCCAACAAGTTAGATTCAATTTACCGTGGAGATTGGGGGAAGGAAATAACTAGTGGATTTCATAGTTGTGCATTCCTACTCTCCCTACACAGCCATTCTTGGCCACCCTTGGATCACTCTATGGGAGCTATGCCCTCCTCTTTGCATTAGAAAGTGAAGTTCCCTACTAGTCAAGGAGTTTACGAACTTCGGATGGACCAGAGTGCAGCCCGGCAATGCCTGATAGCCACTATTGGACTTAATCATCAAGTACAGCCTTAGCCATCTACGAAGTTATAGCAACTACAGTCTACCCTGAAAGAGCAATGTGAGAAATTGGTAAGAGTGTACATAGACGTCGGGGATAAGTACTTCCAAATCGGCAAAAGCCTTCTGTTCTTGCAAAAGGTACAATTATTACTCTTCCTAGTTAGTAACAGAGATGTTTTTGCTTGGAGTCCCTATAAAGCCCCAGGGATAGATCCGGAGTTCATTTGCCATTGGCTCAATGTGGACCCTAAATGCACTCTGAAGAAACAAAACCCAAGGAGATCCTCGGATTTTCACTCTAATGCAGTTAAAGAGGAAATGGACAAGTTGAAAGGGGCTGGAGCCATTAAAGAAGTTTTCTATTTGGTGGCTGTGTGTGGACTTCATGGGCCTGAACAAAACTTGCCTAAAGGATCCCTTCCTGGTACCAAAAATAGATCAGCTTGTAGATGCAACCTTTGGGCACTCGAGTATGAGTTTTCTTGATGCTTTTCAGGGCTATCAAGACTTCTTTCATAACTCCCACGGGTAATTACCACTACAAAGTCATGCCCTTTGAATTAAAGACTGCGGTGTCCACGTTTCAGAGGATAGTCACTAAAATATTTGGTGGACAACTAGGGAGAAACAAGGAAGCCTACATTGATGACATGGTGGTGAAGAGCGAAATAGTGGGAGACCACTTTTCGGACCTAACCGAGACTTATGAGATGCTCAAACAACATCGTTTAAAGTTAAACGCCTTCAAATGTGCCTTCGAAGTAAGCTTAGGAAAGTTTCTCGATTATTTGGTCACCCACTGGGGAATTGAAGTAAATCCAGAACAAATTTCTGCTTTGCAGAATTTGAGACTCTCAAGGAGTCCAAAGGAGGTACAGCATTTCACGAGGTTGACTGCTGCTCTTAATTGCTTCATATCCAAGTTTACAGACAAGATGAAGCAAAAATAAAAAGGGAAGATGAAGCAAAAATAAAAAGGGGTGCCAAATTTCGACCCCCCCCCCCCCCTTGTCTTTTTCACTTGAGTTAACTCACCCAAGAAAAAAAAAGAAGAAAAAGCAGAAAAAGAAAAATGAAAAGAAAGTAGGAGAAATTTGTTTTCAAATTTTTAGAATTCTCCATAGATTAAAAAAAAAAAGAATGATGAGAAAGGATTTTTGATTTTTGCAAAAAGGATGAAAGAAAGAAAGGAAAAATGGTTTTTAAAAATTTTCAGAAATGTTTCCAAAATTTGTGGCATCAATTTCTTTTATATATATATATATAAAAGAGACTTTTTCGAATGAATGATTCAAAAAAAAAAAAAAAAAAGGTGCAAATAAAAGAGAGAGATCTTACAAGTAAAATAAGAGAATATAGGAAAATCTGTTTTCAAAATTTCTAAAATTCCTCAAAGATTTTCGAAGAATTAATGGGCCAGACTTTCAAATAAAATAAAAAAAGAGAGAAAAAGGGAGATTTTTCCAAGAAAGAGAGGGAGTTTCACAAAATTGTTTATCTTGGTGAAACAAAAGGGAAAGAAAAATTCCACATCTCCAAAAATTGGGTAGATAAAGTCTCAATCATCACAATTCTAATTCAATTTTCTTTGTCCATTTCAGGAAAAGTCCAAAGTCTAGATTAAGCGAATATAGTTCTCAGTCGACTTCTAGATTTTCAAATTAAGCGAATATAGTTCTCAGTCGCAACAAAGTCCAGATTGAGCGAATATAGTTCTCAGTCGGCTTCCAAATGTCCAAATTGGGCGAATATAGTTCTTGGTCGACTTCCAGATTTTCAGATTGAGCAGATATGTTCAAAGTTGCTTCCAGATTTTCAGATTGAGCGAATACGGTTCTTAGTCGCTTCCAGATTTCTAGATTGAGCGAATACAGTTCTCAGTCGAATTTTAGATTTCTAGATTGAGCGAATATAGTTCTGAGTCTCCCCCAGATTTCCAGATTAAGCAAATACAGCTCTCAATCGACTCCAAGATTTTCAAATTGAGCGGATATAGTTCTTAGTCACCTCTAGATTTTCAGACTAAGCGAATACAGTTCTTAGTCAGCTTTCAGATTTTCAAATTGAGCGAATATAATTCTCAATCACCCCAAAATCGAGATTGAGCGAATGTAGTTCTCAGTCAGATTCCAAAGTCCAGATTGAGCGAATACAGTTCTTAGTCGAATTTCAAATTCCCAGATTAAGCGAATAGAGTTCTCAATCATCCTATCTGATCGAGCAGATATAGTTCTCGATCGTCCCAAGATTTTCAGATTGAGCGAATATAGTTCTCAGTCGTCTCCAGATGTCCAAATTGAGCGAATATAGTTCTTAGTCAGATTCCAAATTTTTAGATTGAGCGAATATAGTTCTCAATCACCCCTGATTTCTAGATTGAGTGGATACAGTTCTCAGTCACCTTCAGATTTCCAGATTAAGCGGATATAGTTCTCAGTCATCCTATCAGGTCGAGCGGATATAGTTCTCAATCGCCCCAAAATTTCTAGATTGAGCAGATAGAGTTCTTAATCATTCCACCAGATTCACCAGATCGAGCGGATATAGTTCTCGATCACTCCAAGATTTCCAGATTAAGCGGATAAAGTTCTCAATCACTCTATCAGATTGAGCAAATAAAGTTCTCAGTCACCCCAAGATTCCAGATTGAGCGAATATAGTTCTCAATCATTCCAGATTTTAGATTAAGAAGATATGGTTCTCAAACATTGGCGTTCAAGCCTCTACCCAAGTTCATCAATTAACAAGCGGTTTAGATGTCCGCATTTCTCATTTTTAGTAAGACAATAAAATACTAGTTCTATGTCCTAAGGTTCTAAGTTCTAGGGCTAGGAAATCTTTGAAAAATCAACCTCAATTGAATCATGGTTACTAAAATCAATGTCTTTGTTTTACATTGACATTCGCTTTTCAAGCTTTATCAATGAAGGGCATTCTGTAGACACTCAATTTTGCACCCATAATTTAATCTTGGAAGATAACTAAAATGATCACTCTGAATACCCAAAAATCATAATTGCATTTCATGCATTAAATCATCTATCACATGTCATAAAAATAATCTTGAGACTCTAACGATTGCGACGATATGCCCGATTCCCAATCGGACTGTCGGATTGAAAGATAACACAAGATCAAGTTTTCACGGTTTGCATGCATCTTATGTGGGTGAAGCTAATCGGGTGTGATTAATTGAAATTAATTCTAATTGGTCAACAATTAAAATTAATTAAGTAATTTATGTGATTGGCTGTTGGATTTGATCAAAGATAAGCTTGGTTACATAGTAATAAAATGCATAATCAGATAATAAGGGAGTTGCTGATAATTAATTTTTTTAAATAATTATCTTTCAAATAATTATTATTTTAAGGACCTAATTATCAAATTAAAAGGGATTTATTTTGGAATACAAGTTTAAAAGATGTCCAAGTGCAATTCCCAACTTAGAAAACCCCAAAAAAAGAGTCCAAATCGAACCAAAAGAGGAAAATGGGCCCAGCACTCAATCGGCAATTGGCACTCTAAAAGTGCTGATCAGCACTTCCATAGTGTCGATTGGCACAACCTCGAGGCCCGGCCCATAAACTTTTAGATAAGGTTAAAACAAATCAGATTCAATTTTTTAAGGATAAAATTCGATCTAACTTGGGCCTGCTGATTTTCTAAGCAACCCTAGCTTATTTTTTAAGCACAACACCTCTATAAATATAGAATTAAAATCAAAATTGAGCACCCCTTTGCTTTTAACGTAAAAGAAATTCTGAAAGTTCAACTTTAGGACTTTCTTTTGTGTTAAGTACAATCTCTTTAGGACTTAGAGAGACTCACTCTCTCTCTAACTCTAAAGTGATTTCCCCATTCCCTTGCAAAATTCATTGATGCAGATAAGTTTCCATCTTTTTATTAATTCTCCATGCCTTTTCTAACATGTTCTTTCTTTTGTTTGTTTTAAATTTTCTTTTGAGTGATTATATGATGAATGTCTGTTTATGTGCATGTGTTTTGTTCATGTAGTTATGTAATGCATATGATTAAATCCTAGATTTGTTGCTTTATGTAAAACAAAAATCAAATTTGAAGTTTTAAATCAAATCTCTATTCTTTTCCTAAACCAAAAATCAGATCTGAAGTTTTAAATCAAAACTCTATTCTTTTCCTAAACCAAAAATCAGATTTTGATTTATTTTTCAAATCTCTATTCTTTTCCTAAACCAAAAATCAAATCTAAATTTATTTTTCAAAAAACCAATTTTTTTTCTAAACCAAAAATCAAATCTGAATTTATATTCAAAATCTCCATTGTTTTCTGAACCAAAAAATCATATCTGAATTTATTTTTAAAACCTTTATTCTTTTCCAAAACACGAAAATCAGATCTAAATTTTTATTCTGAAAATTCATTCTTTCTTATTTTGAAAAATCAGATCTACAATTTCTTTCATTCTTTATTTTTAAAACCTCTATTTTTGATAGATTGTAACTAGGAAACAAAGCCATGTATAGTTCTTTCTATCAAGTTGTACTTATTTAAATTAATGAGAATGTGTACTATTCAAGACATTTTGTAATCTTTTATGTTTTCTTATTTTCCTTATAAAATAAGTGGCGACTCCATACGATCCTGAAAAGGAAAGGTGCCAATGCCTAAACCCTTTTCTGAGAGCCAGTTCGGTTTCTCACAGGCCCACAACCAAGGTAACTCGTGATACCTACTTTTCCTGAGGCCCATTATTGAGGTAATCCCTTAAACCATCTTTCCCGAGATCATAAAGATCGCCTGGAGAACAACTTTCTCCCTTGGCCGAGACCACCTGTCACTCACACTCCCCCCGAGGAACATGACGAAGAAAATGCAAAGTCCAATGTAATAGTCACCTCCACATTAATGAGATCCCCCACCTAATGTCAGCCACATTAAATGCTAAATGACTAGCTGAACAGTGGAAACACCCCCAAAAGTCTTCCTTCATGATCAAGAAATGGCAAGAAAAGAAGGTGATGGGAAAAGTATCCCCCAAATCCAGCTAAGAGCAAGATAGCTAGAGGATGAGGGGAAATGGCTATAAAAGGAGGAAAAGGACACCAAGAATGGAGATCCAGAAAAAAGAGAGGACTTAAGCAAGAACAAGAGAGAGAAAGATAGTTAGAACTTTTCAATTGTATCTATCACTTAGAACCCATCTTTGTACCTCAGGAACATCATTTCTTCATATGTAAATGCATGATCCAGCTATTTTCTGTCTTTGATTAACTACTTAGTCTTCCTATTGTGGATTCTTCTCTCCCATTTGTTAGAAATTAGTTGTGTTGATCAAGAATTCTTGTATAGGACCTCTATAAAGTGTTTTTAACTCCCACACCATGCATGTTGAAACGCTAAGGGGCGTGCCCATTTGTGTTACCAAAGAAAACTCAACTGGCAACAACTTGAGCTAAAACTAGTAATAGATTTGTTAACAATAAAAGATAAATTATTGACAAAAATGAAATCCCAACAAATAAAAGAATTTTTTTTTTTTCAAAAAAAAAAAAAAAAAAAATATTAGTGGCTTCTACTATTGAATTGATTTATGGGTTTCTTATCATGGCAGGGTGGATTCAAAAAGGAAGGAAATCACCTTGAGAGATGGGTTGAGAAGATGCACTACAACACTGATGGCTTCAAGATGGAAGGAATCAAGCATGCTATTCATGTAAACACAAATAATGATGAATGCTAGCAGGGTGAGATTGCATCATCCTTTCTAAGACACAAACATGGTTTTGTACCTTGGGAGTACGCCTAAGTTGAATGGACCGAAGATGCAAGGTTGGGAATTGTAACCTAGTTTAGGTCTAGGAACCAACTTGTGCCTCTTAGGCCCCTACAGAGGTCTATGCACCAAACATTGAGTGGAGTTAGGGTACGAGAATCAGAATCAGTCAACCTCCATTATGTGTTTTTTTTTTTTGAGAAACAAACACACACACACACACACACACACAAGGGAGAGGGAAAGGGGTTCTAACACAAAGGCACACCACAACTCCACTTAAAAGCCATGGTAACTTTTAAAGGAGGGTGGGGCAAGTTATACTACACACAACACACTCTCTTAAGCAATGTGGGACAATTACCCATTCTTTTTTTTGAGAAACAAACACACACACACACACACACAAGGGAGAGGGAAAGGGGTTCTAACACAAAAGCACACCATAACTCCACTCAAAAGCCATGGTAACTTTTAAGGGAGGGTGGGGCAAGTTATACAACACACAACCTCCATTATGTGTTGATAGGAAATATTTAATTAAAAAACTTATTAAAAGAACCCTAATCCCAAATTCTAATCACACTAAGCATTAATTAAAAGGAACATACACAACATGTCAAAGATTACATTACAACATAGAAGGAAATACATTAAAACCTCAAATCAAACATATATTATTAGACATTGAAAGTCAAATAATTAAATCAAACCAAATAAGCATGCATTGACAAAAAGGATTTTATACTTAACATATTCAAATCACATTAAATATGAAATAAAAGAAAAAGGAAAAATCATGGCAATCAATTAACTATTATAATCCTATAGATTCAAAGTAAAACAAACCACAAAACACATGAAAAATAATTAATTCAACCAAAAACATATTTTTCAGCCTAATCTAGATTCGTGGTTCGTATGCATACTTGACCTTGCATACGCAGATCGTAATCCCACATACATAGTCTCGATGATTCACACGCATCTTGATATACATCTTTTAAATTAAATTAACCTAGGCTAATAATTAAATTTAATCAACCTATATTTCAGATTATAACATAAAGATCATGGTCATCTTAACAAATCAAACAAGAACTCAAAGAAACTAAAACTGAACAAATGATTTCATGTTATTGACACAAATAAACTCATGTATAGATTGAATTATAGAAACAAATGTAAAACCAAAAACTAAACAAATCTAAGACATGGTTAGATTAACATCAAAAAAATATAATAACATCAAAAAAACCAAATAAGAACACTTAACCTAATATCAAACAAAGAATGGGTCCTATGTAGCACAATAAGAAGTCATAGAAAAAAGATTCACCTTTCTCATCCTAAGATTGAAGAGTTGGGGTCTTAAATATGCAAAAATATAGGGACTTGGAAGTAAGGCTGCATACGCACCCTCGTGAGTGTGCATACTCAACTCGAAGCCACATACATAAACTCACTAAGAACCCTGAAATTTGATTACATTGATGCCCCAACGTCGATCACTCACAACATACTCATTTTAAATCCAAATTGGGAAATTTGGGTTAAAAATTCTTTAGACTTAAAAGTTATGGTCAAACCAATGAACAAATGTTATTTTTTAGCATCATTTTTAAAGCGATTTTGAGTACTTTTGAATTTTAATTACCTTCGAACTATTGAGAACACTTCAATTACCCTTGGTTAACATATTTCAAGCTCAACATTGGGGCCGATGACTAAATATTATTAATGGATACAAAATAAAGTGTTTACAGCATGTCATAGAAGTTGCGCAATTGGAATGATCCACAAATGAATGAGTTAACTCTAAATCAACTAACAACTACAATTTGCCTTAATATGTCATAAAGAGCGATAAATTTTGAAAAAAATTAAACCATTTAGATCCCTAGTAATGGCTATATACCAATTTAAACAATTTTTTCAAATTTGGTTCAAGTAATTAATTAGCCAGTTTCATATTCACATGGATAACATGAATCACAGCAAATCTTAACTCAAACACCCAAATATAAGATGTGGTTACAAATAGAAAAACCCATAAAGGGGGAAAAATTCTATGAGGCACTAGTTAAGCAAATTAATTCACGAATGAAGGTAGTTACAATCAAAACACTTACAAAACCCTTCTAATTCTATGTAGATGTACTTGTTTCTGAGCTTCCCTCTCCTTCTAGTAACCTGCTACACCAACCCTTTCTCTTTTCTAGTTTTTGATTTCGTAAATTAAGATGCTAACGACAAATCCAATTTCTTGGATACTTCAATGCTACTTGAAGTTTTGGGATAACATTTATGATTTTCAACACCAATCACAAATCTAAGACACACAAGGGAATCAAGAGTGTTTGACTTGGGTCTCCTTTCAATGGGTATGACAATTTGGAGAAGGTGAAGTTATGGAGGCTACAAGAAATATATGTCTATGGAATTTGGGTAGTCTCACCCTTTTCACTTGTATTTTAGGGTAGATTTTGGTAGATATAAAGGTCACTAAAGAAGCTTGATTGGATAAGAAAACAACAAAGAAACAAAATTTTCTCTTAGGTGATGAATCGCTCAAGCCAATTTTAGGTCAATTTTGAGCTAGATTTTTTACCTTAACTAATTTTCAAAGTCTAGAGCACTCACCCAAAAACTCACCTAACATTGGAATTTTACTTGAGCAAAATTCCTATTATTGCAAATTGTACATTATCATCTTTCTTGATCATTTTTTACACAATGTAATACAATTCAAATGAAATTCAAATGTAAATACAAAAGGAAATTTGATACAAAATTTGGCCAACACTAAAAATCCTAACAAATTTGAAGTGATGTAATGAGGGGAGAGAGTAAGGGAGAGAGAGAGAGAGAGAGAGTCATGCTTGTGCCGCTAAGTGTTGATGTTCATTTTGGGAAGCCCAGTAGAAGGAAGAAGCCCAACAACATGGGCAGAAAGGAGTTAGTAAGTGGATAGAAAAACCATTAAGCCCAAGTGGCAGGAATAATGGATCATAGGCCCATAAAATAAACAAATGGGCCTTGAGGAAGCAAACGGGCCTAAAGGAGCCCGGAGAGAGAGAAGTAGCAAACCCATGGGAAATATGTGATGTAGAAAAGTGAGAATGGGTCACAGCAAGCCCGAAGTAATGCAAGCAAAGAAAGTAAGGGGTTGATGGCAAACCCATGAGCCCCAAGAATGAAGGACAAGGTAATTGGGTCAGGGAAGCCCAAAGGAGTTAGTAAAAGCCTATGGGAACGCAGAGTTAAAAAAAGGGCCAAGGATGCCCAAGGAAAGCAAATAGGCCAAGGATGCACAAGAGGAAATAAATAGGAAAAAAGAGCCCACAAGCAATGTAATATAAAGCCCAAATGACCATATTGAGTCATTGAGAGAAGAATAAGCAGCAGGCCTAAAGAAGCCCAGTAGGCTTGGGTCAAATAACATCATAGCAGGAATGGCAGAGTGGTATGGCAGGAAACGGTAGCAAGACTGCAGAAAAGAGCAAAAGAGTAGGCTGAAGGAAGGAAAGCCCACAATCAAGCAAAGCTCGGCCCCTAAAGGGAGCAGGCCATAAAGAATGAGAAATCAGAAAATAGCTCACGCCATAAGAAGTCAAGGGTAGGTGGCAGAATGAGCAGACGAGACTCCAGACCACGGCAAACATAGCGGGCAAGTTTTGGACATACATAGAAGTAGAGCACGTGCAAGGCCCAAACATCACCAGCCTGTACCCAGCCAATACAGGAAGTGGTGGGTCATGGGTTAGAGGTAAGAAGGCATGGTCTGGTGGTGGGGAGAGGAGAAAACCTATTCTAGGATTCCTGCTCAGGCTCTTTTGGGGGAAATGTCTTGTTGGGATGACATACCGCCTAAAAGAAGCAAGGATGAGTTGGAACCACTAGGTGCATGCCATGAGGGATAGGGAGAGAGAGAGCACCCATACCGTAGCAGGTAAGAGTGCCACGGCAAACAAACAAACAAAATAGCCTTCTTTGTCTGGTGATGGGGAGTGGCACAGCCAGCACAGGTAAGTGGTGGTGGCTGAGCGACTGACAAACCAGTGGTGGTCGGCAAGGACACCCAGACCAGACAAAGGTAGTTAAGGGCTAAAATAGTATAAGCCAGTCACGTCAGGCATTATATAAAGGACCCTTGTCATGCACAGTAAGAGGGAGCACAATCATGGTAATAGTAACCTCTAGGAGAGAATCACAACACAGAAACAAGCACTGAGAAAGGAAGAGAAAAAAGAAAGAGAAAAGAAAAATTAGAAATAACGAAAGAAAACAGAGAGATAGAATGGCAGGCATGCACCAATAGGTTGATCCCCTCTCTCCCTCTAAAAGCCCTGCTCTCTATCAAAGGCAAATGATTCCTCTAGGCACAAGCCATTCAGGTCCACTTCCCTCAAAGTGATTAATTTCTACGGCAGGACTTTCCTGGGAGATTATTCACATTGAGGAAGACGGTTCCCTCCTTGGTCTTGGTCCTGTGACATAACTTGGCATAACAGATTGATCTTTTTCTTTCTTTTGATAACTCGTGTCTTACCTATTTATTTCCACCATTTTCTTTCTTATCGTTGTGATTATCATTTTAATTGGGGATTAGTTATTCACTTTGTCTAGTGGCAAGAGTACTTTCTTTTATTAATATTATCATGTCTGCCTGCCATGACTCATCCAAAGTAGCTCCACCTACCATGGGCATGTGAACGAAGCTCTTGGCAAACGAGGCATAGTTTGTGCACAAGCCAGACCAAGGTGAGTTACAATTGGACCGGTCCCAACTCCTTTATCTAGAATACTTAGGCCCAGTACAGCAGGAGGCAACCCAACCCAACATTACAAAACGGCCCACCACACTAAGCACATAGAAAACCCATATTGGCATAACCTACATGTGGGGCTCATGTACTAGTTCTAGTGAAGTAGTAACTATGGTCGTTATGGTAAGTGAATGTAGATGCCTTAATTTGCAATCTTCATTTAACTTCATCAAGGGCAAAGCTTCCTTTCACAACTCGAGGGAAAAGTAATAATTTTAACTATATAAGTTTCAAATTCCTCATTTAAAACATATCTAGAAGTCCTAACAATCAAAACGATGTGTCATGAGCTTCAATCAAATCATTAGATCGAAAGTTTCCACCAAATTAAGCTCTAATGGTTGATTGATCCTTTAAAGAATTAATTACAACTAATTATGTATCATAATCACATTGGTTTAATTCTAGGACAAGGGTGCACTATTGCACATGAGATTATGTGATTTTTATGGATAATTGATCTTAATTTTGACTTTTAAGTAAATATCTAAAAAATGAATGTTTGATTAAAATTTATTATTTTCTAAATCTTCATTATCCTTAACCAATCCCAAATGTCTAAATTTTTGGTTCAAAACTCAAATGAAATTCAAAACCTTGTCAGAAAATCATTAAAAACGTAGAAAGTCGCAACAATTTTAAAGTCCATACTTGCGGTGATTTTTGGCATAGTAGAGGTTTGAATTTGGTCTTGAGTATTTTTAATTGAAATTGTTGCATTTTGAATTTTATTTCAAATTGCATTAGTTTAAAGTTAATTTGAATTTTGAGTAAAAAGTTATGATCAAAATACTGACGAATGTTGAAACCTGAAAATTTAAATTCAAAATAAAATTTTTTATTCTTATCCAATAAGCGTTTTAAATGAGTCTCATACTCATCAAAATCTCATCACAAGACCATTTCATCCCTCTATAAATAGAAAGGAGGGTGGAATCTCGGTTCAAGGCACCCTATTCCCTTAGAGATATAGATTAAGCAACGTAGCACGGTCATTGTGCATCCGGTGATTCTTCATTCAAATTGCAATGAAGTCGTTCAATGTCTCTTCTCTAGAACTTTAGAGAACTCATGTTGACACCCCATTTTGCAACCCTCATTTAACCTCATATGGAGGGTAAAAGGGTAATTTCACCTTGGAAATATGCATCTTAATTCTGACCATTAGATCCTTAATCTCATTTCACCAAAATTATCTTGATGTTTTAATGATCAAATCGACTGGTCATAAGCCCTAATCAGACTATCAGATTGAAAGTTATCATCAAATTAAGTTTTAATGGCCGAGATGCACCATCATATATTAAGTCCGACTATATGTGATTATGAACAATTGATTCCAATTGGTTATGATTATAATCAATTTGAGATCAATGACGTGTCACAATTTGATTGGCTAGGACTACATTTTATGGTAAGGTTGCACACACTTAATTAATAAGATAGTTAAATATTAATTATTCAATGAGTAATTTGTGCAATTATCTTTTAATTAAGTTAAATTTGGAACTAATTACGTCTGAAATGGAAGTGATTGGAGCCTATTAATGTTAATTGGAAACTAATTTGGGACCTATTAATGTTAATTGTGCTGAAATTTTTTTCTAACAAATGACCTCTGCTCACCATTTCGTTGATATCTCTCAGAATATTTTGAATCTGTGAATGAGGTTAATTTTCTCAAAAACGAGACAACCAAGGCTTCATTTTGAGCGAGACAATTCCGATCAGAATTGAGTAAGATATGATTTTTTGAATTTGGCTCTGCAGGCTGTTATAGTAACTACGAAAAAACCGAATTTTGCTTGCTCCTCACTCCCACCAATCTCTACATTTAATGCATTAGATTTCCCTAAAGTCTAAAATAAGGTCTAGATCCATGATTCTTTTTTATCCTTTGTCAACCCTCATTAAATGACCTTCTATTCATATTTTCTCCGCCACTACTATAAAAACCCCCTCTCTTCTCCTCTTTTGAGTTCTAGTAAAGTAGAGTAGTCTTGTCATATCTTGGTCTTCTTGAGACTCAAGGTATTGAGTGAGACTTACTCTCCCTCTCCTAGTTCTTCTTTTCTCCTCCACCCTAAGGACTTCCACCAAGAGCCTCCTCCATCGTGTGGATCTTGCATGCAAGTATGCTATAATGTTAATTTAAGATTTAAGCATGCTAGTGTTTATTTAAATTCTTTGAATATGTTTGAATGTTCTTAAATGTTCTTATGTGTTATTCACATGTTCTTGGTTGTTCATCACATGTTCATACATAACACTAGCTTTGATCTTAAATACACAAAAAATATGAAAAAGATGTTTGTTTCATAGTTCTTTCAAATCCTTAAATCTAGGATATCACCATCCACACACATTCACTAGAATTTATTTTTCAATCCAAATGCAATGCTTAATAGATTGAATTAGGGTTTATCACATGTACACACATTAAATTCAACATGCAAATTGATTGATAACATATTGGATGATGTGATATGAATGTTGGCCACCATAGTCTAGAAGACCAGTTTCACCGGGCAAGGTGGGTGTCTAACACCTTCCCACCTTGTTACATAGCCTCCGAGCTTAGATTAAGGGTTGATAGATCAATGCTTATCCATGTAATTTTCAATTTCTAGATTGTAACTAGGAAACAAAGCAATGTACTTTATCTTAGATTGTATTTAGGACCAAAGCCATGTAATTTCCTATGATCAATGTAAATTCAATTTCAAATTAATAAAATGATGAATTTTTCAATTATGGTTTTCTTATTTTTTCCAATAATTAAATAAGTGGCAACTCTATTGTAAAACTCTTAATCTAAAGGGGAAAATATAATCAGTCGAACCTTCATTTTGAGAGGCAATAACATGACTCCATCCATTCACGTGAGTTTGGCCCAACACCTAAAAAAGGGCGGGGGGTGCGGTCTCTCACAAGGGAACAATATGTTTCGGTACCGATAATACTAGTGTACCGTTTCGGGGTTACCGTTATATATATATATATATATATATATTTATATTGAAAGCTCAAATAGTGTGGTATGAAGCTTTAATGATCAATTTAATCAAGTTATACACAAATAACACGAAGTCAAGAGACCTATCTTACTAATAGAAATGAACATATATGACTCCTCACCAAAGTGTTTACATTGATTGAAAACTATTCATTTGGCTTCCATTTTTCATACTTTTTAATCAATACAACCCAATTTTTTGAGCATCGATGCCATGAAATTTTTTATATTTCTTTAAAGGATAAGCCTTTGGCTCTGGCATCATAAAAATTGAATACATTTTGCTCCACCTTTTTCTAGTCTAACTAGTTTTTGAAGTAAGGCTTTTTCAGTTCTTTCTCCTTTTAGAGATTGACGTTTGAAGAGCTTTTTAACAAAAATTAAATGTGAGGAAATATATAAGAACAAGTCTATGCATGTATCAAGATCAATCAAGACTATTGGCTAGACATTCATGATAAGCTTGAAGATCTATTTACAACAATCAAACATAGATTTTTAGATTTCACTCACATTCAATATGTGTATACATAACAAGCTAAGCTTGTAAATACACTACGCCATTAGTACGAAGGTACTAGGCCAAACTCTATATGAGATATGTGCTAAAGCAAACATGATCAAACTTTTTGATTTTTCACTTTTTATGTGATTTTGAATTTTTTACACACAAAACAAAAGTATAAAAGTAAGATTAAAAGCAAAAACAATGCATATAAAAAAATGTAAGATGCACAAATCCATGAGGATATAGTATCTAATGCATGTAGAGTCCTACAAAGATTGAAAGAATTAAATCAAGAACCAAAAGAGCAAAAGTTCAATCATAGGAACCCTTCCTCACCCAAACAGAACAATTGTTTGAAGTGAGTGTCTCATGAGAAGAGAGACGAGGGTTGGAAGAATGAGAACCGAAGATGCACATAGGCAAGGAGGTAAGAGTATTAACAACTTGTTTTAACAACATACAATTTTCTCCCAAATTTGGTTTCGCTTTCTTAGCACAAATTCCAAGAAGCGCAAGTTTTTCTTTTCTTTTGATTCTTTTAGGAGCTTGAAACTTAGAGCAATGAGGTCTTAGATGACCAAAAGCACCACAATAGTGACAAACAATGTGTTTAGGTCCACTAGGCTTTTTAGGGAGGGATCTAGCAATATGGTTTTGTTCTATCTTCAACATGGAACATTGAGGTCTAATATGACCAATCACACCATAATGGTGGCAAGTAGAAACAAACTTAGATCCACTCAAATCCCTAGGATGAGACCTAAACAAAAGTTTTGGCTTATGAACCTTTCTCTCCACTTTATGGTTTCTTTTGTGTGGAGGTATGTACATCGATTTGTCTTTAGAGGTAGAACTCACAATAGGCACAAAATCGGGCTTCACAACATGATTGCAACAAATATTTTCTTCCTTTTTAGCAATAGGTTCAACAATCAAACACTTGGCATGCATCTTAAGAGATTAATTTTCACATTTAATATCATCAACAAGTTTGTTAGACAAAACAAGTTTAGCATCCAAGTCCACATTCAAACATTCGAACTCTTTCAAATTTTCATAAGAATGTTTGGCAAGTTTCTTATACTTTTCAACCAATTTGTTGGATTCATTAAGCTTAGCAATCAAATCATCCTTTTCACAAATAAACTTGCTCAAATTCTCATGAAACTTCTTATTAGACTTTTTCTTTAAGAGTTTGACGTTTGGAATTTTAACAACACCCAAAGAGTCATGTAACATGTCATCACAAGCATAAGGATAAACACTCATAAAGGCATTTTCACAAACACATGGCATATTACAATCAACATCATCCAAAACATGCAAAGAAGCACACAAAGCACTATCCATGGCTATTAACACAAAAGGTCAAGGATCACACTTAAGTAATTAAACCAAAACAAGTGTACCCACTTTGATGTTGGGGTTTATGCCCTAAAATCCAATTTATTGGCATGACATAAATAATTTAATTGTTTAATTATATGAAACTATCTATAAATGAACTAATGTGACATTATCTTAGTCCATGAGATGCATAGTATGTGATTTAGTCACAGAAGATATAAATCACAAGTTCTTTGTAAACTCAGAATTTTAGTTCGTAGTCGGTGATGAAATTGGGCGTTTCATCTGCAAAGACTATAACATAACAACTAAGATGATTTGTCTTGATCATGGAAGTGGAGACTTCTAGTTGGTATGTTGATATGTTTTAAGAGTTAAGACATATTGAACTGGACCGCTGTGAGATTTATTATTCTCCTAACGACTGTCAAATGAATAATAAATCTCACGACTTCTATTTACATCAACTCTAAATCCTGAGAGAATAATGGACCTGATCATGAGATGTAGGTTGCTTTGATATATCAGGAGTGAGATCTATAAGTCACGGTCAAAACCTCAGTATGTTGGGCAGCCGCATTTAGTGTTGATGGAACATATATTCTCAAGATAGAATTCATAATCTCTTAACGGAGACATAAAATATTCCCTTGAGATAAGTTTAATGTGTTTGGTTATTCAAGAGAGTTGGGCCCAACCACTTTAGTAAGTTGTTACTAAAGTATATATTTATGAAATTGGATTTCATAAATATATGATGAATAACATAAAGGATTAAACCGGGTACTCAAGGATTAAGATGTAGTAATTTTCAAAGTGGCAGTCTACATTCATGACTTTGTATTACTACGAATATTTTAATGAAGGGGTTGCATGTATAATAAAGTCTTGGGATATAATTTATAGATAAGGCCTATAGTGCAACTATATTTATATAGTGGTATTAAATATAGTTAATGGTAACTTTAGACTAGCCAAGAGTTGACAGAAAAGCCCAAGGCCCATTGGAGCTAGTGTCTTATTGGTCCCTTTTGGTCCCACTCCAAGCCACATACTAGAGCCCAATTGGAATGGCCCAAAAGGCTAGCCCAATTAGATAATCAGTTGTATATAAGGAGAGAAACATACATAATTTCATTAAGGGTTTTCATATGAGACTTTCATAAGGTTTTTCATTAAGATCATACAAAGAATGGAATGGTTTGTATGTGAGTGTTGGACACTCTTTATTCTCTCTTAGGAAACTGATTGAGAGACCACACATCTTGGGCATCAAGTGGAATTGGAGTGAAGATTAAAAGTCTTCCCAAGAACTTCTGATCTTTAGTTTTGAATTTCACCACACCAAGGTACGCTTTCTTGTTCTTAAATTCTGAAACTTACATAGTACATGTTATCAATTGCGAATGAAGTAGATCCGTTAATTTTTCCGCTGCGTGAGTTTTGTATGCGATACAAACATGCAATTTTCTAACAAATGGTATCAGAGCGGTCTTCATTTCGAATCTGTATAACATGTTTTGTGAGTTTTGGAATTAGAGATAATAGTTTCATGATGTTAGAAGATTATATATGTATTTAATTTTCTGCATGGTTATTGAAACTATGGTTTGATGAAAATTGGTTTGATGTTATGATGTTGTTTAAATCTGAATTCAAGTATGTTGAATTGAAGTTTAAGGCTATAACATCAATGGAATTCAGTTTTAACATCGAATTCTGTCTATTATGTTCATTTGGTAGTTGTTTGTTCATAAAAAATCGTTGAAAACTGTTTGCAACTGCTCTGGAAAAACTAAAAACATGGATTTTTCGCAGGTTAGCTTCTCGCGAAGTTACTCGTGAAAAATGATTCTGAAGACAAAAACTTTTCGCGGGTAAGCTTTACTCGCGAAATAGTCACGAGACAGTAGCGAAAGTTTCTGTCTGATTTTTTGTGTTTTCAATTTTTTTGCTTAACTTGTTTTCGCGGGAAGCGCTTAGTAGCGAGATACCCGCAAGACAGTAGCGAGATACCCGCGGGAAGAGCTTAATCGCGAGATTCTCGCGAAAATGCATTTGAAGGGAATTTTGAATATTTTCTAAATGTTTTCAAATGTATAAGGTGTAAGGCAATGTGTGATGTGATTACACATGGTTCTAACTAAAATACCTAATGAGATCAGAGATGGTAGTTAAATAGAACTCTTAGTCCTAAATTGTTTTATGATTGAAAGTCCTTAATTTATTTTAATTAGAGGTTTTTAATGAGATTAAAATTCTAATTAAAATGTATATAGTTACCAATGAGATTAGAACTTTTTATTTAGTAAATTAAGGATAGAGTTCTTTATAACTAATTTTTGATCCATTAGTGTTTAAGGAATCCTAAATAGTTTAGGACTTCCATTTTAGTTAGTGATTCTAATAAGATTAGAGTCTTAAATAAGTGCAAGGTTATTAGTTGTGATGGGATCACAATTATTTAAAGAAAAACCCAAATAATGAGTGAGAGTGTTGAAATAGCCCTTTTGTTAAGTTTATTGTAATGTGAATAGATACCTTATCTTGACTTCGAGTCTTACATTCCATGCGGAGGGTATTTACTTCACGGATTACAAGGTTAAACTTCTTTGTGATTGCACGAATGTTCGTTACGCTTTTGTGATGTGACTTAGTTACATCACATTGAATTTAAACAATTAAACACATTTGATGTGTAGGGTTAAAATTGTGATTAGATCACAATGATTTCATGACAATCCACTTGTTTTAAAATTTCTAGTGGGAGAGAGATACAAGGGTTGCATCTCACGGCCTCCATTGCCGGTTTATAGTAGTGTGATTAGGCACCTCGCCTTGGCGTATATGCCTTGCTCCCTTCGGAGGGTGTTTAATTCATGGTACTACAGGTTAAACTTCTTAATGATGGATGAAGTGTGTTTTTACATTGAGAACGACCACGCTTCCGTGGAGTTACTTGGTGACTCACATTGATTCTAGGCAATGGTGTACACTAGACTAAGTGTAATGTTAACCTCCCTTCGGAGCTATGTCATTATTACTTAGAGGCTAAAGGAAAAGCGGTAAATTATTTTTGTTTGGTAAGAGTTACCATGAGAGCATTAATAATGAGAATAATTCTCGCCTAATCATAGTGATTGGTATGACCTCGCTTCCGAGAAATATTAATTGCGAGATTGGGTTGTCGTTGCACCTAGTATAGTATGTTTTTCGGGTTCCATACTATATGGTTATGGATGCAAAATATAATATCCCTGTAATTATGTTCATAGTCTCAAAATAAAATTGTCATAAATTTTGTCATCTAGCTATTTTAATTGAATCACATTAACTAAGAAATAATTTTGGACATAGTGCTTAAAGGAGTTGAAGTACGTATATATGTTTTGATTCAACATTGTCATAATTTCCTATGCATGATGCATTGATGGAAGATAGCTTATGATATGATCATAGTCTCCATTGAAATGCTAATATGTTACATTGGCTTCTATCTCAATTGTACTATAGCATGAGATACAAGAGTTAGTACTAGACTTAGACTTTATATTAAGTCTAAATGAGAGTTATGGTATGAATCACATTGAGTGCTAAGAAAAGCTTAAGGAGTTCCATATTTTAATTTTTTAAATGAATTGGAATTTTTGGATATAGAGATTAATTGTTAATCTCATATAGATATGATCCATAAGTTCTTGTTAGAATCATTTAATCAATTCAAATTGTTTTTGAAAATAATTTTTTTTTAAAATTATCTGAATTGATGAGTGAGTTCTACGCAACGGAAGACATCCTAAAAGCTAAGGCTAGATCAATATGATTTAATTCAAATTTTCAGCCTAAACCGAAAGGTAAGGGTGATAAGAAGAAGAATTAAAATACCAAACAGTTGGGCAAGCAAGTTGCCCTAGTAGTTGCCAAAAGGAAATTAGATTCAAAAGTATGACCAAAGGAAAGTGTTTCTGGTTTGGTTAAACTAAGCTTTGTCCATGATTGTTTTCTAGATGGAGATTTACATGTTTTACTTTTTAAAGAGAAAGTTTCTATCCTTTGGTGTTGTATGTTTTGGCACTTATGTCTAGATCTTATTAATCTAAATGGTATTCAAGATTGGTGAAAGATGGGCTTTTAGAACCATTATTTTGTTATATTCTCAATCTATGAATTCTATTTAGAGGATAATATGATCTAGGACTCCTTTATTGTAAAAGAATATAGTATTAATGACTTCTTTAAGTCAGTGCATACATGAAGGAGGAATAAGACTCTTTTAGAAATAGTAAAGTACATGATAAGTATTTCCATTTGCTTATTTCTTTTGGAGATATACTATTATAATTGCTATACATTTTCTAAAATTGATTTGAAAAGTTTGTTCCTATGACATTTATCAAATTGTAGATTGGGTGAAAACCTAGTATATGATATTTCCACTTTTGGAGATGTCCAGCACTTGTGCTAGAAAGGAAGTCTGACAAATTGAAATCAAAAGGTAGAAAAATGTGTGTTTATGATGGGTATTCAACAGGAATTGCATAAGATTATTTTGGTAGTCATAAAGAAGACAAGATGTTTGTAAAGTACATATACAAAGTTCTTGATCATGACTATATGAATAATCTTAAAGCTAAACATACAATTGTTCTAGAAGAAAAATGTCAGAATTTGTTGTAGGACAACTATAAAATACATTTAGAAATGAGATGGTTGTATTAGATACACCACAAGACATTATTCTAAATATATAGCTAGTACACCGGTACAATATCGTAGTGGGAGGATTATCATTTACCAAGTAAATTCATACTTTTGGGATAGTCTTTTGAAATTATTCCACAAGGATATGAATTTGATCCTCGGTCCTACGTAAAAGACAATAGATGATATGAATATGAATTATTGGATCAAGGTTATGTGAATAGAATTAGATTCTATTTAAAGTCTAGAACTTGTAGAGGCGCCTAGTGGCATTGAGCCTATTGTTCTCAAATAGGTCTACAAGAAAATGAGATTGATAGATTTGAAGGTGCAAACCTTCAAAATCAAGACTAGTGGCGAAAAGATTTATTCAGAAAGAAATGGTTCGACTATGAAAAGATTTTTTCACTAATAGTCAAGTTTGACTCTATCTAGATTCTCTTATCCATTATATTTCATTTGGATGAAATATGACAATGGATATCAAGAAAACTTCTTTTAGTAGCAATCTTGATAAAGACATTTATATGATGTATCTAGACTTGGACATAGCAAAGAAATAGTAGTGTTTAGTATGCAAGTTGCTTAAAGTCCATTTATGGACTAAAGCAAGCATATGAATCATAAAATATCATCTTTGATCAAGAAATCAAATTATTTGATTTTGATCAAGTATTAAAAGGCTTTAGGTGTATGTAAAGGTATATAGAATAATAATTTTCTTAATGTATGTTGATGACATTCTAATCATTTAGGATGATGTAGAGTTATTGTCATCAATAGAGTTTTGGTTGTCTAGTCCAATTTGATATAAAGTACTTGGGAAAGACTAGTCACATCCTAAAAATTAAACTTTGTTAAAATTCAGAAATTAGGATGTTGGGTCTATCTCAAACTGTTTAAATAGATTAGATTCTAGCCAAGTATAGCATGTAATACTTCAAGAAAGGATTCTTTCCTTTTAAGTATGAAGTTCCTTTATAAAGGATTATAGTCCTAAGACATATAAAAGGAAGAGCATATTAAAACGGTTCCTAATATCAATAGGAAGTCTTTATGCTATGCTATATTCTAGGCTAAATATCTATTTTGCGGTGGGCATAGTAAGCAAATATCAATTGAATCAAATATCACTTAATTTAGTGGGAGTAAAGCATATACTCAAATATCTTAGGAGAATGAG
This sequence comes from Notholithocarpus densiflorus, assembly GCA_030021035.2. Taxonomy (NCBI): domain Eukaryota; kingdom Viridiplantae; phylum Streptophyta; class Magnoliopsida; order Fagales; family Fagaceae; genus Notholithocarpus; species Notholithocarpus densiflorus. The sequence continues at coordinate 4,262,081 of JARYZH020000024.1, read as the reverse complement.
GGATTATATGCTTGTCGACAAAAATGAAGTTTTGATAGTTACTGGATATACAAATATTGACTTGTAGTTTGATTGTAATTCATGAAGTTGGACTTCAAGATATGTGTTCATCTTAAATGGTGAAGATACACATTAAGCGTAAGCATTATCTCATTAGAAAGATATGAGTACTTGAGAAGTAGTAGTAGTAGAAAGATAATTTATGCAATAAATCTGGCTGAAAGTTGTTTCCAAACCTTGCCTTAGAGTAACTATGAATTACTCTAAAGGGAGATAAGTGTCCGATATATGGTAAATTGTCTTTGAGGGCAAGTGGGAGATTGTTGGGATTTATGCCCTAAATATAATTTATTGGCATGACATAAATAATTAAATTGTTTAATTATATAAGACTATCTATAAATGAACTAATGTGACATTATCTTAGTCCATGAGATGCATAGTATGTGATTTATGTGATTTAGTCACAGAAGATATAAATCACAAGTTCTTTGTAAACTTAGAATTTTAGTTCGTAGTCGGTGATGAAATTGGGCGTTTCATCTGCAAAGACTATAACATATCAACTAAGATGATTTGTCTTGATCATGGAAGTGGAGACTTCTAGTTGGTATGTTGATATGTTTTAAGAGTTGAGACATATTGAACTGGACCGCTGTGAGATTTATTATTCTCCTAACGACTGTCAAATGAAAAATAAATCTCACGACTTCTATTTACATCAACTCTAAATCCTGAGAGAATAATGGACTTGATCATGAGATGTAGGTTGCTTTGATATATCAGGAGTGAGATCTATAAGTCACGGTCAAAACCTCAGTATGTTGGGCAGCCGCATTTAGTGTTGATGGAACATATATTCTCAAGATAGAATTCATAATCTCTTAACGGAGACATAAAATATTCCCTTGAGATAAGTTTAATGGGTTTGGTTATTCAAGAGAGTTGGGCCCAACCACTTTAGTAAGTTGTTACTAAAGTATATATTTATGAAATTGGATTTCATAAATATATGATTAATAACATAAAGAATTAAACCGAGTACTCAAGGATTAAGATGTAGTAATTTTCAAAGTGGCAGTCTACATTCATGACTTTGTATTACTACGAATATTTTAATGAATGAGTTGCATGTATAATAAAGTCTTGGGATATAATTTATAGATAAGGCTTAGAGTGCAACTATATTTATATAGTGGATTAAATATAGTTAATGGTAATTTTGGACTTATCAAGAGTTGACAGAAAAGCCCAAGGCCCATTGGAGCTAGTGTCTTATTAGTCCCTTTTGGTCCCACTCCAAGCCACATACTAGAGCCCAATTGGAATGGCCCAAAAGGCTAGCGCAATTAGATAATCAGTTGTATATAAGGAGAGAAACATACATAATTTCATTAAGGGTTTTCATATGAGACTTTCATAAGGTTTTTCATTAAGATCATACAAAGAATGAAATGGTTTGTATGTGAGTGTTGCACACTATTTATTCTCTCTTAGGAAATTGATTGAGAGACCACACATCTTGGACATCAAGTGGAATTGGAGTGAAGATTAAAAGTCTTCCCAAGAACTTCTGATCTTCGGTTTTGAATTTCACCATACCAAGGTACGCTTTCTTGTTCTTAAATTCTGAAACTTACATAGTACATGTTATCAATTACGAATGAAGTAGATTCGTTAATTTTCCGCTGCTTATGTTTTGCATTCGTTACAAACATGTTTTTTTCCAACATCTGATACCACGTGAAAGCTCAAATAGTGTGAAAACACTATTGCTTGTTTAGATCCCCAAATTAAAACTTATGGTTAGATTTGTTAGGGACATATTTTATGTAATTGGCTAATCCTTTGACAAAATGCACTTTACTCGTAATTGGGTAGATCTAGGATGGGTTTAAGACTTCAAGAAACATGTTGTTCAAGTCAAGTGTTAAAGCCATGAAGATCTGACTAGGAAACAAGTGAAGAAGAGCTATTCATTAAAACTCGACAGAAGTCTCGACAAAATCCTTTCTATCGAGATTTAATGTTGAGGCTTGACAAATTCTCGGCACAAACTGTATCTGTTAAGAATTACGAAATCAGACTTTTCAGATCTGATTACACGCATATTCCTATGTATTTGTATAGGGTTTCTTTTCTCACAACCCTAGACATATATAAGTATTATTTTAAGGGCTATTACAAGAATAATACATGCATTGTGTGACCGGAGGTAGAAATTGCTCTAATTCATCATTCTTTCTGTAGAAGCTATTGCGTCTTTACGCTAAGGGTTTTGTGACCAAAGAGCTTCCTGATCTTCATTGTTGATGAACTGAAGAACTTTGTAGCTAACATCTTCTTCAAGTCGGTGAGTTAGTCACGTACTGGGATCCATGCATCATTGATTAGTCACGTACTAGGATTCGTGCATTGAACGGAGAGAAGCTATCGAGAAGCTATCGAGATTGGTTAAAAACAGTTTTTCACGGAGGAGAAAAACACAGATATGAATGCAATCAAGCATGCTACTCAAATAAAGATCCAAACAACATTTTAAGCTCTCAAAAACATCTCTCAATCAAGAAAAATGTTAAACACATAGATCCAAAAGCACACACACACACTTTATATTTCAAAAACAAGTTTAGACAGTTTAGTGAGCATACATTAACACATGTATTCCTTGTGATGGCCAAATCACATTGTACCTACACATGTATCAAAAGTAGCAAAGAATATTACGTGTTGGGTGTGAAAAACATCGCAAGATTGCATAAATGTCTACATGTTATGACGATTTGAGATATGAGAAAATTACTTTAACCCACACACAATCATAACTGTTTGATGGAGACTATCACCCTCGAGGTACATCCTATAACTCCCACATCTCCTAGAATACACGCTTACAATCATATATAAAGCATTTTGATCTTTTTTTCTTTTATTTTTCTTTGCATATTTTTCTTTTAAGCAAACCATGCATGGGCATATATGAGAGAGAAAAGAAATACCCAATTATGTTAAGCATTTGACATTCCACTTTTGCTATGCCGAAGCATACAAATGTCATTTATGCCTTTCTCTTAGGATTTTCTAGTCCTTCCCAACAAAAAGAGTGATATGAGTGTTAAGTACAAGGGATTACTTAATCTTACTCATCACAAAAACGAGCCACAAAGCTCACTTGCTTAGTTGTGCATAGAGATGCTCATCTAAGCTACAAAATATACAAATTTTAGAAAACTTTGTTTCATTGGCCATCCAATGTACATAAGTACCAATGTATACAAACACACACTCTTTTTGTATTTTTCTGATTTTTCAATTTTTTTTATTATTTTTATATGAAAAAAAAAAACTGAAAAGTAAACAAACAAAAACATGTTAAACAAAGCAATGCATGAAACTAGACTGACTCAAAACATGAAAGCAAAACACCCAAGTAATACAAAAACAAAAACACAAAGGGGGGAGAGAGAATAAGTGACAGAATCACTTGGAGCCATTTTCCTTCCACACCTTGGAAGAACCTTTCCATTTAGCAAACCCTTGATCCGGCGATGAGGGGGAAGAATTAAAACCGTTCAAGTTCGAAAGGAACATGAGGGCTTTGAGAAGATCTCCAAGAAGAGCAAAAGAGGATGGAAACTGATTCTGGTCTCCCGACGCGATCATGCTGTTTCTCTTTTGAGTGGCTAACCACTTGTAGCAATTAGGTCGAGTATGTCCAGCTGCGCCACAGTGATGACAGAAATGTTTCTTTTTCTGTTTGGGCTTTTGAGTATTCCCTTTCTTAGCCCTAGAGTTCTTAATCTCTTTCTTATCAAGCTTAGGGGGTGCTCCTAAGATAGATTTACCCTTGTCTACGTTCTCACTAGCTAATTCACTCTTAATATCATTGTTCTCAGTTTCAACATTATTAGTAGGAGGAACAAAAACAGTGGTACTAGTAGAAACAATACTAGGAGAAGAGAAATCATACCATAACCCGATTCGATCGGAAGCAGATTTCTGAAGACTGAGCATTTCATCAAGCTTAACACTTGAAGTCATTTCCAACTAAGCTCTGACTTGGAACAGTTTTGCCTCAAGCTTCTTAGTCTTCTCGGCCAAGAAATTATTCTCAAATCTCAGTGCTCCAATAGTCTGATTGGCTTCATTAAACTTTGTAAAGATTTTTTCTCACTCAAGCTCTACATCACTAAGCTTTTTGGTGGCCAACCTATATAATGAGGATGTCATCTTGCTCATCCATCTTTTCAAACTTAGACTCCACCAATTCCTCTTCTTCATTCATATCTTCAACAATCCCTTCAGTAGGATTCACAGTGGCAGTGAAGGCATTTAGGATTCCATCATCCTCATTATCGGAGTCATCCTCAAGCTCGGTGTCGCTCAAGGTAGTAGCAAGTGCCTTGCTTTTTCTAATGGTCTTGAGATAAGTAGGGCACTCTTGCTTCATGTGACCGAAACCTTAACACCTAAAGCACTTTGGTCCTGAGGGAACAGTGTACTGACCGCCATCCCTAGCATCCTTCTTCCCTTTATCTTGACTTTTAAACTGAGAAGAACTAGATTGTCTACAGTCCTTGTCGAAACCCTTCCCATTGGCATTCTTCATGAACTTCTTAAATTGCCTTGTAATGTAGGACTTCATTTTAGAATCTTCATCGTCTGAAGACTCATCAGTGTCACTGCTCTTGGCCTTCAATGTCATGCTCTTGCTCTTACTTGATGTCTTGATCCTTATCAAGCCCAACTCATAGGTCTGCAGATTGCCAACCAACTCTATCAAAAGAATTTTGTCAGTATCCTTTGATTCCTCAATCGCAGTGATCTTGGCATGAAATCTCTCGGGTAGAAATCTGAGCACCTTTCTCACAATCTTGGGTTCAGGAATGGTTTCCCCAAGATTAAAGGCTGAGTTCACTATGTCTTTGAACTTGGCATAGAACTCATCGAATGACTCATCCTCCTCCATCTTGATCTCTTCAAAGCTTGTAGTGAGCCTCTGAAGTTTTGAATCCTTGACAGCCTTGGTTCCCTCATAGGTTGTCTGGAGAATAGTCCATGCTTCCTTAGCAGTTTCAATAGAGGATATCTTCTTGAACTCCTCATTCATGACTGCACTGAATAAAGCATTCAATGCTCTGCTGTTGAAGTTTGCCGCCTTGATCTTAGCATCATCCCAGTCGGCCGACGCTTCCGTAGGCTTGGTCCAGCCTATCTCCACAGCTTGCCACACTTTCTCATCTAAAGACTACAAGAAAGCTCTCATGCGTACTTTCCAGTATGCATAGTTAGTGCCATCAAATAAAAGAGGTATAATAAGAGATTGTCCTCTATCCATGACAAACAAGGGTCAATGGATCACACAGCAAAGATTAACCCTAATTAGAGTGTGTCTGCTCTGATACCACTTGATAGGCCAAGAATGTATTGACCCTTTGTGATGAATTAATTGATTAATTAGCCAAGTTTATTAATTAATCAAATTAACATGCAAAATGCGTGGTAGCACAAACAAATCAACAATTAACTAAAGTGCAGCGAAAATTAAATTGACACGGTGATTTGTTTACGAATGGGGAAACCTACATGGAAAAAACCCCCACCGGGTGATTTTAAGGTCACCACTCCCGAGAATCCACTATTATCAAAACAAGCGGTTACAAGTAAAGGAATCTCAGTACTTTATACCAACCTACAGTTGAACCCTTACCCCAATACCCAATTGAACTTGTTCAGTAGTGACAATCTCTCCTTTTAATGCATGACTCCTAATACGTGACTAACCAATAGATGCGCGGATCCCAGTACGTGATTTAATCACCAACTTGAGAAGGATGTTGGCTGCAAAGTTCTTCAATTCATCACACGATGAAGATCAAGAAGCTCCTTGATCACAAAACTCTACGGTGTACAAACACAGCAGCTTCTTCAAGAAAAAGATGAATTAGGGCAAATTCTGTCTCCAGTCACAATTTGCAAGAACAAAACTTTGCTTCATGCACGAGCAACTTGTGTAACCTTTGACGGCCCTAAAAATAATCCTTATATATGTTTAGGGTTGTGAGAAAAGAAGACCTAAACGCATAATCACAGATTTGATGAAAAACAGCTCTGAAAAACTGAGTTTCATAAACCTCGATAGATGCTAGCTGTCGAGCTTTAAAATCCAGCATTTTCTTACTTGATTCTTGGACAGACTTGCATGGCTTTAACACTTGAACTTGAAACCTTGTTCCTTGAAATATTAAACACATCCTAGATCTATCCAATTACAAGTAAAGTGCGTTTTGTCAAAGGATTAGCCAATTAGATAAAATAGTGACATATGTTCTTAACATTCAATCACATATGTCCTAACACCTTAAATGGCTTTCCTCCGTTCGTCAGTGACGTGGAAAGGTGGACGAAGATGTCTGATTAGTTCGTCTGAGCAAAAGGGTTCGTCGGCCCCATCACAGTCAACACATATTTAATTAATACTGAACACTCACCTGAAAAGCATCCTGGAGTGGGTGAAATGGATTGCAATAGCTAAAAGCACTGAAATTTCGTATTCTAAGAGAGTTTTTACAATTGGGTTTTGTTGTTCTTCTATTAGATGTTGATATTGTATATTTACAAAATTCTTTTCATTATCTTTATCGAGATTTAGATGTGGAGTCCATGACTGATGGTCATAATTGATGGAAAAATACATGTTTGTATCGCATACTAAACATACACAACGGAAAATTAACGGATCTACTTCTTTCGCAATTGATAACATGTGCTATGTAAATTTCAGAATATAAGAACAAGAGAGTGTACCTTGGTGTGGTGAATTTCAAAACAAAGATTGCAAGTTCTTGAGAACACTTTTAATCTTCACTCCAATTCCATTAACGCCCAAGAAATGTGGTCTCTCAATCAGTTTTTATGAATGTGTTCAAGAGAGAATTCAAGAGTGTCCAACACTCACATACAAACCATTTCATGTAACTATCAAATTTTGTATGTTTCTCTCCTTATAACTGATTATCTAATTGGGCTAGCCTTTTAGGCCTTTCCAATTGGGCTCTAGTATGTGGCTTGGAGTGGGACCAAAAGGGAACAAATAAGAAACTAGCTCCAATGGGCCTTGGGTTTTTCTGTCAACTCTTAACAAGTCCAAAGTTACCATTAATTATATTTAATACTACTATATAAATATAATTGCACTCTAGGCCTTATTAATAAATTATATCCCAAGATTTTATTGTACATGCAACCCCTTCATAAAATATTCGTAATAATACAAAGTCATGAATATAGACTACCACTTTGAAGATTACTACATCTTAATCCTTGAGTACCCGGTTTAATCCTTTTAAAGTTATTCATCATATATTTATGAAATCCAATTTCATAAATATATACTTTAGTAATTCCTTACTAAAGTGGTTATGCCTAACACTCTAAATAACCGAACCCATTAAACTTATCTCAAGAGAATATTTTATATCTCCGTTAAGAGATTATGAATTCCATCTTGAGAATATATGGTCCATCAACACTAAATGTGGCTGCCCAACATTCTGAGGTTTTGACCATAACTTTAGATCTCACTCCTGATATATCAAAGCAACCTACACTTCATGATCAGGTCCATTATTCTCTCAGGATAAAGAGTTCATGTAAATAGAAGTCGTGAGATTTATTATTCAATTAACAGTCGTTAGGAGAATAATAAATCTCACAGCGGTCCAGTTCAACATGTCTTAACTCTTAAAACATATCAACATATCAACTAGAAGTCTCCACTTCCATAATCAAGATAAATCATCTTAGTTGATATGTTATAGTCTTCGCAGATGAAACGTCCAATTTCATCACCAACTACGAACTACAATTCTGAGTTTACAAAGAACTTGTGATTTATATCTTCTGTGACTTTTCACATAAATCACATATTATACATTTCATGGACTATATGATAATGTCCGAATATTTATGTTACCATTATTTTAGCTAATAATAAAACAATTTTATTAAACACAATATTAAGTCATACATAATATTATACATAATATCATACATAGCATCATACAATAGGATTTAAGGGCACTAATTCTAACAATAATAATATGAAAGCTTATGGGTATAATGATGTCTTTGATGAACCTACAGTGGGTTGGGCTCCATATGCTCATACAATGCAGATATGGGTCTATAACTCTAGTTTCTTCTATTCAATTGAGCTTCTGGTTTCTTAATCATTAGACCAATATCTCTGGTTTCTTAATTTTTACAAAAACCTTACCTTTTGATTTTATTTTCTCTTATTCTTTTTTTTTTTTTTTTTTAAGAGGAGAGAGACATAAAAGATGACAAAAATACATATTTAGCCTCATTTTTAACAGAGATGGGTAACAGTACTCATACTAAGCTAACCTCAGATGGGTAAAGTGTCAAATTTTAAACCACGGATAGGTAACTTAAATTTTGGTCAAACCACAGATGAGTAAGTTGTAATTAGCTCTATATATATATTAGTAACATAGTTAGCTTTTTAATAAAAATAGGCAATATCTATTGAAATAAAAGTTCATCAATTTTTTTTTTTTAAATAACGAAAGTGAAAATGGGTGAAACTGTGAGAGTTAAGTCCCTTAATGAGAATTCATGCATGTTCTTCATTTGTTCATATGCAATTCATGAATTAATCATATGTTAGATCTTAAATTGTCATTAAATCATGTAATAGTATGTTTGTTCTTGCCATGTTCTTATATTCTCAATCATGCAATAAAATGTTTCTTTTTTAAATTTTTCTATGGTCATATGTTAATCATCATAAATTCCATGCCAAAACATTGTTCTTTTTTAATTTCTTGAGTCAAGATGAAGTCATAATTTTTAATCATTAATTGTATGCAATCACATGTTATGTTCATATGTTTAATTGCGTAGTTTTTTTTTTTTTTTTCAATTCATGTTCACATGTTTCAAAATTTGTAGTTTTAATCAAGATAATCAATTTCATACCGGAGTGTGTTTCAATTTGATTAAGGGAACTATATTTCAGTACCGGTCAATATCAGTGTATTGTTTCAGAGTTACCGCTATATATATGTTTGTGTGTGAGAGAAACAAAATTTAATAAATGAAAATTTACTATAATAAATATTTTGTAAAATGCTAAAATTATTACAAATTTTACTAATATAATTGGTAAATATTTATAACATAATAAATAAATATTAAAATTATTTTTTATGATTAGTGAGATATTAATTTGTAAAATTTTAATAGTAAAATCTGTAATATTTATTTATACCATCATTTGTAACTTTCTAAATTTCTTTTTTTCACCTTTACTCTCTCTCTCTCTCTCTCTCTCTCTCTCTCTCTCTCTCTCTCTCTCTCTCTCTCTCTCTCTCTCTCTCTCTCTCTCTCTCTATACGCAGCCGCAGCAGCACGTGCACTTGTCTTTCAACCTTCCGAAAATGCCCTTTCGCCGAACCTCCTGAGGCGTGGACATGGGCTGGAGATAAGCCAAAGCCGCGTGTTTGACCAGCGGGTTCTTGATTGGGATCTCGTCGTACCAGCTCGAGTTGATCATCATCATCATCGCCGGCGATATAGCGGACGGCAGCGATGACGAGGACGACGACGACGGTAACAGGTCCTTGAGGCTCGTGTACGTGACTGACGGTATAGTTATCATTTCTATGTCCGAGTCTGGCAAGTCCGCGGAGTTGAAACCGTTGTGTAAGAGAAAACTTGGGGAATGGGAATGAGACTGAGAGACTGAGTGATAGGAGTTAGTGATAGTGTGAGGTTTTATTGGGAATTCAAGTCTTGGGTTTTTGTGATTTGGATCCTTATTTATAGCTATAGGGGTTGCCATAGTAGTAGATTTTCCTAGAGAGATTCGGAAAAAAAAAACTAGTTGTAGTAGAAGTAGGATTTTCTTTTTTTTGTGTGTGTTTGGTAATTGGGTTTTTGTTTTTTTGGTTCTTTGAGATTTCCTTGCAGAGATAGGAATAATAATGAGAGTAAATTCCAAGTCCTAGAGAGAATCGGAAAACTAGTTGTAGTAGAAGTAAAAGATTTTCTTTCCTCTGTGTGTTTGGTAATTGGGTTTTTGTTTTTTGTTTTTTGTTTTTTTTTGGGTCTTTGAGATTTCCTTGCAGAGACAGGAATAATGAGAGTGAATTTTGGTTTTTCAGAGACTAGATTGATTTGGAAGGGGAGAGTGAATAGGTGTTCACGCGCCTTAATTTTGTTGTTAGCCAAACAATGTCTTGTTAGATTTTGAGGTGCAATAGGATTAGAGGTTCGCCCAAGTCTAATGACAAAATTATGGTGTGTTTGTAGTTGGTTAAAAGTTGTGTTAGTAATAGTCTAAAGTCTTACGTGGAAGTGATTTGATACCGGTTATAACTTTTTTTTTTTTTTTAATAAACAGTAATACCGGTTATAACTTGTTAACTTAACAAATTATGAAACCCAAAAAAAAAAAAAAAAAAAAAAAAATTATAATATCTCAAAGAATTTACTTGTGAAATAGATCGGTATGCATAATAACTAACATGCAACATAGTCGTTAGATAACGGTATCTATTTATTTGAAAGTAACGAGATAACAATTCACGTTTAAGTAGTGTTAATAATGATCTTTGTGAAATTAATTTGGCACCGATCATAACTTGTTATCTTAATAAGTTGTATAAATAACTGTCTCTAATATTAGTCAGAGATAGTATTTGTGAAGTGGGTGGGTGTAGACTAACATATTAATATATTATACATATTTGTTAGATGAGATAATTAAAAAAAAAATCTGTCTATTTTTTTTATTGTAATGAGATGCCACTTCACATGATAAAAGAGACGATGCTATGAAGCGTACGTGTGTAATTGTAAATACATTTGTAATTTAATAAACTTTTTTTTTGTTGAGAAAATTGTAATTTAATAAACTATATTCTTAAAATATGACATAAATTAACAATAGTGGCATTTGCAAGTTTTGAAAAAAAAAAAAATTTGTAGTGTAAAGCATGTGATATTAGAGTGTCATTGTGTCAGCTCAATGCCAGCAAGCAGATCTTGCCACCTAAGTGGGTAGTCAGCAAGAAAAGTTCATGATGTAATTACATGTCAAATTTGATCATACAATTTGCATAATATTCTATTTCACTATATGCATGATCAGCCTTCTTACTTCTTCAGTTCTTCTATCTCAAATAATAATAATAATAATAATAATAATAATAATAATAATAATAAAACCCTTCTTACTTCTTAGTAATACATGATGGGTTTCCAAAACAACTCTTTTGTTATGCAATGGCATTGACATGGCAAGATTATATGTATGCTAGCTTTCTATTGGATTTCTTATGAGTGTTTTTTATTTAGTTAGTTTGTGTACTTTTTTTTATATAAATATGAAAAAACTTAAATCTATAACGTTGGTTTTATGATATTCGACAATAAAGAATTTTTTTTTTTAATATGTCAATAGTGAAAAAGGTGGGTAAAAGTTCCAACTATAAATATAAGGTTTTACAAAAAATATCATTATTGCCGAACTATTACTAAATTAATTATAATCCAGTGGATGCATCTATTCTTATTATATGTTTACAAATGATTTTTTTGAGAATAAAAAGCAAAAGTTTGTTAGTGGCAATGCAAATTATACCCCCACAAATCATCCAGCTGTACTACAATTTACAAAGTTCAAACTAGTGCAATTTTTGTTTATTATGACTTAATGCAACTCTAATCTATATATGGCAATTTTGTTTTTTGAGACGGGTCTATATATGGTAATATAGCTGTACTAACATAAGTCATATGATATAAGCTCAAACGCACTCTTTCTTCTTCTTTTTTGTTAAAAACTCAAACGCACCTTAATTAGAGGACTTTCTATTTTTATACTGGTACAAAATTCACTCCCTTGATTATAATTCATATCAATGGCATGCTTTATATGTTTGTGAAATATTCTTTGTTTGAGTGATGTGACATGACATTAGCTACCATAGTCTAGAATAATGTTTTGAATACCATTCTGGTGATTGTTTCGGTTTGGTCATTGGAACAGAATATTTCAGTATTGGTGTATCATTTCAAAAAAACTACTCACAAAATAAATATAATTTAAAAAAAAAATTAAAGGAATTTTATTTAAATTGATTTCCATTCCCTGGATGTGATTCTCAATTGTTAGTTTGCACAACCATCATTTGAATAATAAAAATAAAAATAATATGTATGGAGTAGATTTAGAATGTTTGTTACAGTAGTATAATACCATACCTGTAGATTTAAAATAAAAAAGTAAAAACAATAATATAGCTTTTTTTTTATAAAAAGAGGAAAAGCCTTATTTAATTATAAAAGTTTATACATCAACAAGCATATCAACCTGCAAGGGACACATTCTACTAGTACCAAGGTTTTCCATATCCCAAACAAAAGGTGCATACACAAAAGCGAGACAGGTATCATAGATTTCCAAAAGTTCCTATTGTTGATTCCCCTTTTTTGCCAGTGCGTCCGCGCAGCCATTAGCTTTGCAGAATATGTGGTTCACCTAGATGGTCCAATCACGCTCTATAAGGTTCTTGCAATCACATAATAGAGGGGTAGCTTCTAGTGAGATATTATCATTAGTGGTTACCTAGGAAAAAATTGTCATAGAATCAATTTCAATGTAAATAAATTTAAAACCCAAATCCCATGCCAGAATGAGACCCTGGCGAATAGCTCCCAACTCAGAAATATTATTAGAAGCAATATCCATGTTTAAGGAAAATCCCGAAACCCATGCACCTACACTATTGCATAATAGCCCACTGGCCCCAGCCACTCCAGGATTACCCAAAGAACTGCCATCCGTATTTAATTTAATAAAAGGCTCTAGGGGAGCAATCCATTTTATTATCCTGAGAATTCTAATTTTAAATCTCTTAACGGGGCAAGCTAAATAAAAAAATTATGTAGCTTACTAAACTGTTTTGTGAACAATACGAGGTTGGGAGCTAAAGTCATTATTAAAAATATGCTCATTTCTAGCCAGCCATAAGTTCCAACATAGGAAAGGGAAGTAAATCTTCCAAGGAAGTTGATGATGTAGGATAAAAATATCCGAAGTAGCGTTTGTTTGAAGCCAAGTTTGAAGTGGTAGTTGAAAGAATGAGAGAGGCAAGACACCTGGAGATTAACACCAGACCATTGTAGCCCAAGGGCAATCTTGTAAGATATGTTTAGTGGTTTTAGGAGTATTACACCTAGGATATCTATCATCAATTTTCGGGCGAGAAAAATCCAGATAGTGGCGAGTAGGTAACCGATTACGCATGGACTTCCAAATGAAGATTTGGATTTTCTTGGGGCAATGTAGTTTCCATATCCAATGCCATTGAGAAGAATTAAAAGGAACCTGAGCTTGTTGGTATAAAAACTTCGAGGCATAACTGACCGAACACACACCATTATTATGAGGCCAGACAAAGGAATCAGACAACCGGGTCAACTGGACGACAGGAATACCTTTAATAAGTTGTTCAAGTTGCATCGGGAGGAGAAAGTGAAGATCCTCTACCCTCCAAATATGATTGGCCCGCAAGGACCTTACCAAATTCATATGGCGTGAAGATTTTATACCCAAACCTCCCGCATCTTTAGGAGAAGTGAGGGTTTCCTAACTAATCGTGTGACAGTGTCTGTGGTGGGCCGTGTCGCCCCATAAAAATTTACAATTTAACTTGTCCAGCTGCCGACTAATTTTTTGCGAGAGAAGGGTTGTTTGCATCGCATGGATAGGGATGGAGGCTGAGGTGGATTGGATTAAAGTGACATGGCCCGCAACAGAAAGATATTTAACTTGCCAACCTTGAATCTTCTTTTGGATTTTATCAATTAAGTATTGGTAGGCACTTGCCTTTCTGTGGGTAGTAAAAATAGGAGTTCCTAAGTAGGTTCCAATTTGAGTAGTAGTAGGGATATCAAAAATACCAACAATCAGATTTTTAGTTCACCTAGGCATATTTGGCGAAATCCCAAGGCGCGATTTTTGCGTACTAATGATCTGGCCAGATCAATTACAAAACCTATGCAAAATGTTTTGAAGATTTTGGCACTCCGTAATCTTTGCCTTAGAGAAAAGAAAGATATCATCAGCAAAAATAGATGCGAAATTTTAATTTACCCCTTAAATGTGATTGGATGAACAATTTTATCCTGAACCGCCTCTTCCAGAAGAATGGATAGGCGTTCCAAGCACAAAATAAACAAATAAGGAAATAGAGGATCCCCTTGACGCACCCCCCTACTTGGGACAATAGCTAGTAAGGGAGAGCCATTCCACATGATGTGAAAACTTGTTGAGGAAATCATATTCATAATATGCTTAATCAGAGATGGGGGGATTTGGAAAAACTCAAGAGTTTCCTGAATAAATGACCATTCTAGGCGATTGTAGACTTTGTCAAGATCTAGTTTGAAAGCCACGTGTCCCTTGGGTCCAGTCTTGCGGACCATTGTACGAATAATTTCCTAAACCAAAATAATATTGTCACTCATCCTATAACCCGGAACAAATCCTGCTTGGCAAGGATTAATAATATTAGCAATATACGGTTTTAACCTCTGCAGGATAATTTTAGAGACCAATTTATAAAGAGTGTTGCATAAACTAATTGGACGAAATTGTGTGATCATGTCTGGGTGAGAAACTTTCAGAATAAGGACAAGATTTGTGGTACCCCAATCTTCAGGAATATTCGTGGTTTCAAAAATTTCTTGAATAACATGAATAATGCTAGGACCAAGAATATTCCAATTCCTTTGAAAGAAAATTGCATGATAGCCATCCGGACCCGGGGCTTTCAAAGGGGGGAGAGAAAGAATAGTCCTCGATATTTCTTTGGGCAGGGGGATGCTAGAAAGCCATTGGTAGTGTTCAAGTAAAGGATTGTTTCGACGGTAATGTCTAACCATTGGGAATTGAGGGGCAGTGTGAGGAGCGGCAGATGTAAATAGCAACATGAATGCGGCTGTAATATGGGTGATTAAAGATTCCCCCGAAACCCATAAGCCTATGAAATCTTTAAGGGTCGTAATATGAGACTAACTTTGATTTTGTAGCGTTTTAAGGTGAAAGAATTTGGTATTAGCGTCCCCATAGTTCAACCACGTGATTCTAGATTTAAGTTGCCAGAAAAGGAATTCTTGGTAAAGAGTATGGTTATAGTCATTAATAAGATGTTGTTCCAGTAGTAAAGAAATGCTGAAGGTTTGCATGATAGAGCAATCTGAATACCTCGAAGCCTAGCCAAGAAGCGATGCTTTTTCCAAAACAAATTCCCAAAATGATTTTTATTCTAGTCTATGATGTTACTAGTTAAGTATTTTAATCGGTGTTGGAACCTAGATAGGGAGGATGAGGATGACGGGAGAGATGCCGAGGAATTCCAACTATTTTCCACTAGAGTTGAAAAGGAAGGATCAGTAAGCCACATATGTTCAAATTTAAACGGTTTAATCGATTTGCGAATATTAGGATCAGTATCTAACAATATAGGGCAATGGTCAAATTTAGTACGAGGAAGATGGTGAATTTCTGACCTAGGAAAAAGAAGCTTCCATTCAACGTTTCCTAAGCCTCTATCTAACCGTTCCTTAATATTACGATACCAAATTGGGTTCTTATTGGTCCAAATAAATTTGGGTCCATGAAAACCTAAGTCCATAAGTCCACAAAAATCAAGACAATCCCGGAAAGCATTTATTCTAGAACTAGTAAGAGGCAGACCCCCCATTTTTTCGTCTTCAGAAAGTATATCATTAAAATCACCTAATAGGACCCATGGTAATCTAACATATGGTGATAAATCTTTTAGATAATTCCACAAAATTTTGCGCTTTGTAAAATTTGGTGAAGCATAAATAGTTGTAAGAAGAGAAGTATAGGAGTCAGTTGGTACCTTGACGAGCGCATGGATAATATATTCACTGGTAGTGAGAATCTCCACTATGAGCCTACTATCCTCATTCCACAGCATCCATATTCCTTCCAAAAAGCCTATTGGGTCAACCCTTTGGGAATGAGAGTACGGAAGGGTGTCAATAACTGCATGGGCTCGGTCATCAGCAATGCGAGGTTCAACAATTATTAGAATTTGAGGGCGATGCAGACTATAGATCTCATGTGCATGGGTATGAAAAGCTTCATTTCTTGCTCCCTGGCAGTTCCAAGCAACCAGCTTCATGGATGTGGTGTTGGGGTTGAGATAGTCATTGGGGACCCTCCCAGAGGTCCTCGGAGTCCTTGCTGTGGACCGAGTGATGCATTGATGAGTCGCTATCATCGTCTTGATCCTGTACAATGGTTCTAGTTCGCCGAGCCTTGGCCAGTACATGGCAGACAGGATGAATGGTAGGCTTTGGTTGGAGAACATGGTGATGTAAAGTTTTGCCTCCTCCTCCCTCAGAGCGAGATTGATTTCACTTAGATCTAGAAAGTGAAAAATGGCTTCTGGTAGTGTTGCTGGTGCAATCGCACTGTCGGAGCCTTCCTGAATGTTCATTGGCATGGGTGGTAGTGGGGCTTGCTACACCAAAGGATCCCGAGAAGTTTGTACTGGTCGTTGAACTCATGCATGGCCCCAAAAGTGTCTACTGTAGCGGCAGTGAGAAGGAAAGTCAATCCGAAGTGGCAAGCTGGGAGTTTAGGTCATTTGGATGCTATGGAAACTAAGCTCAAGCTCGAATCTATCACAAATTTTAAATAAAAACTTCCTTTTATTTTATTTTATTTTTATTTACTCCCCCACACCACCTGCCCATCATCTTTTTATTTCTCCTCATTTACACTCCACACCACCTGTCAACCATTCATCATCTCATTTAATCAGACTAGCATTTTATTCCCTGGCTCTTCTTTTTCCAATTTCCTCCACTTCTCCACTGAGTCACCAACCATTCTACCATCACGACCTCACCCATTTTCTCTTAGGTGTTTTCCCTCAACTTTTTCTTCCTTCTCTTCACCATATTTACAATTTCATCCTCTTCTCTCTCATTTTTTTTTTTTTTTTTCTTGTTTCAAATTCATACCGATCGAATCTCAAATTTCAGTTGGAATTAACCAAAACTCATTGTAATAGCTCAAAATTTTTTCCAAGGTGGAACAGGTAGGGTTGCCATTCTAATTTGTGATTAGGTATGAGATTCTTTGTCTGTTCAAGCCAAAACGGAATCGAATTCATAAAAATAGTCTAGAAGACCAATTTATCAGGAAATGAGGGTGCTTAACACCTTCCCACCTTATAACTTAGCCATCAAACTTAGATCAAAGGTTCTTAGACTAAGACTTAATCAATGTAATTTTACATTTTGTAAAATGTAACTAGGATCGAAGTTATCTAATTCTTAGATTGTATCTAGGACTAAGGCCTTATAATGTTACAGAGTCTCACCCATTCACATGGTTGACACAATAAATCAAAGTGGGCCGACATCATTGGTCTCTCATAGTGAAAATTTTAAGTTAATGGTTCCCCTTTGTCAGGCATTAATAGTGGCTCAAAGAAACACATTCCTCTTTCTAGGAATACGAATTCACTTTAATTGTTGGATTTATGAGGGAATCGTAACCTTGAGCAGTGGGTTTCTAGGATGTTAAAAAAAACTGATTTCATGCCGATTATGGTAAATTGGTCAACCAAATCCTACTTAGTTTGTTTCCTTGAAAGGACTGAAGCCCTTTAAAGCTACTAAATTTGAGGAAAGTTTGGCATTAATAGCGAGGGGCAAGCATTTATGGTGGGTTTTGGTTTTTGGCTGAAATTTACAGGTGCTTTAAAAATTGAAGCAATTTTTTAACATATGCTTGGTTTGCACAATGCCTTATCCATGGGCTCATTGGTCTTGCAAGTGCTCTAAGCCCATTTGCAATTTTAATTCCTTGAACCTAAGGGTGAATGAAGGAATTCTCTCGTTTGCCCTCCAAACCACATCTACTCAAATTTCTCAATTGGTTTCCCATTTGGGCTTGGGCCACATAAGGGTAGAGAAAAGTAAGAACAATTGGCTTGGGTTCTTGGGCCAGTAGCCTGTAACATTGGACCTCCTATTTTGTGCTTGAGCCATTTGTTTTGACCTTATCAAAAAATGGCCAAATACAAAACTCATGATCCTTGTCACGGGAGATTGTCTTGGATTGTAAGAGCATTCATATCAATTAGTGCAATTTTTTTTTTCTATTTTAGCATAAGATTATACATTTTTTTTATTTTACATAACCACATTTTAAAAACACCTAAACCAAACTATTTATTTTATTATAAATACATAATGCTAGTCTAAATTTCGTTTGATATTTATAAATGAATTTCCCTATTCTTTATATGATCCTGATATTTAATTGTATGACTTTGTGATAAGAATTATTTTTTTTTCAAAGAAATATAATGGTAGTCAAGAGTCCAAAATCATCCAATGACAAGACAACATCTGGAGAAAATGCTTTCCACATCTCCCAAAGGACCCAAACCAAAGAAACATGAAAATGAAAACGAGAAAATAATTCTTATAGGTCAGATTTTATTAAAAAAAATTAATATTATATTTTTTGAGAATCTTATAGGACAAAATTAGCCATCTGCAATGTTGTTTTAAAAAAAAAAAAAAAAAATGATTGTTAGACCTTTAAATTGCTTGAGTTCAGAACCTAAATAAAAAAAAATGGTGTTGTGATCTATATATGTGAAAGAAAAATAATAGGGATTAATTTAGACAAATTTGGAGATCCAGTGAATTATTTATTGGAGGATGGAGGTTTTTGTTTGATTGGATGAGGAACTTAATTGACGAAACAGGAACAAAGAGAAACAGGAAAGCGAAAGAGCATGAAATGCCACATGCCTTCAATTACAAGATAGTAATAGTTTATAAAAAGACAAGATATTGTTGATTTCTGTGTGTCCACAAAGTTTTTGACTTATTCCCTAACTAATTCTTGCGTGCATTCATGCAGTTCATAGCAACCATATATGAAGTTCACAGCACAGGAACCTTCTTTTTTATTTTTTTATTTAAAAAAAAAAAAAAGAAAGAAAAGAAATACTACAACCCAATCATCTAGGCCCGATCGAGGTGGGGCCCATGTCATGTGCGCACTACTACTCCACCTCCTTTTACTTTTTATTATTATTATTTTTTATTATTATACATGAGCATCATGCCATTATTGACCCTTGAATTAATGTTTCTTTCTGTTCAAGTTCAAGCCTCTCGAGACTCTCTACCATAAACATAATATGGTCTCTCAATATATTGACATGTTTTATTGTAATTAATACATAATAAAAATTGTGTGGACAATTAATCTAGTTTAAAAAGATATTAATTATTATTTCAATCCTAATTTGTTAATTTATTAATACTAATAATAATAATAATAAGTTATATATATCAATCACACATACCACTACTTTTTTATCTAACTAAGACGAGTCCATTAGATTTCTTTGTTGGAATATTTAACATGTTTGATGTTTCTCTAACCATCCTGAGATTACGCATAGCTGATCAAACACTAGGAACATCTTAATTTCCACTCTGATAATTGTGTAGTTAATGAAGAGTTCTAGACAATGACTTTGACAATTTCGATTAGATATATACTATTTTTTTTTTTTTTTAAGAATAAATTTAAGAGTTTCGGCTTGATAAATATTAATTATCTAACTTATATATTTCTTATCAATTAATATTAATTAATTAAAGAAGAAGAAGAAGACTGGCATCCAAATCCAAAATATGATCCAAATGATTTTAGTATTAATATATCCTTATCGATGCCATAGTTTCTACGTACCTACAACTAGTTCATTTGAATCATTAATAAATGGTTGAAATTTTATGTTAAGCATGCAATAAACAAAAAAACAACACATGATTAAAAATATTGTCAGCCAATTTGTGGTGTAGTGTAGTCACGTGTAAAATAATAGAGTAGAAGTTTGTGATTCAACTAACCCAAGGTCTCCTTGAGAGTAGAGAGATTGCTACAATTGCGTGTGTGCTCAAACTCAACTTCGTAAAACCCAAGCAAACTAATTAAAAAGAAATTACTACAAGAGAGAGAGAGAGTAATAGAAAAACTGATCAGTGCAATATTAATGCAGAAGCAGAACCATCGTCAATCACCGGAGTTCACTGCTCACTCCTACATATATGCCTTGTAACATGCAAAACAAATTAATTAATAATATAATGTAGGTACTTTGGTTTCTCTACCCTACTTGAATAGTAAAAGCAATAGATGCAATTGTCTAAGGCCCCAAGTAAAAAAAAGAAACCTAAATTTTAACCAATAGTGTTATTTATAATCAATCAATAAAATAATATTTTTTATCAAATGAAAAACAAACAAAAAAGAGAAAAAAAAAATGCTACGTCCACAATATTTTTCACAACACTTTTATAACAAATACTAAATAATAGGTTATTACAGCTTGTTATTGATGCTGATGGCAAAAAAATAATTATAGTGGTGTTTTCAAATAGAAAACAAGAAGCAACTTAAAACCTAGGATTTGTTGTGAAAAATATTGTGAATGTTGCACTTCTAAAAAATAAAATAATAATAAGAGTTGAGTTACTTTTACTAGTTTTAATCTAGGTCTATCATTAACTCCACTCTTTTACTTATCATTATCAATCTGCCACATCAACAAGTATGAAAAGTTTTGTCAAATTTTTGTGTTTATAAAATTTCTAAAAAAAGAAAAAATTTACGTTGTTCATGTTAATTAGTAGTAATTTTGCATCTAAAACAATATAATCAATTTTCGCCTTAGACCCCTAAATGCATCAAGCCGCCCTTGCCTTAACTCTTAAGTATTAAGGAATATAATGATGGGTTTAATTTGGTACATACTAATTCTCTCTTTATATATATATATATCATGGATGATCTGTGATTTTTCTAATTTGTTCTTGTAAGAAGAAACAACTATAAAAGTTCTTTTGTCTACAACTACAAAGATTAGGTCATTTTATAGTTGTAATCTGGTTATGTAATGTATTATAAACTCGATTTAAAACACTAGTATTACTATTTTCGTATGTGTTCTAATAAGTATTACTGTTACTCAAAAAAAAAATATATATATATATAGGGATGTTTATCTCACATTAGTTGTGTGTGTCTAGTGTTCGCTGTTTATAATCCCAGTCTACAACTACGTTATTTTGTAGTTGTACTCTGGTTATGTAATGTATTATAAACCCAGTTTAAAATATTAGTATTACTATTTTTATATGTGTTCTAATAAGTATTACTGTTTACTTTTTTAAAAAAAAAATCCTTGATCTTGCTGGCAATAAATGTACAGAATACTTTTTTTTTTTATATATGTATATTTGTTTTATCTGGGAATAGGGGAGGGTACATGTTAGCAGAAAATAAGGGACCAAAATAGTTAAATTAGCAGAGTGCTGGACTAATAAATAATAAATTAAAAATCCCCATATATATATATATATATATACTTCAATTATTAATGGAAGACATTAATGTGTAGTTGACCCTGTCTATAGTTAGTTCCTGCTAATTCAGATGGCCAACTTTTAGAATTTTCACAGAGGCCACAGCTGTGGAATTTAATACATGCTGAGTTGCTGACCGAGCCAAAGGGGAAAGAATATAAATACTAAAATAAATTAATAAAAACACACACACATAAGAAGATGCCAGATATATATATATATATATATATATATATGAGGCTGGAAAGTAGGTGCCATCTATTAATTAGAAGCTGAGAAATCACTTTCTCGATAGTGTTATCTCAAAAGGCATTCAGATGATGATAAGCTTCTTTATTTATTTCATAAAATTAAATTTATTGAAACTCAAACAAAATAAAAATAAAAATAAAATTGTATTTTTCTCAACCAAATATAAAAACAACAACAATTTTGTATATTTCGTAATTAAAATAGACACTGTTATGTTACATCTAAAAATCTATAATTAAAGGGTGTAACAAGTTAATTTTTTAGTTTAATTCAACAAATTAAACCTTCAAATCCCACATAAAAAAATAAAAAATAAAATAAAATAAAAAAACCTTCAAATTTTTTTATAAAAAAAAAATCAAATTAACCCTATAGTTTCAATGTCAAAAAGTAACAAATTAAATCTTAAACATAATATCATTCACTTAAATTAGTTGAGAATGTTTCTCAAAAAAAAAAAAAAAGTTGAGAATTAATTTGTTTCTTTTTAAAATTTCAAGATTTTATTTTTTCCTATAAAAAATATATATTTTATTTGTTACTTTTGAAATTACATTGTTTAGTTTGTTACTTTTGAATCTATAAAGTTTAGTTTGTTACACCCCCTATACTTGTTAACAAGCTTATTTAGAAAATTCAACATTTTAAGGAAATACCATTTAATGCATTTTCTTTTATATTATATGTTTTCAAATTCCAACACTATCCTTATTAATTTAAACTTTAATGAAAGAGTGGTATTGAATTTTTGCATAAAGAAAGGGGTGTTTAGGAAATTTATACATATGTTTGACTTTTCAAAAAGAACTTCATTTTAGGTCATCATAAAATGAAATAGAGGCATAAGTCCTAACAATTTGGAACGAAGTAATTTTTCTTTTTTCTTCTTTTTCCTAAAAATTGAAAATGACACAAGTAGGTTTTAGATTAATATATTCCATGTTACAAAGTCTATCATAATGTTATTGAAACAGTTTGAAAGATAACAAGTCCACTCAAGTAAAGATCAAGATCGCTCGTGCAATTATAACTCAACAAACAATGAGTTCATGAGTAAATTGCGAGTAGTACGGTCAAGTGAGATGTGTAAAATTTGAAATGGAGCGTAACTCAAAGTCTTGATTATACTCTACTTTGTGCCACTACATAAACATAAGGTTGCATGATTTCTTGAGGTGATTGAAGAGTGATATACCAGAGTTCTCTTATTAAAATCTTGATGTCTTCTTTCTCTTGAGCCAAACTGAAAATACCTTGATATACCTGTTCTTCTTTTGATCCCAAAGATGGAGTTAGTGCGAGACTTGTTTAAAACCACAGATATCCTTTCTAGTGAGTTTACTGTATCAAATCTTCAAGGAGTTCCTTGGAGGGCTAAAAGTTTCAATTTGTGCAGATGAGATTCATTAGTGAAAAGATCCATATAAAGGATTACTGCGGCAGGAAGACAAACAAAGCATTTGCAAGACAAGGTTTTCCTTCAAACTAGTTTGGAGGAATTTCTTCTAATTTACTATGTGATGATTTATAAAATGGACAAAGTTTAGCTACAAAATTGGTTGTAGCCTGAAGCTACAACCTTACTCAATATTATTAACATTATTACATATTTCAAAAATCTAACCGTTAGATTGCATATTTTTTATGCTTTTAATACACATGTCAAATTTTGTGTCAATCAAATATTATTTACTATATGATCTATAAGATTATATTTTATGCATAATTTTAAACTACAAAAACTTACAATTTAAATAATTTATTGATAACATAGCTATTGATCTTTAATTTTCTAGAAATTTTACAAGTATGGAGGATATAAGAAGAAAATATAATCCAATGGTGGATTTGTCAAAATTCACTTCCAACAAAAAGATATTGAGTATGGTTGTAGTTTTAGACTAAAACCAATTTTGTAGCTAAACTTTGTCCTTATAAGATTATTCATATGCATTATTTAAACAAGTCAGAACTCATTTAAAAAGTCACGTGACGTAGATGGTCTCTTTAACTGTTATGTAGTGGGTTAGATGAAGTTTCCTCCAAACTAATTTGGAAATAAACATTTTCCTTGTAAGTATAGGCTAATATAAATTTTCATTTACAGTGGATTTTCTAACAAAATTAAATTCTCGAAGTGGTTTTTCCTTTGAAGATATTATTCCTTTGTTTTTCACTTCGTTACCCAATACGTGTGCACATATTTATTACTTTTAGATTCAATAATTGTTACTACTATGATTGATATATCAACTTGTACATAAAATCATCATGAAACAAATGTCATAAATTGAAATTCTGTCATATGTGATAATAAACTTGTGAAATTACTCAATAAATCCACTGCATATATACATATATATTTTCAGATAATCCGCTGCATTATTAGTTATTGGTGTGTAATCTCGTGCATATGCACGGGTACAATTAAAAACAATTACAATTACATAGTTCAAATTATACCTTTTTTTATATATTATTTAAATTATACATGGTACTAGCTTACACCCTTTTTAAACTATAGTTTAAAAAGGATGTAAGTTAATACCATGTATAATTTACAAAGGAAAATGTTACAAAAAAGAATAAATAGGGTGTAACATTTAGGTAAATGAAGAGTGACATTAAAGTTGAGACCAGTAGAGAGATGAAAATGTAAAAAGAGACATTGTGGTTAAAAATAGTTGAGAGAAATGGT
Source organism: Notholithocarpus densiflorus (assembly GCA_030021035.2). Lineage (NCBI taxonomy): Eukaryota > Viridiplantae > Streptophyta > Magnoliopsida > Fagales > Fagaceae > Notholithocarpus > Notholithocarpus densiflorus. The sequence continues at coordinate 4,237,594 of JARYZH020000024.1, read as the reverse complement.
TAGAAATAGGTAAATGTTGTGGCCACTAATGTAACTCAACAAGATCGTAACAATAATAAATACTATGTTTCAGTTTTTAGAAAGATATAAATATAGTTATAGATATAAATATATATGAGTCTTAACAGACACTGCTATGTAATTGGCAAAATAGCATTGCAATATGTCATCCTCAAGAATAATATAAATATGGAATGTAAAAATTATATTCCTTTGCATGTTTAGAGTCTACTCTTTAGACCTTGTTTACAAGATACAACTTACAAGTACGGCAAATTAAAGGGCAAAACCTAAAAAGTTGTCAACTATGATTAAGGGATGATTTCAGAACAGGAAAATGCTAATGATTTCCTAACATTCTTTCTATCAGGACTATGATCGATTGTGGAATGAACTGAGTTGGTCCATAACCACATACAACAACATCGAACCATTGCATAATGCATAGCACTTCGCAACTGTCGAACTTATTCAATAATTACAACCTTGATATTGAAGCATTGCAGAAGATACAACAATCCAACATTATCTGATTGATGATGCTTCCCTTTTCAACCTTTAGCATTTTACTCTGCCTATTCCACAAGTGCACTGCAAAACTTTGAGACTGAATATGCCTTAGCTTTTTAAGCAACCATTTTGAATGGAGCTTGTCTCTAGGCCCCCGAAAGAGACTTCGAATCCTACTCCAATCAACTGGATAAAATGCCGACGGTGGCAATACGGTGAAATTAAATCCAGGCCTTCCACTCAACCTGGACACAACCCTTGAGACTAAGTAAGGGCCATTGTGTCCCCACTTGTTCCCATCAAATGTTAGTGCAAATTCTTGAATAAACTTGTAGAGTAGAGGATGATTCTTGTCAAAAATCAACACAGCATTGTTCAATCGACTCCAATTCCCAGTGTCAAGATTAATAGTCTGCGCACCAATCACATTTCTCAACTTTGAGAAACTCTTTAACACTATAACATCCGTGTCCACATAAATACCCCCAAATTTATACAATAAACCAAGCCTAAGCAAATTAGAGAGGTTTTGACCCAAAGAAACCTCCCCGGGATTCACATTCCCTTTCCTTAACCTATCAAACCAAGCCTCCGCGTAAGTATTCTTGAATACATAATCAAAATCAGGATCAATAGCCATTACACGAAACCCCTTATTTAAAAGAGGTTTTAAAAATTGACTTCCTGTTTTTGAATTCATTGAACTTGAGACTATCACCAAACAAGCATTTGGGTGAGACTTAAACAAGCTCTCCATAGCTAACAATTCTCTATCACCAAATGACTTTGACGAAATCCAGGTCATAAAGAACCGAAACTTACAAGAAATAGTAGAATTTCCAGCGAAGAATTCAGCAATCATTGCTGGAAAAGAACTTGACCGAGCTTTGGAAGGCACACTCTTGAGCTTGCGCTTGTACTTCCGGACCCCTCTCTGCTTTGAAACTGAAGATTCAGTAATGGGTGTGATTGAAGAGTGTGTTTTGCGCAAAAGAGGCAAATGGGTCTTCAAAATCACAAGTGGGTCTTCTTCTTTAATTGCATACATCACTAAAGAAGTAACCTTTGAGGAAGAAGAAAACCCATTTTTCATTGATTCTCCGGCGGTATTTTCCGGCAAGAAATTGGCGGGTACGGGAGGGGGCTTGGCCGGAAAAGGGAGGTGAATGTAGAAAACAGAGAAGCCATTATAGGCCAAAAGAAGAAGAAGAAAGAGAGCAAAAAGAGAGGTGGGCAAGGAGAGGAGAAAAGCTAGGATGGATCTCCTTAGGTCCTGTAATTGGTGAAGAAGAGAGAGAAGGAAAGGCTCTGAAGGTTTGGCGCTTTCTTCATACTTGGACATCCTGTAATTGGTTTTGGCTTGGTTTGTGCTTAAAGAGTTGGTTTTTTGGTAAAGCAAATTTGAAACTTTTAAGTGTGGTTGGTGGCTTGGTGCAGTAGTAAGAAGCTGGGAGAGTAGTTTTAGGTTAGCTGAGTATAAAGTTTAAAAGCATTTTAATGGCGGAGGCGGCAAAATATCAAAAAAGTAAGGCAAAAAAATAAAAGTAGTGTTTGTGTTTTGGACATTGGGAACCAAAACATTTTATAGTACTATTAAAAGACTGTCCAGTGTTTCACTGAACAGTGTTTGAACTTTGATGTAGCTGTCTAGTGCCAGTGCGCCACTGTGGGAGGCTTTTGCTTAAGATGACTCAACTTTTTTTTTTTTTTTTTGAAAATTACATTTTACCTGATTATGATTTGATTACTATAATTTAGTTTATAAATTTTTTTTTAATTTGACTCCTATCATTTTGGCTAAAATGAAATAAGCAAAAATACTATTTTAATAGCAATCAATTTGTCTATATGTTATTTTTAACTTACAGGCAATTTCTGTTAATAAGTTGACTGCAAGGATTAAATTAACTATGTGGGGGTGAAAGGCCCAAGAGTACATATCTACGTATGTATTGGGTCAGGGGCTCAATCCGAGGACCTTAAGTGGTCCGAGCACGAATAAACACTGACATGAGGATCCGTGGTAATAGGTAAAGAGGTAAGGTCTGATCATGATCGCCTAGGAGGGGTCCAAGGAGAAATGTCACCTCGGCTGAGCACAGCCGAGGTCGGAAGATGTGGTCTGCCATCAAAGCCAACATTCTGGATCGTTCCATGGATAAGGATAAGAATCAAGGAGGAACATGACAAAGAAAAGCTACAAATATCTAAGGAAAAGCTGCAACACCGCATTGAATGCTTTGCAGCTAATTCTCTGGCCGCATTAATGAGGAAGTGATACCTGAACAGTAGTTTTCAGCCTTCCAGCTGCTACCCAAGGACTTCAAGAAGGTGCTGATGGGACAATAACCAACACCAGCAATCTGATCTGCACGTGGAGGGAAGAGATGAAGGGAAAAGATAGTATAAAATAGAAGAGATACCCTAAGAGAGAGGGATCGGAGAATTGAGAGAAAAAGACTGTAACAATCAAAACTATATCTGTAACCAACTTCAAACAATATACACAAGAACTGATCTCCTCGGACTATGCTGATGACGAATTTCCTTAGATAAATCCAGTCTACTTTTACTTGATTGTCTGCTTGATCCATTCTAACTGTTATCCACTTTGGGCTTGGGATCCAAATCGTGTCCTTACAATTGGCGCCGTTTGTGGGAATTTCTTGTGTTTCAGCGAGTTTGACATCCAGCTATGGTAGGTTCAGGTCCAAACCAAGTAGAATCTATGGGGTCCCAACGTGAAGACCATTTTGTCAACCTTGAGTGAAAGGGACCGAAAGGCTAGCGTGCATACCACCCATACTAGCAGGAGCCAGTCCCGAAATGGGAGCCACCTTTCCCATAAGAAGGATACCAGAGCTTTGCAACTGGAGATTGATCATTTGAAGAGAAATCTGCTCCATGAACGGCGAAAACGAACTCTTTCTAATTCGAACTTCTCTTCCGATGGTGAAAAGGATGGTAGTTATAGACGCAGATTAAGAACTCCTCCCAATGAGTCTTTCTCGTATGTTGAGGACTACCACCATGAGCGCAGAAATAGGAATTCATCTTCCAAAGGCTTGGGAAATGACGCGATGAGTAGAGCGCTCAGCCAAATCTCCAGATTACCTTTCACGCGCAAAATTGAAGGAGGGAGACTTCCTCGACGATTCACCCATCCCACGTTCACCATGTACAATGGTCGAACAGATCCTGTCAAGCATGTGAGCCACTTCAACCAAAGAATGGCCGTGCACTCCAAGAATGATGCCTTGATGTGCAAGGTGTTCCCCTTCAGTTTAGGACCCATGGCCATGAGGTGGTTTGATGGCCTAGGAGCAAGTTCTATTGATTCCTTTAAGGAACTCACTCAGGCATTTGGATCTCGCTTTATTACGTGCAACAGGGTTCCTCAACCTTTAGATTCCTTGTTGTCCCTGTCCATAAGAAAAGGGGAGACCCTGAAAACGTATTCGGACAGATACTGGGATATGTTCAACGAGATAGATGGTGACTTTGACGACGTAGCCATCAGGACTTTCAAGGTCGGCTTGCTTGCCGAGCATGGCATGAGGAAGTCTTTGACTGGGAAACCTGCTATCAGTGTGCGCCAGCTCATGGATCGGGTTGATAAGTATAAGAGGATTGAGGAGGATCAATAGCAAGGCAAGGGGAAGGGTAAGGTTATCCCTCAGGAGAGAAGGGATTTTAGGTCGGATCGCTACAACAATAACAGACCCTAGAGGGATTTTGCTGGGCAATCTGGACCTACGGCTCCTCAGATGGTCAGTACGGTGTTCCAAGAACCAGTACATCAAGTCTTAGAGAAGATCAAGAATGAGTCGTACTTCAAATGGCCAAACAAGATGGGAAGAGACCCCATGAGACATAACCAAAGCCTTCATTGCCAATACCACCAGGAACGGGGACATACCACTAAGGATTGTAGAACTTTGTGGAATCATTTAAAGCAGCTGGTCAGAGATGGAAAACAGATTTTATATCGGCCCAATGGGCAAGGAGACCAAGCAGGGTCAAGGGCTCAGGGGAATGTTTTTTTAAGGCCCCTTTTGGGCACCATTAATATCATCTTTGCTGCTCCTGGTAGAACCGGTTCTCATCCCTCCAGGGTGATGTCTATAGCTCGGCTACCTGCCGAGGACTCTAATTTTGAGCCAAAGAGGGCTAAAGTAGAGATTCAACCAGCGTTGAGTTTTTCGAATGAGGACAAGATTGGAACCATACAACCACATGATGATGCTTTGGTGGTCACCCTCAGGATAGAAAGGTATGATGTGAAGAGGATGTTAGTGGACTAGGGCAGTGGTGCAGAGATTATGTACCCTAATTTGTACAAGGGGCTGAACTTGAAGCCTGAGGATTTGACAGCCTATGATTCTCCTTTAGTAAGTTTTGATGGGAAAGTTGTCATTCCTAGGGGTCAGATTAGACTACCTGTGCAGGCAGGTTCAGAGGTAGTGGAGGTGGACTTCATTATGGTAGATGTTTATTCTCCCTACACGGCCATTATAGCCAGACTTTGGCTTCATGCTCTAGGGGCTATTTCCTCAACTTTGCATTTAAAGGTGAAGTATCCGTCGGAGAACCAGATTGAAGAGCTTGTTGGGAGTCAATCCATGGCTAGGCAGTGCTTGGTGGCTACAATTTTGCATCAGCCTAAAGCTGAGTCCTCGGCCTCTATTGAGGGGGGCTCATAGCAATTAAGGACTCAGGTGTTACCTGCCAAGAGACCAGCCGAAGAGGCGAAGTGTGAGGATTTAGAAAAAGTTGTCGTAGGTAATGATCTTTAGAAATTTTTCCAGGTCGGGGCTCAGCTATCTCCTCAGGAGAAGGAAGAGTTGGTAGAGTTCCTTAGAAGAAACGTTGATGTGTTCACATAGAGTGCCTACGAAACTCCGGGGGTGGATCCGAGCTTCATCTGTCATCATTTGAATGTTAATCCGTCTGTCACCCCCAAAAAGCAACCACCTCGATGCTCATCTAAGGATTATTCTAATGCTGTCAAAGACGAGGTGACGAAGCTTAAGCAGGTCGAGGCTATTAAGGAGGTGTTCTACCCTGAGTGGCTGGCCAATACCGTAGTGGTGAAGAAGAATGGGAAGTGGCGAGTGTGTGTGAATTTCATAGATTTGAATAAAGCTTGTCCAAAAGACCATTTCCCTATGCCTCGATCAAAAAATAGATTTGAATAAAGCTTGTCCAAAAAACCCTTTCCCTATGCCTCGGATAGACCAATTAGTAGATGCAACTGTAGGCCATCCTCGGATGAGCTTTTTGGACGCTTTTCAGGGATACCATCAAATACCACTGGCCTTGGGTGATCAGGAGAAGACAGTTTTTGTCACTCCTACTGAAAATTACCACTACAAGGTGATGTCTTTTGGTTTGAAAAATGCAAGGTCTACCTACCAAAGGATGATGACTAGGATGTTTGAGCCACAATTGGGCAAGAATATCAAGGTCTAAATAGATGATATGGTAGTGAAGAGTAAGGTGGTGTCCGAGCATGTGGGAGACCTCGAGGGTATTTTTGAGATACTAAAGGAACACAAGCTACACCTTAATGCTTCCAAGTGCTCTTTTGGTGTGGGATCAGGCAAGTTTCTAGGCTATATGGTCACTCACCGTGGAATTGAGGTCAATCCTGATCAGATTAAGTCCTAAAGAGGTCCAGAAGCTTACAGGAATGACTGCTGCCTTGAACCGATTCATCTCTCGATCAGCGGACAGATGCAAACCCTTCTTCCTATTGCTGAATAAATGGAAGGGATTTGAGTGGAACGAAGAGTGTGCCTTGGCCTTTCAACAGCTTAAGGAGTATCTTTCTTGGCCACCTATCATGTCCAGGCCTGAGGTGGACGAGGTCTTATTTGCTTATATTGTTATGGCCTCTCATGTTGTAAGCCTAGTGTTGGTGCGAGTTGATAGTAGTGTGTAGAGGCCGGTTTATTATGTGAGCAAGTCACTACATGAGGCCGAGGTCCGTTACCACTGGAGAAGGCCATTTTGGCAGTGGTGCACGCTACACGTAAACTTCCCCACTATTTCCAATCACACACAGTTGTTGTCTTCACCCAACTTCCGCTAAGATCTCTACTTCAAAGTGCAGATTACACGGGGAGGATTGCCAAATGGAGTACGATCCTTGGAGCTTTTGACATCAAGTACATGCCTCGTACCTTTGTCAAGGGTCAGGTCCTCGCCGATTTGGTGGCTGAGTTCACTGAATCCACGTTGGAGGAAGAGGCAGAGAAGTAGGGCATGGATAGAAAATCAGTTGGCTTGATCTCCCTGCAAGAGCCTTTATCCTGAAGAGTATATGTTGATGGCGCAGCAAATCAGAGAGTGTCTGGAGTGGGGCTAGTTCTAGTATCTCTTGAGAAGATCACTATTGAGAAATTATTAAGACTGGGCTTCTCGACCACAAACAACGAGGCTGAGTATGAGGCTCTATTGGTGGGGATGGCCATGGTTCAAAAAATGGGCAGAAAGGCAGAAGAGATATTCTCAGATTCGAGATTGGTCGTAAGCCAGGTGAGGGGGGAATTGGAGGCCAGGAACGTGAGAATGCAGGAATATCTGAATTAGGTTAGGCACTTACAATCAGGGTTTGAATCTTTCAACTTGCTGCATATTCCTAGGAGTGGAAACACGCATGCAGACTCCCTAGCTACTCTTGCAACCTTCTCGGCACAAGGTTTACCTCGGGTCATACTATTTGAAGACTTGTGCAAGCCTATTGAGGTGAAGAGGGAGATGGTCCATATTCATCAAATCAGGGTAAGGCCCGGCTGAATGGATCCTATAGTACTATTCCTTAAGGAGGATATCTTGCTCAAGGAGAAGTCAGAAGCTGAAAAGGTGCGAAGAAAGGCTCCTTGGTTTTGGCTGTCCAATGACCAAATATTGTACAAGCGCTCTTTTTCAGGGCCATACTTGCTGTGCATACACCCCGAGGCATCAGAACTACTCCTTGAGGAGTTACGTGAAGGGATTTGTGGGAGCCACACAGGAGGCAGATCTTTGTCTCACAGCTCTTACTCAGGGATACTGGCAGTCGGGCATGCAAAAGGAAGCACAAGAGTATGTGAAGAAGTGCGACCAATGTCAAAGATTTGCATCAAACATTCACCAGCCAGGAGGAGTCCTTAATCCTCTGTCCAGCCCTTGGCCTTTTGCTCAATGGGGCTTAGACATTGTGGGTCCTTTCCCTAAGGTAGCAGGGAATAAGAGATATCTACTGGTCGGTACTGATTACTTCACCAAGTGGGTTGAAGCTAAACCATTGGCAAATATCAGAGATGTGGATGCCAAGAGATTTGTTTAGAAGAATATTGTCACTCGGTTTGGGATCCCTCATACCCTCATCTCGGACAATGGCCTTCAGTTTGATAGCAAGGCCTTCAGGAAGTACTATTGTGACCTAGGAATTACGAATAGATATTCCACCCTGGCTTACCCACAGGGGATTGGACAAGTTGAAGCCGTCAATAAGGTCATAATGAATGGACTCAAGAAGAGGTTAGATGATGCGAAGGGAAAATGGGTGGAAGAGTTGCCACACGTCCTTTGGACATATCGGACTACACCTCGTAGGTTAACAAGGGAGACGCCCTTTTCAATGACTTATGGTGCCGAGACTGTTATTTCTCTAGAGACTAGATTCCCAATGCTAAGAACGAGTTCTTTCACCCCGAGCAACAATGATGGGCTGTTAGGGAAGAGCTTAGACTTAGTTGAAGAACGAAGAGAAAATACTATGGTCCAATTGGCCTATTATCAACACAAGCTCAAGCAAGGGTATGATGCCAACGTGAAGCTAAGACCACTAGCACCTGGAGACTTGGTGTTAAGGAAAGTTTTGGGTACTGCTAAGAACCCAGCATGGGGAAAGTTAGGGCCTAACTGGGAAGGGCCATATCGCACACATCAGTGGCAGGGATAGGTGCATATCATCTCGAAGATCTAGATGAAAATGTTGTACCTTGTCCCAGGAATGTAAACAACCTGGGAATGTATTATTACTAATGAAAGCTTCCTTTACCATATTTTTGGTTTATTATATTATGTATCATGCGTTCTAGCATCTATTTAAGTATTAAATAGAACCTCAGTCATGCCTGACTCCTCGGACCATATGCTTTGGGTAAATTAATACTCCCTGACATCTATTTAAGTATTAAATGACCATTAGATGATATATCATATTAAGTCTTCTAATTTTTATTTATAGAATTTTCAATGATGAATATTGTCAAAACTATATTTCAAAACAAAAAGGGAAGATAATATTTTAATTGACTCTTTGATCTTGTATATATATAAAAAATTGCAAAATTTAGTATAAAATCAATCATAAATGTTTTTGAGATTTAAAAGAAAAAGAAAAATGTATGAAGGTTCCCAAGACTTCACATTCTTTACCAATTATAGTTTGGATAATTTTTCTAGGTAGTAACTCTTGAAGCAAAGAAGCTAATACTCCCTGACATCTATTTAAGTATTAAACAGAACCTCAGTCATTCTTGGCTCCTCGGACCACATACTTTGGGTAAATTCATACTTCCTATCATTTTGCTAAGTATCAAGGCAAAGCCTTAGCTGTTTCAGACTTCTTGGACCACATACGTTGGGTAAATTCATGCTTCCTATCATTTTGCTAAGTATCAAGGCAAAGCCTTAGCTATTTCAGACTCCTTGGACTACATACTTGAGGTAAATTAGTACTTCTTATTGATTACTTAAGTGCCAAATAGAATCAGCCACTCTAAACGGCAAAGATTTTCACTGTAATGACATGCTCAAGTAGATGCTCATGAGCATCACTTAAAGCATTTACAGGCATACCTGTGTCTGTTTGAGAATTAATCATCCCTTTAGTCCTTTAAACTTACTAGTGAGTAGGGGGTTAAGTAAGTTTGAACCTGTATGTGTGCCACACTACTGTGTATATTTTTAAAGTCAAAATTGTGCTTGGACGAGATGATGGACTTAGTAGATTTAGCTTGTTTTGCTACTGATCATGTGAGATGGAATGATTATTCTGCCACTTATGCAAATTAATGAGAAGAATTTTTACCTCATTATTACGTTTATTAAGTGCTAGAACGGATAAAAATTATATCAACACATGTATGAGAATTATAGGAAGAAAGAAAATATGCATAACTTTCATTAATTAAAGCCTTGAAACAAGGAAGATCGGATACATAAGGGCAACTTGGTTACAAACTTTGAACACAAAAACAGAAGTTGCGAACAAAAAAAGAAAAAGAGAGCTATACTAAAAGTTATTTATTTTTTATTACAATTTTTTCTTTAGGAGGGGCCTTGATGGGCTGAGTAGATGCAGCTTCTGAAGCCTCAGAGCCTTTGCTTGCAAGATCACCCTTGGCAGGCAGGGGAAGTGCAGCCAAGACTATCTCCATCCTTTTGGGGACTTCTTTTTCCGCAGGGAAATCCTGGGGAGCAGTGAGGGGCTTCATGGCATCAGAGGCCACTCCTATGTCTGCGTTCACTTCTTTTTCAGTGGCCATAGGCTGCTCAGCCACCTCAGGGGCATTGTCCGAGGAGGTTAGGGCCTTGGCTGGACTGACCTCGCCCACTTCTGCCACCTCGAGAGCGATGTTAGTACTAAAGTTGGTTGGGCCAGATGCTCGGATGGCAGGGGGGTAGTAGACACTCTCTGCCTTCCTAAGTATGGAAGAAGTCTCAACCCCAGCTTGATTGAGAGCTTCATTCCATACTTGGAGGCAGTAGTTCCTACATACCCCCGAGATCTCAGCCATGAGGGCTTCTTCGGTCTCTGCCACATCATACCCATCCTGCTCGGCCTAATCCCTAGCTTTCTCTGCTTGCTCCTTTGCCTTTTCGACCTCCTCCAATTTTTTCTTTAAGGATGTCACTTGTTCTTTAGAGGCGGCCAGCTGGTCCTCGGCCTAGTGAAAGAGCACTCACTGACCTCAGCCTGCCTCTCAGCACTGTCCAAGGCAGCTTCTGCACTTTTCTTGCCCCTCTTTGCCTCGGTTAGTTTGCTCTTCAACTCCTAGTTACTTTTTTCCGCCACATGGAAGGCTTCTACAGCTGCGATCCGCCTTCCCTCTTCCTCCTTCATCATGCAATAAGAACTGTTCACCATCTTCCCGGCCCTAAAAGTGGCTTGAATGGCCTGGAAAGAAGGAGAGGCACAATTAAATAATAATAATAATAATAATAATAATAAAAAGAAGAATAGAAGAAGGGTAAAGGAAGAAAAACTTACCATAGCCAGATCCCTTTTCAAGCCAAGGAAGACCTCATGCTTCCTCATAGATCTTAGGTCAGCCATATCCTTGGGCAGTAACAGGGGTTGCTCCACGACATTAGCTACATACCCAGCCATGCCCCCCTAGAAGTCTCGGATGAAGGTATCGCTGGAAAGAGGAACTTCATCCAGCTCCAAAGGTGGGGCCAAGGCTGAGGTTGCAACTTGGTGCTCACCCCTCCTCTCTACCTCATTGGCCGACCTTGTTTGCATGCCTCTGGGTTGCTTGGCCCCCCTTTGGGGCTCGTCCTCCTAGGAGGGATGGGCTCTTCTTGTCTCCATCACCTTTTTGCCCTTCTGATCCCTCTTCCTTTTGTGGTTGGCGGGATCAGCTCGATGGGTTGAGGGGGTGGTGGGGTGGGAAGCTTTGTCTGAGCTGCCTTCCCACCAGGTTGAGACTCCAACAACTCCTGAAGGGTTGACCTCTGTTTGCGCTGGATAACCATATCGCCGGATGTATTAGCAGCTTCTTGGTTATGGCTAGATTGGGCTGGGGAAGGATCGCCGAGGTCACCAGTTGAGACTTCTAGGGACAAAGGCTGGTTGAAGACTTCAAAATCGTCTTTAGATTCTTCAAAGTCCGAGACTTTAACGATCTCTTCCTGTTCCTTGATTGGATGTTGGGATGAAGTTGCCTTCTCCTCAGCAACGCGTTGAAAGGGCTGTGCTACCCTTGGTATGCCTTATGGGATAGGAGTGGTGGTGAGAGTGCCTTCTGAAAGGGGGCCAGTAGTGAGGAAGCCAGGAGTAGCAACGCTGATCCGGTGTAATTGAGGATCCCTAGCTTTGATGACGCACTTAGGTGCCTGGAAACTCTTGGATATTGGAATGTAATCCAATATCAAGTGGGCTGCCCTGAGTTGGCCATCTATGTGGACAAACATCTCGGCCTTCAGGATCTTATCCAAACTCGCCTGATTCACGAGATTGAAGTTGGGAATAGCCGTTCCTATCTGCAAAACCATTAGGAGAAAAAAAAAATATATCATTAGCAAAACAAAATAACACAAATCAAAGGAAATTTTATGTACAAACACGAACAAAAGAGAAAGAAAAGGGTATAACTTTGAAATGACAAATCTAAACCTAGAACCCCACCTGGTATCCCCTCTCTCGTCGGGCAAGGGAGGCCATCGTGCCACTCCTTTGATAGGATCAAAAGTCCTTTTTTAGGCCTTTGTTGGAATCGGGAAGGCATTGGATGAGCCTGATCTCGGGGTACCTATATTTTAGGTAGTACCCCTGCCCGGTTAGGTGGTAGAGGTTGTAAATCTAGTTTATGTCGTGGTGGGTGAGGTTTAAGTCCATTCTCTCATTAAGGGCATCTACACTACCTAATATTCTAAACATATTAAGGGCACACTGGATGGGAGCTAACCTATGGGCCCTAAGATAATCCCTAGTGACCGTGCCCATAGGGATTCTCATCCCTCCTTCTATGAAGGTGATCATTGGGATTACCACCTTTTCCTCTCGCCTTTCTTCAAATCACTGCCCTTCCTTATAGTATCTAATGGCTACTCTTGGAAGGATCCTATATCGAGCTTTGAAGCTCTCTAAACCCTCCTCAAAATCTACCAAGTGGGCGAATCTACCCATTCCTAAGAGGGGCTGGAAGGTACTAAAGGGATTGGGAGAAATGAGAGAGGCCGAGGAGAAAAAGAGACAAAAAAAAAAAAGAAAAAAAAAAAGAGGGAAAAGTAAATGGAAGGGATTATAAAGACTTACATAGAAAGGGAAAGGTCTCCTCGGACAGGCTCTTGAGATTTGTGAAGGCTCGAGTAGGTTGAATGAATTTGCAGGTTGAATGTATAAGTGCTAAAGTGGGAAGGATGATTGATTTGGGCAGTATTTATATCAAAGGAAATGTTACTAGCGGGAAAATTCCAGCCCGGATCCCAGCAAAATCCTCAGCCGTTGGATCCGCATCGCACAATAGAACGTGGGGGACAGGGAGCCGTAAGAATTTATGAAGGCGCGTCTCAGATGCCGAAGCGTTAGGAGCGTGCCTTGGGCAGTTAAAAAGGCACCTGCGCAATCAAAAGGTGAGATATGACAAGCACGAAGCAATTATGGTGACATCGAAATCCTCTTTTCTTTTCGAGGAGCCAGAAAGAAGAATTTCGAGGGGCTATTGTGGGGGTGAAAGGCCTAGGAATACATATCTACGTATGTATTAGGCCAGGGGCCCAATCTGAGGACCTTAAGTGGTCCAAGGATAAATAAACACTGACATGAGGATCCGTGGTAATAGGTAAAGAGGTAAGGTCTGATCATGATCGCCCAGGAGGGGTTTGAGGAGGAATATCACCTTGGTTGAGCATAGCCGAGGTCGAAAGATGTGGTCTGCCATCAAAGCCAACATTCCGGATTGTTCCATGAATAAGGATAAAAATCAAGGAGGAACAGGACAGAGAAAAACTACAAATATCTAAGGAAAAACTGCTACCACTGCATTGAATGCTCTGCAGCTAACTCTCTGGTCGCATTAATGAGGAAGTGATACCTGAACAGTAGTTTTCAGCCTTCCAGCTGCTACCCAAGGACTTCACGAAGGTGCTGATGGGACAATAACCAACACCAGCAATCTGATCTGCACGTGGAGGGTAGAGATGAAGGGAAAAGATAGTATAAAATAGAAGAGATACCCTAAGAGAGAGGGATCAGAGAATTGAGAGAAAAAGACTGTAACAATCAAAACTGTATTTATAACCAACTTCAAGCAATATACACAAGAACTGATCTCCTCGGACTGTGCCGAGGACGAATTTCCTTAGATAAATCCAGTCTACTTTTACTTGATTGTCTGCTTGATCCATTCTAACTGTTATCCAACTCATTAGAACCTAGTTTTCCAACCCACTCTCTACAAATTCATTGTATTGGGCTCATTGGGCCTAGATCCATTAACACTTTGGGCTTGGGATCCAAATCATGTCCTCACAAACTACATATTAAAAATAACAAAAATTAAATTTATTGCTACCAAATGTAAGGACTAAATCAATAGTCTCCAAAATGGTATTTCCGCCAATAAAATATTTAGGATTTCATCCCAAATATTCCTAACAATTTCATTTTAAATCAAACTTAAGGAGTCAAAATGTAATAACTAATAATTGATAATTTGTGGGATTAAATTGTAATTGGATCAAATAATAATGAGTAATTTGTATGTTACTACATTGTACCCTATAAAGTTTTAGGGAAGGCTTTCTTAACTCAAGGTTTTTTTTTTTTTTTTTTTGGAAATTACATTTTACCTTCTTATGATTTAGTACTATTGTAATTCAATTCATAAACTTTAAGTTACTATATTTTATCTTTAAAGTTTATATTAAAATGGAATTGTTATAATTATGTCTGAACTATTTTTACCTTTTTCATTTTAATTCAAACATTTTTTAATGAAGTTTTTATCCAAATTTTAGGGAGACAAAATGTAACAACTTATAGTTCGTGGGACTAATTATTGATTTGATCAAACCATGAGGGATAATTTTTTTGTCCAAAAACTGTGATATCTATTAATTCGGACCAAACGCTTAATAATTTCATTTCAACCCAAAGTTTCATACTATAGACGAAAATAAATTAACAATTGAAAATTTGTGAATTAAATTATGATAAAACCTAACCAAATTTACCTTTTCTTATTTTATGTTTTCTTTTATAAAGGTTCAGTTCATTTATTTTATTTTTATTTTTTTCCATGAAAATGGCTTTTGATGCAGAGGATGCGCTCTCTTTACTTTTCTCCCTTTTTTTTTTCATTACGAAATGAAGGAGGAAGATTCAACCTCTTTTCTTTTTTTTCTTTTTTTCTTTTTTTTTTTTAATTTTATATACACATATTTTTAATTTTTACATCCTCTTAAAGATAATCCAATAATATCATTAAACACAATACTTTTTTTGGCTCTTTACCTTAGATTCAGCCATAAATGGAGAAACATATTTTGGTTGTGTATTTTATGTGATATATATATATATATATATTTATATATATATAGAAAATTATGAAATTTTGGTTTGGGTTGAATACTTGTATGCGCAAGATATATCATAAATGGTTGGTTAAGGAATTATAATAAATTTGGTCGGCTGGTTTTCTGAATTGACCCAATTTTAATAGGGCAAATTGAGCATTTTAATTGGATATAGAATGGATTTAGGTTCAAATGTTTAAATCAAATTAAATTTGGAAAAAAATTTGGGCTTTACGCCATGTGTATCCAAGCTATTTAAGCTATTAAAACATTCCAAAATGAATTTTAATTATTTTTTAGAAAACAAAGGTTTTATACTGAAATTACACGCATGCAATGTAAAATAGCACCTAAAAAAGGATTGGCTTATATCTTTTTCTCTTAAAAATTGATAAAAGAATTGTCAAGAGCCTTGATGCTTAATCGATTGGTAACTCCTGTTTTCTAAATGGAGACTTCCTTGTTTTATGTTCAATGCATGAGATATATTTACCTTTCATAACATTATCTCTCTCTACAATTTTTTTTTTTAAGATATATTATTTATAAGTTTAAGTTTATTAAGTACTCTATGGTTATTTTTTTATTTCTCTTTTTTCTTTGATCATTATTATTCAATATATTTTATTTATTGGTGGTTAGACAATGTCAAAATTAAGGTTAGAATATAAGAATCAAAACAGATATTGATACCAAAAACTGATTGTGGTTCCAGTTAGCTCAACTGGTAAAGTCTCTGAAGGTTGAATAAGATATCTGGGGTTCAATCCCTGCCTACGCCAAAAACTGATTGATGTCTTGGTCTGATGATAAAGAGCTATCATCAGGAGCGGACGTCATAGGTTGAAACTCTCTCTCAAAAAAAAAAAAAAAAAAAAAAAAAAAAAAAAAAAAAAAAAAAAAAAAGAGAGGATATTGATACCATTTACGGGACATGTCTCACAGTTTCAAATATAATTGTTGGTTTAGTAAAATAAGTGTAGTTTCTACTAGCCTTTTGCTTTTTATCTTACGGTTTTACCAAATAAGCAATAAAACCAGTTGTGCCTTGTGCGTGAGCGAAGTTGTGTAGTCTTCAATTCTTCAACGCAGCTCTAACTCAATTCATTCTAACGCTTGCAATAGTTGATATACACCCAAAACTTGAAATTTAATTACAACCAAAGTCATGGAATCGATCAACACTAAAAACCTAACAAACTATCCCTTTGCAATTATTTATTTAATAATGAGATACATTTTTTTAATTTTCTACATTCCACCAATTTATTTATAAAATTTCAGAAGATGAGATGTTCCACACTGCAAACTAAATACAATCTCCTCAGCTATTATTACTCAAAAGCCTTTGTAAAATAAGCAGGTAACTTATGACAAGAAGTGTCCTCCAAATTTCAACAGAAAAAACCGAACAAATAATTCTCATCCTAACTATGCACTATATCAGTTTATTTTAAGAATGGACTGCTCAATTCAACAAAATCAACTGTCATTATTATTCATACCCAAAAGTATCATTTATAACTTACAAGGGCGCACACCAGGGCATAAATTTCTTGTTGACACACAAGCAAGAGTTATAGAAACTACATAAGCTAAAGCCTTATCCATACCTTCAAAGATATACACTCCACGAAAGAGAGAAATTCAAAAATATAATCTACTACAATTTACTGTCCAAAGATGAGCTCATCAGCCTGGCCATTAATTTAATCTTGTACTGGTTTAGCTGCCACCAAATTACTGCAACTTGAGGAGTCAGTTCCCTCAGCTTAGTAATAGCTTGCTATGAACAATTCAAGAAATCTCAAAGATCATATCTAAATCAGCATTCCACTTCCATTTCAACTCGAGCTTGGCCACAAGGAACTAAGTCTAGCTGCACTCTTGCGGTCTTTTCTAAGCTGAATAAACCTGAGTTGGCAGATGAATCAAAATTTCATCATTAAAAACAGGCACCTTCGTTGTAAGACTCACCACCTGCCAGAGAATGTGCATAAACTTGAAACAAAGTGTTCTTGTGAAATGTGTTAAAATGCACTTTCTTCCGAGATGTGTTTAAAAAAATGGGGGAAAAAAAAAACCAGAAAATTTGAACATTTTCTACCATTCGTAAACCATGCTTGGAATTTAATGGAAAAGGAATTTGTCCTTCTTGGTAAAACGAAAACCAAAAAACAAAAACAAAAAAATTTTAAATCCATTTCTAGTGTATATGAGTCACAAAAATTGCAGTTTATCATGTATTCAATAATACCTTTGTGCATCATTTTGGATATCAGGGCCTGGGGGTACCCTCAAATAGAGTTGAGAGGCTTTCAGGAGCAACAATGAAGATATTTGCCATGCTGAATACAAAAATTCATCAGTAAATTGAGATAGAAATTGAAAATAGCACAAGCCTTTTGCAACTTACATGCCCAGAAATTCAAAATTTTCATCAATAGGAGCATCAAAACTGCACTCAAATTCTCCATACTCAGTTATGTCACACTTCAGTGCAGTCTGCCACTGCAAAAACAAGTGATTTCACATTTGCGTGAAGGAAAAAATCAGACAAGAAAAATCAATATAAAAAGAATGGAACAGAAACAACAAGAAATAGCACAGTTCGCCAAAATTTTATTTCTATGCTTTTGCTAACAACAGTTCACCAAACAATATAATCCACAAAGAAAGATGATCAATGAAGTCACTGAATTATTGGTGGATCAGGCAGACCTTTAAAAAAGAACCACATAAGAAATGCTGAAACAAAACCCAAAGATTGAGTCACTGCCAATTCTAGATACCACGAACAGAAGTAACAAGAAAACTCAAAATTTTCACTTTAGAGAGGGAAAAGAAATACGGTTTAAAAGGGTAATACTTTTCTGAGTATTTTTAAATCCTTTTCTTCGAATTTCTTTGTTGAAAAAGGTTTTCATCCTTTTTAGATAATCAATTACTTCATACTTCTCAATATGAAGGAATAAACTTTCTGCCAACATCTGCGCACAATAAGCTAACAGACTCTCTGTCACAAGATAAAGCCACAACTTATATCATAAAGAATAACAACCATTGGCCATGTCAATCATACACAACTTTCAAGAAAAGGGGAAAAAATAGCAGGGCATAAAACATTTGAGCCAAGCCAGTAACCTGGGATTAAAAGTGAACTTCTGCCAATGATTATGCAGCCCTTTATGCAAGTGGTTTCCCTAAAATAACAAAATGATCAATTAGTATTCGAATGAAGATGTTAATAATAAATATATTAGCACTTCAAAATTTTGAGTCCAGCCCCCAAAAAGAAAGAAAAGTGGAAGAATATCATATATTTACAGAAAATGTTGCTGGAAAACAACCAACAAGGTAAATAGATTAATGCAATTATGATGCTTTATATTCACACTAATCATGCTGTGTAGAAATTTAAATTAGTTGTTAGCATTCATTCTTTACTGTGTCAAGGCAATCTATTTGTCTAGAATTCAGTAAATTTGCTTATTGTGAACAAAAATGGGTCACATAATTATCTTATTCTTCAACTATAAAAATTTCAGTTCGTACTAATGTCCATCACACATGCTTATTTCAGCAAATGCATGCTTGAACTCATTTGCACACAAGTAGAGGGGAGGGAATAACTTCCTCTCCTTTGCAAAGCCTCAAAATATTAGCACAGATAATTCATATACGACACAACCTTATTGGAAACTTCTCTAACACTCATGCAGTGTTAACTGTCATCTGTTCCCTGGCGTGAACATAAAAGAATCCTAATCATGGGTATAGCTTCCAAACTCATAATCACCTCTACACATTCATCTCTAATCTTTCTCAATAAAGAGAAACTTTAGATTATTTAATTTTTTTTTATATCATAAAATTTTCCATTGAACCTTCCTTAGTCTTCAATGCTCTTCTCACATTTGCAAAGAAGTTCAAACTATTTTTCTCAAGCTTTTTTGGCTATATGTTTATACTAAAAATTCTTCCTTCCATCAAAAAGATATCCAATGCCCCCCCCCCCCCCCCCCCCGAGGCACCCCTCAGAAAGCACAGCTTTTGACATGGATGAAAACTCATTAAAAAAAAAATTCTTAACATTCTTTTTGGCTTTGGTTGAAAAGGGCCTCACAAGAATGATTCATGAATAGTTCACAAAAGGCTGTTTAAGTTTGGAGAGAACATGAACACCATCATGTTTATGCAAACCAATAAGAAGTTGGCTCATGAAAATGTGTGAAAATATAAATTTATAGAAAAGTGAGGCCATCTTACGCAATTTTTGTACAATTGAAGCAGACCCAGCAACATAGCTGTCATCAGAAAATAGAGGTGAAAGTTCCATTAGGTCTCCTGGGCTGCTATTGAACTCCATCAAGTATTTCAAGAATTAAATTAATAACATGGAGTTAGTGAATCCTATACAAAGGGTAGCATAAACTAAATGACCAATTACCAAATACATTTATCAGCTCTATTGTTTGACTAACAGTTTCTCGCTGTGCATCTACACTATAACAAGAAAATAACATATAAATGAAAACCTACAATAACCAAGTTTCAATGGAGACGGTGACAGTTATATTCAGTGCAGGGATCAGGGGCTTATGGCAGTAAAGCATAGGAAAACTTTACCTGCAAGTGATCTATCTTGGCAGCAGTAAGTCCGACACTTGAAATACGTGAATCCAACCTTGCAAAGCTACCAAACAAGCCATCCACACCTTTTTCCAGCTGAAATGAGATGTATAGTTATTGTATGCAACTCCATTTTCAGATTCAAATTCATCAAAGGCACTAGCATCCAGAGTATTTTAGTGACTTACATGTTCCCACTTTTCCAATGAGTTGAAAACCATTAATAAAGACAACATGCCAGATCACATTAATTCAGTTCTAATGAAACACGACACAAGAAGCATCAATCCCAATCCCATACTCATGGTCCTGAACCAGTATTGTGAAAACTATAGAAAAGGCCAATAACATGCAATCCCCCCCTCCTTTTCCCCCAAACAAAAAGGCAGGTTCCCAAATATCCAAAATGTAAAGAAATTTTCACTACTTTGGATGTTTCACAAACACCTTCTATCTGGTCTTTTTGGAATCTAGCATTCATAATATTTCACAAAATATTAAAAACCAACAGACTGATGCCTTACCTCAACAAGTGTCTTGCAGTGCTTAGAGTCTTGAACAGAAACCTCCTCCTTGAGAATGTACAGTCTTCCATCAATCTTCAAGCAGTATGAAACAATAAATAAATAATGAAACCACAGAAAACAATTAATTATTAATTATTTCCTTTTTCTTTGAAGTCCATGTTCAATATCCAAAAAAGCTTACTTGGTTTAAAAGTTCAACCAACTTCTTATAAGATCGATGAATAGAGGCATAGAGCTAAGACCTTATCCACTTCTGGAAACAAAGGTGCAGCAGCCGATTTCGCTGTGGCATCCCCTCTCAAATGTCAATTTGGCAGAGCATCGTTTCCATTAATACCACTACTATGGCCCCCTTCTGATGAATCCGCTTCTTTGTCTTATATAAGAATATTTTTTTTTTCTTATAACATTGTTAAATTATGGATTCTCCCAAAAGCTTAAACTATTAGGAAATGGTTAATTCAATCATTTAACAATAATTTTAACAATCGTAGGGAATCTTTCTAAAGAATAACCCTTTGGATTCGTCTCTAGCTCCGGGCAACTAACCTCACCTGCCACCTGCCAGAACAAGTTGCCGGGTCAAATGAAAAAACAATGGAAGAAGCTCAGAGGTTATGAGACTCGATAAGTTCAAAGGTTAGAGAGAGAGAGAGAGAGAGATCACTCAGGATTTCAAGACCGATCTACGATTCCAAAGTAGTGCTGTAAAGTGCGGCTCTAGTGCCTAGGTTGCAAGAGACTCCTTTAGAAATTGAAACACACTGGTACAATGAGAGAATATGTTAAGACAATTAGTTCTTTGATGCTGGATATCAAGAACATGTCAGAGGAAGACAAGCTGTTCAATTTCATGTCTGGCTTGCAACCTTGGGCACAGTTAGAGTTAAAGAGGCAGGCAATGCGTGATCTGCCCATTGCTATGTCTGCTGCAGATACCTTAGTGAACTATAAGTACAATAAGCCTAGTGGAAGATGATGCAGATGCTGATAAAGGAAAATTTGACCCTGTGACAATTGGTATCAGAACCTAACTCTTATATCAATTGTCACAGGGTCTTCATTTTCAGTCAAATTTTCTACCTGTGATGGCCTTAAGTCCCTGACTTAGTCTCAACCAACACCACACACTGCAATAACACTTAGAACAGATTATATAGGAACGTATACACACATAACACACACAATATTTACAGGGAACCCACCCCCAACCTTTATTACTTAATCTCCAGTACAAAAGGAAATCTCTTTACAAGCCGAGAGAATTACACAGAATTTTCCCAAGGCCAAATACACTCTACTATTGACACCCCCAACAGCCTTAGGGTTAAATACACAGAATTAACTGCTGTGGTAGTTACTGACAAGAAGGTCACTATTATATTATGCCCAAGGATATCCAGCTTGCTAGGAGAATCAGAGGCGAGAGGTCTTAGAGATTAATAGTGATAGAGGTATTTTCATCTAAGAAAGTCTACGAGCACTTTGACCTGTCAGGGTGAAATACCTTGTCTTTGACTCGTCAGGATAAAAACTTCCTCCAATGGGACCTACCAACCAAGGACCCATCAGGATAAACTCCCCCTTCAATCCCTTTAAAATCCCGACGTTTTGATGCTCCACTCCCCTTGAAGACCCATCAGGTAGCTCGCGTAAATGCCCGACGAATGATTCACACCTTGTCATTTGCATATCGACGAATGGATGATCATACCGACAGTTGAGCATGCTGGGTGTGGACACAACGGGGAGTCACCACCTAGTTTTTGCAATGTCCTAGGAACCATGAATATAGTGTCCTTTCAAGAAATGACCATTGATCTTATTACTAGAGATATGGGTTCAAAGTTAAGGTACGGTCTTGGGAAGGTGTTAGGCACCCAAAACCGTCCAACCCTAAGGTTGGCTTCCTCTCATTGTGTCTTATGTCTTAATCTCATTAAAGGCACATTCAATATTGTTATTCTAAACTCACACACATGCTAGCATTCATCTAACAATCAACATGGCATCAAACATCCCTAACCATACATCTATCATGCTTGTCATCACATCACAAACCCTAGCATACATCTAATCATGCATATCATCACATCATAAACCTTAACATTCATCTAGCTTGGTAAACAAACATAGATCATCATATGAGATCAAGCATCAAACAAAACCATTACATCATTAAAATGCATGTTCATACAAGGCAAAAAAGATAGGCATGGAAAACAAACATAGATCATCACATGAGATCAAGCATCAAACAAAAACCTTACATCATTAAAATGCATGTTCATACTAATGCATGACTTACCTCACTTACCTTGCTGCATCTCAGCACCTATGGCCTTAATGAATGGGCATGTGAATGCATGTTCATGGTATTAAAACAAGAAAATAAAAGGAAAACTCTAATCTAGCATATTAGAGATAATCAAACACATAAACAGGGAAGCAAGGACTCAAAAGCATATAAAAATGTTAAAACAAAGGCATATGATGTAAAACAAACAAGGCAAGAAGATGAAAGCTCAAAATTAGGGGTTTTGGGCACAAGTATGCGTGCGCATACATAGGCCTGCATTGTATGTGTACGCATACTTCGAGCCTGCATACGTATACAACGTAGAAGGACACCCAATCCTATGTGAAGGTGTGTGACAAGTACCAACGCTTCAGCAACATTATACGGCAACCATCGAGACAGCTCACTCTGATGAATGCTCCATAGCCCTTCACTTAATGGGGACTCAAAATCATGGGACCCTTTCCTATAGCGATACAGCAACTCAAGTTTCTCGTTGTAGGAATCGATTACTTCACCAAATGGGTAGAGGCTGAACCCTTGGCTACTATCACCAAGAAGAATGTCCAAAGTTTCATCTAGAAAAGCATTGTTTGCCGCTTAGGGATCCCTAGAGTTTTTGTCTCTGACAATGGAAAGCAATTTGACAAAGACGCATTCAGAGACTTCTGCCAACAACTAGGGATCATAAACCACTACTCTTCACCTGCTCACACACAAGCCAACAGACAGGTTGAGGTTACAAACCGATCCTTGCTCAAGATAATCAAGACTCGGCTTGAGGAAGTAAAGGGGATATGGCCAAACGAACTACCGAGCATCTTGTAGGCATATAGGACAACGGCCTAAACACCCACAGGTGAAACACCATTCTGTCTTGCATTTGGAAATAAAGCTGTTATTTAAGCAGAAGTAGGGCTTGCTAGCTACAGGATAGCTCGCCATGATGAAGCGAGGAACAAAGAAGGAATACGCCTACAATTGGATCTACTGGATGAAGTCAGGGCGATGGTTGAACAACAGATGACCCGCTACCAAGACCTCATGGCCAAGCATTACAACACCAAGGTCGAGCCTCAGCACTTTGATGTTGGGGACCTCGTCTTAAGGAAGATAACAACAGCCATCAAAGATCCCACACATGGCAAGCTAGGCTCCAATTAGGAAGGACCCTACCGGATCGTAGATTGCTATAGAAGGGGCACCTACCACCTAGAAACGCTCGACGAACAAAGGTTCCATCACCCTTGAAACACTGAGCACCTGAGAAGATACTACCAATAGTGCATAAACTACAAACTATGTTATCGCTTTTCCTTTAAATTTCATTAAGTAGACTGTTAAGTTTTTCAGTTGTTCAATTTTTGCTAAGTAAACTCCAAAGGCTCATCGGGCAATTTATCTACATTTTTCATATATTAGGATTATTTTTAATAAGAGGAATTATTCTTAAAGAATTATCTATTTACAATAAGGAAAAGCTATAAAAATCTTAAGTCCTACCTACAGGGTAGACTAATGACCAAGGACACCGACGGGTGCCTGATCACTTTTATTCTAAGTCCTACCTTCGGGGTGGACCAACGACCAAGGACATCGACGGGTGCCTGGTCACTCACTTATATTCTAAATCCGACCTACGAGGTGGATCAACAACCAAGGATACCGACAGGTGCATGGTCACTTATGAAAATTCGAAGTTCCACCAGGGGGTGAACTGACAACCAAGGACACCGACGAGTGCCTAGTCACTCACTCATATTCTAAGTCCGGCCTATGGGGTGGACCGACGACCAAGCACACCAACGGGTGCTTGATCACTCAAAAATTCTAAGTCCTGCCCACAAGGTGGACTGACGACTGATGGTATTGATGGGTGGTTGATCACTTACCTACCTTTGCCTAACCTTACGGCCAAAGGTACCGACGGGCATTTTCATCTAAGCATCAGTTGCTAATCGAACGGATGAACCAGCATAGCGACGGATGTCTAGTCTACTGCCAAAATAAAAGTCATCTCGTCGAGCTATCAGCCTAATCTTATGAAAGAGCACTCAGGCTATGGCCTAAGCTAAAACCAACGGGCACAAACACTTAACATTTTTGTTAAATTTTATGAAAGAGCACCCTCACTTCAAGTGAACCCAACAAATGCTCAGGCTATGGCCTAAGCTAAAACCGACAAGTGCAAACATCATTTTCTATTGTTTTTAGAAAGCACTCTCATCAGGAATAAGGTATTCACAACCGATGGATACACCACAGTTAACAAAGTGCAAACAATGTAAAGAATAAATGAGAAATAAGAAATGCATTATATAAAACCTGACGGGGGCATAAAATGTACTTGTACCCAAAACAAGGCACCCATATTGTTTTCAAATTACATACAAAAATAAAAGAACAAACTTTAAGCTTGGGGGTTGTCGGTGGCCTTGGTTGGCTACTCGTCGGTCTTTTTCCCTTCTGGTCTATCTGCTCCTTTATCCTCTAGACTGACGACTTCCTCGTCTAGTACATCACCACTGACAGGGGTCATTGGGATTGAGGTGTTTATCTGGACTTGGGAGAAATCCATGCCAGGGAACAAAAGGATGGCCTGCTTGTGAAAGTCCTCGAAGCCGTTGCCATATTGGATCCCAATCTCGTCAAAGTAAGCTTGAGATGTCTGGAACTCCGCGATAGCCTCGTCCTTGACCTTGTCCACATGCTCACGAAGAGAAGTCAACTCAATCCTTAGGTCAGAGTTCTCCTTCGTTAGCTCCTCAACCTGACAGGCGCTCCCTTCTAGTTGACTCACCTTCTCTTTTTGCTATTTCAACTTGGTGTTCAAGAGACGGATGGCCTTTTTGTAACCCTTGACCTTGTCCTCTTCAACCCCCAGACGGGTCCTCAAGCGCTTTTTAGACGCCTCCCTTGCTGTGCACCTAATTTGGAAGGCCCTTATCTTCACCAAGGCTTGGAAACAGACGAACAAGAAAAGTTACACCTAAATAACCTACATACTCAAACAAATGAGAGGCAAAGAAAGAAACCACAACTCACTCTTATCACATCAAAGAGGCACAAATCTCCCCGTGCCTCGGCCTCGTGCTCTGAGCACTCGTCTAGATCAGCATCGTGGACGAGCGAGCGGGCCGTGTCCACTGCAAACTCCTTGCTCTTCACCGGCAAGGGGATAGAAGGGTGGACGGGAGGACCCTGAGAGGTTATTAAACCTTTGCCTACGCCATGACAAGGAGGCTCGAGCACGTTTTGGACCATTTTCGCTTGATTTGGACGGTTAGAAGAGCCTTGGACCTCCTTGCTAAACTGGCCTGCATCCGTCGGTTGCTTTCTCTTCTGGCTAACCTTTACAAGAGGGATCGACGACTTGCCAAATTTGGCATGAAGAGCAACAGCCTTCCTGATCTTGGCTTGCTTGTTCTTCCCAACTTCCGTTTCTGAAACCGAAGAGGAAAAGGAGTTAGGCAAGAAATCTAAACTACGTAAAGAACCAACAAATGAAAACACTTACGAATTCGGGAAAAGGAATCGAGTCGTCAAGCTTCAAAAGTAGGAATGGGTCCTCCACAAAAAGCGTGAAGAGTGTCTAGAGTGATGAGCCTCTTCCAAAATCTTTGTTCAAAAGGAATGGCCAACAGCCGCTCAAGGAAATCTTCTTGTTCCGAAGTGATCGTCTGGCAAGCTTTGGCTGAAATGTAAAAAGAAACAAGTTAGTTGGACAAAAATATAAATAAAACCAACGGTTAAGGTAATACACAACCGAAGACTTACCAAACTTGTCCAAAATTCCCCAGGCATGATCATAGAAACCACCTAAACTATCCCGTTCGTCGGGTCTACACACCCAATAAACCCCTTGGATAAAAAAAACCTACTCTTCCACTGATGGTTGGAGTCGGGCATGTCAGACACCAACCTCAGTGTTACCCAACGACACACGAAGTTGTAAAAGCCCTTCGATTGTGCAATCTCCTAGGGCTTGTAGCAGTAGAAGAATTCTTCGAGAGTTAGGGATCGGCAGCCCCCACTTAGCTAATCCCACAAAACCTCAGCACCTATGAAGATTCTCCAAGTGTTGGGGGCTATCTGGCAGACGGATACACCCATGTAATCCGCTAACTAACAATGGAGCTGGTTAAGAGGTAGCCTCAACCCCGCGATAAAGGCTACCCCATAAAAGCCAACCTCATGTGACTCCCCTGCATAGCATTTCTCCCTTTTATTAGTCTTCATGATGGGGATATCATTGGGGATCTAGAAACGAGGTCTGAGTCTGCTAAAAACCTCATTTGTCTTGCTCACTGGAAAATCATTGACTAACCAGATTCGGGGAAGCATGACTTTTCTATGACCACATCCCGACAGACTGGCTTCCCCCTCCTCCTCAGAGGGCGAATCTGC
This sequence comes from Notholithocarpus densiflorus, assembly GCA_030021035.2. Taxonomy (NCBI): domain Eukaryota; kingdom Viridiplantae; phylum Streptophyta; class Magnoliopsida; order Fagales; family Fagaceae; genus Notholithocarpus; species Notholithocarpus densiflorus. The sequence goes on along the minus strand of JARYZH020000024.1, from coordinate 4,210,921 downwards.
CGACAACTCCCTCTCAAAGCCAGACGGGTCATCTGACACATACTCGTATTTTGACAATGAATGTTCACTCGTTGCTTCACTACTTCTTGACATTCCCTCACCTATAAGCGACGGATGGAAACTAAGATTCTACTCACTCAAACTCCCAAACATAGGACTGAAAACTACTTATCAAAACAAAAAAGAGTTAGCAACGAATAAATGAAAGCGACGATTCTCCTTTAGGCAACGAGTGACTTCCAAAGAAACCGACGGAAGGAAAGAGCTCTAATTAGGCACTTGAAAGTAAAAAAAATGGCAAATGAAAGGCTAAGAATGGCATTGAACTATTTATAGAACGAAGGAGCACGAAAGACAAAGCGACGCTATAATTCAAGTTGCCTAATTAGGGATCGCCACGTGTTACCTAGCCTCGCTAAAAGACATTTTCACCCCTATAGATGGCACGAAGGTCTAGACAAAGGAATTAATGACTAAAAAGCATCTTTCGTACTCCGTTGCCCATTGGCTACCCCAATGAACAACAGAGTAGGGAGTAGCTGATAGGGGTATTTTCGTCTAAGAAAGTCTATGGATACTTTGACCCGTCAGGGTGAAATACCTTGTCTTTGACCTGTCAGGATAAAAACCCCATTCAATCCCTTTAAAATCCCGACGTTTTGATGCTCCATTCCCTTTAAAGACCCGTCGGGTAGCTCGCGTATATGCCTGACAGACAATTCACACCTCATCATTTGCATACCGACGGATGGATGATCATACCGATGAATGGATGATCATATCGACGGTTGAACATGATGGGTCCCATAAGCCTTTACATATTCTCGACGCATGTGTCTCTATATGGAAATAACTTGCACACCACGCCCAAAGACCCTACTACACGTTTGTGTCTTCCCTATATGGGAAGAGAAACACTAAGATCTCAGAGTCTTAACTCCAAATCCTCTCTAGAAGGAAAGCTCCTACATTCAAGGGATCTTGATCAGCTCTATACCACTATATAAACACTAGACCTTCTCTTCCTTAAAGTGTGTGAAAATTCCTAACTCTGACACTACTAAGTTTTTGGAGATTTTTCTATCATTGACCTAACCTTTGGAGGGTCTTTGGCCAGCATTCCACTGGTGCTCTCTATTGCTTCTTTGTTCTCTTGTTTTTCGAGTACCCTTATTGGCGCGCGTGTGGACGATCAACTCATTGACGATTTTTATGCATCATCAGATAGACAAGTTTATGTTGCTTTAATTTGGTTTCACAGGTTGTAGTAGTAGTAGGAGTGGTATATGACCATGTTTTGGTACACTTGTAGTAGAGTTATATACGATTGAGAGTAATATCCATAAAACTTGTAGCTGTCCATTTGATTCTACAACTACAAGAACACCAAAATCAGAAAAATATATTATGGCTCTGGTTGCCCTTGCCCAGACCAGCAACAGCAAAATGCAGAGCTTTTCATCAATTGGTTGAAATCTCCTGCATAAAAAAATGAGTTTTGAGCACCTGGCTGCAATCACTCTCAATATCTTTTATCTCTAATTAGAATGAATGCCTATGGCTATGCCACCAAGCAGGCTTGTCTGTTTTCCACCTCTCAATAGCTACATTGATTTTGTAAATCGGTGATGACATGTTCTTAGGGAACTTATTCCAAAATATCAATCTTAATAATCTCTGCTACTGTGCTAATCTTTCATTCCAAACATCCATGCTGTGAGTGAGGTGAGTGGATGATGTCATGTCAGATGCCTCCAAATGTTCCACAACTCTTCCCACAAAGCAGCAAAACATAACTATTGAACACCCAAACATTCTCAGACTAGGGTTAAGGTATTATAATGTTTTACACAGCAAGCATCCCAAATAACAAAAGAAGCAACTTTAGTGTCTCACTGCCGCAACAGTTGGGCAAAACAAATTGTAATAAAAGTAATTATCGGGAATGCTTGTATAAGACAAATTTGTTCTAGGACACAATAACATATCAGGTTTATGTTTACCCTCCACCCACATAACAAAGAATAAAATACAAGCTTTATCTTATACATCTGCATCACTGAATCTATTTGATTCAAGAAACAACATTTCAAAGAAGCCCTCTTCTTCTCTTATAGTCACTAACCGTCAGGGTCAGTGCATGCCTCCTTCCATCATTCTCAGGGACTTTGCATCCAATTGTTGCTTCAATTCTTTGTTTCCTTGCCATGAATCCAGCCTGAGCTCCTTGGGGCCCACCAAACCTCTGAAGAGCAGCCAATGAAATTGGCAGCTCGAAATTATGCAGCAAATTTGACTCTGTCCCTTGATCCACAGGAGCACTAGTATCAACCAACTTCCCAGCATCAGCAGCAGCTTCTAAGGCTGCAGCTGTAGCGGCCAAGCCAACCTCTGTGATTACCTTTTCTCCAGTCACATTACTGACTACAACTGTAGCAGATGCACCATTAGCATCACCATTTGCCACCGTGGCCCCATTGGTACCACCAGGCTTTGAAATGTAGTAATTCCTTGACCTAGTCCATCTCCTTGAAAAGGGATCATAACCAGCCTCCCCTGCTTTTAAACCCGTGTTTATGGGTTTCAGTTCTGATGCATTTTTGAAATTCTCAACCCTGTTCTTTCTGTTCATCTCAGCTAGCCTCATGGCCTTGGTATCTTTCTCCTGTGTTTGCCGGGATGCCTCTAATTGCTGCAGTCTTGTCTTGATCCTCTCCACCTCTGCCTCATCATGCTTGCTTTGTGCAATTTCCAACTCCCTCCTAAGCCGGTCCTTCTCAGCTGCAACATTAAGTGGTCTTGACAAAGAAGATTTTTTCTCTTGCAACATCTGCTTCACAGTGGCTGCCGAGTAAACATATGTGTTGGTTTTCTTAATAGCCTCCTGCTTTTCCAACACGTCCTGTTTGCTTGGCATCCGACCCCCGCTTCGTTCTACCTCCTTAATCCACTGTTTATACTCCTCCTCTAGTGGAGCTGAGTCAGAAACCATAGCCATCTGCCACCTGGCAGCAGAGCTTTCATTGCCCCATATAACATTTAAATACTTATACGTGGTTTTATTCTCCAGTCTGTACTGCCTGTCAGGTTCTGTGGCATCAACATTTCGGACCAAGCAAAGCCTGTATATAGGTCCAGATTTTGACCTCCCGATTCCAACCCTCACAAAGCAACCCACAATCAACTCCTCAAAGAATGGCTCCATAAACCATTTTCCTAGCTTTGACCTCCGAATGGTAATTTCCTTTATATCATCAAAAGATGGAACCTCAGATCCAGACATGCCCCTCTCGTCATCACTGTCAACCATTGCACCATCCCCTGTTGATCCTTCATCTTCACTGTGGGACCTACTTTCACTCTCACTCTGACTAGAACTACTCACACTTGGTCTAGTGAAAGTTTTTCGCTTTGGTGAGAAAGTTCGATTCCCTGAACTTCCTCTAGATGCATCTCTTAATTTACGGTGAGCCTCTGGGTCTTGCTGCTTCAATCGCTTTGCTCGCAATTCATTCAATGCATCATCCTTGGCGGACCTGTCAGCAGATCTGGGTGTCAAGCGCAGACGAGATTGTGGAAGAGGTGGAGTCTCTTTTCTAGATTGGGTGGTCTTTCCGCTATCCCTCTTTGATCTAATTTTCTCCCGTAAATTCTTATCAATTTTCTTGGATGCCCTATCTGACAAGATCATCTCTCTTTCAAGTTCAGTCATCTGTGCAAGCTTTCGCCTGTCATCTTCATTCTTATAAAGATCCTCACCAACATCAGATTCATCACTGCTGTCACCCTCACGATCAGACATGCCATCATCATCACCCTCTTCCTGGCTGCCCAGGTCATCATCTCTTTCAGCAGGGTCCAACCTCTTCTTCAAAGGAACTTGAGATCCAGAGGGCTTTCTGATTGCATAATCACGATCATCATCTGAATCATCATCCCTAGAGTCACTTCCACCATCAGAATATGAACCCTCACGTCGCCTTCTAGATGGTGGAACTGTGTTCCTTCTGCCTGCTGAACTGGTTCTTCCTGCAGCCTCCAGGAGCAAATTTTCTAAGTCTGCCATAATATGCTATGTCTCTGTATAAGCTGTGATAATATGCACCCCCTCCTGAATAAGCAGTGAAGTGTTCATTTATTAGTTTCAGTAGTCGAGACAATAAAAAAGAGAAAAACGATGTGTGTGTGTATGTATATATATATATATATATATATATATATATATATATATATAAATATATATATATTTATGACCACAAGATGTATCCTAGTTTTTTTTTGACACATCAATGACTTACAACTTTCTTTTCCATGTAATGGTAAAAACTGTTAAATTTTATGTCAAGCATATTAGTAGATCTGATTTTTATTAAGTTCATTGTGAATTATATGAATGAGTTCTCTTTGTTAACTACACAAGTTCATCCAGTCAAGGTTATAGTGAATTTTAAGAATAACTTGTATTTGTTCACTAGCTCAACCACATGGATCAAAGATCAATCCGTAGCATTCATTCATTGATTTAGATTTGAAGCTATAACATGATGGGACTTCTAGTCTGATTGCAATGGCATCAAACCGATTTGCCAAACCCTCATTTAACGCACAGTGTGATAAATTTACAAATTCAACTTTATAAATTTATGTTTCCTCTCCTTTTCTTTTGAGAAACAAATTCATAGGCAAACATCCCAACCCAAGTATTTTCCAAACTAAGTTTAAGAACTTTGTTTTAAAGATTTCATAAAATAAAATAACAAAAAACTGTTGGTAAATTCTAACAAAAATTACCCAAAACTCGTTTCTTAAATTTAAACTAATAATAATAATAATAATAATAATCAGAGCAGACCAAAGAGAATGATAAAACATAGAAAATCGATGTACTTTAATATCGTTGATCGAGCGAGTTTAAGGAAGCAAAAAGAAGCAATAGTATAAAAGAAACCCTAGCGAGTGAGCAAAAATTGGGGGGATGAAATAAGAAACATACCTTGTTGGAGGTCAGATCGTGGTTTTGATGTCGGATTCTTGTAGAGACAGAGACAGAGGGCTTTTGTTTCGGCAGAGTTGAGGAGGAAATTGGGTGTGTGTGAGTGAGCAAGTACACAGTATTCGCTATTTCTATTTCTATTTCATACTACTGACTACACTGCACGAATTAACTTTATAACTATAAGAGACATAAAATACGCATATTCGTATGTGTACCAGGATACTCCCAAAATTATACTTCAGCCCCAACTTTTGTGTGTGTCGTGTCATTCACCAATACAATAATTCTACAAACACATCAAATTTCACTTTTTTGCCACAATATTTAGGGTGGTAAAACTTGTGATTACTTCAACAATACTTTCATATGGGACTACCACTAATATAACTTTTATTATATTGTGATATGATATCAATCAAAATTTGTTACTAATATAACTTCTACCCTTAATGGTTAAATAAGAGATTTGAGGTTCAATTTTCGTCAACATTAAAAATTAATTGTTGTCTTGGTCTGATGCTAAAAAGCACAATCATCAGAAGCGGACGCCACAGGTTGAAACTCTATAAATAAATAAATAAACTAATTTTGAAACAAATTCTGAAATTTGTTATGTAACTAAACTTATTGATCAACCTATTGAAAAAATTTGCTAAATAATGTTATTTTATAACTAAACTTATTGACCGACCTATTGGAAAATTTGCTAAATAATGTTATTTTAATAATAACTATGCCATAAGAGAGTTTTTAAATCATGTTATGAAAGCATCATGTTTTTGAAACACAATTTTTACACCTAAGTAAAATCTAGCCTTTAAAAAAAAAACAAACAAAACAAAACAAGATTCCCAAATAACTTCAAATCAGTATCAATTTAAATAATAATAAGGATAAGTATTTGACAAATGACAATAATATATTTATTTTTAAAGAAAAATAAATATTTTACAAAACCACGCAAGTAGATTATTTTACTAAATCTAAATGTGAATATATTGTTATATCATTTATATATATATATATATTTATATATATAATTCTATAGTTGGCAATGAGGATATTCAAACCTTGATGGAATGAGATTTTAAATAATGTATCACTATGGACATTAATAGATTCATAAAATTCATATAGTAGTAAATCTTTGCCGTGAAATACTGAATCTCTATGTTGTGTCCATTTTATCATCTCGCCATGCGTTGAGCTTTGATTTGGAAATTTGTTGTAGTTGAGTTTTTTTTTTTGTTGTTGTTGTTGTTGTTGTTGTTACCATTCAAAGGGAGATAAACAAAAGTCACAAAAGAGCTGGATTGTACCAGCAATAGTTCATTGGCATTTGAGTTGCCAATTTAACTACTGACCATACAAGTTTAACCATCAAGTGGGGCACTAAGAACATATTGCAGCTAAGTCCATTTTGGTTCAAATAATTGAGATCAACTATTCTAGTATGATGAAGCCAATCTGAGGTCTTTCTATTCCTAAAGACTTGGACTAATTTTCTGCTAGCTCCTAGAAACAAAACTTGCTGGTAACCATGGTTCTTTGCTCTGATCCCAGCTTCTACCACAGCATCCAGCATTACTCCACAAGTTGTCTTGGCTGCACTACTAGTTACACTATAGAAAATACTATCTCCCTGCATATTGATAGCTTCATAGGCAGAAGACCATCTCTTTGGCTTCCTGCTTCTAGCTCCTGCTATTTTAATGATCAACTGCCACTGCCCTGATGGTGGATGTTGGTCTGCATTGGTCCTTCTTGGCTGGTTGATGTGTCTTGGATGTTTAAAGAAAGCTTCCTTGTACCTGCAAGCCATAGATTGAGCTATTAAAATTACATTTATAGGATTAGATTTTTTTTTTTTTTTGGTCAAGAAAAGATTTCAATAAAACTAAACCAGCAACTCAGTCTCAGGGCAAAGCCTGTTTACATACACCCCATTGAGATCATCCTCATAAACAGCAAGTACATCCAAAGGAGGATTGTCGAAAATAGCAAAATCTAAAATATTACTCGACCCCATTCTGGCCAGCTTATCTGCACATCGATTCGCTTCGCGGTAGCAGTGCCTAATCCGAACCTGTGAGAAGTTGGATATCAATTGTCTGCAATCATCCAAGATGGGAGACACTATATTGTTTACATAGTTAGAATTGAGCAGCACATCAGTTATAGCCTTAGCGTCTAATTCAATCTCAACATAACTAGCATTACAGCTACAGCACATGAGGAGCCCATCCCTTAGACCCCACATCTCAGCAACAAAACTATTTTTAATCCCTATTTTCCTGGCAAATCCCCTTATCCAAAGGCCCTACTCATCCCTCAAAACTCCACCACAACCAGCTATCCCCGGGTTCTCAATGGCAGACCCATTAGTATTCATTTTTATCCATCCACTTTGTGGTTTTTCCCATTTGATAGGCCTTAGAGATAGGCGGGGTACACTCTTAGGCGAGTAGGCATAGAAAAAAAACTCCACTGCTTGCTTCTTTATATCCCTTGCCAGAGCTGGGTTAGGACTTTTCCCACTGAATACAAAATTGTTTCGACTTTTCCAAATGGTCCATATTGCAAACAGGAAGATCACACTCCAAGGAGGCTTACCAGCGCTGTGTGTATCTGTTGCTTGCCCATTACATTGCAACCAGTCATGAAGATTTCCAGACCAAAAGCATGGATCCGTCCATAATATACCTAGGTGATTCCAAATCGGTTTGATCTTCTCACAATCTCGTAAAGCATGAATGACCGACTCAGCCCCTCTGTTGCATAGCGGGCATTTTGCATCCTTCATCAGCCCCCTTTTTCGAAGACAATCCCAGACACCAATGCTATTATGAGCGCACATCCAAACAAAAGTTTGAATTCTTGGCAAAATATCCAACTTCCAAATCCAATTGACCGAAAAGCTAAGCTTCAAGTCATCCCCCATAGCCATCTTATACGCACTTTTTAAATCAAAATTCCCTTGGGGAGATTCTACCCACGCCAGTCTGTCTTCTCCTACTGCTGCCAAGGCCAAAGGGGTAGCTTGAATCATGAGCTTCACATTTTGGGGTAAATCAAAGTCTAAACATCTCCAATCCCACATATTATCCTTAAAGATATCTCGAATCTTCATATTCGAATCTTCCCATGAAAGAGGGTCTGTCACCAAACTTTGCAAAACCCCATGATTTGCCCAATAATCATACCAGAAGCTAAGATTACTACTCCTTCCAACTGTCCACTTAACACCTCTGTTGAAAACTTCTTTGCCCTTTTTCATAGCAGACCACGTTTGGGAGCATGGAAGCTTATTTTGATTTCTTGAAGCTAACCTTGGGCTTGAACAATACTTGGATTTTAACACACGTGCCCAAAGAGAGTCTTTTTCTGTATGAAAGCGCCAATTTAACTTCGCTAAAAGGGCTGTGTTTCTGCCCTTAGCTGCTTGTAAACCCAATCCTCCTTTCGAGGTGCCCCATAAGAAATTCCTATAGACCCAATCCATTCCCTCAAGAATTCTCGTAGGAAGATAAGCATTGCATCACGTATGATGGAATGGTCGATGAAGAAGCCTGAATAAGAACAGCCCTGCCTACTAGAGATAGTAAATTAGCCTTCCAACCCGCAAGCTTTTGCTTTACTCTATCCAATATGAAGTTGAAGTCTTGTGTGGAAGAGCCAGGGTGCTTAATAGGAATACCAAGGTACTTCCCTAACCCCTGAGTAGAAGAAAACCCGAGAACATCACTAAGCTCCTCCCTTGTGCCTTCATCCACATTCGGGGAAAAATAAAATTTGGACTTTGCTTCTCTTACTGTTTGGCCTAAAACTTCACAAAATTCATTAAGGACCTCTCTAATGGTGGAGCAATTCAGGTGATCAGCCCTTGCAAAGAGAACTAGATCATCAGCAAACATTAAGTGAGAGAAAGCCGGCCCACTTTGAGATGCTTTAACTGGATTCCATAGTTTGTTGCTGCATTTCTCTTCTATGAGCTGCCCAAGATACTCAATACAAAGAATAAAGAGATAGGGAGAAAGGGGTCCCCTTGTCTAATTCCCCTAGATGGAAGAATTGGTTCTAAAGGTGCACCATTTAAGAGAATGGAAGTGGAAACAGAAGTAACACAACTCATGATAAGGTCTATGAGATTTCCAAGAATATTAATTCTTAGCAACATATTTATGATGAAAGCCCACTCAAGCTTGTCGTAGGCTTTTTCCAAATCTAACTTAATGGCCATATAGCCCACCCTACCCTTCTTTTTACTGATGAAGTGGATAAGCTCCTGCACTATGATAGCGTTGTCTATGCCCTTCCGCCCTGGCATAAAAGCCGTCTGAAGAGGTGAAATAAGTTTCTCCAAATACGGTCGGAGTCTTGCTACTATTATTTTTGTAACCACCTTATAAATTGTGTTACACAAACTAATAGGCTGATAGTTCCCAATAGTCTCAGGACTCTGAATTTTTGGAATAAAAGCGATATGGGTCAGATTTAGATACTCCGGAACTTTCTTCTTCATGAAAATACTTTTAACTTCCCTCACTATCGAATCACCCACCATTGGTCAAAAACTTTGGAAGAACCCTGCATGCAACCCATCCGGACCCGGAGCCCTATAGGCTTTTAGCGACCAAAGGGCTAATCTGATCTCCTCCACTATCACCTGTCCTCCAATGCTCTCTTTTTCCTCTTCATTTAGCGGGCCTTGCCATTGAGAAATCGCTGGCATTTCTCTTGACGAAGCTATCAGCGAAGAAGTATAAATGTCCCCAAAACCCTTCCTGATAAAGTCCGCAATTTCCTTCTCCTCTTGGATCCATTCCCCAACAGAGTTTTTAATTGCTAAGATTTGGTTTCTTTTCCTTCTGACCAATGTTGACACATGATAGAAAGTTGTATTCCGATCTCCCTGAAGCATCCAAGACTTTAACATCCAGAGATCCTCTTCTTGCCCCAGGATCACATCCAGCTCCCGAAGAAGCTTATTTTCAAGGTTAATAAGATAGGTCGAAGGTCTGATGGAGTTTGCACGCTGAATTCCATTGAGCCGGGCCATAATAATCTTTTTCTTAATAAAAATGTTACCAAAATTATTCCTATTCCATAGCGAAGCGTCCTTCTGAAATTTCTCAATGGCACTGCTGAAAAGAGGGGCTTGATTCCAAACATTTGCTACTACCCCAGCAAAGGTCGGATCAGAAAGCCAACACTTTTGGAATTTGAAGAGCTTAACTCGACAAGATTGAGCTTTAGGCTGCATCTCTAAGAGGACGGGACAATGGTCCGAGTGACATCTAGTAAGATGGGTTACTCTCGCATCCGAATAGAGTAGGCACCAGTTGGGATTAACAAAAAATCTGTCTATTCTCTCTTATATAAGCCCCTGAATATCTCTTCGATTGGTCCATGTGTATCTTGGACCCGAAAAACCCAAATCCACCATGTTGCATTTATCTAAACATTCTTTTAAAAGAAGGGATCTATTGATACTAACAGGTCTGCCTCTAAACTTATCCTCATTTACAAGGGGTTCATTGAAATCACCCGCTATAATCCAAGGTAAATTGTGCACATCTGTAACTTGTGACAAATTATTCCATAATATGTGCCTTTCGGCACTCCTAGGACTAGCATAAACAGCAGAGAGAAGCCATGTAAAGGCAGAGTTACATACCTTAATGGAGACATGAATTTCTTGCTCTATTTTTGTAAGTGGAGCTACCTCCACCTTATCAGAGTTCCATAGCACCCAAAGGCCACCAACGTAACCAATTGTATCATTATGGATTGCTCCATCAAAAGGAAGCTTCTCAGTAATCTTTGCCACCCTGTCTCCACCAATCTTAGTCTCCATAACTATGAGAACCGTCGAACCATGGTTGCGTACCAGATCCCTAACATGCTTTTGAAAAGAGGGCTTCAGAGCACCTCTGCAGTTCCAAATGATAATATTCATTATTAAAGAAAGATAAGGGGTGGGGTACTCATCAACTGGAAGTGTTGACTTCACCTCCTCCCATAAGATCCATCCTATCTTTCTCATCAACTCCGCCGTTTGACCTCTCCCCGGAATCAGGATCAGACTGTGTTGCCAAAATCTCATCTTCACTTTCGTGGGTTTGAGCATTAGTACCAGCTTTATTATGGGTTTGTTCCCTATGATGCGTGATGCTATCGGTCTGTTCCCCAGCATACACTTCTCCAATAAAACTTCGCTCGGTCCTACCATGCAAGGATGAAGCGCTCTGGCACTCGCCGCCGTCCATGGAGAAGCAAACTTCCACACCTTTCTCAACCTGTCGCTAAATCACTTTGCCCGAATTACCGTGCTTGCCACTTCCAGCCTCTTCACCACCATGCCCTCCAAAAATATAGCCCACTTCTTGCCAAGACCCGGTTGCGAGCTGAAGCTCCACAGGAATTCTCTGATCTAGTTTATCAACTCCATGGGTAACAGCACCTTGGATTTTTAGTGATGAGGAAGGGGCGGCCTTATCAGATGTTGTCTTAATGGAATCTTTGTAAACCCTGTTACGTCCAGTTACGTTTTTGCCCTTACTAACCGGATTAACCTTAGTCTTCAGCGGGCCTTGTTTTTTAATCGGGTATGTTTGGGCTTTTGTATTTGGCCTGAACCAAAAGCACTCAAATCCAGAGGAGTGCTTCCTTTCTTTATATTTTGCACCACTTCAGAAAGTTTGAGGCCCGTTGGAGCTCTCAAAGGTGATAATTTCCTCTTACCTTCTCTTGAGCTGTCAGTGAAGGGAATAGTCCTTCCCACATCAGCCTTTAATCTTGTCTCATTCCCCACATCCTCACGATCCTGCAATTTGTTGTCATATGTCTTATTAGACTCACCTCCACTACCTCTGCTAAATTTTGTCCCTTGCTTCCTACGCGCAACCACCACCCACGGACCATATGCATCCTCTTGTGTAACCAAAGTGGACCCCCTTACCTTGTCAAAGCTCCTAGCTTCATGCGAGATGCATGTTTGTGTAGTCTGTACTGCCTCCGGTCCATTTCCCTCCTCCTTGTCCATGCTATCACCCCGAACTAAGTACGGACAGTTTTCCCACTGGTGACCAATACGACCACATGAAAAATAGAGTTTATGAATTCCTTCATAACTCACAGGTTGCTCCAACCTCCCAATCTTGATCGCCGTGGTAAGCGGCTTTTCAACGTCTATTTGGACACACAACCGTGCAAATCTACCCATTGTTTCCGTTATCGTGTGAGTATCTACTCTTAATACATTACCTATGGCCTTACCTATTTGGCGCAGTGCTTCGGCATTGTAGTATTCAATGGGGAGTTCATAGAGTCTCACCCATACCACAACTGATGAGACGTTGGCAGTCAAAGGTTTGAAGTTAGGCTCCCATGGCCTAATAGATAAGAAATGCTCCCCCACGAACCAAGGTCCTTTTTGCAGCACCGCTTCAAAACCTTCCTTTAAGGAGAACCGAATGAGAAAGAAATCGTGACCCAATGGTACACAATCTAGGCGACCCGCCGGTTTCCACAGAGAATGGATTTTTGAGTGTAAGAAGCTAAAACCCACTATTCTGCCATAGACTTTACAATGAGAGCCTTCGACCAAAGATTTCAAATTTCCTGCTTAAACTCCTTTGTGAACTTAACTTCTGCTAGACCTTGCCTGAGAGGTTCTACTTCATCTTCGAATTCCACATCAACATCCATACTCTCCGTAAAGTTGAAAGCCTAGGTATAAGCTCCAGGGATTTCGCCCACCAGTTTATCCTTAAAGGATAATGGTGGTGTACGGAAGGTGAAAGCCTTGCTCGCCTCCAAAGATCTCGAGCCCGACCCTTGTTCCTCCATGAACCCAGCATGCCTTACATCCTTCACTTTCTTATTGCTCCTTGCGAGCTCCGCTTCCTCCTCCCTCAACAGCCCCGAGGCTGTTTGAGGTGCCATTTCAAAAGACGTAGGCAAAATCACAGTTTGCAAACACTGTACGGAGAGAATTTTCTCTCTCCTCAAAAGACCTCCACACTACCTTTTTATTATTTTAGGATTAGATGTTAGTCCTTCATAAATCACCCTGTTCCTATGAGGCCAAATAGTCCACAGGGTTGTGAATATGGCTTGTAAGTAAGCCATTGATGTTGTTTCTCTAGTTTTGAACTTGATGAGTAAGTAAGCTAGCCATTGCTGGACACTTGTGTTGCTAAAATCAGTGGAATGGATGGCCAAGGTTGAGCCATGCCAGCAAACTCTAGAGAATGGACAGAGCAAAAAAAGGTGTGTTGAAGATTCTTCTTCAGAGTTGCAAATGGGGCACATTTTCTAATTTGTTATACCTCTATTACTTAAATTCAGAAGGGTAGGAAGTCTGTCCTGAGTGAGTTTCCAAATGAAAGTGTTAATTTTCAAAGGAACTTTAACTCCCCAAATCAGATTCCACACTCCTTCCTGTTGATGAGCAATCCTAGGAGGAGAGGAGTCAGTCATCAGCATCTCATAAGCATTTTTAACTTTATAGTCACCATCACTCGAAAACTTCCATAGGAGTTCATCTTGCACAGAACTTGTTTTGGATAAAGGACTCTACAAAATTTCAGTGCTCAAGGGGAAAGGATACACTGCTCGAACCAGATCAGCTCTCCATGATGTGGATTTTTGGTCAATCAGATGTCCTACTATGCCAGTGGGTAGACTAGGGTGATCCAAATTCAAGTGAGGGCTAGAAAACCAGTTTTGATGATTAAGAGGAACAGTAAAACCATTTCCTAATCTCCATTTCCCTTCTCTCAGCTTGGGGTTATCCTGTTTAATGATGTTCTTCCAAAACCAAGAATGATGAGGTTTGGGAGTACAATCTTGTAATGCACAATTAGGAAAATACTTAGCCTTGTAGGTTTTGGCTAGAAGAGAATTAGGATTTTGATTAATCCTCCAATATTGCTTTGCAAGCATGGCTTGGTTCATGAGGCTGAATTTCTTGAGACCAAGCCCTCCCTTCCTCTTAGATTGACAAATTCTCTCCCAATTAATCAGATGAAGCTTTTTCTCTCCTTGCTCATGTCCCCACTAAAAGGCTCGAACTATGGCATCCATCTTGTTGCATACCTGCTCAGGAACTCTAAAACATGAGAAAGTATATATGGGTAAGGATTGTAAGACAGAAGATATGAGAGTTGTTCTTCCTACTTGTGATAGCAACTTTGCTTTCCATCCTTGTAGTTTGGAGTTAAGTTTTTCAATCAAAAATTGAAAATCAGCCACTCTGTTACCCCTCAACTTGAAATTGATTCCAAGGTACTTGCTAGGATTTTGTATCAAATTAACTTTTAAGGTTCAAGCTAGTGCTTCCTGTTCTTCTATAGGCATATTTGGAAAGCAATATAAGTCAGATTTGGACAAGTTGATGCATCGCCCCTAAACTGTACAGTACCATTCAAGAATCTTCTGCAAGGTGTCTAAAGAGTGATCATCTTTCTTGAAAAAGAGGAGGGAATCATCTGTAAAAATAAGGTGGGTAAAGGAAATGCCACTCCTTCCAACCTTCACACCTTTCAATTTTTGGAACTCTCATCTTGTGTTAAAGAGATGGATAGGATATCTGCATATAATAGGAACAAATATGGGATAAAGGGTCCCCTTGTCTCAAACCCTGTGATGGGGTGAAGGACTTCGTCAAGTTCCCATTTATTAACAAACTATTAACAAAGTGTAGTGCACTAAGGTAACACATTCCATTATCCACTTTATCCATTTAGAATCAAACTTCATAACAGTGAGGACTGCTTTAAAAAAAATTCCATCTAACTCTATCATAAGCTTTGCTCATATCTATCTTCAAAGCCCTAAAGCCGTATTTTTTCCCCCTTTTTCTCCTAAGGGCATCAAGGATTTCATGAGCTAGGAGTATATTGTCAGAAATGTTTCTTCCCTGTATGAAGGCATTTTGATAAGGTGTAATGAGATTGTTGTTAGGGACATATTTGATGTAATTGGCTAATTCTTTGACAAAACGCACTTTACTTGTAATTGGGTAGATCTAGGATGGGCTTAGTACTTCAAGAAACAAATGTTCAAGTTTAGTATTAAAGTCATGCAAGTCTGACCAAGAAACAAGTGAAGAAGTGTTGTTCATTAAATTTCAATGTCTCGACAGAAGCCTTTCTATCGAGGATTAATGTTGAAGCACGACAGAAGCTATATCTATCGAGAATTACGAAATTAGAATTTCCAAATCTGATTTCACGCACATCCATGAATATTTGTGTAGGGTTTCATTTCTCACAACCCTAGACATATATAAGGATTATTTTAAGGGCCGTCTCAAGTGAAGCAAAGTGATAATACATGCATATTATGACTGGAGAAAATTTACCCTAGTTCATCATATTCTCTCTAGAAGCTACTGCATCTTTGCGCCAAGGTTTTTGTAACCAAGGAGCTTCTTGATCTTCATTGTTGGATGAACTGAAGAACTTTGCAGCTAACATCTTCCTCAAGTTGGTGTGTTAGTCACGTACTGGGATCCATACATCATTGGTTAGTCACGTACTGGATTCGTGCATTGAAAGGAGAGATTTTCGCTACATCACAAGTCCAATTGGTTATTGGGGTAAGGGTTCAACTGTAGGTTGGTATTAGGTACTGAGATTTCTTTTACTTGTAACCGCTTGTTTTAATAATAGTGGATTCTTGGGAGTGGTGACCTTAAATTCACCCGGTGGAGTTTTGCGTCGGTAGTTTTCCCCATTCGTAAAAAAATCACCTGTGTCAAATTTATTTTCCGTTGCATTTAACTTAGTTGGTGATTTGTTTGTGCTACCACGCTTATTGCATATAATTGAATCTAATTAATTCACTTGGATAATTAATTGATTAATTTACCAAATGGGATCAATACATTTTTGGCCTATCAAGTGGTATCAGAACGGGCACACTCTGATTAGGTTTAATCTTTGCTATGTGATCCATTGACCCCTATTTGTCATGGATAGAGGAAGATCTCTTATTATACCTTATTTATTTAATGGCATTAACTATGCATACTGGAAAGTACACATGAGAGCTTTCTTGCAGTCTTTAAATGAGAAGGTGTGGCAAGCTATGGAGATTGGCAGGATTAAGCCAAAGGAAGCATCGGCTGATTGGGATGAGGCCAAGATCAAAGCAGCAAACTTCAACTGTAGAGCATTGAATGCCTATTCAGTGCGATCACCAATGAGGAGTTTAAGAAGATATCCTCGATAGAAACTGCAAAGGAAGCATGGATTATCCTCTAGACAACCTATGAAGGGACTAAGGCTGTCAAGGATTCAAAGCTCCAAAAGCTCACTACTAGCTTTGAGGAGATAAAAATTGAGGAGGATGAATCATTTGATGAGTTCTATGCCAAGCCAAAGGACATAGTTAACTTAGCCTTTAATCTTGGGAAAACCATTCTTGAACCCAAGATTGTAAGAAAGGTGCTAAGGTCTCTGCCTAAGAGATTTCATGCCAAGATCACTGCCATTGAAGAATCAAAGGATATGGACTCTATTCCTTTGACGGAGCTAGTTGGCAACTTGCAAACCTATGAATTGGATTTGATTAGAATCGGGAAAGGAAGCAAAAGCAAGAGCATGGCACTGAAGGCCAAAAGTAATGAGACTGATGAGTCTTCTGATGATGAAAATTCCAAGATGAAATCCTACATCACTAGGCAGTTCAAAAAGTTCATGAAGAATGCCAATGCGAAAGGATTTGATAAGGACCGTAAGCAATCCAGTTCTTCTTATTTCAAGAGTTAAGACAGAGGAAAGAAGGATGCTAAGGATGGCAGTCAATACACTATTCCCTCCGGGCCAAAGTGCTTTGGATGTCAAGGTTTTGGACACATGAAACAAGAATGTCCAACATGAAACAAGTGCTTTGCTACTACCTTGAGTGACACCGAGCTTGAGATTGAGTCAGATGACAGTGATGACGAGGGAATTTTAAATGCCTTTATTGCAACGGTTGATCCTATTGAAGGGGTTACAGAAACAGTAGATGATGAAGAGGAATTGGTGGATTCTATGTTTGAGAAAATGGATGATCAAGATGACATCCATACAGCCTATGCAAAATTGTACAAGGTTTCTGAAAAGCATGAGAAACTGTATAAGCTGGCCACCAAGAAGCTGAGTGATATTGAGCTAGATCGAGAGGAACTCTTTACCAAGGTTGATGAAGCCAATCAAACCATTGGAGCACTGCAGTTTGAAAATAACTTCCTTGCTGAAAGGACAAAGAAGCTTGAAGCAGAACTGTTCCAGGTCAGAACTCAATTGGAGAGGACTTCCAGTGCAAAGCTCAATGAGATGCTAAGCTTTCAGAAAGCTACTTTTGATAAAATCGGTTTGGGATATGATTTCTCTTCTTCTAATATTGCCTCATCTAGTACAATTGTATTTGTCTCATCTACTGATAATGATAATTCTAAGAATGATGAAGCTAAAACTCAAATAGCTAGTGAGAACTTAGATAAAGACAAATCTATTTTAGGAGCACCCCCTAAGGTTGAAAAGAAAGAGGCTAGAAACCCTAGGACAAAAAGGGAAAACAACAAAAAGTCTCAACAAAAGAAGCCGCATTTCTGTCATCACTGTGGAGTTTCAGGGCATACTCGTCCAAATTGCTACAAGTGGTTAGCCACTCAACAAAGCAATAGTATGCTCTCGTCTGGAAACCAGAATCAATTTCCATCCTCTTTTGCTCCTCTTGGAGATCTTCTCAATGCCCTCATGTTCCTTTCGAACTTGAATGGTTTCAACTCTTCCCCCTCACCTTCGGATCAAAGGTTCGCTCAAAGGAAAGGTTCTTCCAAGGTATGGAAGGAAAAAGGCTCAAAGTGATTTAATCACTTTTTTTTTTCTCTCTCTCTCTCTCCTCTTGGTTATGCATTACTTGTTTATTTTTCTTTCTTGTTTTTGAGTTAGTCTAGTTTTGTGCTTTGTTTTGTTTAACATGTTTTTGTTTGTTTGTTTTCAATTTTGCTTTGTTTTGTTTTTCATAAAAATCAAAAAATAAAAATTGAAAAATAAAAAAAATACAAAAACAATGTGTGTTTGTGTATATTGGTACTTGTGTACCTTGGATGTCTATTGAAACAAAGTTTTCTAAATTTTGTATCTCTTGTAGCTTAGATGAGCATCTCAATGCACAACTAAGCAAGTGAGCTTTGTGGCTCGTGTTAGTAATGAGTACAATTAAGTGATCTTTTATACTTAACACTCATATCACTCTTTTTGACGGGAAGGACTAAAAAATCCTAAGAGAAAGGCATAAATAACCATCTCACCACTAAAGCTCACCAATCATGAATAAAATCTGTGTGCTTCGGCATAGCAAAATTGTGATGTTTAAGCTTACATAATTGGGTATTTCTTCTCTCTCTCTCTCTCTTATATGCCCATGCATGATATGTTCAAAAAGAAAAATATGCAAAGAAAATCAAAAGCAAAAAGAATCAAAATGCTTTTAAATATGGTTGCAAGCATGTTTCTAGGAGATGTGGGAGTTATAGGATGTACCTCGAAGGTGATAGTCCCTATCAAGCAGTTATGATTGTGTGTGAGTGTATTTGATTTTCTCATATCTCAAATTGTCATAATATGAGACACTTATGTACTCTTGCTATGTTTTCACACACAACACGCAAATTCTTTGCTACTTTGATACATGTGCAGGTACAATGTGATTTGGCCATCACAAGGAATACATGTGTTAATATATGCTTACTAAACTGTCTTAACTTGTTTTTGAAATATAAAATTGGTTAGACTTGTTTAGTGTGTGTGTGTGTGTGTGTGTGTGTGTGTGTGTTTTGGATCTCGAATGCTTTGCATATATGTTGAGAGATGTTTTGAGAGCTTAATATGTTGATTGGATCTATGTTTGAGTAGCTTGCTTGTTGCATTCATCTCTTTGTGTTTTTCCTCCTTGAAAAATTCATTTTCTTCAAGCTTGAGAGCTTCTCAACAGATCCTCGACAAATTCTCTTCTATTGAGCCCCTCCTTCTTCTTGTCTCGACAAATCTTATCACAATTTCGATCCATCGAGGTTTCTGGGTTTCTTCTCGATAGATGCTCGACAGCTTCTTCGATCCATCGAGCAACTTTTTGTCTGGCCGATAGATTCTCAACAGCTTCTCGATCTATCGAGGTATTTTTGCCATCAATAGATTCCCGACAGCACCTCGACAGATTCATTTTTGTCGAGATTTAGTGCTCGACAGATCTCAATCCATCGAGCTGTGATTTCTATTTAAGGTCAGAGCGCGAATCAAATTTCATTTCTTCTTCTCTCTCTCGACAGAAAACCTTTTTCTCTCGCCCCAAACACTTCTCTCTCACTCAAAACCTTCTACCCTTGTGCTTTTCGGCCTATATCAAGATCAAAACACTTGGTAAGTGTTCTAATCTTCTCTCTTTTCATGCATTCATGCATTTTAGACCAGGTTTTAGGGTTTTTCAAAATTTTTGGGGTTTTTGAGTTTTTCCTGAAATTTTTGGGTTGGGCTTTGTGAAATTGTCATTATATGCTCATGCATTGCATTCTCATTGCATTTTAACAATGTTTCATGCATTTAGATGTGTGCTTGATTATTGGAATGTGTGTTGGTAGGTTTGGATTGGGTTTTACCCATGATGCAAGTTATATTTTACACGTCACATGTTCATGCATATTTCATGCATACGTATCCTTTCATTTCTCTATTTCTAGTTGTGATGTGTTTCTCTCTCTCTCTCGGATAGACTACGCATGACACCTAATCGCAAATCCACTCCGGCTCAAAACCCTCTTGGTTCCGAGTCTTCTTCTTCAGATCCTCACGTTCCCCCTCTTCACGTTCAGTTCCGTGATGGGAAGGCCTAATAGGACTTCCTTGAGAACTTTTAGAAACATGGCGTTCATCCGAAGTGCCATGTTATTCTATCGGACTTTTCTGACACTCCTCTCCCTGCAGTCATTCGGACTCGGGGCTGGGAATCTCTTTGTGAGAGACCCTTAAGGTGTCCTATCATGTTTATACAGGAGTTTTACTCCAATATACATGGTATCGATACCTCTGTACCTCGGTACGACATTTCAAGGTACACGTATCGTAGTTACCCTGGATCTTATATTCGAGGTACTACATGTTCCGAGGGTAGCGCATCCTAACTATCCCGGTTGTGATCGTCTTTAGATTATGTCCAGAGACGAGCTTCTATCTCATTTTTGTGAGACGCCTTCCACATGGGGTGGGAAGCAAAACACCCTATGCTCGAGCTTTGCAAAAGGTCCGAGATTCATTAACATGGTAATGGCTTTTGTTCTTCCTCCACTGTCTCACTATAACTCTATCACAAAGCCTCATGCCCATTTTCTTTTGTCCCTTTTAGAGGATCTTTCTATTGACTTTCCCTCTCATTTTATCACTTCTATCATTGATGTCTATCAGGATATGGCGACCTGTGATAAACTCATCTTTCCTTCGGTTATCACGCAGATCCTTCACCATTTTCCATCCATATTCCTGATTCTCCTTATTATACCACCATGGGTGCCATCGACGCCAGTTCTGTTCGACGGAGTAAGGCTCAGCTTCGACCGAAGTGGCCACGTGTGGGGTCTACCGGTCCTGCTGCTTCTGCTGTTCCTTCCACCTCTGCTCCTTATTCCTCGGCTGGTGATGTGACCCTGGAGGCTATCATGGCTCAGCTTCAGTGCATGGATGCTCGCCTTGACACTCTCACTGATGAGTTGTGTCAGGTGAACACCCGTGTCGGTCGTATAACACAACGACAGGCTCGCTTTGGTGGTTTCGCCGTTTCTCCATCTCCTTCTCTAGAGGCTTCGGCAGATGAGGATAAGGATGCTAGCTCTTCCAGTGATGATGAGATGATGACTTCTCAGTGACTCACCCTTTGTCATTCGTGACAAAAAGGGAGAGTAGTTTTAGGATGAGAGTAGTCTTGTACTTAGGGGGAGAGTTAGTATAGGTCTTTTTTTTTGTTAGGGGGAATGTCTATACATTTTTTTAGGAATGTAGTGAGGATTTTATGTACTTTTCTTTTCTTTCTTTTTTAGTTACATTATCCTCTTGTACCCCGGTCTTGTGACCATTCATTTATCACATACATTGTACTTATCTTTTGATATATATGATGATGTATGTTTCTTCACCTATCTCTCCACGTGTTGTTTCTTTTCTATCTTTATACACATGTTTCTTTATGTATGCAATCTTTATTTCTGTTTCACACTAAGAAGCCTTGATGAGTTTTGTTTAAAGTGTTTCAGAAAGACAGGTTGTGAAAATCTATCATGCCATGAACTCTCTTTTTGCAAAGTTTTTCAAGAGTTTGTGTTAGGGTTAGATTTGTTTTGTAATTCAACAAGTGATTATGAGTTTAGTGATTTAAGACGTCTCTCATGATTCATTTGTTTGTTATGGTTTTGTCACGGATTGCCAAAGTGGGAGATTGTTAGGGACATATTTGATGTAATTGGCTAATCTTTTGACAAAACACACTTTACTTGTAATTGGGTAGATCTAGGATGGGCTTACTACTTCAAGAAACAAATGTTCAAGTTTAGTATTGAAGCCATGCAAGATCTAAGGTCTCTACTTGAGAGATTTCATGCCAAGATCACTGCCATTAAAGAATCAAAGGATATTGACTCTATTCCTTTGACAGAGCTAGTTGGCAACTTGCAAACCTATGAATTGGGTTTGACAAGAATTGGGAAAGGAAGCAAATGTAAGAGCATGCCATTGAAAGCCAAAAGCAATGAGACAGATGAGTCTTCTGACGATGAAGATTCCAAGATGAAGTCCTACATGACTAGGCAATTCAAGAAGTTCATGAAGAATGCCAATGCGAAAGGATTTGATAAGGATCGTAAGCAATCCAGTTCTTCTCAATTCAAAAGCCAAGACAGGGAAAATAAGGAGCTTAAGGATGGCGGTCAGTACACTATTCCCTTCGGACCAAAGTGCTTCAGATGTCAAGGTTTTGGACACATGAAACAAGAATGTCCAACATATCTCAAGACAATTGGGAAAAGCAAGGCTCTTGTTGTTACCTTGAGTGACACCGAGCCTGAGATTAAGTCAGATGACAGTGATGACAAGGGAATCTTGAGTGTTTTCATTGCTATAGTTGATCCTACTAAAGGGGTTACAGAAACAAAAGATGAAGAAGAGGACTTGGTGGTATCTAAATTTGAGAAAATGGATGAACAAGATGTTAGGATTAATTCCCTTAAATCCTATTGTATAATGCTATGTATGATATTATGTATGACATTATGTATGACTTAATATTGTGATTAATAAAGTTGTTTCATTTTTATCTAAAATAATGATAACATGAATATTCGGACATTATCATATAGTCCATGAGATGCATAGTATGTGATTTATGTGAAAAATCACAGAAGATATAAATCACAAGTTCTTTGTAAACTCAGAATTGTAGTTCGTAGTCAGTGATGAAATTGGGCGTTTCATCTGTGAAGACTATAACATATCAACTAAGATGATTTGTCTTGATCATAGAAGTGGAGACTTCTAGTTGATATGTTGATATGTTTTAAGAGTTAAGACATATTGAACAGGACCGCTGTGAGATTTATTATTCTCCTAACGACTGTCAAATGAATAATAAATCTCACGACTTCTGTTTGCATGAAATCTTAATCCGGAGAGAATAATGGACCTAATCATGAAGTGTAGGTTGCTTTGATATATCAGGAGTGAGATCTAAAGTAATGGTCAAAACCTCAGTATGTAGGGCAGCCACATTTAGTGTTGATGGAACATATATTTTCAAGATGGAATTCATAGTCTCTTAACAGAGATACAAAATATTCCCTTGAGATAAGTTTAATGGGTTTGTTATTCAGAATGTTAGGCCTAACTACTTTAGTAAATAGTTACTTAAGTATATATTTATGAAATTGGATTTCATAAACATATGATGAATAACTTAAAGGATTAAACCGGGTACTCAAGGATTAAGATGTAGTAATCCACAAAGTGGTAGTCTATATTCATGACTTTGTGTCACTACAAATATTTTATGAATGAGTTGCATGTACAATAAAGTCTTGGGATATAATTTATTAATGAGGCCTAGAGTGCAATTATATTTATATAGTGGTATTAAATATAATTAATAGTAACTTTGGACTTGTCAAGAGTTGACAGAAAAACCCAATGCCCATTGGAGCTAGTGTCTTATTTGTTCCCTTTTGGTCCCACTCCAAGTCACATACTAAAACCCAATTAAATAATCAGTTATAAGGAGAGAAACATACAGAATTTTGAAAAGGACATGAAATGATTTGTATGTGAGTGTTGGAGACTCTTTCATTCTCTCTTGAACATACACATATAATTGATTGAGAGACCACACTTCTTGGGCATCAAATGGAATTGGAGTGAAGATTAAAAGTGTTTCCAAGTGCTTCTAATCTTTGGTTTTGAATTTCACCGCATCAAGGTACACTCTCTTATTCTTATATTCTGAAATTTACATAGTACATGTTATCAATTGCGAATGAAATAGATCCGTTAATTTTTCGCTGCGTATATTTTGTATGCAATACGAACATGTATTTACCATCAAATGGTATTAGAGGGGTATTTAATATCGAATTTGTATAACATGTTTTGTGATTTTTGGAATTAGAGATAATAGTTTCATGGTGTTAGAAAATTAAGCATTTAATTTCTGCATGGACATTGAAATTATTGTTTGATAAAAACTGATATTGATGTTATAATGTTGTTTAAATTTGAATTTAAGTATGTTAAATTGAATTTTAAGGCTATAGCATCAATGGAATTTAGTTTTGATATCAATCTCTGTCTATCATGTTCATATGATGGTTGTTTATTCATAAAAAACGGTTAAAAACTGCCCTTGAAAAATTTTGGAAATTCAAAAATTCACGAGGCTCGATTGATCGAGCAGCGATCGAGCAGCCAGAATGTTTCTCGATCAATTGAGATACACGTTCGATCGATCGAGAACTGGGAATTCAGAGGCTCGATCAATCGAGAAGCGATCGAGAATCGATCAAGAACCAGGAATTCAGAATTTTTCTAAGTGTTTTCTATGTATAAAGAGCAAGGCTATGTGTAATTGGTTTACGCATGATTTAATAATTAAAAACCTTCTTTTAAAACATCTAGTGGAAGAGAGATACAAGGGTTGGATCTCACGGCCTCCATTGTCGGTTCATAGTAGTGTGAAATATATACTTTGTCTTAGCTTTGAGCTTAGCATTCCATGCAGAGAGTATTTATTTCATGGTCCTACAAGATTGAATTTCTTGGTTTATAGTGGTTTGATCAAATACCTTGTCTTAGCTTCGAACTTTGCATTCCATGCAAAGGGTGATTTGTATCATGGTACTACAAAATAAGCCTGTTAAGGGGATGAAATGTGGCTACACATGATTCTAGACAATGATATACACTAGACTAGTTATTATAGTATCCTCTATGCTGGGTTTTACTATTATTATTTAGATGCCAAATGTATAACGGTATATTATTAGTGTTTGATAAGAGTTATCATGATAGCACTAATAATGAGAATAGTTCTCAATCAATCATAGTATTTACTATTTACTCTATGCTAAGGGATATTGAATATGGGATTGGGTTGTCATTGCATATATTATATTATGGTTTTATTAAGGTTCCATACTATATGTTTATATGCTAAATTGATAATGTCCAGTTTACTTATTATATTCATGTTTATTGTTTTCAGATTTGAACATGGCATCATTTAGCCCACTTGTTACTATTCTTAATCAAAACAAATTGATTGGATCTAACTATGTTGATTGGAAAAGAAATTTAGACATTGTTCTTACAGTTGAAGAGCACAAATATGTGCTTACTAAACCATGTCCTAGCTTTCCTTCATTAGATGCTCCTTCTGAGGAAAAACAACAATATGATCATTGGCAGAAATCTAATGAGATGACCAAGTGCTACATCCTAGCATCTATCTCAAATGTTCTACAGTATTAAATGCATGATGTAGAACTAGCTTCGGACATTATACTAAGTCTGAAGGAGATGTTTGGTGAGCAAGACCGTTCTGCAAGGCAAGAGACCATGAGGCAAATTTACAATACCAAAATGGTTGAAGGCGGTTCAATGAGGGAGCATTGTCTTACAATGATCTCTAATCTGAATACACTGGAAGTTTTAGATGCCGATATTGATGGAGAATCCCAAGTGGATATGATACTCCAGTCACTACCGGAATCATTCAAGGAATTCAGACTCAATTACAATATGAACAAAAAGATTTATTCATTATCTAAATTAATGAATGAATTGGTAGCGGCGGAAGGCATTCTTGGTACTTTTAATGTTGATGCTAATATGGCTAAAGTTTCTTCTTCTCAACCTAAGTCGAAAGGCAAGGGTAAGAAAAAGAAGAAGAAAGACTTCACCAAACAAGAGGATAAACAAATTGCCTTAGGGGTTGCCGACAAAGGAAAGAAGATCAAAGGAAAGTGTTTCCATTGTGGTGAGAAAGGACATTGGAAGAGGAATTGTCCAAAATTCAAAACTGCCAATAATAAGGGTATGAATAGTTCATTCCTCCTTGAAATATGTTTAGTACAAAATCCCACGGATTTGTGGTGTGTGGATTCAGGTTGTACTAATCATATCTGCAATTCTTTGTAGGGGTTCCAGGAGACTAGAAAGCTTAATAAAGGGGAATTGTTTCTTACTTTAGCTGATGGGAGCAGGATTCTAGTTGTAGCTGTTGGTGTTTTTAATTTATGTTTTGAGTCTAGAGTTTTAATATTGGAAGACTGTCTATATGTACCTAATGTTCGTAGGAATTTAATTTCTGCAACTTATTTGGGTAAACATGGATATTGCGTTATCCTTAAAGACAATGTTGTAATAAAGAAGGGTAAAGTGTTTATTTGTTCTGGCAATATTGTATATGATCTTTATATTTTAACTCCTGATAAGCATGAATTATATAATTCTGAATTAGATAATGACTCTCATGTAAAATCATTAAAGAGAAAGTTTCCTTCAACTAGTGATGCATATTTTTGGTATTTGCGTTTGGGTCATATTAATTCAAATAGGATTCAAAGACTGATCAAAGATGGTCTCTTAGAGCCATTAGACTTTGATGACTTTCCAGTTTGTGAATCTTGTTTGGAAGGTAAAATGACCAAACGACCTTTTAATGTAAAAGGTAGAAGGGCCCAAGATTTACTAGAACTAGTACATTCAGATGTATGTGGTCCTATGTCAATCCAGGCAAGAGGTGGCTATAAGTATTTCATTACTTTCACTGATGATTACTCAAGATTTGGTTATGTGTACCTAATGAAACGGAAGTCCGAAGCCTTTGAAAAGTTCAAAGAGTTTAGGGCTGAAGTTGAGAATCAATTGGGTAAACACATAAAGGCCATTCGATCTGATCGTGGTGGCGAATACCTTCTTGGAGATTTTAAGGATTACTTAAGTGAAAATAGAATTGTATCCCAATTAACTGCACCTGGAACTCCACAACAAAATGGTGTGGCGAAAAGAAGGAATAGGACTCTTTTAGATATGGTTAGATCCATGATGAGTTATTCGACTCTACCAATTTCCTTTTGGGGATATGCCTTAAATACTGCAATGTATCTTTTGAATTTAGTACCTTTGAAGTCTATTCCTAAAACACCTGTTGAGTTGTGGATTGGGCGTAAGCCTAGTATGAGACATCTCCATATTTGGGGTTGTCCAGCACATGTGTTAAAAGGAAAGACTGACAAGTTACAATCTAAAACAGAAGTGATTTTCTTTGTAGGGTATCAAAGGAACTGTTGGAGGTTTATTCTATAGTCATAAAGATATAAAGTGTTTGTTAGTACAAATGCCAAATTCTTGGAAAATGACTATATGAATGATTATACTCCTAGAAGTAGAGTTGTGTTGGCTGAAATGAATGAACCTGTAATAGAACAACCAATGCATGAAACTAGGGATGATGTGGCTGTATTAGATACACCACAAGATACTATTGATGAAATGTCTAGTACACAGGTGCCTCGTTGTAGTGGGAGAATTGTTAGGCCACCTATAAGATTTATAGGTCTGGGAGAAACTTTTGAAGCTATCTCAGAAGAGGCCGAAACTAATCCTTACACTTATGAAGAAGCAATGAATGATATAGATGCACATCATTGGGTCAATGCAATGAAACCTGAATTAAATTCAATGTATTCCAATCAAGTTTGGGATCTTGTAAAGGCGTCTAACGGCATTAAACCTGTTGGCTGCAAATGGGTTTACAAGAGGAAGAGAGGGATAGATGGAAATGTTGAAACCTTTAAAGTAAGACTAGTGGCGAAAGGGTATACACAAAAAGAAGGTATTGATTATAAAGAAACATTTTCACCAGTAGCAATACTTAAATCTATCAAAAACTCTTATCCATTGCTGCTCATTATGACTATAAGATTTGGCAAATAGATGTCAAGACTGCATTTTTCAATGGCGATCTTGAAGAGGAAATCTATATGATGCAACCGGAAGGTTTCATAACTAAGAACCAAGAGCATATGGTATGCAAGTTGAAAAGATCCATTTATGGACTTAAGCAAACATCTAGGTCATGGAACATCAGATTTAATCAAGCAATCAAGTCATTTGGTTTTGAACAAAATCTTGATGAACCATGTGTGTACAAAAGACATCGAGATAAAGTAGTAATGTTCCTAGTGCTTTATGTTGATGATATTCTACTCATTGAAAATGATGTAGGGGTAATGTCATCGGTAAAGGTTTGGTTGTCAAGCCAATTTGATATGAAGGACTTGGATGAGGCTAACTTTATTCTAAGGATCAAGCTTTGGTAAGATCGCAAGAATAAGATGTTCGGCTTATCACAAGCTGGATATATAGATAAGGTTCTAGAACGGTTTAGCATGCAAAACTCCAAGAAAAGATTACTTCCTTTCAGACATGGAGTTCCTCTATCTGATGACCAAAGGCCTAAGACTCAAGAGGAAGTAGATATGATGAGACAAGTTCCTTATCCTTCTACAGTGGAAAGTCTCATGTATGCCATGCTTTGTACTAGACCAGATATCTGCTATTCAGTTGGCATGGTCAGTCGCTATCAATCAAATCTAGGACTAAAACATTGGCAAGCTGTAAAGCATATTCTCAAGTATCTACGGAGAACGAAAGATTATATGCTTGTTTATCGGTGTGAGAATTTGATACCCATTGGCTATATAGATTCAGATTTTCAATCAGATCTAGATTTCAGAAAGTCTATTTCAGGATGTGTATTCACCTTGGGAGGTGGAGCCATAAGTTGGAGGAGTATTGCTGACTCCACCACGGAAGCTAAATATGTTGATGCTTGTGAAGCGGCAAAAGAAGATGTCTAGCTCAAGAAATTCCTTTCTGATATTGGTGCAGTGAGAATGGAGCAAGTTCCTATCACATTGTTTTGTGACAATAGTGGAGCGGTTGCACAATCCAAAAATCTAAGGAATCATAAGAAAGGAAAGCACATTGAGAGAAAGTACCACATCATTCGAGACATAATTGCTCATAAAAATGTAGTAGTAGCAAAGATTGAAAGTGCAAATAATCTAGCAGATCCCTTTACCAAAGCCTTGCCTCAAAGGACTTTCGAGTCACATTTGGAGGGAATGGGAGTTAGATTAGTGCACAATAGTCTTTAGGGCAAGCAGGAGATTGTTAGGATTAATGCCCTTAAATCCTATTGTATGATGCTATGTATGATATTATGTATGGCATTATGTATGACTTAATATTGTGATTAATAAAGTTGTTTTATTTTTATCTAAAATAATAGTAACATGAATATTCCGACATTATAATAGTCTATGAGATGCATAGTATGTGATTTATGTGAAAAGTCACAGAAGATTTAAATCACAAGTTCTTTGTAAACTCATAATTGTAGTTCGTAATCGATTATGAAATTGGGCGTTTCATCTGCGAAGACTATAACATATCAACTAAGATGATTTGTCTTGATCATGGAAGTGGAGACTTCTAGTTGATATGTTGATATGTTTTAAGAGTTAAGACATATTGAACAGAACCGCTGTGAGATTTATTATTCTCCTAACGAGTGTCAAATGAATAATAAATCTCACAACTTCTGTTTGCATGAACTCTTAATCCTGAGAGAATAATGGACCTGATCATGAACTGTAGGTTGCTTTGATATATCAAGAGTGAGATCTAAAGTAACGGTCAAAACCTCAGTATGTTAGGCAGCCACATTTAATGTTGATGGAACATATATTCTCAAGATGGAATTCATAATCTCTTAACGGAGATACAAAATATTCCCTTGAGATAAGTTTAATGGGTTTGTTATTCAGAATGTTAGGCCTAACTACTTTAGTAAATAGTTACTAAAGTATATATTTATGAAATTGGATTTCATAAACATATGATGAATAACTTAAAGGATTAAAATGGGTACTCAAGGATTAAGATGTAGTAATCCACAAAGTGGCAGTCTATATTCATGACTTTGTGTTACTACGAATATTTTATGAAGGGGTTGCATGTACAATAAAATCTTGGGATATAATTTATTAATGAGGCCTAGAGTGCAATTATATTTATATAGTGGTATTAAATATAATTAATGGTAACTTTGGACTTGTCAAAAGTTGACAGAAAAGCCCAATGCCCATTGGAGTTAGTGTCTTATTTGTTCCCTTTTAGTCCCACTCCAAGCCAAATACTAAAGCCCAAAAGGCTAGCCCAATTAGATAATAGTTATAAGGAGAGAAATATATAGAATTTTGAAAAGGACATGAAATGGTTTGTATGTGAGTGTTGGACACTCTTTCATTCTCTCTTGAACATACACATATAATTGATTGAGAGACCACACTTCTTGGGCATCAAGTGGAATTGGAGTAAAGATTAAAAGTGTTTCCAAGTGCTTCTAATCTTTGATTTTGAATTTCACCGCATCAAGGTACACTCTCTTATTCTTATATTCTGAAATTTACATAGTACATGTTATCAATTGCGAATGAAGTAGATCCGTTAATTTTCCACTGCGTATGTTTTGTATGCGATACAAACATATATTTACCATCATAAGACGAAATCCATACAGCCTATGCAAAATTGTACAAGGTTTCTGAGAAGCACGAGAAACTGTATAAGCTGGCTACCAAGAAGCTGAGTGATGTAGAGGTAAATCGAAAGGAGCTCTCTACAAAGGTTGATGAAGCGAATCAAACTATTGGAGCTTTGCGGTTCAAGAACAACTTCCTTGCTGAAAGGACAAAGAAGCTTAAAGCTGAACTGTTCTTGGTTAGAGCTCAATTGAAGAGGACTTCCAGTGCAAAGCTCGATGAGATGCTAAGCTTTTAGAAAGCTGTTTCTGATAAAACCGGTTTGGGGTATGATTTCTCTTCTCCTAATATTGCCTCATTTAGTACAACTGTTTTTGTCTCACCAGCTGATAATGTTAATTCTAAGAATGATGAAGCTAAAATTGTGTTAGCTAGTAAGAACTTAGATAAAGGCAAATCTATTTTAGGAGCAACCCTTAAGGTTGAAAAGAAAGAGACTAGAAACCCTAGGACTAGGAAAGTTAACAACAAAAAGTCTCAACCGAAGAAGCCGCATTTCTGTCATCACTATGGAGCTTCAGGGCATACTCGTCCAAATTGCTAGAAGTGGTTAGCCACTCAACAAAGTAATAGTATGCTCTCATCTGGAAACTAGAATCAGTTTCCATCTTTTTTTTGCTCCTCTTGGAGATCTTCTCAATGCCCTCATGTTCCTTTCGAATTTGAACGGTTTCAATTCTTCCTCCTCACCACTGGATCAAAGATTCGCTCAAAGGAAAGGTTCTTCCAAGGTGTGGAAGGAAAAAGGCTCAAAGTGATTTAGTCACTTTTTCTCTCTCTTCCCTTATGGTTATGCATTACTTGTTTGTTTTGCTTTCTTGTTTTAAGCCAGTCTATTTTTGTGCTTTGTTTTGTTTAACATGTTTTTGTTTGTTTGTTTTTAGTTTTGCTTTATTTTGTTTTTCATTAAAAAAAAATTGAAAAATCAGAAAAATACAAAAACAGTGTGTGCTTATGTTTTAGTACTTGTGTACCTTAGATGGCCATTGAAACAAAGTTTTCTAAACTTTGTATCTCTTGTAACTTAGATGAGCATTTCAATGCACAACTAAGCAAGTGAGTTTTGTGGCTCGTGTTTGTGATGAGTACGATTAAGTGATCTTTTATACTTAACACTCATATCACTCTTTTTGACGGGAAGGACTAAAAAATCCTAAGAGAAATGCATAAATAACCATCTCACCACTAAAGCCCGCCAATCATGTATAACATCTGTGTGCTTCGACATAGCAAAATTGTGATTTTTTGGCTTAACATAATTGAGTATTTCTTCTCTCTCTTATATGCCCATGCATGATATGTTCAAAAAGAAAAATATGCAAAAAAAAAATCAAAATGCTTTTAAATATGGTTGCAAGCATGTTTCTGGGAGATGTGGGAGTTATAGGATGTAGCTCGAAGGTGATAGTCTCCATCAAGCAGTTATGATTGTGTGTAAGTGTATTTAATTTTCTCATATCTCAAATTGTCATAATATAAGACACTTATGCACTTTTGCTATGTTTTCACACACAACACGCAAATTCTTTGCTACTTTTGATACATATGCAGGTACAATGTGATTTGGCCATCACAAGGAATACATGTGTTAATATATGCTCACTAAACTGTCTTAACTTGTTTTTGAAATATAAAATTAGTTAGACTTGTTTAGTGTGTGTGTGTGTGTGTGTGTGTGTGTTTTGGACCATGAATGCTTTGCATTTTCTTGTTGATAGATGTTTTTGAGAGCTTAATATGTTGATTGGATCTATGTTTGAGTAGCTTGCTTGTTGCATTCATCTCTATGTGTTTTTCCCTTCTTTGAAGACACCTTTTCTTCAACCTCGACAGCTTCTCGACAGATTCTCTTCTATCGAGCCCCTCCTTCTTGCCTTGACAGATCTTATCGCAATCTTGATTCATCTTCTCGATAGCTTCTCGATCCATCGAGGAAAATTCCTGAGCTCTCTGTCTGCCCAATAGATTCTCGATCCATCGAGATTTCTAGGTTTTCTCTCGATAGCATTTCGATAGCTTCTCGATCTGTTGAGACCCTCTTACATGCATTGTTTCTCACATGTTTTGCATCTTTCTATTATCTTGTCATCCATAGCATCTTATTTCATTACATTTATGCATTTATATGGATTCCTTGTGCCCCCTTGCTCATCTTTGATCATCTTTATATTTCTCGGGTGAAGTTTTGTAGCTTCTTATACCTTTTGTCAATCATGACAAAAAGGGAGAGAAAATGTGGTTTCTTTTTAAGATTCTACATGTTTGGGAGAGAAATACATGCATTTGTAAGGGGGAGTTGTGTTTCATCTTGTTAGGGGGAGTGTTTACCTCTTTGTTGTTTTTGGAGCTTCTTTTAACTTCTTGTACACCGGTCTTGTGACCATTTTTACATACATTGTGCTTATCTTTGATATATATATATATATATATATATATATATATATATATATGATGATGTATGTCTTCTTCACCTATCTCTACATGTGTTGTTTCTTTTCTCTCTTTATACATATGTTTCTTTATGTATGCAATCTTTATTTCTGAATCACACTAAGATGCCTTGATGAGTTTAGTTTAAAGTGTTTCAGAAAGATAGATTGTGAAAATCTATCATGCCATGAACTCTCTTCTTGCAATGTTTTTCAAGAGTTTGTGTTAGGGTTAGATTTTTTTGTAATTCAACAAGTGATTATGAGTTTAGTGTTTTAAGACTTCTCTCATGATTCATTTGTTTGTTGTGGTTTTGTCACGGATTGCCAAAGGGGGAGATTGTTAGAGACATATGTTATGTAAATTGGCTAATCCTTTGACAAAACGCATTTTACTTGTAATTTTGTAGATCTAGGATGGGTTTAGTACTTCAAGAAACAAGTGTTCAAGTTTAGAATTGAAGTTATGCAAGTCTGACCAAGAAACAAGTAAAGAAGTGTTGTTTATTAAAACTCGACAGATATCTTGACAGAAGCCTTTCTATCAAGGTTTAATATTGAAACTCGACAGAAGCTGAATCTGTCGAGAATTACGAAATTAGAATTTCCTGATTTGATTTCACGCACATCCATGAGTATTTGTGTAGGGTTTCTTTTCTCACAACCCTAAACATATATAAGGATTATTTTAAGGGCCGTCATAAGTGATGCAACGTGATGCAATGTGATGCAAAGTGGTTATACACTTATATTGTGACCGAAGACAATTTGCCCAGTTCATCATATTCTCTCTAGAAGTTACTACGTATTTGCGCCGAGGGTTTTGTAGCCAAGGAGCTTCTTGATCTTCATTGTTGGATGAACTGAAAAACTTTGCAGCTAACATCTTCCTCAAGTTGGTGTGTTAGTCACGTATTGGGATCCGTGCATCATTGGTTAGTCACATACTGGGAGCCGTACATTGAAAGGAGAGATTGCTGCTACATTACAAGTCTGATTAGGTATTGGGGTAAGGGTTCAACTATAGGTTGGTATTAGGTATTAGGATTCTTTTTACTTGTAATCGCTTGTTTTAATAATAGTGGATTCTCGAGAGTGGTGACCTTAAATTCACCCGGTGGGGTTTTGCCTCGATGGTTTTTCCCATTCGTAAACAAGTCACCAATGTCAAATTTATTTTTCGCTGCATTTAACTTAGTTGGTGATTTGTTTGTGCTATCACACTTATTGCATGAAATTGAATCTAATTAATTCACTTGGCTAATTAATTGATTAATTTTCCAAAGGGGTAAATACATTTTTGGCCTATCAGAGCAAAAGGCAAGAGTTAGACATGCATGGAACCAATAATTTATGTGGAAAACCCTACTAGAATAGGGGTGAAAAACCACGGTTAGAGTAGAGAAGTCTCTACTCCTGGATTTTTTTTTTTTTTTTTTCCAGTTAACATGCATTCAATCTTTGTACTCGTATGTCCTTTGATGATATAAACTCTTGAATAATATAATATGATCATTGGCCACCAAAGTTTAGAAGACTATTTTCTCCAAGCAAGTTGGGTGTCTAACATTTTCTCAATCCTGTAACCTAGCCTCTGAGCTTAGAATAATGGTTAGTAGATTTTTTTTTTCTTGTAATTTTCAATTCTAGATTGTAATTAGGAAACAAAGTCATGTACTTTTCTTAGACTGTATCTAGGACCAAAGCCATATAACTTTCTAGCTATTTTCAAGAGATATACATTCAATGTCAATTCATCAATAAAGATGTATCTTTTCAATTTTGCTTTCCTTATTTTTCTAATTAAATAAGTGTTGACTTCATTGTAAAACCCTTGACTTAGTAGGGAAGATAAAAGCAATAGAACCTTTGAGAGGCACTAGCACAGGGTTGTGCCAAAACCCCACATGGAAAAGGTTTTGGACTGGGGGCATGGTTTCTCACAGAAAGGTACTGACCCAAATGATAAATATAGTAACCTTTGAGCATTCACATTGGAGCTCTTATTACTAAAAATATAATTTAACTCTCAAACAACCAAAAAACTTGCTTTATTAGAGTTGCTATATCTAAATTTTCTTAACATCTTGCTACAGTAAACTGCCATCTATAGCAATTCACTATAGCTAAAGAGTTAAAATTAAAATCCATTTTTTATTCCTTCACACCTCTCTCTCTCTCTCTCT
The DNA here is from genome assembly GCA_030021035.2 of Notholithocarpus densiflorus. NCBI lineage: Eukaryota > Viridiplantae > Streptophyta > Magnoliopsida > Fagales > Fagaceae > Notholithocarpus > Notholithocarpus densiflorus. The sequence continues at coordinate 4,176,112 of JARYZH020000024.1, read as the reverse complement.
CTCTCTCAACTAAACCTAGCCAAGACCTATAGCCAAAGCTCATGAGAGTGCCACCATAGATAGTGGTGACATGCGGTGGCTATGGACACCCCCAAAAATAGCCAAGACCTATAGCCAAAGCTCATGAGAGTGCCACCATAGACAGTGGTGACATGCGGTGGCTATGGACACCCCCAAAAATCAGATTTTTCAAGTTTGGTCGTACATTGGGTCCTTAGCAACTTGACTCTTTGTGTGCTTGTGTTTCTAGAGTGAGGTGTGTGTGCGTGAGTCCCTTTTTCTTATTTTTATTTTAGGAGTCGCCTCCAACCATTAGTTCTATATTAGGTGTGATCGATTGGTCACCTATTTGTCTAATTCATTTTAAGTTACCTAATTAACTAAACCAATTTTTAAGGGTTTATTAATTAAAATAAACCAAAAGTCTCAAACCAAAGATCTAGGACTCAGAAGTTCGATTACATGTGGGGAAGGTATTAGGCACCTCACAATGCCTATCCAAAGGATAGTATCTCATTTTAATTTAATTCAAACGTTATCTTATGGTGAAGAAATAGTATACTTGGCATTTTGATTTTTTGAAAAAAATATTTGCAATATATATATATATATATTTTTTTTTTTACTTATAATATACCATGTGAATATTTAAGTCAAAGAATATTTACAATCAAAGCATGTGAGATATGTACATAAATAGCATGTGAAGGATATTTACCACATAGCTAAAAAGAATAGTATTGAACCATAGCATGTGAGTATTTATTTACTAATAAATAGCATGCAAACACTAACTTTATACACAAATAAACTACAACATGAAAATAAAAAGAGAGTTGGAAGGATAGCAACTTGTTGTCATCCACAATTTTCCTCATTTTTACCATGCAAAAAAGATGACAATGGAAATGTATTAGTGCCAAAAAAGAAGGAAGAGATTATGTAAACTTAATTGGTGCCTATGGGTTCAATGGAATTGGACCATAGGCACAAATCCTTAAAAATGCAATTCTAAGGAAAAGTTTTAAGTAACAATGCATGGGCAAGTTCTAAAAAGAATTTTTTTTTTTTTTTTTGAAAACGTTAATCCTATTATTTTTTTTTAAAGAAAAGTTTGGAAAGATAACATTTATTTTTTTTTTAAAGATTTTTTTTTTTTTTTCAGAAGAGGGGGTTTTAGAAAAAAACTACTTTCAACATTTTTGGAAGAAGAGATTTCTTTTGAAGAAGCAAAATTCACAAAAGGAAATAAGTTTCATTTTTTAGAATTTTTTTTTTTTTTTGGAAAATGTTGAATTTCTAAAGGAAACCGATTTTTTTTTTTTTTTTTTTTTTTTGAGAAATTGAAGTTTTCTAAAAATAAACATTTTTTTTTTTAAAGAAAAGCATTAATTTTAGGCAGAAATGCATTTTTCGTCCCTACATTTTGGCCTCATTCCTTTTTTGGTCCCTACTTTTAAATTTTACCGCTTTTAGTCTCTAAAATGAAAAACGCATTCTATTTTGATCTCTACCGTCATCTCACTAACGGAAATTGTCTATGTGACAGACAGAGTGTACTGTTGGCACACTAAATACAGACGTGACCATTAAAATAATAATAATAATTTTTATTTGGCATTTAAAAAATTCCACGTCAGCATCTAAATTTACAATTTTAATTTATCGATTTTAACAAAATAAAAAAAATTAAAAAAGAATTAAAAACTAAAAATTATATGAAATGAGATCTAAGTTTATCTTCAACAAAAACAACAATAACACAAACCCAGATTTAAGAACACAAAATTAAAAACCAAAAATCACAAACACATAAAATAAGAGAGCAAAATTAAACATCAGATAGTGTTGTGGCACCGTGGATGCCGGAGAACACAAGCTCCTTTAGGGAAAGGGCAAAGAAAGTTGTCGAAGTCATTGGGAAGATGTTGAAAAACTCACCGAAACTGCATCAAAACTTAGCAATGAACACAATCTAGAGTAGCGCCATGAATCACTAGATTTCAGATCTGTGTTTTCGTCAGAGACAAAGCTTGGTGCCGTGCACAACAGTGAGATGCGGATTTCAAATTTGGGTTTGTCTTCTTGTTCAAATGTTTAATGTGTTTGTTCATGTTTTATCTGGGTTTTAATTTCTTGTTCAAATTTTCTAGGTTTTAAATTTTGTGGTCATGTTTAATCTGATGTTTAATTTTGTGTTCTTATTTTATGGGTTTGTGATTTTTGGTTTTTAATTTTGTGTTCTTAAATCTGGGTTTGTGTTCTTATTGTTCTTATTCAAGATAAATTTAGATCTCAATTTACGTAATTTTTAGTTTTTAATTCTGTTTTTATTTAGTTAAAAATGATAAATTAAAATTTTAAATTTAGATGTTGACGTAGCATTTTTTAAATGTCAAATAAAATTTATTATTATTATTTTAAGTGAAATACTATATCCACAACATTTTTATAACCACGTCAGCATTTAGTGTGCCAACCGTACACTCCGTCTGCCACGTAGCCAATTTTCGTTAGTGAGATGATGGTAAGTATCAAAATAAAATGCGTTTTTCATTTTAAGGACTAAAAGTAGTAAAATTAAAAAGTAGAGACTAAAATGGGAATGAGGCCAAAATATAAATACAAAAAATGCAGTTCTGCCTTAATTTTAAGAAGACTAAAGAAAAGGGAGTTTTAAAAAGATTCATCGGTTTATTTTCTTTAGGAAAAAGGGTATAATTTTTATAAGATCCCATGAATTTGTTTGAGAAAATATTTGGAGGAAAAAGCTTTATTTTGGAAAATATTTTTACAAAAAATAGGGCATTGGAAAAAGCTCTTTTGTTATTAAAAAAATTAAAAAAAAAAAAAAAAAAACTTTATGTGTTTTTTTTTTTTGAAAAGATTTGAACCAAAAATTCCCATGACTTTGAAGAAAAAGAAATATTCTTTTTACAACTTTGCTCATTCAAAAGATTTCGTTCAACATATATTTTGAAAGAAGAAATTTCCAACGTTGTAAGAGAAAACATTTTTTGAAAGCCGTCTTTTTTAAAAGAAAAAATACCTCAATTTCAGATTAAAAAAAAAAAAAAACAAATATATTTTTGAAAAAAATTTCAAGGGAAAGAGAACATTTTTAAGAAAAAGAGTATAGAGAAGGATTTTTCTAGAAAATACTTTATTTTTGAAAACAACTTTTGAAAAAGAGAAGAAAACTCTTTTTTTTTTTTGGAAAAATCATTTCCTTAGAAAAGCATATTAAAAGTTTTTTTTTTTTTTATCCAAGCAATTAATTTATGGCAATATTATTGATGAGAAAAAGTAAAGAGCAACAATAGTATAAGTGCTATAAATTTAAAGACAAGTAAATAAGTGCAAGAAAATAAAGTTGCTAGGAAATTTAAATGACAAGTAGATGGAAAGTGCTGAAATTTTAAATGACAATAAAAGTAAAGGGCTTGAATTTAAATGAAAATAAAAGTAAAGGTTCATTAAAAAGGTCTTTTTTTAGAGATCCCTCTTAAATTATCCTTAATCTATTTCAAGCCTTATGGGTGCTTTGCAAAAAAGAGATGGGAGTTCTAAGCCATCAACCATCCTTAAAACAACATTCTCATATTGTGCTTTACTCTAGGTTTAAAACTCAATTAAAAGGGATAAATAGAAAATCTTTATGTACATATATGTGATGAGGAAATAATATATATAACAAGGGAAAGTAAAAGTGCAATATATAAAGGGGAGTGGGGATTAGCAAAATTTAAAAGGGGTGACATTAAAGTAAAGGGGAGAGGGAATAGCATTAAAATAAATGGGTAACAATATATGAGTAAGAACATAAAAGGTTCCTAGATGCCTAAGAGAAATGAGATTTCTTCCCCCTAAGGGTACTGCCCATATTAGGTCTAGAAGATGGTTCAATACCCATCTAGGAACAACAACAATATCATAATCAATAGTGAGTAATATAAACATAAAGGAAAGAGAGATAGATACACAATCACAACAATAGTGCAAGGAAAGTCAAGAGACAAAGTAAATAAATAGAACTTCATATATAAAAATGGATGATGTTTACATGAGATGAAGTAGAGTGAAATGAGATGGGTATAGTTATTAGGAAATCTATCTCATCCCTACATCTTACCTAGGGATGGCAATGAGGCAGGGCAGGGCCGAAAAATAGGGTCTTCGCCTCCGCCCTGCATAGTTTTGTCTTACCCCATCCCCACCCTGCCCTGTATGACGGGAAAAACTTTTTCGCCCCATCCCTGCCCCTTGGGGCCCTGCGAAGCCCTACCCCTCCTCGTAAAACTCTACTTTTTGTTAATTTTCCCTACAACTAGTACAAATTTTTTTAATGAAACATATTTCATTAATAAAAATATATTTGAAATTACAACTAAATTTATCCCATCAAATCAAATTAATTTTTAGCAAATATTGAATAATATTATCCAAGTGTTTAACAAGACAATCACAAAAAAAAAAAAAAAAATTCTTCTCACAGTATAACACATAACAAAATAGAAGCAGAGAACTACATTGGGTAGAATAAATAAGCGAATATTATTATGTTTGTTTAAATATTTGGGTTTTAGGGTATGCAAAATTTACAATCATAACCCTAATCAACGCGAGGCGAGGCAAGGCGGGGTTGGGGAGGGGCGGGGTGGGGTGGGTCTAAAAAGTCTAAACCTATTCCTGCCCTGCCCTGTGGTGCGGGGTTAAAATCTCGCCCTATCCCCGCCCTACCACCTTTGCGGGGCAGGGAAAACCCGTGCGGGGCAAAGCGGGGAAGGGTCAAGCGGGGTGGGGCAAAGTTTCCATCCCTAATCTTACCCACAAAGATTACAAATAAAATGAGAGGCTAAATTTTTGTGGTGGGTTTCCTAAAGAGAGGAGAGAAATTTTTTTCAGAATATTCTAGGGTTTTTTTTTTCCCCCCAAAAACTTCATATTTTTTTACAAAATAATGGGGGTATTTATAGAGATAGCCTCCCATTTTTGCTACCTCATCAAACTATTTCGTCTTTTTCTCGATTTTTGGTCTGATCTTCGTACAGTTGTTTGGAGGCCTTTTTGAACTCCATTTTCTTCAAACTTTATATCTCTGGAAATTTCTAGATGTCTAGTTTCCATAGGTCTTGACCTTGAAAGATTTGGAGTTAGGGTCGTCAAGATATTGCGTTCGGAAAGGAGGTGACACAGTGTAGGAAATTATGTGACGTTTTTCCTTAAAAAATTAATTCCTTCTAATCCGTGGCAGATATCATCGAGTCCTTTTTATGAGAGGTGTTTGAAACCTCATACTTCAAGCTAGTTCATCCAAATCACTCCAATTCTTACCCAAACGATACAGTTTTTTGCGTGAAGTTGGTCTAAAAACAGCATGTTTAACCTGAAAAAAGTGAAGTTTTTAATCAAGGTTTTGGTATTTTGTTGATATCTCGTCTGTTTTAACTCCAATTTTGGCCCATGAACTATCATTTCGAAGGGAAAAATATGAATTATGAGATGGTCCAAATTCAACTCGATCAAACGATTGGATAAAAAAGTTAACTTTTTTACCATACTTAGTTAGGGTTTTGGTTTTAATTGCTATGAGAGGGGTTTTGGAATATTGCAACCCTTCGATTCACTATCTGATCATGATGCATTTATTTGTTACCCTTTTTTGGCATTGAAATTTGCAATTTGCACCTATTTTTGAAATTTTTTTTTTTTTTTTTTGGATTTTGGCATTTGTTTTGACGCATGAATCATGGTCGAACAAAATACAATATCGACAACAGTGCCACCACCAACAGTGATTGCCGCTCCTCTTTCCTTTCTTCTATCTCTTTTTTATTATTATTATTATTATTATTATTATTATTATTATTATCATCGATGGCAAAAAATCCTTCTCTCTTTCCTATTGTTTGTTTGGTTATTGGTTGATTTTGTTAGGGTTTGGAGATTTGGGTTTGAGTTTGAAATGTGGGATTTTGTGATGGTGTTTGGTTTGATTTTGGCTTGTGGCCACAGTGGCAGTGTTGGTTGGGTTATGGTCACGGTGGTGGTTAGGTTATTGTTTTTTGGTTGGGTTAATTTTGGGCTGGGGTTTGTGGTGGTGGCTGGTGGGTGGGTATCTGTTTGATGGGTGAGACGAAGTGGGAGAGAGAAAGAAAAGAATAATAAAAGTATAGTGTTTCAATGGTATGCAAGCTCAAACAACAATTTACAGTATTTAAATACTGAAAACTGTGGCCCAAAAAAAAATATGGTTGGTAGGAGTGTTTGATCAAGAGTGTTTGAGTCACATTTCTCAATTTAAGATATTTAAACACTGTATTTTGAGAACACATCCAAGGTAGTTTTTAGTTTTTAAGTAACATTGCTCAATGGCATTGTTGTAAATATTTTGAAAATCATGGGACCCACTGATAAGGCAACACATACTTTTTCCTCTCTCCTGCATGGCTACTTTTTTTTTTTTTTTTTTTTTCTCTCTCTCTTACACGAACCTACATTGCTAGCCGATCATCTTCTTCCTCTCCTATTTCTTTTATTGTTATTTTTGCTGCTTTGGTGTTTACTGTGGTGCTAGTCTTCTTCTTCCCAATCAAAAAAAACCTATTTGAATTTAATCCCCACTAGAAAAACAAAACCCATAGAAATAATACGCCAAATCCAAAAAAAAAAAAACCCATTTGAGTTTAAACCCCATCGACAAAACACAAACCAAATCAAACATTTAGAGCAAACAAAAGAAAGAAACAGCAAAAGAGAAGCAAAGATGCTGGGACCTAGGCTGAGAGGGACGAAGAGCACTGAGAGAGACGAAGAGAAGAGAATCTTGGGTTTTTTGTGAAGAGAAAAGAAAGAGAAAGAGAAAGTGAAACGGTAATAAAGGGAAATTTCTCTCTCAACAAATAAAATAGTAATAAATGTACTGTTTATGTCAGATAATTACCCACTTTAAAAAAATAACACTCAAACCAACCCACACAATTATAATTTTTCACATTTTAAAATATGTTATTTGAAACATTGTACCAAACACATTTTTTACATTATGAATACTTTAAACATGTGTTTTCACAACACTTTTTAAATCACAGTTTTCACATAATTTTGAACAACAATACTTAAAAACCACTACTAAACAGACTTGAAATGTTGGGTGAATTGTGACATAATGAGTTAAAAAATTAAAATAAATAAAGTAGTTTTTTTGAGTGCTAAAACCTAAATTTTTTTAGGAGTGTTACGTTTATAAGATTTTTCATAACAAATTTTAAGTGGAATGATGTTACTGGTTCTAATTTGAGCTTATTATTGAAATTACTTTTTTATATGCTAATAATAATTTACAACTTATAATTTGTTGTGAAAATATTGTGATCATTTCTTAAATATTTATGCAGCACTAAATAATTTTAGAAGTAATTAGAGTTTTTTTTTTTTTTTTGAGGAGCAATTAGTTTAGACTTTAGAATCCTACCAACTCAACTGAATTCCATACCTAATCATTTTCCGGATCTAAGAAAATAGACCAAATCCAGCACAAGTTCATAGACGTAGCACGAGGACTGAAGCTCCACTTAGCCGAGATCGGATGTGGTCATAATCCAAACCAATCCATTATGTTTACACAATCTTCACTTCTTCTTTTTTTTTCTTTTCTGTACACGTCAGATTGGTTTGATTCTTTTTTCTTTTTCAGGTCCTCATGTGGTCGTGTTTCTGCACGGGTTTCCCGAGATATGGTACACGTGGCGGCACCAGATGATGGCTGCAGCAAATGCCGGTTTCCGAGCGATCGCACCTGATTACAGAGGGTACGGACTCTCTGACCTACCGCCAGAACCAGCAAAGGCTTCGTTGACTGATTTTCTAACTGACCTGCTTGGGATTCTTGATGCCCTCCAACTTTCCAAGGTATTGTTTTGTTATTAACAACAAAATATATATATATATATATTTAGATTTCTAAGAAAATACTTATGTAATAATTATGGTATGTTTGGATACCGTTTATTTTATTGAAATTGAAAAATTATTGCTGAAAGTATTGTAAATAAAGGTAAAAATTAGTTGAAATAGTAAAGTGGATCACGAATAGTACCAAAAAATGCAGTAAATAGTGAAATAATTTTAATTTTTCATTTCAATCCAAACACACAATTAATGTTGAGAAATTTGAATTGGTAGTGTTTGTCAGTACCTACGCAACTTAAGGGTCATATTATAATTATATATGGCAAAATTATGAAATTGTGAAGAGTGAGGCATTATTTTTTTTTATTCTTTACTTTGGCATGTTTATTAATTAAGGACAATGACGGAGCAAAAACAACTAATTGAAGCTACTCATTTTTATATACTTCAGTTCAGCCTCACAACACACATATATCCAATTCAAACCTGAATTCTATCCTTACGAAGAACCAAGTCATATAATTGATTCCAGGTTGTTAGCATATTTATAAAATTAAAACATCAATCTAACCTTTTGTTGGCGCACCCATGTGTTTTTGCCTTCTGTTCTTTTATCAGCTAGAGGAGTAATCATATTCTAATAAAATGAGCAAAAGAAGAAAGATTTGTCTTGCATTTTAATTAAGTAGCTCACTCACAAACACATTTTAATTTTATATGCACAGGTTTTTTTTATTGCAAAGGATTTTGGAGCTCGGCCTGCCTACTTATTTGCCAATTTGCACCCAGAGAGGGTCCTGGGAGTTGTAACAATGGGAGTGCCATATTTGCCCCCAGGTCCCACTACATTCCATAAGTACCTGCCTGAAGGCTTCTACATTTCAAGATAGCGGGTATAGATATAGTTTCTCTCTTAAGTTTCTGATACAATGCATTAATGCCATCCGCTTGCAACTTTATGTTTATGAACTCTTTCCAGGAGCCTGGACGAGCAGAAGCTGATTTTGGGCGCTTCGATGCTAAAACGGTTGTAAGGAACATTTACATCCTCTTTTCCAAAAGTGAAATACCAATAGCTGCAGAAAACCAAGAGATCATGGATTTGGTTGATCCATCTACTTCTCTTCCCCCTTGGTTCACGGAGGACGATCTTGCAGCATATGGAGCTTTGTATGAAAAATCTGGATTCCTAACTGCGTTACAAGTTCCATATAGGTAATGAATTGATCCCAAATGTACGCTAGTGACCAAGAAGCAGTATCACTCATTAAACCATGGCCCTTCCTAAACTATAAGTCTATACGAGACTTTTGCTCCTCCACTATTACTTTGTTTACTTGTACAATCATTCACACTGTATCCAATGAGTATGCCAGTGCAACTTATTGGTGTTAGAAATGCATCATTTTCCTCAAGCAAGGTAATTTATGGTTGTTCATCTGTTTCGCTTCCAAAGTGGATTAATGGCTGTACATTTTTTTTGGAGTGTAAACCACTGTAATTGGAAAAGTTGTTAATGGACTGTGGATTTGCTAATGACTTCTGTTGATATTATGCATTCTAGGTCATTTGGTGTGGACATCAACATGACAGATCCAAAAGTTAAACTTCCAGCAGTTCTGATTATGGGTGGTAAGGATTATGTCCTCAAATTTCCAGGCATGGAGGACTACCTTAATAGTGGAAAGGTGAAAGAGTTCGTCCCAAATTTGGAGATCACTTTTTTGCCTGAAGGAACCCATTTTGTTCATGAGCAGTCACCTGATGAAGTGAATCAGCTAATCCTCTCATTCCTTGGCAAGCATGCTTGATCATAGACACTTTAATTACAGTTAGTTGTCATGAAGTTTGTCTAAGCTTGGCCGAGTTGTGAAATATTAAACACATGTATTGTATTGATATCAGAGTAATTTCAATAATCAAGCGTTTGGTGTATTTATAGACAGATTAAAACTGTCTGTTTCGTCAGTGTTGCATGCGTTAATGTTTTAAATGCTATGAAATAGTGTACACATTCTCTGTTGCTTGAGCTCTTGTTGAAATCTATGGTAAAGAAGAATGGTTAGTAAAGTATGGTCTCTATTTTCTTTGCTTCTGGATTTATTGTCGTTACAATTTTTTTTTCTTCCTTACTCTCTTTTGGATCATTGTTTTCAATGTGCATACTCCTAAAACTAAAGATTCTAGGTGGAATAAATGACTCAAAAATCACATTTTTTCAACTTCAAATTCATCACTCCTAGATTTAGTAGCAACCCTTGCAAGGGTCTTACCAAAAGTTTAATGCAGGCGATACTGCTGCTGTAATAACAACGGCTCATTGACAAAATGGCAATTTGTTTTTGTTCCTTACTCTCTTTTGGATCATTATTTTCAACTTTCATACTCCTAAAACTAAAAGATTCTAAAATGACTCAATAAAATAAAATTCACATTTTCAACTTCAAATTCGCCACTCATAGATGATAGATCAAGCAAGGTCTTACCAAAAAGTTTAATGAAGGTGATATTGTTGCCATATAACAATGATATAATTTGCCGTAACAACTTTTGTTTTTTTAGAAAGTTTCAATTTATGACGTTCGCTCTTAATGATAGCTTTTTCTCATCATACCAAGACACCAATCGGTTTTTAGTGTAGGCGGGGATTAAATCTCAAATTTCTTATTCAACCATAAGAGACTTTACCAGTTGAGCTAACATAAACCCACATTTGCCATAACAATTGCTGGTTGGCAAAACGTCCTAAATTGCCAGAGAGTCCAAGAAGGTGGTCCGAGGAGCAAAGCAAAGGTCCGAAGGTGTGGTCTGCCATCCAGGGCAACATTCCAGAAAGTCCTATTGATAAGGATACATATCATGAAGGTACAGGACAAAGGGGAACTATGAAATATCTAAGAGAAAGCTGCTATCACCGCATTGAATGTTCTGTAGCTAACTCTCTGGCCGCATTAATGAGAAAGTGATACCTAAACAGTGATTTTCAGCCTTACAGCTACTCCCAAAAATTTCAGGAAGGTGCTGATGGGACAAGAATCAACACCAGTAACTTGGTCTACACGTGGAGGGTGAAGATGAAATAAGAAAAGAGTATAAAAGAGAAAGAACACCCTAAGGGAATGGGATCGGGAGGAAGAGAGAAAAACACTGTAAGAACAAGAATTAGACTGGTAACCATATCAAAAAGAAATTTATTCTAGAACTGATCTCCTCGGATTGAGCCGAAAACGTTTTTCTTTGAATCAAACTATTTTATCTTTGTTTTCTTGTCATCTGGGCCAACTATAATTGTTGCATGATTCATTAGAGCCTAGTTTTCAAACTCATTCTCTACAAATTCATTGTCTTGGGCTCTTTGGGCCTAAGTCCTTTAACCCTTCAGGCTGAGGAACCGAATCTTGCCCTTACATTCTTAATTCATATTTTATAATTTTTCCTTATCCTAGATGTAGTTTTCGACTATTGAGTGAGTTTTCATTACTTTTATATATATATATATAAAAGATTGGATATATATAAGATTGGTAGTTATTAGAAATTTCTAGGTGTCTATACAATATTATAAATTTAATATTTAAAATAATAAAATAACATCTAGATAAAAGGTAGACTTTATTTCTAATACCGAACACTTCCTCAACCACTTCATTCTCACCACCAAATCCCAAGACCCCAACCTCAAACACTTTGTTCATAATCTAAATGAAACAAAATTATTTGGGTACCAACATAAAGAGAACATAATCAAACAAAGAAAAATTGGCTAAATATACTTGTATTTATCAATATTTAATTACCTCTAATAGGACCTTTATATCATTTTTTTTTTAAACAATAACAAAGAGAATGTTAAAATTCAAGGAAAATATAAGCTAAAATTGGAAGAACTGATATTGTATTATTAATTTTACACATGATTTTTGTTTTTATATAGAGAAGTAGAGCACACTTATTAACTTACAATTGTATATCAAAACCGTAACAACAAATTAAATAATTTGAAACTAATCATAACAAACTGCAACTATAATTAACAGCATTAACAAAAGTAATCAAAAAGATATAGGTGGATCAGTACTATACGGGAAAGACACATGAGAAAGAATATAAAAATTATGTGAAGAACTACTTAATTGTAGTTTTGATGGAGAGAACTAGCAATATGATTGTCGTTTGTAAACCATTTTCACACTATTCTTGAATAGTTGCAACTAAATTTGAGGTTGCAACTAAAGCTGAGATAATCTTAATTCACAACAAAGAAAATTCCAAAATAATCATCATTTTTTTCTTTTGTGGTCGAGGCTTATACCAATACCACACTAAATAGTAGTAAAAATGGACAAAGAAGCCAATAAAATATGAGGGCTAAAACAAAATAAAAAAGCACCTAAACTATGGCATGAAAATAAAAGGTTATGGGTAGGTAAATATAAAGTAGCAGAAGTGCAAGAAGTGAAAATTGTGAGTGGAAAGTGGAAACACAAAAAGTTTTGTGCCTTGTGAGAGAGGAAAGTCTTGAAATTGAACCCAAGAAAATAAAGAGTCATTATTTTTAAAATTTTAATTAATCCTTATCTATAGTGTGGCACTTAAGAAATGTCCTAATACAGTGAACCTAAGAAAATAAAGAGTTTTTATCTTTTGAATTTTAATTAGTCCTTATCTCTGATGTGGCACTTGAGTAAAGAATTTATGTGAACAAATTTCTTGTCAAAGAAAGCGTCATATGGCAAAACCTCATGCTCTCCCACATGAGGTTTCTGCTTTTATAATATATTGATTTATTTATTTTTTTGATGTTTTTAGGGGTTATTTGGTCATATTTTATGTTTTGAAGTTATTTTGGTCATTTGTAGGTTTTGGAGTATTTTAATAGTTTTGGAGGTTTTGAGGGTATTTTTTTTATCATTTTTGAGATTTTATCATTCATTTTCATTTTAGAAGTTTGAGTATATTTCGATCATTTCAAAGGTTTTAATGTGCACTTGGAAGATTTTAAAGGTATTTGGGTCATTTTGGAGATTTGGGGGGCATTTCTATTATTTTGGAGGTTTTTAGAGGATATTTTGGTCATTTTAATTGTTTTAGGAATACTATGGTTCTTTTGGAGGTTTTGAGAGTATTTTGGTCATTCCAGATATTTTAGGAGTATTTTTTTATAATTTTGGATGTTTTTGTTGTATTTTGGTCGAGGCTTATACCAATACCACACTAAAATAACGGTAGCATTCAACGTCCTTCTCGAATAAAGGTGGGTCTCACGTTTGTGGTGTACACCTTCATGTGAGAGAGACATTATATAGAACAATTTTACAAAATAATAAATCCTGAAGAGGGTTCTTTCTTGGTCCATGGAAAATTATTTATGCTTGACCAAGTTTTTCTACCACCCCAAATACCACAAAGGACAAATATTTTACAGAGAAATGTTTTATTTTGAAATAAATGAGGCAAGAGATTTTTATGTTTGTGTAATAACAAAAGCAAAGGTTCACTTTGAAAGTCTCTAAAGTAGCCTCTCCAACTTTTAAAGAATTGGAAGAGAAATAGTTTCCAAGAAAATGTTTTATTCCAAAATAAATGAGGCATGGGATTTTTATGTTTGTGTAATTACAAAAGTGAAGGTTCACTTTGAAAATCTCTAAAGTAGGCTATCCTAAAAGAATTAGAGTTTTCAATTTGACCAAAAAAAAATTTTTTTGCCACCCTAAACACCAAAACTCAAAAATGAGGAAAGCATTTTCCCCAAAAAAAAAAAAAAAAAATTGCCAAAATAAATGGAGCCTAGTGTGTGTGTGTGTGTAAGAGAGAGAGAAATTTTGAACTTGATCATTGTGGTGGGCCTTTTTATGGTTACGGTGGGCTGGGCTGCCTCCTGCGATATTGGGCCCAAGTATTCTGAGTAAGGGAGTTAGGACCGGTCCAACTGTAACTCAATTTGGTCCGGCTTGTGCACAAACTATGCCTCGTCTGCCAGGAGCACGCTTACGGCGGGCAGAACGTGGTGCTTATCCTCTGTTTCTGCCGCAAAAGGAACTTTTCTCCAGTTTCTGCCGCTGAAGGAACTTTTCTCCAGTTTCTGCCGCAGGACTGACTTTTCTGCTATGCAGCAAAACTTTCTGCTGTGCGATAAAGCTTCCTGCTGTGCAGTAAAGCTTTCTACTGTGCATTGAAGTTGTCTGCTGTACATTAAAGCTGTCTGCTATGCTTTAAAACTGTCTGCTATGTTTTAAAGCTGTCTGCTGTGCTTTAGAGCTGTCTGCTGTGCTTTGAAGCTGTCTGCCGTGCTTTAAAGCCTCCTGCCATGTAGTAAAGCCTTTTGCAATGTGAATGACTACTCTTCATTTTTACTGCATAAATACTTTTCTACTTCCTGCACATAAACAAATCTAAAACCCAAAGAAAATACCCATCAAACAAATGTTAGTTTAAATGGGTTAGCATATTCTTAAATATATACATACATATATGAGTATATATACTTATACGTATTCACATATACATATATAAAATATATTTTGCAAAACATGAGAAACAAGATACATGTATATATATACTTATGGCAAGATAATGATTAGTTAGTATAATAGCTAACACAGTAAAGATAATGAAAAGGTGCTACAGCAGAATAACTAGTACAAAAAGTAAAGATACCACAGCAGGACAACTAATGCAGCAGACGTGATAAAAAATGTGCTACGGCAAGATGGCTAAATACAGCAGATATAAGTTATAATGAGAGAAATCAAATATATTTGCAATCAAAATCAAGTATTGAATCTTCTCGTAGGATAAGTAAACCAAGAAAAAATCCAAAACCCAACTTGAACAACCTTGTCATAGGCTTTTTCCATCAAAGTTGTGCATTTTGGAGAATAGGCCTAAATGGCTACTAGCTATTACTTTTGGGGACATCAAAGAGTGGGTTTGCTAAGGGAGAGGGAAAAGATGGTCTATTGATGCATGCCCCTATTCCTACCGCGTTTTCTCTCTTCTTTTTACCACTTTCTTTCTTTCTCTCTGTTTTTTACTCTTAATTTCTTACTACTCTCTTGCCCTGGGTTGTTCCCCATTTGGTCTTTTCTTTTCTTGGGTCCCTCTCTCTAGGTGCTTACTACTCTCTTACTATAGGTTTTTCCCCTTAGATGCCTCCGCCCCTTTGGGTCCCCTTCTTTTTGTGTTTTTCTCTTTTCCCCTGTTTTTCCTCCCCTTCCATTTCGGTCCCCCTTAATCTACCGTGGTTACCTTCCTTTTATAGTGAACTCATTCAATGGGATTTCTCCCTCTTACCCTTAGGGATTCACCAACTGTTTTTGGTTTGTTGTGGGCATCCTTTCAAGATTACCCACCCACCCCTTGGTTGCCCCTGCCATTGCTTAGTACAGTGCATGTCTGCTGCACCATTACTCATTTCACGACAAAATTCCCTTTTGTTTGTTCCTACTATATACCTTTACCTCACTACCTAGCTCTATGGCATGCATCAGATGGTCTCAACCATTTATTACTTCTTTTGGGTAAGATACCATCCCAGCAGGATATATTCCCCAAAAGAAGTCACGGTAGGAAACCAAATATAGACCCCATTTTCCTCCCACCACCAAACCACGCCCTCTGAATCCCCTTGACCGTGGGCCCACCTCCCTTGTATTGGCTGGGTACAGGTTGGTGGTGCTCCGGCCCTTCTGTGCTTGTCTCTCACGCCGTTCCTGCCGTAGCAGATTAGTCCTGTTTCGTTTTGCCGCGTGTTTTGTCTTATTTCTTCACGTGTTTCCTGCTATGTTTGTCATTTTCCTTTGGTTTGGCTTTTCTTTCCTTCACGTGATTCCTGTTGCTGACACTTCCTGCCGTTTTCTTTTCACCGTGCTTCTCATATTAGTTCTCATGCCTATCTTTTATACAAAATGATTTGGGCCTTTGTGGGCCAAATAGTGTTGACTGGATCAAAAGGGTCTTGGGCCCAATTTGTCTTTGTCTGCCAAAGCCATTCTGCCAAAGAACTGTGTTCTACGGCAGATTTGTATTCTGCTGCAGATTCGTTTCCCTTGCACTTCTTTCTTTGGACCTTTCTTATTCTTCGGTCTTCTTGGTGGGTCTTTGGGCTTTGCTTTTCATTAAGCTTTCCTCCGTATGGGCCTTTGGGCATGGATTCAAAAAAATGGGCATCAACATTCAGCCCCCTGAGCATATGGATTGCTCCTGCGATTCATATGCGAAAACTTATTCAGTTTTCTTTCGTGGGTTGTTTCACAACTCACATACGAATGCTTCTCTTCTTTTCTTTGCGGGCCTATTGTTTCAACTTTTACTCTCCTTAGGCAAATCATTCTCTTTCTTTCTGCAAATTCATGACCCTCCAAGGGTAGCCAAAAAGTTGTTGTTCATGACAGTAGTGGTTTTGTTGTTGTTACCCCAAAGCGAGTTTGTTGCAAACTTTGCCTCTTTTGGGCCTGCTGTATGCTTTTCAAATTCCAGTAGCCCAGTACTATCATTGGGCTTGTACTCATGCTGTTTTGGGCTTCCTTGGCCCATTTCATCGCTTTTGGGCTCCTTTGTCTCGTTCAGGCTCCTTTGTCCCATTTTATTCTTTTGGGCATACTCGGCCTGTTTCATCACTTTCGGGCTCCTTTGTCCCAATTTAGGCTCCTTTGTCCCATTTTATTTTTTTTGAGCATCTTCGGCCTGTTTCATCACTTTCGGGCTCCTTTGTCTCATTTGGGCTCCTTTGTCCCATTTTATTCTTTTGGGCATCCTCGGCCCGTTTCATCACTTCGGGCTCCTTTGTCCCATTTTATTCTTTTGGGCATCCTTGGCCCATTTACTAACTCTGCATTCCCATGGGCTTTTACTAACTTCATTGGGCTTCCCTGGCCCAATTACCTTATCTCATCCTTGGGGTTCATGGGCCTGCCATTAACCCTTTACTCTCTTTGTTTACATTACTTTGGACATGCAGTGGCCCATTCTCACTTTTCTATATCATATACTGCCCATGGGTATGCTATTTCTCTCTTTTCGGGCTTCTTTAAGCCCATTTGCCTCCTCAAGACCCATTTGTTTATTTTATGGGCCTGTGATCCATTATTCCTGTCATTCGGGCTTAATGGTTTTCTTCTCAATTTACTAACTCTTTTCTTCCCATATTGTTAGGCTTCTTCTTGCTATTAGGCCCCCTTGCCAAAGTGGGCATTAACATTACACTCATTCAAAGGGATTGTCAATAATGATGATGTGTGCATCCTTCTCTTCTTCATCATTCCCTTGCTTGTTTCTTGGTTTGCTTCTTGGAAATTTCTTGTGATCTTGGACTTCTGCAATGGTACTCATTTCTTTATGTCTGCGGCAATTTGTATACTTATTTCTTCACGTTTCTGTAGTAGCGCGTACTCATTTCTTCGCTTTTGGGAGACAAATACTCATTTTTCTGCTTCTACAGGATATGTAGACAATTTCTGCTGCAATACATGCACTTATTTCTCTTCATTAATACACCTCTTACTCTGCTTCTACTAGAGCAGCATCTATACTGTAGGAAGTGAAGGTTGTGGCAGATTCTGCGGTAAAAGAATTAGGCTTGACTGAAAAGAGTTTCATCAAAATAGTTCTGCCACATCACTTTCTTCAAGTAGAGTTCTTTCACAAGAGGAAAAGCTTCCTCTAGGTGTGTAGATCAAAGGGTGGCTTCGCTCCCTTTTCTTGTGCCTTTTTCTTCTCTTTGCATTCACATATCTTCATTTCTTTTGCTCAAAACAAAGCGTAGAGCTGACATTGCAAGCCCTCATCATAGTAGAGTACTCTTTCATTTGTTGATAATACTTTCTGCTGTGTTAAAGAACACACATATTCTTTGCCAGGATGAAGTTTCTGCGGAGAAGGAAGTTGGGTTTTGTAGAAAGGCAAGTTTCTTTCAGTGATGATGTATTTATGGAAGGCCTCCTTATTCAGAGCTACTACTAACATGGGCAAATGTATTGTTGTAATAGTAGATGACCTTTTAGCCCCCAAGATCATCAATACTCTTGTACCTTTGCTGTTTGCATTGCGGGCTATTTCTGATTCTGCCATAAATTCTGGTTTTGCTGCAAAATTGATCTTTTCGCAGGAGTGACTGAGTCTGCCACTCATTTTAAGGCGCCTACATGTGGTGCCACTATAGATATTTTTCCAAGGGGAAATGAGGATGCTTTCATGAGAAATCTTCACTTTCTAAACATTTTCTTTGTCATTCTGCCACAGCAACTATTGGTTCCTTCGTGTTTGCTTTTTTCTTCTTTAACATATTCTTCTTGTCATTCTGCCACAGCCGCTGTTGGTGAGTATATCCCTGCCTTTTTGATGAAAAGGCATAGATGTTGTTGTGAACTAGATCCCTTGACTTTGTTGTAGTCTTCCGCAGATCTTATTTCTCCAAATTCTTCTTTCTCATGTTGCTAAGCTTGGCAGTGTCTCTCCAATTCTTGTGGTCTGCCATTGAATGCGTTGCTTGAGAGATGCTTGGACTTCATCGTTGATTTCCACATTTTGCTCCTGCTGTGAGTTCCTTTGTCAATCATCTTTTCTGCGGAGCACTCTTGAAGCTTTATAGTCTCACGAAGAGCATTTATTTTCTGCTGTAGTGCTTGTCGGTTCACCTTTACTTATGTTTTTTCCGGAGTGCTTGTAGGCCTTCTCTTCTTGCTTCCTTTCTTTGCTTCTTTGATATTTGCCACAACAAGGGTGGTAGAATTTCTTCTCATGGATTCATTGCTGCATAGACTTTATTTCGTGTGAGAACATATTCTCCAATTGCTAGTTGATGCTTCCGCAGAAGATAGATGACGTTGCTGCTTTATCGCAGACTAGAATGTTTCTTGACCATGGTAGGTTGCAACAAATTGCATGGGTATTGCACTATGCCATATCATGAAGTTTGAAGTTGTTGCAGATCAAGTGGCAGACGGATGTATACTTGCTGAAGTGCTACAATTAATACTTATTTCGTAGTGGGTAATGTTGCTACTACATATTGATACTCTAAGTGCTTGCGAAAGGCTTTCTAAATCTGCTGCAGAATGGGCCTTAGCCCCCCAGCATATGAGATAACTGGATGAGTCTTTAGCTTTTTGAAGAAGGCTTTTCGTATTTGCCGCAGAATAATGCAACCCCAAGCGTAATAAGTCCTTAGCTTTCTGCAGAAGCCTTCCCAGATTTGCCGTAGACTGAGACTTAGCCCCCCAACATGTGAGACAATTAAATGGGCTTGATGTCATACTTAGATCACCTTCTCTTAGCATTGATGCTACGGATAAAGCTTTTCAAGATAATAAGAGATCTTCTTTTGCCAAAATAGGTAGTTTTATAATAAGATCACCTCTGCCATGTGGTTCATGCATTCTTCAGTAAACATTTTTGGATGCCGTGGATCTACAAGTTGCCATATTGTAAAAATTCTTCATTGCTAGAGAATTTGGGAAAGAGTTACTTCCCAAGCATGCTTTGGCTTCGTTCCACCGCAAGCACAATTGCTTCCCAAGTATCTTCTGCTACATATGGCTATAGCTTTTCTGCAGATTCTTTCCAAAGACTTGCGATCATGGCTCCTTTGCGGGTTTGATTGAGTGTAGCCCCCATTATGGGCTTTTGCCAAGAACTCACAACCATGGTTCCTTTGCTAGCTTCTAGCCAAGAATTCATAATCACGACCCTTTTGCTGGCTTTTGCTACTAAGACCCATATTTCATGGGTTTCTTCTTTGCTTGCTTTGAGTATGGGTATATTTAGATGGAGCTTGCTACGTCTCTTGCTTCGTGGTTGGCTAGTAATAGCCAAAAGTCAGCGGCTTCTAATATAAAATTTTCCCATAACGTACCCATATTGTGCTTCTTTGTTCCTGCGGCAGAATGCCCTTGCAGCAGAACACCTTCAATAAAAAACCGCGTAATAGCTTTCTGCAGCAATAAGATAAGCAACTCTATTCACGGCAAAATGTGTGTGAGCAATTGTTTCTACCATTTCCCTTTTGTACACAAGCTAAAAGAAGGAGCTTTGAGTTTGTCACTGTTGTAGAGTTCTTCTAGGGTGAGACATGGGCATCAATGAGCTTCATGACTTAAAGAGTGATGATGAAGTTGCATAGTTTGTAGAACAAGTAATCTGATGCATCCTTTCTTAGAAATACCATAAAGATCATGATCATTAATGCCACTCTAGGCATAAGTCCTCTGAGGTGCTTCAAAGAAAACTTCTCAACTCTTCAAGGTTGTTGAATCGGTTTGCTAGACCCGATAATGGACAAAGAGCAGTTTGCAAGCAGCTTGTAGATTCGGGCTTCTCTATGGAGAGTACGCAGTGACTGAGTGATTAGCTTCATTCCAAGGTCTAGATTTAATTTGGACACGAGCAGCTTGAAAAGGACTATGTTATGCAAAAAGTAACGTGTTGCCAGCCTCCTAAGCTTGTATCTTTCACTGTGCTTTTGCGGCAGAATACCTTCTGTCAAGTACTGCATGAATGGACTTCTCTAGTCTTCGCTGACAAACACAGCGTAACTTTCTTCTCTGTTTGCTGTGAGCTGGCAAGTCCCACATTAGGTTTGGACTTGATCTGCTTCTTTACCCATACTTGGCCAATAAAAGCCTGCCCTCTAAAGTCTGCGGTAAAGGTTGACCTCTCCGCAGGATCCGCAAGTCAAGATCCCACTTGGCATCCTGCGATACAATTCTCCTCTTACTAAGGTGTAATCTTTTAGCACCTTTAGTTCTGCAGCACCTTCTTCTTTCATCAAGGCCTCCCTTATGGGAAACCGCCAATCTCCTTCACATTGTTCCTCTTGGAACCTTTCCTTCAACATCTCAATAATAGATTCTTTCCTCTTGCTGACTTCTATCCTGGTGCTATCCCCTTCGAAAATTATTTGTGAGCCAAATGCAACCAACGCATCCACAAACCAGTTTTCGTTCCTTAGAGTATGTTCTATTTCAAAGATTGAAAACTTTTCCTCGATCTTTTGGGCCATTGCTTTGTATGGGGCTAGGCTGGGTTCCTTTAGGGAGAAGCTCCCCTTAGTCTGGCAGACCACCAGGTTTGAATCACTTATCACCTTTAAGTGATTGATCCCCATTTCAAGGGCCGTGGCTAACCCAGTTAGATAGGCCTCATATTCTGCCGTATTGTTAGAACAGGGAAATTCTAACTTGAATGAGAGCACCATAACCTTGTCTTCTTCATGATACAAAACTACTCCCACTACTCCTGATTGAGTGGTAGAAGACCCATCAAATTTCATTACCCATTGCTCTCTGACTTCTCCTGCCATAGCCACCTCTCTTAGGACCTCATCATCCAACGAGAATTCTTCTTCTCCTGGGAATTGTGCCAGCAAGTCTGCTATAGCTTGGTTCTTTACTGCTTTGGGCGTTCCCGCTTTCAAGTTGTATTATGACAATTATAGCAACCACTGGGATATTCTGCTGGAGAGGATTGGCTACCGCAACAAAGCTTTGACTGCGTGAGACTTAGTTATCAGCCACACTTCATAGGCCAGGAAATAATGGCGTAGTTTCTGTGAGGCATATACTATGGCCAGGCATGCCTTTTCTACCCTGGGTAACGAGTCTCTGCATCCTTTGGCCCCATTCTGATCTGATTGTATTCACTGAATTCATCCATGAATGAAAACATGGCGCTGCCTACCGCAGAATCTATCAGTAAGTCCATGTTTGGCAATGGGAATTCGTCTTTCCGGCAGGCCCTGTTGAGATTTCTAAAATCTACAGAACACCTTATCTGACCATTCTTCTTCTTTACTGGCACTATGTTGGACAACCAGCGCTGGTGCTGAATGGGCTTAATGAATCCTACGGCTAGCAATTTCTGTATCTCCTTAACTATTTGCCCTTTTATCTTAGTGTGGAACGTCCTAGCAGGTTGAAATTTTCTGCTATAAAATATTCTGCGGACAAACATTCTGCACTTCTAAAATTCAGCAGATTCTGCTGTGAACAGTCTGCCGAAGGATCTGCACTTTGGCTTCTGAAACTTTTTGCTACGAAATATTCTGCAGATGAGCATTTTCTGAAATTCAGCAGATTCTACTGCAAACAGTCTGCCAAAGGATTTGCACTTTCTGCTACAAAATTTCTGCGGAAGGACATTTTGTACTTCTAGAGAAGTCTGCTGAGGGATACTTTGCGGAGGAAATAGTGATTCGCAACAGTATAGTAATGATGAAAGTTTTCCTTTGGCTGTTATAGTTTCATTTTTTGTTTCTAGCTTTTGGTTCTTGAGGGGAAGTAGAGCTAGAATCATAAGCATGGAAAAAATGATTGAAACCTTCTGAGGGAATAAAGGGATTTTTCTCTTCTAAATGCTGAACCCGAAGGTGGAGATGGAGAGAGTTTAGAAAGCTTCTAATGTTTCCTTAAAAGAAATGAGAGCAAAAATGTGATAAGTGGCTTAGAAAGCTTTTAGGAGAGTTGCGTGTTTGAATAAGTGGCTTGCCACATGTCTCACATGCATGACAAGGAAAACAAGTGGCACTTAAAGGATAGGACCAAATATTGTAAAGGCCATCTATTGTAGAGTTCTCAGGATATTTTTGTTGTAGAACATTCTGTTGCAATATTCTACCATAGCATTTTGCTCATGATACTGCTCTGTTTTAACGTTACTGTGTCTTGCTACAGATTTCTGCTACGGTACTGTCCTGCTGTAACGTTGTTGTATTCTTCCACAGAATTCTGTTACGATACTGTCTTGCTTTAACGTTGCTGTATTCTGCTACAGAATTCTGCTACAATGCTGTCCTGCTATAACGTTGCTATATTCTGCCACAGAATTTTGCTACGGCACTGTCCTGCTGTAACGTTGCTGCAATATTCTGAGAGTATAGCTTGGAAGGTTCAAGAACATCTGCATGTCTTGCTTTGGTAAGGACTTGGAAACATGTTTGCGAGGGAGAAATATCTCATTCTCCCCATCTTGATCCCAACTCCCCAATGGAGTCGCCATTTTAATGTGGTGGGTCTTTTTATGGTTACGGTGGGCTGGGCTGCCTCCTGCGGTATTGGGCCCAAGTATTCTGAGTAAGGGAGTTGGGACCGGTCCAACTGCAACTCAATTTGGTCTGACTTGTGTGCAAACTATGCCTCGTCTGCCAGGAGCACACTTACGGCGGGCAGAACGTGGTGTTTATCCTCTGTTTCTGCCGCAAAAGGAACTTTTCTCCAGTTTCTGCCGCAGGACTGAATTTTCTCCAGTTTCTGCCTCAAGGAACTTTTCTCCAGTTTCTGCTGCAAGACTGACTTTTCTCTAGTTTCTGCCGCAGAAGGAACTTTTCTCTAGTTTCTGCTGCAGGACTGACTTTTCTGCTATGCAGCAAAACTTTCTGCTGTGCGATAAAGCTTCCTGCTGTGCAGTAAAGCTTTATACTGTGCATTGAAGTTGTCTGCTGTACATTAAAGTTGTCTGCTATGCTTTAAAGCTGTCTACTGTGCTTTAAAGCTGTCTACTGTGCTTTAGAGCTATCTAATGTGCTTTGAAGCTATCTGTCGTGTTTTAAAGCCTCCTGCCATGCAGTAAAGCCTTTTGCAATGTGAATGACTACTCTTCGTTTTTACTGCATAAATACTTTTCTTCTTCCTGCACATAAACAAATCTAAAACCCAAAGAAAATATCATCAAACAAATGTTAGTTTAAATGGGTTAGCATATTCTCAAATATACATACATATATGAGTATATATACTTATACGTATTCACATATACATATATAAAATATATTTTGCAGAACATGAGAAACAAGATACATGTGTATATATATACTTATGGCAGGATAATGATTAGTTAGTATAATAGCTAACACGGTAAAGATAATGAAAAGGTGCTACAGCAGAATAACAAGTACAAAAAGTAAAGATACCACAGCAAGACAACTGATGCAGCAGACGTGATAAAAAATGTGCTACGACAGGATGACTAAATACAGCAGATATAAGTTATAATGAGAGAAATCAAATATATTTGCAATCAAAATCAAGTATTGAATCTTCCCATAAGATAAGTAAACCAAGAAAGAACCCAAACCCCAACTTGAACAACCTTGTCATAGGCTTTTGCCATCAAAGTTGTGCATTTTGGAGAATAGGCCTAAATGGCTACTAGCTATTACTTTTGAGAACATTAAAGAGTGGGTTTGATAAGGGGGAGGGAAAAGATGGTCTATTGATGCATGCCCCTATTCCTGCCGCGTTTTCTCTCTTCTTTTTACCACTTTCTTTCTTTCTCTCTGTTTTTTACTCTTAATTTCTTACTACTCTCTTGCCGTGGGTTGTTCCCCATTTGGTCTTTTCTTTTCTTGGGTCCTTCTTTCTAGGTGCTTACTACTCTCTTACTATGGGTTTTTCCCCTTAGATGCCTCCGCCCCCTTGAGTCCCCTTCTTTTTGTGTTTTTCTCTTTTCCCTTGTTTTTCCTCCCCTTCCATTCCGGTCCCCCTTAATCTACCGTGATTACCTTCCTTTTATAGTGAACTCATTCAATGGGATTTCTCCCTCTTACCCTTAGGGCTTCACCAACTGTTTTTGGTTTGTTATGGGCATCCTTTCAAGATTACCCACCCACCCCTTGGTTGCCCCTGCCATTGCTCAATACAGTACATGTCTGCTGCACCATTACTCATTTCACGACAAAATTCCCTTTTGTTTGTTCCTACTATATACCTCTACCTCACTACCTAACTCTATGGCATGCATCAAATGGTTCCAATCATTTATTACTTCTTTTGGATAAGATACCATCCTAGCAGGATATATTCCCCAAAAGAAGTCACGGCAGGAAACCAAATATAGACTCCATTTTCCCCCCACCACCAAACCAGGCTGGGTATAGGTTGGTGGTGCTCCGGCCCTTCTGTGCTTGTCTCCCACGCCGTTCCTGCCGTAGCAGATTAGTCCTGTTTCGTTCTGCCGCGTGTTTTGTCTTATTTCTTCACGTGTTTCCTGCTACGTTTGTCATTTTCCTTTGGTTTGGCTTTTCTTTCCTTCACGTGATTCCTGCTGCTGACACTTCCTACCGTTTTCTTTTCTCCGCGCTTCTCATATAAGTTCTCATGCCTATCTTTTATACAAAAGGATTTGGGCCTTTGTGGGCCAAATAGTGTTGACTGGATCAAAAGGGTCTTGGGCCCAATTTATCTTTGTTTGTCGAAGCCATTCTGCCGAAGAACTATGTTCTGCGGCAAATTTGTATTCTACTGCAGATCCCTTTCCCTTGCACTTCTTTCTTTGGACCTTTCTTGTTCTTCGGTCTTCTTGGTGGGTCTTTGGGCTTTGCTTTTCATTGGGCTTTCCTCCGTATAGGCCTTTGGGCATGGATTCAAAAAAATGGGCATCAACAATCATAATGCCTTTTTCCACCTATAGTCAAAGACCGAAACAGTCCCTAAACTCTAAAAATAAATTATAGGCATTAGCAAAACTTTACACCATGTTTAGTTTGAGGAAGTAGGAGAGAAAGGAAAGCAAATCCTTTGATAGGCTGAGATGAATTGGGGTAGAGGAATGGAAAAGGGTAGGGTTTATTTTCGTCAATGGCCTACCAATTTCTTACCTCCCAATTTGGGCAAAAAGTATCTTATTATATATTGTCTTATGAGACTTTTTTCTAACAATGTCTTGACACAAAATATGAGTTTTACATGTTGTAAGAAAGTGTTCTCATGACACCAACTTATAAGATATCTTCTTCAATTTAGGAAGGAAGAAAAAAAAAAGGCCTTTATGAGTGGGGTCCATCATAACTCAATTTTCTTTTCTTTTCTTTTCCTTTCCTTCTCATAAACCAAACACTTGAAATGAAAACTTCTTTTTCTTCCCCTTCCATTCTCTTCCCTCCCCTTTCTTTTCTCTCCCCCTTGTGTTTTTCCAAGCACAATTACGGAATTGGTAATCTGCTGTAGAACTGGTGTTAAGATGAGAATGAATTTGACACTTGTGAATGTAATTTTCCACCTAAAATATAAAGACCTCCCTAAATCGTCTGGACTGGATTACATGATCTTGTCGTAGGGTTGACCCTTTTTTCCTAAGTGGTCAGGTTGGTTAACACATGAAAATCATTGTCCTCACTGATATATTTGGATCGGGTTGTTCCATACGTTTTCCATGTTCATAACTTAAGGCCCAAGCATAGATGGCCATACAAGTGCGTCAAGATTTTACTAGCAAAACAGATTTGTGGCCCAGTTCTTGAGGTGCAAACAGCCGAACAGACTTGAATGACAGAAGTTTTTTTATCCTGATTAAAAATTGAAGGAATCCAAAGCGAAAGGCCTCCTAACCCAGTATCGTGAGAAGAAAACACGCTCTAATTCAGAAAATTAGCTTATGAGAAGGTTTTATGAGAGGTCTCGGGACATGTAGGACTCACCTGTGAGAGAGTGGGGTCTCATGAGATACATGAGGCAAAGACAGAATTGCCAACAATGAATATGAAGAAAGAAAAAAAAAAATTACAACACAAATTACGTGTACACTGGACAAAGAAAACACTTTCATTCTACTATCATTTTTTCGTATACAAGCATCTCAGCCTGCACAAAATGGTGCAAAGAGAGCTATAAAAAAAAAAAAAGAATACACTAGTAAAGAAACAAAATAAGGGACCCCAAATATGAAGAGAAGAACAAAAGGCTCAATCAGACTATAACACAGGCTTGTCGTCAGTTTGATGTAGTTTGCAGCAGCAGGGAATCGTGTCATAACAAACAGTTGTCTTCCAGGAAGTGAGAACACTGCTGCCTGATATGTAAGAAATGCTGACGCTGTACAAAATCTCTCTTGAGCTCTCATGGCACTCTACAAGATTCAATTACTTCGCTCACAGCTTTATGAGTTTCCGGAGAAATCATGTTTAAAGTCAAATGAAATGCCTGTTGCAAGAGGGAAAAAAAAATCATATTTATTCATAAATATAATACTGAAATAAAAAGAAGGGGATCTCAAGGTTTCAACTGCTCCATCATCGACCACTGGGTATACACAATCCCTGTTTTGTTGGTCACTTCCACCATTTTAAATGGTTGAGTAGCAGAACACTAAATTATTTGACAATTGAAAACAATTCACAGATCCAATTATGACTTGAGCTTCTCACCCATGAGGTGGTATCTCATAAGACCAGCCTCTCACAGTTGTGGATCCCACATGTGAGAGCGAGGTCTCATAGGACCGTCCCATTAGATACTTTTTGCTCACCCACACCATGCTAGAATGAAGGGGATGCCGTGGGCAATTCGTCCAAAAAGCAGGGCAACTAAATAAGTTAGCTGTTCTACTCTAGGGACTGGCACACCCACATAACAATGATATGCATCCTTCAATAATTCACAACCTGACCATTGGACAGGCTACAGCCCTTTGAAAGTTAACCAAAACGTGGCCTCTTAATGGGATAAGCTAAAACACCAAGATGGTCCTGATTAATTTATTTCTAATACACCAGATTTCACAATTGGGTAAGTTTCAATCCCCATCTACTGCATGAATTACAAAGTTGCAAGTCAAAAAGAAATACATACCACAAATCTGTCCAACACAGGTACAAGAATTGCCAGGTTGTGTTTTGGGAGACAGCCAGCAATAGCTTCACGAATGCTCTTACTGTAAACAGCGAAAAAAAGATCTCCCTGAGAAAATCTGACATGAAATTTTACAAACAAAAAAGAAAATCTAGAAATTGCAACCAGACCTTTCGGTTGAAAGAAATGCTAGAAGAAGGGCTGAATAAGCTTCCACAATCATCTTCTCAGCTTCTCTCTCTCCTTGTAATACAGCCGTCTCATCATTCTGTGACACAATGCAGATTTAGATGTCAACAACAAGCAGATTCCTTCTGCCTACCCATAATGTAAACAACTTTGTTTTTAGTCTTTATTTTTCCTTTTCTTGTTTTCACTTTCTCCACTATTCTACTCCTTTATGGTAGCTATCAGCTAAAGTAAATTTGAACAGTTGGTGACTCGGTGACTCACCCATGTTAAATTTTTTCCTTCATCAGCTCCCTCGCCTGCTCCTTGGTTGGCCAAAAAGATAGAGCAAAGTAGTGGAATCACATCCCTCTGACTCTCCTCTTCTAACCCTTCAAAATTAGGCAATGGAACTCTGGCTGCTGCAAGTCGTGATCTGCAGAAAAGCTAATTGTAAGTACACAAAAATTCCTTTCCAAGTTTCCATGCTCCAGTAACTATAATATTAAACGCATCATAACAACTTGCAAGATCAAAACAACAAGACAAGTTCTCATTGAAGACTGGCATCATTTGACTAGGAGCTGAAGAAAATTATGTGTTTCAAATGAAGCCTTCTATGACACTTATGGTCCGTTTGGATTGAGGGGGAGGAAGGGGGACGAGTAGAATTGGCCCAAAATTAACCTATTTTCAGCCAACTCTACTCTACTCCCCTCCACCCCCCCCTCCCTCCCCCCTCAATCCAAAAGGGCCCTAAATGTATTTAGAAATCCACCCAATGAGGACTTGTCCACTTTACCCAACCCATCAATGTACTCACAAATAGAGAATGCTAAAAACCCATCCAAAGACTATATTCTTTCTACCTCTCCCTTAAAACCTAATTTAACAATCAACTGCTTCAATTAACGTGGTTGTGTGTAGTAATTTATTATAATGTATGAGAATGATAGAATGAAGAAAAATATGCAAAATTAGAAAAGGCACCAGCAATTAACGCAATTTTCAATGGCCAAAACATATAAATTGAACAGCAATAGGGAAAGAGGGGGACAATTGCACAGTTGAAACAGTAAAAAAACAGTCAAAAATCAATCATTAAAGCACCGGGTCACCAACATCTCCCAGAGCAATATAAAAATGCGGGCAGCAAACTAAATAAGAAGTAAAATGAACCTGTTATGACCATCTTTCTCTACCAAGTTCACTAGCAGGCCCAAAATCGCAACAAGAAAATCCAGCTCTTGATCAGTGAGATGTCTATCATTCTGGTGGTCAAGATCAGTGCTTGAACTATTCTCTTTTATCAAAATGGGGGGAGATGAGGACGAACTATATGAAGGAAAGTGCCCAGCAATTAAAGAACACATGGTCTCCAGTCCGCCACAGGCAGCAATTTGACAACAGCCAACAGGGTTGTCATTTGTTAAGTTCATTAGAACCTGAAAATAAGGACCACCAATATTATAATTTATATACATTAAAATACTGTATTTTCAGTCCTAATATAAAGCAAATAAATCAATTTTATTCAAATTTAGATGAAACAATCACCTCCATAACTACACAAGAAAATCAATCAGCTGATGCATATTAGATAGACTAAAAGTTAAACAGGGGAAGAAAGTTCAGTTATTAGGGCCACATTAACAGTAACAGTACCCAGGAAATCTGGTTGATCACAAATACAGATGCCCTAACAATAACATCGCCTGATAGGTAGCATCAAGATAGAGTTGATGGGTCTAATATAGGACATTGATAATGACACATAGTATAACCATCACCCTCCGTCCAATATCATAGAAGTAAGCATTGAGAATCACAAAAGTCCAAAAACAAAACGTTTAAAGTTCAAATATTAGTTCAGTATTCACCTTAACAGCAGTAAGAAGGCAGTCAGCTAGAAGACTGGAACCCTCTTCATCAACAGCAACTGGACAGGAAAGTTCCTGGGAAAAATTGTTTTCACCATTACTTGATTCTTGTTGGCTCATTAACCGCTGAGATTGACACCCATCTTCAAGTTCTCTGTATGGTACCCTACTTTTCCGAGTTTGAGATGTTTTTTGCTTCCCAGATAATAAGTCCCACTTAGAGGGCTCAAAATCATCTTCATCAAAAGCAAAAGGATCCCGGTTCTCTAAAAGTTCGAGCTTGGCATCTTCTGTATCGTTTGGTCTCTTAACACACCCAAAGTTCTTGCTGGAGCCATTATCAGTTACAAATATGCCACTACTTGAACGCTTTGATGTTCCATTGCATGAGCCTGACATAGAAGAAGTGACTCTCATCTTTAACGAACAAGTATCATTCATGGAAGTGCTGGTAGTCTCAGAACCGGATATAGAATAATCAAACCGAGTAGTTGGCAACATTGGGCTGTTCCCAGATATATTGAAGCTCTTCTGAGAGGAGGTCCTCCCTGTGCTACACCACTTTCTAGAGGAATTGATGGAAAAAGTCTCATTGCTGTCCACTGCAAATTTGAGAAAAACATTCAGTTTAAACTTTAAAATCTAGAGTCAACATAGATTTGTCATACTAAGGATTACGAAGCAGTAACTGACAAGTAGCTGGTGGCTGGCAGCAGTGAATTTAATTTTACTGCACACTTTTTTTTTTTCTTAAAAATAGGATATTATTCTGTAAAGGTAACAAGAAAGACTTTTTCCCAGGACAAAAAGACTGTTGTTTTTATAAATATAACATGAGAGATGATGCAATAGATGTGTGATGGTCCCTGTATAATGATTTGAATCACCCACATCAATCATTATTTTTATCAATAACACAGTATCCTTCTGCTTCAAAGTTCAAACTCCATCAGGCATGATATCAGCACTTAAAATTAGTAGAGTAATCTAGATGGCAGATCTTATGCACAGGGCAAGACCCTGTGGATTAGAACAGCCTTTCATATCCATGGCTAACTTGGCTACAAAATCAAAAGCCAGTTGAAACATAAATTTGACTCTAATTTTTCATATTTTCATGTTTATAATTTCCGGAAGATGTTAGATCAAACCACTTGCAACTTTACAAGATCGGCAAATTATGAAGAGAAGATATATATATAACTGCTCTTTTGTGAAATGGGATCAGGATCCTGAAACACACACGGGGAGAGGGGGAAGAGAGAGAGAGAATAGTTAGCATCTGAGTACCTTTGAAGTCTTCAATTAAAGCCAATTCAGAAGCATGACAAGTCCCATCAGAGAGATTACAAGACTTTTCATCATTGGAGATGGCAGGAGAAATTCTAAGTAGATAAAGACCTAGAAATCAAAGCCATCAATCATCAAACAGAACAGATCAAAGAATATTTAGAAGTGTTATTTATAACAAAGAAAGTGGACCAAAGCAGTAGTAACAGTGGCAGTGCTCTCTACATAACAAGGCAGAAGTAGTGGTTCAATATAAGAAGCAACCCCTTATATTGTCAATCACCTGAGAGAGTCTTGATGAGACTTATAATGAGCTCTATAAAAGATATTGGGGTTCCCCGAGGATTTGAGTTTCCTTTCATTCCAAGCAAATGACTCTGGTATGGAAAAATATATGTAAAGACCTATTTAGAAGGAGAAGAAAAAAGAAGATCCTAACATGCAAAAAAAAAAAAATTCTATGAAGTTTACAAAACCAATAAGATGGAAGAAGCCAAAGTCAAATTTCTTAAATATAAGAGAGATGAGCCAAAATCATATTTCAATTTACCTGATTATCCTTACTTAGGAATGTGGCATTTTCCATTATCTTCAAACATTTTAATAGCAGCACCAAACTTTGAAGATTCAGGTCATTTTTTCCACCCTGAGAAGAAGGTGAATTACGTTCCATCCGACCCTGCAAATAAAATTTAAATGTTATATGAGCTTCCCCAGATATTAATCAAGTAACAGTATTTATTTATATAGAAATCAACAGGAGAGGATATACAGTAAACAATTATTTTATTTGATAATTACACCATGCACCAACCATCACTCAAACAATCAGATGCCTATCAAGTAAAAAAAATTACATTATCATCACAACATTCATTTAGAGTCCATAAAGAAATGGTTTTTGTATGCATGCATTCTCATGTCATATACAAGAAGAAACAGTTGGAAACAAGAACTAACACTAGATAAATACAGAGGTCAGACAATGATCACTGCCCATAAGTTCTGTAGAATAAATACAACATGCCATGATTCATAGATTGATGAACACAAAAGAAAATTGGCAATGCTATAAGCCTATAACTAGTATGGGAACACTGCTGCTCGTTCAACAACTAGAATTGAAGTACAATTCCAATGAAGTCCCATCAGGACAGCTTATTGTTATGATTTTTCTTCTTTCCCAATATATGCATTTTAGCACAGAAAATTTCAATTCATAAACTGAACCCCAAATTCTCATATAGCACTAACTGGATCAAGAAATGGCAATTGATACATGTTTTTAACAATTTATAGCAATAAATAAAACAGACAATGAGATCAAACAAACATACAAGTTCACACCTCCAAATTGGAATGACAATTCATGGCGACCTCAAAAACAGCATCAAGTCCTCCAAGCTCTCTTAATTTTTCCTTGAAATTGCCCCCAGTCTTCCTTACTGCACCAGAGGTTTCTAAACGAATGCAAATCCAAACAAGAAAACAAATGAGCAATCAGGAAAGAGCAAAAGAACAAGAAAAATCATATTATTAGGATATAAAGGGCATGATGGTTTACTTATCTAAAAAACAAAACAAACAAAAAAAAAGCATTTTTTAGGATTATAAAGATCCCTACCCAAGCTAAAAAGAACATAGATTGAGAAAAAGTTGCATAGATAAGAATCCACATCCAATAAACTCGTTTAACAACTCATCAGGGATGTGAAAAAGCATAAAATAGAGTACAGAAAACTTGCAATTTCAGGTTTGTAATTAAACAAGCACAGCAAACAAGTCTTCAATGAAGAACTGTCAATTTAAATTAGCATTTATTCAGAATAATGCAGTTACAGGAATTCTGTAATAACTTGAAATGGGCAAGAAATCAAAGGAACATATTTTGGAAGACAGACCAAGCAAGGAAAAAGAATGCACAAAATTAAACAAATGAAAATAATAAAACAATTCCTAGTTGGTAAAGACACATATTTTGATAAGTACTTAAAATAACTACTTGAAAATATCTACATGATTTTCTTTATCTCAAAAACATGTAAATGATTTTAATGATCTTACTTGCCAATCATATTAAAGGGAGTTTTCATCTCAGATTTATTTATTCACAACCTTCACAATGGTCAAGCTACCGAACAAATTAATGCACAATTTAACCCAAAAAAGGCTACAAGCTTCCAATGAAGAGATGCATTAGTGGTGCTGATTCTCAGCAATACCTTCAAGAGAGATAGTGGTTAAGCAAGCTTTCTCCATAGTCAGCAAAGCTATCCATTTTGGACATAGCTCTGGCCTCCCCATTCCAGTATCATCATCACAGCTTGATTTCAATTCCTTGCAACTTATAAGTATTTCCTGAACCTTTGAAACAATAGCAGCAGAACTGGAATCGACTCTTTTCATTGTATCACGACATATGTCGGCTTCATTACGTAGTGCAAAAAGCTTGAGGCCAATTTTTGGTGCTTTGTCTTCAGTAGCCATTAAAACTGTTGGTTTCAACAACTTGATTAGAAAACAGATGCAACTGGATGATTCCAAAAGATGATCATCTTGACCCTGAAATAGTGCAATTAGACAGGCCTTCAGGACTGTATTTCTATAAGAAAGGCATGTCTAGATATTGAAGATAATTTTTAAAAAGTGAATAAACAAAGCAATGTGCAGTTGACCACTCAAAATTATGAAATACAGCAAGATTCTAGTAATTTATTAAAAGTGGATAATAATAGTGAAATCAAATGTGATATATACAGAGGAAGAAGTTAAACACTCAATTAAAAACAAACAGTACTCACCAATGTATTCAATATATTCCATGTCTATAAACAGTTCCCAAATATTCTCCATATTAATTATACAGCACCAACAGAAATAGGATCCCTTTTTTTTTTTTTTTTTGAGAAAGTAGCATTTACACATCATTTGGAAATGTTGAAAAAAAATGTTATAACTTATGAAGCAATACTTTTCCAATAAATATAAAATCAAAACCTCATATAATATACTTTCCCAATAACTCTAAATATATATATATATATATATATATATATATATATATAACCCAAGTGAATCCTGCTATGCTTGATGAATGCATTGTTTTGAATTTGCATTCAATTCAGCTGATATAAAATTCAAAAGCGGTGGAAAAGATTGCATTAAAAAAGAAGAATTCCCCTCTTCCCCATCACTTTTGACTCAAAAAGCAATTCTTAAATGTATTATCATGCAATCATGGGCCTTGTGCAGGTTTTGGGCAGGTCAAAATCATTTAAGGAAAAAAATTAGCCTCTTTCACCATTGATTAGAGGGCTTTCATTGAACTCTATTGAAGGTATTATATGAACACAACAGAAAATGCAATTAATCAAAAGAGTCTTCTGATCATCTGTACAAAATTTTCTTCATTGGGAGAATTAACATATTTTCATCAATTTGCAAGGCAAAACTTCATTAGAATTGTACTTTAGCATGCAGATTCTTGTCTTGATCACTTACATCACCAGTTAAAACACAGAAAAGAGTGGCAGCAGCCAGATTGCTGGGTGAGTCATCAAAGCTGAGGCCCAAAATAGCATCAATTATTGTCTTTGCAATCCTGAAATTAAAGTACCTCAAAGATTAGTGAAAGACCTACCCAATATTGCACAGAAATTTAAATTTCTATAGGGAAATGAAGTTAGGTATTCTTGATATAATAGGGAGGAAAAAAATAAAAGCATAAGATGATACCTTATAACCAACTCGTATATTAAGCATTAATCCTTTCATCCTTTTATAATATTCTTTCCTTTTTTCGGATAAGTTTGTTTTTGGCCTCAAGGGGAGGGGAAAAAGAAGATTCAGTATAATTCTTAGTACTATTTATCCTAGAGAGAGAAAGAGAGAGAAGGATCTACTTAATAAGTAGGACAAGAAAACACCACCTTGTCCTAACCTTTTATAAAACATAATCTCAGAGAGTCAAAAAGATAAGAAAATAAGGGGGCTATTTTTATAAAATAAATAAATAAATAAGGCATTTCGTTTGGGGGAATCCATGTTAACCCCAGCATCCAAATTCCTAGGAATGTGATGCCTCGCAATCTAGATGCTTGGGAATGTAAGTATTTCTAAGGTTGGTTTGATTGTGAATCTAATAAGATTCCCAAGAATACAAAATTCTTATGTTTGATTTATTCCTAGGAATCTTATAGAAACAATTTATTTTTCCCAAAATATCCTTAGATTTGTAAACCTTATTTTTATCGTCCTCCAAATAAATAATGAGAAAAAAAAATATAAACTATAAATCATAGCAAATTCACTAAAACTATAGTCTAACATTTCTGAATGACGTATAATACAAAAATAATTATTTAAATTCTTATTCTTCATGGCAATCATGACATCATGTCTTGTTAATAAAAATAATTTATTTTCTATTAGCATCTAACTCAATACCAAATAGGAGAAATAAAAAGGAAAAAGAAAAAAGAGACCAATTCTTAGTTTTATTTCTATTGGTTAAAGGGTAGGAAAGAAGGTGTAAAATTGTCAGTTTATAAAAAATATAACTTTTTCCAAGCATAGGAACGTGGACCCACTTTTTTTTTTTTAATATAATCCACATTCCTATAAATATGGGATTGGGAGGGAATTCAGATACCCATAGACATTTGATACCATTGTGTGATTTGAAACCAAACATGGGAATATTAGGGAATCTTTCAACATTCTTAGAAATCCTAAAACATTATCCCATATCAATTGCCCCCTAAGACGTCTTCTATTATCAAAATAAATGTCAAATCTTGGAAAAAAGTAAAATAATCCAATGACACCCATTCATTATAAGAAAATTTTAAATTTTTCTTTTTCTTTTCTCTGGAGGCTGCATCAAGTTTCCTCATATGGATACAGAGTTTCCTCACTACACTTTCTTACAAGTCACAGGCATGCACGCATAGGCGCACATACACATACAGGCATACTTCAAATAATATTCAACAGCAAATACTTTGAAAAAATTATACAAACAAACAAGCTGGTGACTCATTTGTTTAATGTATCAAACAGAGAGTAAATGCTCACATCATCAAAAAGGAAACTAAAAAGTAAATGCACACAGAGAGTAATCTTGCAAATCCACCCAAGTTTCGGATGCCTTCGATTATAAGAACAACTAATCCACCTTTCATTATAGCCAAGTCATTCAGTTTTGAACATAATTCAAACAACCATCAATAAAACAAGAAACCCACATTACCCCTTACATAAATTTCAAAAATAAAGAAACTCTAATACTGGAAACTCATAACTCACAAATATATCCAATTAATCACGTATCCCATAACCCAAATTCAATATCCCAACTTATTTTCTAAACCAAAATTCAAGACTACCAAAACCCGACATGCAAATTCCAAAATCCCTCCACATTTCCAAATCCCCAACCACATAAACTCATCAAAGATCATATTTTAACTCAAAACCCATTACACAAATTCACTGGAAACTGACAAGTCACAACTCAACAAGAATATAACATAAATTCAAAAAAAACCCCTCCACCTTCCCAAAAACCAGACCCATTACACAGATTCATTAAAAACTCAATTCAACAAGAATTACCCAAAACCCACATACCCCATATTTCAAATTCAACAAACTCTTTAACCCCAAAATTCAAAATTACCAAAACCCAACATAGCAATTCCAAACCCCAACTATCATGAAATTCACATTTAAATTCGAAACCCATTTACACAGATTCACTGTGAGCTCAAAACCCATATAGAATTGCCCAAAAACGCACACATCCCATGATTCGAATTCAAGAACCCAACAAACTCCCTAACCCCAAAATTTAAAATTACCAAAACCCCACATGGAAATTCCAAACCCCAACAATATAAATAATATCAAAAATTCACATTTTAATTCAAAACCCATTACAAGATTCACGGTAAACTGATACTCCATCAAGAATTACCCAAAAACGCACGCACCCCAAACTTCAAATTCAAGAACCCAACAAACTCTCTAACCCCGAAATTCAAAATCAGCAAAACCCCACATTCAAATTCAAAAAATCACATCCACATTTCCAAACCCCAGTTCGAAAAGAAAAATCAAATTTTAACTGAAAACCCATTACACAGATTCAAAATTGAAAAATTAAAGAAAACCCATTACAGAAAACCTCGAAATGGACATACCCTTGAGTCCGCAAGAGGCGTCTCTGCTGTACAGTGGCGCAAATGGACAACAAGGACAACAAGCTAGCCCTTCTGATCCGTACGGGCTGGGGTTTCCTGAGGCCATCGAGAGCGAAATTGACCTCGTCGACGTGCTCCATCATCTCTCCAAACTCCTGAGCCTCCATCAACGTGGAGGTCGCCGGAATCGAGAAAGAACAAGAACCGTTAGCTTTCTTGGGCTTCTTGTTTAGCGGCCTCCTAGCGACACCGTTTGATTTGGCGGATTCGAATGCGGTGGAGTCGAAGGCCCAGTTGGAGTTGGAGTGGGACGACGATTCCTGAGACGAGAAATTAAAGCTGTAGAGGCTGTGGTCTTGGGAGAGAGAAGAGTCTTTAAACGGCAGGTCGTTTTGTTCGTCTACGTCTTCGTCGCTGTCGTCGTCGTGGACGTGCACGATGTCGTTTAAAGAATCTGAGTAAGTTCTTGGAATGCCTCCTCGGTTGCGACGACCGTACGTACGGACGATCATTTTCGGTGGTGAGTTATGTTGTTGAATTGGGCATTTAGAGGAAAAAGTGAAGGGCTTTTTGGGGATTTACGAAAAAATTTGAATTGAGAATCAATAGCAGCCAAGCCAAGAAAGATAGAATGAAGAAGAAGAAGAAGAAGAAGGAGAAAGAAAGAAAGAAAGTAGAGAAGGGCAAGGTTTTAATTTGATGAAGTGGCTGATTTGGAATTTCAAGAGGGTCCGTTTGGTTTGGTTTGGTGTTTGTGAAATTCTGTGCGATTTTGATTTTTGGTTTTTTAAAAGGGAGAGAGGGCCAATCAGATTTCGTTTTGTTTCTTAATATCAGATCGGGGGTAGTTTCGTCATTTTGTTTTTGAAAAATGGTTGAGATCCGATAATATATATGTTTGGGTGGTTGATGAATCATCAAGTGATTAAAATTTAAGAAGACTCATGGTATGAGGATTTTTGAAGTAGAGGATCATGACCGTTGAATCAATTTATTCAACGGCTGATACCGCCCATGATAAAGTAAAAACGTTTATAAATATGTTTCTATACATATAGAATTCGTGTTATGTTAATATTAAGGGCCCGTTGCCACCGCGCACCCTTAGTGTAGTGGTCATTCTACAAGTATAAATGTTTGTGGAATGTGGAAGGAAATGGCCGGGGTTCAAGTCTCTAGGAGGGAGTTTCACACACATATATACTTAGATTAAGCTAGAGTAGAAATTCTATCTTATATCCAAAAAATATATATATATACATTAAGGGCCCGTTTGGTAAGAAATTTTTAGTAATGTTGTTGTTGTTTTGTGGAAATACGTGTGGATGAAAAAGTGTGGAAATACGTGTAATGTTGTTTAAATAATGAAAATTATTGTTTAAACATCAGTACAAAACACCCCATACATGTTTCTATTTACAACTCAAAACAGATAAATAAATAATAGTTTCTGATGAGATAGTAAAAATTACAACTCATAGTCGTCCATATGGATCGTCCATGATCTTGAGCCAAGTATTTTTGTTGATCGTCTAAGCAATGGGGTCGTCCATGGGCAAAGCACATGGACGACTCACACAACGTCAGAGCATTAGGGTCGTCCATGGGCAAAGCACATGGACGACTCACACAACATCTGAGCAATAGGGTCGTCCATGGGCAAAGTACATGGACGACTCACATAACACCGTCAGAAAACCAGTCTTTCACGCACGAAGTGCATGGACGACCACATGACACTTAGAAACTCTCAAGTGTAAATTCACTTGAGAGTATGGAAGATTCGAGCCCCAAAACCTTGAAACGGTTACTCAACCTGAATTCATCGCCATGAATTCCTCTTAAGCATTGTTATTAATACCATTTCGGACCCCGTTTCGGTTTGCCCAGTGGAATGGAATATTTCGGTACCGGCCGATTTCGGCGTACCATTTCAGGGTGTTTCGGGGTTCCTAAAAAATAATTTATATATATTCTTGTAGAACATAGAATTGTCAATTCTAATAAATAAATAACTAAATATCAAATAATACAAATCATTTAGTCTTAACTCTTAAGTCTTAAACATCAATATAACATCAATTTAACATCACACAATAAGAAGATTTACAAGTCAATAACTAAATATCAAATAATAACTCCTAAGTTCTTAACCACAAAACAAATCATAAGAAAAAAAAATTATGAGAGAGGGAGAAGGAATGAACAAACAAAAGACATTATTTATGACAATGTATACCACAATCACATATCTTAAGTTCTTAACACTTAATCTTAACTCCTAACTCCTAAGTTCTTAACCACAAAAAAAAGACTTAAAAAAAAAAAAAAAAAAAAAAACCAAATCCGGTACCAGCCGAAATTCACATCTCGGCCAGAATTGGCCAGAATTGTCCGGAATGACCCGAAACGGCCCGAAATCTGACCCGAGGTGGAACGTGAGGTTTTCTCGTACCGGTTTGCATACCGGTACGAAAAATTCCGCCGTTCCGGCCGGAACGGAACGAAATCAATAACAATGCTCTTAAGTACATAACTTCCATCAACGGTTGTAACTCTTATAGCCGTTGAGGAAGTTATGTCTGGACTCACTAAATTTCACAAATCTTGGAGAAGTTACCAAGCCAATAACCGCTCCAAGGTCCTCTATATAAAGGACCAGTCTGCATCAAGATAAGGCAAGTGCATTCTGAAATTTTACTCCCAATAAAAGTTGGAATTTTATTCTAGTGAGAAACTAACTTAGCCATCAGAGGGTGTTTGGCCGGTATACACCGGTCCCCTTTTGATAGTGTGTTCATTTTTGTAGGCCTTCGCAACCACCAGTAGCCCACCGAAGCCGGAGCATTCAGCCTACTGATTCTATGCAGCATCAGTAAGCGCCGTCTATGGGAAGAGAGACTTTGAGTTTTGCAATTATATCCTTCTCCGACCAAAGGCTGTATGGTTCGGACAAGATCAATGGCTACTAGCCCAGGCCACCAAGAGAGTAGGGATGCTTCTAGCAATCCCCATCGAGATCGCCAATCAGCGCCTGTCGCGCAGCCGCCTTCCAACATATACAATCCATG
This sequence comes from Notholithocarpus densiflorus, assembly GCA_030021035.2. Classification (NCBI taxonomy): domain Eukaryota; kingdom Viridiplantae; phylum Streptophyta; class Magnoliopsida; order Fagales; family Fagaceae; genus Notholithocarpus; species Notholithocarpus densiflorus. The sequence goes on along the minus strand of JARYZH020000024.1, from coordinate 4,136,033 downwards.
GCAGCCGCTATGGCGGAGTTAACTCATCAAAACCAAGAGTTGACTAGGGAGATCAATTTGAGGCAACATCGTGAAGGATATGCTGAAGGACAAGCCCAGAGTCAAGAAGATAGAGGGGGAAATGCTGAGCCCAAAAGTCAATCAAGGGGCACCACTTCGCGAAGGGTGCCACACTTGGAGAAGGAGATGGATCAGATGAAAAAGGTGATGGACAAGATGAGGGAAAGCATGAGAAGGGCAAATCCTGTAGAAGATTTGGTTCATCGAACAGATTTCCCTTTCACGGCTTCCATCAATGGTCATCCTTTGCCCCCAAAGTTCAAAATGCCTTCCTTGGATTCATATGACGGGACGCGTGATCCTTTCGATCATATCGCTACTTTCAAGACTACGATGCATCTCCAAGGGGTTCCAGACGAGATTATGTGCAGAGCCTTCCCTACCACCTTTAAGGGCCCAACGCAAGTGTGGTTCAGCAAGATACCTCCAAGCACAGTCGGTTCTTTTGAAGAGTTGAGTAAGTTGTTTGTCAATAACTTCATTGGAGGGCAAAGACACAAACATTCTTTGTCCAGCCTGTTGACTATAGAACAAGGGGAGAATGAAAGCCTGCGCTCCTTCATCTCTCGTTTTAACAGGGAAGCATTGACCGTGGACGAGGTAGATGACAAGCTACTCTTGGCGGCCTTCCACAATGGGGTTAACTTAGACCTATTCATCCACAAGTTTTATGAGAAAGAACATCAATCCATGGCTGAACTCGTCCATTCAGCCCAAAACTTTATGAATGCAGAAGACGCAATCATAGCTAAGAAGAGGAAGAGAGCTGAAAGGATGGAAGCAAACCCCGTGCGACACTCTGAGTAAGGTCCTCGTCCAAAGAAGGGACGAATGGAAGATAAAAAGGACCGAGATAACAAGAAGCAAGGCCTCCTAGCCAGGAATTAGAGTTATACACCCTTAAATGCCCCTCTCGATCAAGTGCTCATGCAGATCAAGGATGATCCTTCCTTGAAGTGGCTAGAGAAGATGAAAGGAGATCCTAGCAAGCGCAATAAGAATAAATATTGTCGCTTCCATAGAGATCATGGCCATAACACGGACGAGTGTTACGACTTGAAGCAGCAGATTGAGAATCTTATTAGACAAGGAAAGTTGAGACATTTCGTTGGAAGAGATCATAAAGATGAAAAGTTGAAGGGAAAGATGGAAGAATCATCACGGCCCCCGCTTGGAGAGATAAGGGTTATCATAGGAGAGACTTCAGCAGGACAGTCTTCCAAGTCAAGAAAAACATATCTCAAAGTGGTGCAAAACGTTCAACTCTCTGGACGATCACCAAGGACGAGAGGAACCGATGAATCAACTATCTCATTCACCGACAAAGAAGCTGAAAGGATCCATCATCCGCATGACGATGCCATTGTTATAACTTTACTCATTGCGGATTATACAACCAGGAGAGTGTTGGTGGATAACGGAAGTTCAGCAGATATATTGTACTACCCTGCCTTCCAACAGATGAGGCTTGGACAAGATCAACTTCGTCCAGTATGTTCACCATTGATAGGGTTTGGAGGAATGAAGGTACAGCCTGTTGGCACCATTACGCTACCTGTAGTGGTGGGATCATACCCACAGCAGATAACCAAGGAAGTCAGTTTCCTTGTGGTGGATTATTCGTCCTCATACAATGCTATTATTGGAAAACCGACTCTGAACAGTTGGAAGGCAGTAACGTCTACCTACCATCTATCAGTCAAATTCCCTACGGAGTGCGGGATAGGACAAGCACAAGGAGATCAGTTGGCAGCTAGAGAATGTTATTTAGCCATGATGGCTTTGGACGAGCAGGTGCAGACAATGAGTATTGAGGAAAGAAGGTTTGTTGCGGAGCCCACTGAAGTATTGGAAGATGTTCTTTTGCAAGAAGATGATCCTGAAAAATTCACCAGAATTGGAACAAGTATGAAGGAGAAGGCGAAAAAAGACTTCATCCAGTTCCTGAGGAAGGGTATTGATGTTTTCGCGTGGAGTCATGACGACATGCCAGGAATCGATCCAAGTATAATTACTCATCGATTGAATGTATACCCCTTATCTAAGCCTGTTCGTCAGAAAAAGAGCGTGTTTGCTCATGAAAAAGATAAGGCTATCAAGGAAGAGGTTCAAAAACTGACCACAGCAGAGTTTATCCGGGAAGTCTATTACCCAGATTGGTTAGTCAATGTGGTGATGGTGAAGAAGACAAATGGCAAGTGGAGGATGTGCGTAGACTTCACTGACTTAAACAGGGCTTGCCCTAAGGATAGTTATCCTTTGCCACGCATCGACCAATTGGTGGATTCTACAACTGGCCATCAGTTGTTGAGCTTCATGGACGCCTTCTCAGGATATAATCAGATAAAGATGGATGAGACAGACTAAGAAAAAACCTCCTTTATTACTAGTTAATGTTTATTTTGTTATAAGGTGATGCTCTTCGGTCTAAAGAACGCAGGGGCAACTTATCAAAGGTTGGTGAATCACATGTTCCGTCCACAGATAGGACGAAATGTGGAGGTGTACGTTGACGACATGCTTGTGAAGAGCTTAGACGAGGGAAGCCATTTGGACGATCTACAGAAAACCTTTGAAACACTTAGGCGATATAAGATGAAACTGAACCCAAGTAAATGTGCATTCGGAGTATCGTCAGGGAAGTTTCTAGGATTCATGGTTTCACAAAGAGGAATTGAAACAAATCTAGATAAGATCCAAGCCATACTGAGCATGGAATCACCAAAGAACATCAAGGAAGTCCAATCCCTCACTGGGCGAGTTGCTGCTTTGAACAAGTTTGTTTCGAAAGCCACAGACAAATGTTTACCCTTCTTCAAAGTCCTCAGGAAGGCATTCGAATAGACGGATGAGTGTCAAAAGGCCTTCCAAGATCTAAAGGAATATCTCACCACGGCTCCATTGTTAAGTCCGTCCGTGTAAGGAGAAGAACTGTATCTGTACTTAGTAGTGTCCCCACATGCCGTGAGTTCAGCGTTAATCAGGAAGGAAGAAAAGGTGCAAAAGCCTGTGTATTACACTAGCCGAGCACTCAGAGGAGCAGAAGGAAGGTACCCACTGATAGAGAAGCTAGCTTTTGCACTAATAATAGCTTCTAGGAAGTTAAGACATTACTTCCAAGTTCATGTCATCAATGTCATGACGGACCATCCGCTCAAGAAGGCAATGAACAAGCTGGAAGCTGCAGGACGACTGATTCAATGGGCAGTCGAGCTTAGCAAATTTGACATTCGATACCAACCGAGAAATGCAATAAAGGCTCAAGCCTTGGCAGATTTCATAGCAGAGTTCACCCCAAGTTATGAGGACTTAGGCAGAAGAGAAGATAATCAAAAATTGGTTATCCATGTAGATGGATTGTCTACACTGCATGCTGGAGGTATAGGAAGAAGGAGACAAATTAAAGCACAAGGTTCGCTTACAGTACCAAACAACTAACAATGAAGTGGAGTATGAAACCATTCTTAAAGGGTTGGAGTTGGCTAAATCTGTAGAAGCAGAATCAATACTCGTCTTGGGAGACTCTCAGTTGGTCATAGGCCAAGTAAATGGAACATGTGAAGTCAAGGAAGACAGAATGAAGAGATATTTAAAGAAGGTGGTACGCCTTGTGAAGAAATTCAAAGAAGCTGATTTCGTTCAAATCCCAAGGGAAAAGAATGTGGAAGCTGATACTCTGGCAAAGGAAGCCTCTGCGAATGAAGCAATGGACGAGTTTGATGAAATACAATACATAGCAAGCATAAACTTTCTAGAAGTGTTGCAGATAGAAGGTGAGAAAAATTGGATGACTTCGATAGTATCGTACTTGAAGGACGGAAGGCTCCTAGAGGGGAAGGACGAAGCCAGAAAGCTTAGGGTTAAATTAGCCAGGTACACCCTCATGGACGAAGTGTTATACAAAAGAGGCTTTTCCCAGCCCTTCCTAAGGTGTTTGGCTCCGGACGAGGCGAACTATGTATTGAGGGAGGTTCATGAAAGAGCATGTGGTAACCACTCAAGAGCCAGATCACTCTTCCACAAGATCGTCCATGCAGGATATTACTGGCCAACCATCCAAGCTGATGCTAAGGCATATGTTAAGGTATGTGATCAATGTCAACGTTTCAGTAATATTCCTAGACAGCCATCAGAGTATCTTACCCCAATGATGGCCCCTTGGCCTTTTGCACAATGGAGATTGGATATTTTGGGCCCCTTTCCAACCGGAATTAGGCAAATGAAGTTTTTAGTGGTGAGAATAGATTATTTCACTAAGTGGATGGAAGCTAAACCCTTAGCAACTATTACACAACAGAATGTCAAGAATTTCGTCTGGAAGAACATTGTATGCAGGTTTGGGGTACCTAGGGTACTAATGTCTGATAATGGACGACAGTTCGACAACACACCTTTCAGGGATTTTTGTGAGCAATTGGGAATAAAAAATCATTACTCCTCACCTTCCCACCCACAAGCCGACGGACAGGCAGAAGTAGCAAACCGATCCTTGTTGAAAATCATCAAGACTTGGCTTGAAGGGGCAAAAGGAGTATGACCAGATGAATTACCAGGTGTTTTATGGGCTTATAGAACAACAGTGAGAACCCCCACTGGGGAAACTCCTTTTAAACTAGCCTATGGAAGTGAAGCAGTTATACCTGCAGAAGTGCACATGACCAACCACAGGGTGATGAAGTATCAAGATGAAGAAAACGAAGAACAGCTTCGTCTAAACCTCTATCTTATAGACGAGGTGAGGATGGACGCGGAGAAGAGAACAACAAGGTACAAAAATCTTATGGCAAAACAACATGATGCCATGGTGAAACCCAGGCGCTTCAACATTGGGGATCTCGTCCTTAAAAGGGTTTCTTTGGCCACCAAAAACCCAGCTCACGGGAAGCTTGGACCAAATTGGGAAGGAACTTACAGGGTCATCAACTGCAAGAGGTAAGGATCCTACTACTTGGAAGCCCTGGACGGTCGGAAGCTAGAACACCCTTGGAATGTTAAACACCTAAGAAGATATTATCAATAGGGTAATCATGGACGAGCATTGTCACGGACGAGCTTTTTAGACGTTTGAAGTAATGTGTTGCCTAGTGTTGTTTTCTCGTATTTGCTTATTACTACTACTATGTGTTTCATATGTATAAGTATTTAGTCATGCTCATGGACGAATTTGTGTTGTATAAGTATTTTTAATTCCCAAAAGGCATTAGCTCTCAAGCATGTGCCATGCCTGTGGACGAATGTTTTGCATAGTTTGGATTTCCGAATATATATATGGTGTATTTTTAAGTCTATACATAATTGTATGGGAATCTTACGTTTTTTGTAATTTCATTCAGAGTGATCCACGAAAGGCAAACAATCAAGGACGAATAAAATCCTTGGACGCAAGGATGTATCGTCCATAAGCTTTCCTTAAAGGATAAAGCAATAAAAATAAACCGAAGGTATGTCCGTCTAAAACTTAAAACGAGATGAAACCTAAGGAATGATCGTCTAAACCATGGACGAATAAAAATTGTGTAACGATCAAGGACGAATAAAATCCTTGGACGCAAGGATGTATTGTCCATAAGCTTTCCTTAAAGGATAAAGGACGAATAAAATCCTTAGACGCAAGGATGTATCGTCCATAAGCTTTCCTTAAAGGATAAAGCAATAAGAATAAACCCAAGATATGTCCGTCTAAAGCTTAAAACAAGATGGAACCTAAGGAATCGTCTAAACCATGGACGAACGAAAGATGGTGTAAGAACTCAAGCCCATAGGCAAATCCAACCAGCCTAATAATCCAGTGCAAGGACGAGCCTTTGCTGATGACGATTTAGTTAAGGATGAGTAAATGATTGTACCAAATTTGTTGTCCAAATTCGGTGATGTAAGAAGAAATTCACCATATACTCAAGACGAGGTAAAATGATTTGACAAATGGACGAACCACGCAGCCATGAAAACGATATAGACGATGTAAATAAAGTTTGTACATAAAGATTCAAACATTCAAATATTATAAGAGGTGAAAATGGAAAACATTCATAGAATTTAAAAGAAGGGTGGACGACCAACGTCCAAAAAACCCTTAAGTTACAATATAACTGATTGTATATAAGGCTCGTCCATAAACTTAGACGAGATAATTGTACTCCAATAAAGCTCAAAACAACGGGCACCTCTAATAAAGATAAAATGAACTTTCTAAAGAAAATATAAAATTACTTGGATAAACCATTGGGGGCATTGCCCCCAGACTTAGGATCGTCCTGGGTCACTTCGTTATTAGCATCGTCCATTATGTTGACGTCCTCAGAACTCGTCTGCAGCAAGGAGCTCTCAGTAGCAAGGGGAAGCTTGAAAGAATCAAAGTCCAAGTCAGGAAATGTTTCCTTGGCATCAGCGCGAAAGTCCTCATAACCAGCTGCATAGTGACTGTCTAGACGATTCTTATACTCGTCAGACTTCTTGAAGGCTGCTATGGCTTCCTCACGTGCTTTCTCCAAGGACGAGGCAAATCCAGAAACTTGTCCCTCGAGATGAACGATGCGAGTATCTTTTTTGATATTATCGGCCTTAAGCTCTTCCACCTCGTTTTTCAGCTTCGTCTCACTTCCTTGCAGACGATAGAAGTCTTCAGTCAACCTGAGTACCTCCCCCTTTTTTAGCAGGATTTCATTGTTCAGCTCTTTAGCCTTCTCCTTAGCAGTCTTGACCTCTAAAGCAAGCTCCTTAGCCTGACAAGTTGCTGTGTAAAATTTTGACATAGCCTGTGAATGGATGAAAGAAAGTTAGATATTTCATTTTGAAAACTTACTGAAAACACACAAGGACGAATGAAACTTACCTTAAAAAGGTCATGAATACCAGAACATTCAAACTCCCTCACTGACATATTGTAGCATTCATTGACTTCATTATCAGTGATTATTCCTTTGAACGTCCTCCATGCGTGATTCTCGTCCAACACCAGGTTAGAAGGACGCTCGGATGGCTCTGACGGATGAGGCTCACGAGGAATCTTGTTTGTAGGGGGAGTAGGATCAGTCTGGACGGGATGAACTGTTTGGACGGGCTCCACATCAATAGGAGGTTTGTCCAGCTCTACCGTCGGAGGTGTAAACTTAGGAACCTTGGGAAGAGAAGCCTTGGCAGGTTTTTGCTTCTTAGGACCTCGACGACTTGGAAGGTCGTCCAGATCCACAGAACTGGATATAGACTTGGATTTTCTCTTCCCTGTCTGGACGGAAGATTTCTGGACGACTGGAGGTGCAGTAACATCCTCGTCCCCACTAGTAATGTTCTTTTCTCTGTTCTACCTCATTGTAGCCATCCTTGCGACGAGGAAACTCTAAGTTAAAAAAAAGAAAAAAGAAAAAAGAAAAAGAGAAGTGAAAGAAAAAAGAAAGAAAAAGACGGACGATGCTTACTTCGACGAGTGGTCTCCTCGTGACCAAGATTCTCAGCAGTAGGAACTAGGCCAAGTCCCCACGTAGCTAGACAACTGAGAGTAACTAGGTCGAGAAAAGTCCTTCCAGGGAAGGCACGTACTTGGTCAATTCGATCCAAGTAAAATTTGTCCAAGCGTGGACGAACAACAGCTGCGTCAATAAAGAAAAAGGGTTAGACGATTGTAAGTAGCAAAATATGTAGAGAAACAAAATAAAAATGGAAAGGAAACATACCCACAAGATGAAGACGACCTAGAGGACTGGTAAAGGGTGGGAAGGGGGCATTACCCACATCAACTGGGTCCCCAGCCCAATTTCCAGAAACAATAAAAAATTCTTTTTTCCAAAGTCTGTCAGATGAGCTACGGCTTTTAATTAAACTATAGTAAGAGCCTCTGGATGAGAAATGGTAAAAACCAGCAGACTTCTTTATCTCAGAGGGCTTATAGCAGTAAAGGAACTCGTCCACTGTGATAGAACAGTTCCCTTCCAATGCTTCATGCCACAGCACTTGCATGGCAATTACCGTCCTCCATCCATTAGGGTTGAGCTGGTTAGGTCCAATACCCAACCTATGGAGAAGACCTCTACAAAAAGAGTTTAGAGGAAATCTAAGGCCAGCTAAGAGGTAAGAAGTGTATATCCCTAAACCAGAAGAAGGAGAATAACACTATTCTCCGTCCATGGGTAGACGAGGATTAAACTCTTTAGGAATCTGATACCTATCTACAAGAGTTTTTAACTTAGCAGCATCTAAAATGGACGCTACTTCAGGGGCACAACTATAAATAATATTCTCCTCCTCCTCCTCGTCTTGAGGAGGGCTAGGTGGTTATCTGGACGAGATAGCCCTAGATCCAGAAGCCTTCCTACGTTGTAATTCCTGGAATTCCTCCAAAGGAATACCAAGAACCCCAGACGAATAATGCTCGTCCGAAGAATTACTACTAGCTGTATTACTCTCACTACTCTCATAACTACCCTCGCTTCCAGAAGAAACGTCTTGGTACTCGTCTATCTTCTTCTCTAAACTACTACTAGGCGAAGACATGACTTAAATGAAGATAGATAAGACGAAAACCTAAGAAGGAAAAGAAAATACCTGAGAACTAGGAAGGAATGCTAGACGAGGCTTTTGGACGAGATGGCAGAAGGAAAATTATGAGAAATGTGAAGGGTAAGAGAGGGAATACACCTATTTATAGGGCCTAGAAATGGGGTCAACAAAGCGACGTCGGCCATTTAGAAGAAGACACATGGCGATTCCTTCGGAAAACACAATCGACATGACGGGTCAACCAATGAAGTCGTGACACGTGGCAAAAAAAAAAAAATTCAGAACCACAAAGGTACACATTAAATCCCAATAATGTCTTTGGACGACCATTGGACAAGGGGGCAACTGATGGGATAGTAAAAATTACAACTCATAGTCGTCCATATGGATCGTCCATGATCTTAAGCCAAGTATTTTTGTTGATCGTCTAAGCAATGGGGTCATCCATGGGCAAAGCACATGGACGACTTATACAACGTCAGAGCATTAAGGTTGTCCATGGTCAAAGCACATGGACGACTCACACAACGTCTGAGCAATAGGGTCATCCATGGGCAAAGCACATGGACGACTCACATAACACCGTCAGAAAACCAGTCTTCCACGCACGAAGTGCATGGATGACCACATGACACTTAGAAACTCTCAAATGTAAATTCACTTGAGAGTATGGAAGATTCGAGCCCCAAAACCTTGAAACGGTTACTCAACCCGAATTCATCGCCATGGATTCCTCTTAAGTACATAACTTCCATCAACGGTTGTAACTCCTATACCCGTTGAGGAAGTTATGTCTAGACTCACTAAATTTCACAAATCTTGGAGAAGTTACCAAGTCAATAACCGCTCCAAGGTCCTCTATATAAAGGACCAGTCTGCATCAAAGATAAGGCAAGGCATTTTGGAAAATTTTATTCAATAAAAAGGAAATTCCTGCTCAAAGGAGAAACTAACTCACCATCGAGTGCTCAGTTTACACACCGGTCCCCTTTGATAGTGTGTTCATCTTTGTAGCCTTCGCAAATCACTAGTAGCTCACCGGTCGGAAAGATCAGCCACCGATTCTCAGGCAAGATCGGGCTGCCATACCTATGGAAATCTAAGAAGAGATTAAAACTAAAGAAGGATGTGTTGTCAAAAATACATTTACACCCTCCAATAAAACAATGTCGCATAAGACTTTTTCAAATAAAAGTACAATTTAAGGCGATCAATTAAAAAATCACATTAAAAACTTGGAGAAAGACATTAAAAAACTAGAGTATGAAGCCAACTAATATATATATATTTTTAAATAAAAAACAAAATAAAAACTGTCTATCAAAGTAGAGTGTTGGAGCTAAGAAAGGCTCCAATTTGGGTGAGGCATGTCATCATACAAAAAATGCTAAACTAGGAAAAACATCTCGTGGTTGGCAAAACCGTCACCACCTCCTCTCTCTACATCGTCGTCATTATTATTTCCTAAGTCTTTGGTATCTACAAGGCATGTCCTCTCTCTCTCCAAAATATATGTGAAAGCTAAAGTATAAAAGAATAACACATGAGAATTACGTGATTTGGTCTTATGACCTACGTCCCCAAAGGAAACCCTTGAATGCTACAGCCCTATTTAGTTTAAGGATAACTCAAAACTTAGTTCTCATTTCTCATGACTCAAACCTCCTAACCCATATATCATATCTATATCTCTACTTTTACCTTAACTCACTCACACTTTTGTTTGGTTCTCAATTCTCATCTCTATCTCACATCTTAAACTCAAATTCCCAAGATATTGGTGGAGCCCACACACCATCCTCATTTAGAACAATCTTCTTCCTCCCGCATGCATTTTCTCTTTCCTCATTCCCTTTTTTTTTTTCTTTTTTTTTTTTTTGCCTGTCTTCTTCACTTTCCTTGGAAACCCATACAACTTTCTTCTACTTTTCCGCTCTCTCTCTCTAATTCCCTACTTATCGTGAGCTCCAGATTCCGAGGGTTCCAAGCGTTGTTCTCCTCTGTAGACACAAAATCAACCCATACTTCCAGCATATCCACAACCTCTCTCTCTCTCTCTCTCTCTCTCTCTCTCTCTCTCTCTCTCTCTCTCTCTCTCTCTCTAAGATTTGGGTTTTAGATAGCATAAACAAAATATACATAAACTCAAACAAAGTGGGGTTTAGAATAACAAATGACATAAACTAAATAGATGGCACAACACATAAACTCGAAAACTTACGCAGAGCAACAACTCTATACTCCACAAACTCGAAAAATTACTCTATAAAAAAAAAAAAAAAATTCCACACAGCAACATCTCTTCGATGGGCAGTTGCTCAGATGAGCAAGAGAGCTCTGGGTGTGGTTTTAGACTTTGGATGGAGGAGCTTCGGTGAGAAAAGGTGGAGTAAAGGAGCACCCAAAGAGAGAACCGTTTGAAGTAATGAGAAGGAACCAGACCTAATTGTGACAAGTCACTGATGCGGGTCCCACATAGATGTAAAGATTTACAATAATACCAAAATAACTCAGTTTTCATAACTTGAAAATTTCCAAAAGTTGTTTTCATTTTCAGTGACTTAAACTCAAAATTTTGATTTTTGAGTTTTGAATTATGGAAATTAAAAACAAAAACTTAACCAAACAACTTAACTTGGTGTAGGTCCTACGAAAAGTGAGTGATGAGTTATGGAAAATGAGTGATGAGTGATAAAAACACCCTAAACCAAACACCCCCTACAACTTTGATATATGAGTGAAGTGCAATTCTTGTGTTACAATGAACTCAATATAGAGTGTTTATAATAGGTTTAACCCTACATTAATTACTAGGCTTGGGCCTTGACTCTGTGGGCTAATGATATTTCTTAAACAAATTCTTTTTTTAACAAAAGTATTAACCTTTGGTAGTGTTATACTTGTGATTGGTGCTGTGTATTTTTTCTTCTTCTTATATTTATAAAGGGAACAACTTTTTTATTGTTGGCATCTCTTCTACTTTGGTGGCACTTTTTTTTTTTTTTTTTTTGAATAAAGTTTAGCTACAAACCGGGTCAGAAAGCTTCAAGGCTAAACTTTACTCAATAAGGAAACAAAGACGATTTCATACTGATATCCGTGAGGTGTGGAAAAAGCAATGGTGAAAGCGCAAAAACCATCAAAACACGATGATTATTCGTGAAGGTTTCAATAGAAAGACCTCTTAGTTCTGGCAAACGGATCATAATTACAGGTACCTGGGAGCATACTGATGGAATGAATGAAATACAAATAGTTAACATAATATAGTCATAGATCTTAGGTTGTAACTTGATCATGAGAGCGAATTTGTTGAGGTTGCACCCACGAAGTATAGAGTGTCTTCCTAAGATGTGTATAAGAGACAGGAGTTAGGAACAGGAACAAGGAGAAGCGAGAACCACTTAAATAGAGGAATCTATTGTATTTCATCCTTTGTTCTCCATAGCAACTGGGGATCAAAAAGCACCAAATTTGATGACTTATTAAGGGAAAGACGAAGTAAGAGCATGCTATCGAAGACGTCGCAACATATGTCGGGAAAGCCTTCGTTAATTGTGTACAAACAAAATACGAGTCAAAAGGCAGGGTAAGAAAGGGTTTAGCTAATGGAGATATTAACTCTTCCGGGAATCAGTAACGCGTAAACCATGTCAAACCAAGACCGATCAATATCCGAATGGAACAGATTCGAACTTCTCCTAGAATAGTTTCCAATGCAAAATGAAATTCATAGGTTATATATATATATATATATATATATATATATATATATATACACACATATAAACATTACTACATATTTTGAAAATCTAACTGTTGAATTGCATGTTCTACGTGCTCTTAATATGCATGTCAAATTTTGTGTTAATCAGATATTATTTACTATATGATCTATAAACTTATATAATATGCATAATTTTAAACTACAAAAACTTGCAATTTAAACAATTTATTGATAATATAACTATTGATCTTTAATTTTTTTAAAATTTTGCAAGTATGGAGGATATAAGAAGAAGATGTAATCCAATGGTGGATTTGTCAATATTCACCTCCAATAAAAAGATATTGAGTAAGGTTATAGCCTAAGATTACAATCAATTTTGTAGGCTAAGGCTACAACCAATTTTGTAACTAAACTTTGTCATTTAAAAAAAAAAAAAATTTGTTGGTTGAATAGGTTTTTAATGAGAGTTTGATATTGTGTATCCAACCTTAAGCTTTTATTTAATAAAGTTTGATGTGGCATTGTTTTATTGTAGGGTGTAATTGTAGGCTTTTACATCACATTAGTAATGAATTTAAACTCCTTCTTTAATGTGGCTTTTATATACAAGATAGGTTTTGATTTTTTTTTTTTGGGCAAAACTATACTATTAGTCCCTTAAGTTTACCTACTGAGCTTGTGAGCGCAATTAGTCCTTCAATTTTTTAAAAAGAGGGCTAATGGAAATATGATGTAGAAAAATTTTAAGTTATGTGGCATTAAATTTAATATTAAAAAAATTAAAACACAAAATCTAAATTATTAAAAAAAAAAAAAAAACCCGCATCCATCCATTAGAGAACCCAACCCATTTCAGGTGACCTGTTAAGAAACGGGTGTTCCCAATTGATGAGTGAATCTTACACCAGATGCCTCAATTCGGTGAGGCTTAGACTTAACAAAATGAAATGCTCTGAATTGATTAGTGTGTTTGTTTGGTAAATTAACAAAAGAGTGAACTAAATCAAAGAGAGAAAGAGAGAACAGATATGTGCTGGAATGGAATCAAAGAGAAGTGGGTATAGGTTTTGCTTACAAGGTAACTACACTATAAAGGAAAAACAAAATTAGGACCCGTTTGGTATATGTGTTTAAAAACTAAAAATTGTTGTTTGAAAACATTTGTGGAAATACGTGTGGGTGAAAAAATGTGTAGAAATACGTGAAATGTTGTTTAAAAACTAAAAATGGTTGTTTGAAAACACAAACCAAACACCCCCACATATCTTTCATTTTCCACAAAGGATTGTACAGTACTTGTATTTTTCTGAAAACCCACAACGGATCTTTTTTTTTTTTTTTTTTGAGAAAAAAGATCGAACTTTTATTAATTAAGAAGGCCAGTTAAGTCGGCCTGAAGTACATGAAAAATATCTGGTACCCACAACGGATCTTTATGCACTAAGAACTCAAAAATTTATTAGTAGAAATCTACACATCGAATTTTAATTCAAATATTTCATTATAAAAAATATTTATTTCTTCTTTTTTGAGTTTTTGACCAACGATTCACAAGTAGGAACGCTGAAAGTGAACTAAAAATTAAGTGAGTGTTTGGATTGCGCTGAAACAGAGAGCACGTCTACGTTTGTGCGTTTTGCTGAAAAAATGTGGGTCCCACAGCACTGTTCACGGACCCACAAAAGTCATCCAAACACAGATTTCAATATAAACTTGGGTCCCACAACACTATTCACACATTTAAAAATTATTTTGTTACAGTGTTTTCAGTTTTCATTAATAAGCAGTATCCAAACAGACCCTAAGAATAAAGTGATGGCATTAAAATCCTATTCTCTCCCTTTAGATCACGTAGTTTCAAATTGGAATACTTGTTTCTTAACCGGCCAGTGGTTACCTAAAATTGGTTGAGTTCTAAGTAGATGAGTTTTTTTTTTTTTTTTTTTTTTTTTTTTTTTTTTAACAAATCATATTTTGTGTTTTTTTTAATATTAAATTTAATGTCATATCACTTAAAATTTGCCACGTTATAATTCTATTAGCCACATATGTATTGAAACTAATGGCTATTAACAGAAGGACTAATTGCGCTCCTTTTTGAAACTTGAGAGACTAAGGGTCTGTTTGGACACCGCTTATTGTTGAAAACTGAAAACTGAAAATACTGTAACAAAATAATTTTTAAAGGTGTGAATAGTGCTGTGGGACCTAGTTTTAAAATTAGATTTGCATTTTTCCATACTTGCGGGTCTCGTGAATAGTGCACGGATCCACAGAAAAAAAAAACGCAGACGCACTGGAAATGCGCAAACGCGCTATCCAAACTCACACTAATAATGCTCAATAAACAAACTTCAATGACCAATAGTATAATTTCATCTTTTTTTATTTTTTATATTAAGATATTTGGGGAGGGGGTGCTTATACCCGGGATATCTCTGTTAGAAACACCAAGATGTACTAATTGAGTTGCAAGGCTATTGGCAAGATAGGCTACTTCATTTCAACAATTCTCTTCATTTGTTGTCTAGGATACACCTGCATCAAAACTATCAAAAGCCTTTGTGTACCTGTTAGCCAAATATTTTGAGGTTAGCACAATTTCCATGATGTTTGGTTGTTGTCCTTCAAAGATGATGTTATTCTTGTGTGGATGCACCAAACACAAGGAATATTAAGTAAGAAGCCTTTGAATATTATTTTTGATCTGCAGATTCTTCTTACTTCCCATGAACCATTTGGTGATCGTTATAGAGCTGAAAGGCAGGGTGTCCACCCTAATGGTAAGAGCGCTGCCTAGCCATACAGCTCTAAAAAAAGGACAATGCACGAACAAGTAAGGTTCTCTTGGCATAGAGCACATGTTTTCCTCTATGCACAAGGATAGTTCTAATAGGTAAGCCACATGGAATACTTTTGAGGTGAAATTGAAGATGTTTAGGGGTAGATGCACTTTCCATAGAGATTTCTAAGTTTCAATATGAATATGTGGGTGGCAAGTGTGGGGTTGACGATGTGTTTCATCTTGGAGAAAAATGTTGTATACTTTTTTTACTTGGAATTTGTCATTTATGGAGTAAGGCCAAATGATTTTATCATCCTGTGCTCATAAGTTTGTTTTGGGGATTGGGATGTTTAGAATATGGTTGGCTTCATCCTTATCATAAAGGGAGTGGATTAAAGGTGAGTTCCAAGTGTCGGTTTTGTGGTTGATGAGATTTGCAACATAGGTGAAATGTAGGGGTTAGGGTAAATTCTAAATTTTGGGTTTGAATCAAGTAGGATGTTGAATAGCAATGTTTTATCCATTCCCAACTCTTCAAATACCTTGGAACAGTTTTGGGTTAGATTTGTGCATAATGCACTTCTAACTAGAAAAAAAAACATTAAATTAATAAGAAATTTAAGGGGTATCTTGAACAAACAATGTAAACAATAAATGCATAATAGTTTTCTTGAATCCACAAATAAGAACTATTGAATCCACCGTAAAAGAAAAAATAATATGAATTTTGTTTATCGATAATAGATTTCAATTTCCGTTTTACATATTTCATCCCTATTAAACTACTTAACAAATTTATGTTCAAAGTAAAAACATTTCTAAACCATTCTAATTTATATTGATTTGACTAGAAAAGTCTTAAAACAACCTAAAATCAAGGATATAACATCATAGTGAAAACTTCATTTTAACTGATGATGCTTGAAAAAAGTAGTAGGCTGAATGCTCTGGGCTTCCATGGTAGTTGGATAACTTGAAGAGAAAGAAAGAGACTATCGAAGGTGACCGGGGTGAACCAGCCAAGGACCCTCCATCTGTTAAGTCAATTTTCTCTCTAGAACTCAAGTATAGTAAGTAGATGAATAGTGAACGCATTGCATAACGACGACGACGATCCTAATTTCACTGAATACACCAGCTTTGTTTCCCCTTTCCATGCTCCACACCTTCTGCCCCATCACATAACATACAATGTTGTTAATACTTGTAACAGCCTGCTTTTCTCTCTAGAACTCAAGTATAGTAAGTAGATGAATAGTGATGATGCTTGAAAATTAGTAAGCTGAATACTCCGGGCTTCAACGACGGTTGGATTACCTGAAGAGGAAGAAAGAGACTATCGAAGGTGACCGGGGTGAACCAGCCAAGGATCCTCCGACGGTTAAGTCAGTTTTTTCTCTAGAACACAAGTATAGTGAATGGATAAATAGCAAAAACTTACCTTGGTTCGATGAGGCTTGGTCCATTTTATAGAGAGTTTGGAGTGGGTCTACTTGTTAGGTGCCACTAATATCGTGGTAGATGTGTGGACTTAGTGGGGAGAAAGGAGCGAATTTCGAGGAATTCACCCCACGTTCCAAGATGAGGGTTAGTGATCTAACCATTTGAGATTGTGGAAAATGTTTAGAAATTTGCTAAGTGTTTATGGGTCGTCCATACCTTCTCACGGTATGGATGACCATATTCTCTTTGGATGATTGATGACATGCTTGAATGTCCTTATTTTATGTTTGTGGTGCACATTCCTTTTTTCTCTTTTCTGAAGGATGTTACTAGACTTGGACGACCATAATGGTCGAAGACTACCTGTTGTTGATCACCATCAGTTGCCCCTTTGTCCATAGGTCGTCTATGCCCTCGTCGTACTTGCCTTGTGTTGCTTTTTTCTGGTTTTTTTTTTCTCATTTTTTATACATGGCGCTTTTTGATTTGTTGATAAGTCATACACGTGGCGTCCAAAGATTTGATGAAATCAATTGGTGTAGGTGTTGCCACGTGGCTTGATCATAGTAGCTAGGAGGTTACGCCGCTTCGTTCTTTGGGAAATTGGCCATGTGGCCTATTCTGATTGGTTCATGTCGTTTTAGTGATGATAGGCCAAAAACGAATTGACTCCTTGTGATGAATTAATTAATTAATTAGCCAAATTTATTAATTAATCAAATTAACATGCAAACGCGTGGTAGCACAAACAAATCACCAATTAAACTATGTGCAGCGGAAAATAAATTGACACAGTGATTTTTTTACGAATGGGGAAAACCAACACGACAAAAACCCCATTGGGTGATTTTAAGGTCACCACTCCGGAGAATCCACTATTATCATAACAAGCGGTTACAAGTAAAGGAATTCCAGTATCTTATACCAACCTACAGTTGAACCCTTACCCTAATACCCAATTGGATTTGTTCTGTAGTGACAATCTCTCATTTTCAATGCACAGCTCCCAATACGTGACTAACCAATTGCGCGGATCCCAGTACGCGACTTCAAACACCAACTAGAGAAGGTTGTTGGCTGCAAAGTTTTTCAGTTCATCCAGACAATGAAGATCAAGAAGATGCTTGGTTACAAAACCCTACGGTGTATAAACACAGCAACTTCTTCATAAGAGATGAACTAGGGCAAATTCTGTCTCCGATCACAATTTGCTTGAACAAACTTTGCTAAACACTTGTGCAACTTGTGTTACCTTTGACGGCCCTTAAAATAATCCTTTTATATATCTAGGGTTGTGAGAAAAGAAAGCCTAAACACATAATCACGGATTAGAGTCAAAACAGATGTGAAATTCTGTTTTTCATAAATCTCGACAGATGCTTATCTGTCGAGCTGCTGTCAAGCAGCTGTCGAGCCATGGGGCTGGAACAGCTCTTCAAGCTCGATAGATGCTAGTTGTCAAGTTTTAATGAACTTGCACTTTTCAGCTTGAGTCTTGGACAGACTTGCATGGCTTTAACACTTGATCTTGAAACAAAATTTCTTGAAGTATTAAACACATCCTAGATCTACCCAAATACAAGTAAAGTGCGTTTTGTCAAAGGATTAGCCAATTACATAAAATAGTGACATATATTCCTAACAAGTGAATCACATATGTCCTAACAATCTCCCCCTTTGGCAATCCGTGACAAAACCACAACAAACAAATGAACATATGAAAGAAGTCATAAATCACTCAACTCATATTCACTTGTTGAATACAATAAAATCTATCCTAACACAAACTCTTGAAAAACTTTGCAAGAAGAGAGTTTATGGCAAGTAGACTTTGACAACCTGTATTTCTGAAACACTTTAAACAAAATTCATCAAGGCATCTTTGTGTGAAACAGAAATAATAGATTGCATACAAGATATAAGAAACATGTGCATAAAGAAAGAAAAGAAACAACACATGTAAAGGTAGGTGAAAGAAACATACATCAACATATAAAGAAGATAAGTACAATGTATGTCAATAATGATCACAAGATCTAAGGTACAAGAATAAATGTATCTAAAAAGGAGAAAAGAAAAAGATACAAATACTCTTCACTACATCCCTCAGAAATCAACACTCCCCCTAACAAAAATGTCCTATACTAACTCTCCCCTTAAGAATGACTACTCTCATATCCAAAACTACTCACCCTTTTTGTCACGAGTGACAAAGGGTAAGAGTGTCAAGTAGACATCTCATCGATAGAGCTAGCATCTCCATCATCATCATCATCAGAAGCATCATCGGCATCACCATCATCATTATCCTCATCTTTAGAATCAAAAGGCACAGAAGGAGGTGGAGGAGAAGCCTCAGGTGCGAAGCCACCCATGATCGCCTGCCGCTGTGCAATACGGCCGACACGAACGTTCACCCGATACAGCTCTGTAGAAAGTGTATCAAGGCGAGCATCCATGCGCTGAAGCTACGCTATGATGTCTCCGAGCGACACATCGCTCGTAGAAGAGGAGGGAGCAGATGTAGATGGAGCAGATCGAGATGGAGCCAAACAGAGAGGAGCTACTGACCCAGACTGCCTCGACCTAAACTACGCCTCACTACGTTTAATAGTAGCGATGTTTATGGCACACATGAAAGTGAAATGGTCGGACGCTGGAAAGGGAACATAAAAATGGCGTAAGATCCTCGTGATAGCGGAATGAAAGATGAGTTTATCACGGGACGCCGAATCCCTATGGACATCTATAATAGAAAGAATGAAATGAGAAGGAAAATCTATAATGAGATGCTCAAGAAGGGACAACAAAAATCGAGCACGAGGCTCTGTGATAGAGGTATAGTGAGACAGAGGGTGAAGAACAAAAGTCATAACCATGTTAAAAAACCGAGGACCTTTTGCAAAGTCCGTACAGTAAGTGAACTGACGCTCATCCCAAACAAAAGGGCGCTCACAGAAAGCAGATTTGAGCTCATCTTTGGACACAGTCCTCAGACGCTCACAACCTGGGTAGTCAGGGAACTCTACCCGAGGGACATGAAGTACATTGGATACCAACTCCGGTGTGACAACAATGTGCGTACCTCGAACGCGAGTATGAAAGAGAGGTACTGAAGAATCAAATCCATGCATGTTGGAGTAAAACTCCTGAATTAGCACGGATGGACATGTGACCGGGATGTCACACAGTGACTCTCAACCTCGACTGTGAATGACATCGGGTAGGTCAGTGTCGGCGAAGTTCGCCAAGATGACTCGGCATTCATAATGAATGCCTCGTCGAGAAAAGTTCTTCAAGAAAGCCTTTCGGGCATCCTCATCACGGAGCCGAATAGAGGAAGGAGTAGGATCAGAAGACGAAGATGCCCCGGAACGAAGAGGGTTCCAGGACGGAGCAGACTTACGTTTAGGTGCCATAGACACGACTAACGTAAACAGAAAAGAGAGGGAGAGAGAGCGACAATTAGAAAAGTCCCAAGCAGTTCAAATATAGCAAGTATATTGAAAAGAGGGTACGTATGCATGAGAGTGCATGAACATGTGACATGTAATATAAAAAGCATTATGGGCTCAGCCCAATCCAATCCTACCAGCACTCAATCAATTTGCACACATCTAAATAAATGATAATACTGTTATAATGCTTATGTGATGCAATGTATGAGATTTTAAACTCATTTAAGCAAAAACCCATCCCAAAATTTCAACAAAAACTCATCAATTTTGAAAAACCTCAAAATTTTTCAAAAACCCTAAAACCTAGGTTTCAAAACATGAAATGCATGAAGAATGAAAGATGAGAAGCTTACCAAGTGAAGAAAAACTTGAAAAAGCTTGTAGAAACCTTGAGGAAAAGATTTGGAGTGAGTGAGAGAAGTTTGGGAGGTGAAAAGACAAGTCTGTCGAGAGAGAGATCGAGAAAAAATGAGAAGGAAATCGTGATTCGCACTTAAATAGAAGCCCAGTAAATCTCGACAGATAGAGGTGTCGAGATAGGTGTCGAGCAAAAAGGCATCGACAGATGAAGCTGTCGAGGATCTGTCGAGGGACAATCCAACAAAAAGCTAACAAGAAGCTCGATCGATCCACCAGCTGTCGAGAAGCTATCGAGGGTCCAGGAGCTTTCTCAATTGATCCACCTAGCTGTCGAGAGGTATCGAGATTGCGATAAGAAAACAGTTTAAGAGCTCAACAGATAGCCAAGTGTCGAGGAGGTGTCGAGAAGCTGTCGAGATTGCTTAAAAACAGTTTTTCAAGAAGGAAAAAACACAGATATGAATGCAATCAAGCATGCAACTCAACCAATGATCCAATTAACATTTTAGACTCTCAAAATCATCTCTCAACAACAATTTTAAGCACATGGATCCAAAAAACACACACACACACACACACTAAACAAGTTTAACCAATTTTATATTTCAAAAAACAAGTTAAGACAGTTTAGTGAGCATACATTAACAAATGTAAACCTTGTGATGGCCAAATCACATTGTACTTGCACATGTATCAAGAGTAGCAAAGAATATTGCGTGTTGTGTGTGAAAAATATCGCAAGATTGCATAAGTGTATACATTGTTATGACGATCTGAGATATGAGAAAATCACTTTAACTCACACACAATCATAACTGTTTGATGGGGACTATCACTTTCGAGGTACATCTTATAACTCTCACATCTCCTAGTATACACGCTTGCAATCATATTTAAAAACATTTTGATCTTTTTTCTTTTGATTTTTCTTTGCATATTTTTCTTTTAAGCGAATCATGCATGGGCAAATAAGAGATAGAAAAGAAATACCCAATTATGTTAAACATTTGACATTCCAATTTTGCTATGTCGAAACACACAAATGTCATTTCATGATTGGCGAGCAACAGTGATGAGATGGTTATTTATGCCTTTCTCTTAGGATTTTCTAATCCTTCCCGTCAAAAAGAGTAATACGAGTCTTAAGTACAAGAGATAACTTAATCTTACTCATCACAAACACGAGCCACAAAGCTCACTTGCTTAGTTGTGCATAGAGATGCTCATCTAAGTTACAAGAGATACAAAGTTTAGAAAACTCTGTTTCAATGGCCATCCAAGGTACACAAGTACCAATGTACACATAACACACACTGTTTTTGTATTTTTCTGATTTTCAAAAAAAAAAAAAATTTTTAATGAAAAACAAAATAAACAAAACTGAAAAGAAACAAAAACATGTTAAACAAAGCAAAGCATAAAACTAGACTGACTCAAAACTTGAAAGCAAAACACACAAGTTATGCAAAAACAAAAACAAGAAGGGAGAGAAGAAAGTGATAGAATCACTTGGAGCCCTTTTCCTTCCACGCCTTGGAAGAACCTTCCTTTGAGTGAACCCTTGAATCGGCAGTGAGGAGGAAGAATTGAAACCGTTCAAGTTCGAAAGGAACATGAGGGCTTTGAGAAGATCTCCAAGAGGAGCAAAAGAGGATTGAAGTTGATTCTGGCTTCTAGATGCTATCATGCCATTGCTTTGTTGAGTGGCTAACCATTTATAGCAATTTGGTCGAGTATGACTGGCAACTCCACAATGATGACAGAGATGCTGCTTCTCCTGTTTAGGCTTTTGAGAGTTAGCCATTTTAGCTTAAGGGCTTTTAGTCTCATTCTTAGCAAGTTTAGGGGGTGCTCCTAAGATAGACTTACCTTTATCTATGTTCTCACTAGCTAAATCATTTTTAACTTCATCAGTTTCAACATTATTAGCAGGAGAAACAAAAATAGTAGTACTAGTAGAAGTAATATTAGAAGAAGAGAGACCATACCCTAAACCTGTTCGATCAGAAGCAGATTTCTGAAGATTGAGCATCTCATCAAGCTTTGCACTTGAAGTCCTTTCCAATTGAGCTCTGACTTGAAACAGCTCCGCTTCAAGCTTCTTGGTCTTCTCAGCCAAGAAATTGTTTTCAAACCTCAGTGCTCCAATAGTTTAATTGGCTTCATCAAACTTTGTGGAAAGCTCTTCACGATCAAGTTCCACATCACTAAGCTTCTTGGTGGCCAGCCTATAGAGTTTCTCATGCTTCTCAAAGAGCTTGTACAGTTTCTCATAAGCTGTATGGATATCATCTTGATCATCCGTCTTCTCAAACTTAGTAGTCACCAATTCTTTTTCTTCATCCACATCTTCAACAATCCCCTCAGTAGGATTGACAGTGGCAGTAAAGGAATTTAGGATTCCGTCATCCTCATTGTCGGAATCATCTTCAGGCTCGGTGTCGCTCAATGTAGCAGCAAGTGCCTTGCTCTTCCCAATGGTCTTGAGATATGTGGGGCACTCTTGTTTCCTATGACCAAAACCTTGACACTCAAAGCACTTTGGTCCTAAGGGAACAGTGTACTGACCGCTATCCCTAGCATCCTTTTTCCCTTTGTCTTGGCTCTTGAATTGAGAAGAACTAGATTGCCTACGGTCCTTGTCGAAGCCCTTCCCATTGGCATTCTTCATGAATTTCTTGAATTGCCTGGTGATGTATGACTTCATCATGGAATCTTCATCTTCTGAAGACTCATCAGTGTCATTGCTCTTGGCCTTTAAAGCCATGCTCTTGCTCTTACCCGACTTACCAATCCTCGTTAACCCTAACTCGTAGGTTTGCAGATTACTAACCAGCCCTGTCAAAGGGATCTTGTCAATATCCTTTAATTCATCGATTGCCGTAATCTTGGCTTGGAATCTCTCTGGTAGAGATCTGAGCACCTTTCTTACAATCTTGGGTTCAGGAATGGTTTTTCCAAGATTGAAAGCTGAGTTCACTATGTTCTTGAATTTAGAATAGAACTCATCAAATGACTCATCATCCTCCATTTGATCTCTTTAAAGCTTGTAGTGAGCCTTTGAAGCTTTGAATCTTTGACAGCCTTAGCTCCTTCATAGGTTGTCTGGAGAATGGTCCATGCTTCCTTCGCAGTTTCAGTGGAGGATATCTTCATGAACTCCTCATTAGTGACTGCACTAAATAAAGCATTCAATGTCCTGCTGTTGAAGTTTGCCGCCTTGATCTTGGCATCATCCCAATCGGCCGACGCTTCTGTAGGTTTAGTCCAGCCTATCTCCCCAGCTTGCCACACTTTCTCATCTAAGGACTACAAGAAAGCTCTCATGCGTACTTTCTAGTATGCATAGTTAGTGCCATCAAATAAAGGAGGTATAATTAATGACTGTCCTCTATCCATGACAAACAGGGGTCAATGGATCAACACAACAAAGATTAAAACTCAATCAGAGTGTGCCTACTCTAATACCACTTGATAGGCCAAAAATGAATTGACCCCTTGTGATGAATGAATTAATTAATTAGTCAAATTTATTAATTAATCAAATTAACATGCAAATGCGTGGTAGCACAAACAAATCACCAATTAAACTACGTGCTGCGGAAAATAAATTGACACGGTGATTTGTTTACGAATGGGGAAAACCAACACGGCAAAAACCCCACCGGGTGATTTTAAGGTCACTGCTCCCGAGAATCCATTATTATCACAACAAGCGGTTACAAGTAAAGGAATCCTAGTACCTTATACCAACCTATAGTTAAACCTTTACCCTAATACCCAATTGGACTTATTTTGTAGTGACAATCTCTCATTTTCAATGCACGGCTCCCAGTACGTGACTAACCAATTGCATGGATCCCAATACGCGACTTCAAACACCAACTAGAGAAGGTTGTTAGCTGCAAAGTTCTTCAGTTCATCCAGACGATGAAGATCAAGAAGATGCTTGGTTACAAAACCCTACGGTGAACAAACACAGCAACTTCTTCACAAGAGATGAACTAGGGCAAATTCTGTCTCCAGTCACAATTTGCTTGAACAAACTTTGCTCAATACTTGTGAAACTTGTGTCACCTTTGACGACCCTTAAATAATCCTTTTATATGTCTAGGGTTGTGAGAAAAGAAAGCTCAAATACATAATCACGGATTAGAGTCAAAACAGATGTGAAATTTTGTTTTTTATAAATCTCGATAGATGCCTATCTGTCGAGCTGTTGTCGAGCCACGGGACTGGAACAGCTCTTCAAGCTCGATAGATACTAGCTGTCGAGCTTTAATGAACTTGCACTTTTCAGCTTGAATCTTGGACAGACTTGCATGGCTTCAACACTTGATCTTGAAACATAGTTTCTTGAAATATTAAACACATCCTAGATCTACCCAAATACAAGTAAAGTGCGTTTTGTCAAAGGATTAGCCAATTACATAAAATAGTGACATATATTCCTAACAAGTGAATCACATATGTCCTAACAAGTGACCCACCTGGTCACTTATAAATAGCTTAATACCTCTCTTTCCCTCTCACTTTTCTGAATTTTCCTTTCTGACATTCTTGTTTTGGTTCGTCCTTTGCGTCTCATCTAGAAGTCCTCTTCCGTCCTTAGTCTTCTTCGTCTTGCATCATGTATTATCTCCTTCTTCATCTAAGGTTTTCTTCATTAGCGCTTTCTTATAAATGGCTGAGATTGTAGTTTCTTCGTCTAGTGATAGGGATGATAGGGAGATAGACAAGTATCATGACGATAGTAATAGTAATGGGAGTAGTAGTAGTAGTAGTAGTAGTAGTGAGAGTGGTTCTATAAACGAGGTGTACTCGTCTGGGACCCCTAAGATTCCTTTAACAATTTTCTAGGAGGAAATGAGGAAAAGGGCAGCATCTGGATCGTCTGCTGGCCCCGTTTACAGCTCCTCCATCGACCCTTCCCTCACCTCCTCGTCAAACGGAGGATGTTTAGGTGTGTTGTACCATGAACATTCCATCAAAGATAGATAATAAGAGGCTTCTTAAACTTAAAGATAAATACCAAATTCCTGATGAAGTTCACACTCGTCTCCATTCTTCGGGTGAGTGGTGTTGTACTCCAAATTCTCCTAAAGTTGGCATATATGAAGCTTATCTCTTAGGGGGTCTTTGGTTACCCTTAAACGCCTTTGCTAGAGAACTCCTCCATAGGTTAGGTATCGGACCAAACCAATTTAACCCCAATGGATGGAGGATTATTGTGGCAATGCAAGTGTTGTGGGGGGAGGCTGTTGAGGGGAACCATCCTTTTATTGTGGATGAGTTCCTATATTGTTATAAACCTTCTGAAATAAACCAATCCCTAGGTTTTTATCAGTTTTCTGCTAGAGGTTCTAGCTGTAGGATGATTAAGGCTCTTCCTTTGTCTAATAGGTTGTGGAAGAGAGATTTTTCCTTTATTTATAGGTTCTGTGTTGGTGACCCTGTTGAGGTAGGTAAGGATACATTCCCTCTTTATGTTGGTGCCATGGGTTGTCTACGCTCAGAGGGTATGTTGCTTACTCTAGCTTATCTTAATTATCTTATCATCTTTGTTTAACTTTCTTTTATTCTTTCAGTTGTAGCTTGTCCTTCCTTAAGTGACTTTCACTTGTGTCGAGTCTATAGAGCTCACTCCTTTGCTGACAGAGTTTTTCATTCTTTGGTAACACTCCATCGTATAGAGGCTTGAAGGCTTGGACCTGTTCCAATTGAAGAAGTTTTGGTTCACAAAATTACAACTAGTCAACGTGAGTTTATATATGTGTGTGTGTGTGTGTGGTTTCGTCTAAGTTTTGACGATCTTTTTCAGGAATGGTAACTATGAAGAGAATAAGGAAAAAGAGCTTGCTAGTGGCGACAAGATCGTCTAGACTGAAGATGTTCCTCCCATTCAGACTCGTCCAAATGTCCTAAAGACATTAAATCTTGTACCTCACAACTCTTCAAAGAAGAGGAAGGCCATGTCCAAGATGATTGACACTAGGAACCTTCCTAGTCGTCGAGGCCACAAAAGGCCTAAGGTGGACATGTCCATCCCTGCCAAGGCTCCAGTCATCGAGCTTGACCCTTCTACTTCTCATGTTGCGAAAACTCCTCTTGAGGCTCCAACTTCTGAAACTTCTCACACCCTTCTGAGGAGTGAGAGCTTGGCTTGGAATAGGTTCAGGATGGTGGTGAAGCAAGAGGACATCACGGCTTGTTATGACATGTCCGTCAAGGAGTTTGAGTGTTCCACCCTCCATGATCTGTTTAAGGTATTTTCCTTCGTCCATAGCAACTTGCTAATTTTATTGCCAAGTCGTATTTTAATGTTTTGTTTTGCAGGTCATGTCTA
The DNA here is from genome assembly GCA_030021035.2 of Notholithocarpus densiflorus. Lineage (NCBI taxonomy): Eukaryota > Viridiplantae > Streptophyta > Magnoliopsida > Fagales > Fagaceae > Notholithocarpus > Notholithocarpus densiflorus. Next base: position 4,109,358 of record JARYZH020000024.1, on the reverse strand, counting down.
AGTTTATGGTGACGTCTAAACAAGCCACAGACTTAGACAAGGAAAAGATCAAGCTGGACACCAAGGTTCTTGCTATGGAGAGGGAGTCAAGCAAGTGAGCTGGGGAGAGGTTGAAGTTTGAGAACAAGGTAAAGCATCTGGAGTCTGAGGTGAAGGAGTTGAAGAATTTAGCTGAGGAACTCAGAACTGATATCGTTGACAAGGAGTCTTGTCTAGACCACCTTCAAAAAAAGAGTGATGAGTTTTCCTCTTCTCTGAGGAAAGCCAAGGACGAGGCAATCAAAGAGTTTAAAGCTTCTGACGCGTATGCAAAACTCCTGGACAAGAACTATGCTATAGGATTTTAGGACTTCCATCAAGATGCATGTGAAGCTTTTCTTGGAGTAGATTTTGACTCCATAAGGCTTCGCATTGCTACTGAAAGCTCCTTACTTCCTAGCAGTTTAGAAGATGTCAACATTGAGGATGATGCCACCACCTCTAATCTCCCCAAGGACGATGCTCAGTCTAAGGATGATGCTCTAGCTTAAGGATGATGCCCTAACCAGTTTATCCAAGTAGTTTTATTTTATTTTTATTTTTTTTATTCAAGTTATTGGGTCCGTTGTTTTGGACTATTTTTAATTTTCTTTAAGTACATTTACTTTGTCCATGGTTTTGGATGTAAGTTTTATACATTTGCCTTTTAGGCTTAACTTTTAAGAGTTTTTGGATGTTAGTCGTCCACCCTTATCATGAACAAGTTAATTTCTTTATATATATGGTTGTCCATGATTGGATACTTATTCTTTCCCTTTTTTGTTCATATATGTTCGTCCATGGTTTGGACTTCACTTATTTAGGGATCTCGGACGTTGGTTGTCCATAATTGTCGTTTGTTTTATTGCATGCTTTTGCTCGTCTTTTATTTTATTGAATTTCGATGAGTATATGTGGGAGGTGTTTATTCCTTCCCTTTTTTTTTTACCTCAAGGTTTTGCTCCATTATGTGGTATTTGGCTTTTCCCTTGTCTAAAGATGGCTTATGACGATACATCTCTGCATCCAAAGATTTTACTCGTCCATGGCTTTTAGCCTTTCTTGTGGACTTTGATTTTGTAAAGGATTAAAAACACTTAAGTAGAAACTCCAGACTGCTTTATATATAAACTAGGATCTTTGTACATAACATAATAACGTTGACAGACATGGCACATGCTAATAGCTAGTGCTTTTTAGGAAATTCAAATACTAGAAAACATAAAATGCTGCTAGAAAATATAAGTGCTGAAAGATAACATAGATAGACTACTAGTAGTAACCAATAGTTTGTAGGGGTTAAGGTCGTCCATGCTGACCTTCTCGACGAGTCTTCCCTGATAGTACTTCCTCAAGTGCTCCACATTCCATGGATGCTCCAGCCTTCATCCGTCTAGGACTTCTAGGTAGTACAATCCTCATCTTTTATAGTTGATGCCTCTGTATGGTTTTTCCTAATTGGGCCCAACTTTCCATGAGCAAGGTCCATAGTGGCCAAGGAAATCCTTTTTAGGAAGAGGTCTCTAATATTGAACTGCCTAGGCTTGACCATCGCGTCATGGTGCTTGGTCATATGATTCTTGTAGCGTGCCATCCTCTGTTCTGCGTCCATCCTTACCTCGTCTATGAGATCAAGGCTTAGATGAAGCAGCTTTTCATTCTCTTTGTCCTGGTAGTAGGCCACTTTGAAGGTGGTCAATCCATCCTCTGCGGGTAATACTGCATCATTCTCATATGCTAACTTGAAGGGAGTTTCTTCTGTAGGAGTCCTCATTGTCGCCATGTATGCCCAAAGGATGCTAGGTAGCTCGTCGAGCCATATCCCCTTTGCCCCTTCAAGCCGAGTCTTGATTATCTTAAGCGAGGATTGGTTTGCAACTTCTGCCTGCCCGTTTACTCATGGGTGGGAGGGTGAGGAGTAGTGATTCCTAATTCAAAGTTGCTCACAAAATTCTCTAAAGGGTGTGTTGTCGAACTGTCGTCCATTGTCTGAAACAAGCACCCTAGGAATCCCAAAATGGTAGATGATGTTTTTCCAAACAAAGCTTCTGACGTTTTGCTCGGTGATCTTTGCTAAGGGCTTTGCTTCCACCCATTTAGTGAAGTAATCAATTCCCACCACTAGGAACTTCATTTGCCTGGTTCTTGTTAGAAAGGGACCAAGAATGTCAAGTCCCCATTGAGTAAAGGGCTAAGGGGCTATCACCGGGTAAGATACTTTGATGGTTGTCTAGGTACGTTGTTGAAGCGTTGACATTTTTCACATGCTTTGATGTAAGCCTTGGCACCTACTTGCATTGATGGCCAATAGTAACCTACGCGGATAATCTTGTAGATGAGGGACCTTGCTCCCGAGTGATTTCCACATGCACCTTCATGTACGTCTCTCATGACGTAGTTGGACTCGTTTGGAGTTAAGCATCTCAAGTGGGGCTGAGAAAAACTCCTTTTATACAATACCTCATCCATAAGGACAAATTTTGCTGCTCTAACCCTTAGCTTCCTTGCTTCTTCTTTATCCTCGGGGCGGAGCCCGTCCTTGAGATATGACACAATTAGCGTAGTCCAGTTAGCTTCTCCATCTCTCTGATGCACCTCGGGAACGTCTATACTTGGGATTTATTGTACTTTAATCTGATCGTCAAACAAGTCTTCTGCAGAGGCTGCTCTAGCTAGGTTGTTAGTCTCCATGTTTTCTTCCCTTAGGATCTAATGGAACTTTGCCGTTGTGAAGCCTTTGATGCAATGCTTGACTTTTCTCAAATATCTTTTCATTTGTTCTTCCTTGGCTTCCTATGTTCCATTCACTTGGCCTATGATTAGTTGTGAATCTCCTTGGACGACCACTGATTCAGCTCCCAATGCCTTAGCCAAATCCAAGCTCTTATTAAGAGCTTCATACTCAGCTTCATTGTTGGTCGTTTAGAACTGTAGACGAACAACATACTCTATATGTTCCCATTTGGGCGACTGCAAGATTACTTCGACTCCTGCATTTTGAGTGGACGAACCATCTACATGGACGATCCATTCTTTTGCCCCCCTAGCCTTCAGTCTGTTGGCCATGAGCTAGAGTGAACTCCGCAATGAAATCTGCAAGTACTTGGGCTTTTATTGCTTCTTTTGGTTGATACTTCACGTCAAACTCACTGAGTTCAACTACCCACTAGATCAGTTATCCAACTGCTTCTAGCTCGTTCATAGCCTTCTTGAGCGGGTGGTCTATCAAGAAGTTGATGACATAAGCTTGAAAGTAGGGTCTGAGTTTCCTTGTTGCTGTTACCAACAAAAAAACTAACTTTTCCATTGGTGGATATCGTCCTTCAACTCCTTTTAACACCTTGTTGGTATAATAGATGGGCCTTTGTACCTTTCCTTTTTCTTTAACTAAGGCTGAGCTCACTCCATGAGGAGAGACTGCTAAATAGAGGTACATTTCTTCACCTGGTTTGGACGGGTTTAACAAGGGAGTTGTTATGAGATACGTCTTGAGGTCTGCAAATGCTTGCTGACACTCATCTGTCCATTCAAATGCTTTCCTTAACACCTTGAAAAATGGCAAACACTTGTCAGTAGCTCTTAAGACAAAGTTGTTGAAAGTTGCTACCCATCTAGTGAGACTTTGCACTTCTTTGACATTCTTTGGTGGTTCCATGCTTAGTATTGCTTGGATCTTGTTAGGGTTTGCTTTGATCCCCCTTTGTGAGACCATGAATCCAAGGAACTTCCACGATGAAACTCCGAAGGCACACTTGCTCGGGTTCAGCTTCATGTTGTATCGTTTAAGCGTGTTAAAAGTCTCTTGGAGGTTGTCCAGATGTAGTGTCACCTTTGCACTTTTGACTAGCATGTCGTCCACATATACTTCAAAATTCCACCTAATTTGTGGACAAAACATTTGATTGACCAACCTCTGATGGGTAGCCCCTGCATTTTTTAAACCAAAAGGCATTACTTTGTAACAAAACAAACCTTGGCTTGTAACAAAGGATGTTTTCTCTTGATCTACCTCATCCATCTTGATCTGGTTATACCTTGAGAACGAGTCCTTGAAGCTTAGCAATTGGTGCCTTGCTGTCGACTTCACCAGTTGATCAATGTGTGGAAGGGGATAACTATCCTTAGGGCATACCTTGTTCAAATCTATGAAGTCCATGCACATCCTTCATTTGCCATTAGCTTTCTTAACCATTACTACATTTGCTAGCCAATCTGGGTAGTAGACTTCTCAGACAAACTTTGCTGTTACTAACTTTTGGACTTCTTTTTTAATGGCGTTGTCCCGTTCTGGGGCAAATACTCTCATCTTCTGATAGATGGGCTTGTAGGACGGGAATACGTTTAGACGATGAGTTATCACACTTGGGTCAATCCCAAGTATGTCTTCATGGCTCAAAGCAAACACATCCTTGCTCTTTTTGAGGAATTGGACGAGGTCTTGCTTCGTCTTCTCCTTCATACTTGTTTCGATCCTTGTGAACTTCTCCAGGTTGGATTCATCCAAAGGAACTTCTTCCAATATCTCAATCGGCTTGACGATCATCCTTCTTTCCTTGATATTCATCGTTGGCAATTGCTCGTCCGTACGTAACATGGCTAGATAACATTCTCTAGCTGCTAACTGATCACCTTAGACCTTTCCTATGCCATACTCTATTTGGAACTTAACAAAAAGGTGATAAGTGGACATTGCAGCTCTCTAATTATTCAAGGTCGATTGTCCTATAATGGCATTGTATAAAGAGGAGCAGTCAATGACGAAGAAATTCACTTCCTTGGCAATCTGCTGCGGATAAGACCCAACCACAACTAGTAGGGAGATGGTGCCTACTGGTAAGACTTTCGTACCTCCAAATCCAATCAGGGGGACATTTGTTAGACGGAGTAATTCTTTATCAATCTTCATCTGCTGGAAGGCCAGGTAGTAGAGGATATCTACTGAGTTCCCGTTATCTACTAGCACTCTTTTTGTTGTGTAGTTTTCGTCAAAGTGATGACAATTGCATCGTCATGAGGATGGTGTAGTCTTCTTACGTCTTCATCAATGAAGGTTATTGCTGGTTCGTCCGTCTTTGGTGCTCTTGGTGGACAACCAGTAAGTTGAACGTTTTGAACCACTCGAAGGTAGGTCTTTTTGGATCTGGATGAGCTGACAGCTGATGTTCCTCCAACAATAACCCTTATTTCTCAAAGTGGTGGACGGATTGACTTTTCTACTTTACCTTTTAGTGGCAGTCTTTCGTCCTTTTGCTCTCGTCCAATAAAGTTCTTCAGTTTCCCTTGTTTGATAAGGACTTTAATTTGTTGCTTTAGATCATAACACTTATTAGTGTCATGTCCATGGTCTCGGTGGAAATGACAATACTTGCTTCTATTCCGTTTGCTAGGATCGCCCTTTAGCTTTTCTGGCCATTTCAAGGAAAGATCGTCCTTGATCTACATCAACACTTGGTCAAGTGAAGCGTTCAAAGGCGTGTAATTGGAGTATCGTCCCGAGGATGATCCTACCTTTCTGCCATCTCGATCTCTTTTTTCTCCTATCTTGGACTTCTTTGGACGAGGACCCTTTTCTGGATGATGCATGTATCCAGCCTCCATTTGTTCAGCCTTTTTCTTCTTCTTCTTGGCAATGATTGCGTCCTCAGCATTCATGAAGCTTTGAGCTGAATGTATCAGTTTAGCCATCGTCTGTGGCTCTCGCTTATACAGTTTATGAATGAACAAGTCGAAGGTAACTCCATTGTAGAAGGCTGCCAAATGATTTTTGTTGTCCATCTCATCTACCAATAGGGCTTCCTTATTAAAGCAGCTGATGAAAGTCTGAAGACTCTCGTTCTCTCCCTACTCTATGTTCAGCAGGTAAGACAAGGAGTGCTTATGCCTTTGGCCTTCAACGAAGTTATTGATGAATAACTTGCTTAACTCCTAGAATGAAGTTATAGTGTTTGGTGGTAGTTTGCCAAACCATACCCTGGTTGAGTCTTTCAACGTAGTAGGTGTAGACACCGCATTTTGTACCCCTTACGACTCGGGCTCCCGTTCCTCAATGATGTTGAAATTCTGAGACCCAAGGTTGGTTTAGGGCCCAATCAGATGTTAAATTGACTTGAGAAATGTTAAAATGAAAAATATAACTTTTAATGAGCAAATAAATCTATTTTTGGAAAAGTAATGCCAAGGAAGCCCTTGGCCCGCGCATGCAAGAATCAGCCTGTGTGCGCAGCCATGACACATGTGCACGCAGGCCCAATCCTGCACGCACATGTAGGGTTCCAGAAACATAAAAATGCAAGTTTTCTGCATTAATGCTGAGGTTTGGAATGAATCCCATATCGTTTGGGAGTTGTTCCAAACCCCCATTTTCACAATATAAATAGCAATACATGGTACCTTTTCAAAACATAGAAATCCTAAGGGAAAACACTAAGATTCACTAGAAATAGTGAATTAAAGAGGGAGTTTTTCACAAAAAATCTTCAAGTCAATTTTCTTTTGATTGGGGTTTTTTCTGGCCTTGATCTTTGAGTTTAAGATTACTAATCACTTTTTTATTGATTGTGAATAGATTTGACTGAGGAGAACGGTAAAAAATCAAGCTTGAAGAGCTTTTGTTTTGAGGTAATGAGTTCTAAGCTTTTTCTTTTTATTTCTTGCTTTTATTTATGTTTTAATCTGGTTCCATTGCTTGTTTTATGTTTATTATGTTCATGTAGTTTAGGTTTAAGTAGTTTTTATATTTTAAAGTATGTTAGGTTGTTAGAATTATTGTTTTGAAGTCCTGCTCTGTTTTCTGTGTTGCTGTGTTCTTGGCTAGGGTTTCTGGGGCCAAACCCACGTACGCATAATCCTGCATGTTTGCGCAGGCTAGATTATGTGTACGCAGACTTGTTCATTCGCACGCATGATCCTGCTCAGAAACCCTAGCCCTAGTTTTCTGATTCTGTTTCTTATTTCCTTGCATAAATGTGCTTATGTTTTGATCCTTTATATATATATATATATTTTTTTTTTTTTTTAGTCTATGTTTCATTGTTTGTTGTTTGTTTGCCCTTCACATGTTCAAATTAGGATTTATCTTTTTCTTCTTTGTTTTGATGCCATGAACACGCATTCACATGTTTAAGCACTAATGCCATAGGTGCTGAGATGCAGCAAGGTAAGTGAGGTAAGTCATGCATTCACATGAACACGCATGATGTTTGTTTGATGATAGATATAAACATGCTTGTTTGGATGAGTTATTCGTAATCACATGTTTACTTGGATCTTTCCATGCTTGTGTTTCTACCATGATTTGCTTATTGCCTATGCTTCTGCCTTGAATATGATATGATGACATGATGCTAGATGAATTCTAGGTGGATGATATGTATGATAGTAACATGCTAGGTTGATTTAAGATTGATGCTAGATGTATGTTAGGATATATTGTGATATGCCATGATAGATGAATGATTAGGTTCTTTGGTATGATTGATGCCATATTGTATGCTTAGATGTATGCTAGTGTGTGTGTGTGTGAGTTAGAATGCAATATTGAGTTTGCCTTTAATAGGGTTAAGACATAAGACAAATGAGAGGAAGCTAACCTTAGGGTTGGGCAGTTTTGGGTGCCTAACACCTTCCCAAAACTGTACTTAAACTCCGAACCCATATCTCTGGTAGTAAGATAAAAAAGGTCCTTCCTTGAAAGGACGCTATATATATGGTTCCAAGGCCATTGCAAAAACTAGGTGATGACTCCCCCCCATTTTGTGTCCATAGTGGCGACTCCACTGGGGATTATGAGTTTAATTCCTATGTCACCTATGTCTTAACCTTAATAAAGGCTTATACAATACTTGTTTGCACACACATTCACTTGGTTCTATTGTCCCTTTACCTTAGTTGGTGATGAGTGGGAAGATGGAAGGCTTCATTCGGGCACAAGTCTTTCGAAGTTCATCCCACTAACTCACAATGTGTGTTGTTGCCTATGATGGGCTTTGAGTATGTTAACGGTTTGCCACCAATCCACAAAGGTCCACTTACGCCCTTGGTTGGAATCATGGCCCACCTAGTTGTAAGTGACCTACTTATCTAACCTTTTAGCTTTAAGGAGCCTACCCACATTTAGAGAGATCCTAAATCCTATCAAAGGAGGGTACCTTTATATATCTCTTATTTGTTCAACCATATATCTTGTGATGACCTAATTCTAAAGGACAAATAAAAGATGTAAAAAATGGAATGATGACCCTAAAGTTATCGCATACCCTAAAGACAATTGGAATAAAAGAAAAGAAGTTCTCACATATAAGAGGCTTATCCCTAAATCTATGGGTATATCTTAACTTGAAAGGTTCATAAGACCATAGCCTAATTGCTATCATAAGCCCAAATCAAAAAGCGCTTTTGAAAACACAAGGACTTTAGGCCTAAGATAACAAGTATGCTATGGACTTAGCATCCAAAATCTTACAAAGTCAATATGAATTTCCCTAATCTTGGGCCTCTTTGTTGTATGCCTAGGCCCAAAATGATGAGAACTTCATGGACCTTGAGAGGAGGGCTACAATATATTCTAGCCAAAGGGCTACTTCAAAAAAAAAAAAAAAAAGATATTGAAATGAAAGAGAAGAGCTCAAAGGTGATGAATACATGGTAAGCCCATGTTTGAGACAAAGGGCTGAAAATCTCTAATTACATTCTAATGAAAGTCCATGAGTAAGATGAGAGCATTATTGTAAATAGACCAAAGCCCAATGAAATAAGGGGCAAGGTTCATGAGAGGAAAGGGAGTGATTTTGTAATTAGGCATTCATTAAAATGGACTTAAAGACTTTCCAAGAACATTTAAAGGGCACTTTACTTGGAGCATATATTTACTAAAACTCGTTGGACTCTCTTAGTTTTCCACGTGCCACGATGTCTGGCAATTTGACTCAAGAAGATATTGATTAAGTGATGACCAAAGGAAAGGTCCACCTTCTTCTGCCATAATTCATGCTGCAGTTGAGGAGCACTCTCGGACCATGGAACTTCAGGAGGGCCCATGTCAACGATTTCTCTGAATCAGGAAGCGCAGGATCATGGGAAGATCATGATTGGCCGAAATGGACCTCAATAGCAGGAGTCGCTCAAATCACCTAGCCTGTTTCATGCTTGAATGTGACATGGACCCACCTTCCGATGATGATCAATACCTTGTCTTGACTAGGGCTGAAGACAAAGAAGAAGAGGAGGACGACGGATTGATTAGCTGTTGGAGCGAGGACAATGGTCATTGGTTTTTTGACAAAGAAGATAGGGACTTCCTTGATGAAGAGACCTTTGTACGACGTAACTGAAGCCATACGCGTATAGGGACCTTTGAAAGATGAGGACTGGTCCGCAGAGCTGGAGATTCTGTTCGAAGAAGAAGGTGACATGCCTTAAAAGAAAGGAGAAGTGGAATTCATCATGAGACAACTTAATAATTGGACTTGGGTTGGGTTTTCTGAGAATGTGAGAAAGAAAGTTTGTAATGCAAGTCCCAATGTACTTTTCAACATTTTTAATAAGATGAATTCTGATTTGGCTTATTTTGATGAGTCCCATAATATTGAAATTCTGCACTTAAATGAATCTAATGAATTTGAAAATGAAATTAGTAAACAATTGAAAAAGAAAATTGAACCTATGGAACCAACTTTTGAAACTCTTAATTTGGGCAATGATGAGAATCCACGCTTAATTAAAATTGGCTCAACTCTAAATGAGAAAGAAAGAAAAAATCTTAAAAAGCTGCTCACAGAATTTCAAGAAGTGTTTGCATGGTCCTATGAAGATATGCTTGGTATTGATCCCGAGATAGCTTAACACCACATTGATACTCATGCTCACATGGTACCCGTCAAGCAAAAGTTGAGACATATAAGAACCGAATGGTTTTTAAAGATCAAAGAAAAGTTTACCAAGCAATTGAAAGTAGGGTTTATCAAATCCGTACACCAAGCCGAATGGATAGCCAATGTTGTGCCCGTACCCAAGAAAGATGGCTCCTAGGGATATGACCAAGACTATCTTTACCATATAATGGGGAATTTATTGTTACATCGTGATGCCATTCAGGCTCAAGAATGTAAGTGCAACTTATCAAAGAATGGCCACAGCCTTGTTACATGATATGATGCACAATGAGGTAGAAGTGCATGTTGATGATATGATTGTAAAAATCCAAGGAGAGAGAGGGTCACATCATTAACTTGAGGAAGTTCTTCAAGAGGATCAAGAAGTATAGACTGAGATTGAACCCACAAAAATGCACATTTGGGGTAACCGCGGGGAAGTTGTTAGGCTTCTTAGTAAGTGATAGAGGGATAGAAGTTGACCCATCAAAAATCAAAGCCATATTAGAAATGCCTCCACCCAAGAGCAAGAAAGAGATAAGGGGATTCTTGGGTCAATTACAATAAATTAACCGGTTCATTGCCAAACTCACTTCCACTTGTGAGCCCATCTTCAAGCTCCTAAGAAAGAATGAACCTTATGAATGGAATGATGAATGTCAGAAAGCTTTTGAGGTCATTAAGGAATATCTCCTCCATCCACCTATCTTGATACCCCCAAAGTATGGAAAACCATTACTCCTATATCTCTTTATCATAGAAGATGCGGTTGGAAGTATGCTTGAACAAGAAGACGATGATAGGAATAAGAGAGCCATGTACTATTGGAACAAAAAGTTCCATGATTATGAGACTAGATACACACCTATAGAAAAATCATGCTTTGCATTTGTATGGGCTGTACAGAAATTAAGATACATTATCCTACCTTTCCAGATATGGGTAATAGCCCAAATGGATCCATTGAAGTACTTGTTTGAGAAGCCCGCTTTGAGCGGAAGACTATCAAGATGGTTGATTCTATTAGTAGAATTCAATTTGAAGTAAGTGGCAAAGAAAACTATTAGGGAGTGCCATGTCAGATTTTTGTGCCAAGAACCCCGTGGAAGGAGGAGATGGTAGAGACGAATTTTCAGATGAGGACATTTTGGACATTGAGCTAGAGGCATGGAAGATGTATTTCGATGGAGCCATGAACCAATATGGGAATGGGATAGGAGTACTCTTGATCACTCCCGAAGGATCTCACATACCCTTAGCGGTTAAGTTGAACTTTGAGGCAACCAATAACATGGCAGAATACGAGGCTTGTATTGCTGGAATGAAAGCTCTCCAATAATTGGGGGTAAAAGAGGCCGAGGTCTTTGGAGATTCGACTTTGGATATAGCTCAAGCATAAAGGTTATGGAAAGTGAAGGAAGAGCACTTAAAGCCCTATCAGCAATACTTAGAGGACTTGACCAAAACCTTTGACAAGATTGAGTATACAGTCATCCTTAAAGCTCAGAATCAATTTGCAAATGCCTTGGCTACTTTAGCTTCCATGGTTGAAATACCCAAAGGAGTATAGACACAACCCTTAGAGATTGAACAAAGTTATGGGTTGGTACACAAAGAGAGGGCCGAAGCTTCAGTCTTGGTTATAGAAGAGGAAGGGGTTCCTTGGTATTATGACATCATGAAATTCTTGAAATTGGGGGTATATCCGAATGATGCTGATAAGAGAGAGCATCGTTCAATTAAGATGATGGCAATGCAATACATCTTATGCAGAGGTCAGCTCTATAGAAGATCCTATGATGGAATACATCTTTGTAGTCTAAAGAAGGAAGAAGCCAAGAAAGTCATGGAAGAAATCCATCAAAGGATTTGTGGTCCTTATATGAATAGGAGAATGTTAGCCAAGAAGATCTTAAGGATAGGGTACTATTGGAACACGATGGAGACTAATTGTGTAGACTTTGTGAAGAGTTGCCACCATTGCCAAACACATGCAAATTTGAATCACGTGCCACCTAGTGAGCTATACAGCATGACCTCTCCATGGCCTTTCTCAGTCTAGGGCATAGATGTGATTGAAAAAATAGCTCATAAGGCCTCAAATGGACATGAATACATCCTAGTGGCAATTGACTACTTCACCAAGTGGGTGGAAGTGGCCTCCTACTCCGTATTAAGAGCCAAGCATGTGGCTTGATTCATAGAGAATAACATCATTTGTCAGTATGGGGTACCTCAAAAGATTATCTCCGATAATGGTTCCCACTTTGAGGGAGAAGTTAGAAAGATCATGGAACTATACAACATTGAGCATTACAAGGCTTTGCCATATCGACCACAAACCAATGGGGCCGTAGAAGTAGCCAATAAGAATGTCAAGAACATCCTAGCCAAGATGGTAGTGACATACAAGGATTGCACCAAGAAGCTCCCATTTGCCTTATGGGGTTACAAAACTTCTATCCGTGCATCGACTGGGGCAACCCCTTACTCTTTGCTTTATGGTAGCGAAGCGGTACTTCCCATTGAGGGGGAGATACAATCTTTGAGAATGTTAGCGGAAACCAAGGTCCTAGAGGAAGATTGGACGAAACAAAGATATGAGCAATTGACTTTGATAGATGAGAAGAGAGCTATGACACAATACCATGCGCAAGTATACCAAAAGAGGATTCATAGGGCATTTAACAAGAAGGTGAAACCTAGAAACCTTAAAGAAGGGGACTTGGTCCCAAAAGTGCTTAGAGATGAGACTTTTTATCCAAGAGGAAAGATGAAGCCAAGATGGGTTGGGCATTTTATTATTAAGAAGATCATGTCAGGAGGTGCTACAAGAATTACAGATTTGGATGGGGAAGAGATGCTTCACCTAATCAATGTGGATAGACTTCGAAGATACAACATTTGAAAGAAAAAGAAAAAAGCCTGCTAGGTTGAAAACCCGAAAGGGTGACCCATTAGATTGAAAACCTGAAAGGGTGATCTAGGCAAAAGATAGGGGTAAAAACCATGGGCATAGCGAAAATTCCTCAAAGGATGTCATGGGCAAAAATTACATGGCATGGACAAAAGAAAAGAAAAGGAAAAAGAAAGAAAAATAATGACAATAAGCAAAGATAATAAATGGAAGGTTCTCTCATTGCTCAAATTAAAAGATGATAAAATATTTTCATAGGGGTTTGGAGCATTTCAATCCTTTATTAGATTCATAAGAAAAGACATGAGAATCATAAAGTGCAAAAAAGTGAAATTTGGGCATATCAAAGTGGTTAGTCAGTCGTTCTTTCTTTTGATTGGACTTTTTGTAAGCTTTCTCGGCTATGTGAACCCACTTCAAGACAGCCTCTAATTCATTTCTTATATCCTAAAGTTGGATGAGACAATTGGGATCTCTTATTTGGCCATATCTGGAAAAGGTAAGAAAGAAGGAGAGAAAGCGTGAGTGAAAGGAAAAGAAAGAGAGTATAAAATAAGAAAAGGAAAAAAAAAAAAAAAATTCAAAGACAATATAAGGAGCCTCGAGAGAATATTTGAAACTTTGGCTATGTTCCTTGATCCATACCGAGACCTCCAAAAGAGAGAACTTCTGCTGTGGGAAAGCTTGGAGAAATGTTCTCTGAGTTTAGAATGTGTTTGGTGAAGGTTTAGGGGACCCCAACGTTTAATTTTGACTTGAATAAAGGCAATTGGGGTTTTTGGCCCTTGGTACACGAATGCAGAGTCAAAACTGCGCATGCATGGTCAAGACCTACGCATACAGGCCCATGTCTGTGCACACTAGAAGGAAGGCAGAGACACACCTTTTTCCTGTTTCGAGTATGTTCTCCCAAAAGCTTCTCCTGTGAGTCTTACAGCCTAAAATACTACTCAAGGCATAATTCAAGCTCAGAATTTCCAAATATCAAAGATCAAGAATAGCAGAATTACACAAAGTTTCCACAAGTTTGTAATTTAAGTACATATCCCAAATAAAAGCATAAATGTGAAAGATGTTCTTAAATAGAACCTAATGTCTCAAATCAAATCCAAAGTGCAAGAATGTATGCTAAAAAGAGAAAGATAATAAACAAACAACAAAAAGAAATTTGCTATGTTATGTTGTCTGTGTTTGTGTTTGTTTGTCTACCTGCAGGATCACCAGAAACGCCTCTTCCTCGCCTGATGGCTTGGAGTCGACTTTGAACCTCCACCACCATCACCTCCATCATCACCACCACCACCACCACCACCACCACCACCATCATCATCAACACCAACATCCTCACCGCCATACAGCTGCTTGGAATACTCGGTCACCTCCAGCTTGAGGTTCCCCGCAAGCCAAACGAGCTCCTCGTGCTCCTGCAAAGTAGGCTGAATTGAAAGAGGATAGTTTTAGGACAAGGGTTGAGAGATGCAAGAAAAGTAAAGGAAGAATAAAAGAGAACTCACCGCTTATGCACCCTTAAGAAAGGGGTAACCTGTGACATTTGTATTGCGGCTAACAGGACGTTCCCGAGCAAAGCCGCAAGGGCCATGAGTTTAGACCGACCAAGGCAGACAGGGAGGGTCGATAAGAGCACCAGCAACAGGGCCCACCTGACACAAGTGTTCCATTTGAATATCACCAATGTACAAGAATGCAAATGATGAAGGGTTGAAAGAAGATGGGAGAAGCAAGAACACATACCACAGCAGTAAGGGAAGGCATGAGGTGAGTCTTGCTAAACTCGTCATAGTCTAGCTCATCTGTGATCTGCTCAATGTAGGGGATGCTCGGCCCCTATAGGTCATACTCCGCAGTCATCATGAAGCGAGGGGCGAGCATGAACTCAGGAGGGTCCATCGAAACCTGGGGTGCATCCTCACCCGCCAACTGGCAACACACCTTCTCTGCCAAGTAAATCACCCTCAATCCGACACCCTCAAGGGGTTGGGTGATCCTAGAAGCAACAATAGCAGTTGCCTCTAAGTTTGGGTCCACGACAAGATCAACACCAACCCAGGGACTCCATACAATCTGTGACAACACATAAGGTTAGAAAGAAAATCCTAAGAAGCGTACCAGGAAAGCAATAGGAAGCAATATTGTTCCTAACTAACATCGTCGGGAGAAAGCCTGTCGAGGTGAGCCTGAATCGAGGTGACGCTCTTCAAATCCACCGAAGCACCTCCAGTAATAAGACCATACTCCACAGCCCAGCGCTGAAAAGATATAACAGTTTGCAAGATAATAGTTTACAAGAGGATATGGTGCAATTTGCAAGAGAACATGACAGTTCGCAAGATGCAGGTATGACAGTTTGCAAGATGGTAATTTGCAAGAAAACATGGCACAGTTTGCAAGGTATAGATATGGCAATTTACAGAATGACAGTTTGCAAGACGTGGATATGAATGCAGTCAACAAGAATATGATACATAGTCTTAACCTAAATGGCATGTGGATAAATGTGATCACAAAGGTTAAGAATGCATGAGCTACAAAAGAAAAGAAAGAGAAACTGACCTCGAGGAGCTTCCAAGGCCCCACTAGCTGGGGCAGAGTCCCCCAACTGAGCGTGTCCAAGGAAGAATAAAAGTAGGCCAAGCACGCTTACCCCCAGTTGGCGTTCCAAGCCCTCTCAAAGTCTTGGAAAAGGGCCAGCCACCTCAAGGACACCGTCTATCCCCCATTAGCGAAGAAGTACGCCCTTAATAGGTACAGCAAAAAGACCTTAGCCATCTGGGCACACTCCTTAGCCATCCCTTGTGGACGAAGCATGAAATCCACCTCAAGGTCGGTGTAGCGGATCGTCTCTGTGGCATACCTCCTCCCAAGCAGCTCTAGACCCAACCGAGTGCCCGACTCGCCTTTCAAGCTTATCGTGGCCTCATTAAACCGTGGGTCGGTCATGCGGTGGAAGTCATGGGGAGTGATGGTCATCTCCCAATTAGCAATGTAAAAGGTGTGAGTAGTGTCCCACCAACTCTCAGCCAAAGTTTGCACCAAGACGGCACTAGCAGACCTCTCAGGCAGCAAACGGATGACGGGCTCGAGGCTCGCAGCAAGTTTGTGGCCCCGAGTCTCCTCGGTAAGGATGCTATACCATACTAGTGCCTGGCTGGTACTCACTCTGCTAGAGTATAGAGCTAAAACCTACATAAAGAAAATGAGATTAAATGCATGGTTAAGTGAAAAGAATAACGGTAAAGTGATATTGGATTCACAATAGGATGAGATATGACATGAGACCTATAGTTGGATGCAAAATTGGTGAGGAATGATGTTAAAATTGCAAATAGCTGAGGAACAAATGAAAAAGGACTTCAAATGCCCAAACTAGGGTTTCTGTTAGTCGGTGTGTACACGCGCAGGAATGAGGCTGCGTGCACAGGCATTCTGCACGCATGTGCAGGTTGGAACCTATTTGTGCATGAACTGAAGAACAAACACACGTGTGCAAGAACAAGCCTGTGTATGCATGAATAGAGGCTGAGTGCGCAAGAACACGCCTGCGCACACAGAAATGCACACAGAAGGTCGTTCTTTGACATTTTCAAAGTTTTCTCAACCAAAACTCATCCTAAACATGTTCCTACCCCTCCTAAAGTGTTAGGTTTTCATCTAAAACCATCCCACAGAAAACCCTAAGCATTTACAAGCCTAAAAATGGATCAAAATGGAAGATTAAAGAAAAAAACTTGAAAATGGAAAAAGTGAAAAAACTCACTAATCCGACCCTTGCACCCTCAGAAAGATGATGCTGTGATCTGTAGGTCAAGGAAGGAGCCTCAGTCAGCCTTACCGCTCCATTTTAGCGGGTGAATTGAAATGCATCGGTGGAGAGGATGTAAGAACTCTTTTTGGACTTGGGTGCCATTGAAGGAGATGAGAGAATTTGAGAGAGAAGTTGAGATTGAGGAAGGAGGAGAGTCAGATTGTGAGGAATGAGAGAGAGGCAAAAATGGTTTTTGTAGAGGAAGTTAGAGAGAATATGAAGAGATGAGGGAGATGAAGAGAACGAAAGAAAAAAGAAATGGTTGGTAACCGTTGGAGAAAAAAAGATGAAGAAACAGGAACACAACTGGTGGCTAAACTACATGTAGTTTAGGCCTCCCCGCTAAACTACGTGTAGTTTAGCCAAAAAAAAAAAAAATTTCAAATATCCCCAAAAAGTTCCCAGGAGGTTGGAAATGCAAAAGAAAATTAAAAAATACATCCAAAAGTGACAGAAATGCCCTCAATAGGCAAAGGACACAAAGACCTTCAAAAGCACCCTCAAATGATTAAAAGCATAAAAATATCCCTTAGTGGATCAAAAATCATCAAGAAAAATCCTCTGTGAGTCAAGATCATCAATCGAATCCCAAGAAAATTTTAGTATCATAGAAGGACTCCCCTATGGGTCCAAGACACAGAAGCAGCCCCCTTGAGAGTTGCAAAATGAAATTTCCCTAATAGAGTTGATAAAACCCCCTCGAGGGTGGAGTCAACATCAATCCTCAGTGAGTTATAAGAAAGAAGAAGGCAGTTTTTCCCTAGTGGAGGAAAGTTTCCCCAATGAGCAACACACCGCCAAGAAATCCCCAGTAAGCTACCCCCTTCGCAATGGTCTGCACACCATCAAGACTTCATGGTAGGTCAAAATCACAACCAATACATTCCTCAGTCGATTACAATCCCCAGTGAGTTCTTCGGCATCCTTAGTGGCAATGTGAAGGGTCTGCTCATGATCTCGTCTGGAATGCCTTGGAGGTGCATTGTTGTTTTAAACGTGGCAATGTGATCACAAGGATATCGCGTTCCATCATATGAGTCCAAGGTAGGCATTTTGAACTTGGAGGGTAAAGGGTGACTCATGATGGACGCAGTGAAGAGAAGGTCAGTTCTGCGGACGAGATCATCCACATGATTCGTCCTCCTCATGGAGTCTTTCATCTCCTTCGACCTTTTCCATCTGGTTCATCTCTTTCTCCAAATGTGGCACCCTTCGAGTGACGGTGCCTCTGGACTGATCTCCTCCTTCAGCACTGTTCTCTACCCCTTCATTCTCTGAGTTCTGCCCAGGTTCCACGGCGCATCGATGTCGATGTTGTTTCTTTCTATTGACTTCCTTAGTTAACTCCTGGTTTTGTTGTGTTAAGTCCGCCATTGCAACTGCCATGGATTGCAACTGCTGTTGGACGGACGCTGGTGGTGGTGTTGGTGCACGGTTTGGATGACTGGAGGCAATTCCACTCTCTTGGTGTACTGGGCTTTTGGTCATTGATCCAGTCCGGACGATGCAACCTTTTGTCTTAGAAAGCAAGTGGCTAACCACTACAACAAAATGTATTTTTGGCAACGGATTTTAGTGAGAAAAAAGTTTTTGTCACTGAAAACTTATATTTAGCAACAAAATATGAATTTCATCACAAAAATGAAAAAAATAATATAACCTTTAGCGACGAAAGTTGAATTTCGTCGCTATTTGTTGATTTGAGACAAGGGTGTCAAGGGAAAAAATTGGGCACGAATGTAAGTCGTCTACAGTGAAGAAATTTTTCGTTGCTGAAACTTTAAGTTTTTGGCAATGAAAAACTTTCGTCCTTGTAGGTGTTGTTGGGAAATTATCGGTGACGAAACAAATTTCATCACTACAAAATCCCAATAGCGACGAAATACAGTCGTCACTAAAAAATTGATTTAAAGTAGAATATTTTCGGCGACAAAACTGCTTTTGTTGCTAAAATACCTCCAATAGCGACAAAACAAATTTGTCGCTAAAAATATTAAGGAGAACTTTTTGGCGATGAAATTGGTATTCGTCGCTAAAAGTGGTCTATAGCGACGAAAAAAGTTTCGTCGCTGTTGGTGTTGCTGGGATATTATCGACAACGAAACAAATTTCGTGTGCGTTTGTTTGGACGTTTTGAAGCCCAAAACGCGCATAAATAAAAAAGTTGGCAAAAAAATGTGTTTGGCTGAGCCCAAAACGCAACTTTTTAAAAAAAGTTGCGTTTTGGGCTCAGGCAAAAATAAAGTCCGAAACGCGCAAAATTTATGGACCTCTGAGGTCCATAAATCAAAACGCGCTGCGGGGCGTTTGTTCAATATTACCGTTGAATGCTTCATTTACCAAAATGCCCCTAATATATATACACAACTCACAGAGCACACAACTTCAGTTCTCTCACACTGAACCCATCTCATCTCTCTACTCTTCAGTCTTCACGCCGCACGCCCTCACCCCCACGCCTCCCAGCCTCGCTCGATCTGCTCTGCGCTCTGCTCCGTGGTAAGCTTCTTCCTCTTCTTCTGCTTTATTTCTTCGTCTTCTTCAACGCTCTGATCTTGTTTTTTTTTTTTTTTTTTTCTGATCTGAGAAATACGTTTTGAAGGTAGATTTCTGCGCTCTGCTCTGCGCTCTGCTCTGCGATCTGCTCTGCGATCTGCTCCGTGGTAAGCTTCTTCCTCTTCTTCTTCTTTCTTTCTTCGTCTTCTTCAACGCGATTCTGATCTTGTTTTTTTATTTTATTTTTTTTTATTTTTATTTTTTATTTCTGTCTAATCTGATCTGAGAAATACGTTTTGAAGGTAGAGATTTGCTACCAAAACACCAAGCAACACTGATCTGCTACCAAAAATCACCAGGTACCAACTAGAGATTTTATTTTATTTTATTTCAGAAGCGTTTTTTTTTTTTTTTTTTACTGAGTGTGGGAAAAAAATTTTCAGATCTTGCATGCTTTTGTTTTCTTCAGCTTCAGCTCTCTTTGATTTGTTTTCTCGCAACCCAGAAATAGATTAATGGGTATTGTTTTTGTTGATTGGAATTTTAGTTGATTGGAATTAGTTTTTTTGTTTTCTCGGCAACCCATAGAAGAAATTATCAATTAATAACAGTAGTGGTTTCACATAGCCCACAGATTTGGGTTTTGGAGTTTTGTGGGTGACTGGTTCATATTCATAACGGTCCGTCAACCGGGCATTTGTACCGGGTGTCATTGATAGTGGATTCTGCTCTCAAATTTTGGTATAAAAAGTAATTCTTTTGATTTTCTATGATAAGAAAAAGGGAGAAAGTTTGAGGTTGAGATTCGTGGCCAACTGGCCATGCCATTGTTTTTTCATGAAAAGAAAAAAGTATTTTTGGTTTGATTTTGATCCTCTCTTGTTCATGGTAGAAAAGGCAATTTATGTTAATGGCCCCAAAATTCACATTATGTTGATGAAATGGATATGAGTAATGTTGGCCCCAAAATTGTCCAAATTTTTTTATCTGCTTCATCTTTTTTTTTTTTTTCAAGATTGCTAATTTGCTACCAAAATTTTCAAATGAATTAGATGACTAATTTCTTGAATTTTCATATAGTAAACCTGATTTTCATTTTCGTATTGGCCAGACCTTGCTGCTAGAATTTTGTAATAGTTTTGGCTGCGGAGTGCTTGTAAGTTGTATGAATATATGAATGTCAATGCACTTGTATCATTTATCCATTTTGAAATTTAATACATTACACGCATAATATGAAAGGAACTGGAACATGTAAATGAGAAGATCAGTTATAGAAACTCAAATTTCGCACTCTGGAATTGCACTTGAAAATGTTGGCCTGTCTCCCTTGTTCAATCATTTTAACTTTTTTGTTCCTTATTATTCACTTTGAAGCTTCCATAATGCTATTGCATCTTAGCTTCTAGGAATCCAATGTATTCTGAAGTCAGTTGGTTACTTATCTTTTTCCACTGCCGACGTCCTGGATCCCATTAATCCATTAGTCATTTGTATTAATGGCCCTATTGTTGGTGAACTGAACCGCTTTGCTAGTTTGCTTCCATGTAACCATCATCAAAACTGTGTGAATATATTGATAGCTAAATTCTCTCTTAATAAAATTATCTTCTAATTATTAAAGGTACTAACCCATGAAGGGGGATAAACTAGTGTACTTTAGAACCTAGCTATTTCCAAATTCTAGTGTACTTTTCAAATTAAATTCACAATTTAACTAGGGGGATAAACTATAAAGTAAACTAGCTACTCAAGCATCATCACAAGCATCATCATAAATAAAAAATGGAAACATTAATTTAGTTTCGTATGGGTCTTTGTTTAGTCATTTAAATAGAATGTCGCAAGTTCTAACCACAAGTTTTTGAAAAGGACAGTGATTTTAATAGTCTATGAGAATGGTAGATGGCTATGTAAACAAGTTTGTGGTCTCCCTTCCTAGATGCTGCATTAGTTGGTTAGGATTGTAGAGACAAAGTTTAATAATGATTAATTTTTTTGTTTGCTTGATATGGTTTCGCTAATATGCTTCAACCTCACTGGTTAACTTTATAGATGGGTAAAAACACCACTTCCAATCCCGAGGGAAAAAAGGCTAGAGCATTATGGGATAATGATCCAAGCTGGACAACTACTTTTTGTAACCTTTGTGTGGAACAAATTCAAATCGGGAATAGATCAAGAGGTGCTGCCTTTAGTACCGAAGGTTGGACCAATCTAGTGACCAAATTTTGTGATGAGACCGGTCAAAACTATGATAGGGATCAATTAAAAAGTAGGTGGGATGTATTAAAAGGTGATTGGAGAGTGTGGGAACAATTGAGGAATCTTGACACAGGTATAGGTTGGGATGCAACGAAGGGAACAATTCGTGCTACTGATGATTGGTGGAGCCAAAAGTTGAAGGTGAGTTGAATATTTTATTAATATGTAGGTAGTTGGAGATAGTTTTTTTATATTATTGTTATATGAGTGAAATTACAATTACATTTTGTAGGAATTACCCAAAGCTAGAAAATTTCGAGAGAAAGGTCTACAGAATCTAGAACAACTTGAGATAATGTTTAGGGATGTTGCAGCAACTGGAGTAGCTGCATGGACCCCTTCTTCAAATACACTCCCTCCAACAATGCCACAAGAGGGTGCTGGTGATTCAGATGGTAGCTCCGAATTTAAGGATGATCAATGTGACATGAGTTTAGACATTGAAAGTTTGCAGCAAGGACATACTAGTCAATCACATAGTTCAGGACAAAAGCGAACTAGTGAATCAATACCCTCACAGAAGAAAAAGAAGAAGATAGGAGGAGCTGCAATGTTGGACAATCGTATTAGTCAATTAATAACTGTATGTCAAAATAAGTCTGAAGGTACTTCTCAAGAGTCACCAAATTCAATTGATAATGTCATGGCGATTGTGAGGGCACTTCCTGGAGTGGATAGTAAGTTTGTGGTGAAAGCTTCTGTGATCTTACTAAAAAGGTCACGTAGGGAGATGTTCCTAACTTTCAAGGAGCCAGAGTCACAGCTGGAGTGGCTACAAGAAATGATTTGTTGTTACCAAAAGAAGTGATCAACCTTATGTGGTACTCTGTATTAGCTTAGGACTAATATTAACTCTATGTTGTATTAGCTTAGAACTAATATTAGCTTTATGTTGTATTAGCTATGTTGTATTAACTTTAAACTAAGTTATGTGATATTTAGTATTTGTTTTGGACTAATATATGTGTAATGTAAACACATTTGAAGCAACTGTTACAGTGTTATGTACTTGATGTTTTTAATTGTGTTGGTATGCAACGTGTTTCTAGTCAACTGTTACACCTTTTGATACTTTGTTGATTATTATGTTGATTTATATTAAGTATTAGCAATGGTTGATTATTTGTTACTTTGTTGTGTAGACTAAACCAATATGGATGATTATAATGGTACTCATGAGAGTGGCAATTTTATGGAACTATTAATGGATGGGGATTACAGAAATTATTGTGATTATCATGATGGTGGTGATTATAATAATGCTGACAATAATAATGATGGTGATAACAATGATGATGATGATGGTGATAACAATGATGATGATGATGATGATGATGGTGAGAGTAGTGACAGTGATGATGATAGTGACAGTGATTCTGATGATGATGATAGTAACGACGATTCTGATGAGGAGTTTTACCAGCTTGTGGCAGTTACCTGTGAAGCCATAGTCACATATTTCAATAAGTACATTAATAAGACTCCTTGTTATGATTCTGAACAAACAGGGTGGGGTTGGGTGAGACGTTGTATGAATGGTAATGATCAATTGTGTTACAACATGTTTAGAATGAAAAAGGAGGTGTTTCTTAATTTGTGTCAAGTTTTACAACGTGACTTTGGACTTCAACATTCAAGGAATATAAGGTTAGAAGAGTCAGTGGCAATCTGTTTACTGATACTTGGTCATGGAACATGTAACCGGATGGTTTAAGAAATATTTCAGCATTCGGGTGAAACCATAAGTAGACATTTTGAGAAGATGATCACTCTGTTGGGTGCTTCCTTTGCAGCTGCATATGTAAAACCTTCGGATCCAACTTTTAGTGAAGTTCCAACCAAAATACAAGACCATCCAATTTATTGGCCACATTTCAAAGTATGTATACTATTGTATATTTGAATAAGTTTTTTTTGTCTATAAGATAATACAATGCATGTGAAACTGAAAACGATTAATATTTTTATTAGGATTGCATCGGTGCGATTGATGGCACACATGTGACAGCGGTTGTACCTACTGAGAAATCCATTCCATACTTTGGAAGAAAGGGATATCCAACCCAAAATGTGATGGCTGCATGTGACTTTGATATGTTATTTACATTTGTTTTGCCTGGATGGGAAGGTGCAGCACATGACACTCACATTTTTCTTGATACTATTCGTAAACAGAGTAACAACTTTCCGCATCCACCACCAGGTTTGTAATTGGTTAATCAATTATTCATTATAATGACATATTGTATGAGTGTGTTAATACAATTGAATTTTTTTGTTCTAGGGAAATATTATGTAGTTGATTCTGGATACCCAATGATGAAAGGTTATTTGGCACCATATAAGGGGATATCATACCATCTTCAAGACTTTCGAAGGAGAGGTGGAAGCCCTAGAACTAGACATGAAAAATTTAATCATGCTCACTCGTCTCTTCGATGTACGATTGAGCGCACTTTTGGTGTGTGGAAGAATAAATGGAGAATTATCAGACACATGCCATCTTTTCCATTCCATATCCAAATACTTATTGTATCTGCTACTATGGCTCTTCATAATTTTGTTAGACTAAATGATAGAGATGATAGGATCTTCATAAATGCCAATCGAGATTCAATTTCTAGAAGAGAACGTAATAGTGAAGCAAATAGCAGTTATGAGCAGAACTCAGGATCTTTAACAGACCCTGCGATGGTTGTTCTTCGTGATTCCATTGCTAATTCCATTTGGGGGGATAATAATTAGTAGTTGTGTTTTTTATTTTATTTTATAATATCATGTAGTACAATTTAAATTTGTGTTATTGGTATGTATTTTATCATCTTTTTTTTTACATTTTTGTGCTGTACAATTTAAACTTGGATTATTGATATGTATTTTATATGTTTTTACATATTTATGTAGTACAATTTAAACTTGGATTATTGGTGTACATTTTATCATCTTTTTACATTTTTATTTTGTGTTTCATGATTATAAAAATTATTTAGATTTAATTAATATTAATAAGAAGTCATTAATAATAATAACAAATAATTATGACACTAAAAAAGAAAAATTGCCCAAACATTATTAAAATAATACCAATAATATATTTATTATTATTATTATTATTATTGTTGTTGTTGTTGTTGTTTAGTAAGTATATGAAATAGATGATTTAATAAGTATGAAATAAACTCACGTCCACAAAAAAAAAAAAAAAAAAAAAAGTATGAAATAAATTTCCTTATATATACATTGTCCTTTTTGGTCATTTACCCCTCAAAAAGCCACTTTTATAAGTGCTAGCCAAACACTCAGCTTTTTCATTATGCACTTTTCTTCAGCTCCTCTTAATGCTTTGCTAGTGTAATAGACGAGCTTCTGTATCTTTCCCTCTTCCCTAATCAAAGCTGAACTTACTGTATGGGGAGACACTGCTAAGTAGAGATACAACTCTTCTTTTGTTTTGGATGGGCTCAGCAACGGGGTTGAAGTGAGATAAGTCTTCAAGTCTTCAAAGGCTCGTTAACACTTGTCCGTCCACTCAAATGCCTTTCTTAATATTATGAAAAATGGTAAACATTTGTCAATGGCTTTTGAAACAAACCTGTTAAGGGCTGCCACTCGTCCAGTGAGGCTCTGAACGTCTTTAATGTTCTTTGGAGGCTCCATGTTCAGGATTGCTTGGATCTTATCAGGGTTTGCCTCAATGCCTCTTTGCGAAACCATAAAACCAAGGAATTTCCCTGATGCAACTCCAAAAGCACATTTGCTTGGGTTCAGCTTCATCTTGTATCGTCTAAGTGTATCAAAGGTCTCTTGAAGGTCGTCCAGATACTGCGTTTCCTCTACACTCTTCACTAGCATATCATCCACGTATACCTCAATGTTTCGTCCAATTTGTGGACGAAACATATGGTTGACTAACCTCTGATAGGTGGCTCTTGCATTTTTCAACCCGAACGGCATAACTTTATAACAAAACAAACCTTGGCTTGTGATGAAGGATGTCTTCTCCTGGTCCGCCTCGTCCATCTTGATTTGGTTATACCCCGAGAACGCGTCCATAAAACTTAACAGTTGATGTCCAGCTGTTGAATCTACCAACTGATTAATACGTGGAAGAGGATAACTATCTTTGGGGCATGCCTTGTTTAAATCTGTGAAATCTACACACATCCTTCATTTGCCATTAGCCTTCTTGTCCATCACAACATTAGCTAACTAGTCAAGGTAGTAGACTTCGCAAATGAATTTCGTGGTGATTAACTTATGAACTTCTTCTTTGATGACATTGTCTCGTTCTAGGGCAAACACTCTCTTTTTCTGATGAATAGGTTTGTAAGACAAAGATACATTTAGACGATGGGTGATCACACTTGGATCAATCCCAAGCATGTCTTCATGGCTCCAAGCGAAAATGTCTGTGCTTCGTCTAAGGAATTTCACAAGATCTTGCTTCGTCTCTTCCTTCATACTTATCCCAATCCTGGTAAACTTCTCCAGGTTGGACTCGTCTAGCGGCACATCTTCTAACACTTCAATTGGTTCAGCTAGCACTTTCCTTTCTTCAATGTTCATCGTCTGCATTTGCTCATCCATGGCAAGCATTGCTAAGTAACATTCTCTAGCAGCTAACTGATCTCCTTATACTTCTCCAATGCCATACTCTGTTGGAAACTTGACAGAAAGGTGGTAAGTGGACGTTGCAGCTCTCTAACTATTCAGAGTTAGTCGTCCAATGATGGCATTATATGAAGACGAACAATCCACAACAAGGAAATTTACTTCCTTATTGATTTGCCGTGGATAAGAGCCAACCACAACTAGTAGGGAGATTGTACCTAATGATAGAACCTTCATTCCTCCAAACTTGATCAATGGCACATTCACTAGACGAAGTAACTCCTTGTTAATCTTCACTTGTTGAAAGGCTGGATAATAAAGGATGTCTGCTGAACTCCCATTGTCTACTAATACCCTTCTGGTCGTATAATTTGCAATCGTCAAAGTGATGACAATCGCATCGTCATGAGGATAGTGCAATCGTTTGGCTCGTCTTCTCTGATCATCCTTGGTGGTCGTCTAGACAGTTGAACATTTTGGACGACCCGTAAATAGGTCTTCTTAGCTTTGGACGAGCTTCCTATAGACATGCCCCCTACAATCATCTTTATTTCTCCAAACGGTGGACGTACTGGTTCCTCCGCTTTGCATTTCATTGGTTGTCTCTCGTCCTTATGATCTCGTCAAAGAAATTTTCCTTGTTTGATAAGAACTTCAATCTGTTGCTTCAAGTCATAACATTCGTCTGTATCATGCCCATGGTTACGATGAAAGTGACAATGCTTGCTTTTATTCCTCTTGCTAAGATCTCCCTTCATTCTTTCTGGCCACTTCAAAGATGGATAATCCTTTATCCGCATCAACACCTGATCGAGCGAAGTATTCAGAGGAGTGTAGTTGGAATATCATCCTGAGGACGACCCTGCCTTCTTGCGGTCTCTGTCTCTTTTCTCCCCCACTTTGGCTTTCTTTGGACGAGGACCTTGTTCCGGGTGGTGCACATAACTATTCTCTAGTCGTTCACCTTTCTTTTTCTTCTTAGCAATAATAGCGTCCTCTGCATTCATGAAGCTTTGGGCTAAATGTATCAACTCAGCCATCGTCTGTGGCTCCCTATCATATAGCTTATGAATGAACAAGTCCGAGCTAACTCCATTGTAGAAAGCTGCCAAGAGGATCTTGTCATCCATCTCATCCACTGATAAGGCTTCTCTATTGAAACGACTGATAAATGAGTGTAGACTTTCGTTCTCTCCTTGCTCTATGCTCAACAAATTGGACGAGGAATGTTTTTGCCTTTGTCCACCTACTAAGTTGTTAACAAACAACTTACTTAACTCCTGGAAAGAAGTTATAGTGTTTGGCGGTAATTTTCTGAACCACACTCTAGCCAGTCCTTTCAAGGTCGTAGGAAAGGCTCTGCACATAATTTCATCTGGAACACCTTGTAGATGCATGGTTGTTTTGAACGTGGCAATGTGATCACAAGGGTCGCATGTCCTGTTGTATGAATCTAGGGTGGGCATTTTGAACTTGGAAGGCAAGGGATGGCTGGTGATGGACGCAGTGAAGGGGGAATCTGTTCTGTGGACGAGGTCATCCATGTGGTTTGCCCTTCTCATGGAATCCTTCATTTCTTCCATAGCTCTTTTCATTTGGTCCATCTCTCTCTCCAAATGCGATACCCTTCGAGTGACAGTACCCCTGGAATGGTCCTCTTCAGCATTGTTCTCAACACCTTCACATCCTGAGTTCTGACCTTGTTCTCCACCATGTTGTTGACGTTGCCTGTTAACTTCCTTAGTTAGCTCTTGGTTTTGTTGTGTCAGTTCTGCCATCGCTGCTGCCACGAATTGTAACTATTGCTGGACAGTCATAGGGGGTGGTGGTGCGCAATTTGGGTGACTGGAGGCGTTTCCACTCTCCTGGTGTCCTGGACTAGTAGCCATTGACCTAGTCCGAACCATGCAGCCTTTTTGTCTTGGAAAATAGAAAAGTTAATAGAAACTCTCTTACTTTCCCATAGATGGCGCCAACTAATGAAAACAGAAAAGTTGATAGAAACTCTTTTACTTTCCCACAAACGGCGCCAATTGATGAAGCATGAAAATCATTAGGCTGAAATACTTTGGGCTATGGTAATGGCTGTGTATCCTAAAAAGAAAGAAAGCACTGTCAAAGGTGACCGGTGTGACCCGGCCAAGGACCCTCCGACGGTTAAGTCAGTTTTCTCTCTAAGACACAAGGAAAGAAAATAGTGAATGGTTAGAACTTACCTTAGGTGAATGGATTTTACTCCTTTTATAGAGAGTTAGACGTGGGTCTACTTGTTTGGATCCATTACCATTATGGGTAATGTTGGCGGTTGACAAAGAAAATGGGTTGCATGGGGCGTTGTATATGGAATTTCTTACACGTATCATGCAATGTGTCGTATTCTACTCATGTGAATCTAATGGAGGATTTTCTACATAACTCACCAAGTATAATTCACTCGTCCATGTACATGTCGTCTGTAGATATACTCGTCTATGGAGAGTTCTATTCGTGGCATGACTTGGTTGTCTATGGACGAGTTCTTTTATGTGTTCTCGTTCTTGGACGAGCTAATATAACTTCTTCTTTGTTTTGGACGACTATGCAAGGATGAACAACACTTAGTGCTTATCCTCATCAGCCATGTTTTGTAAATGTGGCTATAGGTCATCCTTAAAATATTTATATATATATATATATATATTTGGCTGGACCTATAGCCGCGTTTTTTAAATGTAGCTATAGGCCTTATCCAAAAAAACGTGGCTAAAAACACTAACAAACGCAGCTATAGACATATAGCCACGTTTTAAAAACACGGCTATAGGTCAACTATAGCCGCGTTTTTTGTAAACATGGCTAAAAAAAATGCGGCTATACCCTGCGTTTTTTTGTTATGTTTCTTAATTTTTTTTTTTTAAGAAAAATTTATTGAGAACAATCCATATACAACAAGTTGCTTAAGCTGAAAATCGTAGAAACAAAACCCTCTTAACAGCAAACAAAACTAGAACAAGCTACACCTATACAAAAAACACTTGATGAGAATCAAAGATAGATATATGAACTCTCACAAGCACATACAGAAGGAATGAAGGATACATCCAATACAGAGGTCTTTACCCCTAAATGCTGATAATGTCCACAAATCTAAGGGTCATTGGAAAGTTGAGGGTTGATGAGAATGAGGAAGTCTTTTCGATGTGGGAAACAACAAAAATTGTCCTTTGACCCTTTTCTTTTAAGGGGAAAAAAAAAAGTCATTTGACCTTAGAGTTATTGAAATGTGATATGAGACTTCTTTTTTATTTTTTGGGGTTAAATGTTTTATCTTACCTTTTTAACACAAATGACTTCTCCTATTTGAATTTCAATACCTCTACATAAGAGTTAGATAAAAAAATCAATAGCTGAAATAAAGAATTAGGACACAATCTCTATCTCACTTTTAAAAAAAAAAGTCACATTGCAAGCGCGAAGCGCGTGTGATAAGGCAAGTGAAACAACATGGGTTTAATTATAACACTCATATACTTTCGGGTTTAATTTTTTATTTGTGAAATATATGATTTAATTGAAACCACATTTATTTATACTACTATTTAAGTACTGGACATTTTTTTAGTTCCAAATACCCTTACAACCTACGTTTAAGTAGAGACAAAATTTGGTAAAAATGTTTTTTTAACTCCCACGTAAAACACTATCTACAAAACAGGACCACACTCTTAGTACACTAACATTGATTTTCAAAACTGAAGGATAATGTGGCAAAAATACATCTTTAACTTTCACGTACAATATTGTCTACAAAATAGAATCACTTTTCTGTTGATTTTCAAAATTTAAGGATAACTTGGTAAAAATACATCTTAATTTTTTTTTTTTAATTTTTTTTTACAAATTTTGTAGTAGACACATTAATTCCTTAACTGAAGTTGTCATTCACTGTTTTTGTTTTTAACCCCACATTTTAGGGTAGTGGATATATATACAAAAATTAAAACCAATATTATCCTTATTTTCCTATGTTTATCACTACTTTTTGGATAACTGTCTTTCTTTCCTTCTTATTTATTTATTTATTTTCCAATTTTCAAAGTAAAATGTTTGAATAATTATCATTTATTATTCCAGTTTTCAAAGTAAAACTGGTTATCTTTATTACTCCATGGTATATACTTCCAAGTTTGCAGTTTGCCTCCTTTAATAAAATAGTCCATCTTTCCCAGCTTCCCTTCGTCTCTGAATGCTGCAATTGAAAAGATGGGATGGACCATGCGATTACATGTAAGAATGTTTTATGAAGTTTTATGGTAGTACTTACATTTACTTCCATTCCTACAACTTTATAAAGTTTTTTTCTTGAAAACTATTCAATATTGTTCTATGATCTCACGTTTTGATTCAATGTGGTTCTTAGGAATGTTTGCTTGATTTGGCAAGTTATAGCTTTGGTGTGATTGGGTCTTATATTATTATTTTTTGTCTTCTCTCTTTTTTTATTTGGTAGATAAGTGTTTAATATTTTCTCTTTTTAGATAGTTTCAACTTATAAGGTTTACTCCTAATAATAACTCTTTATTGTAAGATCAAGAAACCAACTAGTTTTTGGTGTTAATATTTTCTCTAATTGTTTCACTTTGCAAGAGTTTTATTTTATTTTATTTTATTTAATCACATAAAAACAACCCAAAGGGCCAAAACCCATATGGGCCATTGCCAAGCCCAGGAAGCCCTAGCTAGAAAAAGCTTATCACAATGCACCTTTTCTGTTCTCTAAGACCCGAGCACCACGCCAACGCAGTTGACGGTTGAAGAAGCCGTTCTGAAAAAACTAAGACCCCCCACCAAAAAAAAAAAAAAAAAAAAACCCAACAGAATAAGAAAAATGGGGGAATCTGAGAATCGAAGCCACCTGGAAAAGACCTTGGAGCCCTTTTACCAAAGAGCTTCTGAATCTGAGGTTGGTTTCTTCTATTTTCATTTTTTTTTTTTTTTTTTTAACTTTTCTTGATGAATTCCAATGGTTTTTTCTTTCTCTATATCTGAAGATGTTTGCGATAAGTCACTATTTCTGATTATATGTTTCATGATTCTGGGCTTTATTTACTTTTTTATGGTATGGGTTTATTTTTTTTTTTTTTTTTTTTTTAATTTTACATCCTTTATGTCTTTGTGTAGGCTTATATGAATGTAGATTAAAGCATGTTTGAGTATTTTGGAATTAAACTTGCGATTGGTTGGACTCAAACTTGGGCATTTTTTATATATGCTCTCTCTTCTTATGTTTTTGTTTTTGAAATTAAAAAAAAAAAAAAAAAAGGGTTTGTTTTTATCACATTGTTTCTCATAGAGGTTGTATGTGGTGAGAGATGAATTGCTTGGATTTTTTATGGCTACTGGAAGCCTCATTACAAGACTACAAAAAAGTATATCTTCTTTTCATTTAGAATTGCTTGCAAGTTGAAAATCACATTGTTTGGGTATAAAATTTTATGCTCACAAGAACAATTTGATTTCCATAAGAGCAAGAATCAGTGAACGTGTTTATAACTTACCCATTTAAAAAAAAAGGGTTTGGCTTGGCTCCAGTTCTCATTAGAGGTGACACTAGCTAGCACATGTATCCTAAAATGGTCACATGTCGGCCCAATATCCCGTCCAGTGCAGAAGATCACTGGATGGAAGTTTTTCCCTTTAAAAAAACATGCTTGTCAGGAACCTTCTGCAGGTGTCCCAAATGTGTTCCCATTCAACCCAATTTTAAAATTAATTGTATAAAAAAAATGATTTCATGTGGCGTTTTTTTTTTTGCACTTTATATCTTAGATGCAATTCATTTAGTAAAAAAGTATTTATGTTTCTAATGTAAATAACATAGGTTTGTTTTTCCCCTTTCCAATTTACGCTGGAATTTTGCTAACTAGCTGGTTTTTATATAATAGGAACGCTTGTCCAGACTAGAAGCTGCCCTTACAAATAAGAAGGGTAGGTCCCAAGGCACTTTACTGAACTGATGAAATTTCCAAGCTACAAAATTTGGTCCTAACCATTTTTATCTATGTGTCCATACTTGTTCAGGTGCTAAAAATGAGGACCATTTGAAATTGATAAGTGAACTTCAGTCAAAGCTTGAAGAGGCTAATGCAGAGCTGGTTTCAGAACGAGCAAAGGTTCTACCAATTTCTATTGTGTTCTCTTCAAATTTGGATAGTATCGAAGAGAGCTAAAATATTTTTACTTGTGACTTGCAGGCACAAAAGCTTGCTGTGGAAAATGCAAAACTCCAATATCGTATAACCCATCTTGTTAAGGCAGCAAAGGAGGCTGATCTCAAGTTGGAGCAAATGGAGCAAGTGAGTTTTAGTAATTTCTCAACCTCCTTTCACACTATTAATGGATAATTACTAAAAGATATACATTGTCTATAGGTGTATTAAAGTTATTGGAAACTTACAACGTGTTTTTGGCTGTTAGTTTCTGAAAAATGGATTGCTTGGGACCGTTTTTCTCTTTGCATTTTTGGATGTAATGTTCTTGTCTGTGTTCGTTATATGGAGTAGACAGATAGGTTTCAAAACCTAATACCCTTTTTGGTTACAAAGGAGACATTTCTAATTTTTTTTTCCCTCCTCTCTGAAGTAGCTTTCAGAGCATAGAGAAGAGTGGTTTAACAGAAGATGAGTGACATTACACACAAAAAATTGATGTTGCCGTGTTAATAAAACCAAAGTATAATAACAATCAATTTCCAAAGAAAACTTACCTCGCTTGCAAGGTGTTTTATTTTTTTTTAATAGTAAGAAACAAAGCTAGGTTTTTGTTTGTAAGATTTAAAGTTTTAAACTCATAAAGGTGATATACGGGTGCCCATTCTCTTTGAAGGTTGAAGGTCGAAGGGTAAAGGCTTTTGGAATTTATATTCAACTTTCAAGGGCAAGAAATTGTGTTGATTTTTTTGGGGGGTTTGTTTTCAACTTTATTACTATATCATTAATCCTATTGGCAATTGCAATGGGGAATGGATTGTATCTCAAAATTTAGCCTATTTTAAACCCTTTATGCAGTTAGGTGGCTTGTTTTAATGAATGATATGTGAAATAATTGATTTGGGGTGTGTAATTTCTTTTGTTTAGGTATTGACAGGGAAGCTGGATGCCTCGAAGTTGGAGGATTCTAAGATTTTGAGCTGAGAGAGACAAATTTATAGCACTTCTATAAGTAGATTGTGAGCTGAAAGGACAACTTGTGGTACATTATATTTTAGAATGTTAATATGATGCCCCCTTTATCATTTAATGATTTTCTCGATATAGAAGTGGTCTAATATGCATCTCTGCGGGTTGCCATCTATAAAATATGGTGGTTGTGATCTTACACAGCATACATAGATTTGTCAATGTACTTGAAAATGCCTTAGAGGAATGTTCTCTAATTTTGGATTATGGTGCCCCTTTCTCTGGGGTTCGGTAAAGCTGAACACGGTCAATTTCTTGTACTTGCTCATTGTCCCCCATCTCAAGGAACTTGCTCTTTGTCCAGACTGAAAAGTGTTTGCAAAAATAGTGAACTTTTTTTATGGCTCTATTCTATTACCTTATATGTATAAAATAAATGCAAGAAATTATTGTGTTTTACTAATATCTAACTAGAAAACTCCCAATCAATTAAGAGTTTCAGACCCTTTGTTAATAGTGTATGACTGTATGGGGATTTGGGGCTGTGCTTAAGTGGGTTAAGATCATGGAATACTTACAAGTTACATGACAACTCGTTTGAAAAACTTTTGGTGTGTTTACTTATTTTTGAAAACCTTAACTGGAACTTCGTATTACCAAAAAAAAAAAAAAAAACTCAGGAACTCAATTGATTATGATAAACAAAAACCTTATAAGAATTTTATATATATATATATATATATTTATATATAATTTGCATGGTTCTGTATGTGTGGGCAAGTGAGAGACATAACTAAAACATTATTGTGTGAAGCTCTCTCCTGAAGACTTGAATCTCGGTCCTTGTTCCCCACACCTCACAAGCATTTATATTTGTAGAATGACCATCGCACCAAGGGTACGCGGTGGTAACTAAAACATTATTAATGCGACTGCAAAATGCATGGCAATTTCAAAGACAACTTGGAAAAATAACAAATTAAACGATAATGAAATTTTAGACTTATGTTCTAAGCGCCTTTAAAAAAAAAATTTTATTTGGTATAATTTTATTTCAACTCAACTCCAAGCGTTGGTTGGGCAACATGAAACCATATTTATTTATGAATTTATTGTTTTCTTTACCCCTCCGGCTAGAAAGCACATCGTTAATGCTATAGAAACAACCTTTTTCTCAACAAATTTTACAATTACTGGACTAAGATTCACCACTTTTTCTCCGTCACTTAGTAAACCCATTCAACAATTGTGAAATTTATTGTGAAACAAGTTGTCACAAACTGCTGAAAAAGGCCTTATTTTGCCCAACCAGCTAATGATATTTCTCAAACATGGCTTGGATTTTTTGTAAACAAAATGGCATAACCTTCAATTGAAATGTGATTACAAATAGAACATGTTTTCACCAGCTCATCATGCACTCAATTTCAAGATCTGCCACAAGTTCATAAGCCATAAGATTGATGGCAAATTTGACATCCTGTTACAGTTGGGATATTATCTTCGTCATCAAAGGTATATCTTTGTAAGACATGAAACATAATTTCATGAAATCTAAAAAAAAAAAAAAACCTATACTATATTTTCTTTTCTTCTTTTCCCCTTTCTTTTGAGTTCCTACTGTGGATGATGAAGATATACCTCAAGAGTCTTAAAGTAGAAAAATGGAACCGTTCAAACTCCATGGAACATCAGACAATCACAAAGAAGGCACCTATAGAAACAAGGAAATGAAGCAGATGACCAATATGTACACCCGCTCATATAATCAGCAACAACCCAGTCTTTCTGCTAACAGTTCAACCAGTACTTGTTTTTTAAGCTTATGATACTTTGTCATATTCTGTTCCTTTGCAATGCGCTTCAGTTCGTTTAGTGACAAATCCATCAAGTTCACTAATTTTGGCGCCCAGGCCTCTGTATGGGAGTCATTCGAGGAGTAGGACTTGATGTTCTGAAGATTTTCCTTACTTCCATCATCAGCTGCATTCCCAGGCAAGTTTGAGAGGTCCTTATGAACAATTGAATCTTCAATCTTCAGAGTCATTGGCAAATTTGAAGTTTTCTTTCTTTTCTTCTGTGACCCTGAAATTGAAATTTTGCTGTCATCAGGAGCAACACTAGACTTTTTGGCTTCACACTGGCCAGGCTGAACTAATCCCTCAATGACCTTCTCATTATGAGACTGATTTAAAATGACAATGTCGGTGCTGACTCCAGATTTTCTTTGGGTCTTGGATTTTGCAGTAGAAAAAATTGATTTAAGTTCAATGGATGAAAAAGCTGGTCCTTCGATCCATGGTCCATCTGACTCAATTTTCCTCTTTTTCTTCAGCTTTGGTGGCTTCAGAGGCAAATTTAAAATTGGTCTCTTTCCATTAGAAGCAACTTCAACCTTCTGATCGTCTTCTGCTTGTGATTTCCTCCCCTCTAACTGTTGCAGCTCGGTTGCTTCTTGCCTCCTTTGATCTGGCATCTCTGAAAGTGAAGTTAAGGAAAAGAGTCCAGTTTCTTTAACTTTCACTCTTAGTGGAGGGATTTTCCTCTTGCATTCTGCCTTTGCAGATGATTCTGAAGCATCAACTTTGTCAGTTGGAGCAATCTTTGATCCTTTGCCACACCCTTTACATGCAAATTTCACTGCCAAGTCACTTAGCTTTACTTCTAAATCAGGATTTCCACTTCCTGCTTGTCTGAAAGCGCCTATTTCAGAATCAGAATCATTTTCCCTTCTGTTGAACCCAGTTGCATGTCTAGATGCCTCTGCACTACTCCCTTTAACAATAGCATTTGCAGGCTGCTCAATGGTTTAAAAAGATATTAACAATAAAAATAAATAGCTCTATAAGCAAGTGAAAAGAGTTAAGTTGAACTTTAACTTGTGATCTCACAAGTCTCCTCTCTATCTCTCTCTCTTTTCCTTTTTCTTTATATCTCTTTTAATTCGTAAGATTTGATCCTTAAACTTGTCCCAACATCATTCAACCCCTTCTCTACTTGAAACAAGGCCCAAGGGTGTATAATATCTCAGTTTGTATTAACTATATACTAATCAATTGATTCAAATTAAGTGAAGAAAAGAGCTTCTAGTACCTTATCTGTTTTTGGAACATTTCCCTTGCCTTCAGGACTCGAAGATGAATTTACGTTTTTTTTTTTGTCAGCAGCAGTAGAATCATATTGTCTGACTTCTTCATTTCCACTAACATTCAGGTCACTTTTACCAAAGGAGAAGCCAGCTGCATCTTTAACAGCATCAGAGCTAGAATCCTTCCCAATAGTTATTGCAGGCTATTCATGTAAGAGGGAAAGACAGGAAAAAAAGAATTAGGATCGACTATGGACACTTCAGTGGTGATAAGTCACTAGGACCACCTAATCTCAGTCTCAGTGTAGTAACCCAATGATTAAAGCTAAAGGTTCCACCAAGTCTTCAACTAGTAAATGGGTGGGGTGGTGTCAAGGAAAGTCTTAGGTCCAGACTTGCTATAAAAAGATGGGAGAGAGAGGAAAGGGGTGTCACAGAGAGAGAGAGAGAGGGAGAGAGAGAGAGAACATAGGCACAGGTAAAAAAAGAGCACAAGAGAGATGGGGCAATACCTTGACCTTTTCACCATGATCTGTTCTCTTTTCTTCAGGCTTGGATGATGAGCCTAAAATAATATCATCTGCTGTTGGACTGGAATTGTAATCGCTCAACATTTTCTTCTTGTTGGAGTGGCCAATTGCATACGGTGAAACATTTTTACTTGAATTTTTCATTAAAATTTTTGCAGGCTGACCATTGACAACAAAAAAGGAGAGAGGGAAGGGGTGTTAGAGAGAGAGAGAGAGAGAAGACATGGGCACAGGTAAACGGAGATTAGAACAAGGGGGCAGTACCTTGACCCTTTCACCATGATGTGTTCTCTTTTTGTCAGGCTTGAATGATGAGCCTAAAATAATATCATCTGCCATAGGAGTGAAATTGTGTTCTTCAACTTCCCCATTCTTGATTTTCAAATTGGAATCGCTCAACATTTTCTTCTTGTTGGAGTGACCAATTGCATGAGGTGAAACATTTTTCCTTGAATTTTTCACTGCAATTTCCGCAGGCTGACCATTGACAACAAAGAGAGAGAGAGAGAGGGAAGAGGTGAGATAGAGAGAGGACATGGGCCCAGGTAAACTGAGAGCAGAACAACACAAGGACAGTACCTTTACATTTTCACCATGATCTGTTCTCTTTTCGTCAGGCTTGGATGATGAATCTAAAATGATATCATATACCATAGGAGTGGAATTGTGTTCTACAACTTCCTCACTCTTGTTTTTCAAATTGGAATCACTCAACATTTTCTTCTTGTTGGAGTGGCCAATTGCATGTGGCAAAACATTGTTACCCTTGACCTTTTCACCATGATCTGTTCTCTTTTTGGTAGGCTTGGATGATGAGCCTAAAATAATATCATCTGCTGTTGGACCCGAATTGTAATCGCTCTTCTTGTTGGAGTGACCAATTGCATGCGGTGAAACCATTTTACTTGAATTTTTCATTGCAATTTCCACAGGCTGGCCATTGACAACAAAAAGAGAGAGAGGGAAGGGGGTGTTAGAGAGAGAGAGAGAGAGAGAGGACATGGGCACAGGTAAACTAAGAGCAGAGCAACATGGGGGCAGTACCTTTACCTTTTCACCATGATCTGTTCTCTTTTCGTCAGGCTTGGATGATGAACCTAAAATAATATCATATGCCGTAGGAGTGGAATTGTGTTCTTCAACTCCCTCACTCTTGATTTTCAAATTGGAATCACTCAATGTTTTCTTCTTGTTAGACTGGCCAATTGCATGTGGCAAAACATTGTTAATTGATTTTTTTATTGCAATTTCTGCAGGCTGACCATTGACAACATTGAGAGAGAAGGAAGGGGTGTCAAAGAGAGAGAGCACATAGGCACATGTACAGAGAGTAGAGAGAGGAGGCGGTACCTTTGTGACCTTTTCACCATGATCTGTTCTCTGTTTTTCAGGCTTGGATGATGAGCCTAAAATAATATCATCTACGATAGGAGTGAAATTGTGTTCTTCAACTTCCTCACTCTTGATTTTCAAATTGTAATCGCTCAACATTTTCTTCTTGTTGGAGTGGCCAGTTGCATGTGGCAAAACATCGTTACTTGAATTTTTTATTGCTATTTCTGCAGGCTGACAATTGACAAAAAAAAGAGAGAGAGGGAAGGGGTGTCAAAGAGGAGAGAGAGCACATAGGTACATGTACAGATAATAGAGAGAGGAGGCAGTACATTCTTAGCCTTCACAACATGATCTGTTCTCTTTTTGTCAGGCTTGGATGATGAGCCTAAAATATTATCATCTGCTGTAGGACTGGAATTGTGTTCTTCAACCTCCTCACTTATGATTTCTAGAATGGAATCACTCAACATTTCCACGTCAGAGTGGCCAATTTCGTGCAG
The DNA here is from genome assembly GCA_030021035.2 of Notholithocarpus densiflorus. Lineage (NCBI taxonomy): Eukaryota > Viridiplantae > Streptophyta > Magnoliopsida > Fagales > Fagaceae > Notholithocarpus > Notholithocarpus densiflorus. The sequence goes on along the minus strand of JARYZH020000024.1, from coordinate 4,070,749 downwards.
CAAAACACTTTTACTTGAATTTTCTATTTCAATCTCTACAGGCTGACCATTGACAACATAAAGAGAAAGAGGGAAGGGGTGTCAAAGAGAGAGAGAGAGAGAGCATATAGGCACAGGTAAACTAAGAGCAGAAGAGGGAGGGGAAAGTCCTTGACCTTTTCATCATTATCTGTTCTGTTTTTGTCAGGCATGGATGATGAGCCTAAAATTTTCTCATCTGCTGTAGTATTGGAATTGTGTTCTTCAATCTTCTCACTGGGGATTTTCAAATTGGAGTCGCTCAACATTTCCCTCTTTTCGGGTGCAATTGGCAAAACATTTTTACTTGAATTTTTTATTGCAATTTCTGCAGGCTGACCATTGACAACAAAAAGAACTCACAACAAGCACTGATGCCACAATCCAAATAGAAGACTGGTTTGTGAAAATAATCTACATAAAATTTTGGGGGATGGGAGAATCTGCAAATTAGTATCGTCAAATTTGGTTTCAGAGCAAGTTAAAAAGATAAACAAATGAGATGAAAACATTATGTTGCTGCTGACAACCAATAGCAATACTTCTGTTCTAGTTTGAATTCTATATTACAGATAATTAGGATATTTAAGATCTGATCACTTCTCTAATATTCAAAGATATTTTGAATAATATTAACAAAAATATGAACTCCTTACTATACTTTCTTTGCTACCCATCCCCTAATATGATACACAGCCTAAACAGCAATTCAACAACTCAAACCCAACTGGTATGAACATATAATCCACATTATCTCATTGCACTGCAGCCAACTAATGAGGGACAATATGGTCCCCAATTTCTATGAGCAGTATATTTTCATAAGCATATTTTCTTGAAGCAAAATAACAGAGCAGGCAGAATATTAAGGAAAACATAATGAGAAATTTTCTACTCAAACCTGCTCATCTTTCTTTTGGAAACAATTTCTGAGTAGAGCCTTCACTATTTCATGTACTCCCTCAGCAGGTCCTCTATGCATTAGCAACTGAACCTCAACATCATTCTCATTGGTATTTTTCAAACTCCTTATTGAAATGTCAAGGTAATTAATCTTTTCTGTCAAAGCATTACAGCATAATTCAGACCATTCTTCATCTTCTCCCCAGGCTAATTCACTTTGAAGGGATACAAGATCTTTTTCAAGTTCATGAATCTCACCATCTGCCTTAGTGATCAAAATCCCCAACACTTGTACACAAGATTTCTCATTCAAAGCATCTTCTTCTATCACATCTACAACCACAGGAAATGATTAGTGTAGACGTAGGCGAAACATGGATTTAACAAGAAAAAACACCAATAAGAATGCAGAGATGAGAAGGAACATAAATATACCATATCCATAACCAAAGTAAAAGTCGCACTGCCATCCAGATTGCATACTATAACTGCTTTCTTGATCAACTGAAAAGTAATTATCCAAATTCAACATATATTACAACAAAAATTTACATATTCAATATGATGTATTACTTCAAGAGTTCAATCTGAAACAATAGTTATACAAAATCAAAAAGTAAACTTGACTGCGGAGGTTTTGTAAACCTGGTTGATATGACGAGCCCCATAGGTCGAAAACCATGATTTTCAAGAACCTTATCCTGAAATGCAAATAATGATAACATTGTGATTCACCCATTAATACAAGAGAATTTCAAATATTTGAGTGAAATATGGAGGTTTCATAATGAATTATAGGACCTCCATGGTTATTTACTAAAATTGGTCTAAGGATACACTAGCTTCTTAATAGTATGGGAAACAATATTTCATACGAAAATTGACCAAATCTGTTCAACCCAGGATTACAAAAATTTCCACAATCAGGTCAAGAAACTCAGTAGCTTAATAAACAAAATTTATTTCAACCACGTCTTTAGCACACTATTTTAACACCTGAAGATGAATACTTGAACTGTGTATTAAGCAAATATTGATAAAAGATAAACGGCAATTACTCTACCAAAAAATCAGATTAATTAGAGTCCAGGGTAATACAATTAGTGGGATTTAGGCAAAAGCTATTTACTTGATGAGAAGAGTAAAGCCCTGAAAAAAAAAATTCATAAGAACTCGGCAAAATGGTATTAAAAATTTTGAGCAAAAATTTAAATTAATCTAGCATCCTATACATTTAGAAAATTAACAAGCAAGCAAACTATCTCTTCCTCAACAAAGGAGTAAGAAAAACTTAGGCAATGTGTAAGGCAAATATTGATCAAGATCAAATACTTAAGCAATAGCCCAAATAAATTAGTTTCAGGGTAATTTAACAAGTGGGAATCACATAAAAAAGTTAATTTCTTGAACAAAGTGGTAATAAAAGCAATAATCCAAATCAAGTTGTACTGAAAAATAAGCAAAGATTAGTCACAATAATAACAAAATACTAAGCCATAATACAAATTGATAGCAAAAAATTGATCAAAACCTCCAACAATAATAGCAAATAATTACTTAATTAGTCAATTCTATCATTTTTCTATAGCTGAAGTGACTTACAAGTATTATGATCAACGAAGAAGCACTCCAACTCCAAGACCATAAATTTTTCAATTAATTTGAAGCATTCAAAGAAATGAAAGTTCACAAATTAACTTTTTTTTTTTTTGGGTGTTCAATGTTCAAAATGAATCCTTTGATAGAAAAAGTAGCTTCTTTTTTTTCTCGGGAACTAAAGAAAGTCCACTGACTACAAAATGTACTTTTCTTTTCTTTTCCTTTTTTCTCGAAAACCAAACACACACAGAAAATTATATATTATATATATACCTCAGGTTTGAGTTTTCTGTGACAGAAACTCTAATTGAGTTTCTAGGGTTTCGGAATCTCGATTTTAGAGAGAGAAAGTGTTATTAGTTTTTTGTTTTTTAGAGAGAGAAAAGCTGAAACTGAGAGTGAGTGAGAGCGACTGAGTGAGAGTGAGAGCTGGGTGGGTATATAGAGGAAATTAATTGGCTTGTTGAGGGCAATATGGTCAAATTATTTTTTTGTAGTGGCGGGTTAACCGGTCTGGAATTTGTTAGGTCTGTTTTATGTTTTAAGTATAGTGGAGAAGTTTTGGTGGGCCCTTACCATTAATAGATTAATAAATTCTTGGATAATTTATATTTTAAATCTCATGATTTATGAGTATAATAAATTGAACCCCAATGTTTTAACTCATATTCAATTTTAAACCTCATGGAAAGGGTTTTTTTTTTTTTTAAATGAAAAATAAAAAGGGTTTAATTTGCAATTTGTAATTTGTTATATCTTTTAAAAGGTAAGGTTTAAAAAGTAATTTACCATGGATTCTATTGGATCTTTTATGTACATGACGCAACAACTCTCGACGGTTTCGTCTAGTACGATTTTATCTAGTTGAACTTTTTACGCTTTTTCAGAATCAAGATTAGGAAGGAAAAGAAGGTACTAAAAGTAAGTAAATTGTCGCATACAGTTTTGATTGTGGCGTGTGAGTTTAAGGTTTATCAAGAAAAAAAGGGAAGAAAGAGAAGATGAGTTAAAGCACTTTTATTACATTAGCTTTAAGGATAATGCAGTTGACATTACACAGATTAAATTCAAACACATAATTCCTTCAATTTCAACTTTTCTTAGAAAAAAATGAATTTTTTATATTTCATTAAAAAGTATAACTATGTGTTTGAATTTAATTAAAGAATCAAATATACAGACCTTGGTTTTACTCTACAATTAAGAAATTTAATTTAATATACCCTTGATGTGGCACAAATTGTAATCATTGTCATATGAGTTTGTAAGTATTTCTCAATAAAACTCATAATCACTTCAACATTTTTCAAGTAAAAAAAGTGATTAAAATTTTGTACTAATAATTATACTATTTTCTATATATATTTTTTGATTACACGTTTCATCAAGTGGGGAGGAAAGTTCAATGAAATTACTATGAGCTTTGTTATATTTAGTTTATTTACTTTTAAGTGTATTCCCGAAAATGTTAACATTTTCAGCAAAAAAATAAAATAACATGTTAACAATGGTTAGCCAGTGCATTAAGGCCATTTTAGTTGACAGCTTGTGTATTTCCAATTTAAGATTGTGTCATATGCAAATTCTTAAATTGGAAATATTGTTACGTAAGATACAAAATGAAAATGACTGTTCATATTATTCATATAAAATTAAATGCTTTCATAGGTGCAAATAGCTACCTACAATTGTCACTAGCTAGTTTAAGATTAGATCAATAACTTCTTTCTTCATTTTTGTTTTTTCCCTTCCTGTTTTATTAGCTAAGATAGTAAGATAGTAACATGGTCCTAAGCACTTCAATTTTCACAAATATAAATTGTTACTTGGAAGGGAAACCATAGCCCACACACTAAACTAAACCCATTACTATACTTAAATGCAAGCAAACATCTACACGAAAGGGGCTTAATACTAACAAAATTTAAATCTGTGAAATCATTTCTACACTGTGGTTACCTTAATAATGCACCCTATGAGAACATTTTTCGAAATTAAGACACCACTAATTTTCTTGTCCATTTAGATTAGGAAATGAAAAGTCATAATCCATGATGAACAAGTTACTCTGTATAATGAATTTTCACATTAAAAAATAATGCTTGCTAATCACATGTAATGCTATATTAAAAGAATTGTACAAAGGCATCTCTTTCTTTTTCTTTTTTCTTTTTTCTTTTTTTCTTTTCTCTAAATAAAAAAGATATGGAGGCAACCAATTTGTGGAAAATCTTTGTAGAACATGATCATAGTAGCAATTAGGTATGTAACTTTGGTATTGCCCAACTTGTTTCACCACATAGTGATCCGCATGCATATAATATTGATTTTCTTGTGGGTTGGGAGGGTTTAACCATTAAGTAGCAGGTTAAGTTGGGTGGCTAGTTGAGTCTTTTAAAAACCGTCAAGACCTAATTGACTCATATATATTAATGAAAAATGTATAAATATTTTGTTCTAGTTGGCCTTTCATATAAACACACACACACACATATATATATATATACATTTCCCTCTATTGTCTTTATCCCATATTATATTTAAGTTTTTTTCTTCATTATCTCCATAATTTACACAGTTAAAATGAAAAAAAAAAAAAAAAAAAAAAAACTTTCCCAAACATATTTGTAAACATAAATAATGACATGAATATGGTACTCCTGGCTTAAGACTTGTGTACTTTGATGTACAGAGAAATGGTCACTTGGGTAAGTTTGGTAAAACTTCTTGAAATTGGGTTTTTAGAGGAAAAAAAGTGGTTGTTTTAATAATTGTTGAATAAAAATGGGCATCTTAAAATTTTTGAGAGCCTTTGGTAACATTAAGTAAAAAGTGTGGTTTCAATAGTTTGAGTTCGGTCAACACCTACCAAAACCACTCTTTGAGAAGCAAATTACCAAAAAGGATAAAGTATCTTGTAATGGGTTCTAACTTGTTATCTTTTTCCTTAAGAAAAGTAATAATAATTGTTATTTATTATTATTATTATTATTATTATTATTGATTTATTGTCAATAATAATAGCTCATTTAATTTTCTCCCGCAATAATGATCTAATTAATAACTACATTTAATGACTTTTAACTCTTTTTCCGCATTAATGAACATGCAACAACTCCTTTTTTTTCTTCTTTCTTATCCACTCATGCATCCACATGTGAACCTGGTGATCCATCTCATTTGCCCTAAACTCCTCCATACCAATCAGTACCCCACGATAATATTAAACTCAATTTAGGGGCGTATCTATGTAGGTGTTATATTGTAAAATGGAGTCTCTCACTACAATTCTCTAAGAGAGAGAGTCGAGGGGTTCGGGAGCGAGAATAGAGAGCAAGAATTCTATCTGTGTGCATTTCTCGTTAGTGAAAAGGGTAAAAAGGAGGGTTCAACAAAATGTGAGGGAAATTTAAAAATAACAGCTGAAGAAAACCCAACGACAATATTAAAAGTTGCAATGGGACATAAGTACGATCTTGAAATGCAACTTGCAGTGTCCATTAATCAAATGTGCTTATTTCCCCAATAATTGCGTTTTCATTTAGTGACTTATTGGATTTTGAGGAAATACAACCTATGAGATTTATCCACAAATGTTAAAATAATTTCTGAATTTAGTATATAACACAGAACAAAAGCTCTCCCGCTTAACTTGCTGAGTTGAAACCATCCAATTTTTCAACCGACCTCCTAATTAAGGTTGGTAGGTTAGTGGCAATTTAGTTGAAACTTAATCCTCAAACAAGGTAACCTAAACCATGCACAATCCTAGTAGCAACTTTGATTAATCCTAGTAGATAGTGAAGAATTAATACTTAAGCGGTCTAATTGGGAGAAGCATAAATACTAAATAGTCCCTTGAGTAAGTTTAGTCATTGATAGCCTCAACCCCATCGAAGTCCTAGCAACGTCAATTGATAGCCATCGTGACAATTGTGTACATCTGAGGATTCGAATTCAAGATGTTGACCTTAATCCCAAGGAAGCATTTGAATTCAACCTTAACGGTTATAGGTATCTCACCCTAATCTCATGATAATCCAATCACCTTTATTAATAAGAGTCATGTTCTAATCACCTTTATTATTAAAAGCCACGTGGATTATGCCACTGAACGTATTTAATAATCAATTCTGTAATTCAATATTCTTATCCCTCTAATCATATGATAAATCACAAACCCGCAACACCCTAACTAACAAAAAAAAAGTGATTTTTATTATTACTATTATTATTATTATTATAGAAAAGGAGGACCATACTCCAAGTTCATCCACCTATGAAGCTTTATATGCCATTCAATCCAAAAATCACTAGTAATTGTATCGTGAAGATACTCGAATAATCTTGTAATTTGTTAATGTCATTCTTCTTGTACTTTTGAGTTTATTTAACACATTTAAATTAAGACAAATGACAGTATTAGGATTTTAACATAGTTACTACACATAAAATGGCCAAAATATTCCATTAAGTGAGCTATCTAATCTCTTTAAAACTTCATCATATTATTAAATGAGCTACTTTAACCTGTGCCCTTAGAACACTCATTATCTTTTCTTTTCTTTTCAAAAAAAGAACACTCCTTATCAAGATCCAATTAACAATTCAACTAACCAATGCACGAGAATAAAAATGCTTAACAAATTAACAATACTAGTTGGTGGTGAAGAGTCTCAGTGTGCAACTCATTCAAACGTGAGCTTTGGAAGACTTGTAAGAAGATAACACTCAATCAAAGTGGTATCGGTATATATAGTGCCAACATAAACTTCTCCGAAATTTACGACAAAACTCACATATACAAAAAATATATAGAAAACACGAGTTCCCATGGGGTTTTCATTATGCACTTTTAACAAAACTCCACTTTTTCATTATGCACTTTTTCAAAAAGCCGAACCAAACTCACCCTTCGTCGCTAAAAATATCCTTAAGACCTTTTAGGCAACGGAACTTGAAGTTGTTGCTAAAAGTGGACTATAGCGACGAAATTAAAGTGTTAGTATAAAGCCCCTTCATCCCTTCATTTTTCAGAACCCTATACATATCTTCATCTTTCTCCCTCAGTGCCGTTTTATCTCGCCATTGCACTATCCACACTCCACCGTCTCACTCCACCTTGCCACTGCCGTTGAGCTCCATAGCACTCCACCTCACCACCACCGTTACCATTGTCGCACTCCGCTAAGCTCTGTCATTGTTTGGTTCTCTCTAGCCCTCCTCTCTTTCTCTTTCACAGCCACACCGATCTCACCACATTGACCACCACGCCATGTTGGCGAGCTCGCTGTGCCATCCACCACACCACGCCGCTGATCTCTCACCATGTGAGACTTTTCTTTTCTTTTGTTTTCCGGTGGTGGGTTTTTTTTTTTTTTTTTTCTTAATTTTTTTTTATGTCGCCGTGGGTTTTATTGTTGATCTTGAGGCTGCTGTTTGTCTTTGTACTATTGAATTATTATGGAAAGAATGTACCAAAAGGCTTCCAATGTGCCTAATGGTGCTAAACTAAATCTCTCATTTTTGCTATATGGTTCCATTCTTACATTGTTTATGCCTAATTAATTTCTGATCTCTGATTTCCATTCTTTTTCTCCAATCGCTGTATACCATGTTTTTGTGCCAGACATTGGGTCTTATGCCAAAAAAATTATTGAATCAAGGTTAAAGGTACCTTGATTTCCCATTTTATTTTTCCAATTTCTTGAGTTCTGTTTTGTCGATTATTGTTTTTTGGTTAGAATATTTTTCCCTGTGTTTAAAAAACTTTGGTGTTTGGTTTATTTTGCAGCTTTGCAGTTGCTTATGGATTTTGGATTCTTTCTTTGTCAAGTAAGTCTGCTATTAGTTGTGTTTTAAATTTTGGATTTTGCTATTTGCTTTCTTATTAGACACGTTTATGTTCATGTATGCTAGCTCTCTCATACTCGTTTAGTCGCATTGCATATGTTTGTGAAAATGCCTATTAGAATTAATGTGAATTACTTTTTGCTATAATGGTCCTTAGTCTGATGCAACATAGTACTGTGGCTATCAACGGTTATTGATTTTATTTTTTATTTTTTTATATACATAAATTTGATTAACAAAGGTGGAACTTGGATATTGGTTCACTAAAGGAAATAGTCCCACTTGGTGCTTTGATTATGCTTACCCCTACTTATTGCTGGAACTTTCTTTTGAGTAAAGACTCTTGCTAGTTCACTTGCTCCTGGTGTGCAGGTATGTTGCAATACTTGATCCTCTTGTTTCAATGTCGTATTGCCTCAATCCACCTACCGTACGATTACCCTTAAAAGATGAAATAGAATTTCCTTTCGCTTGTTGATCAATGTGTTTTCATATTCAGCCGTAGTTTTGATTTTGCAAGGGCTAATGTGAAAACGATTCCAAATCGGTACTTGCTAGTTGATACTAGTAGAGGCTTGGATCAACAAAGAACAGGGGTGAGTTTTTTATTTTTTATTTTATTTTTTAATCTTATTATTATTATTATTATTATTTTATTGTTAGTAGTATAAGATTCCGTTGCTGAATTTGATTTCGATGTAGGCTTTTAGGTTTGAATTAGTCTAACTTTGGTGTGATTGTTGAGAAATTTAATGTAGGATCCTATGATTAGATTCAAAAGGATTAAAATATTAGACTTTGTCATTTACTTAAATGATTTTTTGCGGTTCTTCAGGTGTTAATTGTGGACCTTGACTTGATTTGGGCCATGATTAATTTGGCAGGTTAAACATTATTTGTTTGTGGTCACTTTGGATTTTTTTGGTAGAGGTGTGTGCTGGCTTGAGCATGGTAAGTAACTTCTTATTAGATTCTTGTAAAATTCTATATTGTAATGTTGATAACTGGTTTTGTGGTGAGTTGTTGTGTTAGAGCAAGGGGGTGGCTTGCATGGTGCTATAAGATGGTCTAAATTCTTATTGGGAGTGTTTCTTATTTTTTGGAATTGTGGATGAATATTGTTGAGTTATATGTGATGGATATTATTTTAATTGTTGTCAATACTTGTAAGTATTATATATTGTGATGTTGATAATTGGTTTTGTGGTGGGTTATTGTGTTGGAGCAAGCAGGTGGCTTGCATGGTGATATAAAGTGGTTTAAATTCATATTGGGAGTATTTCTTACTTTTTGGAATTGTGGATGGATATTGTTGAGTTACTTATGTTTGATTATATTAACGTTTTTTTTTTTCAATACTTGTAACGGGTGTTTTGCATGGTGTTATAAGGTAGTTTAAATTGACATTGTGAGTGTTTGATTGTTTTATGTATATTTTTTTAAGTATTAAAGTCTATATAGACTTGTGCATTCATGAATGGGATAGGACTTTATCTAAGTAGATTATAGACTTAGATGTTAGAATATATTATGCATGAGTTGTCATTATTTTGCTGAAGTAACTTTCAGCTTGCATTTGTAGTCAAACATGGATAAAAGTTGGATGATAATGGGTAAGACACCTGATGGCAGATTAAGTCGTCCATATATTACTAGGGTCAATGCATTTATTAATTTTGCAAGGGTGGTTATGGACTCGAGTGGTAATATTCATGTTAGGATATGTGCCCTTTAAATCCTATTGTATGATGTTATGTATGACATTATGTATGATATTATGTTGTCATTAATAAAGTTGTTTATTATTATCTAAAATAATGGTAACATGAATATTTGGACATTAACATATAGTCCATGAGATGCATAGTATGTGATTTAGTCATAGAATATATAAATCACAAGTTTTTTGTAAACTCAGAATTTTAGTTCATAGTCGGTGATGAAATTGGGCATTTCATCTGCGAAAACTATAACATATCAACTAAGATGATTTGTCTTGATCATGAAAGTGGAGACTTCTAGTTGATATGTTGATATGTCTTAAGTGTTAAGACATATTGAACTGGACTGCTGTGAGATTTATTATTCTGCTAACGACTGTCAAATGAATAATAAATTTCACGACTTCACGACTTCTATTTACATGAACTCTCAATCTTGAGAGAATAATGAACCTGATCATGAAGTGCAGGTTGCTTTGATATATCAAGAGTGAGATCTAAAGTCACGATTAAAGCCTCAATATGTTGGGCAGCCACATTTAATGTTGAAGGAACATATATTCTCAAGATGGAATTTATAATCTCTTAACGGAGATATTAAATATTCATTTGAGATAAGTTTAATGGGTTTGGTTATTCAGAGTATTAGGCCTAACCACTTTAGTAAGAAGTTACTAAAGTAAATTGGATTTCATAAATATATGATGAATAACTTAAAGTATTAAACCGGGTACTCAAGGATTAAGATGTAGTAATCTTCAAAGTGGCAGTCAACATTCATGACTTTGTATTACTACGAATATTTTAATGAAGGGGTTGTATGTATAATAAAGTCTTGATATATAATTTATTAATAAGACCAAGAGTACAATTATATTTATATAGTGGTATTAAATATAATTAATGGTAATTTTGGGATTGTTAAGAGTTGATAGAAAGGCTATAAACCTATTGGAGCTAGTGTCTTATATGTCCATTTTGGTTCCATTCCAAGCCACATACTAAAACCCAATTGGAATGACCCAAAAAGTTAGCCCAATTAGATAATCAGTTATATATAAGGAGAGAAACATACAAAATTTAGTAATATATGAAAATGGTGTGTATGTGAGTGTAAGCCACCTCTTATTCTCCCTTGAACACATACGTATAAACTGATTGAGAGATCACACTTCTTGGGCATAAGTGGAATTGGAGTGAAGATTAAAAGTGTTCCCAAGTACTTCTAATCTTTGGTTTTGAATTTCACTGACCAAGGTACGCTATCTTGTTCTTAAATTCTGAAATTTACATAGTACATGTTATCAATTGCAAATGAAGTAGATCCGTTAATTTTCCACTGCGTATGTTTTGTATGCGATACAAACTATGTTTTTCCTACAATTGGTATTAGAGTGGTCTTCAATTTCAAATTTGTATAACATGTTTTGTGAGTTTTGGAATCAAAGATAGTAATTTCATGATGTTAGAAGATTCTACAATTAATTTTCTGCATGGTTATTGAAATTATTGTTTGATAAAAACTGATATTGATGTTATGATGTTATTTAAGTTTGATATTAAATGTAAACACTCAATTTTGCACCCATAATTTAATCAAGGAGAATGACTTGAATGACCATCCATGTACCACAACTTGCATCACATGCATCAATTGGTTCTTACATTACATGCATCAACTTGTCTTTGCATTACATGCATTAATTCATTCATTACATATTGATAGGCCAAGAATGTATTGACCTCTTGTGATGAATTAACAAATTAATTAGCCAAGTTAATTAGTTAATTCAATTAGCATGCAAAGTGCGTGGTAGCACAAACAAATCACCAAATAACTAAAGTGCAGCAGAAATTAAATTGACATGGTGATTTGTTTACGAATGGAGAAAACCTACTTGGCAGAAACCCCACCGGGTGATTTTAAGGTCACCACTCTCGAGAATCCACTATTATCAAAACAAGCGGTTACAAGTAAAGGAATTCTAGTACCTTATACCAACTTATAGTTGAACCCTTACCCCAATACCCAATTGGACTTGTTATGTAGTGACAATCTCTCATTTTCAATGCACGGCTCCCAGGACGTGACTAACCAATAGATGCACGGATCCTAGTACGCGACTTGATCACCAACTTAAGAAAGATGTTGGCTACAAAGTTCTTCAGTTCATCACACGATGAAGATCACGAAGCTCCTTGGTTACAAAACCCTAAGGTGTACAAACATAGCAGCTTCTTCAATAGAAAGATGAACTAAGGCAAATTTTGTCTCCGGTCACAATTTGCATGAACACAACTTTGCTTCACACTTGTGCAACTGTGCAACCTTTGACGGCCCTCAAAATAATCTTTATATATGTTTAGGGTTGTGACAAAGAAAGCCTAAACACATACTCATGGATTGGATGCAAAACAGAACTGAAAATCTATTTTTCATAAACCTCGATAGATAGCCATCTATCGAGCTAGCTGTCGAGCCACGGGCTGAAACAACTTTTAAACCTCGATAGATGCTAGCTGTCGAGCTTTAAAATCTAGCACTTTCTCACTTGATTCTTGGACAGACTTGCATGGCTTTAACACTTGAACTTGAAACCTTGTTCCTTGAAGTATTAAACACATCCTAGACCTACCCAATTACAAGTAAAGTGCGTTTTGTCAAAAGATTAGCCAATACTAGTTTGACATATGTTCCTAACATCAAATCACATATGTCCTAAAAATCTCCCCCTTTGGCAATCCATGACAAAATCACAACAAACAAATGAACATATGAGAGAAGTCATAAATCACTCAACTCATATTCACTTGTTGAATACAATAAAATCTATCCTAATACAAACTCTTGAAAAACTTTGCAAGAAGAGAGTTTATGGCAAGTAAACTTTGACAACCTGTATTTCTGAAACACTTTAAACAAAACTCGTCAAGGCATCTTAGTGTGAAACAGAAATATAAGATTGCATACATCATATAAGAAACATGTGTATAAAGAAAGAAAAGAAACAACACATGAAAAAGATAGGTGAATAACATACATCAATATATATAAACCAAATATAAGTACAATGTATGTCATGTGGTCACAAGACCAATATACAAAGAAATAATGTATCTAAAATAGAAAGAAAAGAAAAGATACAAAAATTCTCATTACATCCCTTATATACACTCCCCCTATCACAAAATCTCCTATACTAACCCTCCCCCTATGAGTATGACTACTTTCAATTCAAAACTACTTCCCCTTTTTGTCACGAGTGACAAAGGGCAAGTACATCAAGTAGACTTCTCGTCATCGCTGGGTGAGCTAGCACCATCATCCTCATTAGCATCCTCACTACCGAAGCCATCATCACTCTCATCCTCAGACGCTAGTGGAGAAGGAGAAGAAGCGATAGTGAAACCACCCATGGCAGCCTGTCGTCATGCGATACGACCGACATGGGTGTTCACTTGACACAACTCATTACTGAGAGTGTCAAGGCGAGCATCCATGCACACAAGATGTGCCATGATGGCCTCAAGTGTCACTCCACCTGTAGACGATGAAGGAGTAGAGGTGGATGGAGCAGTAGAAACTGGAGGAGCTGCCGTATGTATGTGGGGCCGCCTTGGTCTGAACTGTGCCTCGCTCTGTTGAACGATAGCAACGTCTATGGCACCCATCACGGAAAAATGAGGAGAGACGGGAAAGGGAACAAAAAAATGGCGAAGTATCTGCGTGATAGCCGAAGGAAAAATGAGCTTATCACGGGTTGCCATATCCCTATTGACATCTATGAGGGAAAGAATAAAGTGAGAAGGGAAGTCTATAGAGATATCCTTTAAGAGGGATAGCAAAAAGCGAGCATGAGGCTCTGTAATGGAGTTATAATAAGACAAAGGATGAAAGACAATTGTCATCACCATGTTTAGGAACCTCGGACCTTTTGCAAAGCCCGAGCAATAGGTGTTTTGACGGTCACCCCAAGAAGAAGGTGTCTCGCAAAAGCAAGACGAGAGTTTGTCTTTGGACACTGTCCTCAGACACTCATACCCAGGGTAGTTAGGATGCGCTACCCTAGGGACGTGTAGTACCTCGGAGACAATCTCCAGAGTAACTACAATGTGCGTACCTCGAACGCGAGAGAAGAAATGAGGTACTGAAGTATCCATTCCATGCATATTGGAGTAAAACTCCTGTATAATCACGAGGGACAAGTGACCGGGATGTCACAAAGTGACTCCCAACCCCTACTGTGAATGACAGTGGGTAGGTTAGTGTCGAAAAAGTCTGACAGAATGACGTGGCATTCCGAATGAATGCCTTGTGTACAAAAGTTCTTCGAGAAGTCCTTTCGGGCTCCATCATCACAGAACTGAATAGAAGAAGAGGTAGGATTAGAGGAAGAAGATGCCCCAGAACGCAGAGGGTTCTGGGACGGAGTAGATTTGCGTTTAGGTGCCATAGAAGCAGACTAACGCAAGAAAGAGAGAGAGAGAGGGAGAGAGAGAGAGACAATAAGAAAATCACCAACAACAATATATCAAAATATAAGGAATTGAAGGTACGTATGCATGAAAATGCATGAGCATGTGACATGCAAATTTAAATGCATCATGGGCTCAGCCCAATCCAAACCTACCAACACACAATATTACAACAAAGTAAACACACATCTAAATGCATGAAACATTGTTATAATGCAAATGTGATGCAATGCATGAAGTTTCAAACTCATTTAAGCAATACCCATCCCAAAAATTTCACAACAACTTCATCAATTTTGAAAAAACCCAAAATTTTTTCAAAAACCCAGAACCTAGACCTAAATGCATGAAATGTATGAAGAATGAGAGATAAAGAGATCATACCAAGTGATTTGAGACAAGAAAAGGCCGAAAATCACGTGGATTGAAGGTTTTGAGAGAGAAGAGTGTGTTTGGGAGGTGAAACGGCTGAAATCAATCGAGAGAGATTGAGGAGAAATGAAGAAAAATTGCGTAGAAGCCTTATATAGAAACTTCATAAATCTCGACAGATCGAGATGTGTCGAGAGGTGTCAAGGATTAAGACGCGTGTTTTTAGTTGTCGAAGAGCTATCCAGCATCTGTCGAGAGGTGTCCATAGTTAAAGGATCTCGATGGATTGAGGTAGCTATTGAGAAGCTATCGAGAGGGCAGAAACTTCCTCGATGGATTGAAGTAGCTATCAAGAATGCAATAAAGAGTAGCTGAAGAGCTCGATAGATAGCTTAGCTATCGAGAGGTGTCGAGAAGCTATTGAGATTGCTTAAAAACAAATTTTCAAGAAGAGAAAAACACAGATATGAATGCAATCAAGCATGCTATACAACCAACGATCCAAACACAATTTTAAAACCTCAAAATCATCTCTCAACAGGAAAAATGTTAAGCACATAGATCCAAAACACACACACACACTAAACAAGTCTAACCAATTTTATATTTCAAAAACAAGTTAAGACAGTTTAGTGAGCATACATTTACACAAGTATTCCTTGTGATGGCCAAATCACATTGTACCTGCACATGTATCAAAAGTAGCAACGAATTTTGCGTGTTATGTGTGAAAAACATAGCAAGATTGCATAAGTATCTACATGTTATGACGATTTGAGATATGAAAAAATCACTTTAACTCACACACAATCATAACTATTTGATGGGGACTATCACCTTCAAGGTACATCCTATAACTCCCACATCTCCTAGAATACACGCTTGCAATCATATGTAAAGCATTTTGATCTTTTTGCTTTTACTTTTCATTGCATATTTTTCTTTTAAACAAATCATGCATGGGCATATAAGAGGTAGAAAAGAAATACCAAATGATGTTAAAAGAGATGGTTATTTATGCCTTTCTCTTAGGATTTTCTAGTCCTTCCCGTAAAAAAGAGTGATATGAGTGTTAAGTACAAGAGATCACTTAATCTTACTCATCACAAACACAAGCCATAAAGCTCATTTGCTTAGTTGTGCATATGAATACTCATCTAAGCTACAAAAGATACAAAGTTTAGAAAACTTTGTTTCATTGGCCATCCAAGGTACATAGTACCAATGTACACAAACACACACTGTTTTTGTATTTTTCTGATTTTTCAATTTTTTTATTTATTTTTATATGAAAAAAAAAAAAAAAAACCAAAACTGAAAAGAAAACAAACAAAAACAAGTTAAACAAAGCAATGCATAAAACTAGACTGACCTAAAACAGTAAAGCAAAACACACAAGTAATGCAAAAAAAAAAAAACAAGAAGCGGAGAGAGAGAAAAAGTGACACAATCACTTGGAGCCCTTTTCCTTCCATAACTTGGAAGAACCTTTTTGTTTAGCAAACCCTTGATCCAGCGGTGAGGGGGAAGAATTAAAACCGTTCAAGTTCGAAAGAAACATGAGGGCTTTGAGAAGATCTCCAAGAGGAGTAAAGGAGGATGGAAACTGATTCTGGTTTCCCGACGCGATCATGCTGTTGCTCTGTTGAGTGGCCAACCACTTATAGCAATTAGGTCGAGTATGTCCAGCTGCGCCATAGTGATGACAGAAATGCTATTTTTTCTCTTCTTAGCCCTAGGGTTCTTAATCTCTTTCTTATCAAGCTTAGAGGGTGCTCCTAAGATAAATTTACCCTTGTCTATTTTCTCACAGGCTAATTCATTTTTAACATCATTGTTCTCAGTTTCAATATTATCAGCAGGAGAAACAAAAACAGTAGTACTAGCAAAAGCAATACTAGGAGAAGAGAAATCATACCCTAAACCGGTTTGATCGAAAGCAGATTTCTGAAAACTGAGCATCTCATCGAGCTTAGCGCTTGAAGTCCTTTCCAACTGGGCTATGACTTGGAACAGTTTTACCTCAAGCTTCTTGGTTTTCTCAGCCAAGAAATTATTCTTAAATCTCAGTGCTCCAATGATTTGATTTGCTTCATCAAACTTAGTGGAAATTTCTTCTCGTTCAAGTTCTACTTCACTAAGTTTCTTGGTGGCCAACCTATACAACTTCTCATGCTTTTCTGAGACCTTGTATAACTTTGCATAGGCTGTGTGGATGTCATCTTGCTCATCCATCTTTTCAAACATAGACTCTACCAATTCCTATTCTTCATCCACATCTTCAACAATCCCTTCAGTAGGATTTACAGTGGCAGTGAAGGCATTTAGAATTTCGTCATCCTCATTTTCAGAATCATCCTTAGGCTTAGTGTCACTCAATGTAGCAGCAAGTGCCTTGCTATTCCCAATAGCCTTGAGATACGTAGGGCACTCTTGTTTCATGTGATCGAAGCCCTGACACCCAAAGCACTTTGGTCCTGAGGGAACAGTGTACTGAACGCCATCCCTAGCATCCTTCTTCCCTTTGTCTTGGTTCTTGAACTGCGAAGAACTAAATTGCTTTCGGTCCTTGTCAAATTCTTTTGCGTTGGCATTCTTTATATACTTCTTGAATTACTTTGTGATATAGGATTTCATCTTAGAATCTTCATCGTCTAAAGACTCATTAGTGTCACTGCTCTTGGCCTTCAATGCCATGCTTTTTCTCTTGCTTGATTTCTTGATCCTTGTCAAACCCAACTCATAGGTCTACAGATTGCCAACCAACTCTGTTAAAGGAATTTTATCAATATCCTTTGATTCCTCAATCGTTGTGATCTTGGCATGAAATCTCTTGGGTTGAGATATGACCACCTTTCTCACAATCTTAGGTTCGGGAATGGTTTCCCCAAGATTAAAGGCTGAGTTCACTATGTCCTTGAGCTTGGCATAGAACTCATCGAATGACTCATCCTCCTCCATCTTAATTTCTTCAAAGCTCGTAGTAAGCCTCTGAAGCTTCGAATCCTTGACAGCCTCGGTTCCTTCATATGTTGTTTGGAGAATGGTCCATGCTTCCTTAGCAGTTTCAGCAGAGGATATCTTCTTGAATTCCTCATTAGTGACTGCATTGAATAGAGCATTCAAAGCTCTGTTGTTAAAATTTACCACCTTGATCTTGGCATCATCCCAGTCGGCCGGCGCTTCTGTAGGCTTGGTCCAACCTATCTCCATAGCTTGCCACACTTTTTCATCTAATGACTGCAAGGAAGCTCTCATGCGTACTTTCCAATATGCATAGTTAGTGCCATCAAATAAAGGAGGTATAATAAGAGACTGTCCTCTATCCATGACAAACAGGGGTCAATGGATCACACAGCAAAGATTAAAACCTAATCAGAGTGTGCCTGCTCTGATACCACTTGATAGGCCAAGAATGTATTGACCCCTTGTGATGAATTAACAAATTAATTAGCCAAGTTAATTAATTAATTCAATTAGCATGCAAAGTGCGTGGTAGCACAAAAAAATCACCAAATAACTAAAGTGCAGCGGAAATTAAATTGACACGGTGATTTGTTTACGAATGGGGAAAACCTACACGGCAAAAACCTCCCCGGGTATTTTAAGGTCACCACTCCCGAGAATCCACTATTATCAAAACAAGCGGTTACAAGTAGAGGAATCCCAGTACCTTATACCAACCTACAGTTGAACCCTTACCCCAATACCCAATTGGACTTGTTTTGTAGTGACAATCTCTCATTTTCAATGCACGACTCTCAGTATGTGACTAACCAATAGATGCGCGGATCCTAGTACGCGACTTGATCACCAACTTGAGAAAGATGTTGGCTGCAAAGTTCTCCAATTCATCACACGATGAAGATCACGAAGGTCCTTAGTCACAAAACCCTAAGGTGTACAAACACAGCAGCTTCTTCAATAGAAAGATGAACTAGGGCAAATTCTGTCTCCGATCACAATTTGCATGAACACAACTTTGCTTCACACTTGTGCAACTGTGCAACCTTTGACGGCCCTCAAAATAATCCTTATATATGATTAGGGTTGTGAGAAAAGAAAGCCTAAACACAAACTCACGGATTGGATGCAAAATAGAGCTGAAATTTTTTTTTTCATAAACTTCGATAGATAGCCATCTATCGAGCTAGTTGTCGAGCCACGGGCTGAAACAGCTTTTAAATCTCGATAGATGCTAGTTGTTGAGTTTTAAAATCCAGCACTTTCTCACTTGATTCTTGGATAGACTTGCATTGCTTTAACACTTGAACTTGAAATTTTGTTCCTTGAAGTATTAAACACATCCTAGATCTACCCAATTACAAGTAAAGTGCGTTTTGTCAAAGGATTAGCCAATACTAATTTGACATATGTTCCTAACATCAAATCACATATGTCCTAACACATATCATAAAAATGATCTTGAGATTCTAACGGCCGCAACGGTGTTTCCGGTTTTCAAATCGGGCCATCGGATCGAAAGATATTGCATGATCAAGTTTGCACAGTCAACATGCATTGTGTCTAGGTAAGGTCGACCACACATGATTATTTTAAATTAATTCTAATTGGTTAAACCATCAAAATTAATTAAATAATTTTGTGATTGGTTGATAATTAGTGTTTAAAATAGGATTGCATGCATAGGAATAAAATGGATGATTGGATAACAATAAAATTATGGATAATCTGAACTTTATCAAGATTTACTTTAGGGTATTTATCTACAAGATAATTGTTCTTAAATAGCCTGAATTATCTAGAAAAGAGATGAAAAGCCATAGACGGAGGATGAAAACACGTCTAGGTACAAGGACTAACCAAAAAACCCTAGAAGAGGAGTCCAAATAGCATCTGAACGCGAAAGAACGATCGGAGTCCAAAGGCCAATTCGGCACTTTTGGAGTGCCAAACGGAACTCTAAAAGGGCCAAATTTCCATGTATTGGGCTTTGGCCCAACGGCCTTCGAGTGACGATAATGCATACCCTTTTCAACCTTTTCGCAAAAGGATGCGTTCGGATTCAAACCCTAATCGTCCATACCTATTTTTTAGAGCCCTCTGACCTCTATAAATAGAGACTGAGCCTCATAATTCAGCACTTTTTTTAAGCTTTGAGAGGCACACGTTTTGAGGCTCTCAAATTGTTGATATTTATTGATCCTTTCTGAGATTTGTTGCCTAAATTAAGGTTTTTAGGTTTCAAAGATAATTGAATAAGTTTCTTTGAACGCTAAAACATCCTCTCAAGAATAAGGAGTGCTCATGTAAGAGGTTGTTTTCAATCGCCCTCTCTTTTTTATGCTATCTTTTTATGGTGATGAATGTTTTATCCATAGCATGAATTGTTAATTGTTGTTTTGTTTAAAGCATGATTGTTTTTTTTATGTGATTGTTATAATCTCTTTCTTGAATGTCAATAATCTGCATGTGAACAATTCTTTTTCTTAAAATAAAATAGATCTACATCTTTATTAGATGTAGATCTGATTTTTCCTCAATACAAAAAACAGATTTGCATCTTTCTTAGATAAAGATCTAAAATTTTCTCAAATAAAAACGGATCTGCATCTTTATGAGATGCAGATTTGAATTTTTCTCAATTAGAAACTGATTTGTATCTTTCTTAGATACAGATTTGATTTTTCTTTAATACATGCAGATTTGAAATAAAGAAAAAGATTAAACATGATTATGTTTGTGTTTGTTTTCTTTAATTCATGTTGCATAAATTTAGATTATGAGTGAAACTTTCTTCTTAAAAAATCTTTTTCATTCTTTTAAAACATATAAAAGCAGATTTGATTTTTTTGTCATTAAAAATCATTTTTTTTTATCATCACAACACAGATCTGGATTTTTATCAACCAAAACCACTTTTTCTACATACTACAAAACAGATCTGGTATTTTGACAAATCAAAATCATTTTTTTTTTTTTTTACAATAAAAATAGATTTGAATAAAAAAAAAAAAAAAACAAAAGAAGAGACTTCATTCATAAATAAATTTGTGTGATTTAATTTTTGGTGTCACATGTTCAACATATCATTCATGACATGCATGAGATGGTACATTGGTCACATGAGTCTAGAAGACCAGACTCTGTCTAGGCGGAATGGGTGCCTAACACCTTTGATTCCGTAACCTAGCCTCCGGATTTAGGTCATTGGTTAAAGTAGATCTAGCTTTGTCTTTTTTTTTTTTTTGGGTAGAATGTAACTTGGACAAAAGCCATGTATTTTTGGTAGATTGTAACTAGGACCCAAAATTATGTAATTTTAAAGTTTTTCAAGATATGTAATTTTTTTTATTCAATTAATGAAGAGAACAATTCAGTCATGCATTTGTATATATTTAGTTTTTCTTATTTTTTTATATAAAAAAAATAAGTGGCGACTCCATACCACTTACCCAAAAAGAGAGGTGCCCTAAAAGGTACCCGAATATCTTTTTTGAGGGATTCTTTTTTCGAGGTCTCTCACAATGGCGACTCCGCTGGGGATGTCAAGGGCTAAGCTTTGTATTAGACTTAAGTGACCAAATATGTACCCTTGTTTTGCATGGTCTTGAATTATATAGTTGTTGTTTGTTTATTTATGTTTGATGGGATGTTGAATGATATTTTGGTGCATGGAATTTGTTGTTTGTATTGTTTGTTAAAAGCTTTCCCTAACTGTCATAGTGTATGCCATTCAAACAACAATGTATGCACCCCTTTTCAACAATTTTTGTGGTGGTAGTAACCATGGATCACTGGTCTTCATTAGATTTGGGTACCTAGTGGCGAACTCACCAACTCATAGCCTAAAGTCACTGGATCATTTCCTGTTGATTGTAACAAAAAAACCATGCCGTTTGGACCAACGCAATGTTCATTACATTACAAGTTGGGAGGTGTAACGTCCTAGCTATGGGAAACAATGAAACAACAAACCCACCCTACAACGTAATGACTTAGAACCTACCCTTAGGTCGGTCCCGGTTAAAATTGCATTGCTTGTTATGTGTGTTTGTTTTGATTGACTGATGGATGTGGATGGGGTCTTAGCTTTGATTAACCTGACCAAGCCTGTCATTAGGGGAGAATCTAGTCCAGATCTGAAGGAAGGCTGCAAAGAGAACCTAAGCCCGACACTTAAGATAGTAGCTCCAGCTCCAAGCCTGTCACTCCCATCATAATACTAAAGCCTTCAAGCATAGAAGAGACTCCATTGCTGTAACATCACAACCCCGTCTTTGACCTCCAAGATAGTTCAAGCCACAAGAAGTTTGAAGCTCCTAGCAATATGGCATAAGAGGGAGAACACCCAAACACAGAGGAACCCATGAACACCTAAGAGCTACTCAACACCATGGTAGCTAGTCAGATTCAGCTGAGGGAAGACATGAACCGTATGATGCAATAATTTCAGAATTCGAAGGGTCAAAAGGAGGACAAGACTGATCATAATCCACCAGCCCTAGAGAATGAGAAGAAGATTAATGAGAGGATGAATAAAATGGAGGAGATGATTAGAAGAGCCCGTAAGATGGAGGAACTTAGGGACTACGATTCTCTCTCCCTATTCCCCAATGCAAGGTTGCCACCTAAGTTCAAGATGCTAACCCTAGACAAGTTTGATGGGACCGGTTGTGCAAAGTCTCATCTAAAGATGTATATGAGGGCTATGCAGTCCTTAGGCACGACTGAGGAAGTACTTGCTCAAATGTTCCAAAACACACTGATCGAAGCCGCTCTTAGATGGTTCCTCAACCTGGATGATGTAGGAGCCAGAAGTTGGGAGGACATCTGCCAAGAGTTTCACAAGCAATACAAGTACAATATGGAAGTGGATATCATAAGAAGAGACCTTAAGACTACCAAGCAAGAGCTGAAAGAATCCTTCTTTACTTTCATTACCAAGTGGAGAGCCAAGGCCGCATAGATGATGAGTAGGCCAAGTGAGGAAGAGCAATTAGCCATGGTTGTAAAGAATTTATTGCCTGTATACCATAAATACTTGTTTGCACAATATTTTCCCAATTTTAAAGCTTTAATTAATGCTGGAACCCAAATTGAGGATGCTATAAACAATGGCACTATAAAGACTGATGACCTTCCAAGGTTTAGAAAGAATGTAGGGTCTAATTCTAAAGCTGCAGCAATTTCCAATATTCATAAAAATGATCCTTATCAATTGATTGTGCCCATTGCACCTGTGCAAGTACCTCAAGGGCCTAGACCCAAGAGAGAATTTCATAAGTTGTATATGCCTATGAGCCAAGTGTTTGATAAGCTAAAAGCCAAAGTTTCACCCTTTGTCATGCAATTCAAAACTTAATAGACAACAAAGTGATTGCGCTGCCTACAAGGCCTAGTATCACTAACAATCCCTTACCTAATCACAATTTTGGGAAAGGACCAAGGATTAATTGCTTGATGACTGAAGAAGAGAATAAGGAAGACCTTTCCAACTTGATCTATGACCTACCCGAGTGCTTCATGATGACATGGGAAGAATTAATGGATAGGACCTCTACTACCACTGCGGGATATGACATATGGAATGAAATACTAGAACAAGAAAACAACCAAACATCCACAAATGGGGGGAGACACTTCAAACCCCAAGAGAATAGCCAAGCACCTATAAATGGGGGAAGACACTTCAAACTCCAAGTAAATGGCCAAACATTCACAAATGGGGGGAGACACTTCAAACCCCCACATTTAGAGATCGACAACCCAGTGGAAGCTTTGAATAGATCCACCCAACAAACACCTGCCGAAGAAGATGAAGTCCTCAAGCAACTACAGAAGACACAAGCCAACATATCCTTATAGGGTTTACTCATGGCCTCATACAAACATCGACAAAACCTAGTAGACCTGCTCAACCAAATCCAAGTCCCTACAACCACAACCTCCCAGGATTTGAATGCTATGATTGGGTCCATCAATAGAGAACTCGCTATTTCCTTTTTTGACAAGGATCTGACCAAGAAAGGGAAGCGCCATAATGATCCGTTGTGTTGGGAAATTTAGACCCCAGTTGATAGAATTAACAAGTTTTAAATCCAAGTTATTAATTAAATTTATTATGAATAAAACTTGTTAAAAAAAACAAACATCAATATCATGTCAAAATCATGCAGTAGAAAAAAAAATAAAAAAAAGACAAGATATGATGACCCAAGAAAACAAATGAAACAAACTAGTTTCATAGTAAAAAACCTGGGGGGAAACCTTCCCGAAAAGCAATCTGCTATAGTAAAGAGAAGTTTCAGATCTAGTACAAAACCTTTGTCCCTAGACTCTACAATCCCCGTAGATGAACTCACAGCAGAAACCTTCTACCGCTTCAGAACCTCTGAACTCTTCAATATATGAACGCCACCCTTTTTGTTGCACGAATCCTAGTACGTGACTAACCAATTGCGCGGATCCTAGTACATGACTTAAGCATCAACTTGAAGAA
This sequence comes from Notholithocarpus densiflorus, assembly GCA_030021035.2. NCBI lineage: Eukaryota > Viridiplantae > Streptophyta > Magnoliopsida > Fagales > Fagaceae > Notholithocarpus > Notholithocarpus densiflorus. Next base: position 4,046,344 of record JARYZH020000024.1, on the reverse strand, counting down.
GATGTTGACTGCAAAGTTCTTCACTTCATCAATAATGAAGATCAAGAAGCACTTGGTTACAAAACCCTAAGGCGGAAAGACGCAGTAGCTTCTTTCAAAGAGAATAAGGCATCGGTTACCTTTTGCATATGTTCTCCTTGTATTCTCTTATGTGACGGCCTCTAAAATAAGCTTTATATATGTCTATGGTTGTGAGAAAAGAAACCCTACACAAATACATAAGCATGGGCCGAAAATCAGATTTGAAAATCTGAATTTCGTAAAGCTCAATCGATCGAAGAGGTGTCGAGCAGCTATCAAGCTTTAATGAATCAGCACTTCTTCACTTGTTTCTTGGACAGACTTGCATGACTTCAACACTTGACTTGAACTCTTGTTCTTTGAAGTATTAAACACATCCTAGATCTACCCAAATACAAGTAAAGTGTGTTTTGTCAAAAGATTAGCTAATTACATAAAATATGTCCTTAACACGTTGCATATCACTGTAGATGCCTTGGGGAAGAGAATACCGATGGTTTTGGTAGATGATGGAAGTGCCTTGAACGTGTGTCCTTTGAAGACTGCAAGCTGCCTTGGCCTAAGCGTTGAAGACTTTGTGCCTACTGATCAACATGTAAGGGCATACGACAACAGTAGAAGAGAGGTCTTGGGAACCATAACATTAGAGCTTACCATAAGACCAATGGTCAAGGTGGATTTTCAAGTCTTTAATATAGCCTCATGCTTCAATATGCTCCTTGGGCGACCATGGATCCATGAAATAGAAGCCGTACCTTCTTCCCTATATCAAAAGGTTCGGTTTCCATATGAAGGGACTATTGTGACCATCGATGGGGATACTTTGACTATACTTAAACTTGTTTATAGTATTGATTATGAGAAAGGGCCATTGACTTTGGATGGCTTTGAGATTGAGAGGCCTAGTTTTGAAAAGAGAGAAGAAGAAGTTGAGAAGATCCCAATGGACTTTGCTCCTTATGGTAACAATAATGTGGTAGCAATGATGAGGAGAATGAACTACCTTCTTGGGATGAATTTGGGGAGAGCTGTGAAGAAACCAACTGTTCAAGACTTGGCAATTCCTACTGCCACACCACCTTTTGGGCTAGGCTATAAGCCCACTGATGATGATTTGCTAGAGATGGAAGTAAGAAGGATGGCTCGAGCCAAAGCCAAAGCAAAAGGACTCCCTTGTTCTCCAGAACCTCTGAAGCCCTACACTCCTATATTAAATGGGAAGTTTATAAAAGCTGGAGAAAGTCAACGATATTAGGGATTCCCGAAACCGAGATTTGATTATGTGATAAAGACAATGATGCCCAGTTTGGAGATAATACTTGATTGCAACAATGAGGTTCCAGAATTGAAGAAGGAAGATACAACCTGGGTTCCTTCTGATTGGGCTGATCACATGGATCCTGATGCAATGACTACACTCCTTGGAGATCGTATTTGCAATATAGATGAAGAAGAATATTGGGAGACCTGCCAGCATACATTGAAGAACCCATATGAACTAAAAGCCAGTGATGGAGATGAGGAAGGAGGAACAGCCCCTAGTTATGATAAAGATGGAAGTGAAGACAAAAGTGATAGTAGTAGTGACAACAGCAGTAGTGATGGTGGACATGATGATGATGACAATAGCACCAATAGTGATGACAACAGTAGTAGAAGTTATAATAGCCCATATAATGGAGATGATTGGGGTGAACCCCCTAGTGATAGAGAAGATGAAGATACGAATCTATTCTATGAGGAATATGACAGTGATGTGGACTATTATGATGAAGACATAGAAGATGATGCTGAAGCTAACAGGTGGAGCGACACTGATAGTGATCGATATAGGCTGATAAATGTGTTAGAGGATGCAAGAGAGGAAAATGCACAAGCCAATTAAATGTATCATGATGAATATCCCTATGGGCATCTTTTAGATTGGAGTGATATCACCAATGTCAGTTCAAGGTCTGGTCCTAGGTATGATAAGCATGGAAGAGAAGTTCCAGAATTGGGGTCGTATTATGATTTAGAACCAAGTACACCAACCCTACATACTGAAGATGAGGATGACATAGAAGCCAGGCTGGCCACTCTAGACCAAAAGCTAATGGTCCACAGTTTCAGAATCATGACACTCGAGAATGCTGAACATAATGAGGAGAAAATAGAAGAAAGTAAGGCTGTGTTTGTTTTGGCTTCAAATCACTTCCAGAAATGCTTTTCCATAAATGCGGGTGTTTGGTTGCCCATGGAAAATAAATTTTTCAGAAAATATTTTCAGTTGACCATGTAAAATGAGGCTTTGACCCGAAAATGGTTTGAAGTGAAAATTTTCACTTCAAACCATTTCCGGGTCAGACGCGCAAAGAGAGAGATAGCGAGAGAGAAAGAAGAGAGAGTTACCGAGTTACTGATCGCACCCCAACACCAGCGCAGCCACCACCCCAGCACCGACGCTACCATATATCTTGCACCGCCAGCACCCCGGAACCCCAGTACCGGCGCCGCTAGCACCCCAGACCGATCCACCCAGACTGATAACACCCAGACCGATCCACCGAAGATCGCAACACCCTAGACCGATCCACCCAAAATCGATCTCATCGGCGCCGTCGCCTTCTCGTCGTTACCCATCACCGATCTTGTTGCCCTCTCGTCTCCCTCTCGTCGTTACCCATCACCCAGACCGATCTCTCCCTTTTCCTCCATTTTTGATCACTCTCTCTTCCTCCCTCTCTCAGTTTGACCGAACGGTGGAGTTTAATGAATGGGTTGTTTTGATTTTTGTTTTTTTAAGTTTATTGATTGAAATTTTCTATTATAAAATTTGTTTCGTAACTGAGAAAATGGGTGAGAAAATGTGAGAAAGTAGTAGGAAAATAGCATTTTCAGAATGTTACCAAACACATGAAAATATTTTCTAGAACAATTTTCATAATGTAACAAAACACTTGAAAATATTTTCCTTTCCCGAAAATAGCATTTCCGGAAAATATTTATTTTTCAGAAAATATTTTACATCAACCAAACACAGCCTAAGTTAGAAAATCTCCCCCAGTCCACTGACTTAGGCAATAAAGACAAACACGATTTATTTGATGAATGGATGGATAGCATAGATCGCCTGGATGCTTTTATGACCAACAAGCCCACATACATGGAGGTTGAAGAAGAAGTTACAGATGATATGGATGTAGATCCCACAGTATTGATGCTAGGGGAAAAAGGAGCTTATTGGGAGCCACCTGCCATTGTGGAAGCCACGACCGAGTTAAAGAATTGGGCATGGGAGAGAGCCACCCACCCTATGGAGGACTCTATGAGGAAGATCAAGACCGTCAAGTCAGTCACCTTTGCCAAGAAGATCAAGACAGCTGAGCTAGTCACTCTTGCCAAGAACATTGTTTTCGTTCCTATTGAGTCTATTTCTGCTAGTATTTCTATTCCTGTTAAGTTTTTTTATGATAGTTTTCCAATTGAGTCTGTTGAGTCTATAGAGTCTGTAAAAAACTCTTTCCCTTTTAATATGATTTCTGATTCTGCTTATTTACTGGCTTTGAATGTTTTTATTTTTGGAATTGGTAAAGAAACTCTTAATAATAAGGAATTAAAACATGGATACCTAGAACCTATAAAAGAAGAAACCCAATCCATTAACCTGGGAACCGATGATGAGCCTAAAATGATCCAAGTGGGCAATACCCTAACCACCTCAGAGAAAGATGCATTAGTGGCACTGCTGACTGAGTTCAAAGAGGTCTTTGCCTAGTCATATGAAGACATGCCTGGGATTGATACAGATATAGTACAGCGTTGCATTCCAATAGATCTAACCATGAAGCCAGTCAAGCAGAAGTTAAGAAGAATGAAGCCAGAGTGGACTCTCAAGATCAAGGAAGTAGTGGTCAACTATTTAGAGTGGTTAGCTAATATGGTTCCGGTACCGAAGAAAGATGGGAAGGTCCGAATGTGTGTAGATTTTCGAGATCTGAACAAGGCCAGCTCGAAAGATGACTTTCCATTACCTCACATTGATGTCCTGGTTTACAACACAGCAGGGCATGCGCTGCTCTCGTTTATGGATGGATTTTCAAGATACAATCAGATTAAGATGGCTCCAGAAGATATGGAAATAACCTCATTTATCACTCCATGGGGGACATATTGCTACAGGGTCATGCCATTTGGCCTTAAAAATGCTGGTGCTATTTACCAACGAGCAGCCACTGTTAGGATTAGAGCCCTTAAATCCTATTGTATGATGCTATGTATGACATTATGTATGACTTAATGTATGATTTAATGTTGTGATTAATAAAGTTGTTTTATTATTATTTGAAATAATGGTAACATGAATATTCGGACATTATCATATAGTCAATGAGATGCATAGTATGTGATTTAGTCACAGAAGATATAAGTCACAAGTTCTTTGTAAATTCAGAATTTTAGTTCGTAGTCGGTGATGAAATTGGGCATTTCATCTGCGAAGACTATAATATATCAACTAAGATGATTTGTCTTGATCATGGAAGTGGAGACTTCTAGTTGATGTGTTGATATGTTTTAAGAGTTAAGACATATTGAACTGGACCGCTGTGAGATTTATTATTCTCCTAACGACTGTTAAATGAATAATAAATCTCACGACTTATATTTATATGAACTCTTAATCCTGAGAGAATAATGGACTTGATTATGGAATGTAGGTTGCTTTGATATATTAGAAGTGAGATCTAAAGTAAAGGTCAAAACCTCAATATGTTGGGCAGCCACATTTAGTGTTGAGGGAACATATATTCTCAAGAAGGAATTTATAGTCTCTTAATGGAGATATAAAATATTCCCTTGAGATAAGTTTAATGGGTTCGGTTATTCAGAGTGTTAGGCCTAACCACTTTAGTAAGAAGTTACTAAAGTATATATTTATGAAATTAGATTTCATAAATATATGATGAATAACTTAAAAGGATTAAACCGGGTACTTAAGATGTAGTTACTCAACTTTAGCAGAAAGAAGGAATAGGACTTTTTTGGAAATGGTTAGGTCCATGATGAGTTACTCAACTTTACCAGTTTCCTTTTGGAGATATGCACTAAAAATTGCAATGCACATTTTAAATTTAGTTCCATCAAAATCTGTTCCCAACACACCTAAGGAATTGTGGAGTGAGCGTAAAGCCTAGTATGAAATATCTCCACATTTAGAGATGTCCAGCACATGTGTTAAAAAGGAAGTCTGATTAGTTGGAAGATAAAACTGAAGTATGAATTTTTTTTAGGGTATTCAAAGGAAACAAAGGGTTATTTATTCTATAATCATAAAGATAACAAAGTGTTTGTTAGCACACATGCCAAATTTTTGGAGGATGATTATGTGAATAATTTTAATCCTAGAAATAAAGTTGTTTTGTCTGAAATGAATGAACCTGTAAATGAACAACCAACGGATGAAACTAGGAATGATGTGGCTGTATTAGATACACCACAAGATACTACTCATGAGATGACTAGTACACAGGTGCCTCGTCGTAGTGGGAGAATTGTTCGGCCTCCTATAAGATTTATAGGTTTGGGAGAAACTTATGAAGCTATCTCAGAAGAGGCTGAATCAGATCCCTACACTTATGAAGAGGCAATGAATGATATAGATGCACATCATTGGGTCAAAGTTATGAAATCTGAATTAGATTCTATGTATTCCAATCAAGTTTGGGATCTTGTAAAGGCGCCTAACGGCATTAAACCTGTTAGTTGCAAATGAGTTTACAAGAGGAAGAGAGGGATAGATGGAAATGTTGAAACCTTTAAAGCAAGGCTAGTGGCAAAAGGGAATACACAAAAAGAAGGTATTGATTATGAAGAAACCTTTTCACCAGTAGCAATGCTTAAATCTATCAGAATTCTCTTATCCATTGCTGCATTTCTTAATGGCAATCTTGAAGAAGAAATTTATATGATGCAACTGGAAGGTTTCATAGCAAAGAACCAAGAGCATATGGTATACAAGTTGAAAAGGTCCATTTATGGACTTAAGCAAGCATCTAGGTCATGGAACATCAGATTTGATCAAGCAATCAAATCATTTGGTTTTGAACAAAATCTTGATGAACCATGTGTGTACAAAAGACATCAAGACAAAGTAGTAATGTTCTTAGTGCTTTATGTTGATGATATTCTACTCATTGGAAATGATGTAGGGGTAATTTCATCAGTAAATGTTTGGTTGTCAAGCCAATTTGATATGAAGGACTTAGGTGAGGCTAACTTTATTCTAGGGATCAAGCTTTGGCAAGATCGCAAGAATAAGATATTAGGCCTATCTCAAGCTGGATATATAGATAAGGTTCTAGAACAGTTTAGCATGCAAAACTTCAAGAAATGATTGCTTCCTTTTAGACATGAAGTTCCTCTGTCTAATGACCAAAGGCCTAAGACTCAAGAGGAAGAAAATATGATGAAACAAGTTCCTTATACTTCTGCAGTAGGAAGTCTCATGTATGTCATGCTTTGTACTAGACCAGATATCTGTTATTCAGTTGGCATGGTCAGCCGATATCAATCAAATTCAGGACCAAAACATTGGCAAGCTGTAAAGCATATTCTCAAGTATCTACGGAGAACGAGAGATTATATGCTTGTTTACTGGTGTGAGGATTTGATTCCCATTGGCTATACAGATTCAGACTTTCAATTGGATCTAGATTTCAAAAAATCCACTTCAGGATGTGTTTTCACCTTGGGAGGTGGAGCCATAAGTTGGAGGAGTGTTAAGCAATCTTGTATTGCGGACTCCACCATGGAAGCTGAGTATGTTGCTGCTTGTGAGGCAGCAAAGGAAGCTGTATGGCTCAAGAAATTCATTTCTGACCTTGGTGTAGTAAGAATGGAGCAAGTTCCAATCACATTGTTTTGCGACAATAGTAGAGTGGTTGCACAATCCAAAGATCCAAGGAATCGTAAGAAAGGAAAGCAAATTGAGAGAAAATACTACATCATAGCTCGTGGAGATGTAGTAGTTGCAAAGATTGAAAGTGCAAATAATCTAGCAGATCCCTTTACCAAAGCCCTGCCTCAAAGGACTTTCGAGTCACATTTGGAGGGAATGAGAGTTAGATTAGTGCACAATAGTCTTTAGGGCAAGTGGGAGATTGTTAGGATTAGTGCCCTTAAATCCTATTGTATGATGCTATGTATGACATTATGTATGACTTAATGTTGTGATTAATAAAGTTGTTTTATTATTATCTGAAATAATGGTAACATGAATATTCTGACATTATCATATAGTCCATGAGATGCATAGTATGTGATTTATGTGATTTAGTCACAGAAGATATAAGTCACAATTTCTTTGTAAACTCAAAATTTTAGTTCGTATTCGGTGATGAAATTGGGCATTTCATCTGCGAAGACTATAACATATCAACTAAGATGATTTGTCTTGATCATGGAAGTGGAGACTTCTAGTTGATGTGTTGATATGTTTTAAGAGTTAAGACATATTGAATTGGACCGCTGTGAGATTTATTATTCTCCTAATGACTGTCAAATGAATAATAAATCTCACGACTTATATTTACATGAACTCTTAATACTGAGAGAATAATGGACCTGATCATGGAATGTAGGTTACTTTGATATATCAGAAGTGAGATCTAAAGTAACGGTCAAAACCTCAGTATGTTGGGCAGCCACATTTAGTGTTGATGGAACATATATTCTCAAGAAGGAATTCATAGTATCTTAACGGAGATATAAAATATTCCCTTGAGATAAGTTTAATGGGTTCGGTTATTCAGAGTGTTAGGCCTAATCAATTTAGTAAGAAGTTACTAAAGTATATATTTATAAAATTGGATTTCATAAATATATGATGAATAACTTAAAAGGATTAAACTGGGTACTCAAGGATTAAGATGTAGTATTCTACAAAGTGACAGTCTTTATTCATGACTTTATATTACTACGAATATTTTATGAAGGGGTTGCATATACAATAAAGTCTTGGGATATAATTTATTAATAAGGCCTAGAGTGCAATTATATTTATATAGTGATATTAAATATAATTAATGGTAACTTTGGACTTGTCAAGAGTTGACAGAAAAGCCCAAGGCCTATTGGAGCTAGTGTTTTATTTGTTCCATTTTGGTCCCACACCAAGCCACATACTAAAGCCCAATTGGAAAAGCCCAAATGGCTAGCCCAATTAGATAATCAGTTATAAGGAGAGAAATATACAGATTTTTAGATAGAATATGAAATGGTATGTATGTGAGTGTTAGACTCTTTGATTCTCTCCTGGACATACACATATAACTAATTGAGAGACCACACTTCTTGGGCATCAAGTGGAATTGGAGTGAAGATTAAAAGTGTTCTCAAGAACTTCTTATCTTTGGTTTTGAATTTCACCGCACCAAGGTACACTCTCTTGTTCTTATATTCTAAAACTTACATAGCACATGTTATCAATTGTGAATGAAGTAGATCCGTTAATTTTTCCACTGTGTATGTATTTATCCAACAGCCACCACTTTGTTGCATGATTTGATCCACAAAGAAGTAGAGGTTTATGTTGATGACATGATAGTGAAGTCCAAAGACCGTGAAGGGCACATACCGGCTTTGAGGAAGTTCTTTGACAGAATCCGATTCTACAAGTTGCAGTTGAATCCAAAGAAGTGTACTTTCGGAGTCACATCCGGAAAACTGTTAGGGTTTATGGTAAGCCAAAGGGGAATAGAAGTTGATCCTGAAAAAATCAAGGCAATTGTAGAGATGAAGCCTCCAAGGACTGAAAAGGAGATCTGAGGATTTCTAGGGAGGATACAGTACATCAGCAGGTTCATAGCCCAACTCACTATAACGTGTGAACCAATCTTTTGACTACTCAAGAAAGAAGTCCCTACAGTGTGGAATGAACAATGCCAAGAAGCCTTCGAGAAGATCAAGAGTTATCTGGTGAAACCACTTATACTTGTCCCGCTAGTTCCTGAAAAACCATTGATGTTGTATCTCACCACTACAGATACAACAATAGGGGCTTTACTTGCTCAATACCTAGAGGAGACTAGAAAAGAGAATGCGATTTACTACATCAGGAAGAAGATGTTGCCTTACGAAGAGAAGTATTCACCATTAGAAAAGACATGTATAGCACTCATATGGGCAACCCATAAATTTAGACATTACATGCTTGCTTACAAAGTCCGGTTGATTGCAAGAATGGATCCTTTGAAGTATCTAATGGAAAAACCTGTGCAAGATGGAAAGACTGCTAAATGGGTTTTGCTTGTGTCAGAATTTGATATTAAGTATGTGACTTAGAAATCTGTGAAGGGGGAGAGCAATTGCCAATCACTTAGCCCATTGTTCACCAGAAGAAGCTGAAGAAATTCAAGGAGACTTTTCGGATGAAGACATCATGGGGATTGAAATAGAATCATGGAAGATGTATTTTGATAGAGCAAAAAATCAAAACGGAAGTGGAATTGGAGTTCTCTTAATTTCTCCAAAAGGGACACACATTCCTTTTTTGGCAAATTTATCTTTCCTGCCACCAACAATGCCATAGAATATGAAGCTTGCATCATGGGTTTACAAGCAGCCCTAGACCTTGGAGTAAAAGAGTTGGAGGTGTACAGTGACTCAGCATTAATAATCTCTCAGGTATAGAATAAATGGAAGATCAAAGAAGAAAGGCTAATGCCTTATCATGAATGTCTTCATATGTGGGCATCAAAATTCAGCAAGATCCAATATCAGTATGTGCCGAGGATGCAGAATCAAATCGCAAATGCTTTAGCAACCATGGCATCCATGATGGATGGGCCAAAAGAAGATGAAGCTAGACCGATAGTGTTGGAACAAAAAGAAGAACCAGCCTGCTACATGACAATAGAAGAAGATGAGGAAAAGAATGAGGAAGGTGAATGGTATTTAGACATCCTACATTATCTCAAGGATGGGACCTACCTGAAGTCTGCAGACAAGAATGATCAGTTAACCATCCAAAGGTTGTCCACTAATTAAATCATTTGTGAAGAAAAGCTTTACAGAAGATCATATGATGGAATTCATATCCTTTGTGTAACCACTAAGGAAGCACAACAACTAATGGAGAAGGTTCATGAGTCAAGTTATGGGCCACATATGAATGCACACATGCTGTCAAGGAAGATAGTGAGACAGGGTTACTACTGGACTACTATGGAAGCCGACTGTGCGGCTCATGTTAGAAAATGCCATCAATGCCAAGTCCATGGAGATCTGAAACATATGCTGCCCATGCCATTACATACCATGACATCACCCTGGCCATTCTTTACATGGGGAATAGACGTTATTGGGAAGATTCACCCAACATCATCCAACGGCCATGAATTCATACTTGTAGCCCTTGACTACTTTACTAAATGGGTAGAAGCTGTTTCATACAAAGTCTTGAATTCAAAGAAAGTTGCTCAATTTATTCAGACCAATATCATCTGCAGCTATGGGGTATCGCATGAAATTATCTCAAACAATGGGTTGCACTTTAAAGGAGAAACTGAGAAGGTAGTACGACAGTTCAATATTCGACACCACAAGTCTTCACCTTACCGCCCTCAAACCAATGGAGCAGTTGAGGCTGCTAATAAAAACATAGGGCGAATCTTGAAGAAGAGCATAAAGAACTACAAGGACTGGCACCTACAGTTGCCCTATGCACTCTGGGGGTATAGAACATCAATTCAATCTTCCACAAGAGCCACTCCTTATTCATTGGTGTATGGGATGGAAGCAGTCCTTCCTATTGAGATGGGTGTCCGTTCACTAAGGACAGTACTGGAGAGTGAAATCTCTGAAGAAGATTGGTTACAAAGTAGATATGATCAGTTGTGCATGCTAGATGAGAAAAGACTCAAGGCCTTGTATCATATTCAAGGTTATCAGAGGAGGCTTAGGAAAGCTTTTGACAAGAAGGTGAGAACCAGAGATTTGAAGTTGGGGGATTTAGTGTTAAAGGAAATCCGAGCCCCGGTTCAAGATATAAACGGGAAGTTCAAGCAAAATTTGGGTAGGCCCATACATTATCAAATGGATATACTCTGGGGGAGCAGTAAGGCTGATGGACTTAGATGCAAAACCTTTCACTGAACCAACCAACATGGATCAATTGAAGAAATACCACGTTTGAGGTGGTAGTCTAAAAGCACCACGTCTAAGGTGATCGTAAATTATGTTATTTCCCTTCCTAGGTTTGACTAAAAAAAAAAAAAAAAAAAAAAAAAAAAAAGCTCATTGGGTTGAAAACTTGAAAGGGCGATCTAGGCAAAGTTAGAGCAAAAAAAAAAAAAAAAAAAGAGAGAAAACAAAGAGGTAGGTTGAAAACCCGAAAGGGCAATGTACGCAAAAGGAGAGTAAAAAAAAAGAAAAAGAAAGAGAGAGTGAGAGAGCCTACTAGGTTGAAAACCCGAAAGGGCGACCTAGGCAAAAGTTAAGGCAAAAAAACCATCATCATCAATGAACTACGTGATGACCTGATCCTTCTATTAAGGGGGTATGTAGGCAACCAAGCATTGGTTCGGTCACAATTTCCCTAAACCCACCATTTGCCCATTAACCAAATTACCAAAAATTCAACCATCCCATTAAACCATGTCATTACAAAAAATCCAAAAGTCCAAACCCTAAACCAAACCATAAAAATTCCAAAACCTCAAAAGCCTACACTTTAAACAGAATCCTTAACCTGCAAATCCTAAATAATTCCTAAACATAAGAGTTTTATGTCAACTTCTAAAATAAACATGTTCAAAGCCAAAAAAATAAGAAGGTCACTTTGTCTTCAATCTTTTCTTTTTCTGTTGGTCATTAATTTCTTTTGTGATAGGTACTTTATCGTTCCTGTCCCTTCTTTTGAATTCATAGTTGTCTTCATCAGGTCTTTCCGGGTTGTCTCTGAGAAATTGTTCTCTCATGGCAATCCTTTCAGCTTCCTTGTCAACAACCTTGTCATCAACCAGTTAGAGTATTATGTAGTCATCTTGTGAAAGTGAACCTTGACAAAAGATTGGTCCACTCGGTCAGCCATCTCTAAACCCAATAGAATGTTCTGTATAGAATTAGGATTTGCGTCCACAGGAGAGAAAGGTCTTCTTCTTTTGCCACCAGGCATTCCTTGCTCATATTTGAATTGCCTCAAGAGTCTATCTCCCTTGTAGAAAGTTGCCCTCCGCAACCCAACAAGGAAGATGTGGTCCAATCTTGGAGACCACAATAAAGGGGGTGGGCACTTCCATTAATAACAGTCTCATTGAATTGAGGTACTTGATTTCTTGTCTAAGAATTTCACCCAGTCACTCTCAGTTTGGCGTTCAGTCTTGATTACAGCCCTGCTAAGAAAATTGCCAGGCCCATAATTACCAGTTGTAGGCTTGGTAATCATGTCTAGTCGCTCTATCAGCCATATCTGCAAAGTCAAAGGACTCCCTAAGAAGTTCTGAGTTTCTCCACCATGAAATACGGCATCCAGTCCTAGAAGAGTTTCTGCCAAGATCAAAGAAATAGGGTTATCACCATCTTTAATTTGATTTACAACACTTATAGTTCGAGCATCCATAAAGCCGTGTCTTCTAGAGCAAAGCAAAAGTTCTCCCACAAAGCATAAGGCCAAACTGAAGTTTTTCTACATGTTGTCGATCACTCCATAGGTGTGATTGTCAATCAGCCGAGAGATAATGGCACGAAGATTCACCATATGACCTTCCATCATACTATCAGTAATGGAAGTAGGAAGATTGAAAGCATCAGACAAAGATTCCTTATGCCTGGGATCGCAAGAAACCGCTACAGATTTTTTACTTGGATCATAGCCCAGGATAGTGGAAAATTCTTCAATTGTCGGACAGAGTAGAAGAGGACCTTTGATCGTCATTCCCATTCCAGATCAAAGTAGAAGAAGACCTTTGATCGTCATCCCAAACAACTCTATTTTAAGATCAGGATAGAAAAGTCCTTTGGTCACCACAATTGCCAAGAATCATGTCTAGAATCATTAACTACCAACTAAGTCTGGTATTTTCATTGTTTTTTTGTCAAAAGATAAGGCTAGTTCTATGTTCCAAGATTTTAGGTTCGAGGGCTAGGTAATTTTTGAAAATTCAACCTCAATTAAATCATGGTCACTAAAATCAGTGTCTTTGTTTTACATTGACATTCGCTTTTCAAGCTTTGTCAATGAGGAGCATTCTGTAGACACTCAATTTTGCACCCATAATTTAATCAACGAGAATGACTTGAATGACCATCCATGTACCACAAATTGCATCACATGCATCAATTGGTTCTTGCATTACATGCATCAACTTGTCTTTGCATTATATGCATTAATTCATTCATTACATATAATAAAAATGATATTAAGATTCTAACAGTCGCAACGGTGTTTCCAGTTTTCAAATCGAGCCATCGAATCGAAAAATATCGCATGATTAAGTTTGCATGGTCAACATGCATTGTGTCTAGGTAAGGTCGACCACACATGATTAGTTTAAATTAATTCTGGTTGGTTAAACCATTAAAATTAATTAAATAATTCTGTGATTGGTTGACAATTAGTGTTTAAAATAGGATTGCATGCATAGGAATAAAAGGGATGATTGGATAACAATAAAATTGTGGATAATCTAAAATTTATCAAGATTTATTTTAGGGTATTTATCTACAAGAATATTGTTCTTAAATAGCCTGAATTATCCAGAAAAGAGATGAAAAATCATAGACGGAGAATGAAAACACGTCTAGGTACAAGGACCGGCCAAAAAACCCTAGAAGAGGAGTCCAAATAGCACCCAAACGCGAAAGAACGATTGGAGTCCAAAGGCTAATTTGGCACTTTTGGAGTGCCAAACATCACTCTAAAAGGGCCAAATTTCCATGTATTGGGCTTTGGCCCAACGGCCTTCGGGTGACGATAATGCATACCCTTTTCGACCTTTTCGCAAAAGGATGCCTCTGGATTCAAACCCTAATCGTCCGTACCTATTTTTTAGAGCCCTCTGACCTCTATAAATAGAGACTGAACCTCATAATTCAGCACTTTTTTTACGCTTTGAGAGGCACACGTTTTGAGGCTTTCAAATTGCTGAAATTTGTTGATCCTCTCTGAGATTTGCTACTTAAATTAGGGTTTTTAGGTTTCAAAGATAACTGAATAAGTTTCTTTGAAACCTAAAACATCATCTCAAGAACAAGGAGTGCTCATGCAAGAGGTTGTTTTCAATTGCCCTCTCTTTTTTATGCTATCTTTTTATGGTGATGAATGTTTTATCCATAGCATGAATTGTTAATTGTTGTTTCGTTTAAAGCATGATTGTTTTTTTTACTTTTTTATGTGATTGTTATAATCTCTTTCTTGAATGTCAATAATCTGCATGTGAACAATTCTTTTTCTTAAAATAAAATAGATCTACATCTTTATTAGATGTAGATATGATTTTTCCTCAATACAAAAAACAGATTTGCATCTTTCTTAGATGTAGATTTGAATTTTTCTCAAATAAAAACGGATCTGCATTTTTATGAGATGCAAATCTGAATTTTTCTCAATTAAAAACTGATTTGTATCTTTCTTAGATATAGATCTGATTTTTCTTTAATACGTGCAGATTTGAAATAAAGAAAAAGATTAAACATGATTGTGTTTGTGTTTGTTTTCTTTAATTCATGTTGCATAAATTTAGATTATGAGCGAAACTCTCTTCTTAAAAATATTTTTCATTCTTTTAAAACATATAAAAATAGATACGATTTTTCTGTCATTAACAATCATTTTTTTATCATCACAACACAGATCTGGATTTTTATCACCAAAAACCACTTTTTCTACATACTACAAAACAAATATGGTATTTTGACAAATCAAAATCATTTTTTTTTTTTTTTTACAATAAAAACAAATCTGAATTAAAAAAAAAAAAAACAAAAACAAAAGAAGAGACTTCATTCATAAATAAATTTGTGTGATTTAATTTTTGGTGTCACATGTTCAACATATCATTCATGACATGCATGAGATGGTACATTGGTCACAAGAGTCTAGAAGACCAGACTCTGTCTAGGCGGAATGGGTGCCTAACACCTTCCCATTCCGTAACCTAGCCTCCAGATTTAGGTCATTGGTTAAGTAGATCTAGCCTTGTCTTTATTTATTTTTTTGTGTAGAATGCAACTAGGACAAAAGCCATGTATTTTTGGTAGATTGTAATTAGGACCCAAAGCTATGTAATTTTAAAGTTTTTCAAGATATGTAATTTCTTTTATTCAATCAATGAAGAGAACAATTCAGTCATGTATTTGTATATATTTAGTTTTTCTTATTTTTTTGTATAAAAAAAATAAGTGGCGACACCATACCACTTACCCAAAAAGAGAGGTGCTCTAAAAGGTACCCGAATCTCTTTTTTGATGGACGCTTTTTTTCGAGGTCTCTCACAGTATGTTAGATTGAACTTTAAGGTTATAGCATTAATGGAATTCAGTTTTTTATCACAATCTCAATCGTTTATGTTCATATCATAGAAGTTTATTCATGAAAATCGTTGAAAACTGCTTCAGAAAAATTCTGAAAAAATTCAGTTTCATGAGTTTCGATCGATCGAGAATCACCTTCGATCGATCAAGTGAGAGGGAAACCTCCTGGAAAATTTCATCACATGTTTCAATCGATCGAAATTTATTTTGGATCGATTGAATGTTCCTTTTCGATCGATCGACTAGCAAATGAGAGTCGATCGAATTGGACAGAACTTGTGTGATGATTTTCTTTATATTTTCGATTGATCGAAAATTGCTTTCTTTATATTTTCGATTGATCGAAAATTGCTTCTGATCAATTGAATGTTCTTTTTTGATTAATCGAGTTGCGATCGAGTATCAATCGAGCTATGCAGAAGGTTTGGTAAAAATTTCTTCACTTTTTGACCGATTGAGAAAAAGGTTCGTTGATTGAATGCTGTGAATTTTGAATTTTTCTAAGTGTTTTCACACTTTAAAAGTGCAAGGCTATGTGTGATGAGATTATGATTTCTAATTAAAAACCTTTCTTTTAAAATATCTAATGGGAGAGAGATACAAGGGTTGGATCGTATGGCCTCCATTATCGGTTCATAGTAGTGTTGGTAAGCACCTCGTCTTGGCGTATATGCCTCGCAATCCCAAAGGAGGGTGTTTACTTCATAGTACTACAAGATTGAACTTACCCATTTAAAGTAGTGTGAACAAGCACCTCGTCTTGGCGTATATGCCTTGCGATCCCAAAAGAGGGTGTTTTGTTTCATGGTACTGCAAGTTTAAATACTATAAGGGAGATGAAATGTGGCTACACATGATTCTAGATAATGGTGTACACTAGACTAAGTGTAATGTTAACCTCCCAAAGGAGCTATGTCATTATTTACTTAGAGGCTAAAGTTAATACGACATATTATTAGTGTTTGATAAGAGTTATCATGATAGCACTAATAATGAGAATAGTTCTCAATCAATCATGATGTTTATAATATACTTGCTACCAAGGAATTATAGACATGGATTGGGTTGTCGTTGCATATTTTATGTTATGGTTTTATTAAGGTTCCATACTATATGTTTATATGCTAAATTGATAATATTCGGTTTACTTATTATATTCATGTTTGTTATTTTCAGATTTAAATCATGGCATCTTTTAGTCCACTTGTTGCTATTCTTAATCACAACAAACTGACTGGATCCAACTATGTTGACTAGAAAAGAAACTTGGACATTGTTCTCACTGCTAAAGAGCACAAATTTGGGCTTTATGAACCTTGTCCTAACTTCCCATCATTAGTGATGGAAATATGCATATACGCATCGAAAAATTGACGGATCTACTTCATTTGCAATTGATAACATGTGCTATGTAAATTTCAGAATATAAGAACAAGAGAGTGTACCTTGGTGTGGTGAATTTCAAAACAAAGATTGCAAGTTCTTGGAAACACTTTTAATCTTCACTTTAATTCCACTAACGTCCAAGATGTGTGGTCTCTCAATCAGTTTCTATGAATGTGTTCAAGAGAGAATAGAGAGTGTCCAACACTCACATACAAAACCATTTCATGTTCTTACTTAAAATTCTGTATGTTTCTCTCCTTATAACTGATTATCTAATTGGGCTAGCCTTTTGGGTTTTTCCAATTGGGCTTTAGTATGTGGCTTGGAGTGGGACCAAAAGGGAACAAATAAAACACTAGCTCCAATGGGCCTTGGGCTTTTCTGTCAACTCTTGACAAGTCCAAAGTTACCATTAATTATAATTAATACCACTATATAAATATAATTGCACTCTAGGCCTCATTAATAAATTATATCCCAAGACTTTATTGTACATACAACCCCTTCATAAAATATTCGTAGTAACACAAAGTCATGAATGTAGACTGCCACTTTGTAGATTACTACATCTTAATCCTTGAGTACCTGGTTTAACCCTTTAAGTTATTCATCATATATTTATGAAATCCAATTTCATAAATATATACTTTAGTAACTATTTACCAATGTAGTTAGGCCTAACATTCTGAATAACAAACCCATTAAACTTATCTAAAGGGAATATTTTATATCTCCGCTAAGAGACTATGAATTCCATCTTGAGAATATATGTTCCATCAACACTAAATGTGGCTGCCCAACATACTGAGGTTTTGACCGTTACTTTAGATCTCATTCCTGATATATCAAAGCAACCTACACTTTATGATCAGGTTTATTATTCTCTCAGGATTAAGAGTTCATGTAAATAAAAGTCGTGAAATTTATTATTCAATTGACAGTCGTTAGGAGAATAATAAATCTCACAACAGTCCAGTTCAATATGTCTTAACTCTTAAAACATATCAACATATCAACTAAAAGTCTCAATTTCCATGATTAAGACAAATCATCTTAGTTAATATGTTATAGTCTTCGCAAGTGAAATGCCCAATTTCATCACTGATTACG
Organism: Notholithocarpus densiflorus; assembly: GCA_030021035.2. NCBI lineage: Eukaryota > Viridiplantae > Streptophyta > Magnoliopsida > Fagales > Fagaceae > Notholithocarpus > Notholithocarpus densiflorus. Next base: position 4,028,317 of record JARYZH020000024.1, on the reverse strand, counting down.
AACTACAATTTTGAGTTTACAAAGAACTTATGATTTATTTTTTTTGTGACTTTTCACATAAATCACATACTATGCATCTCATGGACTATATGATAATGTCTGAATATTCATGTTACCATCATTTCAGATAATAATAAAACAAATTTATCAATCACAATATTAAGTCATACATCATGTCATACATAATGTCATACATAATATCAAACATAATATCATACAATAGGATTTAAGGGCACTAATCCTAACAATCTCCCACTTGCCCTAAAGACTATTGTGCACTAATCTAACTCCCATTCCCTTCAAATGTGACTCGAAAGTCCTTTGAGGCAAGGCTTTTGTAAATGGATCTGCTAGATTATTTGCACTTTCAATCTTTGCTACCACCACATCTCCACGAGCAACAATATCTCGAATGATGTGGTATTTCCTCTCAATGTGCTTTTCTTTCTTGTGATTCCTTGGATCTTTAGATTGTACAACTGCTCCACTATTGTCACAAAACAATGTAATTGGAACTTGCTCCATTCTTATTACACCAAGGTCAGAAAGGAATTTCTTGAGTCAGACAGCTTCTTTTGCTGCTTCAGAAGCAGCAACATACTCAGCTTTCATGGTGGAGTCTGCAATACAAGATTGCTTAATACTCCCTCAACTTATGGCTCCACCTCCCTAGGTGAAAACACATCCTAATGTAAATTTTCTGAAATCTAGATCCGATTGAAAGTCTGAATTTGTATAACCAATGGGAATCAAATCCTCACATCGGTAAACAAGCATATAATCTCTCGTTCTCCGTAGATACTTGAGAATATGCTTTATAGCTTGCCAATGTTTTGGTCCTGGATTTGATTGATATTGGCTGACCATGCCAACTGAATAATAGATATCTGGTCTAGTACAAAGCATGGCATACATGAGACTTCCTACTGCTGAAGCATAAGGAACTTCTTGTTAGGATAAGTGCCTTTAAATCCAATTGTATGATGCTATGTATAATAGTAAGTATGACATTATGTATGACTTAATATTGTGTTTAATAAAGTTGTTTTATTATTATCTAAAATAATGGTAACATGAATATTCGGACATTATCATATAGTACATGAGATGCATAGTATGTGATTTATGTGAAAAGTCATAGAAGATATAAATCACAAATTCTTTGTAAACTCAGAATTATAGTTCGTAGTCGGTGATGAAATTGGGCATTTCATCTGCGAAGACTATAACATATCAATTATGATGATTTATCTTGATCATGGAAGTAAAGACTTCTAGTTGATATGTTAATATGTTTTACGAGTTAAGACATATTGAACTGAACCGCTGTGAGATTTATTATTCTCCTAATGACTGTCAATTGAATAATAAATTTCACAACTTATATTTGCGTGAACTCTTAATCCTGAGAGAATAATGGACTTGATCATGAAGTGTAAGTTGCTTTGACATATCAGGAGTGGGATCTAAAATAACGGTCAAAATCTTAGTATGTTGGGTAGCCACATTTAGTGTTGATGGAACATATATTCTCAAGATGGAATTCATAGTCTCTTAGCGGAGATACAAAATATTCCCTTGAGATAAGTTTAATGGGTTTGTTATTTAGAGAGTTAGGCCTAACCACTTTAGTAAGACTAAAGTATATATTTATAAAATTGGATTTTATAAATATATGGTGAATAACTTAAAAGGATTAAACCGGGTACTCAAGGATTAAAATGTAGTAATTTACAAAGTGACAGTCTACGTTTATGACTTTGTATTACTATGAATATTTTATGAAGGGGTTGCATGTACAATAAAGTCTTGGAATATAATTTATAGATAAGGCCTAGATTGCAACTATATTTATATAGTGGTATTAAATATAGTTAATGGTAACTTTGGACTTGTCAAGAGTTGACAGAAAAGACCAAGGCCCATTGGAGCTAGTGTCTTATTGGTCCCTTTTGGTCCCACTCCAAGCCATATATTAGAGCCCAATTGGAAAGGCCCAAAAGGCTAGTCCAATTAGATAATCAATTATAAGGAGAGAAATATACAGAATTTTATTGTGAACAACTTACATGAAATGGTGTATGTGAGTGTTGGACACTCTTGAATTCTCTCTTGAACATTTCATATAACTGATTGAGAGACCACACATCTTAGGCGTTAGTGGAATTGGAGTGAAGATTAGAAGTATTCCCAAGTGCTTACAATCTTTGTTTTGAAATTCACCACACCAAGGTACACTCTCTTATTCTTGTATTCTAAAATTTACATAGTGCATGTTATCAATTGCGAATGAGGTAGATCCGTTAATTTTTTCCGCTGCGCACATGCATATTTCCATCAAATGGTGTCAGAGCGGTCTTCAATTTCGAATTGTATTACATGTTTTGTGAGTTTTAGAATTAGAGATTATAGTTTCATGTTGTTAGAAGATTTTGCATTTAATTTTCTGCATGGTTATTGAAACTATGATTTGATAAAAACTGATATTGATGTTATGATGTTGTTTAAATTTGAATTTACGTATGTTAAATTGATCTTTAAGGCTATAGCATCAATGAATTTCAGTTTTGATATCATTCTCTGACTATCATGTTCGTATGTTAGTTGTTTGTTCAAGAAAAACCGTAGAAAACTGCCTTAGAAAATTTTTGGAAATTCGAGTTTCACGAGTTTCGATTGATTGAAAATCACTTTCGACCGATTGAGTGAAATAGTGATCAGACTTTCTTAAATAGATTGATTTTCGATTGCTAGTCGATCGATCGAATTTGTTTTTCGATCGATTGAGAGGCAATTTCAATCAATCGAAGAAGTCAGATGGTCAAGCTCGAATTTCTTAATTTTTTCAATCGATCGAGGGGCACATTCGATCAATCGAAAAGAAGGAAAATCAAAATTTTTTCTAAGTGTTTTCACATGTAAAAGGAGTAAGACTATGTGTAATTAGTTTATGCATGTTTTAGAATTAAAAACCTTTCCTTTAAAACATCTAGTGGGAGAGAGATACAAGGGTTGGATCTCATGGCCTCCATTGTCGGTTTATAGTAGTGTGATTAAGCACCTCGCCTTGGCATATATGCCTTGCTCCCTTCGGAGGGTGTTTAATTCATGGTACTACAGGTTAAACTTCTTAATGATGGATGAAGTGTGTTTTTACATTAAGAACGACCACGCTTCCGTGGAGTTACTTGGTGATTCACATTGATTCTAGGCAATGGTGTACACTAGACTAAATATAATGTTAACCTCCCTTCGGAGCTATGTCATTATTACTTAGAGGCTGAAGGAAGAGCAGTAAATTATTTTTGTTTGGTAAGAGTTACCATGATAGCATTAATAATGAGAATAATTCTCACCTGATCATAGTGATTAGTATGACCTCGCTTCCGGAGAATATTAATTGCGGGATTGGGTTGTCGTTGCATATATTATATTATAGTTTTATTAAGGTTCCATACTATATGTTTATATGCTAAATTGATAATATCTAGTTTACTTATTATATTCATGTTTATTGTTTTCAGATTTGAACATGGCATCATTTAGCCCACTTGTAACTATTCTTAATCAAAACAAATTGACTGGATCCAACTATGTTGACTGGAAAAGAAATTTGGACATAGTTCTCACTGCTGAAGAGCACAAATATGTGCTTACTAAACCATGTCCTAGCTTTCCTTCATTAGATGCTATTCTTGAGGAAAAACAACGATATGATCGTTGGCAGAAATCTAATGAGATGGCCAAGTGCTACATCCTGGCATCTATCTCAATTGTTCTACAGCATCAAATGCAGGATGTAGAACTAGCTTTAGACATTATGCTAAGTCTGAAGGAGATGTTTGGTGAGCAAGGTCGTTCTGCAAGGCAAGAGACCATGAGGCAAATTTATAATACCAAAATGGCTGAATATAGTTCAGTAAGGGAGCATTGTCTTACAATGATCTCTAATCTGAATACATTGAAAGTTTTAGGTGCCAGTATTGATGGAGAATCCCAAGTGGATATGATACTCCAGTCACTACCAGAATCATTCAAGGAATTCAAACTTAACTATAATATGAACAAAAAGATTTATACTTTGTCTAAATTAATGAATGAGTTGGTAGCGGCGGAAGGCATCCTTGGTACTTCTAATGTTGAAGCCAATATTGGTGAAGCTTCTACTTCTCAACCTAAGTCAAAAGGCAAAGGTAAGAAGAAGAAGAAGAAGGACTTCACCAAGCAAGAGGGTAAACAAATTGCCTTAGGGGTTGCTGACAAAGGAAAGAAGCTCAAAGGAAAATGTTTCCATTGTGGTGAGAAAGGACATTGGAAGAGGAATTGTCCAAAATTCAGGGCTGCCAACAATAAAGGTATGAAAAGTACATTCCTTCTAGAAATATGTTTGGTACAGAATCCCACGGATTCCTAGTGTGTGGATTCAGGTTGTACTAATCATATCTGCAATTCCTTGCAGGGGTTCTAGGAGACCCAAAAGCTTAAAGAAAGGGAGTCGTTTCTTACTTTGGCTGATGGGAGCAGGATTCCGGTTGTAGCTGTTGGTGTTTATAATTTATGTTTTGAATCTAGAGTTTTAATATTGGAAGACTGTTTGTATGTACCTAATGTTCGTAGGAATTTAATTTCTGCTACTTACTTAGGTAAACATGGATATTGTGTTATCCTAAAAGACAATGTTGTAATAAAGAAGGATAAAGTGTTTTTCTGTTTTGACAATATTGTAGATGGTCTTTATATTTTAACTCCTGATAAGCATGAATTATATAATTCTGAATTAGATAATAACTCTCATGTGAAATCATTAAAGAGAAAGTTGTCTTCTACTAGTAATGCATATCTTTGGCACTTGCGTTTGGGTCATATTAATTCAAATAGGATTCAAAGACTGATCAAAGATGGACTCTTAGAGCCCATGCACTTTGATGAATTTCCAATTTGTGAATCTTGTTTGGAAGGTAAAATAACCAAACGACCTTTTAATGCAAAAGGTAAAAGAGCCCAAGATTTGCTAAAGCTAGTGCATTCTAATGTATGTGGTCCTATGTCAATCCAAGCAAAAGGAGGTTATGAGTATTTCATCACTTTTACCAATGATTACTCAAGATATGGTTATGTGTACCTAATGAAATGGAAGTCCGAAGCCTTTGAAAAGTTCAAAGAGTTTAGGGCTGAAGTTGAGAATAAATTAGGTAAACGCATAAAAGCCATACGATCTGATCGTGGTGGTGAATACCTTCTTGGGGATTTCAAGGATTACTTAACTCAAAATGGGATTGTATCCCAATTGGCTGCACCTAGAACTCCCCAACAGAATGGTGTAGCAGAAAGAAGGAATAGGACTCTTTTAGAAATGGTTAGGTCCATGATGAGTTACTCTACTTTACCGATTTCTTTTTGGGGTTATACCTTAAATACAGCAATACATCTTTTCAATTTAGTTCCATCAAAATTTGTTCCCAAAAACACCCATGGAATTGTGGAGTGGGCAAAAGCCTAGTATGAAATATCTCCACATTTGGGGTTGTCCAGCACATGTGTTAAAAGGGAAGCCTGATAAATTGGAACCAAAATCAGAAGTGTGTTTGCTTGTAGATTATCCAAAAGAAACTAGGGGTTATTTATTCTATAGTCGTAAAGATAACAAAGTTTTTGTTAGTAGAAATGCTAAATTTTTGAAGAATGACTATATGAATAATTTTACTCCTAGAAGTAGAGTTGTGTTGGCTGAAATGAATAAACCTGTAAATGAACAACCAATGGATGAAACTAGGGATGATGTGGCTGTATTAGATACACTACAAGATACTACTCATGAGATGTCTAGTACACAGGTGCCTCGTCATAGTGCGAGAATTGTTCGGCCTCTTATAAGATTCATAGGTTTAGGAGAAACTTTTAAGCTATCTCAGAAGAGGCTGAATCGGATCCTTACACTTATGAAGAGGCAATGAATGATATAAATGCACATCATTGGGTCCAAGCTATGAAATTTGAATTAGATTCCATGTATTCCAATCAAGTTTGGGGTCTTGTGGGGGCGCTTTACGGCATTAAACCTGTTGGTTGCAAATGGGTTTACAAGAGGAAGAGAGGGATAGATGGAAAGGTTGAAACCTTTAAAGCAAGGCTAGTGGCGAAAGGGTATACACAAAAAGAAGGTATTGATTATGAGGAAACCTTTTCACCAGTAGCAATGCTTAAATCTATCAGAATTTTTTTATCCATTGCTGCTCATTTTGATTATGAGATTTGGCAAATGGATGTCAAGACTGCTTTTCTCAATGGCAATCTTGAAAAGGAAATCTATATGATGCAACCGGAAGGTTTCGTAGCAAAGAACCAAGAGCATATGGTATGCAAGTTGAAAAGGTCCATTTATGGACTTAAGCAAGCATCTAGGTCATGGAACATCAAATTTGATCAAGCAATCAAGTCATTTGGTTTTGAACAAAATCTTGATGAACCATGTGTATACAAAAGACATCAAGATAAAGTAATAATGTTCCTAGTGCTTTATGTTGATGATATTCTACTCATTGGAAATTATGTAGGGGTGATGTCATCAGTAAAGGTTTGGTTGTCAAGCCAATTTGATATGAAGGACTTGGGTGAGGCTAACTTTATTCTAGGGATCAAGTTTTGGCGAGATCGCAAGAATAAGATGTTAGGCTTATCACAAGCTGGATATATAGATAAGGTTCTAGAACGGTTTAGCATGCAAAACTTCAAGAAAGGATTACTTCCTTTCAGACATAGAGTTCCTTTGTCTGATGAACAAAGGCCTAAGACTCAAGAGGAAGTAGATATAATGAGACAAGTTCCTTATGCTTCAGCAGTAGGAAGTCTCATGTATGCCATGCTTTGTACTAGACCAGATATTTGTTATTCAGTTGGCATGGTCAGCCAATATCAATCAAATCCAAGACCAAAACATTGGCAAGCTGTAAAGCATATTCTCAAGTATCTACGAAGAACGAGAAATTATATGCTTGTTTACCATTGTGAGGATTTGATTCCCATTGGCTATACAGATTCAGACTTTCAATCGGATCTAGATTTCAGAAAATCCATATCAGGATGTGCTTTCACCTTGGGAGGTGGAGCCATAAGTTGGTAGAGTATTAAGAAATCTTGTATTGCGGACTCCACCATGGAAGCTGAGTACGTTGCTGCTTTTAAGGCAGCAAAGGAAGCTGTATGGCTCAAGAAATTCCTTTCTAACCTTGGTGTAATGAGAATGGAGCAAGTTCCAATCACATTGTTTTGTGACAACAGTGGAGCAGTTGCACAATCTAAAGATCCAAGGAATAAGAAAGGAAAGCACATTGAGAGGAAGTACCATATCATTTGAGATATTTTTGCTTGTGGAGATGTGGTGGTAGCAAAGATTGAAAGTGCAAATAATCTAGCAGATCCGTTTACCAAAGCTTTGCCTCAAAGGACTTTTGAGTCACATTTAGTGGGAATGAGAGTTAGATTAGTGCATAATAGTCTTTAGGGCAAGTGGGAGATTGTTAGGATAAGTGCCCTTAAATCCTATTGTATGATGCTATGTATAATATTAAGTATGACATTATGTATGACTTAATATTGTGTTTAATAAAGTTGTTTTATTATTATCTGAAATAATAGTAACATGAATATTCGGACATTATCATATAGTCCATGAGATGCATAGTATGTGATTTATGTGAAAAGTCACAGAAGATATAAATCACAAGTTCTTTTTAAACTCATAATTATAGTTTGTAGTCGGTGATGAAATTGGGCATTTCATCTGCGAAGACTATAACATATCAATTACGATGATTTGTCTTGATCATGGAAGTGGAGACTTCTAGTTGATATGTTGATATGTTTTAAGAGTTAAGACATATTGAATTGGACCGCTGTGAGATTTATTATTCTCTTAATGACTGTCAATTGAATAATAAATCTCACGACTTATATTTGCATGAACTCTTAATCCTGAGAGAATAATGGACCTGATCATGAAGTGTAGGTTGCTTTGATATATCAGGAGTGAGATCTAAAATAACGGTCAAAATCTCAGTATATTGGGTAGCCACATTTAGTGTTGATGGAACATATATTCTCAAGATGGAATTCGTAGTCTCTTAGCGGAGATACAAAATATTCTCTTGAGATAAGTTTATTGGGTTTGTTATTCAGAGAGTTAGGCTTAACCACTTTAATAAGAAAAAAGTATATATTTATGAAATTAGATTTCATAAATATATGGTGAATAACTTAAAAGGATTAAACCGGGTACTCAAGGATTAACATGTAGTAATTTACAAAGTGGTAGTCTACGTTTATGACTTTGTATTACTATGAATATTTTATGAAGGGGTTGCATGTACAATAAAGTCTTGGGATATAATTTATAGATAAGGCCTAGAGTGCAACTATATTTATATAGTGGTATTAAATATAGTTAATGGTAACTTTGGACTTGTCAAGAGTTGACAAAAAAGCCCAAGGCCCATTGGAGCTAGTGTCTTATTGGTCTCTTTTGGTCCCACTCCAAGCCACATATTAGAGCCCAATTGGAAAGGCCCAAAAGACTAGTCCAATTAAATAATTAGTTATAAGGAGAGAAATATACAGAATTTTATTGTGAACAACTTACATGAAATGGTGTATGTGAGTGTTGGACACTCTTGAATTCTCTCTTGAACATTTCATATAACTGATTGAGAGACCACACATCTTAGGCGTTAGTGAAATTGGAGTGAAGATTAGAAGTATTCCCAAGTGCTTACAATCTTTGTTTTGAAATTCACCACACCAAGGTACACTCTTTGTTCTTGTATTCTGAAATTTACATAATGCATGTTATCAATTGCAAATGAAGTAGATCCGTTAATTTTTTCCGCTGCACACATGCATATTTCCATCACTTGTCTCATCATATCTACTTCCTCTTGAGTCTTAGGCCTTTGGTCATCAGAGAGAGGAGCTCCATGTCTGAAAGGAAGTATTCCTTTCTTGGAGTTTTGCATGCTAAACCATTCTAGAATCTTATCTATATATCCAGCTTGTGATAAGCCTAACATCTTATTCTTACGATCTCGCCAAAGCTTGATACCTAGAATAAAATTAGCCTCACCCAAGTCCTTCATATCAAATTGGCTTGACAACCAAACCTTTACTGATGACATTACCCCTACATCATTTCCAATGAGTAGAATATCATCAACATAAAGTACTAGGAACATTACTACTTTATCTTGATGTCTTTTGTACACACATGGTTCATCAAGATTTTGTTCAAAACCAAATGACTTGATTGCTTGATCAAATATGATGTTCCATGACCTAGATACTTGCTTAAGTCCATAAATGGACCTTTTCAACTTGCATACCATATGCTCTTGGTTCTTAGCTATGAAACCTTCCGGTTGCATCATATAGATTTCCTCTTCAAGATTGCCATTGAGAAATGCAGTCTTGACATCCATTTGCCAAATCTCATAATCATAATGAGCTACAATGGATAAGAGAATTCTGATAGATTTAAGCATTGCTACTGGTGAAAAGGTTTCCTCATAATCAATACCTTCTTTTTTAGTATACCCTTTCGCCACTAGCCTTGCTTTAAAGGTTTCAACCTTTCCATCTATCCCTCTCTTCCTCTTGTAAACCCATTTGCAACCAACAGGTATAATGCCATTAGGCGCCTTTACAAGTTCCCAAACATGATTGGAATACATAGAATCTAATTCAGATTTCATAGCTTTGACCCAATGATGTGCATCTATATCATTTATTGCTTCATCATAAGTGTAGGGATCCGATTCAGCCTTTTCTGAGATAGCTTCATAAGTTTCTCCCAAACCTATAAATCTTATAGGAGGCCGAACAATTCTCCCACTAAGACGAGGCACCTGTGTACTAAACATCTTATCAGTAGTATCTTGTGGTGTATCTAATACAACCACATCATCCCTAGTTTCATTCATTTGTTGTTCATTTACAGGTTCATTCATTTCAGCCAACACAACTCTACTTCTAGGAGTATAATTATTCACATAGTCATTTTCCATGATTTTGGCATTTGTGCTAACGAACACTTTATTATCTTTATGACTATAGAATAAACTTCCAACAGTTCCTTTTGGATACCCTACAAATAAAACCACTTCTGTTTTAGGCTGTAACTTGTCAGACTTTCCTTTTAACACATGTGTTGGACAACCCCAAATATGGAGATGTCTCATACTAGGCTTACGCCCATTCCACAACTCTATAGGTGTTTTAGGAATAGACTTCGAAGGTACTAAATTCAGAAGATACATTGCAGTATTCAAGACATATCCCCAAAAAGAAATTGGTAGAGTTGAATAACTCATCATGGACCTAACCATATCTAAAAGAGTCCTATTCCTTCTTTCCGCTACACCATTTTGTTGTGGAGTTCCAGGTGCCGTCAATTGGGATACAATCCCATTTTTAGTTAAGTAATCCTTAAAATCCCCAAGAAGGTATTCGCCACCACGATCAGATCGAATGGCCTTTATGCGTTTACCCAATTGATTCTCAACTTCAGCCCTAAACTCTTTGAACTTTTCAAAGGCTTCAGACTTCCATTTCATTAGGTACACATAACCAAATCTAGAGTAATCATCAGTGAATGTAATGAAATACTCATAGCCACCTCTTGCCTGGATTGACATAGGACCACATACATCTGAATGTACTAATTCTAGCAAATCTTGGGCTCTCCTACCTTTTGCATTAAAAGGTCGTTTGGTTATTTTACCTTCCAAACAAGATTCACAAACTGGAAATTCATCAAAGTGCATGGGCTCTAAGAGACCATCTTTGATCAATCTTTGAATCCTATTTGAATTAATATGACCCAAACGTAAATGCCAAAGATATGCATCACTAGTAGAAGGAAACTTTCTCTTTAATGATTTTACGTGTGAGTCATTATCTAATTCAGAATTATATAATTCATGCTTATCAGGAGTTAAAATATAAAGACCATCAACAATATTGCCAGAATAGATAAATATTTTACCCTTCTTTATTACAACATTGTCTTTAAGGATAACACAATATCCATGTTTACCTAAATAAGTTGTAGAAATTAAATTCCTACAAACATTAGGTACATACAGACAGTCTTCCAATATTAAAACTCTAGACTCAAAACATAAATTATAAACACCAACAGCTACAACCGGAATCCTGCTCCCATCAGCGAAAGTAAGAAACAATTCCCCTTCATTAAGCTTTTTGGTCTCCTGGAACCCCTACAAAGAATTGCAGATATGATTAGTATAGCCTGAATCCACACACCAGGAATCTGTGGGATTTTGTACTAAACATATTTCAAGGAGGAATGAACTATTCATACCCTTATTATTGGCAGCTCTGAATTTTGGACAATTCCTCTTCCAATGTCCGTTGTATCGTTAAACTTCCTATTATATTGACCATACTAGTTATCCTGATGACTAACCTTTCTGTTGTAACCAACTTATCTACTATAGCTAACCTTTCTGCTAAGAGACATTTGCTTTTAAATATGTAAAACATGTACTAACGCTTGCTGACTAATACATATGTATTTGTTAATCTTTGTTGTCTTTATTTCTCGGATGCTGTGCTTGTGCACAAATTGGCACTTAGCAAGGTCCTGCTAGAATAGCGGGCCAGGCCCAACTCTTTGACCTACCGCAAAACGGGCCTAAGTCCAGTAGAACAGGCCTTAGCCTGTTAACGTAAAAAACACCTACATTAAATTGGCGACTCCACTGGGGAGTTGGGAGACAGAAAGGGGAACGAAGAGGAGAACAAAATAAGGACCACAAAACCCTCGCAAGCCATGCCTCTAAGATCAAAGACAACACATAATATGAGTGTCGTACCCTAACCAGGGAAAAGGTGCGAGATCAAGCAAAGTCTTGGCCAGCCAGCCCTCATCAGCCTAACCATGGAGAATGAGCAACCGGTCCGGGGGCTGGACCATAGCAACAGTAGAAGAATCTCGGGGACAACACCAACTTCTTCATAGAAGTGATGTAGTCAATGCAGCACATCTAGCAACAGCTGGTGGAGGAGATTCGCCATCTAAAGGCTAACTGGACTAAGGAGAAGGGTAGCTAACATAACCCTGAAAATGTGGCAGAGAAAGAAGAAACTCTAGAAGGTGGCTGCCCATGGAATGCAAAACCACGATATGTGACCATGGCAGATGTCAAAGCACTGCTAGAGTAGGAAAAGGCAAAAATGCCAAAGGAGAAGCTTTTCTTGAGAAGGCCATCATACTCAATGAGGCTGCTTAACAAGCCGAACCCAGAGAGATATGAGCCACTAACATTCTCTCAGTACAATGGCAGAAAGGGAAGTGCTGTCGAGCACATGAGCAAGTTTATAGACACACTAGGGCCCTATGCAAGAGACGAGGACCTATGTCTACGTGATATTTCAAAATCTTTGAGTGATCGAGCTTACACTTGGTATACTGGCCTAAAGCCAGGATTTATCCCCACTTGGGACGACATGGTGGAAGTTTTCTACAGCAAATATTTTCATGGAGAAGAAATAGTTACCCTGGCAACTCTCCAAAACACAAAGTATAGGAGCCAGGAAGACCTCTTGGAGTACATTAAGAGGTTTAGGGACATAGCCCTCAATTGTCACGACCATTATGAGGAAAAGACGTTGGTGGAGATGTGCATGGGCAACATGATCATGGAATATAGGGCCGTACTTGAAAACTTAGACATTGTGCAGTTTGCCCAGTTACTGTAGAAAGCTAGAAAGACGGCTCAGTCAGTGAAGCCCAACTTAGAGAAGCCAAAAGAAAGGAAGTCAATCCCACAAGCCATGACGGTTTCTACAAGGGAAAAGAGGAGGAAGTCCGAGGGAAAGGAGTTCGAAAACCCCCCACCAATACCTTGCACGCCAAAGGAGTTTGATGCGCTCCTGGATCGGTGGATCACAAATGGGGTCTTTAAACCTAACCAGGTGTCTAAAAAGCCTACAGAAGAAGAGCAGAGAGGCCCTTGTTTCTACCGCTTGCACAGTTATGTACAACATCCTACCGCAGAGTGCTAACACACTCCACAAATTAGTCCATTGAAGAATCAAAGAAGGCACTCTCGAGCTTTCTCACCCAGAAGTTCTCAGAGGGATCCGTTCCCTAATAAAAAAGGGAAAAAAGTGGCAGCAATAGTCATCTGCGTAGACCTCGGTGATGAAAATGAGATCACTTTCAGCGATGAAGAAATGGAGGTAAGGCACCCAGATCACAGGAGGACCCTCTATCTAGCGGCCACTATAAATTAGATTCCCATCAAACGAGCATTGGTGGACACTGGTGCCTCAGTAAATCTCATACCACTCAGCACTTTAGAAGCAATAGAAATACTAGAGTGCAAGATTCTAGGGTTCCCAATGGAGGTAATAGGATTTGGGGGAAGAGGTGAGTACACGACTGGGTATATATAGCTGTGGCTGAAAGTGGGCCCCACAGCCTTCCTAACTTGCTTTCATGTAGTAAGGACAGATGTCTCGTATCATATACTATTGGAACGATCGTGGCTACACAAGCACCGCCTCATCCCTTCGACATACCATCAGTGTGTGAAAGGGAGGCTTAATGGTAGAATGATCTAGATAGCCGCAAACCCACCCCTTTCAAACAAGCGGAGGCCCACCTGTTAGAAACAATATTCTATGATGAGTAGGCACCGTCTAGGGAAAGCTCCGTATCCAAGCCCTCTGGTACCTTCATGCCTAGATGGGAGGACATTGAAAATGACCCAAAACTAAACCTAAAGGGGCTACTGGAACGAAAGAGGGAAAGGAAAGAGGTACCAACCATAGAATCAGATAGTTTGCCATGATGCGTTAGGGTTAAAACGCCTGATGGCAGAATAATATACAAATTATGAAGGTGCACGGGACCCACTTGCAGTCTGCAGAAGGGTCCCGGAGAAGGGCTAGAGCATAAGCCCTCGGTATACTATACGACCCAAGAAGATATGGAGAAAGAAGATAGAGTAGGAGTAGAAAAAGCAATAGCAACGAAAAAGGAAGCACATGTATCCGTGGAAGAATAGCTAGAGGAAGTAAATTTGAGCAATGACCCGTAGAAACCAAGACCCATTTTGATTAGCTCGAAGCTAACTAAAGAAGAGAAGACAAGCCTGGTCCAACTGCTAAGGGAGTTCAGGGATGTGTTTGCATGGGAATACGGAGAGATGCCAGGTTTAGATCCAAACTTAGTGGTGCACACACTCAATGTGGAGCCCGCAACCAAGCCAGTTGCTCAACCAGCTAGAGTATACCATACCAATATAGAGGCGCAAATAGTCCATGAGGTGCAGAAACTGCTGATGGTAGGATTCATCAAGTCCATCCAACACCCAAAGTGGTTGTCCAATATCGTGCCAGTCAAGAAGAAGAATGGGCAAATTAGATACTGCGTGGATTTCAGAAATCTCAACCGAGCCTATCTTATAGATGAGTTCCCCTTGCCAAACATTGACCTACTAATAAATTCTGCCACAGGGCATGCTATGTTTTCTTTCATGGATGGATTCAGCAGTACAACCAGATCCAAATGGCACCCAAAGATGTAGAGAAGACTACTTTCAGAACACCCATAGGTAACTTCTATTACACGATGATGCCTTTTGGGCTCAAGAACACAGGTGCAACTTACCAATGCACTATGACTGAGATCTTCCATGACATGATGCATCGCGAAATGGAGGATTACATGGAGGACATAGAGGTGAAGTCGAGAAAATGAGAGGATCACATCAAAGTCCTTAGAAAAGAATTTGACCAATGTAGACTTTATAAGCTGAGGATGAACCCACTAAAATGTGCATTTGGAGTTTCTGCAGGAAAGTTCCTGGGATTCTTAGTCCACAACAGAGGAATAGATGTTGATCCAGCAATAGCAACCATGAGGCCTCCCTTCATTATTAAAGAATTAAAGAGCTTCTTGGGCAAGGTTTCTTACATCAGAAGGTTCATATCGTGCCTAGCTTCAATCACCTCAACCTTTGCGAAGTTATTAAGGAAGGGGCACAGTTTCGAATGGGGCATCGAACAGCAGAAAGGTTTTCAAAAGTTATAGCAGATCAAGATGAACCTTCCCATGGTACAAGCATCAGTCTACAAGAAGCCATTATTGTTGTACTTGGCCTTAAGCCCATTGGCCATTGGGGCACTAATAGCCCAAGAAGACGAGGGAGACATTGAATAACTAGTGTACTACATCAGCCGCGCCTTGAAGGATGTTGAGACACACTATCCTAGGCCAAAAAGGGAATGTATAACAATTTTTTATGCATCACAAAGGCTTCGCCACTACTTCCTGGCCTACAAGGTGCATCTCATGACTAAGTCTTATGCCATCAAATCACTTCTGCGGCAGCCTATCTTGTCTAGTAGGATAGCACAATGGCTACTACAGTTATCACAGTACGATTTGAAGGCAAGGACACCCAAAGCAGTGAAGAGTCAAGTCATAGCAGACCTGCTAGCCCAATTCCCAAGGGAAGAGGAATTCTCGCTAAATGATGAAGTACCTGGAGAAGTAGCTACTGCAGAAGTAACAGCAAAAGAGTGGGTCATAAGATATGATGGCTCTTTTACGGAAAATTCAGGAGATGTAGGAGTATTTCTTTATCATAGAGAAGGAGAAACCATGGCGTTGTCATTCAAATTAGAGTTTTCGAGCTCAAATAATACTGCAGAATACAAGGCATACTTGACGGGATTGGCAGTGGCCTTAAAAGTGGGAGTCCAGTACTTGAAAGTCGTAGGTGATTCCAATTTATGGTTTACCAGGCAAAAGGAAGCTTTTCCTCAAAAGAGCCAGCCTTGGCTCCCTACAAGATGTTAGCCTAGAGGATATAGGAGAAATTCCACACGTTTGAAATATAGCACACCTAGGGAAATGAGAATAGATATGTTGATGCGCTTGCTGCCTTGGGATCGTAGATAGCCTTTGAAGGGAGTAGCACCACAGTAGAAATTAGGAAGAGAAATGAGCCCATTATCGAAGCACTCAAATAAAAGTTTGCGAAAGAAGGGGAATGTGGGAAGGACAGAAGGATTCCCATAAAACAAGCTTTGTTAAATGAAGGGCTATTGAGGGATTGAAGAGCGTGAAGGATTATGCTCTTGTGAAAGGGGAGCTCTACCGCAGAATTCCTGGAGGAATTCTAGCAAGATGTATTGGGCATAGAGAGGCTCAAAAGAAACTAGAAGAAGTACACAGCAAAACCCTATGGATTCTGCAAGGAAGTTAGCTTATACAACAAGTTGCAGAAAGCAGGTTTCTATTGACCTAATATGAGCAAAGAGGCAAATCAAACTCAAATCAATGTAAAGCCTGCCAGATGGCCGTAGATCGGGAGGAAAGTTATGCTGTGTTTGTTGAAGAAGATTGGAGGGCCCTTTTTGTTGAATATTTGGCCAGCGGTGTCCTGCTGTAGAAACATGAAGGCAGGTACAAACTTAAAAGGTTGGTGACCTATTATTTCCTACATGAGGGGATCCTGTTCAGAAAAGGATTTGATGGAGACCCACTATGATGCCTGGGGCTAGAGGAAGCTAAGGAGATGTTGAAATATGTGCACTCTGGCGAGTGCAAAGAACATCAAGGAAGGAAGAAGCTGTATAGATATATCCTGTAAAAGGGGTATTACTGGCCAAGCATGAAGAGGGATGCAGTAGAATTTGTAAAGAAGTGACGTAAATGTCAGCTGCAAGAAAATCTAATCCACACCCATTCCCAAAGCCTATAGAGCATGGTAACGCCATGGCCATTCCACACTTGGGGGCTGGATTTGGTGGGACCAGTCAATCCTCCCTCAAATAGACACATTTGGATCCTAGTAGCCATAGAGTATTTCACCAAATAGGTGGAGGCAATCCCACTCCACAAAGCCACTGGGGAAGCCGTGGCAAACTTCATCAAAGAAAACATAATTACAAGGTTTGGAATACCCCACAGGATCATAAGCGACAATGATACACCCTTTGTGAATAAGGAAGTTATAAGGATGCTAGAGCACTATCAAGTTAAACACCATCGGTCTTTGCCCTATCACCCACAAGGAAATGTGCAAGCTGAAGCAACAAACAAAACTCTCATCAAGATCATCAGCAAAATTAACCAACAGTACAGTGGAGGATGGGTTTTACACCTGGCAGATGCGTTATGGGCTTACTGCTGTTCACCTAAGTCTACCACAGGATTCTCTCCTTTTTCGTTGGTATATGGGACAGAGGCTGTAAGCCCCGCAGAATTAATGATACCATCGCTGAGGGTCCTCCAAGCACAAAAGAAAGAAGGATGTGTTCTGGCAGAAATGTGTGAAGACTTGGAAGGATTAGATGAGAAGAGAGAAGAAGCCCAAGAGCATAGCTACAAGTACAGACATAAGATGGTGGAAGCCTATGGGAATGCCATAAAGGAGAGGGTGTTTGCAGAAGGGCAGTTAGTGTTGAGAACAACAGAACATTTTAGGAGAGGATTGGCGGGCCCATCCAAGTTTGCCCTAAAATGGGAGGGACCCTTCGTGATAAGGGAATCCAATGCAAGTAGGTATTATTGCCTGGCCAAAATGGATGAGAGTGATTTGATGGACCCCATCAATGACAAGTGGCTCAAATAGTATTACGCTTAAGTGGCATTATGTAATCTTACATTTTTTTTTCCCTCCAAGTGACTGCCCTTACAAGGGATGTTGTGGCACAAAAAAGTAATTTAGTATTTTGTAATGTAAACATTGTCATGTAAGATTAGAAAGTAATGAAAATGGCATCATAAAATTCTAGGTATTAGTAGAAATATGCTGTATTATAAAGCATGTCAAGCATTGTAGTAGAAGTAGGAATAAGTTACAAACCAAAAGCATAAGTCATACTAGACTTAGTAGAAATAGTCATAAGTACCAAGCAAAATAAACATACTGTGAGAAAAGAAAGAGAAAAGAGAAAACTATAGAATAACTAAGATAGCCGAGTACGTAGTAGAAATCATAGGCTGGTGATGAGGGTTTGTCTTAGAAACGATTGGGGGCAATCACATTGGAGAGAAGACGCTCTCAACGAGCCTCCAAATCTGCTATCTACTTCTTCAAACCCTTAATCCTGGTATCAATCACAGGCTGAACCTTTCACCTGAAGAAAACACGGGCAATTTCCCGAAGATAATCCAGCAGAAAGCCCACTTTAAATTCAACATAGATCAACTCTTGGACTGCTGCAGTCCACTGCAGAATCTTCTCCGCATAAACTATTTCAACAAAGTTATGTTGAATGTCATTCATAATGCAGCCCAGCAACTTGAGGAAATGCTCCCTAGCAAAATGACTAAGGGGAAACTTTTGCATAAATTCCTCGTGGTCCCGGTGAGTGGCCTGTAGATGATTTAGACAGTCTCGGGGCACCTGGTATCCAAGAAAATCCACGTAAGGAGGGCCAGTACCCTAGAAATCCATTGTGTCAAGATTGTTTTTCTCCACTTGTTCAAAGTGAATGAAGAAGGAAGTAGCTTCCTCCACAGGGTCAACAGTAGCGGCAGAACTGCTCCTCACCTCAAATACAATGCTCCAAGTTCCTCAGTAGGTAATAGACCTGAAAAAGGACAAGAAGGATAGATCATAAGCCTCTAGAGTAAAAAGAAAAGAAAAATGAGAATAGAAAAGCATGGGCAAAGTTGAAAAGTAAACTTGCCAGGTCCGGCAGGAATAGGCTTTGTAGGAACACCTGCAACCTCTTACTTCTCAAGGACCTCAGTGCCTGCATGACATGGTGATATGCTTGTTAAGGAAGAGAATACACAAAGAAAATAAAAAGAGAAGAGAAGGAAGAAAAGGCCAAGGAGGAGAGTCCATACCTATGGTTGCGGTATCAAGCTCTTCACTAAATGTATCCTCAGAATCAGAGATCTTGTTCTTCATAGTTGGCTTGTCATCAGAGTCCTCAAAGACCTCCTCAAATCCCTCATCAGGAGACAACTCCACATCAAGCATGTTAGTAGCAGAAGAGGGAATGGAAGAGGGAGTAACCACCAATGAAGGCCCACCTCCAACTACCTAAGGAAGGGCAGCAAATGGGTCGCTGGAAGATATAATTGGTGAAATGGTGGTGAAAGGAGCCTCCTCGATCCAAGCACCAGTAGGGGAAACACCTCCCTTGGGAGGAGTAGAGACCCTAGCGAAAACCTCCTCAGCAGCAGAACTAGACCCCTCTGGAACCTTCTCTTCGACAGGAGCTCCCTCCTCAGTAGGAACCAGTTCTGATGTAGGAATTGGGGCCCTAGTGTTGATACCATATTTTGTCTGCCCTCAATTTGCGTGGTGACCTCAAAAAATCTAAAAATATTATTTTCTCCCCATGGGGTTGTGAGGACATTCAGAATAACGTGGCGTAACCCGTTCGGACATCGGAGCAACCAAAGTGCCTTTTTAAGCTAAAATGACCAGAATGTCCCTGGTCAACTTAGGGTTGACCGAAGGTCAAGCATGGTCAAAACCCTCACAAAAAAACATCTTTCATAGTTTTACATCAAACCTGAGCTTCTCGGAGATTTTTGGCAACCTTGACCAAGTTGACCCGGAGTTGACTCTTGGTGGGCCCCAGAAACCCTAATTTTGATCCGACGTCGGAACGGGTTGAAACTAATGCCATTGTGAAGCTTATCAAATTCTCAGTTCAACGACTATTCATGGGTCAAAATCGGAGTTAGAATGGCTGAGATATCACGAAAACCGGGATAACACACCGATTGATGCACCACTAACTTCCGAGAGCCATAACTTTTGATCCGACCGTTGGATTTTCAAGTTCCAAACCTTTTCCGAAATAGGAAGTCAAGATCTTTCCAAGGGTGTCAAGATCAACCCAATCCATAACCTTTTGAAGGTGGCGGCCCTTCTGGCACTTCGAAGTGCCATTCATACTTTGATTCTTGAGCAAGTTCAGGAACATTGTGGGCCTTACAAGGGCCATCGCCTCGAAAAGTATGCTGGGGCTATAAAAGGCCCCAGGCACCCTCCAGACCAAAAAAAAGGAGACTCCCCTGGCTACCTGCTCTTTGCCTGGATGAATTCTGAGCTTTTCACCCCTCCTCCAAACAAAAAAAACACACAAAAAACACATCAAAGCCTCTTAATTCTTCTCTTCACCAAAAATACAAGGTATTGTTCTTATACCCTATCTTCTTTTCCTTGGTCCTACATCTTGGATTTGGGGTTTAGGGGTGTGGATGTAGCTTTTTAGCTACTATCCACACCCCTAACTTCCTAAATCTTTTTCTAACATTTTTCTTGCTCTTTTTACCTTAAAAACATGATTTATTGCTTTCCTTAGCATGTTGCTTTCTTTATTTGTGCTTCTTGCCTAAATCTCCTTGCTTTTTATGCCTTATGCCATGTTTCATGCTTAGATCTACATCCTTACGTGCCTATATGTTTAGATCTACATGCTTTATGCTTATGCCATGTTTTCCTATGCTTTTTTCCTCTTTCTGTTCTAGGATGATGTTAGGGTTACATGCTCACATGCTTGTATGATGTTGTTGGCTATGCTTTGCTTGGATCTATATGTCTATGTGTTTATTCCTGCTATATGGTTAGATCCTCATCTTCACATGCTTATATGCTTAGATCCATGTTCTTCCATGTCTATGTGCTAGGCTTTTACATGCCTACATGCATATTTCCATGCTTATATGTGTAGATCGGTGTGTTTACATGCTTAGATCAATGTTCTCTACATGCTTTATGCCATCATCTATGTGCTTGCATGCTTCTCGCCTTGTTTATGTACTTACGCCTAGACCTTGTTTGTCATGCCATGTGCTATTGTAGCTCTTTTGTTCATTTTTATCGCATTTTCTTGTGTTTTAGCCTAATGGTTAGGACCCGATCTAGACCCTATGGTCTTTGTCATCGTCCATACAACAAAGCCCACATTAAAGGGTTTGGATCATCCTATTTGCATGTCTATGCTTGCTTGCTTCTATGCTTTATACTTGTTCTAGCCTCTCTTGTTCTAGGCTTTGCCACGCTTGATGCCTTTAGCGGGTTTATGGTTGTGTGGTTACATCCAACACCCATCAGGCCTTGTTTGGATGCAACCACTTAGGATGCATCACCATGATGTCGGTTGCTCCGTACATACCTTTCCGCTTTCCGCTCCGTGCGATGATATGCTTACCATGCTTGTTTGTGCCACCCGTTGGCTTTCTATGCATCTTTACACGCTTGCTTATATGTTCATGTATGAGTCTTGCTTGCTAGTGTGTCATCCATGCTTCAAAACAATGAAGTTATGGACATTTGATCCAAACCTACATTTGTCCCTTGCGGACACCACCTTTTGTTTGCTTTCTTGCTTGTTTGTCTTCTCGTTTGTTTGCTTGCTTTCTTGTTTCTTTGCTTGCCATGTCTATCATGCTTATTTGCTTTATGCCTCTTTCACATGCACTTTGCATCTTTTTCCTTCCATTGCTTGTCTGCTGGTTTCTTGTCTTTGCTTTTGCATGTACACACATGGAGCGATGACATTTGGAGCTAAGGCACGGTCTCCCAGGCGCAAGCAAAAAGGGCGAGGATGCAAGCATGTGGACATAAGCCAAGCGGTTATGTTCAGTAGGTTTAGGGGTCTAGCCTCTCCTATTTGGTTATGTACTCTTTTAAACCCCCTTCCTTCCTCCCTTCTTTCTCTCTTAGATGGGTTGTATTAGGTATATTATGCCGTGTACTATTCGTCCTCATCTCTAGAGTATGGCGACCCTTGTTTACTTTCCTGCACCTATATTTTGGGCTATACTCTAGGGATGTAGGCATTTACTTTCCTGCTCTGTGTGCTTGTATTGTGCATGATGTATGTATATATATACCTGCTCGCCCCCTCCCGGTGTGATTATCACAGTCCATGTCACTTAAGGTGAAGCGATGCCTAATTTCCGCCGTGGAAATCTGGTACTTTTCCCGAATGCCTTAGGAAAGTATAGGTTGGGACCACACCCATTCAAAAGCCAAACCTCAACGCCCTCATGCATGCAAAGCCCTGAAAGCCAATGCCAAAATCATGTTTTTTTCACTGTGGAAATCTGGTACTTTGCCCGAATGCCTTAGGAAAGTATAGGTTAGGACGACACCCATTCAAAAGCCAAACCTCAAAGCCCCAATGCATGCAAAGCCCCAAAAGCCAATGATAAATTCATGTTTTTTACTGCCAATCTCCAAAAATTAAGGTTTTATCAAAACAAAGGACTGTTCTTGGACAAGCATTGTGGGGTGCCTAACACCTTCACCACATGTAACCAAACTTCCAGACTCAAGAATCAAGATTTTTTGCCATCCACATTAGATTAGGAAAAATGCCATTTTTCTTAGCCTAGGATTGGTAATAAAATCAACTAGAAATAGGTGACCAATCACACCTTAGAAAAACCCAATGATTGGTGGCGACTTCACTTACCTTTGGTAATCCCTTAAAATTTGGCCAAGATTCCTGCCACACCTCCAAAGGTAGAAAAATATCTTCCTCCACCGAGAGAGAGAGCACCTGAAGCTCCGCACAAACACCACACACCAATCAATCGAGAAGGGCCTCCATTGGGCCCCGTGCGCACAGGAGCGTCGCCACGGCGGGTGGTCGAACGAAGGCCCACGACGGCGGTTTTTTCGCTTCGATCGATGCCGAGCGTCGACACCTGGTAGGAACATCCCTAATAGTAGTAGCGGCGGCAGAAGTCATAGCTTCTGTGATAATATCAGCGCCATCAAAAAACCCTTTATGGAAACACCAACATCTGCAAAAACCTCTTCTCTCTCAAGAGCGTCACCATTGGCAAAAATTGCCTTAGTACCAATAGTGGACCCAATAGGGGCCTCTTCACTCGTAGAAGCATAAACAGAAATGGGCTCGGCATCAATCTAAAGATGAAAAAAAGAAAGCAAGAGTGAAAAAGAAGGGGAAAGCAAAATAAGGACTATCGATGCAAAAAAAAAAAAAAAAAAAAAGGGAAAATAAAATAGAGACTCACCTCGGCCTCGTCAAGTATGATGGGCTGTGTGGCAGAAGTTTTCTCTTTGACCTTGAACTGCCAGAAAAAAAAAATATTTACACACAAGATAAGTCACAAGCAAAGGCATCAAAATACTAAAACAAAGATAAGGGGAAAGCTAGAGATAACCTACTCTTTACTCGGAAGTGGCAGATAAGGTCGAGGGAGAAGTCTTCCTCTTGCTGCCACGGGTCTTGTTGGAAGGAGGAGCATCTGAAGGCTGTCTCAGTAGTGGAGGCTTAGGCTTGACCACGGTAGACCTCCAGTAGAACGGGTCTTCGCAGAAGGAGGAGGAGTGCTCTCAAGAACAATACTGCCAATAGGAGGAAGGACTTCTATATATGGGACTATGTCGGAAACAATCTAAAGAGAACCCATAGCAATACCCTTGCCTTTCTTAGCAGACTTGGGCTTGGCGGACTTAGAGGCCGAACCCTTCTTCTGTGCAAAAGGAAGAGGGTTCACCAATTTCACTCTCCTCTTCCAACCCAGAAGGTACTCACTCGCATCACAAAACTACCCCTGCTGCTTTTCCTACCACTCAAATATGGCAGACCTATTTGGCTTCCTGGCATATGCAACCACATACTTGGTGGTAACAAGTAGGGTTCAGAGAGAGCACAACATGCAAGCCTTGAGGAGGATTGAGTGAAAAGCCATGGCTACCCATAATATCTTCACAAAAGGAAGTTATAATGGTTTGCCAATAGGCGTGCATAGGGGCAGTACAAAGGCCTACTCTTTGAGAACTGGGAATGGTGACACGATGAAGAGCTTACTCTAATAATCAAAGGCATGTGGACGGAGGAAAGGGCGAACTCATGTAGTAGAGTCCAGAACTAAAGTGAAGTCATCAGGCACATCCTGGTTAAGCCTATACTGCCTTCTCACTCTATGGGCTGAATAATGCACATACCTTATCCTCTCGTCAACCAAGTAAGGCAACCACCCAACATTGGTGATAGGCCAAGAATGTATTGACCCCTTATGATAAAGTAACCAATTAATTAGCCAAGTTAATTAATTAATTCAATTAGCATGCTATAGGCATGGTAGCACAAACAAATCACAAACATATCTCTCATTTTCAATGCACGACTCCCAGTACGTGACTAACCAATTCAATGTGCGGATCCCAGTACGCGGCTTACTCACTAACTTGAGAAATATGTTGGCTGCAAAGTTCTTTAGTTCATTAAAGCGATGAAGATCACGAAACTCCTTGGTTACAAAACCCTATGTTGTACAAACACAGCAGCTTCTTGAATAGAAAGATGAACTAGGGCTTATGTCTCTGATTCACAATATGCTTGTGAAAAACTTTTGTATTGAGTTGCATTCGCTGTGACGGCCCTTAAAAAAATCCTTATATATGTTTAGGGTTGTGAGAAAAGAAAGCTCAAACATCTATTCACGGATTGGAGTGAAATCAGATCTGAAAAACTAATTTTCATAAACCTCAACAGATACCCTATCTATCGAGAAGTTGTCGAGCATCAGGCTTAAACAGCCTTTTAAACCTCGATAGATACTAGCTGTCGAGCTTTAAAATCCAGCACTTCTTTACTTGATTCTTAGACAGACTTGCATGGCTTTAACACTTGAACTTGAAACCTTGTTCCTTGAAGCATTAAACCTATCCTAAATCTACCCAATTACAAGTGTGTTTTGTCAAAAGATTAGCCAATTCAATATTGACATATTTTCCTAACATGATTCATATATGTCCTAACAATTGGTGGTGGCCAGATATGTGATTCCTTTCTGGTCATAAGCAACTAAGGGAGTGGTTGTACCAGCAGTACCCATAAAAGGCCCCATCACTGAATCAGCATAGGTGTAGCTAGTCCCAAAGTTCCTACAGGCTCTCCATGAAAAGTCCACTCCCTTATCAAAAAATTCCTCAACAGGATGGCTAATGGGCTTCAATCCAACCCAACGGTGAGCCAAAGGAAACTTATCAACAAAGCCCCCGCAAAAAATTGGTAATCACCTTGGGGCAACTCTGAAACCTCTCCTTGGTATGGCGGACCGGCTTACACTTAGACAAATACCTAGAATAACACTCCCAAAGAAAATTTTACAGAATAGTGTTATGGACAAAAGGAGTGACTATGTGGCAGGAACCCCTTCCCGCTCATCTTTCTATAGAATATCCAACTGAATGTACAAATGGCCCAGAAACAAAAGGGGCTAACGGCAGACCCACCCCAGCAAAAATTTTAATAGCTAACCGAAAATATACAGGCTTTACGGCATAATAAGGATGAAAGCCTAAGACAAACTTACACAACTAGAATACGATAAAGGCAGCACGGCAAGCAGCAGTAGAAGCCTTGGTAAAAGCACTAATCTAGTTAGATAGCTTTGCGTTGCCACCACCAAGCCCCTTACGCAACTCTACTTCCACAGCCTCTTCATCGGCAGAAAGTTGGATGTCTAAAGGATCGGCGTCACCAAGGATAAGGAGCAACAATTGGTTTGCTACATCTTCCAATGTCACAGTAAGTTCATCGCAAGAAAGGAAAAATGTATGGGTCGCGCTACACCATTGGCAGATCAGATGGCAAAGATTGAACAAGTCACAGTAGTTTTGTAGACACCGTGGGGAGAGAATGGCCTTCAAAACACCAGCCCGCTAGAGCATTTCCATAAAATCCACATCGGAGAGTTCTTGGTCCACCTAATCCTTCCAACCCAACAATGTGCCCGACCCAAACTCGAAGAGAATAGGGATCGACAAGGTTTCTCTACGGCGAATGGCAAGATCGGGGATAGCGGTTGGCAACGGAGCCTAAGATGCATTGGTGGCCCGCCACTCCAAAGATAGCCAAAGAAACCTGTCGATGGAGGCGAATAGTCATCGGGCACCACCGAGAAATGCGAATGGACGTTGTACCATGGGTCTATAAGAGGAGGACACTCGCTATTGGGGTCGCAAGCCACCTTCTCCTCCTCGGAGTGTTCCGATTTGGAAAGGAGTGCCTCATCGCCTCCCTCGCCTTCGGTGGATGGCTAATCAACAACGGTCTCTTTCCCTTTATGGCGGGAAGAACCTTCACTTTTCACTAGTGACATGAAGAAAAAGGTGGGTGATGTGTGAGGAGTAGAGAAGAAGAAATGAAGCAAAGAATGAAGAGAGAAAATGGAAGTTTTGTGAAAAGAAAAGAGTGAAGAGAATGAGGAAGAGGAAAAGACTTAGATGAAGTTAAAAAAAAAAAAAAAGGGAAGTGATGAGACGCATCTCAAAAGGGGTAACGCATCAAATGAAGTGGAGGCTCTGCTTCAAAACAACTAATAAATAGGGAAATTTAAAAAGATGGGTCCGTTCACAGCAAAAAGGAAGTGAGAAAGGGTAGGGACCATTGCTCAAAAAACCCGCGAAGGGAATAACAGAAATATTCACATATGAATTACAAAACAATTCACATGCTTAGGGGGCTGAATGTTGATGCTCGTGTTTGATAATAAAAAAAGGCTCAGTAGTAGAAAAGCCTAGTAACTATCAAAGAGAAATGAAAAAAAAAAAAGATTAGTAAGTAATGGCAGAAGCAAAGGGCCATAAAAGCCTGAAAAGAAAGAAAGAAGGAAATAAGGCCCAATGGGCCAACCTAGCAAGAAGTGCCAGCAAACAGAACAATAGGCCCAAGAAGAGACAAAAATGAGTAAGACAGAAGCAAAGGGCCATAAAGCCCAAAAAGAAATAGAGAAGGAAATATGGCTTAATGGGCCAGCCCGGCAGGAAGTGCTAACAGGCAGGCCCATAGGCCCGAGAAGAGGCAAAAGTGGGCAAGCCCAATAAGCCCATGCCATCCTCCATAAAGGATGAGCACGGGCAGAAGGGATGCATGAGTAGAATGAGACGAAGATTGAGCAGCAACGGCAGAAAAAGTGTGGGAAAGAAAGAAAACAAAAATGGAGGATAGTGGAACAACCACATTATGGCCAGAGCACCACCAAACTGTACCCAGCCAATGCAAGGGAGGTAAGCCCATGGTCAAGGGATTTACAGAGGGTGTAGTTTGGTAGAGGGGGGAAAGGAGCCTATTTTCAGTTTCTAGCTAGATCCTCTTTTGGGGGATGCCTTGCTGGGATGGCAACTTTGCCCAAAATGGATGGTAGACAGTTGTGACCACTTGATGCATGCCAGAGAGATGAGTAGAGAGATACACAAAGCCTTATCCATTCAAATAAGGGGAAAAAGGTTCACGGCAGAACTAAACAAATTGGGATTTGTCGCAGGATTGGGTAGTGGAAGAGAGAGAACGTACTGGGCATACCCAGATGTAGTAGTGGCCGAGCAACCAATGGACAACTCTGAAGAGCTGTTCACAGTAGACAAAAATGGTTGGTGAGCTTATTCATGTTCATCAACCTAAAAGAAAGTCATATTCCAAACAAATGCATGTTCATATGAATGCATGACTTACCCTCTCATTGCAACACAACATCTATGCATCAATACATGATCATGTTATCTGTATGTTCATGGTACATCAACAAGATTAAAGGTAAGCCCTAATCTAACATGTAAAGAACAAGTGGAGGTGAGCTTGAAGATAAATCAGCTGATGTACTGCAACCGACCTATGAATCCTCTTATCTCTTTCTCACTCTTAGGTGGAGGTATATCCAAGATGGCATTGATCTTTGATGGGTCAACCTTTATCCCTCTATCACTTACCAAGAAGCCTAACAATTTTCCTGCAGTTACTACAAAGGTGCATTTCTGTGGATTTTGTCTCAGTCTATACTCCTTGATCCATTTGAAAAACTTCTTTAGGTTGGTGATGTGCCCCCCTCTATCCTTGGATTTCACTATCATATCTTCAACATATACCTCAACTTCATTGTGCATCATGTCATGTAACAAGGCTGTAGCCATTCTTTGATAGGTCACACCCGCATTCTTGAGCCCAAATGGCATTACCATATAATAATAAATCCCATATTCAGTGGTGAAGGTAGTCCTAGTCATGTCCTTAAGAGCCATCTTGATTTGGTTACATCCCTATAAACCATCCATGAAAGACATCAAGGCACTATTGGCGGTGTTATCCACTCGGCTTGGCGCATGGGTTTGATGAACCTTACCTTTAACTGTTTTGTGGCCTCTTCTTTGATCTTAAGGAGTCACTTGGTTCTCATACACCTCAACTTCTGCTTAACGGGCACCATGTGAGCATGGGTACCAATGTGGTGTTAAGCTATCTTGGGATCAATATTGGACATATCTTCATAAGACCATGCAAACACCTCTTGGAATTCTGTGAGTAGTTCTTGGAGATCTTTTCATTTTTCTTTATTTAAGGTTGAGCTAATTTTAATTAAGTGTGGATTCTCATCATTGCCCAAATTAAGAGTTTCAAAATTTGGTTCCATAAGTTCAATTTTCTTTTCCAATTGTTTGTTTATTTCATTTTCAAATTCATTAGAATTATTTAAGTGTAGAATTTCAATATTATGGGACACACCAAAATTAGCCAAATCAAAATTCATCTTTTTGAAAATGTTGAAAAGTACATCTGAACTTGCATTACAAAATTTCTTTCCCTTATTCTTAGAAAACCCAACCCAAATCCAATTGCTAAGTTACCCATTAGTAGGCATGATGAAGGTAGAAGGATCACTTGGCTCCTCAATGGTGATGGCGAGCACATCCCCCCCCCCCCTCCATTTTTAGCATAGCCTCCATTGCTTCAGCATCCATGTAGTCCACCTAGTTGACCTCCTCTTGAATTTCCTTTATCACCACAATAGGTTTTTCCTTGAAAATGAGCTTCTCATTAAAGAATATCTCCTATCCGGGATTCACTTTTCCATCCTTATCTACCCAAAGCTTGGGAAAACCACAAAAAGGAGAGTCTCCTCCTTCCTTCATAAAGTTCCCATTTAGGGTACTAAGGTTCTTCTTGATTTCGTCGCAGCCTTCAAAGAATCCCAAACCTTTCTTGGTCAGTTGAGTCCTAAAGTCGGGGAATTCAGCCACCCCTCTTCCTTCTTTTCCAAGACCCATACCAGGCATATATCCACTTTCTTCATCATTGCAATCACCTCATAATTACAATATGGGAGTAAATCTGTAGTGTACTTCTCATCCTTCAATCCATAATCAGTCATGTTTACAAACTCAAAGCCACTCATTTGAAGCTCATTCCCTCCCTCTTCGAGTCCACAGACGGGAGTTAGGATCTCACCATCGCCAAGTACTACAACAATTCCTCCTTTCCATGGGATCTTCATCTTTTGGTGTAGAGTAGAAGGGATAGCCCCAATGGGATAAAGCCATGTCCTCCCCAAGAGAAGATTGTAGTTAGGAGCGATGTTCATTACGTGGAATTCCACAACTGCTTCCAATAGACCAATTTTGCAAGGAGCCTTGAAAGTTTCCATAACCTTCCTTGAAGTGTTATCATATGCTCTAACAATCAAAGGAGAGGGGATGATTGTCTCTACGTCCAGACCGATTTTGAGAGCGGTCCTAAAAGGACAAACATTTAATGTGGATCCATTATCAATAAGCACCATTGGAACCTTGGCACCCATTCACTCGATGGTGATTTGTAAAGGTCTAGTGTGAGTGGCTCCTTTGGGAGGAAGTTCTTCATCGAAAAGGTGAGGAAAGGATGAGATGGGGCCTCAACTTCCATGAAAGATAGAACCTCTTGTGGTGTAGTTTCGATGGGTACTTCCTTCCTACTCAAAGCATCCAAAAGAGCACTACGACACTTGTGAGAAGCCATTAGTAAACCCCATATAGACACATAAACTTGAGTCTTCTTTAATTGAGTCAAAACCCTATCTTCCTTTTCTTTCTCTTCCTTCCCTTTGAGTTCAACGAACTTGGACCCTTCTTCCATGTTCATACTAGGATGATCCTTCTCCAGAAAGGATGGCTTGTAGTGTTTCCCACTCCTAGTGATGTTTGCCACATCGTCTTCTAGAACCCTCTTCTTCAATTTGGACATTCCTTTGGGGAGTATTCCCCATACAGCTACTGCATATTTCAACATCTCATCCTCTTCATCCCCTATTCCTTGGACTTCTACCGCGTCAACCTCCACGATTTCTATCAATTTTGAATAATTCCAATCAATCTCTTCTACTTGCACCTAATTCAGATACGGAGGAGGAGCTCGATGATAATTAGGCAAGGGGTTCTTCCTAATGTTAGGCTTGGTGATAATGTTTGGATTTGGGAGAGTTCCATTGTCTATTAGGTCATGTATCTCATGCTTGAGGAGGAAATAATTGTTGATTTTATGGCTAGATTTTTTATGGAAGTGGCAGTATTCATTGAGGTTCCAAGTAGGAGGCACAAGATTAGGCATATGTGTGAGGTCTAAGGGTTTGATGAATCCTTTGGAGGTGAAGATCTCATATGCTTGGGCAAGGGTCATTCCTAGGTTGGAGAATTCTCGACGAGCTTTTTTGTGAAGCTTGGGTAAGCTAAAAGTTGTTGAGGCATGATGGCACTTACATTCATAGGATTGGGTGCTTTAGAAGTGGCCGCTCCTCCTCCATATGTCTTCTTGATTGGAGATTTACTCTCGCCTTTCTCCAATTGCCCATTATTGATGGCATCTTCGATCCTAGTTCCACAATCACACAACTCCCCAAAAGAACTAATAGGCGATGACAGAAGCCTACTATTATATGCCAGAAGCAAAATCTTGATAATCATGTTGATTTGGTCCTTATCATTTGGCCTATTAACCATCCTAGATGCCTTTCCTTTCCACCTTGTCATGTATTTGGAAAATGTCTCCCCTACTCATTGCTTGGTAGCCTCCATGTCCCTTAGAGTTACATCAATCATGGTATTGAAGATGAATTGATCCACGAATAACTCTACTAGCTTGTTCACACATTGGTCTTATTTGGATCTAAGCTATAATACCACCTTGACGCACCTCCTGTAAGTGAGATAGGAAATGCAAGCAAAGTTTGCTTCTCATCCAACCCTTTCATTTCAGTAATACTTAGATACCTCCTAACATGTGACTTTGAATCTCCAATCCCATTAAACTTTTCCGTATCAAAGATCTTGAACTTGGGGGGCAATGCGATGGGAGTCTTGGAGCCCAATCCACCTATGTTGTAGAGACAATCATCCATTCCTTGAGCCCTGCGGAATGCTAGTTACATCTTTTCCTTCATGGCCATAGTGTCTGCAATGAGCTCCTTAAATTGCTTGTTCTTTTCATAATCAGCCTTGTCTCTTTCATCACATTCCTCTCTTTCTTCTTCTTCTTCATGTATCTCTATATGCACAGGTTTCTTGAGCTTGCTCTCCTCTAGCTTAGAGAGACGACCTCCCATCTTCTTGAGAGCATCGCCTTGTTCTTTTATTGCTTTGAAAACTTTTGTGCAGTTGTGTCATCTATTGGAGCAACCTTTTCTTCTTGAGATACTTCTTCTTGAAACGTCTCCTCTTGATACGTGACCTCAACCTTAATCAAACATCTTTCGTTCTTCTCTCGGACCCAAATTGAAGTGAGGACGTGCTTACTTGATCTTGGTGGTGCAGTGGTGCCTGAAAATTAGTCTCATTTTATTAAGCCCATGTCCCAATTAAAAGGTTCTTTATATTAACTTATATGTTCTTTAAGTCCATTTTAATGAAGGCTCAATTACAAAATCGCTCCCCTTCCTCTCATGAACCTTGCCCCTTGTTTCATTGGGCTTTAGTCCATTTACAATAAAGCTCTCATCTTACTCTCATAGGCTTTCATTAGAATGTGCTTAAAGATTTTCAACCCTTTGTCTCAAATATGGGCTTACAATGTGTCCATCATCTTTGGGCTCTTCCTTTTTCCATTCATTATCATCATTTTTTTTAAGCAGCCCTCTAGCCAGAATATATTGTAGCCTTCCTCTCAAAGTCTATGAATCTCTCATCATTTTGGGCCTTGGCATACAACGAGGTCCAAGATTAGGGAATTTCATATTGGCTTTGTAGGATGTTGGATGCTAAGTCTATAGCATATTTGTTACCTTAGGCCTAAGGTCCTCCTTTTCAAGAGGCCTTTTAATTTGGGCTTATGATAGCAACTAGGCTATGGTCTTATGAGAACTTTGGACTTTGGGAAAAGCCTCTTATATGTGAGAACTTCTTTTCTTTTATCCCAACATCTTAGGGTATGCCATAACTTTTAGGCCATCCTCAAATTTTTTACATATTTTATTTGTCCTTTAGAATTAGGTGAACACTAGATATATGGTTGAACAAACAAGAGATATAAAAGGTACCCTCTTATTGATAGGATCTAGGATCTCTCTTAAGTGTGAGTAGACTCCCTAAAGCTAAAGGGATAGTCGTGAGGGTTTGTAGTGACTGTAGACACTCGATTTTGCACTCATAATTTAATCAAGAATGATGGCTAGAGTGACCATTCATATACCCGACCTTTAGAGTTGCATTACATGCATTGATTCATTTATTGCATATCATAAAAATGATCTTGAGATTTTAACGATCACGACGGTGTGTTCGATTTCCAAATCGGACCTTCAGATTGAAAGATATCACATGATCAAGTTTGAACAGTTTACTTGCATTTTGTTTGGGTGGAACCAGCCATACATGATTAATTTAAATTAATTCTAATTGGCTAAACAATTAAAATTAATTAAATAATTTTGTGATTGGTTGTTGGTTAGTGTCAAAAATAGACTTGCTTGCATGGGAATAAAGTGGATAATCAAGACTTTTTTGGAATATTTATCTACAAGATAATTATCACTTTAAAGACCTGAATAGAAAAAGGGATTAATTTTTAGAATACGAATTAAAAATGCGTCTAAGTACAATTCCAGGCTAAAAAATCCTTAAAAAAGGAGTCCAAATTGGACCAAAACTCAAACGTGGACTCGGCACCCAAGAGGGCCATTCGGCACTCCCCAAGTGCCAATTGGCACAAATTCGTGGCTCAGCCCAGGGACTCCTTGACTGAGATAAAGCCTATCTTTTTTTATTTTTTAGAGATAAGGATGCGTTCCAATTCATATCTGATCATTCAGCTAATTTTTCGAAGCATCTCAACCTCTATAAATAAAGGAAACAAATCAGAATTAAGGGTTCTTCTCTTCTGACTTTTCAATTCCCCTTACATTAAAGATGTTCCGGAAGCTTTTGCTTTAGGAACTTCTTTTTTGTAAGTAAAGTATTTTAGGCTTCAAAGAGGTGAACAAATTTCTTTGAATCCTAAAATATTCTTTCATTGGAAGAGCACACTCATGCAAGAGGTATTCTGTTTTTCTTTATTTTCTTCTTTCATTAATTTTTATTGTTTAATGCATGAATATGTTTAGCATGTCTTTATTATGCTTTGTTCTTGATATATAATTACCATGCTTAAATATGTTGCTAGAATTTTCTTTAACATGTGCTTAGGTGATTGTTTATTGTAATTCTTTTTCTTAAGTTTCAAAATCTGCAATGACTAACAAAATTCTTTTATGAAAACTAAAAACTGATTTATATTTTTCAGATCTGATTTCTTTAAAGATTCAAAAACTGATCTGTATTAACAGATATGATTTTTTTTCAAAATTCAAAAAACTGATCTGTATTTTTCAGATTTGATTTTTTTAACTCAAAAAATTGATCTGTATTTTTCAGATCTAATTTTTTTTAGTGCAAAATAGATCTGTATTTTTCAGATCTGATTTCCTTTAACAAAAAATCTGATCTGTATTTTCATTAAATACAGATCAATTTTTTTTAGTAAAAGTTTTCTTTGTTACAAAATTGCAAAATTTGAAATTTAAAAGAAGGAATTGAAAGTTAGGTTGAAGTCTTTTTTTTTTTTTTTCTATATAAATGATGCATGTATAATAAATTTATCTCACGAATGTGGTTCCTCTTTCAAAAAGTTTTTTTTTTCTTTTACATAAAAAACAGATCTGATTTCTTTACAAATCAAATTTTTTATATTCACAAAACAGATTTGAATTTTCTTGAAAAAGAGGACACATCTATAAGGTAAATTTATTTAAATTATTTTCTGTCAAGTGTCTGTCATGTGTGTTCAACATATCATTCAACATCATGCAAAAAAGGGTATATTGATCATTAGAGTCTAGAAGACCAGACTTTTTCTGGACATAATGGGTTTCTAACACCTTCCCATTCCATAACCTAGCCCCCGAGCTTAGGATTTTTGGATAGGGAGATTAGTGTTTTGTCATTTTAATTTTGGTAGATTTTAATTAGGACCAAAACTTTGTATTCTTTTGCGTAGATTGTAACTAGGACTCAAAGCCTTGTAAGGTTAATTTACAATAGTTGTACTTTTCTTTATTCAATCAATGACAATGAAGTATTTTGATCATGTATTTTGTATTTTTTTTTTTTGTATAAAAAATAAGTGACGACTCCACACCACTTACCCAAAAAGAGAGATGCCCTTAAAAACACCCAAATCTCTTTTCTGAGAGCACCCGATTTTTCCGATCTCTCACAATGGCGACTCCACTGGGGATGTCGAGGGCTAAACTTCGTGTTAGACTTTAAGTGACCAACTATATACCCTAGTCTTTTGCATGATTTTACATGATATTGTTGTTTATTTTTTTATTTATGTCTTGAGATGTTTGTATGATTTTTTTTTTTTTTTTGTTGCCATGTTAGTTGTTAAGAGCTTTCCCTAACTATCATAGTTTGTGCCATCAAAACAACAAATATGTATGCACCCATCTCAAACATATGGTGGTAGTAACCATGGATCACCGGTCTTCATTAGATTTGGGTACCCAATGGTGAACTCACCAACCCATAGCCCAAAGTCACTAGATCACTTCTTGTTGACTATAAAGGATAGATCATGCCGTTCAGACTACCATAATTTTCATTACATTACAAGTTGGGAGGTGTAACATCCTAGCTATAGGAAACAATAAAACACAAACCCACCCTACAATGTAATGACTTAGAACCTACCCTTAGGCTAGTCCATGTTAAAATTGCATTGCATTTAGCATGTGTTTGTTTGGTTGATAGATTGATGTAGATGGGGACCTAGCTTTGTTTGACCCAACCAAGCCTGTTCTTAGAGGAGAATTTGATCAAAGGGAAGACTCCAAAGAGAATCCAAGGATGACACTCAAGCTAGCAGTTCTTGTTCCAAGCTCATCACAGTACTGAAGCATGTGAGCATATAAGACACTCCACTACTGCAACATCACAATCCCGTGTTCGACCTACAAGACAGTCCAAGCCACAAGAAGTCCGAAGACTCTATCACTATGGAGGAAAAGGGAGAACATCTAAACACTGAAGAACCCATGAAAACTTAAGAGCTACTGAACACTATGGTAGCAAGTCAAATCCAGCTGAGGGAGGACATGAACCTTATGTTGGGGTTTATGCCCTAAAATCCAATTTATTGGCATGTCATAAATAATTAAATTGTTTAATTATATGAGACTATCTATAAATGAACTAATGGGACATTATCTTAGTCCATGAGATGCATAGTATGTGATTTATGTGAAAAGTCACAGAAAGATATAAATCACAAGTTCTTTGTAAACTCAGAATTTTAGTTCGTAGTGGGTGATGAAATTGGGCATTTAATCTACGAAGACTATAACATATCAACTGCGATGATTTGTCTTGATCATGGAAGTGGAGACTTCTAGTTGGTATGTTGATATGTTTTAAGAGTTAAGACATATTGAACTGGACCGCTGTGAGATTTATTATTCTCCTAACGACTGTCAAATGAATAATAAATCTCACGACTTCTATTTACATGAACTCTAAATCCTGAGAGAATAATGGACTTGATCATGAGATGTAGGTTGTTTTGATATATCAGAAGTGAGATCTATAAGTCACGGTCAAAACCTCAGTATGTTGGGCAGCCGCATTTAGTGTTGATGGAACATATATTCTCAAGATGAAATTCATAATCTCTTAACGGAGACATAAAATATTCCCTTGAGATAAGTTTAATGAGTTTGGTTATTCAAGAAAGTTGGGCCCAACCACTTTAGTAAGTTATTACTAAAGTATATATTTATGAAATTGGATTTCATTAATATATGATGAATAACGTAAAGGATTAAACTGGGTACTCAAGGATTAAGATGTAGTAATCTTCAAAGTGGCAGTCTACATTCATGACTTTGTATTACTACGAATATTTTAATGAAGGGGTTGCATGTATAATAAAGTCTTGGGATATAATTTATAGATAAGGCCTAGAGTGCAACTATATTTATATAGTAGTATTAAATATAGTTAATGGTAACTTTGGACTTGTCAAGAGTTAACAGAAAAGCCCAAGGCCCATTGGAGCTAGTGTCTTATTGGACCCTTTTGGTCCCACTCCAAGCCACCTACTAGAGCCCAATTGGAAAGGCCCGAAAGGCTAGCCTAATTAGATAATCAGTTGTATATAAGCAGAGAAACATACAGAATTTCATAAGTACTTTTTCATAAGGATAAGATGAAGGTCTTTCATAAGAGAGTTCTCATAAGGAATGAAATGGTTTGTATGTGAGTGTTGAACACTCTTTATTCTCTTCTTGGAAACTGATTGAGAGACCACACATCTTGGGCATTAAGTGGAATTGGAGTGAAGATTAAAAGTCTTCCCAAGAAGTTCTGATTTTCAGTTTTGAATTTCACCACACTAAGGTACGCTTTCTTGTTCTCAAATTCTGAAACTTACATAGAACATGTTATCAATTGCAAATGAAGTAGATCCATTAATTTTCCGCTGCACACGTGCATTTTTCCTACAAATCGTATCAGAGCGGTCTTCAATTTCGAATTGTATAACATGTTTTATGAGTTTTGGAATTAGAGATTATAGTTTCACATTGTTTGAAGATTATGCATTTAATTTTCTGCATGGTTATTGAAACTATGATTTGATAAAAACTGATATTGATGTTATGATGTTGTTTAAATTTAAATTTAAGTATGTTAAATTGATCTTTAAGGCTATAGCATCAATGAATTTCAGTTTTGATATCATTCTTTGACTATCATGTTCGTATGTTAGTTGTTTGTTCATCAAAAACCATAGAAAACTGCCTTGGAAAATTTTTGGAAATTCAGTTTTCACGAGTTTCGATCGATCGAAAATTACTTTCGATCGATCGAGTGAAACAGTGATCAGACTTTCTTAATGAGATTGATTTTCGATTGTTAGTCGATCGATCGAATTTGTTTTTCGATCGATCTAGAGGCAATTTCGATCAATCGAAGAAGTCAGATGGTCAAGTTCGAATTTCTTAATTTTTTCGATAGATCGAGGGACACATTCGATCAATCGAAAGGAGGAAAATCAGAATTTTTCTAAGTGTTTTCACATAAAGAAAGTTTCTGTCTGAATTTTGAAGGGAATTTTGAATATTTTCTAAATGTTTTCAAATATATAAGGTGTAAGGCAATCTGTGATGTGATTACACATGGTTCTAACTAAAAGACCTAATGAGATCAAAGATGGTAGTTAAATAGAACTCTTAGTCCTAAATTGTTTTATGATTAAAAGTCCTTAATTTATTTTAATTAGAGGTTTTTAATGAGATTAAAATTCTAATTAAAGTTATATAGTTTCTAATGAGATTAGAGTACTTTATCTAGTAAGTTAAGGATAGAGTTCTATATATAACTAATTTTTGATTCATTAGTGTTTAAGGAATCCTAAATAGTTTAGGACTTCCATTTTAGTTAGTGATTCTAATAAGATTAGAGTTTTCAACAAGTGCAAGGTTATTAGTTGTGATGGGATCACAATTATTTAAAGAAAAACCCAAATAATGAGTGGGAGTGTTGAAATAACCCTTTTGTTAAGTTTATTGTAATGTGAATAGATATCTTGTCTTGACTTCGAGTCTTGCATTCCATGTGGAGGGTATTTATTTCACGGATTATAAGGTTAAACTTCTTTGTGATTGCACGAATGTTCGTTACGCTATTGTGACGTGACTTAGTAACATCACATTGAATTTAAACAATTAAACACATTTGATGTGTGGGGTTAAAATTGTGATTAAATCACAATGATTTCAAAACAAACCACTTGTTTTAAAATTTCTAGTGGGAGAGAGATTCAAGGGTTGATTCTCACGGCCTCCATTGCTAGTTTATAGTAGTGTGATTAGGCACCTCGCCTTGGCGTATATACCTTGCTCCCTTCGGAGGGTGTTTAATTCATGGTACTACAGGTTAAACTTCTTAAAGATAGATGAAGTGTGTTTTTACATTGAGAACGACCACGTTTCCATGGAGTTACTTGGTGACTCACATTGATTCTAGGCAATGGTGTACACTAGACTAAGTGTAATGTTAACCTCCCTTCGGAGCTATGTCATTATTACTTAGAGGCTAAAGGAAAAGCGACAAATTATTTTTGTTTGGTAAGAGTTACCATGATAGCATTAATAATGAGAATAATTCTCGCCTGATCATAGTGATTGGTATGACCTCGCTTCAGAGGAATATTGATTGCGGGATTGGGTTGTCGTTGCACCTAGTATAGTATGTTTTTCGGGTTCCATACTATATGGTTATGGATGAAAAATATAATGTCTCTGTAATTATGTTCATAGTCTCAAAATAAAGTTGTCATAATTTTGTTCTCTAGCTACTATTTTAAATGAATCACATTAACTAAGAAATAATTTTGGACATGGTGCTTAAAGGAGTTGAAGTACATATTTATGTTTTGATTCAGCATTGTCATAATTTCCTATGCATGATGCATTAATGGAAGGTAGCTTATGATATGATCATAGTCTCCATTGAAATGCTAAAATGTTACATTGGCTCCTATCTCAATTGTACTATAGCATGAGATGTAAGAGTTAGTACTAGACTTAGACTTTATATTAAGTCTAGATGAGATGTTTGGTATAAGTCATTTTGAGTGCCAAGAAAACCTTAAGGAGTTCCATTTCCACATCATTTTATGAAAATATTTTTATTTTAAAATGAATTGGAATTCTTGGATGCAGAGATTAATTGTTAATCTCATATGGATATGATCCATAAGTCCTTGTTAGAATCATTTGATCAATTCAGATTGTTTTGAAAATAAATAAATTTTTTTTTTTATATTATCTGAATTGATGAATGAGTTCTACGCAACGGAAGACATCCTAAAAGCTAAGGCTAGGATCAATATGATTTAATTCAAATTCTTAGCCTAAACCGAAAGGTAAGGGTGATAAGAAGAAGAATTATAATACCAAACAGTTGGGCAAGCAAGCTGCCCTAGTAATTTCCAAAAGGAAATTAGATTAAAAAGTATGACCAAAATGAAAGTGATTCCGTTTTGGTTAAACTAAGCTTTGTCCATGATTGTTTTCTAGAAGGAGATTTACATGTTTTACTTTTTAAAGAGAAAGTTTTCATCCTTTGGTATTGTATGTTTTGGCACTTATCTAGATTTTATTAATCTAAATGGTATTCAAGATTGGTGAAAGACGGGCTTTTAGAACCATTATTTTTGTTATATTCTCAATCTATGAATTCTATTTAGAGGATAATATGATCTAGATTCCTTTTTTGTAAATGAATAAATTATTAATGACTTCTTTAAGTCAGTGCATACATGAAGAAGGAATAAGACTCTTTTAGAAATAGTAAAGTACATGATAAGTATTTCCATTTGCTTATTTCTTTTGGAGATATACTCTAATAATTATTATACATTTTCTAAAATTGATTTCAAGAGTTTGTTCCTATGACATTTGTAAATTTGTGGATTTGGTGAAAACCTAGTATATGATACTTCCACTTTTGGAAATGTCTAGCACTTGTGCTAGAAAGGAAGTCTGACAAATTGAAATCAAAAAGTAGAAAAATGTATGTTTATGATGGGTATAAAAAAGGAAGTGCATAAGATTATTTTGGTAGTCATAAAGAAGACAAGATGTTTGTAAAGTACAAATACAAAGTTCTTACAAGATGTTTGTAAAGTACAAATACAAAGTTCTTGATGATGACTATGTGAATAATCTTAAAGAATTGTTCTAGAAGAAAAATGTCAGAATTTGTTGTGAGACAACTATAAAATACACTTAGAAATGAGATGGTTGTATTTAGATATACCACAAGGTATTATTCTAGATATATAGCTAGTACACCGGTACAATATCGTAGTGGGAGGATTGTGAATTCATACTTTTGGGATAAACTTTTGAAGTCATTCCACAAGGATATGAATTTGATCTTTGGTCCTATGTAGAGGCAATAGATGATATGAATATGAATTATTGGATCAAGGTTATGTGAATAGAATTAGATTCTATTTAAAGTCTAGAACTTGTAGAGGCGCCTATTGGCATTGAGCCTATTGTTCTCAAATAGGTCTACAAGAAAATGAGATTGATAGATTTGAAGGTGCAAACCTTCAAAGTCAAGACTAGTGGCGAAAAGATTTATTCAGAAAGAAATGGTTCAACTATGAAAAGATTTTTTCACCAATAGTCAAGTTTGACTCTATCTAGATTCTCTTATCCATTATATTTCATTTGGATGAAATATGGCAATGGATATCAAGAAAGCTTCTTTTAGTAGCAATCTTGAAGAAGACATCTATATGATGTAACTAGACTTGTACATAGCAAAGAACCAATAGTGATTAGTATGTAAGTTGCTTAAATTCCACGTATAGACTAAAGCAAGCATATAAATCATAAAATATCATCTTTGATCAAGAAATCAAATTGTTTGATTTTGATCAAGTATTAAAAGGCCTTAGGTGTATGTAAAGCTATATAGAATAATAAATCTCATAATGTATGTTAATGACATTCTAATCATTTAGAATGATGTAGAGTTATTGTCATCAATTGAGTTTTTGTTGTCTAGTCCAGTTTGGTATAAAGTACTTGGAAAAGACTAGTCACATCCTAAGAATTAAACTTTGTTAAAATTCAAAAATTAGGATGTTGGGTCTATCTCAAACTACTTAAATAGATTAGATTCTAGCCAAGTATAGCATGTAATACTTTAAGAAAGGATTCTTTCCTTTTAAGTATGAAGTTCCTTTATATAGGACTATAATCCTAAGACATATAAAAGGAATAGCATATTAAGATGGTTCCTTATATCAAATCGATAGGAAGTCTTTATGCTATGCTAAATACTAGGCTAAATATCTATTTTGTGATGGGCATGGTAAGCAAATATCAATTGAATCAAAGATCACTTAATTTAGTGGGAGTACAGCATATACTCAAATATCTTAGGAGAATGAGGGATTATATGCTTGTCCACAAAAGTGAGGATTTGATAGATACTGGATGTACAAAAACTGACTTATAGTTTAATTGTGATTCATGAAGTTGGACTTCAAGATATGTGTTCATCCTAGGTGGCGAAGATACACATTAAGCATAAGTATTATCTCATTAGAGAGATATGAGTACTTAAGAAGTAGTAGTAGAAAAGATAATTTAAGCAATTAATCTGGGTGAAACTTGTTTCCAAGCCTTGCTTTAGAGTAACTATGAATTACTCTAAAGGGAGATAAGTGTCGGATATAAGGTAAATTGTCTTTAAGGGCAAGTGGGAGATTGTTGGGGTTTACGCCCTAAAATCCAATTTATTGGCATGTCATAAATAATTAAATTGTTTAATTATATGAGATTATCTATAAATGAAATAATGGGACATTATCTTAGTCCATGAGATACATAGTATGTGATTTACGTGAAAAGTCACAGAAAGAAATAAATCACAAGTTCTTTGTAAACTCAGAATTTTAGTTTGTAGTCGGTGATGAAATTGGGCATTTCATTTGCG
The DNA here is from genome assembly GCA_030021035.2 of Notholithocarpus densiflorus. Taxonomy (NCBI): domain Eukaryota; kingdom Viridiplantae; phylum Streptophyta; class Magnoliopsida; order Fagales; family Fagaceae; genus Notholithocarpus; species Notholithocarpus densiflorus. The sequence goes on along the minus strand of JARYZH020000024.1, from coordinate 3,986,474 downwards.
AAGACTATAACATATCAACTACGATAATTTGTCTTGATCATGGAAGTGGAGACTTCTAGTTGGTATGTTGATATGTTTTAAAAGTTAAGACATATTGAACTGGACCGCTGTGAGATTTATTATTCTCCTAACGATTGTCAAATGAATAATAAATCTCACAACTTCTATTTACATGAACTCTAAATCCTGAGAGAATAATGGACTTGATCATGAGATGTAGGTTGCTTTGATATATCAGGAGTGAGATCTATAAGTCACGGTCAAAACCTCAGTATGTTGGGCAGCCGCATTTAGTGTTGATGGAACATATATTCTCAAGATGGAATTCATAATCTCTTAACGGAGACATAAAATATTCTCTTGAGATAAGTTTAATAGGTTTGGTTATTCAAGAGAGTTGGGCCCAACCACTTTAGTAAGTTGTTACTAAAGTATATATTTATGAAATTGGATTTCATTAATATATGATGAATAACGTAAAGGATTAAACTGGGTACTCAAGGATTAAGATGTAGTAATCTTCAAAGTGGCAGTCTACATTCATGACTTTGTATTACTACGAATATTTTAATGAAGGGGTTGCATGTATAATAAAGTCTTGGGATATAATTTATAGATAAGGCCTAGAGTGCAACTATATTTATATAGTGGTATTAAATATAGTTAATGGTAACTTTGAACTTGTTAAGAGTTGACAGAAAAGCCCAAGGCCCATTGGAGCTAGTGTCTTATTGGTCCCTTTTGGTCTCACTCCAAGCCACATACTAGAGCCCAATTGGAAAAGCCCAAAAGGCTAGCCCAATTAGATAATCAGTTGTATATAAGCAGAGAAACATACAGAATTTCATAAGTGCTTTTTCATAAGGATAAGATGAATGTCTTTCATAAGAGAGTTCTCATAAGGAATAAAATGGTTTGTATGTGAGTGTTGGACACTCTTTATTCTCTTCTTGGAAACTGATTGAAAGACCACACATCTTGGTCATCAAGTGGAATTGGAGTGAAGATTAAAAGTCTTCCCAAGAAGTTCTAATCTTCGGTTTTGAATTTCACCACACCAAGGTACGCTTTTTTGTTCTCAAATTCTGAAACTTACATAGTACATGTTATCAATTGCGAATAAAGTAAATCCATTAATTTTCTGCTGCGCACATGCATTTTTCCTACACCTTATAGTACAACAATTTCAAAACCTGAAGAGTGGCCAAGAGGAGAACAAAATCGACCATAGTTCCCCTACCATGGACAGTGACAAGAAGATCAATAAAAGGATAAACAAGATGGAAGAGATGATCAAGAGAGCTCATAAGATGGAAGACCTCATTGACTACCAATCACTCTCACTTTTCCCTGATGTGAGACTGCCTCCCAAGTTCAAGATGCTAACCTTGGATAAGTTTGACGGGACTAGCTACCCAAAATCCCATTTGAAGATGTACATGAGGGCTATGCATGTTGGGGTTTATGCCCTAAAATCCAATTTACTGGCATGACATAAATAATTAAATTGTTTAATTATATGAGACTATCTATAAATGAAATAATGGGACATTATCTTAGTCCATGAGATACATAGTATGTGATTTACGTGAAAAGTCACAGAAAGAAATAAATCACAAGTTCTTTGTAAACTCAGAATTTTAGTTCGTAATAGGTGATGAAATTGGGCGTTTCATATGCGAAGACTATAACATATCAATTAAGATGATTTGTCTTGATTATAGAAGTGGAGACTTCTAGTTGGTATGTTGATATGTTTTAAGAGTTAAGACATATTGAATTGGACCGCTGTGAGATTTATTATTCTCCTAACGACTGTCAAATGAATAATAAATCTCACGACTTCTATTTACATTAACTCTAAATCCTGAGAGAATAATGGACCTGATCATGAGATGTAGGTTGCTTTGATATATCAGGAGTGAGATCTATAAGTCACGGTCAAAACTTTAGTATGTTGGGCAGCCGCATTTAGTGTTGATGGAACATATATTCTAAAGATGGAATTCATAATCTATTAACGGAGACATAAAATATTCCCTTGAGATAAGTTTAATGGGTTTGGTTATTCAAGAGAGTTGGGCCCAACCACTTTAGTAAGTTGTTACTAAAGTATATATTTATGAAATTAGATTTCATAAATATATGATGAATAACATAAATGATTAAACCGGGTACTCAAGGATTAAGATGTAGTAATTTTAAAAGTGGCAGTTTACATTCATGACTTTGTATTACTATGAATATTTTAATGAAGGGGTTGCATGTATGATAAAGTCTTGGGATATAATTTATAAATAAGGCCTAGAGTGCAACTATATTTATATAGTGGTATTAAATATAGTTAATGGTAACTTTGGGTTTGTCAAGAGTTGACAGAAAAGCCCAAGGCCCATTGGAGCTAGTGTCTTATTGGTCCCTTTTGGTCCCACTCCAAGCCACATACTAGAGTCCAATTGGAATGGCCCAAAAGGCTAGCCCAATTAGATAATCAGTTGTATATAAGGAGAGAAACATACAGAATTTCATTAAGGCTTTTTCATTAGACTTTTCATTAAGTCTTTTCATGAGAGTTCTCATAAGGAATGAAATGGTCTTTATGTGAGTGTTGGACACTCTTTTATTCTCTCTTAGGAAACTGATTGAAAGACCACACATCTTGGGCACCAAGTGGAATTGGAGTGAAAATTAAAAGTCTTCCCAAGAACTTCTGATCTTCAGTTTTGAATTCACCACACCAAGGTACGCATTCTTGTTCTCAAATTCTGAAACTTACATAGTACATGTTATCAATTGCGAATGAAGTAGATCCGTTAATTTTTCGCTGCGTATGTTTTGTATGCGATACAAACATGCAATTTTCCAACAATGTAGCCCCTAGGAGCAACTAAAGAATTACTTGCTCAAATGTTTCAAAACACCTTGACTAGAGCCGCTCTTAGGTGGTTTTTCAACCTAGACGATGCTAAAGCAAGGAGTTGGGAGTACATTTGTCATGAATTTCACAATCAGTACAGGTATAACATAGAAGTGGATGTGACAAGGAGAGACTTGGAGACCATTAAACAATAGCCGAAGGAGTCTTTTTCTGCCTTCATAACCAAATGTAGAGCCAAGGCAGCCCAGATGATCACAAGACCTAGTGAAGAAGAGTAAATCCAAATGGTGGTGAAGAATTTATTACCCATATTCCACAAGCATCTTTTTACCCAATACTTTCCGAACTTCAAAGCCTTGGTTGTAGCTGGTACTCAAGTGGAAGATGCTATCAATAATGGCATGTTGAAGAATGAAAAAGGCTTCATTTTTGACAAAGCTGCAACCCACACCACCAATAAGGAGGCAATCAATGTTGTAGCTCCCCAAACTTCATCAACTGTCAATTCTAGGCCTTGAAGGAAGTTCAATGAACTCCACATACCTATGAGCCATTTGTTTGAAAAGCTCAAACTTGAAGGGCATCTTTGCCCGCTTGAACCTCGACCTCCTCCAAGCCCACTGCCTAAAGGTTACAAGTCACATGAATTCTGCAAATATCATCAAGAACCTGGCCATCTGACAGACAAATGCATCAATCTGCGACATATCATTCAAAATCTGATTGACAAACAAGTCATTATTCCGCCATCATCGACCAGCCATCCAGACTTTGCTTGAATTTCATCTTACAAGTTTTTAGATTGGCTCTTTGGTTTTATTGTTTAATTAGCATTTGCTTTCTAGTTGGTCATTTACTCAATAAAATCTATGTTGTGTTTGATGCATTTGATTCATCATGTTGTTCATATGTACATAAAAAATTCAAAAAACAAAAAACAAAAAAAAAAAAAAAGAGAAAAAATATTTTCAAAAAAAAGAAGGGGTGTTCAACAAAAAAAATTTCAAAAAAATTTAAAAAAAAATATTTTGGACTAGGGGCATTGGGCTTTCAAGTCAATTCAATTCATTAGATTGGGGGCATTGGGCCTTTTTAGTAACCTTTTTCTAAAAACCCTTTTTGTTCTTTCAAAGACTCCAAGATTTTCCTAAAGCCTCCCTTTCAAAGACTCCAAAAATTTTTCAAAAGCCTTCTTTTCAAGAGAATATAAGAAGATCCATTTGATAAAACTTCTTCCAAATCATGATGATTAATTGCTCTACCAATCAATTTGTGCTAATGAGGGATTTAACTTCATTCAATACATGTAAGGACTTTTGCTAAACATTTAGAATATGAGAAGAAAAGGTCCTCAAAGGCAATCAAAGAAATTCATCCATTCATCCAAGTTCCTCAAACCACATACACTTAATCCATATCTCAAAAAAAAAAATTCACAGCATTGGAACATTTGTACTTCTATTCCAAGAACAATTTATTGAAGGAGTTTAAGTCACTGTGCTTACAAGAAAGCATCACTAGGGATAGGAGGCCGCCTTCAGTAACCCACATTATTCCTTGACACCTATTACAATAAATATCCATTGCTTGCCAATTTGAGCCTCTAACAATTAGCTTGTTTTTCAATGAATTCACTAAAAACTTAAACCTTGGGTGGGAAAATTAAGTATGCATGCTTAAATCTCAAGATGAGGAAGTGTTGACCCTATGGCTTTAGCACCACTTCATAAGGTCCTCAATGAAGACAATGGGACAAGTTCAAAAGAGGAAAAGATGAAGAGTTCATCAAGTTTAGGAAAGAGAGTTCATCAAGGAAAAGGGATAGTTCACTCCATTAAGCTAGAAAAAAAAATCCATCAAGGAAAGATAAGATTTTGAGAAAGCATCAAACTGTGAGAAAAAAGAGAAGGTCGTCAAGCTAGAAAAGACTTCAACAAAAAAAAGAGAGAAGTGAATGCAAGAATTTTCATCAAGTTGTGAGAGAATATTGATTCATCAAAAGACACAAGAGATATGAGATTCCATGAAAGACCATTCAAGTTGAGAAGGATAAGCAAAAATGAAGATTCATCAAGAGAAGAAATTTAATCAAATTAAGGAAGATGAGGAAAAGAAAAAGTAAGATACATTTAATATTAAAAAAAAAAGTGTGTTCAGTCAAGTCAAGAAAAATGAAAGTGCATTAGAAAGGATAAAAGGGTATCAAGGAAAAGTGCAAATTCATCCGAGAAAGATGGAAGTCTGTCAAATTGAAAGAACAAAAAAAAAAAATGCAGTTGAGTGAAAGCCAATAAAATTCAAAAAAAAAATTCAAAAAAAAAAAAAGAAGAAAAGCTCACTAGGCTGAAAACTCGAACAAGCGGTCTAGGCAAAAATTAGAGCCAAAAAAAAAAAAAAAAAAAAAAAAAAAAAAAGAGCCTGCTAGGTTGAAAACCCGAAAGGGTGGTCTAGGCAAAGATTAGGACAAAAACAAAACAAAATAAAAAAATTCAAAAAAAAATCTTTCAAAATAATGAGAAAAACAAAAATGAAAGTAAGTAATCTAACCACAAGATAAGATGCTAAGAACACCAAGAAGAGGAAGTTGTCAGGCTAAAAAAGTCAAGACCAAATGAAAGGAATCAATAAAGACTAATGAGAAGATAATGAACATGACAAGGATTTTAGCACAAGAATCAATGATAAAAGATTTCGAAAACTCTTCCAATGCTTGAATTTAAAGTGTTGCATACTTGGGGAAATATCATAAGGATTTTGCACCTTTTATATCATTCTTTTCAACAACCTGAACCCGGCCTTCATTACAACTTTTGAATAAAGACCTCCTTGAAGTCCTGCTAATTGAAAGCACACATTTAGCTCTGATAATATTTTCTCCTGGATTAAAAAGGAAAATCGCTCAAGATTATCAAGCCCCACTGGCTAATATCTTTAAAAGACAAATTTCACAAATTCTCAAGTGACTGATTTTTTTTTTCTAAGCTCCAAACACTCACTTTGTTTGCTTTCAACAGAAAATAACTCTCAAGAGAACAAATTTCCAAATTCTCAAAAATTTTCAAATCTTCAAACTTAGGATTTTTCCCCTTCTTGCTTGTTCCCAACATATCTGATTCCCAAGCCTTTCATTTCTCTGATTGTCTTTAAAGACTTAATCTAAAAAATTTCAAAATAAAGAAGCAAATTTGATTACATGTTTTTAATGATTTCAAATCCTTTCTAGCCAATGAGATCAAGTTAACAATTGAGCATTATGATTGGTCAAAGAGGTTGTTCAAAGGATCACCTTTTGTTCATTTGAAAAGGATAAAATTTCAAAAGTCTCATTCTAACTAAATTGCTTTAAAAAAAAAAAAAAAAAAAAAAAAGATTTTTCAAAACCTTTTTTTCCAATTATGTCTGGACCTGATCCTTTATGAGAGAGGTACGTAGGCAGCCTTTTCAAAGGCCCAGTCACAATCACCCAAAAAGAAACTTCATTTAAAAAAAAATCAAGATTTTCAAAAATCATGCATTCATTTCTAAACTAGGGGCATTCAGCCATGCCTCATTCATTTTCAAAAAAAGAGATCATCATCATTATCTTTTCAAAAAAAAAAAAACAAGATTTCCAAAAATAATGCATCCATTTCTAAACTAGGGGCATTTGGCCATGCCTCATCCATTTTGAAAAAACAAAACAAAACAAAACAAAACATCTTTTCCTCAAAAGTCAAGGTTTTCAAAATCATGCTGCAATTTGTAGACTATGGGCATTCAGCTATGCCTTATTCAGGTAAGATCAATCATGTCAAAACCTGTCAGTTAAATTCAAACCTTTGCACCACAAAACTTCATCAGGTAAACTCTAAACTTTTTTGAATCAAGCTCTTACATGAATAAGTCCATACATATCAAAGTCATCAAATACAAAGATCAAAGAGTGGTAGTTCATGATTTATACAAATTAACTGACTAGAAATTAACTCTTGCTTTTCTTGTTAGAAATTAAAAGAGGAAAAATCTCTTGAACCTCAATTTTCAAAGGACAAATCTCCTAACAAATCTTCAAATGGATAAATCTCCTAAAACATTTTTCAAAAAGGAAAATCTCCAAAAATAAAATTTTCAAAATGACAAATCTCTTAACAAACTTTTCAAAGGATAAATCTCCTAAACAAAATTTCAAAATGACAAATCTCCTAAAAAAATTCAAAATGATAAATCTCCTAAAACATTTTTCAAAAAGGAAAAATCTCCTAAAATCAAACTTTCGAAAGGACAAATCTCCTAAAAAAGTTTCAAAGGATAGATCTCCTAAATTCTTTAAAAGGATAAATCTCCAAAACAAAATTTCAAAAGGAAAAATCTCCTGAATAAATCTAAAAAAGGACAAATCTCCATGAATAAATCTTCAAAAAGGGATAAATCTCCTACACTTCAATCTTCAATGGATAAATCTCCTATTCAAATTTTCAAAGGACAAATCTCCATGAACAAATTTTCAAGGGATAAATCTCTTATTCAAATTTTCAAATGACAAATCTTCAAAAAGGGATAAATCTCCTACACTTTAATCTTCAATGGATAAATCTCCATGAACACATCTTCATAAAAGGAAAAATATCCTAAATAAACCTTCAAAGGAAAAATCTCCATTATCAAATCTTCAAAAAGGGATAAATCTCCTACACTTCAATCTTCAAAGGACAAATCTCCATGAACAAATCTTCAAAAGGAAAAATCTCTTGAATAAATCTTCAATGGAAAAATCTCCATGAACACATATTCATGAAAGGAAAAATCTCCTGAACAAATCTTCAAAAGGGAAAAATCTCCTGAATAAATCTTCAATGGACAAATCTCCATGAACACATCTTCATGAAAAAGGGAAAAATCTCTTGAACAAATCTTCAAAGGACAAATCTCTATGAACGTATCTTCATGAAAATGAAAAATCTCCTGAACAAATCTTCAAAAGACAAATCTCTATGAACAAATTTCAAAAAATAAATGATGAAATATTTTCAAAGGACTTCATAAAAATCAATGGTTTTCCTTCTAAAAAGGAAATTCAAGTCTAAAAAAAAAGGGAGAGAAAAATCACACACCCCAAAATAGTGGAACAACAAAGCACCAATCATTTAAAAGCTAATCCCAATCTTTGGTCTTTTGCAAGCAAAACCTCATTCAGATCAAGATAGAGAAGCCTCTTGGTTACCTCCCATTCAGATCAAGATAGAGAAGCCTCTTAGTCGCCTCTAGTTTCAGATTTAGATAGAGAAGACTCTCATCAACTCAGGTTCCAAGATAGAGAAGCCTTTTGGTTAGCTTCCATTTAGATCAAGATAGAGAAGCCTCTTGGTCGCCTCCAGTTTTAGATTGAGATAGAGAAGCCTCTCATTCGCCTTAGGTTCCAAGATAGAGAAGCCTCTTGGTTACCTCCCATTCAGATCAAGGTAGAGAAGCCTCTTGGTCACCTCACAGTTCAAGATTGAGATAGAGAAGCCTCTTAATCGCCCCAGGTTCCAAGATAGAGAAGCCTCTTGGTTACCTCTCATTTAGATCAAGGTAGAGAAGCCCTTTGGTCGTCACAGTTCAAGATTGAGATAGAGAAGCCTCTTAATCGCCCTAGGTTCCAAGATAGAGAAGCCTCTTGGTTACCTCTCATTCAGATCAAGGTAGAGAAGCCCTTTGGTCGTCACAATTCAAGATTGAGATAGAGAAGCCTCTCAATCGCCCAGGTTCCAAGATAGAGAAGACTATTGGTTACCTTCTATTTAGATCAAGGTAGAGAAGCCCCTTGGTTGTCACAGTTCAAGATTGAGATAGAGAAACCTCTCAATCACTCTAGGTTCCAAGATAGAGAAGCCTCTTAGTTACCTCCTATTCAAATCAAGGTAGAGAAGCCCCTTGGTCATCACAGTTCAAGATTGAGATAGAGAAGCCTCTCAATCGCCCCAGGTTCCAAGATAGAGAAGTCCATTGGTTACCTTCCATTCAGATCAAGGTAAAGAAGCCCCGTGGTCGTCACAATTCAAGATTGAGATAGAGAAGCCTCTTAATCATCTCAGGTTCCAAGGTAGAGAAGCCCCTTCGTTACCTTCCATTTAGATCGAGGTAGAGAAGCCCTTTGATCGACCCTCACATGCGGATTGAGATATAGAAGCCTCTCAATCCACCCCAAATTCAGACTGAGATAGAGAAGCCTCTCAATCACCTCAGATTTCAAGATTCATTTTAAGTTTATCAGTTATCAAGTAGGTCAAGTATTCCCAATTTTCATTTTGTCAAAATAGCAAAACACTAGTTCTATGTTCCTAAGGTTTTAGGTTCTAGGACTAGGTAATCTTTGAAAAGTCAACCTCAATTAAATCATGGCTACTAAAATCAATGTCTTTGTTTTACATTGACATTCACTTTGCAAGCTCTATCAATGAGGGGCATTCTGTAGACACTCGATTTTGAACCTATAATTTAATCAAGGAAGATGGCTAGAGTGACCATTCATATACCCGACATTTAGAGTTGCATTACATGCATTAATTCATTCATTGCATATCATAAAAATGATCTTGAGATTCTAACGGTCACGACGATGTGTCCAATTTCCAAATTGAACCGTCGAATTGAAAGATATCAAGTTTGCATGGTCAGCATGCATTTTGTTTGGGTGGAACCGACCACGTATGATTAATTTAAATTAATTCTGATTGGCTAAACAATTAAAATTAATTAAATAATTTTGTAATTGGTTGTTGGTTAGTGTCAAAAATAGACTTGCTTGTATGGGAATAAAGTGGATAATCAAGACTTTTTGGAATATTTATCGACAAGATAATTATCACTTTAAATACTTGAATATCTAGAAAAATGGATTAATTTTTAGAATACGAATTAAAAATGCATATAAGTACAATTCTCGACTTAAAAATCCTCAAAAAAGGAGTCCAAATTGGACCAAAACTCAAATGCGGGCTAGGCACCCAAGAGGGCCATTCAGCACTCCCCAAGTGCCGATAGGCACTTCCTAAGTGCCGTTTGGCACTTCCTAAGTGCCGTTTGGCACTTCCTAAGTGTCGTTTGGCACAAATTCATGGCTCGGCTCGGGGACTCCTTGATTGAGATAAAGCCTATCTTTTTCGATTTTTTAGAGATAAGGACGCATTCCAATTCGTATCTAATCATTCAGCTAATTTTTCGAAGCATCCCAACCTCTATAAATAGAGGAAACAAATCAGAATTAAGGGCTCTTCTCTTCTGGCTTTTCAATTCGCCTTACGTTAAAAACGTTCCGAAGGCTTTTGCTTTAGGAACTTCTTTTTTGTAAGTAAAGTATTTTAGACTTCAAAGAGATGAACAAATTTCTTTGAATCCTAAAATATTCTTTCATTGGAAGAGCATGCTCATGCAAGAGGTATTTTGTTTTTCTTTCTTTTCTTCTTTCCTTAATTTTTATTGTTTGATGCATGAATATGTTTAGCATGTCTTCATTATGTTTTGTTCTTGATATATAATTACCATGCTTAAATACATTGCTAGAATTTTCTTTAACATGTGCTTAGGTGATTGTTTATTGTAATTCTTTTTCTTAAGTTTCAAAATCTGCAATGACTAACAAAATTCTTTTATGAAAACTAAAAACTGATCCGTATTTTTCAGATCTGATTTCTTTAAAGATTCAAAAACTGATCTGTATTAACAAATTTTTTTTTTTTTCAAAATTCAAAAAACCGATCTATATTTTTCAGATCTGATTTTTTTAACACAAAAACTTATCTGTATTTTCATTAAATACAGATATGATTTTTCAACACAAAAACTTATCTGTATTTTCATTAAATACAGATCTGATTTTTTTTAGAAAAAGTTTTCTTTGTTACAAAATTGCAGAATTTGAAATTTAAAAGAAGGAATTGAAAGTTAGTTTGAAGTCTTGTTTTATATTTATATATATATATATATATTTATATATATATGATGCGTGTATAATAAATTTATCTTATGAATGTGGATCCTCTTTCAAAAAGTCTTTTTTTTTCTTTTACATAAAAAACAGATCTAATTTTCTTTACAAATCCAATTTTTTTTATTCACAGAACAGATCTGAATTTTCTTGATAAAGAGGACACATCTATAAGGTAAATTTATTTAAATTATTTTCTGTCAAGTGTCTGTCATGTGTGTTCAACATATCATTCAACATCATGCAAAAAATGGTATATTATTCATTAGAGTCTAGAAGACCAGACTCTATCTAGGCAGAATGGGTGTCTAACACTTTCCTATTCCGTAACATAGCCCCCGAGCTTAGGATTTTCGGATAGGTAGATTAGTGTTTTGTCCTTTTAATTTTGGTAGATTGTAACTAGGACCCAAAGCTTTGTAAGGTTAATTTACCAAAGTTGTACTTTTCTTTATTCAATCAATGATAATGAAATATTTTGATCATGTAGTTTGTATTTATTTTTTCTTATTTTTTTGTATAAAAAATAAGTGGCAACTTCACACCACTTACCCAAAAAGAGAGGTGTCCTTAAAAACACCCAAATCTCTCTTTTGAGAGCACTCGATTTTTCCGGTCTCTCAAAGTGACTTTACCCACAAAAGTCAAAGGTTTCCTGAAAATTCCTGCAACAAGTGTTAGTCTACTTTATCATTACATCATACAAATGAACTTTCAATTTTTGAGTTGCGATATTATTCATCATATTAAAGAGTTTTCACTAGCTTCACTTTTGGAGTGTGTGTGTATGCATAGCCCATCCAATCAAACCGGCTTTTCTGAACTTGCATAGACCAAGAATAATCTAGATTAGAGCCTCTACTCCAAAACCTCTCTTAAGTCATCAACACTCTGAAAAAACATAGAAGTAATGGCTTTTTTTTTCTCTCTCTCTCTTCAAATCACATGTGAACAAAAAGGAAAGAAGAAGTTTTAAGAATATCACATGTGTATACAAATACAACCGCTAAAACAATGGAAAAAGATCTCTTGGAAACGATGTTGAATTCCTGGAAACATGAGGTTAATACCATTCTCATCCCTAGTTTTTATCCCAAACACATACCAACCATGCACCTTTAGGATCAAGAAGGATTTTAAGCTCAATGGTAGTATAATCTTATGGCTAGGTAAAGGCAAACTGCCCTCTTTGAAATATGAGGTATATGAATCAAATGCAGAAAATTCAAGCAAAACCCAACTCATAGCAGTAATTGTTGGGGTTTATGCCCTAAAATCCAATTTATTGGCATGTCATAAATAATTAAATTGTTTAATTATATGAGACAATTTATAAATGAACTAATGGGACATTATCATAGTCCTTGAGATGCATTATATGTGATTTATGTAATTTAGTCACAGAAGATATAAATCACAAGTTCTTTGTAAACTCAAAATATAGTTCGTAGTCGGTGATGGAATTGGGTGTTTCATCTGCGAAGACTATAACACTTCAACTAAGATGGTTTGTCTTGATCATGGAAGTGGAGACTTCTAGTTGATGTGTTGATGTGTCTTAAGAGTTAAGACATATTGAACTAGACTGCTGTGAGATTAATTATTCAATCAACAACTGTCACCTGAATAATTAATCTCACAACTTCTAATTTCATGGACTCTCAATCCTGAGAGGATAGTGAACCCGATCATAAAATGTAGGTTACTTTGATATATTAGGAGTGAGATCCAATATTCACGGTCAAAACCTCAGTATGTTGGGTAACCACACGTTGTGTTGAGGGAACACATATTCTCAAGATGGAATCCATAATCTCTTTTTATAGAGACTCGAAATATCCCCTTTAGATAAGTTTAATGGGAACTGGTTATTCAGGGCGCCCACTTTAGTAAGGAGTTACTAAAACTTATATTTATTGAAATCAGATTTCAATAAATTTGAATAACTAAAAGATTAAACTGGGTACTCAAGAATAAAATAGTTGTTTACAAAGTGACAGTTTATTATGACTTTGTTCACTATGGATATTTCATGGAGAAGTCAAATGATATCAATAGAGTCTTGGGATATAATTTATCAATAAGGCCTAGAGTGCAATTATATTTATATAGTGCTATTAAATATAATTAATGGTAACTTTGGACTTGTCAAGAGTTGACAGATAAGCCCAAGGCCCATTGGAGCTAGAGTCTTATTTGTTCCCTTTGTTCCCATCTCAAGCCACAAACTAAAACCCAATTGGGCAGACCCAAAAGGCTAGCCCAATTAGATAATCAGTTATGTATAGGGAGAGAAACATACAAAATTTTCACATAAGATTATATAGATTATGGAAATGGTGTGTATGTGAGGGTAAGTCACTTTTTTATTCTCCCTTGAACACATACATGTAAACTGATTGAGAGACCACACTTCTTGGGCACCATGTGGAATTGAGATGAAGATTAGAGGTATTCTCAAGTCTTGGTTTTGAATTTTATTGCATCAAGGTACGCTTTCTATTCTTTGTTCTAGAATTCAAGGTTACATGTTATCTCTCATGAATGAAGTAGATCCGTGATTGTTGCTTCTGCTGTGTGTTTTGTATGAGATGCAAAACCAGATTTTCCAACAGTCACAACCAATCTTGAATCAAAATAACCTTTACTCAACCATATAACCCTTCTGAAATACATAAAAGATGTGTAAGACACCAATTATTGATTGATTATGTATGTCTTCTCATTATTATTTTTTTTCTTTCTTTTCTCTTTTTTTTTTTTTTTCTTTCTTCTTCTTTTTGATTTTTTTTTTTTTTTTTTTTTTTGGAAGAAAAGAGAGACAATGGTGGTATCTAAATGCTTCAATAGCTCAAAACTTGAACCCCCAAGAGAACACCCATAAATAAAAATGTTTTTTTGGCATTGTGGAAATATTTCTCATGGCTCAAATGATGGTGACAACGGTTAATGTCAAGGTAGGCTGAATATCTGTTTAGCTGGTGACAAAAGATTGATGGCCTTAGGCTCTCATCTCCTAAAATTCCACATAAACCGGCATGCCTAAGGACAAAAATAAGTAGGATCATGGTATATCTCCCCATAATGTTTCTAGTAGTCAACCAAAAAAAATATAGAGATCTTTTGCAAAAACTGAAGCATATGAGAGAAATTTAAGAGTTCAAACAAAGATATACTCTCACAAAGAAAAGCAAGGCTCAAGAACTCTCTATATGGGTTGAGTTTTAGCTTATATCTAGCTTGTTCATGATCCATGCATATCCAACATCCTACCCTCCGCTAACCCTGCTATTGTGCTCAAAAGTTTCCAATTGTGCTTTTCATGAAAGGGCCTTAATGTAACAAATAGTATAACCAACTCAACATTATTCATTCCATCACATGATATAAATATATAGCTTATAACTCTTTTGCATTAAAATTCAAGGGTTTTTTTTTTTTTTTTTTAAGAATTGAAAAGTTGCAACCAAAAAGAAAGAAAAAAAATCATGCAAGGTGCAGCAAAAAGTTTAAACCTCTCCCCCCAACTAAAATATTGCATTGTCCTCAATGTATCAAAACCAAAATAAATTCAAGTATAAAGGGAAGAAGTTACTTTAAGCATTTAAATTGTTTTTTTTTTTTTTTTTTTTTGAAATTTCTTTCACACCTGCAAATTTTAGCTCACAAAAAAAAAATAATAATAATACTAATGAAAAAAAAAACAAAAACAAAAGGCAAAAAGAAAAAGTAAACAAAGAAAAACAAAATGGTACGATTTCATAAGGCTCTTTCAGATTTCACGTAGCATCCCAATAGGCTGGGATCTCAAGTGACATAGTCTCCTCCTCTGGTATAACTCCTCCTAAGTATGGTTTTAACCTTTGTTCATTTACTTTCAAAATCCTACCATCCCTAGGGTCCTCAACTACTACAGCTCTATGTTTAAACACTTCCCTTACAATGAAAGGGCCATCCCACCTAGGTTTAAACTTACCTGGCCCCAAATATGCATATTTAAGACTACCGGGCAGCGGCTTAAGCTCCAGCTGTAGTGCCTCTTCACTTGAATGCACGTGCTTTTTTTTCGTTCTCTAGTAGCTCCTCAAAGCAAGTCTTCCATCCTTCATTAATTGCCATCATCTATTGTTCTTCCAAAACCTGTGAGGAATCCAACAAAGAAAAATTTTTAGATACATGAATATCACATTCTAAATCATAGAACCGATAGAATTATTAAGAAGAGTTTCAAGAGGATCAGAAAAATAATTCTTATTAAACTCTTCTTGAACCACCGCCCCAATGAGGTTCACATAAGCACAGTCATCATACTCATGTGGTTGTTTAGCCACATGAAATATGTTTAGCTCCAAAATCATGGAACCAAAAGTGAGTTGCATCCTTCCATTCCTGCAATTAATTAAAGCATTAGCTGTGGCAAGAAAAGGTCTACCCAAAATAATAGGGGTATGAACACTAGGATGTAAAATAGGTTGGTAATCTAGAACAATAAAATCAACTGGATAATAAAATTGTTCAATTTTCACCAACACATCCTCAACAATCCCTCTCGGCTCCCTTACAAAGCGGTTAGCCAACTATAAAGTTTTTGAAGTAGGTTTTAACTCACCAAGTCCAAGTTTTTGATATACACAGAAAGGGATCAAATTAACACTTGCCCCAAGATCTAGCAATGCATGCTCCATGATGTAATCTCCAATAGTACAAGAGATTGTTGGACAACCTGGATCCTTATACTTTGGTGGGGTCTTATGTTGGATAACTGCACTTACTTATTCTGTTAGGAATGCGGTTTTCTTCACATGATGCTTTCTCTTGACGATGCATAGGTCTTTAATTACCTTGGCATATTTAGGCACTTGCTTGATAACATGCAATAATGGCAAATTTATCTTGACTTGATGCAAATGCTTTAATATCTCAAATGCGGTGTACACTCTCCTAGGTAATTTTAAGGCATGTGGAAATAGTGAAGGGATTGGGCATTGTTCAATTTCATTAAACCCTAGTGACTCAGTTTCATTCTTCTCTTTTTCAACTGGGGTCTCCTTAGATTTCTTAGTTACTAAATGAGAACTTTTATTAATCTCTTTACCACTCCTCAAATTGGTCACAGCTTTTACTTCATTATGTTTATCCTTAGAGCCAATTTTTAGATTTTGATTGATGGGATTGGGTTGAATTTAGGAAGGAAACTTCCCTCTGTCTGTCCCACTCAATGAATTTGTAAGCCTAGTTATATGACTCTTGGTCTCTCTCACCTCTTCATCTAGCCCAGTGAACATGGATTCAAACTTTTGATTTTGCTCACTTTGCCTTTGAATGAAAGTACTATGTGCATCCTCCAAGGATGGTCTAGATGATGATGATGCATGTGGTGAATTAAAATTCCTTGGAGCAGGAGGATTCAATACATTGTCACTCTTATAACTCAAATACGGATGTTTTCGCATATTTGAGTTATAATTGTTAGAATATGAAGAATTATTGGGCCTGTATGAATTAAATGCATGTACTTGTTCTTCTGGCACATTTAAAAATGATGAAAGAGATGCACATTCATTTGTAGCATGTTTTATCTCATGACAGATTTTACACACCTCCATTAGGTCCTCTCTAAAGGTAGCACTAACACTCTTACTTCCTTTCATTTTGAGTGCCTCAATTTCTTTAGTTAACATGCTGATTTTTGCACTCATGTTATCATCTTCCCTCAACTTGAAAACACTTCCACTAGAAGTGGTAGTATTAGTTCTAGTCCTATCAGTGGAATCCATAGGGCTATGTCCAATCCATGTGTTAGAGTTCTCAGCTATCTCATCAAGATAATCCATTACATCTTCAGGTTCTTTTTGTAAAAAGTCCCCTCCGCATGAGAGTTGAACAAACTGTCAGTCCCTAGGTGTAAGTCCTTCATAAAAATAGCTAACCAACCTCCAATCTTCATACTCATGAGTTGGGCAGAAATTGAAAAGATCTTTGTACCTTTCCCAAGCTTGGTATAAGGTCTCATTCTCTCCTTGGACAAAACTAGCTATCCTTCTTTTTACTTCTTGCCTTATCCTTAAGAGAAAAAGGAAAGAAACGTAACTTACCAGTCTCAATAACATTTTGTGCATAGAAACTACTAATCACCTCTTCAAAAGCTCTAACATGGACAAAAGGATTTTCATTTTCTTGTCCCCTAAAGTCAGGAAGTATTGCTAATAAACCTTGTTTCAGTTTTACATGTGGTGCATTAGGAGTAAACATGATGCATAAAGGAACAGAATTTTGTGTGGGATGCAACAGTTCATACATAGTTCTTCTATTCTCCTCATGATTATTACGTGTTTCATCACCCATGATTGATGAAGAAGGTGAAGGTGATGGTGTCAAAAAGTTACCAAAGAAAGTTTCAAAAATTTATAATCTGCCTCTCTTGTTTCCACCAATTATGCTTTGCTCCAAAAAGATTGCCTCTAAATACGCAACAGCTCCCCGACAACGGCGCCAAAATTGCTTGCTCTCTCCTAAGTGCAGGAGATCGTAGTAATATAATTCTCGGAGTACCGAAGTCGAACCACAAGGAGTGGGGTAAATTCAAAGACAATGTAATTAAAAAAAAAAAAAAAAAAAAAAAAAATACTTTTGGTGAAGATGAAGAATAATTTTTGCCTGGTAATTGTAAACAAGAATAACAGTAATAACTGATTTAAGTTAATAATATAAATACTAGGGCATCAGGGTGTTTCCCTATATCGATATGAAATTCTTTGTGATCTAAGAAATTATATATTTCATAATTGATTGTTTTTATACAATTAAATACTTATAATTCGGTTGAACTGAGACAATTCAAGAATGCATGATAACCTAGATTAATAATGCAGTTAGAAAAGTTTTCAGAAAAAACCCATTCACTTTAAAACTTGATTTCTAATTGAAACTATTAGAAATTCATCTAAACAATAAGAAAAACATGATTGAACTTATTGAAAGCATGGAAGAACTAATACATCAAAAGAAATCTAATTGAACAATCAAATATGTTGTTAATAAAATCCTAGAAAGAATCACATTGAATATTCATACCGTATAGAAGAAACATAATACTTAGCTCTAACAAAGAGTTTAGGCTACTATTTGAGAAACGAAAATACAAGGTTTTCTCTGCCAAATTCGTTCTAATCTGCCTCCCTTCAAAACCCTAACGTCAAAGTGTCCAAAGAAAATAAAACTTTTACTATTTTAATTTTCGTCCAAATTTACAGCAGTAAATTGTGAGTTAATTTAGGCCTTCAAAAATTGTGAATTTTGAAAAACTCAAAACTGAAAAGTTGTAGATATTTAAGTCACGGTTCCAACCCATCTGGCCTTGTGTCAATTGGATTTTTTAGGAGAGAGATACACCCAAAATACTGATCAGTGTTCAAATCTGATTTTTCCTTTTTAGATTCTACCTCTTTGATTTCTTTTCTTATTTGAAGCTTCCAAACATGGTAGATGACCCAAGCACTCCAGCTGCACCTCCTTAGACATTTAAGCATGGTCATTTAGCTCTTCTTTAATTCTAGTTTGGCCTCCATTCTCTCACAAACTCCTGTAAACTCATCTTTTTCACATGATTTTCTGAAAGTAGAAAATTACACACAATGAATGACATCTTATTCAAGAAATTATGTAAAGATAAATAATAGGGACTAATGCAAATCATGGCTTAATTATACAAATTAAGTATAGTAATAAGGAGATAACGCCCACATAAATATATAACAAATATACATTTTAAGGCGTTATCAGATAGATCAATAGGTCACTCACAACTAGTTGGGCCATAATTCCAACCTTGGGCTTAAATGGACCGTAGTGGATTGGTGGCAAACCGTTATCATACTCAAAGTCCATTATACGCAATGACACAAATTGTGAGTTGGTGGGATGAATTCCGGAAGAATTTGGCCCGAATGGAGCCTCCACCTTCCCACTCATCACTAACCGAGGTGAAACAGACAAAAAAAACCAAGTGAAGTGTGTGCAAATAAATATTGAATAAGCCTTTATTAAGATTAAGAAATAAGACAAATTGGAATCAAACTCTTTATCCCCAGTGGAGTCGCCACTGTGGGCGTAATAGGGGGAGTACGCTTCGACCGAATGGACCAAGGCGGAGAAGAAAATGGAGTCGCCACCTAGATTAGGTCTAGGAACCATAAATATAGTGCCCTTTGTGGAAGGAATAATCTACTACCAGAGCACGTATCCGGAGTTTAAGTATGGGGATGGGAAGGTGTTAAGCACCCAACCCCACCCGACCCGTGAGTCGGCTCCCACTCATTGTGTCTTACATCTTAATCAAATTAAATGCACATTCAACATTTATCATTCTAGACTCACACACACGCTAGCGTACATCTAAGCAATCAACATGATATTTTTCATCCCAAACCCAAACATACATCTATCATACATAGCATCGTATTACATCTAAGGCGGAAACATAGACATGGCAGCATCAAACAAACATGTGATTGCACTTTAAACATAAAAAATATGGCATCCAAGCAAGCTTATTCATGTTCATCAACCTAAGAGAAAGTCATATTCCAAACAAATGCATGTTCATATGAATGTATGACTTACCTCTCATTGCAACACAACACCTATGCATCAATGCATGATCATGTTATATGCATGTTCATGGTATCAATAAGATTGAAGATAAACCCTAATCTAACATGTAAGGAACAAACAACAAACAAAACATGAAGGCAGAGACATATACATATAGAAAATTAGGACAGGACAGAGACACATTAAACAAATAAAACAGAGAAACAAAAGTCAAAAAGTTCGGATTAGGGTTTCTGGGCATGAGTATGCGTGCGCATACATAGGGCTGCATAAGTTGTATGCGTACGCATGCTTCAAGTATGTGTGCGCATGCGTACGCATACACACCCTAAACCTTAATCCAGAAAACAAGAACACAGTAGCACATAAACTAAATCTAGCAACCTAGAATGCTTAAAACAATAAAACAAAGCAAACCTAAGCTAAACAAACATGTTAAACATATATAAAACGAAAGAAATGAGACAAAAAGAAATTTAATCAAAGAAAAGGACGCAAGAAGAGCTAGAACCTTTACCTCCAAAATAAAGGCTCCTTGGCTTGATTTTGACCGTTCCCCTCAGTCAATCTAATCACAACCAAACTAAAATAAATTAATTAAACCTTGAAACTCAAAGATCAAGACCAGAAACGGTCTCAATCAAAAAAATATTGACTTGAGGATGTTTTGTGAAAAACTCCCTCTTTGATTCACAATTTCTAGTGAATCTTGTGTTTTCGCTTAGGATTTTCTGTGTGTTTTGAAAAGGTACCATGTATGGCATTTTATAGTCAGAAAATAGGGATTTGGAACGGCTCCCAAACGATGTGGGATTCGTTTCAAACCAAGTTTTAAATGCAAAAAACTTGTCTTTCATAGTTTTGGGAACCCTAGCATGTGCACGCATGCCCGTGTATGCGTATGCATGCATGAAGCATGCGCACTCAGAGCTTGAGCATGCGTGCGCACACATGTGTATGTGTACGCATGCCCTAGGGTTTCCATGACCTTTCTTTTCCAAAAATAGCTTATTTAGATTCATAAAAGAGTTATATTTTCCGAAAATACCTTCCTCAAGTCAATTTCAATCTGATCGGGCCCTAAACTAACCTTAGGCTTTAGAATTCCAACATCATTAGGGAATGGGGACCCGAGTTGTAAGGAGTACAAAATGCAGTGTCTACAACATTGGCAATGGGTTACTAAAATAAAGTCTGTATCAAGTAGGATGAATTCATAAAATCTTTGAGTCGTTAAAGTTTCTGTCTTAGGGTGTTCCCAACTAGGGGGAAGAAGTGACCTAGCTAAGGAAAAGGAGTATGTCAAATGCTGATATTCTGGTTCTATAATTAGGATGGAGTTGCAATTTTCTTTTACCACTTCTTGGGCATCAACATCAATACAAACATTCTATCTTGTTTGTTAGGGGAGAATAGAGGCAGTAGGTCTTGCTGTGATGGAAGAAGGTGGGGGAGAGAACAGAGGGGGAAAAGAGAAAGCAACAAGGTTACAGGGTCTTTTAAGAGTAGGTGTTGAGGAGGAGGGAGAGGCGTAAGGCTGTTTGGTTTAAAGTTTGGAAGAGGGGTGAGGAAAGATAGGATGAAAATAGTTAGAGGTATGAATTGGAGATGATCTTTCTCTGGGTCTTGTTGTCGAGGAAAAGGAGGGTGAAGAAAAAGATGGGCAAGGGATAGTTCCTAGGGAGGTTAGAGGTCTGTCAAGTAGCTGTGGAAATGGGAGGCAGAGGAGGAGAAGCATAAGACTGTCTCAATCTATGATTAGAGGAAGGCTTTGAAGAACTCATTTTCCCTGTAAAAATTCACGGGTTAAGAAATCAGGAATTGAATTTGTTACTCCTTTAATATATTCAATATCAAAATCGAAAATGCTTAAAATCACCTACCATCTGGCAAAAATCTATTTTGAAACAAGGTTTTGGACATCTTTTTGAACAACTTCTTTAACACTTTTGCAATCTACTCTTATTAAAAAATTTTGGTTAAAAAGATCATTTTGAAACACATAATATAATAGATAATTTTTTTTTTCTTAATAGTACAGTAATTCTGCTAGGTAGTGGTCCATGATCCTACATGGAATCTAAAATCTGTTCTTTAGTGTCATCTTTTGCTAGTTGTTTTAATATTCCACCATATCCTAATTCAGAAGCATCTATCTCTACTATTTTAGAAAAATTTGGTGTAGGAATAACTATGCAAGGAAGTTATTTGACATATTTCTTTATCTGTTCAACTATCATAGTGTGTTTTTCTGTCCATGGGGGATGATTCTTTTCAGGTCTTTTGTACAAAGGTTTACATATCTTTCTTAATCCTTCATAAAAATCTGCAATATAATTTAAGCTTCTAAGAAATCTCTGTAATTGATTTCTGTCTTTTATTTCATCAGGGAATTTATCTGCAAATTGGATGGCTCTGTCAATAGGGTTTAAGGTTCCCTTATGTTATTATATGGAAAGTAGAACATATTTCTATCTCAATTTGTTGTTTAAATGATTCTATTTTTTGTTGAAGTTGTGGGTCTGTTAGTTGACTAGCAATTCTTTCAAATTTTATTTCTTTCTGTAAAGATAGTAAGTGTTTTTCTTTCTTGTAATTTTTTTTTATCAATTTATTTTATAATAGAAATATTATCAAGCAAATGAATTTCTTTAGGGATAGGAGGTAGGATAAATTTAAAAAGAATTTATTTTCCCAGCACATTAGTTCTTATTCCTTCATCTGTCGTAAGAAAGGGGTAGAGTAAAGCCACAAAGGGATTTCTTAATATGATTTTAGAGGATAGACCATTTACTAAGACAAAAGTAGCCTTAAAACATATTCCATCATTACAAATGTGGGCATTAGGTAACTTATAATTAATTTTTAATTTTTGCCCATTAGCTTGAGTTAATCTTTCTATTGATTTTTCATAGTACTTTGATGGTATTAATCCTTCTTATATACAATTCATGTCTGCCCTTGTGTCTATTAAAGCAATTTCGGTTAAAGAAAATTCTTTATTTATTACCAAAGTTATTTTTGTGTACCATTTCTGAAATATAATTCTGTCAATCAGGTTTAAGAAATTATTTCTGTCTATATTCAAGAAATTACCACAATTGATTTCTTTATCATTTTCTCTAGTACTTATATTTGATGAAGGAAGGTTTTGTCAAAGAGGGGTTACTCTTGTCTATAATATCTTTTAGGTTTATAATTTCTGTTATTGTTTGTTCATTGATTTCTGTGCAATTTTCTGTCTTTAAGTTTCTTATTTCTTGCTTTACTATACTTGCTTCTGTCTATAAATTTTCTATAGTTTTCTGTTTTTTTGGTTTATAATATTTACTACTATGTCCTGATTTTTTACATTTATAACAAATGTCGGTTTCTAATAAAACAACAAGTTCTTTACCTTTTCTTTTAGTTGGTGAAGTAGATTCCTTTTGAGATTCTGTCTTCAAAGAGTTTAACTTCTTATCTATCTCTATTTTTATGTCTGTCTTGGTCTCTTTTTTTTTTTTTTTTTTAATGTTTACTAGTATGTCCTGATTTTTACATTTATAACTAGTTCTTTACCATTTTTAACAGATTCTTTTTTAGATTCTATCTTTATAGAGTCTAACTTTGTAGCTAGCTCTGCAAGTAAATTATCCGTCTTATCTGTTAAATTTCTTTAAAGGTGATCTAAGGTGGGAGGGGATTTCATGAGGAATGAATAAAGGGGCTTTAGAATCATTTTCTTTCTTAAGAGAGGTAGAAGAGGGGGTGATTCTGTGTTCTATTTCTTGTAGTTTTTCACCAATTATTTTTAAATAAACATTATTTTAATTATTTTGTTGAATTATATTATCTAAATTCTTATAGTCATCACTTAAACCAGTCTTTCTAATATGGGTAGCCAAAACTTGCGTTCCTCCTTGGCCAAGAATTATTGGCTCAAAAGGTGGAAAAGTTAGCACACATTTTCTTGATTCTCTACTTTAGTCCATGATGTATTCTCTTCTATGACACTAATCTTTCCAGTGTAATAATCAAGCCAATCAAAGATATTAAGGTGTCTTTTTAGATCTATCACTGTCTTATAATACTCTCTCTTAAATAATCTCTTTCTAATAATTATATTGTTTAAAAAATTGTTTTCTTCTGTCAACATCTTCAAGTTTTAAGTAATCATTTTTTAATAATTCTTTATCTAAAACAAACTCTTGTGATTCTAGGTTATTATCAAAATCTGTCAAATTTATTTTTTCTTCTTCAAATGATATATCATAATATGGCTCAGTTTTTTCTAAATCAACAACTTCTTTACCGTTTTCATAAACCACACCATCTTAGATTATTGTAGTTACTACTTTCTCAAAAAAAAAAAAAAAAAAAAAAATTATTGTAGTTACTAACGTGAAATTTATTATTAAAGTGAAAAGAATAAAATGTACTATTTAAAGTTAGCCAAAAACACATTTACAATGCTACCAATCCCCTATCATGCATTTTCCAAAACCTTCGTCCTTTTTCGTCCACTTTAGATTTCCGTGGAATCCAGCCATTAAAGCATAACACCTTAAAATCAAGAAGCCCTCACATTGTTGTTGGTATCGGATTAGGTCTTGGATGTCGCTGAGAGAAAGAGAGTCTTGGATGTCTTGGGAGAAAGAGTGAGCCTCAAATTTATATAAGTACTACTTACAAGTACTGAATTGGCTAAATTTTTTGTTAAAATGCAACTGCCTTAGAGCATTTACATTAACCTCCTCAAATGTTTAACTAAATTAATCCAAAAAACTCTACTTTTTCTAATTATTTAATATTCTATTTTTTTACTTCATTTAATTATTTATTTTTTCTCTCTCCTCTCTCCTCTCTCCTCTCTCCTTTCTCTCCTCTCACCATCCCAACCACCACAATGTTGTTGCTACAATCTCAACCCTCAAAACTATGCAAAATAATAATAATAATAATTATTATTATTATTATAAATGAAGTTTTGTGGCCTTGCAAAGAATCACGCTCAATGAACCTACGACGATGAATAGAAGGATGATGTGATCTTGATCGTTCTTCTTCTATAGCAAGTCGTATAATTATCTCCAACTCATCATAATCGGACGATGAGGACTCATTTGCAATCACATTGAATACAGTATCCATTCCGGCATATAAACAAGTTCATATAATCAAATATAAGTTTCTCAATTCAGGTAACATAAATTAAATGTTTCAATTATGAATAGCAAACCATGCCAACACAAAGCTCTAGAAAGTTAAATGACTAGACTGCTAGAATTCACTTAACAAGGATCTGGCCTACAAATTTTCTGCCTTGGAGCTGAGAGATAACAAAGTTTAATAGTATTACATATGAGCCATTGACAACATAGTTTAACAGTATTACATATGAGCCTTGGAGCTGAGACAACATAGTTTAACTATGCAAAATCTCAACGTTTAAAGGGAGAAATAAAATATAGGCGAAAATACACTTTTGGTCCTTACATTTTGGGCCGACTTCATTTTGGTCTCTAAATTGATTTTGCTAATAATGTAGTCCCTAAAAAATGAAAATCAATTCTATTTTGGTTCCTGCCATCAACCAACTAACAGAAAAGTCCTACGTGGCAGGCTGTGTGCATAGGTGGCATGTTCGATGCTGACATAGCTAATAAAATAATAATAAAAATACAATGTAAGCATTTTAATAAATAAAAAAACCACCTCAGAAAATTAAAAAACAAATAATGAAATAATTTTTAAAAAAAAACCTTAAATCTAATTTGTTTTTCTTTTTTTTTTGCTTTTCATTATTTTTTCGAAAGAACGTTGTCCTTCTTCCCCAGAACTTCATGCTTCATGTTCTTCACCAAATCAAGACAAACCCAACCGCCAACACTCATAATCAATCTCAGCACAGAAAATTCTAACACGTTCAACATTGAAACCTCTAGTAAATCAAACCTCTAAATCCAAGAAATAAACCCATAGACCCATAAATCACAGAAATCAAACCCATAAATCCAAGAAAAAAACACAGAAGAAGCCCAGAAAAACATACAAATCAACATTCAAAAAAAAAAAAAAAAACACACACACACACAAACAAACCCCAGAACATCAAGGCAAAATCTTCATAATTATTACAATTTATCAACATACCTGAATAAAAAATTTGCCATAACCAAATACTCTTTCACATTCATTCATACAAGGCTCATAAATCCAAGACCCACAACCTATAAACACGAAACCAAACTCACCATCCTTGACCCAAATCCGCCATCAACAACACCACCCTGCCGATCAAACCCATTTCCCAAAGCGGAAAACGCCATCACCATCGCCGATCAAACCCACTACCACCATCACAGGAAAAACCCAGCCCCACAGAAACCCAGAAAAAATTGATCAAACCCACACCACCATCACCGGAAAAACCTAGCCCCACAGAAACCCAGAAAAAACCAATCAAATCCACTTAGAAAACACTAAGGTCAAAAAACAAAAAAGAAAGAATGAGTAAAGGAAGCTCACAAATGAATCTTGTTCTTGAGAGTTCCTTGAGGAGCCTTTTCTAAACCAATTCAAGCGTTATTCATCTTTTTGAAAAGAACCCAAAAGAGAAAAGGTGAGAATCATTGAGATTAGTGATGAATCTAAAAAAGAGAAAAGTGAAAATGGAGGGACCTTGAGAGGGACGAAATTGACAAGGAGTTCTGCATAGGCATTAAAGGGTTTGGAATTGGAGGAGATGTTGCGCCAAAGTTCTCTGAGTGTAGAAGGTGTTTGATAATGACCTGAGCCGAAAGTAGTAGCAAAATCAATTTAGGTTTTTTTTTTTTAATTTTAATTTTAATATTGAAAAGCAAAAATATATATATATATATATTTAAGGTTTTTTTAAAAAGTTTATTTCATTATTTGTTTTTTAATTTTCTGAGGTTTCTTTTTTTATTTATTAAAATGCTGACATGGATGCTGACGTGGTATTTTTGTTATTATTTTATTAGCCACGTTAGCATCTAACATGTCACCTATGCACTCCATCTGCCACGTAAGACTTTTCTGTTAGTAGGTTGATAGCAGGGACCAAAATAGAATTGATTTTCTTTTTTTAGAAACTACATTAGTAGCAAAATCAATTTAGGGACTAAAATGGGAATCAACCCAAAATATAGAGACCAAAAGTGTATTTTTGCCTAAAATATATATATACACACACAAACAAAATCTATTTGCTAAGGATTCTTGCCTTAACTTTGATAGTTGTACAAATTCTATTATACAGGTTCAGGGTTGCATTGTTCATCCTCAAACAAAGGAAAACAATGCCTTTGTTTGTTGAGACACAAAAATTGAAATAAGTCACTAATTTCCTGTTTTGTATAAAACATAATGACTCGTTTATGACAGCAGGAGATCAATGTATGTCTAACTCAAGATCTTCCATTTTTCTTTCCCAGTAAATTGTAGCTAGAACTCATCATTCACCTGGACATATCTCTCAATAGCAACCCTGGAGTAGTATATGCAACAAAAATCAGAATTTAATTTCAATCTGTTTGGTTCATTTAAGTTAGAGGCATTAGAGCTAGTGTTTGCCACTACCACAGAAACCCAAGGCCTAATTCCTTAATGGCTCATCACTGTAAATATAAGCCGACACATTATCCTAATATCTGTTCCCTTATGGTGGCATTGCCACAAAGGCTTTTGCAACCTATGAAACTTACAATGACAGTTGCACATTAGGAACGTCATGCTCATGCTTTGTCTCTTACCTAACAAAATCCTTTCCACTTGAAAATTAAATATTCAGTCAATTGTGAGAGAAACAGTTAGTTATCACATTTACTTGCAAGGTATGGAGGTGAATTGCTCCTGGTCAAGTACATGATAGAAATTATTACAGAAAAATTAAAAGAGGGAGCTGAAAGCTTGAAACTACCCACCAAAGTTTCCTTACAAACCACGCTTCTCTCTCTCCAAAAACCAGTATATATAGGGTTTGGCAGCTCAGAACACATTTCTTTATTTTTAATAAAAATTTCTTTCAATCTCTGAGTTAAGAGACTTTTGTAGGTCCTAACGGCCAAAATGGCCATATACTACTGTTTGGCAAAATATTTAGTAATTTACTATTGTTTGTGAAATATTTAGCAATCTACCACATTTTTGAAACTCGAGTTTGCCATGGAACTTAAGTTCCAGAAACTCGAGTTCTTTGAAAAAATAGCCTTCAAATTTGCTGTGATATTTTTTACGAAACTCAAGTTTCACAAATAAATTTCCAAAGAACTCAGGTCTGTGAAACTCAAGTTTTACGGCAAACTCAAGTTTCACAAACTCAAGTTTTAAAAAAGTGGTAGATTTCTAATTATTTCGAAAACAGTGTAAATCCATACATATTTTACCAAACAGTGGTACTGGCCATTTTGGCCAATTACTAACATTTTGATGATTTTAACTTCAATCCTTACTTCACCCACTCCAAAGTCTCAAAATACAGAACACCCCAAAAGCCCCAAAGAAAAACCAACAAAATCAAATTCCACTGGACCTGTCTCTTTCCAAACAGAATCCCATTCAAACCCAAACTCAAACACCTTAGCTGCATAAACCACAAGGATTGCTAACCAAATCCCAGAAATTCAGTTATCAAAAGAGCCCCAACAACTCTTAGAATTGAAAGACACAAACAAACCAACACTCCCATAGACACAAAACCCACCACACTGAAAATAAAACAAACCCACACAACCAGAAAATAAAATTAACCCACACACCGATAGACACAAAGCCCAGAAAATAAAACAATCCCACACACCCATAGACACAAAGCAGAGAGCAAAAAAATTTGGGGATGAGAGGAAGAAAAGCATCGTACCTGAATCGGTGGGCTTCAATCAATGCCGTGCCTCCCTGCTTGCACCGGTGAGCCTCCTCTTTGCTGAAAATGGCGCGAACTCGAGAGCGCCGAAATTTGCAAAGTGAAGAGAGAGGGAAAGGCAGAAAAATAAATGCTATTTCCATTTTGAAAGTCCAGCGAGGAAGAATGTGTCGCCACTTGCGGCGAGGAGACTACGTATCATTAAAATTGTGAGATAAAATATTGAGACTGATTTTTTTTTTAGCTATATATTTGTTGAAATATTAAAATAACCAGACTGCGAATGCTTTTAAATCTTAAAGTACATTAACCCGTTGTAATAGTAACTACACCAGTAGAACTAAAAATTTAGTTATTTGACACTATAAAAAGTCACTTTATAAAATATGTTGTAGCAGTAGATTTATTTTAGTTTTCAACACAATAAAATAATCTAAACATCACAATAAAATAATATATTTACTACAATAAACAACAATTACAACCACCCGCAACCGCTACCGCTGCCACTACCACTGCCGCCACTGACTTTTCTACCGCCACCGCAATCGCTACCGCTGCCACTACCATCGCCGCCGCCGCCGCCGCCACATGATAGCAAATAATCGTTTAGTGCATTCACAGTAGTGGAATTAAAATTTTAGCTATTTGGCACTACAAAAAGTTACTTTATCTATTTTACCTACTCACTTTACAAAACATGCCGCAATAGTGGATCTATTTTAGCTTTCAACACAATAAAATAATATAAACATCACAATAAAATAATATATCTACTATAATAAAATAATATATCTACTACAATAAACAACAATCACAACCACCCGCAACTGCTACCGCTACCGCTGCCACTACCGCCGCTGCCGCCACCAACTCTTCCACCGCCATCGCCACCGCAATTGCTACCACTACCACTACCGTCGCCACCACCGCCGCCACCACCGACTCTTCCACCGCCGCCGCCACATGATAGCAAATAATCGTTTAGTGTTAACAAGTGATTTTTTTTAACCCTAAATTATACTTATACTTTTTTTTTTTTTACTAAAACAATTTCTCAATCATCATGATAGCAAATAATCATCTAGTGTAACAATAATATTTTGTTTTAACCCCAAATTATATATGATGGTGTTATAAAATAGACCAACTCCCAAACTCGTCCATATGGCTCGTCCTAAGGAAAGATCGAATGGCATAATGCATGTTCGTCCAAAGGATAAGCTCGTTCGTCCGTCTAGCCGGATGGACGAGCATCCTGAACATTTTCCTTAGAGCGGCCTCTATTTTCCTGTCAGACTACAAACCGTTCCCCCAATAAACGGTTATGGAAAACGGACCCTAAATAATGTAACTTCCAAGGAGGTTATAGAAGTTATCTCCGAATCCTCCAAACTCCACAATGGTAGGAGAAGTAACCGCCTCAAACAAACACTATATAAGGACTCTTCTACGGGAAGGTAAGGTATTGAGACATTTTTCCATACAAATTGAAATTCTGAAAATACTAACTTTACCATCGGAGGATTCTTAACCGGTCTTCCCCGGTCTCCTCTGACTTTGTGTTCATCTTTTCAGGATATTCCAAGTAACACAGATCATCAACGCCCGAGAAATTCAGCCTTATTGATTTCCTTGTGTTCATCAGTTGGCGCCGTTTGTGGGAAAGTTTTGTTAGATTTCACCTTCGAGTTCTACAATTCCTTTTTCTGACAAAAAGGTTGCAATGGTTTGGACAAGATCAAGGGCTACTAGTCCAGGCCATCAAGAGAGTAGGGATGCCTCTAGCAATCCCCACCGCGATCGCCAATCTGCACCTGCAATTCAACCATCCTCTGTTCAACATGTGCAATCCATGGCAGTCGCTATGGCAGAGTTAACTCGCCAGAACCAAGAACTGACAAGGGAGATTAATCTTAGGAGGCAGCGGCATGAGGCATATGGAGAAGAACAAGGCCAGAGCTAGGGAGATGGATCAAACGCTGAGCCTGGAAGCCAATCAAGGGGCACCACATCAAGAAGGGTGCCACATTTGGAAAGAGAGATTGACCAGATGAGGAAGGTTATGGATGAGATGAGGGAGAACATGAGAAGAGCAAATCTCGTAGAGGATCTAGTTCACCGAACAGACTCCCCCTTCACGGCTTCCATCAATGGTCACCCCTTACCTCCAAAATTCAAGATGCCTTCCTTGGATTCATATGATGGAACGCGTGACCCGTTTGATCACATTGCCACTTTTAAGACTACGATGCACCTTCAAGGGATCCCAGATGAGATTATGTGCAGAGCCTTCCCTACCACTCTTAAAAGACCGGCACGGGTATGGTTTAGCAAAATACCCTTGAATATAGTGGGTTCGTTTGAAGAATTGAGTAAGTTATTTGTCAATAATTTCATTGGGGGACAGAGACACAAGTGTTTCTCGTCCAGCCTGTTAACCATAGAACAGGGGGAGAATGAAAGTCTGCGGTCATTTATCACTCGTTTCAACAGGGAAGCTCTGACGGTGGATGAAGTGGATGACAAGCTACTTTTGGTGGCCTTTCATAATGGGGTTAATTCTGATTTGTTCATCCAAAAGCTTTATGAGAAGGAGCCCCAGTCCATGGCTGAACTCGTCCATTCAGCCCAGAACTTTATGAATGCGGAAAACGCGATCATAGCCAAGAAGAGGAAGAGAGCTGAGAGAATGGAAATGAACCCCATGCGCCACTCCGAACAGGGCCCTCGTCCAAAAAAGGGACGGACGGAAGATAAAAAAGACCGAGATGGAAAAAAGGCTGGTCCTTCAACACGGAGTCAACAATACACACCACTGAACATGCCGCTCGAGCTTATGCAAATCAAGGATGATCCTTCCTTGAAATGGCCGGAGAAAATGAAGGGAGACCCCAATAAGCGCAATAGAAATAAGTATTGTCGCTTCCATAGAGACCATAGGCATGATACGGACGAGTGTTTTGACCTAAAGCAGCAGATTGAGAATCTCATAAGGCAAGAAAGTTGAGAAATTTTCTTGGACGAGACCACAAGGACGAGAAGTTGAAAGGGAAGGCGGAAGAATCATCGCGACCCCCGCTTGGAGAGATAAGAGTTATTATAGGAGGAAGTTCAGTAGGTCAGTCGTCCAAGTCCAGAAAGACGTATCTGAAAGTAGTGCAGAATGTTCAACTCTCTGGACGAGGATCACAGACGAACCAGCAATCACATTCACAGACGCAGATGCTGAAAGAGTTCACCACCCCCATAACGATACCATCGTTATTACTTTGCTTATTGCCGACTATACAACCAGAAGGGTGTTGGTGGACAATGGAAGTTCAGCAGACATTCTATATTACCCTGACTTTCAGCAAATGAGGCTCAGATGAGACCAACTTCGTCTAGTGAACTCTCCCTTGGTAGGTTTCGGTGGAATGAAGGTGCAGCCTGTAGGCACTGTCACATTACCTGTCGTGGTAGGGGCATACCCACAACAGGTAGCCAGGGACGTGAATTTCTTGGTGGTAGATTGTTCATCCTCATACAATGCTATAATTGGAAGACCAACTTTAAATAGTTGGAAAGCAGTTACATCCACTTATCACTTGTCCGTCAAATTTCCAACGGAGCATGGGATAGGGCAAGTGCAAGGAGATCAGCTGGCAGTAAGAGAATGCTACCTGGCCATGTTGGCCATGGACGAGCAAGTTCAGATGATGAATATTGAGGAAAGGAGAGTTGTAGCAGAGCCCACCGAAGTATTAGAGAACATTTTCTTGGACGAAAATAACCCCGAGTGGTGTACCAGGGTTGGAGCAGATTTGGAAGAAATTACTAAAAAGGATCTCGTCCATTTTTTGAAGAAAAATACTGATGTGTTTTCTTGGAGCCATGAGGATATGCCGGGTATAGACCCTAGTGTCATTACCCACCGTTTGAATGTGTATCCTTCTTCTAAACCCATACGTTAGAAGAAAAGAATATTTGTCCCTGAGAGAGACAATGTTATTAAGGAAGAAGTGCAAAAGTTGGCCACAGTGAAGTTTATTCAAGAGGTTTATTATCCGGATTGGCTAGCCAATGTAGTGATGGTCAAGAAGGCAAATGGTAAGTGGAGAATGTGCGTAGATTTCACTGATCTAACAAAGCTTGCCCCAAGGATAGCTATCCGTTGCCGCGCATTGACCAGCTGGTGGATTCTACTACAAGTCACAAGCTGCTTAGTTTTATAGATGCTTTCTCCGGATACAATCAGATAAAGATGGACGAGGCAAACCAAGAGAAGACATCCTTTATCACCAGTTAAGGCTTGTTTTGTTACAAAGTGATGCCTTTCAGTTTGAAGAATGCAGGGGCAACATATCAGAGGTTGGTTAACCATATGTTTCGTCCACAGATTGGACGGAATGTAGATGATATGCTGGTGAAGAGCCTGGACGAAAGGAAGCACCTAGACGACCTGCAAGAAACCTTTGACACACTTAGGCAGTACAACATGAAGTTGAACCCGAGCAAATGCGCTTTCGGAGTTTCATCAGGAAAGTTTCTCGAATTCATGGTTTCGCATAGAGGAATTGAAGTAAATCCTGATAAAATACAAGCGATACTGGATATGAAGCTTTCGCAAAGCATCAAAGAAGTCCAATATCTTACCGGACGAGTTGCTGCCCTAAACAGGTTTGTCTCTAAAGCTACTGACAAGTGTTTGCCATTTTTTAAGGTTCTTAGAAAAGCATTTGAATGGACGGACGAGTGTCAGAAGGCTTTTCAAGACCTAAAGACATATCTCACCACGGCTCCCTTGCTGAGTCCGTCTATGTTGGGAGAAGAATTGTACTTATACTTGGCAGTAACTCCACATGCTGTAAGTTCAGCGTTGATTAGGGAAGAAGTAAGGGTGCAGAAGCCAGTCTACTACACAAGCAGAGCGCTCAGAGGAGTGGAAGGGCGATATCCGCTGATAGAGAAGTTGGTCTTTGCACTAATAATAGCTTCCAGGAAGTTAAGACATTACTTCCAAGCTCCTGTCATCAATATCATGACGGCTCATCCACTTAAGAAGGCAATGAAAAAGTTGGAAGCCGCAAGACGACTGATCCAATGGGCTGTCGAGCTTAGTGAATTTGACATCAGGTACCAACACAGAAATGCAATCAAAGCTCAAGCCCTGGAAGACTTCATCGCAGAGTTCACTCCGAGTTATGATGACTTAAGCCAGATGGAGAATAGTGAAAAATGGATCATCCATGTGGATGGATCATCTACACAGCATGCAGGAGGAAAATGAGTTGTTTTATTATCCCCGGAGGGAGATAAATTGAAGCACAAGGTTCGCCTGCAGTGTCAGACAACCAATAATGAAGTTGAGTATGAAACCCATCCTAAAGGGCTAGAGTTGGCTAAATTAGTGGAAGCAGAATCGATACTCGTCTTGGGAGACTCTCAGCTAGTCATAGGCCAAGTAAATGGGACATGTGAAGCTAAAGAAGAACGAATGAAGAAGTACCTTAATAAGGTGGTACGCCTTGTAAAGAAATTTAAGGAAGTAGATTTCGTTCAGATCCCAAAAGAAGAAAACATGGAAGCAAATACATTAGCAAAGGAAGCCTCAGCGAGCAAAGTAATGGATGACTTAAATGAAATTCAATACCTGCCCAGCATAGACTTTCCAGAAGTACAACAGATAGAAGTTGAAGAAAATTGGATGACTCCAATAGTATCATACTTGAAGGACGGAAAGCTTCTAGAAGGAAAGGATGAGGCCAGGAAGCTTAGAGTCAAATTAGCCAGATACATCCTCATGGACGAGGTACTATACAAAAGGGGTTTTTCACAACCTTATCTGAGGTGTTTAGCTCCGGACGAGGCCAATTATGTATTAAGGGAGATTCATAAAAGAGCATGTGGCAATCACTCAGGAGCTAGATCACTCATCCACAAGGTTGTCTGTGTAGGTTATTACTGGCCAAATATGCAAGCTGATGCCAAGGCATATGTCAAGGTCTGCGATCAATGCCAACGATTTAGTAACGTCCTCAGACAACCATTAGAATACCTCACCCCTATGATGGCCCCATGGCCTTTTGAACAATGGGGACTAGACATCTTGGGTCCCTTTTCCACTCGGTACAAGGCAGATGAAGTTTTTGGTAGTTGGCATTGATTATTTCACGAAGTGGGTAGAAGCAGAACCCTTGGCAAATATCACTCAACAAAATATTAAGAACTTCGTCTGGAAAAATATCGTATGCAGGTTTGGGGTGCCCAGAGTGTTGGTTTCCGATAATGGACGACAATTTGACAATGCACTCTTCAAAGACTTCTGTGAACACTTCGGGATTCAGAATCATTACTCCTCACCAGTCCACCTGCAAGCCAATGGTCAGGCCGAGGTTTTAAACCGATCCTTGTTGAAAATCATCAAGACTCGGCTAGAGGGGGCAAAGGGAGTATGGCCAGATGAGCTACCAGGTGTTCTATGGGCGTACAGGACGACGACAAGAACCCCATACAGGAGAAACTCCTTTCAAGCTAGCCTACAGAAGCGAGGTAGTCATACCTGCAGAAGTGCACATGGCCAACCATAGGGTAATGGCGTATCAGGACAAGGATAACGAGGAGCAACTCCGCTTGAATCTCGATCTGATAGACGAGGTAAGGATAGACGCGGAACAAAGAACAGCAAGGTACAAAAACCTCATGGCTAGGCAATATGACGCAATGGTGAAGCCAAGGCAATTCAACATAGGGGACCTCGTCCTGAAAAGGGTCTCTTTGGCAACAAAGAACCCAGCTCATGGGAAACTAGGACCCAATTGGGAAGGCCCCTACAGAGTTGTCAATTGTAAAAGACAAGGATCCTACTACTTGGAGACCTTAGGCGGGAGGAAATTGGAGCATCCTTGGAATGTTGAACACCTGAAGAGGTACTACCAGTAAAATGCCAGCCTGGACAAATGTAATTCTGGACGAGCCTGAAGCCCGTTTATCTACTTGTTTATCTACATAAGGAGCTTGTTTATCTACATTTTTAGTATTGCTTTATTGTTATTATGTTGGGATTATAGACGAAGTTATGGATTGGCTTGTATTTATTTTCCTAAAGGCATTAGCTTCTAAAGCGCATGCCTTGTCTATGAACAATATTTATAATATGTACATAATGTTGTGCTTGAATTCTTGGTTTCCACTGTTTTCGTTGAAAATAACCCCTAAGAGGGCTAAGAGCCCAAGACGAGTAAATTCTCTGGACGCAGGGATGTATTGTCTAAATTCTCAAGGATAAAGCAAACTAAGGCGTACTCGTTCAAACCATGGACGAGTCGAAGCCTTAGACTTGGGCAAAGCCATAAACCGTCCAAATAATGGATGAGTTAGAGCACTTGTTACATTGGTTCAACCCATGGATGAGGAAATGCATAAGCAAAGGCATAAGCAAATGTTTAATCTATTGATTGGGACACCAACCGAACAATCCAACCTATGGACGAGTGAAAGGTTGGGCCTTGCCTTTATAAAATGTGAAAATCAGCTAAGTCTAAGGACGAGCAACGCTGATAATTACCATTTCACATGGACGAATCATACTTAATGAAATTCAAGGAATGGAATAAGTATATATTCATGTTAAATAGGGAGAAATTCCTTCTATGGACGAGCCAAAGTTCGAAATCTATCATGAAAACAGAAACTCTCGTCCATATCATAATAGAAAAGAACAACATTCATTCAGTTGTTTAAAGGCGGACGACCAACGTCCAAACACCCTCGTGAAATAAAACTGTTTTAACAACTCGTCCTAAAACCACGAATGAGCTTAATGTACTTGGATTACATTAAAAAGGTCCCAAACAGTGGACCAAATAAAAAAAGACAGGAATACAAAGATTAGAATATTTTCTATGCAGGGGGGACATCCACGTTAGGGTCGTCCTAAGGAGGCTGAGTAGAAGCGTTGTCTTCCACATTGACGTCCTCAGAGCTAGTTTGAAGAAGAGAACTGGTAGCAGCAGCTAGGTTAAGCTTAATGGAGCTAAAGTCCACTTCAGGGAAGCTTTCCTTTGCATCCATTTGAAAATCCTCAAAACCTGCTGCATAATTGGTGTCCAGAAGATCAGTGTATTGCTTGGACACCTTGAATTCAGTCACTGCATCTTCTTTTGCCTTGGAAAGAAGAGTACTCAGCTCGTTATTCTTTTTCTGAAGATGATCAAGACGAGTATCTTTTTCCACTACATCAGTTTTCAACTCCTCAACCAAGTTTAATAGCTCATTTTCCTTCTCCTTAGCCTTGGCAGCTACCTCAGCCCACTTCTTAGATTCATCTTTCACCTCCTGAATCCTTGTCTCCAACAAGACCCTCATCTTGTCCAATCCTGTGGCCTACCTGGATGCTGCAATAAATTTTGACATAGCCTACAAGTGACAATGAAATTTGGTGAGAATATATATAGGTATATCTTTCAGCAAAGACAAGAAAAAAGTATGATTACATACCTTAAAAAGATCATGAACACCAGAATGTTCAAAATCTTTTAGGGACATGTCATAACAAGTGTTTATGTCCTCGTTCGAAACAGCTTTCTGAAAACGTTCCTAAGCCAGGTCTTCATTTTCAATAATATTTGAAGGGATCTGTTGTGAAGGCTAGGACGTGGCTGGCACAGTCGTCTTGGGCGGAGGAGTCTTAGACGGAGTAGTTTCAATTGGAGTGGACGAGTCCACATCATATATTTTGATGGACGGCTGAGACGAAGGAAGATTAGGTTTGATTGTTTGGGACAACCCGTGCTTAGCCTTTTTGCCTCGTCGGCTGGGGAGATTTCCCAAATCAAGGTTTTTAGGCAAAGATTTCCTTTTGTCCCCAGCCGACGGACGAGCTTGAGACTAAGTCTCAGGACGACTCTCTTCACCTACAATTTTCCTAGCCGACGGATGAGCTTGAGACTGAGTCTCAGGACGATTCTCCTCCCCTGTAACTTCTTTCTCTTTGTTTTCTTTAATTGTTGACATCCCTAAAGCAAAAGACAATAACAATGAGTGACGAATTATAAATAGATTAAGAAATATAATAAGACGTTCAAATGACCATTAAATGAGAACTTACTTCTTCGCACTGTGACCTCGTGAGCAATAGTCTCGTCTGATGATTCAGGACCAAGTCCCCACTTGGCAAGACGCCATAGGGTGACCAAAGAATGAAAATCCCTGTCAGCGTAAAGACGAGCCCTGTGGATGCGGTCAC
Source organism: Notholithocarpus densiflorus (assembly GCA_030021035.2). NCBI lineage: Eukaryota > Viridiplantae > Streptophyta > Magnoliopsida > Fagales > Fagaceae > Notholithocarpus > Notholithocarpus densiflorus. The sequence goes on along the minus strand of JARYZH020000024.1, from coordinate 3,948,943 downwards.
GGTGAAATTTACTTAAGGATGGTCGTTTAACACCTATAAAGCAAATGATAAACAAGGGTTAAAAAAAAAAAAAAAAAAGGATGAAAATGGGGAGGGACGTACCTTCAGGACGAAGGTTCCCTAAGTCCCTAGAGTAAGGGGCAAAAGGGTCCTTGCCCACGTCCACAGGGTTCCTTGCCTAAAAACCGGAGACAAAGATAAACTCTTTCTTCTAATTCCTGTCGGACGAGGCCAAGGACTTGATTAATCTACAATCTTTACCCCTAGCTGTGAATTGGTAAAAGCCAAGGGATTGATTTATTTCTGAGGGTTTGTAACAAAAAAGGAACTCGTCCACAGTAAGAGGACGGTCTCTTCCAAATACCTCCCTCCACAAAATTTGCATAGAGATAACTAATCTCCACGCATTAGGGTTGAATTGACACATACCTAAACCTAACCTAACTAGTAACTCTCTAGCAAATGCGTTCAAAGGCAACCTAAAACCCCTCAAGAAATAAGCCTCATAAACACCTACTCCAAAACGAGGATTGCAGCACCATTCTCCACGGACAGGCAACCTAAGATTAAGCTCGTCCGGGATCTGGTACCATGTCCTAAGATTGTTAAGCCTTTGTTCATTCGTTTTAGAATGAATACCTACAGCACAACTATAGATGGTCTCCTCTTCGTCCAAAGGATCAGACAGAGAGACATTGGACGGGGAGCCAGCTTGGGAACCAGATGCTTTCCTAAGTTGTTCTTGGATAACTTCTAAAGGAAGCCCAGGGACACCAGAGGTATATCCCTCGTCAGTAAAACTCCCCTCACTACTGTGGTTACTATCACTAGAACCACTATCACTGGTCGTATCATAATACTCGTCTATAGCTTTCTCTATACTATTGCTAGATGAAGAAATAACAGTTTCTGACATCTTTTGGAAACCTAAAACCTAAAGACGAGGAAGAAGAGAATACCTGGCTCTAGACGAGAGAGGACTATGGACGTGGAGAGACTTCCAGACGAGGATCTAGACGAAGGAAAATTTCAGAAAATGTAGAGGGTAGAGGAGGTATTCTGCTATTTATAGGCAGCTGACCTAAGCACTTGAAACAACACAACCAATCAGGAAGTGACACGTGGCTTACTCCTCGAGAAAATAAATCGACGAGACCGGTCACCAATAAAATTATGACACGTGGCACATCTAACTGTAGACATTAAATACATATGTCAAGGGAAATGATGCCGAGCTACACATTCCCTTAGACGATCCATGTGGACGAGGGGGCAACTGATGGTGTTATAAAATAGACCAAATCCCAAACTCATCCATATGGCTCGTCCTAAGGAAAGATCGAATGGCATAATGCATGTTCGTCCAAAGGATAAGCTCGTCTGTCCATCTAGCCGGATGGACGAGCGTCCTGATCATTTTCCTTAGAGCGGCCTCTGTTTTCCTGTCATACTACAAATTGTTCCCCCAATAAACGGTTATGGAAAACGGACCCTAAATAATGTAACTTCCATGGAGGTTATAGAAGTCATCCCTGAATCCTCCGAACTCCACAATGGTAGGAGAAGTAACCGCCTCAAACAAACACTATATAAGGACTCTTCTACGGGAAGGTAAGGTATTGAGACATTTTTCCATACAAATTGGAATTCCGAAAATACTAACTTTACCATCGGAGGATTCTTGACCGGTCTTCCCCGGTCTCCTCTGACTCTGTGTTCATCTTTTCAGGATATTCCAAGTAACACAGATCATCAACGCTCGAGACATTCAGCCTTACTGATTTCCTTGTGTTCATCAATATATATACAAATTTATCTTTTGACTAAAAAAATTTCTCAATCATCATGATAGCCTATTATCGTCTAGTATAATAACATTATTTTTTTTAAAAACCAAATTGTATATATACAAATTATTGGTTGATTTTTCTTCTCTCTCTCTCATTATTTCATTTCAGTCTCTCTCTCTTCCTTCTCTCTTTTGTTCTGCTCTCTCTCCCCTTCAAACCCAAAACCCATGGTGGAACACCATCACCAAGCCACCATGGCCGGACCAGTATCACAGGCCACTGCAACCCACCACCATCACAAGCCATTGCAACCCACCACCATCACAGGCCACGCAACCCACTGCAACCCACTTAACCAAGCCAAACCTCCTTCTCTTCGTGGGTGGATCTGTCGTTGGTCTCTCAAGTTCTACTCTCTCCCCTAGCTCGTGGGTCTCTCAAGTTCGCTTAGTCCGATTATGGTTCATGGATTGTGACTCTCTTAGTGATGGATTTTGGCCATGGGTTTTGGTGATGTTTTGGTCGTGGGTTTTGCCGATGTTTGCTCTTTTTTTTCCTTTTCTTTTTTCCTGCTAGTGGTGGGTTTGATGAGTGTGGGTGTGGATGGGTTTGTGACTAATGTGGTGGTGGTGGTGGGGGTTGCCGTGGTGGTGGAGGTGGTGATTGATATTGGTGGTGGTGGGTTTGATGTGGGTATGGTTGGATTTGTGACTGATGTGGTGGTGGTGGTGGGGGTTGCTGTGGTCGGAGCTGGGTTTGTGGCGGCGTGGGTCAGGGGGGCGGCGGCGTGAGAGGTCTGAAAGTTGAGAGAGAGAGTTGAGAGATTGTGAGAGTTTTGAGAAGAAAAGAAAAAGAAAAAAAAAAAAAAGGAAAAAATAATATTTTAATCCGGTTGGAGAATAAGTTTTTTTTTTTTTTTTTTAGGACTTAGCTACAGTGCACAACCATACATAGCTGTGCACTATAGCAATGAAGGTAAAATTTTTACCTTTAGCTCCACTGCTATAGCATGGGTTTTTGTGTTTTGGTGAAGCTAAAATAGCTATATAGCTATTTAGCTTCACTGTTGTGAGTGCTCTAACCTATTTAATCCTGAGCTCACAAACCAAAGTTTCTAAAATAACATCATTGTAAAGTTAAAGTCATTTTTTTAAACCTGTATTATCTTTTACCATCTTAAAAAATGAGTGTGAGTTTAAGAGGTTTAAAGCCTATGCTGTGTATTTAAAAGTTAGGCCCTTTTGAATATACACCACTGTAAGTTTCTTTAAAAAAAAAATCATTCTCCCCTCTCCCCATATGTGTGTTAAAAATACTTAGTATTCTAAAAAAAAAAAAATCTTAAAAAAGGAAAAATTTAGGTAGAATACCTTATGTGTTATGTCTTAGATTATTCAAATAAGTTTTAGTCATATGGCTAATTAGTCGCTAACTCGTGCAACGCATGAGATATTTAACAAATGTCAAATAATTTTAGGCATTTATTACCTCTAGCTTTTTTTTGTATTACTCCATCTGTATTTTGCATAGAAGTCTCAACCATGTTGCCACAATCCATAAAAAAATAAAAATAAAAAAATAAAATTATTAATCACATAAAATTTTCAGTTAAGTTCATATATTTCCTTGCAGAAAAATGCATAGCATATCTAACTTTATAGGATCTATACATTGCTATATGTTCTAAACCTTACCTCTATATATTTTTCTAGCCTTATCCACCAAAAACCACACTCCAAATAACCCTAATTCCTTCCATACACTTACAAACTACAGAAACAATTCAAAAGTATGAAACAACAAATAACAAATCAACTATATATACCTAGGTTTTCTATTTCCTACTTGGATAACAAAATACCCAATACCCAAAATAATACACTACGAAATGCTCACCAAAAAAAAAAAAAAAAAAGTCCAAAAACTCTCCAGTCTCCTCCCCTCCATTGACTTCTCTCATGTTGCTACTCATTAAGCTATGCTTTCCACACACCCAAAACCTTTTTAAACTCCTCAACCTTTATTTATAATAAGTGATTGTCTCTCTTAGTAATCATCTGTCAATTGCATATGAGGACCGAATTTCTCAACTAACCCATGCTTGATAAACCAATTAAAATCTCAACTTGATAATAAAAATAATCAAAGCTGACATTGAAGACCCTCTCAAATTTGAATAAGAGGCTAAGTATTACCTATGATGCTAAATACTTTGTACCACAAATTTCACGGGAGCTAAACAAAGACTAAAACTAAAGAAAAGCACCAAAAAAAAAAAGAAAAAAAGAAAAGATATTAAGAAAATTACCTGTATATATATATTTCAATGCACGTAGCATCTGATAAAGAAAAAACTGATGATGTTCATGGGTCAAGGCATCATTAGCTTTAATCACTTGGTGAAGATCAGACACCATTAGCTCAAACACAACGTAAATGCATGTCTTTGAACTCCCTCTTTGATGGTGGCAACATGATGCGCTTAATTTCAGCAATATCAGGATGCCGTAAAAGCCTGAGCAACTTGACTTCACACAAGATCTGTATGGACTTAGATATTGTTACAGAATTCTCAAAAAGAGAGAAATACAGAACTGCTTGTTTTAAATGTAAAAGAAGGGTTTAATATAGATATAGATAATGATTTTATATTATATATTTGTTGAAATTTCTGTAATAGAATTTTAGTTGAAGTAGAATTTTCAAGCTCGTGAAACATATATCTAATAGAGTTTTACTTAAACTAAACTATTGTAACACTGATAAGACAATTACACGTTGAAGAGAAATAATAAATATATAAGATATAAAACCTAAAATAAAAAGAATCTAAAATAAAAAGAAAAAGGAAATAGTGATAACGTGGAAAATTGTGGGAAATTCAGATGCTTCGGTTTTTATATGTAGACTAGTCGCTAACCCATGTTATGCACGAGAATCTACCTATTTGTGATGTAGACTAAAATAATTTTATAAAGAAACTACACCATTGCATGATTTGCTCTTGTATGACTTCAATTTGTGTTACAATTTGATGAAGAAGTCATTACTTGAACGTGCAATGGCTTACAAAAAAATTGTCAGAAAGTTTCAGATACTGCAAAAAAATAACTCAAAAATTTAGATATTAAAACTTCTGAAAGACCAAAAAATATTAAAGAATCAGATGATTCACTGCTTAAAAATTATTGAAACAAAACAAAATATACATGACTAAACAATAGAGAAATTAAGAGAAAGATGGGTTACATTTGAAAAGAATAATTTCAATTATTGCAAGTTTTTTTATCTTGTAAAAAACGGCTAAAGAGAGTTTGGTGGTTCATGTACGAAAATTACTTTTTAAAAAATACATGAAAAATCATAAAATAAAATTTTCTTTTAACAAAGTAGAGGAGAAGAAAATAACATAAAAAGAGCTCATACCTCTACTCGACTTTAAAAAAAAAAATACTGGGGTTTGCTTTGCTTTTATAGTGTTCATGATTAACTTCGCAAATTTGGAGATAAATTATCAATGTTTGAGTTTGAGTTTAAGTTGGATTTGTTAGAGAGATAGAGTTTCACTCCTTGTTAAGTTTGGATTAAACAAAAATAATTTTGTTTAAAAAAAATGATAGTGATGAGTTTGAGTTTAAGTTGGACTTGTTAGAGAGGTAGAGTTTTACTCTTTGTTAAGTTTGGACTAAACAAAAATAATTTTATTTAAATAAAATGAAATTTTTATTTAAATATTGTGCTGACGTGAAAATTGTGAGAGTTTCAAAAGTTTCAGTTTTATACATATATATATATATATATAAATTAACCATGTTAACAAAAAAGATTGGATGAGAAAAACACTATTATGGGCACCCACCCTTTTGTGTTAAATTATAATTAAATAATCCTAACTAAGAGTCTTGTAACTTAACTATTTTGCATTTTTTTTAAACAAGATAAAAATTCTACTCTAACTTAATCTAAGTGTATATGTGTATGAAATTTCCTCTTGGAGACTTGAACCTTAGTCCTTACCCCCCACATCCCACACTTCATAAGCACTTATACTTGTGGAGTGACCATCGAACTATTTGGCATTTGACTCTCCACAAATATTTTTAAAAAAAATATTTTCTAGTCGGCATTTATTAGTATTTCCAATAGAGACATTTAGAGTTAAAATCCCCATCACCCCAATTATTGACTTATATAATTAAAAAAAAAAAATCAAATAATCTTGAATTCTTGAATTTATTTTTTATTTTTTTAATGGCAACATGTAATCCAATTTTCAGGAATATAACATCACTTTACTCTTGAATTCTTGATATAGTGTTAGTTCCAAAGCTCCTGCATTGGATTAGATGGAGGTTTAGCAAACTCATCTTAAATCAAATTTTAGGGGATTAAATGTAATATTTGAAAGCTTGGAAATTAAATTGAGAGAAACAATCCATAAGATGCTAATTTGTACCTAACTCTTTCAAAATTAAGGTATGACGTATGGACTGCACGAGCTTATTCGCTCCACCGGTCGACATTTGCTGCTGTTATAAAACGCCAAAATGACAATTGACAGTCAAAAGTAAATACTGTATATAATAACGAAATAATTATGCATCCATTAGAATATGTTTCTGAACAAGGAATTGCACTAGCTTGTTAGGTACTAATTGTATTTAAGGGCTACTTTACTTGGATTTTGATGAATCAAGAAATTCCCTTCGACCAGAGAATTCTTTGGACGACCCAAGCAAGTTTGACAATCAAAGCAGGTGTCATTGGACGAAGAAAGTGACATAAATACGCATTTAATGCATGAGCTGTTACCAACGGACGCATGCATATACATGACCATTGGCAAAGTAATCAATCACCTCATAAAGCCATCAGAGGCATTACAAGAGCCATTAAAACCACCATTAAAGGCTTCCAACGGCTAGAGAAGTCAGAAATCTATATAAACCACCTCAAAATCTAAGCAAAGGTACGTTGAGATACATTCATGTAGACAGATACACACACTCACCTCTATACACACTAAAATACACTCTTAGTTATTATTATCTCTCTCAGTCAACATCTGACTTTACCATCGGAGGCTTATTGGTAAGCACCACACCAATGACCAGAAGGAGAGAAACACCATTGCTATTCTTTTGTAGATCTCAGACTCTTCACGTCGGATTTCATCTGGACAAACATATCGACTGACGAATTTGGCTTCATTAATTTGGTGTCGTCTATAGGGAACGTATTTCAAACTCTAGTTTGAAATTGTAGCTCTACTATTCAATTCTCTACATCCAAATGGAATTTAATGTGCAACAGGATCCAGCGGCAATGACCCTGCATATCCAAATGCTCACAGCTAATGTAGAAGAACTGACTATGCAGAATCAAGAAATGAGGCAACAATTACAATGAGGAGAAGATCGCCCCTCACCAAAGAGGATCGAGCATAACGTGAATGAAGACAATGTTGGGATTAGTGCCTTTAAATCCTATTGTATGATGCTATGTATGATATTATGTATGACATTATGTATGACTTAATATTGTGTTTAATAAAGTTGTTTTATTATTATCTAAAATAATGGTAACATGAATATTTGGACATTATCATATAGTCCATAAGATGCATAGTATGTGATTTATGTGAAAAGTCACAAAAGATATAAATCACAAGTTTTTTGTAAACTCAGAATTGTAGTTCATAGTTGGTGATGAAATTGGGCATTTCATCTGCGAAGACTATAACATATCAACTAAGATGATTTGTCTTGATCATAGAAGTGGAGACTTCTAATTGATATGTTGATATGTTTTAAGAGTTAAGACATATTGAACTGGACCGTTGTGAGATTTATTATTCTCTTAACGACTGTCAATTGAATAATAAATTTCACGACTTCTATTTACATGAACTCTTAATCCTGAGAGAATAATGGACTTGATCATGAAGTGTAGGTTACTTTGATATATCAGGAGTGAGATCCAAAGAAATGGTCAAAACCTCAGTATGTTGGGCAGCCACATTTAGTGTTAATGGAACATATATTCTTAAGATGGAATTCATAGTCTCTTAATGGAGATATAAAATATTCCCTTGAGATAAGTTTAATGGGTACGGTTATTCAGAGTGTTAGGCCTAACCACTTTAGTAAGAAATTACTAAAGTATATATTTATGGAATTGGATTTCATAAATATATGATGAATAACATAAAGGGTTAAATCGGGTACTCAAGAATTAAGATGTAGTAATCTACAAAGTAGTAGTCTACATTAATGACTTTGTATTACTACGAATATTTTATGAAGGGGTTGCATGTACGATAAAGTCTTGGGATATAGTTTATTAATAAGGCCTAGAGTGCAATTATATTTATATAGTGGTATTAAATATAATTAATGGTAACTTTTGACTTGTTAAGAGTTGACAGAAAAGCCCAAGGCCCATTGGAGCTAATGTCTTATTTGTTCCTTTTTGGTCCCACTCCAAGCCACACACTAAAGCCCAATTGGAAAGGCCCAAAAGGCAAGCCCAATTAGATAATCAATTATAAGAGGAGAAACATACAGAATTTGGTGTGACACTACAAGTGAATAAAACGGTTTTGTATGTGAGTGTTGGACATTCTCTAATTCTCCCTTGAACAACATTCATAGAAACTGATTGAGAGACCACACTTTTTGGACATTAGTGGAATTAGAGTGAAGATTAAAAGTGTTCTCAAGAACTTCTGATCTTTGATTTTGAAATTTACCACACCAAGGTACACTCTCTTGTTCTTATATTCTGAAACTTACATAGCACATGTTATCAATTGCGAATGAAGTAGATCCGTTAATTTTCCGCTACGTATGTTTTGTATGCAATACAAACATGTATTTTTCCATCAAATGGTATCAGAGCGGTCTTCAATTTCGAATCTGTATAACGTGTTTTGTGAGTTTTAGAATTAGAGATAATAGTTTCATGATGTTAGAAGATTATATATATTTAATTTTCTGCATGGTTGATGAAACTATGATTTGATAAAAACTGATATTGATGTTATGATGTTGTTTAAATTTGAATTTAAGTATGTTAAATTAAACTTTAAGGCTATAGCATCATTGTAATTCAGTTTTGATATCAATCTCTGTCTATCATGTTCATATGATGGTTGTTTGTTCATGAAAAACATTAAAAACTGCTTTTGAAAATTTCTGGAAATTCGAATTTCACGAAGCTCGATCGATCGAGCAGCGATCGAGTATCGATCAAGCAGCCAGAACTTTTCTTCATCGATCGAGATACACGTTTGATTGATCGAGACTAGAAATTCAGAATCTCGATCAATTGAGAAGCGATCCAGCATCGATCGAGAACCGGAATTCATAATTTTTCTAAGTGTTTTTTATGTATAAGATGCAAGGCTATGTGTAATTAGATTATGCATGTTTTATAAATTAAAAAACCTTTATTTTAAAACATCTAGTGGGAGAGAGATACAAGGGTTGCATCTCACAGTCTCCATTGTCGGTTTATAGTAGTGTGATTAAGCACCTCGCCTTGGCGTATATGCCTTGCTCCCTTCGGAGGGTGTTTAATTCATGGTACTACAGGTTAAACTTCCTAATGATGGATGAAGTGTGTTTTTACATTGAGAACGACCACACTTCCGTGGAGTTACTTGGTGACTTACATTGATTTTAGGCAATGGTGTACACTAGACTAAGTATAATGTTAACCTCCCTTCGGAGCTATGTCATTATTACTTAGAGGTTGAAGGAAAAACGGCAAATTATTTTTGTTTGGTAAGAGTTACCATGATAGCATTAATAATGAGAATAATTCTTGCTTGATCATAGTGATTGGTATGACCTTGCTTCCGAGGAATATTAATTGCGGGATTGGGTTGTCGTTACATATATTATATTATGGTTTTATTAAAGTTCCATACTATATGTTTATATGATAAATCGATAATGTCTAGTTTACTTATTATATTCATGTTTATTATTTTCAGATTTGAACAAGCAACCAGATCGTCCAAAGAGTGCTATTGGAGAAATAAGGATGATAAACGGAGGCCCAACAGTAGGAGGATCTTTCAAGTCTTTAAAGAAATCACAGCAGAGACAAGTCAACAATTTTCATGCAGCACCAACATTGAAACACAGAAAAACTGAAAATAGGAATATGGTGTTCTCTAAGAAAGATGCCAGGGGAGTAAAGTAACCTCATAACGACCCACTAATGATCATACTTGTGATAGAAGGATTCAACACCAGACTTCTCCTGGTTGACAATGGAAGCTCTACTAACATCATCTATCTTTCAGCTTTTTAGTAGCTAAGAGTAGATCCAAAGAATTTTCGTCCATTCAAGTATCCCTTTGTCAGTTTCAGCGGAGACAGAGTGTACACAAGAGGAATAGTCACCTTAACAGTCACAGCTGGTTCACACCCTATTCAAGTAACCAAACAACTCAATTTCCTTGTAATTGACTACCCATCGTCCTACAATGTAATCATAGGACGACCTACACTCATTGGAAAGAGGCAACGTCGACATACTGCTTGAAGATAAAGTTTCCAATGGGCATGGCATAGGGGAAATAAAAGGTGATCAAGTTTTAGCTCGTGAATGCTATCAGGTGGTACTAGCTTCGAAGGAGAACCACATGTGGATGATCGAGGAGTAAAATTCAGATGCAGTGGAAACACTGGAAATCGTTGAACTAGTTGAAGGAGATTCGATGAAGTTCACCAAGGTAAGAATGACTCTTGATCCCTTGACGAAGAAGGAGACAATCACTTTCTTGAAGAACAACCTACACGTTTATGCCTAGAGACATGAAGACATGCCCAGAATTTCTCGAGATATCAATCAACACCACCTAAGTGTAAACCCAAGGAGAAAGCTAGTCCAGCTAAGGATGAGAGATTTCGCTCTTGAATGAAGCAAAATAATAATGGACGAAGTGGCTAAGCACACATTATCAGAAGACAAGGCAAGTCAGCTAGATTTGAAGATAGAGATATGGAAATTCTACACCTCAGCAATACAAACTAGTGCCAACTAGACAACCCCAATCCTGTTATACATTAAAAACGAGCAATTACCATCAGATCCAGACGAGGAGAAAAAGATCAAGAAGCAAACAATCAGGTTCACGGTCTTAAAAGACGTACTCCACAAGACAGGTTTCTCACTGCCTTACCTAAGGTGCGTAGAGTAGGACGAAGCTAGGTACATCCTTGATGAAGTCTGCAAAGATATCTGCGAAGATCATTCAAGAGGAGCCAAGTCTTTGATAGGAAATATCGTCAAAGCCATATACTTCTGGCCTACAATATAGAAAGAAACTAAGGATTTCATCAGAAGTTATGACAGATACCAGAGGCATGGAAACATCTAGAGAGTACCTGGAGAGAATATGACGATCATAACGTCATCATGGTCATTTGTGCAATGGGGAATCTACATAGCAGGCCCCCCACCTCGAGGTAAGAAATAGGTAAAATTCATACTCGTGGTCACTGATTATTTCTCCAAATGCACGAAAGTAGAAGCTTTGTAAAAAATCACTGAAGCCAAAGAGCAGGATTCTATGTGGAAGAGCATTGTATGCAGGTTCGGAATACCCAGGACGACCATTTTAGATAATAGTTGCCAATTTGGTAGTTAGGGATTTAGGTCGTTTTGCTCGAACCTTGGTATCGAAAACCAGTTCTCTTCACCAGGCCATCCTCAAGCCAATAGACAGATGAAAGTGACTAATCAAACACTGTTGAAGATCATCAAAGTTCGACTAGAGGGGGGAAAGGGTGCATGGCCAGACGAACTACCAAGCATCCTATAGGCCTACCAGACTACGGCTAGAACCCCAAAAGGAGAAACACTGTTCAATCTCACCTACGGCACTGAAGTAGTAATCCCTGTTGAAGTAGGGGTCACCAGCATAAGAAGGGACTTTTTCGATGAAGAAGGTATTGATGATCAACTAAAGATGAACTTGGATTGCCTAGACGAAGTGAGAACTTAAGTTTCCTAAAGAATAGCAAAATACCAACAGAAGATGACCGATTACTACAACTAGAGAGTGAAGCTCAGAAGATTTAACATAGGAGACCTCGTCCTACAGAAAGTCACACCGGCGACTAAGGATCCAACCCAAGGAAAATTAGGGCCAACTTGGGAAGGCCCCTACAAGATCATCCACTACTCAAGACAAGGAAGCTACCATCTAGAATCCATGGACGGGAAGAAATTACCTCGTCAATGGAACATTGAACACCTCAAGAGGTATCATCAGTAGACATCAAGTTTTGTGATTGTTGATATTTTTTGCTTATGTTTTAAAACAATTCAATAAAAGAAGTATTCATTCACAACCTTTATGAGTAAGCTGAATCAACCAACCAGTGATAAAAATCCTTACCCAAAAAGGATATAAATCACATGACGAGGCCAGTGGTAAAAATCCTTACCCAAAAAGGATATAAATCACATGACAAGGCCAGTGGTAAGAATCCTTACCTAAAAAGGATACAATTCACATGACGACCCAAAGAGGATATAAATCACATGACAAGGCTAGTGATAAAAATCCTTACCCAAAAAGGATATAAATCACGTAAACGAACTAGAATGATACAAATTCTCTTAAGAAGAATACAAATCATATGGCGAATTTAAGTGATACAAGTTCTCTTAAGGAGAATATAAATCATCAGATGGTATGAATTCTTCTAAGGAAAAATTCATATCAGAGGACAACCCTAAGTGATATAAGTCCCCTCAAGGAAAATACAAATCACATGACCATCCAAAAAATCCTCTTAAGGAAAATTCAGGTCATTTGACAATCCAAAACTGATGCAAATTACAGCATGCAGAATCTCATTGAGCGTTCACACATCACAAAATAACAAAAATCAAACATACATAAAGCATGAGGCAAAAAGTACGCAAGTAAGCAGAGAATGAAGAAGAAATAAACCTCAGCATAAGAGCAAATATTGTTTGAAAAGAAGCCCAAAAACGAACAGGGCACTGTTCAAAATAAAGCCCAAAAACAGATAGGGCACCAAATAGAAAAATACATGTGACATCAAGCAGATGGGCATTGTCTTTAACCACGGCTTCAGCTCCATCATCTCTAGGAAGGTTGTCAACTCTGGGGATGTTATTGATGGTTAAATATATGCTTGCATCGCATACAAAACATACATAGCGGAAAATTAACGGATCTACTTCATTCGCAATTGATAACATGCACTATGTAAATTTCAGAATATAAGAACAAGAGAGTGTACCTTGGTGTGGTGAATTTCAAAGACAAAGATTAGAAGTCCTTGGAACACTTTTATTCTTCACTCCAATTCCACTAACACCCAAGAAGTGTGGTCTCTCAATCAGTTATATGTGTATGTTCAAGAGAGAATGAGAGAGTGTCCAACACTCACATACAAACCATTTCATGTTCTTGTTACAAAATTCTGTATGTTTCTCTCCTTATAACTGATTATCTAATTAGGCTAGCCTTTTGGGCATTTCCAATTGGGCTCTAGTATGTGGCTTGGAGTGGGAGCAAAAGGGAACAAATAAGATACTAACTCCAATGGGCCTTGGGCTTTTCTGTCAACTCTTGACAAGTCCAAAGTTACCATTAATTATATTTAATACCACTATATAAATATAATTGCACTCTAGGCCTTATTAATAAATTATATCTCAAGACTTTATTGTACATTCAACCCCTTCATTAAATATTCATAGTAATACAAAATCATGAATGTAGACTGTCACTTTGTAAATTACTACATCTTAATCCTTGAGTGCCCGGTTTAATCCTTTAAGTTATTCATCATATATTTATGAAATCCAATTTCATAAATATATACTTTAGTAACTATTTACTAAAGTAGTTAGGCCTAACATTCTGAATAACAAACCCATTAAACTTATCTCAGGGGGATATTTTGTATCTCCATTAAGAGACTATGAATTCCATCTTGAGAATATATGTTCCATCAACACTAAATGTGGCTGCCCAACATACTAAGGTTTTGACCGTTACTTAGATCTCACTCTTGATATATCAAAGCAACCTACACTCCATGATTAGGTTCATTATTCTCTCAGGATTAAGAGTTCATGTAAATAGAAGTCGTGAGATTTATTATTCATTTGACAGTCGTTAGGAGAATAATAAATCTCACAGCGGTCCAGTTCAATATGTCTTAACTCTTAAAACATATCAACATATCAACTAGAAGTCTCCACTTCCATGATCAAGACAAATCATCTTAGTTGATATGTTATAGTCTTTGCAGATGAAATGCCCAATTTCATCACCCCTTGGTGAATGTCATACAATAGGATTTAAGGGCACTAATCCTAAAGATCCTACTGCTAACCTCGCTATTAACCCTGTTGTTGACCTTGTCATTGATCCTGCCATTTAAACTGTTATTTTTACTTTGCTTTTATTTTGGTTTTCCCTTGTTTTTAGGCTGGTCCTCGTCCATATTTTGACAAGTTTTCTTAAGAAAATTTATTTTTTACTTCTCTTTTGTGAACAATTTAAAGCATTGGATCTTTTGCATGCCTCTTGTCTAGCTAGGAAGTACTTTTGACTTGCTGACATTGTTGTTTATTGCATGCTTTTTAATGACTTCCTTCGTGGAAGTAATTATGCTTGTCAGTTTTTGTACTTCGTCAAAGTAGTTATGCTCATGAATTTAATCTTATGACTCAACCTTGCTCTGAGGGTTAGATCGTCAATATAATCTTATGAGTTCGACCACATGATGTTTTCTTGCTTTGAGAATTGTCATCGTCAATATGATTTTACTCATTTATTTTAACCTTGTGGATATGATCTCATGACTTTACTCTTGTGATGAGAATTTGATCGTCAATGTGAGTTAATCCGTTGGTTTTTAACCTTATGAATTTAATCACACGACTTACTCTTGCTTAAAGAATTTGATCATTATTGTGACTATACTTGATGGTTTTTAACCTTGTGAATTTAATCATATGATTTACTCTTGCTTAGAGAATTTGACCATCATTATGACTATACTCGTTAGTTTTTAACCTTGTGAATTTAATTATATGACTTACTCTTGCTTTTAGAATTTGATTGTCATAATGATTGTACTCGTCGATTTTTAACCTTGTGTATTTAATCATATGACTTACTCTTACTTTAAGAATTTGATCATCATAACGATTTTACTCATTTAAATTTAACCTTATGTGATGACTTTTGTCCTTTGTTAAGGATTTTTATCATCTACATGGTTTTACTCATTAACGAATCTCTTGTTTGGAAACTAGACCTTGGTGAAGTCGACATAATGTTTTTTTCAAGAAAATATGTTTATTCATTTGAGGGAGCTTGTCCCTTTATTCTTTTCTGCTTACAAAATAGTTCGACATAGGAAAATTGAAAATATTACTTAACTAACAATAAGACCTTTTGAGGTGTTCTACATTCCATGGATGAGGTAATTGTTTACCATTGAGTGATTTAAGGTAATAAGTCCCCCTTTTGGAAAACTTGACAATCTTATATAGGCCTTCCCAGGTTGGGTTTAGTTTTCCTTGTGTTGGGTCTTTCATGGCTTCTGTCACTCTGCGCAATACAAAATCTCTAGGATTGAACCTTTTGAGCTTGACCCTTTGGTCATGATACTTCATCATCTTCTACTTATACTTCATCATTCTCCGTAGGGCATCCTTTCTAACCTCGTCTAGATAGTCAAGGTATAGCCTATGACTCTCGTCGTTGGTCTTCTCATCTAAAGGTTCTGTTCTGAGGCTGGACAAACTAACTTCCACTGGGATAACTGCTTTTGTGCCAAAAGCTAGTTTGAATGGCATTTCTCCTATAGGAGTTCTTGTTGTTATTCGGTATGCCCACAGCACACCTGAGAGTTCTTCTAGCCATGCCCCCTTAAGTCAGACTTTGATGTCTAATTTGTTACCTCTATCTGTCCATTGGCCTGGGGATGTCTAGGGGAAGTGGTTCTTGATTCCCAGCTCGCGGTAGAAATCTTTGAATTTTGATTATTGAATTGCCATCTATTATTTGAGATGATGATCCTCGGGATTCTAAACCTACAAATGTTTTTATTTTATTTTTTTTTTTCAGACAAAACCCTGGATTTTTGCCTCCGTGATCCTGGGAAGGGGTTCTGCCTCGACCCACTTGGTAAAGTAATAAATTGCAACAAGTAAGAATCAAATCTATTTTTTACCTAGTGGGAGTGGTTCGGCGATGTCTATTCCCCATATTGCGAATGGCCATGACGAGGCAATGCTCGTCATATTCTCTGCAAGAATTCTCTAAATATTTCCAAAGCATTGGCATTTGTCATTTCTGGACCAAGGAGAATGCATCTTTCTGCATTGTTGGCCAGAAGTACCCGACTCTAACGACCTTGTTTACCAACTACCTTAGACCCGAGTGGTTTCCACAATTTTCTTCATGAATTTCTCTGAGTGCATAATCTGCTTCTTATGGGTTTAAGAACTTAAGGTATGGTAGTGCATAACCACGTTTGCATAATTGGTCATTGAGAATGGTGAATCTTGCTAAACGGACCCTGGTTCTTCTAGCTTCGTCAGGATCTTCTGGTAACTTCCCCTCCTAGATGTATGAAAGGATTGAGTCATCCAAGATCCTTTAGACTTGACTTGCAGAGCTTGGATTTCTTCGATACTGGGCTTCGTTTGTACTTTAATCATTAAACCTTCATTCTAAATCTGTTGTTTTGACAAAGCTATTCAAGCAACTTCATCTGCTTCTGAATTCTTTTCCCTTGGCACTTGGACAAACTTAATTTCGTCAAAATGATTTGCCATATCGATGGATAACCTTTGGTATTTCTGCATTTGTTCCTCTTTTGCTTCATACTCATAGTTCACTTGCCCGACAATGAACTTGGAGTCGCTTTAGATTACTAAGCTTTTGACACCCAGGGCTTTGGCTAGTCTTAAGCTAGTGAGTATTGCTTTATATTCTGCTTCATTATTTGTGGCTGGGAATTGAAGCTGTACTCCATATTTGAGGACGTCCTTGTCAGGAGATATCATGACGACTCCTACGCGCTCCCAGTTCTTTGATGGATGATCCATCAGCGTGAACGGTCCAAAACTGCGTTCGATTGTCACCTAAAAAAGTGAATTTAGCAATAAAATCTGCTAATACATGTGCTTTAATCGCTAACTAGGTCTGTACTCGATGTCGAACTTGTTGGGTTAAAATGAATTGACCCCTTGTAAATTAATTAATTACCCAAGTTAATTAATTAAGTTCAATTAGATGCAATAGCGTGGCAGCACAAACAAATCATCAAATTATCTAAATGCATCGGAAAATAAATTTGACATAGGTGATTTGTTTACGAATGGGGAAAACCTCTGAGGCAAAACCCCATCAGGTGAATTTTAGGTCACCACTACCAAGAATTCACTATTATCAATCACAAGCGGTTACAAGTATAAGAAATTTTACCAAACCTTTTGGCCTATCCCGAAATACCAACCTACAGTTGAATCCTTACCCCAATACCCAATTGGACTTGTATTGTACTGGCAATCTTCTAGTTCAATGCACGAATCCTAGTACATGACTAACCAATGATGCATGGATCCAAGTACGTGACTAACACCAGCAACTTGAAGAAGATGTTGGCTGCAAAGTTCTTCAGTTCATCAACGATGAAGATTAGAAAACTCATTGGTTATAAAACCCTTGGCGTAAAGACGTAGTAGTTTCTTCAGAGAGAATAATGAACTAGGACACTTTTTGCATATGTTCTCTTTTTATGACGGCCTTTAAAAATAAGCTTTATATATGTCTAGGGTTGTGAGAAAAGAAGCCCTATACAAATATACAAACATGGGCTGAAAATCAGATTTGGAAATTCTGATTTCGAAAGTCTCGATAGAAACAGCTTGTGTCAAGCTTCTGTTGAGCTTTAACATTAAATCTCGATAGAAAGGATTTTGTTGAGACTTCTGTCGAGCTTTAATGAACAGCTCTTCTTCACTTGTTTCTTGGTCACATCTTCATGGCTTTAACACTTGAACAACATGTTTATTGAAGTCTTAAACCCATCCTAGATCTACCCAATTACAAGTAAAGTGCATTTTGTCAAAGGATTAGCTAATTACATAAAATATGTTCCTAATAATTTCCCTCTTTGGCAATCCGTGAAAAAAGCACAACAAAAAAATAATCATGAGAGAAGTCTTAAATCACTAAACTCATAACCACTTGTTGTTGTTCTTCTCCTTGTAGAGAAAAACTGATTTCTTTTCTTTTCATCATACGTACATACTAACTATCTTAGTAGTTACTTTATTTAACAACTCGTATTAAATAAAAACTGATTATCTAATTGGGTTAGCCTTTTGGACCTACCCAATTGGGCTTATTTTGTGGCTTGAGATGGGACCAAAGGGAACAAATAAGACTCTAGCTCCAATGGGCCTTGGGCTTTTCTGTCAACTCTTGACAAGTCCAAAATTACCATTAATCTCTTATTAAATAAAAACTGATTATCTAATTGGGTTAGCCTTTTGGGCCTACCCAATTGGGCTTATTTTGTGGCTTGAGATGGGTTCAAAGGAAAAAAATAAGACTCTAGCTCCAATGGGCCTTGAGCTTTTTTGTCAACTCTTGACAAGTCCAAAATTACCATTAATTATATTCAATACCACTATAAGAATATAATTGCACTCTAGGCCTTATTAATAAATTATATCCCAAGACTTTATTATATATACAACCCATTCATTAAAATATTCGTAGTAATACAAAGTCATGAATGTTGACTGCCACTTTGAAGATTACTACATCTTAATCCTTGAATACTCGGTTTAATCCTTTATGTTATTCATCATATATTTATGAAATCTAATTTCATAAATATATACTTTAGTAACTCCTTACTAAAGTGGTTGGGCCCAACACTGAATAATCAAACCCATTAAACTTATCTCAAGGGAATATTTTATATCTCCGTTAAGAGATTATGAATTCCATCTTGAGAATATATGTTCCATCAACACTAAATGCAGCTGCCCAACATATTGAGGTTTTGATCATGTCTTATAAATCTCACTCCTGATATATCAAAGCAACATACATCTCATGATCAGGTCCATTATTCTCTCAGGATTTAGAGTTGATGTAAATAGAAGTCGTGAGATTTATTATTTATTTGACAGTCGTTAGGAGAATAATAAATCTCACAGCGATCCAGTTCAATATGTCTTAACTCTTAAAACATATCAACTAAAAGTCTCCACTTCCATGATCAAGACAAATCATCTTAGTTGATATGTTATAGTCTTCACAGATGAAATGCCCAATTTCGTCACTGACTACGAACTAAAATTCTGAGTTTACAAAGAACTTGTGATTTATATCTTCTGTGACTTTTCACATAAATCACATACTATGCATCTCATGGACTAAAATAATGTCCCATTAGTTCATTTATAAATAGTCTCGTATAATTAAACAATTTAATTATTTATGACATGCTAATAAATTGGATTTTAGGGCATAAACCCCAACAGTTGTATTACAAAATAAATCTATCCTTACTACAAACTCTTACAAAACTTTGCAAGAAGAGAGTTCATGCCATGATAGACTTTCACAACCTGTCTTACTGAAACACTTAAACAAAACTCATCGAGGCATCATGTGTGAAACAGAAATAAGGATTGCGTACATAAAGAAACATGTGTATAAAGAGAGAAAAAAAACAACACATGTAGAGGTAGGTGAAGAAAATGAACATACATCATCATCATATATAAGAAATAAAGTACAATGTATGTCATAATAATAATGGTCACAAGATCGGTGTACAAGAGGCTAATATAACTAAAAAGAAAGAAAAGAACATATAAACCTCACTACATCCCTCAAAACTATATACATTCCCTCTATAAAAAATGTCCTATACTAACTCTCCCCCTAAAAACAAGACTACTCCCAAACCCAAAACTACTCCCCCTTTTTGTCACGAATGACAAAGGGTAAGTCACTGAGAGGTCGTCATCTCGTCATCACTGGAAGAGCTAGCACCATCCTCATCATCATCATCAGGCAAGGCCTTTAGAGAAGGAGCAAGACCAGCCATGTGAGCTTGTCTGCAGGCAATGCGATTGACTCGGGTGTTCATCTGACACATCTCATCGATGAGATAGTCAAGATGACCACCAAAGTCAGCCTCCATCCACTGAAGCTGCGCCATGATAGCCTCGAGGGTCACACCACCAGCTGCGAAGGTTGAAGGAGCTGAGGAAGAGAGTGGAACAGAAAAAGCTGTAGGATCGGTCGTCTCCACTCATGGCCACTTTGATCGAAGTTGAGCCTCGCTCTGCCAGATAGAACTAGCACTGATGGCACCCATGATGGTGAAAAGATGAGAGAGAGGAATAGGAATGGAGAAGTGCTGAAGGATCCGTGTGATAGCCGAATGAAAGATAAGCTTATCACAAGTAGCGGTATCCTGATACACATCTATAACAGATGTGATAAAGTGAGAGAGAAAGTCGATGGAAAGATCCTCCATCAAGGAAAGAAGAAAACAAGCATGAGGCTCAGTGATGGAGTTATAGTGAGACAATGGTGTGAGAGTGAATGTCATCACCACGTTAAGGAACCTCATGCCTTTAGCAAAACCCAAGCATGGTGTGTTTAGCTTACCACCCCATATGGAAGGAGTCTCACAAAAGTGAGCAATGAGGTCATCTCTAGACATTATTAGGAGATGTGCATGGCTAGGGTAGTCAGGATGCGCTACCCTAGGGTCACGTAATACCTCGAATATAAAATCTGAAGTAACTACGATACATGTACCTCTAAATGTAGAAATAAACTAAGGCATAGAGGTATCAATGCCGTGTATGTTGGAGTAAAACTCCTAAATAAACACGACGGGACAACGCACGGGTTTCTCATAGAGAGATTCCCATCCCCGAGTCCGAATGACATCGGGTAGCGTAGTGTTAGAGAAATCCAACAGAATGACCTGGCGTTCTGGATGAACGCCACGATTCTGGAAGTTCTCAAAGAAGACCAACTTGGCCTTCTCATCACGGAACTAAATATGAGATGGAACAGGAGGATTAGAAGAGACCCACGAAGAGGGTTTCGAGCTGAAGTAGATTTACGTTGTTTGGGTGCCATAAGGAGGTTCTATTCGAGAGAGAGAGAGAGAGAGAGAAAGAAAGAATAGAAACACAACACAAGTTCAGAATAGGAAAGAAAAGAAATAACGTATACATGAAAAATGCATGAACATATAACGTGCAAAAATTAAAAGTATCATGGGTAAAACCCAATCCAAACCTAACAACACTCACAAGTTTAATCAAGCACACAATCCTAAAATGCATGAAATATTGTTATAATGTATAGAAGATACAATGCGTGAACATATAACAACAATTCCATGAAGCCCAACCTAAAAATTTCATGAAAAACTCAAAAACCCCAAAAATTTTGAAAAACCCCAAAACCTAGGTCTAAAATGCATGAATGCATGAAAAGAGAGCAGATGAGAACACTTACCAAGTGTTTAGAGCTTTATCTAGGCCGAAGAACACGTGGGTGAGGAGATTTGAGAGTGAGAAAGAGTTTTGGATCAAGAGAGAGAGTTTTCTAAGAGAGAAGTGAGAAAATGAAAACCATATCACATCTTAGCTATATATAGAAAAACGCAGCTCAATGGATTGAGAATCTGTCGAGAAACTGTCGAGCGCTAAATCACGATAGAAGTGAATCTATCGAGGATCTATCGACGGCTAAAGGATGGTCTCGATGGATCGAGGATTTGTCGAGAAGGTGTTGAGGTGACAGAAGCTCAAGGAAAACATCTCGATGCATCGAGAAGTTGCCGAGGTGCTATCGAGAAGAAACCCAGAAATCTCGATGGATCGAGAATGTGTCAAGGATCTGTAGAGCAAACAGAGAGGTTAGAAGAAAATTTTGATGGATCGGCCTACTGTCGAGAATCTATCGAGAGCAAAGCAAAGAGGCTCGATAGAAAAGGATATGTCAAGGTATCTGTCAAGAAGCTATCGAGCTTGAAGAAAATGAATTTTTCAAGGGAGGAAAAACACATAAAGATGAATGCAACAAGCAAGCTACTCAAACAAAAATCCATTCAACTTGTTAAGCTCTCAAAACATCTCTTTACATATAAGCAAAGCATCCATAGATCCAAAACACACACACACACACACTAAACAAGTCTAACCAATTTTATATTTCAAAAACGAGTTAAGATAGTTTAGTGAGCATATATTAACACATGTATTCATTGTGATGGCTAAATCACATTGTACATGCACATGTATCAAAAGTAGCAAAGAGTAAGCGTGTTGTGTGTGAAAACATAGCAAGAGTGCACAAGTTTCTCATATTATGAAGATTCAAAATATGAGGTGATCTAATACACTTCACACACAATCATAATTGTTTGATGGGGACTATCACCTATGAGGTACATTATATAACTCTCACATCTCCTAGAAACACGCTTAAAACCATTATTAAAAGCATTTTGATCTTTTTGATTTTCATGTTCTTTGCATATTTTTCTTTTTGAACATTCCATGCATGGGCATATATAGAGAGAAAAGAAATACCCAATTATGTAAGCCAAAACATCACAATTTTGCTGTGTCAAAGCACACAGATGTTATACATGATTGGCGGGCTTTAGTGGTGAGATGGTTATTTATGTCTTTCTCTTAGGATTTTCTAGTCATTCCCGTCACAAAGATTGATTAGAGTATAAAGAGTGAAAGATCACTTGATCGTACTCATCACAAACACAAGCTACAAAGCTCATTTGCTTAGTTGTGTATAAAGATGCTCATCTAAGCTACAAGAGATACTAAGTTTAGAAAACTTTGCTTCAATGGCCATCCAAGGTACACAAGTACCAATATACACAAACACACTGTTTTTGTATTTTTCTGATTTTTCAATTTTTTATTTTTTATTTTTTATGTAGAACAAAAAAAAAAAAAAAAAAAAAAAACAGAACTGAAAACAAACAAACAAAAACATGAAAGAAAACACATAAAGCATAAAGACTAGATGCAAATGCATTAGAAAGGAAGAGGAAGAGGAAGAGGAGAGATTACCCCATGGAGATTACACCAATGTTTTGGCGTAAGAATTCAAAACGTTTGCTATCAAGAGGCTTACTGAACAAGTCGGCCTTCTGATCATCAGTGTGGATGAACTCAAGAGTAAGTGTGCCATCTTCGACAAGTTCCCGAATGAAGTGGTGTCATATCTTTATATGTTTTGTTCGAGAATGTTGAATAGGATTTTTAGAGATGTTAATGGCACTGGTATTGTCGCAATAAATGGTAAGATGTTCTTGGCGAATACCATAATCAAGAAGGAGTTTTTGCATCTACAGAAGTTGGGTGCAACCGCTACTGGCAGCGATGTATTCAGCCTCAGCAGTGGATAAGGAGATGGAATTCTTCTTCTTACTCATCCAGGAGATAAGATTATTACCCACATAAAAGCAACCCCTCGATGTACTTTTTCTATCATCAGCATTCCCAGCCTAGTTCGCATCCGAATACCCAGCTAAGACATCGTTTGTGTCCTTGCTATACCACACTCCGAAATCGGCAATGGCTTTGACATATTTTATGATTCTTTTTAAAGCAATCATATGAGACTCTTTGAGGTTTGCCTGATATCTAGCACACACTCCTACACTGTAACTAATGTCAGGTCTACTAGCAGTAAGGTAAAGGAGACTACCTATCATGCTTCTATATAAGGAAGAATCAACATTTTTGCCTAACAAGTCAATAGTGAGTTAAACATTAGGGCTCATTGGGGTTCTAACAGGACTAGCAGATTCCAAACCAAACTTTTTCACAAGATTTTGGCATATCTAGATTGAGATATGAATATACCTGACTCTTGCTGACGAATCTACAGTCCAAGGAAGTGATTCAACTCTCCAATC
This sequence comes from Notholithocarpus densiflorus, assembly GCA_030021035.2. Classification (NCBI taxonomy): domain Eukaryota; kingdom Viridiplantae; phylum Streptophyta; class Magnoliopsida; order Fagales; family Fagaceae; genus Notholithocarpus; species Notholithocarpus densiflorus. Next base: position 3,925,128 of record JARYZH020000024.1, on the reverse strand, counting down.
ATGCTCATCTCGAACTCATCTTGCATAAGCTTTGAGAAGTTATGAGCGAATTCAACCTTTGTAAACCCGAATATGATATCATTAACATAGACTTGAGCTACTATCAATTCGCTATTCTCCTTTTTGATAAAAAGAGTTTGATCAGCTTGTCCTCTTGTGAAGCCATGTGAGACCAGGTATTCTGTAAGTCGGTCATACCAAGCTCTGGGTACTTGCTTTAGTCCATATAGAGCCTTCTTAAGGTACAATACATGATTCGAAAAGTGTGGATCAATGAATCCTTTAGGCTGAGCAACATAGACATCTTCTTTAAGAAACCCGTTCAAGAATGCAATCTTCACATCCATTTGGTAAAGCTTGAACTTTAGGTGACAAACTAGGGCTAGGAGAACTCTAATGGATTCCATGTATGAGTTCTCGAATTCTTTAACATGATCACTACGAATTCGATTAATCTTCATGTTCTTCTCATTTTGTAGTCTTGTACACAAAGCTTCAATGTGCTCAAGAGCATCTGACTTGGATTTGTGAAGAATGACCCAGGTGTATTTGGTGAAATCATCTACTACAACCATGATGTATCTCTTTCCTCCAATAGATTCGGTTCTAGTTAGACCCATGAGATCCAGATATAGTAGCTCCAAAGGTCTGGATGTAGCTAATGTCTGAGTGTCTGGATATTTTGCTTTTGTCTGTTTCCCAAACTGACACGGTCCACACACAACATTGCCAACCTTTGATATTCCTAACACTAATTCATGCTTAGATACAATTGACAGATGTTTGTAGCTCGCATGTCCCATCCTTTGGTGCCATAAGTCTTCATTTGGCAAACAAATACTATTGCACACAATGTCAGCATCAGGTACCAATCCATAGCAGTTATCCAAAGTGTGGACTCTGCTTATGAGTTTCTTTCTAGGCTCATTCAAGACGAGACATTTCCCTTTTGAGAATAGCACAATGAAGTCTTGATCACAGATCTGACTTATACTCAACAAGTTCACTCTCAAATCTTCTACATACAATACATTTGTGATGTCTGGCAGTCCAGGTAGAGAGATGGTTCCCTTCCCTTTTATTTGAGATTTTCTCTCATCACCGAAAGTGACATTTCCACCTTTCTTTGACTCAAAAACCTTAAAGAGAGAACGGTCTCCAGTCATGTGTCTCGAGCATCCACTGTCAAGGTACCACAAACATGTGTCCATTACTTTAAATGCTGACTTCATCATAAAGCACACTTCACGCTTGCTTGACAAATCAGTAGGAATGGTTTTCTCTCTCTGCTGCCATTTATGAGTAAAACCTTTAATTTTCACCCTTCTCAGATGAACTCCTTTGCACATTTTCATTTTGAGACAGTCTTGTCTTTTCTTTGTCACACTAAGACCTTTTTCAACAATCATCAAGATAGCTTTCAAATAACTTTTAGACTTACATTTTTTGAAACACTCAATCAAATAGAGATTAGAAAAGCAAGATGTATTTGAAATAAAAGATCTTTTCACGCCACTTGTATCCATGACAACAAGGGTCAATGGATCACATAGCAAAGATTAAACCTAATTAGAATGTGCCTGCTCTAATACCACTTGTTGGGTTAAAATGAATTGACCCCTTGTAAATTAATTAATTACCCAAGTTAATTAATTAAGTTCAATTACATGCAATAGCGTGGCAGCACAAACAAATCACCAAATTATCTAAATGCAGCGGAAAATAAATTTGACATGGGTGATTTGTTTACAAATAGGGAAAACCTTCGAGGCAAAACCCCATCGAGTGAATTTCAGGTCACCACTCCCAAGAATCCACTATTATCAATCACAAGCAGTTACAACTATAAGGAATCTTACCAAACCCTTTGGCCTATCCCGAAATACCAACCTATAGTAGAATCCTTACCCCAATACCCAATTGGACTTGTATTGTAGTGGCAATCTTCCAGTTCAATGCACGAATCCTTGTACGTGACTAACCAATGATGCATGGATCCAAGTATGTGACTAACACCAGCAACTTGAAGAAGATGTTGGCTGCAAAGTTCTTTAATTCATCAACGATGAAGATCAGGAAGCTCCTTGGTTACAAAACCCTTGGCATAAAGACGCAATAGCTTCTTTAGAGAGAATAATGAACTAGGTCACTTTTTGCATATGTTCTCTTTTTATGACGACCTTTAAAAATAAGCTTTATATATGTTTAGGGTTGTGAGAAAAGAAACCCTATACAAATATACAAACATGGGCTGAAGATTAGATCTGGAAATTCTAATTTCGTAAGTCTCAATAGAAAGGATTCTGTCGAGACTTCTGTCGAGCTTTAATGAACAGCTCTTCTTCACTTGTTTCTTGGTCACATCTTCATGGCTTTAACACTTGACTTGAACAACATGTTTCTTGAAGTCTTAAACTTATCCTAGATCTACCCAATTATAAGTAAAGTGCATTTTGTCAAAGGATTAGCCAATTACATAAAATATGTCCCTAACAGAACTGACTGAGCTCAACGGCCCATTGCACCAAGCGTCTAGCTACGTCTGGTTTATTCATGGCCTTTTTGATGGGTTGGTCCGTCATTACAATGATAGGATGTGCTTGGAAGTATGGACGAAGCTTCCTTGATGCTACAATCAATGCAAATGATACCTTCTCTAGACGAGGGTACTTTGCTTCTACACCTTGGCAGGCTTGGCTTGTGCAATAAACTAGCCTTTGCACCCTATTTTCTTCCCTGATCAAAGCCGAACTAACTGCTATCTGGGAGACTGCAAGATACAGAAAAAGTTCTTCTCCTTTTACTGACGGGCTTAGGAGTTGTGGTCTCGTCAAGTACTCATTTAGGTTCTTGAAAACTGTTTCACATCCCTCAATCCACTTGAAAGCTTGCTTGAGTGTCTCGAAGAAGGGCAAGCATTTTTCTGTAGCCTTTGACACAAACTTGTTCAAAGTTGCAACCTGTCCCATTAGTCTTTGAACTTCCTTCACGGTTTTGGGCGACGTCATTTCTAGGATGACCTTCACTTTCTCAAGATTGGCTTCAATTCCTCTTTGGGACACCATGAAACCAAGGAATTATCTTGATGATACTCCAAAGGCACATTTCGCTGGATTGAGCTTCATCTTGTACTTTCAAAGTGTGTCGAAGGTCTCTTTTAGGTCGTCCAAATGTTCTATGTACGTCTTACTTTTGACGAGCATGTCATTGACATAGACTTCTACATTCCACTCGATTTGCTTGCTGAACATTTAGTTTACCAACCTTTGGTATGTGGCCCTAGCATTCTTTAGCCTAAAGGACATCACTTAGTAGCAATAGAGCCCTTGGCTTGTGATGAACGTCGTTTTCTCCTAATTTTCTTCGCTCATGCGGATCTGGTTGTATCCTAAAAAGGCATCCATAAACATTAGTAGTTTATGTCCTGTCGTTGAATCAACTAACTAGTCGATCCTTGGTAGGGGGAAGCTGTCTTTTGGACATGCTTGATTGAGGTCTGTGAAGTCAACACACATCCTTCATTTCCTATTTAACTTCTTCACCATGACAACATTAGCCAGCCACTCTGGGTAGTAGACTTCTCTAATGAAACTTGCAGCTAGGAGCTTGTCTACTTCTTTCATAATGGCTTTGTTTCGCTCAGGGGCAAATACTCGTCGTCTTTGCTGGACGGGCTTCTTCTTTAAATCAACGTTTAGATGATGCACTATGATACTTCCATCTATACCTGGCATGTCTTCAGGAGTCCAGGAAAATACATCCAGAATCTATTTCAAGAAGGGGATAAGGTCGTTTGCTATTGCTGAAGGCAGAGTCGTCCCGATCATGGTGGTTTTGGATGCATCTCCTTCTACCAGCTCCATAATCTTTAACTTTTCCATTGTTTCTTGTTGCTTTTCTTCAATGATCCAGGTATAGTTTTCTTTCCCTATAAGCACTTCTTGATAGCATTCTCGGGCTAACACCTGATCTCAACGAATCTCTCCTATCTCATGGTCAGTTAGAAACTTCACTTTGAGACAGTATGTCGAAGTAGTAGCTTTCAGGCAGTTGAGAGTTGGTCATCCTAGAATGACATTGTAGGACGATGGGCAATCAACTATGAGAAAGTCAATATCTTTGGTTACCTGTGCAAGATAGGTTCCAGCTGTGACAGATAGGGAAATAATCCCTTTTGGATTAACTCGGTCTCTACTAAAACTGACCAATGGAGATTTAAAAGGACGGAGACTCTTCGGTTTAGCTTCATTTGTTGGAAGGCCATCATATACATGATGTCCGTCGAGCTCCCGTTGTAGACCAACACTCAAAGAGTGTTATATCCTTCTATTGCAAGTATAATTACTAGTGGATCATCATGAGGCTGTTTCACTCTTCTAGCATCATTTTTTGAAAACATGATGTCCTCTGTTTCGGTCCTTTTATACTTCATCATTGGGTGTCTTGCATGGACACTATTAACCTGTCTTTGGTAGGCTCTTCACAAAGATTTGAACAATCCTCTAGTGACTGGTCCTCTAGTAATCATTCTTATTTCACCAACAATAGCCCTAGCATTTTCTTGCTTGTCATCTTTTCTTATGTTATCTAACTTGGGCTTTTCTTCCGTTCGGTGATGATGATGCTCCCTCTTCACGAATTTCTGTAATTTCTCCTTCTGTATTAATTCTTCGATTTGCCCCTTCAAATATCTGCACTCTTCGTTAGTATGGTTGTGATCTTTGTGGAACTGGCAATACTTCTTCTGATCTCGTCTATATGGTAGTGAAGTCAAAGGCTTAGGCCACTTCAAATTTGGATCGTCCTTGATCTGCAACAAAACTTTCTCCACAGGCATATTCAGAGGGGTGAAATTTACCATTTTCTTCAAGAGGCTCAAACTTCCCTTTTTCGTTCTTCTAATTAGGGGTGAGATCCTTCTTCTCTTTCTTTTTGTGTCGAGGCTTGTCAATGTCGTCTATCTTTCGCTTGCCATCCATCCCCTTTGCTGTCAACACGTCTTCTCCGTTCATATATATTTTTGAGCTTTGAACAGAAGATCTGTCATTGTTGTTGGTGAAGTCTTGACCAAGGAGAAGATAAAATCTTTAGTCGTCAAACCAACCTGGAAGGCCGTCAATTGGACTTAGTCATCCACTTCATCTACTTCTTGGATTACTCGATTGAAACGTTTCATATAAGCCCTTAGAGTTTCTCCTTCTTGCTGTTTCACCGTTAGCAAATGAGAAGTTGGCCTTTTGTGCCTTAGAGCCTCAATGAAATGATGAACAAACGAATCACTTAACTGATCAAAGTTTGCTATTAAGGATGATTCTAGCTTGCTGAACCAAACCCGAGTGGCTCCTTTAAGAGTTGTTGGGAAGGATTTGCACATCACTTCATCACGTGTCATCTAAAGGTTCAAAAATGTCTTGAAAGACTATGTGATCTAATGGGTCTGTATGCCCGTCATAAGATTTCAATTGAGGGAACCTAAACTTTTGTGGGGGTGGGCATTCTAGGACTTCACTGGTAAATGGTGAATCCATTCTTTTGATCATCCCATCTAAGCTTTTAGTCGACTTCCCTTTCAAAGCATTCTTCATCTCGTCCATTTCCTTCCTCATGTCTTTCAAAAGCTCGTCATTATTACAATTGGGCTATTCTGTTTGCTTGGAACTGGACTGCCCTGTTCGCATGAAATTGGAACTTTCTGTTTGCCTAAAACTTTCTTCTCTATTACTGGTTGGGGGGCTATGACCCTTGTCGTCCTCGTCTTGATTACGTTGGCGAGGATAGGGCATGTTGCTATTCTCATGGAAGATGCACTGCCTCAACTCCTCGTTCTGCTTGGTTAATTCTTCAACACTTGCTGCTAGTGTTTGAATCTACTAGGTCATTTGCATTAGATCAAGTGGGCCTGTTGAGCTTGGATCCATTGTGTTGTTTGAATGGTAGAGCTATGAAAATCTATATGATTCAAATCTACGTTCCCCACAGACGACGCCAAATTGATGAAGCCAAAAATGGTCGTTAGTTGATAACCTCATCAGAGCTTATGATGAGGTCACATTCCCTACAAAGATGAGAGAGAAAGACACCAGAGTGGCGTTAGCCAACGGTTCTCCAATGATAAAGTTAGTAGAGTTCTCAATATCTCTCAGAGAATTAGAATGTAATTCTGTATGATTGAAATTGTGTAGCTTTCTTCTAGTGCTTGGTGGCTTATTTATAGCCTTAGTATAGCTATTAGAAGCCTCATTATGAATGTAACTGTCGATGGCCTCCTAATGGATCTCTTGGCTGTTTTGAGTAACGTCTACCTGAGCTTAAATGGAGGTTTGATTAGCTCATAATTGGCCTTTCTGACCATTGGAGCTTGTTGGTTACAAAAACATTAATAACTACGCCATTAATGCTGAATAGTCATCTTCTCATATAACGGCCCCGTGGATGAGATGCCCGTCATCTATTATGACGATCCTGTAGATGTAATACTCATCCATTGCTTGGATGATCCCATAGTTTTAGTATTCGTCACCCACCACACATTTGGCATAATTTTTGTTTTTTTTCCCCTAAGAGTAACACATGTGGAAACTATGGGGCGCATTGAAAGTTTTGGGAAAATCTATATTTTTTTTAATATATTAGAGAGTTTTTAAATAATAATAATAATAAATCAGAGAGCAAGTTCCTATGGAGAGAACAATTGGGAAAAAGTTGATGAGGTTAGCTGAATTTGGTGCGCACACAGAGTTTGCTCCGACAGAGAAAGCAACTGGATTAAATAAAGTCAAACAAAAAAAAAAATCAATCTCTATGTTACAGTGATAATTAATTTTGGATTAACACTAGCTAGCAGGCACTTTGTTTAGTGTCTTGCTAGTCTAACGTATGTTGATTGTTGATTGTTGATTTGTTGGTTTTGTAGGAAAATTTTAGTTGGACTAGCCAACTGGCTGGTCCAATGCTAATAATGCTAAGTCTAACAGCTTCCTCAAAACCATTTCGTGTCTTCTAGACAACAATCATAAATTTATCAAAACTTTCCAACCTTTTCAAGTTGCTAGTTTTACATTTAATTGCCACCGTCCTCTGAATCCTAGTGAGTGAGGAAATAGAAATATCATATAGTCCTTATTTATGGAAAATAATGTATAAACAAATCTTTGAATTACAAGCACACAGGCCACAGCGGTCAATAATACACGTATACTAAATTTAGCTCTAAAAACAAAGAAAGAAACATAACTAAGAATAAGAAAGAAACAGTAACAAAATTTGACTTTTTTTTAGAAACAAACACACACAAGGGAAGGGAGAGGGAGAGAGAAAGGAATTCATAACAAAATTTGACTAAGAGTAAGACTTTATTTAGGAAAAAGTAATTTTCTTAGCCTATAGTTTTTTTCTCTTTTTTTTTTTTTTTTTTTTTTTTTTTATCTTGGTTGGTCTGGCATACTAGGGGTTTAAATGACCCTTTGAAATAGATGGAGGTTAGAAAAATGGTCAAAATAGGGATATAAGCTTTGATATGTTTGGTAGAGACTCGAATAAGATGGAAAACGTGCAAAGAATTAGGAACTCTCTTTTGCACTTTTTCATTTTTTATCATTTAAGAATGAAAAAAAAAATCTAAAACCGCACCATTTTGTGTGGTAGGCTGTGAATAGTGAAGAAAATGTGGCGGGCTTATGTAAAAGTGACAAACGGCTAATCATAATATATTATCTTATGAAAAATTGTATGATCCTATTTATAATTACTTTCTATAAATTTATTTTCTTTTTGAGGTGTCTCTGGTATCCTACTTGACAAGATGGTAGAAGTACGAATAATTTTTAGGTATTCCCGGAGTGTGGAAAATGATGTTCTCTTCTCTTACATTCATAATGGAGCATACTCATTAAATTCATGATGAGTCCACCGTGAATGTAAGAAGAAAAAACATTATTTTTTCATGCTCCAAAAATACCTAAGAATTTTCCATAGAAGGCAGAAGCCGACTTTGTAATTATGTATGTTGAGATGAGCAGTCAAGAATCCGAATATCTAAGATTGTAATCCACAATGGGTCAGGCTTAGGTCTAGTGTCTAGTAGCACTGGACCCATTGAGATGATGACATGTGTCTGTTAGGACATATGTGAAGCATGTTAGGAAAATATGTCAATCAAGAATTGGCTAATCCTTTGACAAAATGCACTTTATTTGTAATTGCGTAGATCTAGGATGTGTTTAATGCTTCAAGGAACAAGAGTTCAAGTCCAAGTGTTAAAGCCATGCAAGTCTGTCCAAGAAACAAGTGAAGAAGTGCTGGATTTTAAACCTCGATAGCTAGCTCGACAGATAGCATATATCGAGGTTTAAAAGGCAACTTTTGCCCGATACTTGACAGCTACTCGATAGATAACCTATCTATCGAGATTTAAGAAAATCAGATTTTCAGATCTGATTTCACTCCAATCCGTGTATACATGTTTAGGCTTTCTTTTCTAACAACCCTAAACATATATAAGGATTATTTTAAGGGCCGTCACAGCTGATGCAAGTGAGTGCAACTTAATGCAAAGGTTTTTCACAAGCATATTGTGACCGAAGACAATTTGCCCTAGTTCATCCTTCTTTTCAAGAAGCTACTGCATTTGTACGCCGTAGGGTTTTGTAACCAAGGAGCTTCGTGATCTTCATCGTGTTGATGAACTGAAGAAATTTACAGCCAACATCCTTCTCAAGCTGGTGGTTAGTCACGTACTTGGATTCGTGCATCGATTGGTTACACACGTACTGGGAGCCGTGCATTAAAAGGAGAGATTGTCACTACAGAACAAGTCCAATTGGGTATTGGGGTAAGCGTTCAACTGTAGGTTGGTATAATGTACTGGAATTCCTTTACTTGTAACCGCTTGTTGTGATAATAGTGGATTCTCAAGAGTGGTGACCTTAAATCACCCAGTGGGGTTTGTGCCTTGGAGGTTTTCCCTATTCGTAAACAAATCACTGTGTCAACTTTATTTTCTGCTGCATATTAACTTAGTTGGTGATTTGTTTGTACTGCCACGTGTATTGCATGTTAATCGAATTAATTAATTAACTTGGCTAATTAATTGGTTAATTCATCACAAGGAGTCAATACATTTTTGGCCTATCAAGTGGTATTAGATCAGGCACACTCTGATTAGGATTAAATTTTGTTGTATGATCCATTGACCCCTGTTGTCATGGATAGAGGACAATCTTTAATTATACCTCATTTATTTGATGGCACTAATTATGCATACTAGAAAGTACGCATGAGAGCTTTCTTACAGTCATTAAATGAAAAAGTGTGGCAAGCTGTGGAGATAGGCTGGACCAAGCCTAAGGAAGCGCCGGCTGATTGGGATGATGCAAAGATCAAAGCGGCTAACTTCGACAGCAGGGCATTGAATGCCTTATTCAGTGCAGTCACAAATGAGGAGTTCAAGAAGATATCTTCTACTGAAACTGCAAATGAAGTATGGACCATCCTCCAGACAACCTATGAAGGAACCAAGGTTGTCAAGGATTCAAAGTTTCAGAGGCTTACCACGAGCCTTAAAGAGATTAAGATGGAAGAGAATGAGTCATTTGATGAGTTCTATGCCAAGCTCAAGGACATAATGAACTCAACCTTTAATCTTGGGGAAACCATTCCCGAACCCAAGATTGCTAAAAAGGTGGTCAGATCTCTACCCGAGAGATTTCATACCAAAATCATCGAGATTGAGGAATCAAAGGATATTAACAAAATTCCTTTGACAAAGATGGTTAGCAATCTGCAGACCTATGAATTAGGTTTGACAAGGATTAGGAAATCTAGTAAGGGCAAGAGCATGGTATTGAAGGCTAAGAGCAGTGACACTGATGAGTCTTTAGATGATGAAGATTCTAAGATGAAATCCTATATCACTAGGCAGTTCAAAAGTTTATGAAGAATGCCAATGTCAAAGGATTTGACAAAGACCACAAGCAGTCCAGTTCGTCTCAGTTCAAGAACCAAGACAAAGGAAGGAAGAGTGCTAGGGATGGCGGTCAGTACACTGTTCCCTCAGAACCAAAGTGCTTTGGGTGTCAAGGCTTAGATCACATGAAACAAGAGTGCTCTACGTATCTCAAGACCATTGGGAAGAGCAAGGCACTTGTTGCTACTTTGAGCGACACCGAGCCTGAGGATGATTCTGATAATAAGGATGATGGAATCCTAAATGCCTTTACTGCCACTGTAAATCCTACTGAGGGGATTGTTGAAGATGTGGATGATGAAGAGCATTTGGTGGATTCTAAGTTTGAGAAAATGGATGATTAAGATGATATTCATACAGCCTATGAAAAGTTGTATAAGGTTTCTAAGAAGCATGAGAAACTATTTAGGCTGGCCACCAAGAAGTTGAATGATGTGGAACTTAATCGAGAAGAGCTTTCCATGAAGTTTGATGAAGCCAATCAGACCATTGGAGCACTGAGATTTAAGAATAATTTCTTGGCTGAGAAGACCAAGAAGCTTGAAGCGAAGCTGTTTCAAGTCAGAACTCAGCTGGAGATGACTTCAAGTGCAAAGCTTGACGAGATGCTTAGTTTTCAGAAATCTTCTTCTGATCAAACCGGTCTAGGTATGATTTCTCTCCTCCTAGTATTGCTTCTACTAGTACTACTGTTTTTGTTTCACCTGCTAATAATGTAGAATCTGAAAACAATGATGTGAAAACTGTTTTAGCTAGTGAGAACATAGACAAGGGTAAATCTATCTTAGGAGCACCCCCTAAGCTTGATAAGAAAGAGACTAAAAACCCTAGGGCTAAGAAGGGAAATACTCAAAAATCTAAACAGAAGAAGCAACACCTCTGTCATCACTGTGGAGCAGCTAGACATACTCGACCAAATTGCTATAAGTGGTTAGCCACTCAACAAAGCAACAATATGATCTCATTGGGAAACCAGAATCAGTTTCCATCCTCTTTTGCTCCTCTTGGAGATCTTCTCAAAGCTCTCATGTTCCTTTCAAACTTGAACAATTTCAATTCTTCCCTTTCACCGCCAGATTAAGGGTTCGTTAAACGGAAAGGTTCTTCCAAGGTGTGGATGGAAAAAGGCTCCAAGTGATTTAGTCACTTTTTCTCTCCCTCCTTTTCTTGTTTTGAGTATGCATTACTTGTGTGTTTTGCTTTCGTGTTTTTGAGTCAGTTTAGTTTTGTGCTTTGTTTTGTTTAACATATTTTTGTTTGTTTATTTTCAGTTTTGCTTTATTTTTTTTTTTCATAAAAATAAAAGTAAAATTGAAAAATCAGAAAAATACAAAAACAGTGTGTGTTTTATGTACATTGGTACTTGTGTACCTTGGATGGCCATTGAAACAAAGTTTTCTAAACTTTGTATCTTTTATAGCTTAGATGAGCATCTCTATGCACAACTAAGTAAGTGAGCTTTGTGGCTCGTGTTTGTGATGAGTAAGATTAAGTAATCTCTTGTACTTAACACTCGTATCATTTTTTTTTACTGGAAGGACTAGAAAATCCTAAGAGAAAGGCATAAATAACCATCTCACCACTGTTGCCTGCCAATCATAAAATGACATCTGTATGCTTCGGTATAGCAAAAGTGCAATGTCAAAAGCTTAACATAATTAGGTATTTCTTTTCTCTCTCTTATATGTCCATGCATGGTTTGCTTAAAAGAAAAATATGCAAAGAAAAACAAAAGGAAAAAGAATCAAAATGCTTTATATATGATTGCAAGTGTGTCTTCTAGGAGATGTGGGAGTCATAGGATGTACCTCGAAGGTGATAGTCCCCATCAAGCAATTATGATTGTGTGTGACTTAAAGTGATTTTCTCATATCTTAAATTGTCATAACATGTAGACATTTATGCAATCTTGCGATGTTTTTCACACATAACACATAATATTCTTTGCCACTCTTGATACATGTGCAGGTACAATGTGATTTGGCCATCACAAGGTATACATGTGTTAATGTATGCTCACTAAACTGTCTTAACTTGTTTTTGAAATATAAAATTGGTTAGACTTGTTTAGTGTGTGTGTGTGTTTTGGATCTAAATACTTGACATTTTTCTAGTTGAGAGATGATTTTGAGAGTTCAAAATGTTGTTTGTATTTTTGGTTGAGTAGTATGTTTGATTGCATTCATGTCTATGTTTTTCTCTTCTTTGAAAAACTATTTTTAAGCAATCTCGACAGCTTCTCGACACCTCTCGACAGCTAGGCTATTTATCAAGGCTTTTGAGCTTCTTTTCTCGATAGTTGTTATCGCAATTTCAATCCATCAAGGTTTTTGAAAATCAGGCTCGATAGCTGCTCGACAGCTTCTCGATCCATCGAGGAAGTTTTTGTATGCTCGATAGATTCTCGATAGCAGCTCAATCCATCGAGGTCACTTTGCTATAGACACCTCTCGATAGCTCCTCGATAGCTCTATCTGGCCATTTTTAATTCTCGACACCTCTCGATACCTGCCGATCCATCGAGCTGCGTATTTGTCTATATATAGAGTCAGCGAGATTTTTTTCATTTCTCACTGATCTCTCTTGACAGAAATTCTCTCATTTCTCTCCTAAACACTTCACACTTAACCTCTTCACCTTCCCCACTTGGATTTCGGCCTAGATCAAGATTTTCTTCTCTGGTAAGGGTCCTTAATCCGTCATTCTTCATGCATTTCATGCATTAGTCCTAGATTTTTGAGTATTTTGAAAAGTTTTTGGGGTTTTTCATAATTGATGAGGTTTTTGCAAAATTTTTGGGATGGGTTTTGTTTAAATGAGTTTAAATCATCATGCATTACATCACATTTGCATTTTAACAATGATTCATGCATTTTAGATGTGTGATTACTATGTTGAAATGATGTGTGCTGGTAGGTTTGGATTGGGCTGAGCCCATGATGTTTTTCCTTTTGCATGTCACATGTTCATGCATTTTTCATGCATACGTACCTTCATTTATCTCTATTTTGATATTGATCTTTGCTGGTGCTTTTCTGCGTGTTTCTTTCTCTCTCTCTTTCTTTCGTTAGTTACTCTATGGCACCTAAACGGAAATCTACTCTGTCCCGAAACCCTCTTCATTCCGAGGCATCTTCTTCATCTCCCTCTGCTGATTCTACTCCATCTCACGTCAGGTTCTGTGATGATAAAGGCCGTAAGGACTTTTCGGAGAACTTTTCACGACGCGGCATTCATTCGGAACGCCAAGTCGTTTTATCGGATTTTTCCAATACTGACCTTCCCATTGTCATCTACAGTAGGGGTTGGGAGTCACTGTGTGGCATCCCGATCACCTGTCCTTCTGTGATCATACAAGAGTACTCCAACATGCATGGATTCGACTATTTTGTACCTTAGTTTATCACTCACGTTTGAGGTACGCGCATTGTAGTCACTCCGGATCTTATATTCGAGGTGCTACACGTACCGAGGGTAGAGTTTGCTGACTACCCCGGCTGTAAGCGTCTTAGGACTGTGTCCAAAGACGAACTCTTGTCTTGCTTCTATGAGACACCTTCATCTTGGGGTGACCGTCAAAACACCTTTTACACGGGTTTTGCAAAAGGTCCGAGGTTCCTTAACATGGTCATGACATTCGTTCTCCATCCATTGTCTCACTATAACTTCGATACTGAGCCTCGTGCTTGATTTTTGTTATCCCTTCTTGAAGGACTCACTATAGATTTTCCCTTTCACTTCATTCTTTCCTTTATAGATGTCTATAGGGATACAGCAACCCGTGATAAGCTCATTTTTCCTTTAGCTATCACGTAGATTCTCTGCCATTTTTCTGTCTCCTATCCTGAGTCTACACACTTTTTTGCTATATGTGCCATAGACGCTGCTATCGTTAGACGAAGCGAGGCCCAGCTTCGACCGAAGCAGCCACGGACTAAGACAGCGACTCCTCCAGCTTCTTCTACTCCTTCTTCATTGGCAGGTGATGTGACCCTCAAGGTGGTCATGGCGCAGGTGCGCATGGATGCTCGCATTGACACACTCAGTGATGAGTTGTGTTAGGTAAACACCCGTGTTGGCCGTATTACCCGACGACAGGCTCGCCTTGGTGGCTTTGTAGAGTCTCCCTCTCTTTCTCTAGAGGCATCTAAGGACGAGGATGATGATGGTGACTCTGACGACGATGTTGATGATAAGGATGAGGATGCTAGCTCTTCCGATGACGACATGATGACTGCTTGAGTTACTTGCCCTTTGTCATTCGTGACAAAAAGAGGGAGTAGTTTTGGATATGAGAGTAGTCATGTTCTTAGGGGGAGAGTTAGTATAGGAGATAGATATTTTTGTTAAGGGGAGTGTTTTTCTTTTTATGAGGGATGTAGTGAGGACTTATTGTATCTTTTCTTTTCTTTTCTTTTTAGATACATTGTTCTTACATTGTAATAGCAAACCTTGTATTCATGTTGATATATATATTGAGGTTGTTATTACAGTTTCACCTATCTATTTATGTGTTGTTTCTTTTCTCTCTTTATGCACATTCTTCTTATATATTGTATGCAATCTTTTATTTATGTTTCACACTAAGATGCTGTGATGAGTTTTGTTTAAAATGTTTCAGAAATACAGGTTGTCAAAGTCTTTCTTGCCATGAACTCTCTTCTTGCAAAGTTTTTCAAGAGTTTGTATTAGGATATATTTTATTGTATTCAACAAGTAAGTATGAGTTGAGTGATTTATGACTTCTCTCATATGTTCATTTGTTTGTTATGGTTTTGTCACGGATTGCCAAAAGGGGAGATTGTTAGGACATATGTGAATCATGTTAGGAACATATGTCAATCTAGAATTGGCTAATCCTTTGACAAAATGCACTTTACTTGTAATTGGGTAGATCTAGGATGTGTTTAATGCTTCAAGGAACAAGAGTTCAAGTCCAAGTGTTAAAACCATGCAAGTTTGTCCAAGAAACAAGTGAAGAAGTGCTGGATTTTAAAACTCGACAGATAGCATCTATCGAGGTTTAAAAGGCAGCTTTTGCTCGATACTCGACAGCTACTTGATAGATAACCTATCTATCAAGATTTAAGAAAATCAAATTTTTAGAGCTGATTTCACTCTAATCCATGTTTACATGTTTAGGCTTTCTTTTCTTACAACTCTAAACGCCTAAACATATATAAGGATTATTTTAAAGGCTGTCATAGCTGATGCAAGTGAGTGCAACTTGATGCAAAGGTTTTTCACAAGCATATTGTGACCGGAGACAATTTGCCCTAGTTCATCTTTCTCTTCAAGAAGCTACTACGTTTGTACGCCGTAGAGTTTTGTAATCAAGGAGTTTCTTGATCTTCATCGTGTTGATGAATTGAAGAACTTTGCAGCCAACATCCCTCTCAAGTTGATGGTTAGTCAAGAACTTGAATTCGTGCATTATTTGATTACTCACGTATTGGGAGCCATGCTTTAAAAGGAGAGATTGTCACTATAGAATAAGTCCAATTGGGTATTGGGGTAAAGGTTCAACTGTAGGTTGTTATAAAGTACTGGAATTCCTTTACTTGTAACCGCTTATTGTGATAATAGTGGATTCTCGAGAGTGGTGACCTTAAAATAACCCGGTGGGGTTTTTGCCTTGAAGATTTTCCCTATTCGTAAACAAATCACCGTGTCAACTTTATTTTCCACTGCATATTAACTTTGTTGGTGATTTGTTTGCGCTACCACGTGTATTGCATGTTAATCGAATTAATTAATTAACTTGGCTGATTAATTGGTTAATTCATCACAAGAGGTGAATACATTTTTGGCCTATCGGTGTCCACTTTTAAACACGTGTCACCATTTGACCGAGTCCAGTGCACTAGATGCACTGGACCTAAACCAAGTCCATCCACAACCATATAAGTGGTGAACCAATTAGTATGCACCACGTAGCAAGTTCACAAAATCATTACCACCAGCCACGTCACTCATCTTTTACCTTTTTAAAAAAAAAAAAAAAACCAAAATTACGTTATTCAACGTACCTTGAAGCTTCGTTTCACTTTCATCTACGCCCCTACTTTTTCTAGACCCTGAAAACCCATTCATCATGTATTTTAGGCTTTTCATTAAGCCATTCAAGGATCAAAATTCAAATACCTACTCCTAATAACAGAATTATAATAAAGTAAATAAATAGAAAAGCACAATTTTTTTTTGGTGGAATACGTTAAATTTTCTAATTAAATTTAAATACATGACTATCATTGAATTTAATTATTTTTGCTCATATAATATTGTTCATATTTTATTAGTTCATGTGATTATGTGTTTGAATTTGATTGAAAAATATAATGTACTTGAGTTTTGACATTCTCTCAAAACAAAACAAAAATCTTTGCTCTTTTTATTTTTATTTTTTATTATTGAGTCACTATATCTATAAGTTTTTAGTGTCAACGGGGTTCAAATCCCAAATTTCTTATTCAATAATAAGAAAATTTACCGGTTGTGCTAACTACAACTCACAAGTTTTGTCCTTCTAGTGAAAATGTTTGAGCACAACATTTTTCATATTTGTTGATAACATCAATTACGATTAGTTCATAATAGAAATGGTGTCAGCAGTCACTTAAATGAGATTGATGTTACTTTAATTCAGCGCTGACCCTACCACTAGGCGACTTAGGCAATTGCTTAAGGCCCCCAAATTTTAAAATTTAGGGTTACCTCTTTAATAAAAAGTTTTAAGTAAGCCCCTAATATTAATAATTTGAAAAGCCACATTCATAACATTTTCACAATAAATCATAGCTGGCATGTTGTTATTGGTTCTAATATGAGTCCACAACTGAAATCACTGTTTTACTCACCAATAACAATCTTCTACCAAGGATTTGTTGTAAAATTAGTGTGAAAATATTGTGACTCAGATTTATCTATTAACTAACAAGAAGTGCTACATCTACAATATTTTCACAACACTTTTGTTAGGGTCATATTTATATGTAATTGGCTAATCATTTGTCAAAACGCACTTTACTTGTAAATTAGGTAGATCTAAGTTGGGTTTGATACATATCAAGTGGTTGTATTAAAGACATGAAGATTGATCCAAGAAACAAGTGAAGAAAAGCTATTTTACTGAAGCTTGACAAAGAGCTCAACAGATGACATCTATTGAGATTCACTGGGCAAGCTTGACACCAGCTCGATATATCGAGATTTATGAATTCAGAATTTCCAGACCTGAATTTCGGCCCATGTTAATGTATTTGTTTAGGGTTTCTTTTCTCACAACCCTAAACATATATAAAGCTTATTTTAAAAGCCGTCACACACAGAAATAGAGACCAACAACATCCATTCAAGTTGCTAGAGTTAGTCACGTACTGGGATCCATGCGAAGGGTTAGTCACAAATTGGAGATTTGTGCATCAATGGAAAGAAGTCTACTACAAGATCAAGTCCAATTAGGTATTGGAGCAAAATTTCAACTATAGGTTTCGGGATAGGCTAGGGTAGTGATAAGATTCCTTATACTTGTAACCGCTTGATTGTTGATTAGTGGATTCTTAGGAGTAGTGACCTTAAAATCACCTGGTGGGGTTTTTGCCTTGCGAGAGGTTTTCTCCATTCGTCAACAAATCACCGTGTCAATTTAATTTCCGCTGCATTTAATTTAACTAGCTTGTAACCCGTGCAAATGCACAGGATTTTTATTTAATAATTTTTAATAATTTTTTTGTTGTATTTTTATAGTATCTCAATAGTATTTTTCTTTTTTATATAACATCATCAAAAGTAAATCAAATCATACTTCATTATAGTAACATATATTAACACACTTTGAATAAGGGGGAAAAAATTAAACTTACAAATAGAAAAACAAATAGTTTTCTTCATAACATCATAAAAATTTAGGTACATAGCTCAAAATAACATTTATAATCTTAAAATAAACCAAAAGTCAAATAGTTTAACCCCTTAAAAGTTTATGGGTCTAATGTTGTGAGCAACCAAGCCATTGATGATCTTTTTGCATACTTGGACATATCAGAACTTTTTAAAAAAATATGTTAAATTGATTCCAAATGAAGAACACATACAGATGCGAAATTAGTTCTACCATCTCAAATCTAAATCACATGAATCGGTGTTAGATAGCTTATAATTTCTTTTTCGTTTAAACACGTCTAATAAAAATCTCTAAATAAAAAAAAAAAAAATTTTATTTTTATGTTAAGCATTAAATGTAGCTTGTACTCATTTTCTTGCCCACTTATCCAATCAGACAATAGGTAAATTATCACATTTTATATTTCCCAAATTTCACCATGATTTTAATTGCCTCATTTGCAACAAACAAATGTCCTAACACCCAAACACAAATCCACAACTTCCCAAAGTATACCAACCACAAACCAACATAAATTCATTGGAATGATGTTTAAAATAATAATAACATTAAGTAACACATTTTTCCCAATTCAAAAAATAAATTCAGTTAAATTTTCAATTAGAATTACTTAATATATCAGTTGCATTCGCTAGTAATTTTTAACCATTTAAATATGGTTAGCATATATTTATATATGCTAGAGTCCAAAGCTTTTTGTCCAAATTGCTTAAAATTATTTCTTATTTCATTAATAAGAAATAAAGGATACATTTCTGAATCAAACCTCCCAAATGAAAGAGGAAGAGAGGAATTACTACAACATAAAGACAAACTATTAATGGGTGAAAATTTTTCTGTCGTTAAAGGATCACTGGATTTAAACTTTTCTTTGTCCAAGCTTTAAGATAGATTGCATTTCATCTTGAACTACTACTCTCAAAATTGAAGCATTCACTGACATAGCAGCATCAACATTTACTTTGACTGTACCTGGTGGGGTAATTTCCATCTTTTGATTACTTTAAGTCCTTGATCATGATCTTCTCATCAGCCATTAGACAGGTACTTGGCATTAGCTAATGCACTTATTGAATCATTAGCCATTACACAGCTTTAATTCTCATGGATATGATAAAGAGATTGTTCAATTGTTTGACAAAGGGGTCTAGTATTAGACTTGATAAGATTGTGTATATCACAGTTTTGAGTCTTGCAGCCATATTGAACTTGTAAATGAAGATCAGGTGATTTATGGCTGTGTTGTAGGTATGCTGCCACAAGGAGAGTTGAGGATGCTTATGAGCTAAAATAGAGTAGGCCATTCAAACCTGATGAGTTTGTAAACCAAGACATCGATCATCATACTACTACTTTTCACATAAAATTTTTTAATTACAAATAATCCCTTGGACAATAGTATCATTAAAAGTACATAATCTAAGCATGAATCTTCATTAATACACCAGAGAAACCATGCATAGATTATGCAGTCCTCTCCAATCATCTTAAGGGTCACATTTATATTAAAAAATCCTCTAATTTCCTTTTAAGTTGTAAACTTATAGTTATTTCTTTCTGCAGATTATGCATGTGTGATCCTAACAAAAATTGGGGGTTTAGAGAATAATCCACAGAGATCCTAAACCTTCCTACTTTTTGAAAGGTATGAGAAATAATGCATTGAAATATTGAAGGGAAAAAAGGGCACAATATAATAGTGAGTAAATAGACATTCCTCACTATGGTTAAAAAAGCATCACATGGTCCAAAATAACGCTGAGGCACCCTAGCCAATAATTTTCCTTCAAATTAAAGTTTTGACTATTTGCAGTCCACACAATATAACCCAAAAAAAAAAAAAAAAAATCAAGCTGTATCTCTCTTCAATAACTACCTAAAATCTAAAAGATAGAATAGCAAGGAAACATCTTAAAGAAACAAACTTACTTTCTTCTTTTTTTTCCAAACAGTTGCATAATTTTTTAGTGGTGCATTGGTCAGATCCAAGGCAAACTTCACATATGCCACAAAATCTCTTCCCCGTGATTTGGCTTAGTTGCCCTCAGTTCCTACACGTAAATCAAGTGCACTCAATTTGCATAGAGTAAGAAAATGTAAATATTAAGTATTCTAAATGGCACAATGGATTCTACATAGCCACCTTCCCTAATCATATCAAAATATGCCCAAAGGATCCAAAAGCTAAGACAAAGTATTCAAATTAAAAACTTTCACCCCTAACCATAACACTATTTGCCTTATAAACAACTTTTGCATGTCAATTCCCAATTATTAAGACTACGAATTTTGGAGCAAAGCAAATGAGGATGGCTATTTTTCAATTAACGATATATGTCTTAAGACAATTGCAGGTATTGTTTTACCAAATTTTATTGTTTCTCTTTCTCCTAATCTCCCATTAAGTTATGCATTAAAATATGAACTTTGATAGTTTTAGTGACATGTAATGCAGCGTCAAAATTGATTAAGAAATTTAATTGATTTTAAAAAATTACGTGTCATGTTTTATTCAGGTCCAATTTCTTTGTCATATTTGTCCCCTTTAAGAACAAAGAATGGTTTTGGGAAATATTTATAGATTTTATTTATCAGAACCTATATTTGTTCTACGTATTCACTAAAAAATTTAAACAAACACAAAGATAACCAAGACAAAAGTTATTTAAAAACAGTGCAAAAAGTTATTCAAAACAGAGCAGATTTAATGAAATAGTGCAGTGCCGTGCAGATTTTTATGAATCAGTGTAGTGTAGATTTTGTGAAACAGTGTAGCGAAGATTTTAGTTGCAAAAAAAAGTAGATTTTAGATGTGTAACAGTGCAGATTCTTTGTAGAAGAATAGTGCAGAAAAATAACATTTTGAAGAAGAAATCTTTTTAACAAATTGGATCCAAACCAAAATTTATTCACTGAGAAATTTAAACAAACAAATAGAGAACAAACAAAAAGATAACCAAAACAGAACCTTCAAACTCACATTGCTCATTTTATAGAACTTGGCATATAAAACAAAAATCCCAAAGCCAAAGCTTATTAGTAAAACCACATACCAAATAAAATGGAGGTTATAATGTGGTTTTGGAGAAGGAGATGGATAGAGAAAATAGAGGATAGACTAATAGAACACAACGTATTCAAGGCCTAGTGATACCCATTGAGAAGCTTCAAACAGGGCAAAAAAAATCCTTTAAAAACCCTTTCTTTTAAAGGTATAGATAATAGGTTATACAATATCAATTGATTTTTTTTATATATTCTAAATAAAATTTGATTTGTAGTAAATTATGATAAAATAAGCTTCAAGACCCCTTTATTTATAAACCACTTAAGTCAGAACATAAATTCCCAAAGTCATAATCTATTCATTCTAAAGATAAACCACACACAAAGACATTTAACGTTCTTTCAAACATTACCCTAACAAAAACATGTGAGAGAGAGAGAGACAGAGACAGAGACAGAGACAGATAGAGATAGAGAGGGGGTAATTATAGAGAGACAAAGTGAGAAAACTGGTGAATCTATTGGACAAAATTCTGTTTTGATTAGTATATTAAAGCCAATGAATGTTTTAGAAACCAAAGAATGTTGAAGGTTGATAGCAAAGGGGTTTTGAAGAGACCATTGTTGATTTATTTAAGTTTTAATTTTCTTTAAGAATACCTTACAAATTAGCTCCTTGACTAACTCTTCTCCCTTGCTTGGTTGAGTGACTGTTCTTGCTGAAAGAAACTAATACAAAGGGAAAAATACAAAGGCATTTACAATTTAAAGAAAACAGGTTAAATAGCCAAAATTGATGATATAAACTTTGCAACATTTTCTAGTAGTGCAAAGCAATAAAAATAAGGTACCAAACCAACTAAAACTTAGGCAAAAGAAATTTTATTTTCAAAAAAATAAACCAAAGAAAACTTAATTTTGCAGAGAACTATCCCAAATACATCAATTGGCAAAATGTAATCCAATGGATTAATCCAATAATACTGATATTGAGATAGAAAAGAGAAGAAGTCAGTTGGAGAAACAACAGAATCAATCTAATGGAAGTCATAGGATAGAGAATGAGAAGAATGATAGTTAGAACGTCCTAACCTGCCAGTTTTATCCAGCAATGTTTCTTGAAAACACCTGGTGAACGTCATAAATCTGTCTAAACAGAGGTAATTCAAACAACAAATACATAATGGATAGAATCTATTACAAAGTATAAGATAAACGAAAGAGAAATTAGTCTTTCATAAACAATGCTGACCCAATCTCCAAGTATGTTTGATCATATCTAAAACAAATTAATAAAGTACCAATATACCTTATTGTCATAGTCAATCTTTCTTTAAAAGAATGATTTTCAATTGGTAATTTTATCACTTCTATGATACCATTTCTATTAAATTCTCTTAAATTGGCATATTTAGCAAGTAATAAATATTGATGTCGGAGTTTAATCAAACAAATTGGAATCAAAGAGAGACTATATACCAATTAGGAATAGCTACCACATTGAATTCAAACCCACAATCCCATTGATTAAATAGTACAAAAAATTTAATATTTTTTTGTCAAAGTAATTTCTCTTTCATGAACAGCTTTTGTTATATTTTTTTGGAACATAGCTTTTTATTTATAACGAAGACATATAAACATTGTAAATACCAAGACAAAGAAGAATGTACAATAGAGGAAAAATGTGAAGTTAAGGCTATAGATTAAATCAGACAGATATTACAGTTTTACAGGTCAATTCAATCCAAATACTTGAGGAAAAAAAAAACTAAAATATGGAAAATAATTATACAACAAAAAAGGGCATAAGTAACAATAAAGAAAACCCAATTGGATAGCAAAGCAAAAAATCAATCCCTGATAAGCAAACAACACTGGTTACAAAACATATAACATGGAAAAATAAATAAATAAATGCAACTTATGCATAGGTTAGTGCTTTTTAATTAACATTCGTATTTATTTGTTTCTAATTTCAGTACAAATGAAAGTCAATTATAAAGTCATCAAAGGATAAATATAATTAACAAATTAGTAAATAACAGAATACTAGAATTGTTCTTCCATGAAATCTAAAGACCGAAACCCACAAACACCAAAAAAGAATAAATGCTATAGAGACCACAAACCAAATATAAAACCTGATTTGAAACTGAAATTAATGATTACATAATCATCACTAATAGAAACTCAAATCCTTCAAAACCAACACAATGTAATCATTGAGCTACACTGAATAGTAAAATTTCACAAAAACAAATAAGCTAAATTGATTGCAAAGTAGAGTGAGCATAAAAATAAAGATCCATGGACTAATCAAAAACATTAATGTGTTCATAAGATTTTAGTTTCAAGTTTAACACTTTTACTACTGCTTTGGTATCAGTTTAGTAAAATTGCCATTATTTCCGATTGCTCAAAAAATAAATCATAGCAGTTTTAAATTGCAGCAGAGAAAAATGAAAGAAATACTGCAAAAAAAGCCTGAGAAAACATTGAACATATGGGTTGAATTGTCAACAACACACCATTCAATCAAATCTATGTCATTTATTTCTATGTTTCTATTTCAAAGAAGGCATTAAATAATCGAAGAAAACAATAATTTCAATTTGGAAAAGATTATAATGTTACTAAAACAGGAAAAACAAAGATTATAATTTGAGACCAAATCATTCAAAGAGAGAGAATAAACAGCCGGATTTTAATTCAAATTTGAATAAGAAAAAGTATTGGTGAGGAGTTCCAAAGAAATTAGTGCATACCTTCTGAATACACCGGGTTTTAATATGCAATAACACCAATCAAGTAGCGACAACCAAGAAAGGAAGAATACCACCTTTTAAGCTCGTGAAAAGAAAAAGAAAACACAGACACACACTCTTGTTTAGAGAATGACCAACTGGGCATAAACACATGATCTAGAAAAAATGATAACTGAAATCTCATAAGCTATAACTAATGCAGATTTGAAATAAGTAGAAGGGAAAATTGGTTAAAAAAATCAATTTGTAAAGAAAAAAGCTGGCTAAAACATGCAAATCAGAGCCAATTGAAACACAAATACAGTAAATGGAAAAAATCTAATACGAAGTATGCGATAAGTAGAAGGGAAATCAGACTATCCTAAATTATCAGTTTGTTCCAACAACGTTTCTTATAAAAATGCCTGGTGAACATTATAAATCTATCTAAACAGGACATTCATCATGTCACTTTTGATATATAACATAAGTGAAAGCTCGAAAATGTGTTAAAACACAAGAGCTGTTTAGACCCCCAAATTAAAAATTACGGCTCGATAGATTTTATTCTAACTTATACTAAGTGCGAAATAGAGTAAATGCGAGCGGATAAACAAATAAACTACTCTAAGCCATATTCAATATGACACAGCAGTAATATGAAAGCTAAAAGAGTAGGGAAGAAGAATGCAAATACAAGATAACTCGCCGATGTGTTATCGAAGAGGAAACCAAAGTACTCGACGTAAAACCTCTCTACCGCCCTCCAAGCAGTAATCGATCCACTAGACAATCAGTTGGGATACATGGGTTAGCAAGAGACCCTCCAAGCCTAATCTACCCGATGCACCTAAGCCCTCCAAGCTCCTACTCCAACAAGGCTTCTCTAAATCGTGTCTTGTCTAGCTCTTCGGATCCCGCAATACGCCCGATTGCATCTGCCAAAGCTTGGCTTCTTCCAATGCTTCCTAGCGGCACCAAAACCTCACTGAACACTCTGAAAGGGTGTGGTAAGTGTTTGGGCTATCAACCTCTCAATGATATGGAAATGGAGAGGTAGGAGTTGAGGAAAGTCCACAAGTAATTGTGTAGAGAATTGTGGGTATAACAATCTCTAACTCTCAAGGTTTGTGGCTAGGGTTTTCTCTCAGAAGTACTCCTCAACATCTGTGGGTAATGGGGCTATATATAGTATGGGTAAGGATAGAGTGTATCAGAATTGACAGTTCAGCAAAACAGAATGTTTCGCGGGTATCTCGCGGGAAGGCCTTACTCGCGAGACACTCACAAAAACCCGCTGTCTCTATCCTGTCCTGACTCTTTGCATTCCAGTCATGTGTAGGGCACATGCTTCACTTCGTGGGAAGCTTACTTGCAAGCTACCAGTGAAAACACTTTAGTCTTCAATTTGCCTTGAGTCTTCACACACTCTCTCTCTCTCATACACAACCCTTACAAATAAAAACCCACATGAAATACAGGGTACATAAGATTGAACATAATTACAATCAAATTTGGCACGGAATAAAAGCGAACAAAAACATAGTTGTAAATTACAACTTTACAATCTCCCTCTTTGGCTATTCCGTGACAAAACCCCTAAAACAGACTCTAGACTTAAACGTGAGTTTGGGAACAGTGGCAAAACTCACTCACACCTAATCTAGAAGCTGTGAAGCACTTGCATGTATATACCTGTAACCTGAAACACTCACACACAAACAAAACTTTCATTAAGCTTATGACAAGTTGAATTCATGGTACGTATATGAGCAAGTAAAGTGTGATCAAGTTCATAAACACTATATAACATATAAGCATATCTTGATCAAACAAGGTCAGTCATTGAAGAATGACTACAATGAACATTAGTTAGTAAATGCTCATCCGGACATGCAAAGCAATAAAGACCAATTACAATGATCAATTGCATGTCCAACACTCAACCAATGCAAAATACACGAACATATTTGTATCTAGGATTCAAGATCCTACTAGGGTACTAGAGTGAGGTACTTAAGATAGTTTTGCAATATCTAAAAGTACTAAAAAAATGCTACAAAGCAGTGAAATAAACACAAGTACTGAATATAAAACTGAAATATAAAAATAGACTACTTAAACTTTTAAAGAAAGCAACAAAACTATCCAAGAGTTATAAACACTAATAAAGTTTAAACCAAACATAAAATAATGCTAAACCGCCTGAAATGGAACAAAATCTATGGTCTAAGCTATGCTCCCCCTCAACTGTGCAAGCTCCCCCTCAAAATTTTCTCCCCCTTTTTGACCGAAATGGCCAAAGAGGCTAGAACTGGTAGGACTTTGAATCTGATCCCTGCTCCATGGAAAAATCCTTGATCTGTGAAGATAATGCAATAATGTGACCCTGGATGTATGCAAACTGGTCCGTCATGTACTGCACATGGGAGTCTAGTATAGTATACATCTGCTCTACTCTAGCAAGGGGGTGATCAAGTCTATCGGGTCCTCGTACTGGTACTGAAGATGATGGCTGAGTAGAACTCTTTGGAGTAGTGGTGAATCTCTCAATTTCCTCCTCTGTATCTCCTCCCTCTTCCTCAACATGATCCCTCGGTATTTAAGACACACCGGTTTTGGATCCTTTAATGTGAGCTGTGCTACGAGTCACCGTGTGTGCTCTAATAGGGTAATCTCTATGTACCACAGTGAGACCACTTGGAAGTTTGAGCCTCGCCTTTGCAATGAGTTCCATAATGAGAGAGGGGAATGGCATGACTGTTCTGGAGTTCCACTTCTCAATGCTCTTGGTCAAGAGGTGGAAGATGTGTCCACAAATATCAATCTCCTTGTGAATGAAGAGATCATGCAAGAAGATTGTCCTTGGAGCGGACAATGTCGTCAGGTTGGTGACCGGATACAGATTGTGGATCATCACATAAGCTAAAGTCCTCATCTCTGGATTGAATGGAATTGTGTTCATGGAGGACTTCTTAAGTGTACCACCAAGAATGGTCACCATCTCCTCTATAGATTCCAAGCGATCATCATATTGCACCGTGATTGGCTGTGAAGGAGGACGAACTTCCAAGAGCTCTAGTATGCTTTCCCTTGTGATAACAAACTCTTTGTGTCTCACTCAGCAGTTTATATGATCTCCTTCCATACTAGCATTCGAGAAGAATTCTTTAATGATTTTCGAGTACACAACTCCACTTGGATTTAGCAGCTTCGTCCACGTCCTTTCCTTGAACACTTCAGGTATGCAAGTGTCCTCAAGGGTATCCAATTTAACAACCTTTTCCATAATTATCGTGGCTCGCTTGTAGCAGTCGTTATAGGCCATGTCTGCTTCAACAAACTTGAAGTTGTCAGAATCCGTGCAAGCACGCTTGGAGGATTTCTTGGATGCTGAATGCTTGGTGGGAGACATCTGCACATGTACACAGAGAATAGAGAAAGGAAACAGGTTCACAAACACAAAAACAGAGCACAAACATGATTAGTTTCATGTTAGTCCAAAAAAAAAAGTAAAAATACTCAAAACAGAACACAAACAATGTTAAAACAGCATGCTTTATGTGCTAAAACATGTAAACATTACCAAAATGCAAGAAAATAGCAACTGTGCATGAGGTGTGCATGGTGTGTGCCTAATGTGTGCCTAGGTGATGCATGGCAAGGCATAGTGAGGCACAAGTTGGGCAAAGTGTGTACAACACACACCCAATGATCAAAACATGGCAAGCAAGTTCAATCAAAGGTATTCCCAAAAATTGGAACTCAAAGGAGTCCAAAACCACTCAAAAATGCCACTTGAGCATTTTGACAAACATTTGGTGTAAAGTTGTGATTTACAACTATGTTTTATGTTGGCTTTATTCCATGACAAAAAGTGTTGTAATTGTTTTAATTTTGTTCCTTGTATTTTGTGGGATTTTATTGTATTGGGTTTAGTATTAAGTTGGTGAATACTCAAGCTTAAAATGAAGAATCAGTGGATCTCACGAGTGTCTCGCTAGAAGCTAACCCGCGAAAGAGCCATGTGAGAAGCACATGCTGGAAGCTGAAGAGTCGTGCCAGGCTGTCAATTTTGCGAGTGTCTCACGGGTAAGGCCTTCTCGCGAGACAGTCGCAAAACGTTCTGCTTGGAGGATTTTCAAGAGTGACTTTCTTACCCTTCATCCATACTATATATACCCTCATTACCCACAAATGTAAGAGAGGCCATTTAGAGAGAAAAACCCTAGATAGTTTTTCTACAACACACACACCCATCTTTTTGAGAGAGAGCTACTCATCCTTAGTGAGAAATCATTGTAGCCTCTTCTCCATCCCTCTCCCATTGTCATACCTTGAGAGGAGATTTGTACCCAAACACAACCTACACCTATTCAGAGTGTAGAGAGTGCTTAGGAGCTTGGGAAGCTTTGGGGATTTGCCAAAAGAAGCCGGTGAGGCTTGGTGGATGCAATTAGGTGTATTGTGGGATCCGAAAAGCTAGACAAGACACGGTTCCGAGAAGCCTTGTTAGAGTAGGAGCTTGGAGGGCTTAGGTACATCGGGTAGATTAGGCTTGAAGGGTCTCTTGCTAACTCATGTATCCCAACTGATTGTCTAGTTGATCGATTACCGCTTGAAGGGCGGCGAAGAGGTTTTTTGCCGAGTTCTTCGGTTTCCTCTTCGATAATACATCGGCGTGTTATCTTGTGTTTGCATTCTCTCTTCCCTTACTCTTGTGCTTTACTTTTAATGTTTGTTGTTCATGTTTATGCACTAGAGTAGTATCGGTTTATTGCGCTTCATTTACTCTTGTTTCCGCACTTAGATAAGTTAGAGTAAAAGCAATCTAGCCATAATTTTAATTGGGGATCTAAACAACTCTTGTGTTTTCAACACATTTTCGAACTTTCAATTGGTATCAGAGCGGGTACACTTGTTTTGGTTTCATTACCTAAGTGTGATCCTTGACCCCTTGTGTGTTTTGCCATGGATAATGTTTTGTATGCTTCTATGGATATTGTTGATTGTGACATGCCATGTGTTTGTGAAAATGCCTCTATGAGTGTTAATCCTCATAATTGTGATGACATGTTACTTGAATCTATGGGTGATGTTGACAAACTCTTGAAGAAAGATGCTAAGAAGTTTCATAAGAATTTGAGCAAGTTTCGTTGTGAAAATGATGATTTGATTGTTAAGTTCAATGAATCCAATAAATTGGTTGAAAAATATAAGAAGCTTGTTGAAAATTCTCTTGAAAAGCTTAAAGAGTTTGAATATCTGAATATGGACTTGGATGCTAAACTTGTTTTGTTTAACAAACTAGTTGATGATCTTAAATGTGAAAATGAATCTCTTAAGATGCATGCCAAGTGTTTGATTGCTGAACCTGTTGATAAAAATGATGATAATATCTGTTGTGATCATGTTGTGGTACCCAATTTTGTCCCTATTGTGAGTTCGACCTCTAAAGACAAATTGTTGTACATTCCTCCACATAAAAGAAACCAAAAAGTTGAGAGAAAGGCTATTAAGCCTAAGCCTCTGTTTAGGTCCCATCCTAGGGAATTGAGTGGATCTAAGTTTGTTCCTACTTGACACCATTGTGGTGTGATCGGTCACATAAGACCCCAATGCCCCAAGTTAAAGAGAGAACAAACTCATGTTGCTAAATCCCCTCTCAAAAGGCCTAGTGGACTTAAACACATTATTTGTCACCATTGTGGTGCCTTTGGTCATCTAAGACCTCATTGCTCTAAGTTTCAAGCTCTTAAAAGAATAAAAAGAAAAGAGAAACTTGAGCTTCTTGGAAGTTGTGCTAAAAAGGGTAAACCAGATTTGAGTGATAATAGCATGTTGTTAAAGAAAGTGTTTAATGCTCTTAACTCCTTGTCTATGTGCATCTCCGGTTCTCATTCTTCCAACTTTCGTCTTACTTCTCATGAGACACTCATTCCAAACAATCATTCTGTTTGGATGAGGAAGGGTTCCTATGGTTGAGCTTTTGCTCTTTTGGTTCTTGATCTAATTCTTTCAATCTTTGTAGGACCCTTCATGCATTAGATGCTTCATTGTCATGCATTTGTGCATCTTACATTTATTTGTATGCATTGCTTTTGTTTTTTATCTTACTTTTATATTTTAGTTTTGTGTGAGTAAAAAATCCAAAACCACATAAAAAGTGAAAAATTCAAAATGTTTGATCGTATATATTTGAGCACATATCTCATGTGAGTTTGGCTTAGTACCTTCGTACTAATGGCGTAGTGCATTTACGAGCTTAGCTTGTTCTGTATGCACATTTATCTTTGTGGGAGAAATCTTGAAAACTATGTGTGATTGTTGTAAATAGATCTTCAAGCTTGTTATGAATGATTGGTCAATAGTCTTGATGGTCTTGATACTTGCATAGACTTGTGCCTATATCTCTTCCCACTTTATTTTTATGTTTTTACAATAGAGCTCACCAAATGTAAATCTCAAAATGAAAAGAGATAATGAGCTGCAAAAGCCTCTCGCACATACTAGTATTTGACTAGGAAAAAGGGAAAGCGACTCTTGTATTGAATTGTATAGTGCTCAAAAAGCTAAAAGCTATCTCTACATGTTGAAATATCAAAATTTCAAGCACCGATCTCAAAAAGAGATGTTGTATCCAAAAAGGATAAAATGTTATGATTTGTGCAGAAGCCAAATGAAAAGCTTCTAAGATTTGTAATAATTTTTCATGTGGGAGGTCATATATGCTCATTTCTATAATTGAGATTGTCCACTTGACTTAGTACTAGTTGTGTATGACTTGGTTGAATTGATCATTGAAGCTTCACTCTAGACTAAGGATTATTCCACATTTGATACTCACACACAACACACAAGTCTATTGTTCAATGAATGCTTATTTCATTTGTGTGATTGTACATGATCAAATGTGATGTGTGTGTGCTCAACCATATGTGGATCAAACCAAAAAGATTTTTGTTCTTTTTGTTTGCTTTTGGATGTGATTTGTATCACCCATGTTTTTCAAAGTTTTTCAAGTTGTTTTTGTGTGAAAAAACATGTTTTCTGGGTGTTTTCGTGACTTATTTCATGTGTAAGTTCAGTCACAAGTTACAGGGTCCAATTCTCAAGTTTTTCAGTTTTGGACAGAAAGTTTCGTGACTGTTTCGCGAGTAAATCTTACCAGCGAGATACCAGCGAGATTTCACGGGTATGTAACCAGCGAAACTTCCCACGAAAATTTCTAGATCAGCTTTTAAAGGGCATTTTGTGGGACATTTGTTCTAAATGTCTCCCATCTTCTCTCAAACCCCTGTTTTAATGTTTCTACATCAAAACCCAACTAAATTCAAGTGTTTTTCATTTCATTAACATCTCTAAGGTAATCTTTAACACTTTTTATTGATTTTGATCCTTAGATTATGTTTTTAGGAGTTTTATGTTCATAGTTAAGATTTTCGCAAATGGGAGTTGGAAAACTTAATTTTTGTCAATCTTTTTGATTGGGCTTTGTTTTAAATGATGATTTTCTTTGGTTGTTGGCCCCTTGTGACAAAAATAACATGTATCTAGGCAAGATTTTTATATGTTCATACATTGTTTAACATACATGTGTAGTGTGTGCACTCTAAGTGTTTGATAAAATGCCCAAATGGCATTTTCTCGTTATTTTGAACTCCGATGAGTACCAAACTTTGGAGATCACCATAATTATTCATGTTTATCATGTTTTGATCATTGGTGGTGTGTTTTATACACTTTGCCCCGTGAGTGCTTATTCATGCATTGGTCATGCATCTCACATGCACACTAGATGCACTTTTGCTGCACACAATTGATCACTTGACATGTTTTTACATTCACTTATGCTAGTTAAGTCTTTTTAGACCTTTTAGCACGTATAACATGTTCTTGTGTCTATGTCATGCCTAGGTCTATATCATGTTCCATCATCCTTAGCCTGTCATATTCTTTATGCTTTGTAGCATTTTTTAAAAGATATTTTTGTCTTTCGTTTGAGCTTCATTTTCTCATTCATATTGCACCCCTCATGCATCATTCTTTACCCTTGTTCATATCTTCTTTCCCTCCTTCCTCTTGGTTCATTTGTCTATTCGTGACAAAAAGGGGGAGAGTATACCGGTGTGTTTCGTCATTTCTATATGACTCATGTGCACATTCTTAGGGGGAGAAATTCTACCTCGTGCACATTCGTAGGGGGAGAAAGCCATAAGGGAGATGCATATACCAAGGGGGAGAAGACATTCTTTTTTGAGAAAACCTTGTTTTACTTTTTGCTTATTTTCTCGTTGTTTTATGGTGCTTTGATATGCTTTGTTGCTCTCATCTCATCGTGTTTATGTGTTGGACATGCATATATCTTTATGCCATTGTGGTTTATTGATTGCATGTTCGGATGATCATTTGCTTTGCTATGTGATCATTGTAGTCATTTCCATATGACTGTTTGGTGTATGATCAAGTTGCTCATATGTTTTACAACATGTTTACTTGATCGCATTTTACTTGTTACATTATACTTGTCCTTTTATCACTTGATTTACCTTGAGGGTCTAATGTGTTTTGTGCAAGTGTTTCAGGTTACAGGTATATATGTTCCAAGTGCTTCACAGCTTCTAGATTTAGGTGTAAATGAGTTTTGCCATTGTTCCCAATCTCATGTTTAAGTCTAGAGTCTGTTATAGAGTGTTTTGTCACGGAATAGCCAAAGGGGAAGATTGTAAAGTTGTGATTTACAACTATGTTTTATGTTGGCTTTATTCCATGACAAAAAGTGTTGTAATTGTTTTAATTTTGTTCCTTGTATTTTGTGGAATTTTATTGTATTGGGTTTAATATTAAGTTGGTGAAGACTCAAGCTTAAAATGAAGAATCAGTGGATCTCGCGAGTGTCTCGCTAGAAGCTAACCCGCGAAAGAGCCATGTGAGAAGCACATGTTGGAAGCTGAAGAGTCCTGCCAGGCTGTCGATTTCGCGAGTGTCTCGTGAGTAAGGCCCTCCCGCGAGACAGTCGCGAAACGTTCTGCTTGGAGGATTTTCAAGAGTGACTTTCTTACCTTCACCCATACTATATATACCCTCATTACCTACAAATGTAAGAGAGGCCATTCAGAGAGAAAACCCTAGATAGTTTTTCTACAACACACACACCCATCTTTTTGAGAGAGAGCTACTCATCCTTAGTGAGAAATCATTGTAGCCTCTTCTCCATCCCTCTCCCATTGTCATACCTTGAGAGGAGATTTGTATCCAAACACAACTCACACCTATTTAGAGTGTAGAGAGTGTTTTGGAGCTTGAGAAGTTTTGGGAATTTGCCAAAAGAAGCCGGTGAGGCTTGGTGGATGTAATCGGGCGGATTGCGGGATCCGGAAAGCTAGACAAGACACGGTTCCGAGAAGCCTTGTTAGAGTAGGAGCTTGGAGGGCTTAGGTACATCAGATAGATTAGGCTTAGAGGGTCTCTTGCTAACTCATGTATCCCAACTGATTGTCTAGTGGATCGATTACCGCTTGAAGGGCGGTGGAGAGGTTTTTTGCT
Organism: Notholithocarpus densiflorus; assembly: GCA_030021035.2. NCBI lineage: Eukaryota > Viridiplantae > Streptophyta > Magnoliopsida > Fagales > Fagaceae > Notholithocarpus > Notholithocarpus densiflorus. Next base: position 3,891,962 of record JARYZH020000024.1, on the reverse strand, counting down.
GAGTTCTTCGGTTTCTTCTTCGATAACACATCGGCGTGTTATCTTGTGTTTGCATTCTCTCTTCCCTTACTCTTGTGCTTTACTTTTAATGTTTGTTGTTCATGTTTATGCACTAGAGTAGTATCGGTTTATTGCGCTTCATTTACTCTTGTTTCCACACTTAGATAAGTTAGAGTAAAAGCAATCTAACCGTAATTTTAATTGGGGATCTAAACAGCTCTTGTGTTTTCAAACACATTTTCGAGCTTTCACTTGGCATGCAACACTGCACTATATGAATGGGCAATGCATGAACACATAGAAAAATGCCTCAATACAAGTTCAGAATGCCTCAAGGGGCCAACATAGATACACACAGATCAAATGGGACCCAGCCCAATCAAAATTTTGAAAAACTTTTGCTTAAAATCAAAGTTCCCAACCCCTTTTTCAAAAAATCCCAAATTTTAAAACCCTAAGTTAATTTCTGAATAATCTAAGACAAAAATGAAAAGAATGTTTAAGAAAACATACCTTGAAGTTGATTTTGCAGAAAATAAGCTTGAAAATGATGGGGTTTTGAGAGAAAAATAGATTTGGGTGGAGAGAAGTTCAAGTGAGTCAATGAGAGGGAAATAGAGAGTGTTTTAAAAATCTATCACATTAGCCCTATAAAACTGAAAACACACGTTTTTTGCAGGTTAGATAGTCGTGAAATTACTTGCGAAAAACACCACTAAATCACAAAGACTTTTGCGAGAAGCTTCTAGTCGCGAAACAGTTGCGAGACAGTCGCGATAGTCTCTGTATGAAACTTGTGTTTTCCAGTTTTTGCCTAAAAATCTTTTCACGGGAAGGGATTAGTCACGAAATAGTCACGAGATAGTCGCGATACTCTCTGTATGAATTTTGAGATTTCCAGTTTTCCTTTAACCTCTTTTCGCTGGAAGCTCTTAGTCGCGAGCTTCTCGCGAAAATGCCTTTGAACAAGGTTTTGAAGAACAACACAAAAAATGCATTTTGAACAAAAACTTAAAGCATGAAAGTATAAAAACACTTTCAAAAACATATAAAATAATCAAAAATCTTTTTGGGTTCAATCGGCAAGCAATTGAGTATACACATCACATTTGAACATGTAAAATCACACAAATGAGATAAGCATTAATTGAACTAAGTCTTGTGTGTTGTGGGTGAGTATCAAATGTGGAATAGTCCTTAGACCAGAGTGAAGCTTCAATGATCAATTCAATCAAGTCATACACAACTGGTACTAAGTCAAGTGGTTTATCTCAATTATAGAAATGAACATATATGACCTCCCACAAGAAAATGATTACAAATCTTAGAAGCTTTTCATTTGGCTTCTGCACAAATCATAACAATTGATCATTTTTTGAACACTACGTCTCATTTTGAGATCGGTGCTTGAAATTTTTTATATTTAAATATTGAGAGTAAGCCTTTAGCTTTTTGAGCACCACACATTTCAATTTAAAATGTCGTTTTCCCTTTTTCCTAGTCAAATACTAGTACGTGCGACGGATTTTGCAGCTCATTATCTCTTTTCATTTTGAGATTTACATTTGTTGAGCTCTTTAAGTAAAAACATAAAAATAAAGTGAGAAGAGATATAGGCACAAGTCTATGCAAGTATCAAGACCATCAAGACCATTGACCAATCATTCATGACAAGCTTGAAGATCTATTTACAACAATTACACATAGTTTTCAATATTTCTCCCACACAAATATATGTGCATACATAACAAGCTAAGCTCGTAAATGCACTACGCCATTAGTACGAAGGTACTAGGCCAAATTCACATGTGATATACACAACACAAGCAATCAAACTTTTTGGAGATTTTTCAATTTTTATGGGTTTTTGAATTTTTGAACACACTCAAAAACAAAACAAGTAAAGTAAGATCAACAAAACAACAAGTACAAAGCAAAGCTTGAAAAAGAAATATGCTATAAACTGGAAGCAATGACACGAGAGAATTATGTATGTTATGATGCATGAACCTATGACCCTAAACATCGGAAGTATTAATGCATGGGCATAGAGAGTGATCATGCATAGGTACCCTTCTTCACCCACTCTTTACAAGTATTTTGGGTGAGAGCCTTAGATGGCGGGGTACAACCAACATAACTTTCAAACCTCAGAGTGAAGCTAGCAAGGCACAATGATATGTTCTTCAACATCTCCATAACGTCTCCAATAAGATGTCCCTCACTATCTCCTTTAGCTTGTGCTCCATTTGGTCTTCTCTTTGAAATTTCTTGGCCACACATAGAGTCAGCCTTCTTGAGTGCATGAAGCTTGAAACAGTTAGGCCTGGTATGCCCTTGTGCGCTAAAATGATGACACAGATGCTTTACTTGAGGCCCCCTTTGATTTTTGGGTAATGACTTCCCTTTTTCCTTTGGTCTTGCACCAATGGTTCTCTTTACTACAGCAGGGGTCTCAAACTCAGGCTTCACTTCTTTGAGTTTCTCTTCATTCTTGGCTGAAAAAAAACCTTACTTCCTTCTTGGGTTCGCTGCTAGAACTTCCTTCTCCGGTATAGCCCAAACCGATCTTATCATGTGAAGGTTTTTGAGATGACAACACATTGTCAAGTTTCTTGGTGGAGATGCGCTCAACCTTGACATTAGCTTGAATAATTTCAAGTTCAAGAAAATTGATCTTAGAGTAAGCTTCAACCAACTCTCCCTTAAGTCTTTCCACTTCACACTTTGCTTCCTTGTGTTGCACAAGTATACACCTATGCTCTTCTTCAACATTTTTCATCTTTTTCACAGCAAGGTTTGCAACTTTGGCATATTTGCCACAATCTTCCAGTAAAGAATCATACGCTTCTTGAATGTTGTTCTCCTCATCATTTTGGTATACGTCTTCATCTTCTGATTCTTCAATTTCCTCATCCTCAAAAATATTACCAAGTTCATCAACCAAATTGCTCAAATAATCCTTTGAATCAACGGAGGCAATAGTCATGAAGGCTTGATAGTTCCCCTCACTGTCACATTCTTCTTCAGTGTCTGAATTTGAACTGTCAGAATCACTAAGAGTAGTGGCAAACACTTTGCCCTTCCCTCTCAAGTAATTAGGACACTCCTTCTTGAGATGCCCATGATCATTGCATTCGTAACACACAATTCCTTTAGGGGATTGAAACTCCTTCCTATCTTTCTTCTTAAACTCCTTCCTATCATCCTTGGAGGATGAAAACTTTCCTTTGCTGAATGGCTTCCCACTGTTTTTCATCTTCAGAAATTTTCAGAAGTTCTTTGCAAGGAATGCTACCTCCTTCTCCACATCATCTTCTTCGGAGGAGTCATCCATTCTTTCGGTGATAGTTTTGAGAGCAAGAGATTTGCTCGTCTTGTGAGAAAGCAGTCCCAGCTCATATGTTTGGAGAGATCCAATGAGTTCTTGGATTTTGATCTCATCCAAATCTTTACTTTCCTCTATAGCTATGACTTTTGCTCAGAAGCTCTCTGGTAAAGACCTCAAAATCTTTCTCACCACCTTAGCATCCTCAATCTTCTTTCCGAGATTGTGCTTAGCAATTACAATTTTAATGAGCTTCCCATAAAATGAATCGAAAGACTCATCATCACCCATCTTGAGCTCTTTAAATCTAGTGGAAAGCATCTAAAGCTTTGTGTCCTTAACTTTCTTGGTACCCTCATAGGTAGTCTCAAGAATCGTCCAAGCTTCCTTGGCAGTCCCCACATGTGATATCCTGTGAAACTCATCAGTAGACACACCACAGAATATAGCGTTAATAGCCTTACTATTTGCATTTGCTAATGCAAGAGCTGCCTTGTCCTATTCGAACTTGGATGTCATGGGTTTAACATACCCATTCTCGATGGAGTCCCATACGAACTCATCTATAGCACACAAGAAAGCCCTAATACGGATCTTCCAAAACGCATAGTTGCTCCCATCAAAGAATGGTAGGGCATTGAGTGATTGTGATCAGTCCATCACAAGGGGTTAAGGATCACACTCAGGTAATAAAACCACAGCGAGTGTACCCGCTCTGATACCGATTGAAAGCTCGAAAATGTGTTAAAACACAAGAGCTGTTTAGACCCTCAAATTAAAAATTACAGCTCGATAGATTTTACTCTAACTTATACTAAGTGCGGAATAGAGTAAATGCGAGCGGGAAAAAAAATAAACTACTCTAAGCCATATTCAATATAACACGGCAGTAATATGAAAGCTAAAAGAGTAGGGAAGAAGAATGCAAACACAAGATAACACGCCGATGTGTTATTGGAGAGGAAACCGAAGTACTTGGCGTAAAACCTCTCCGCTGCCCTCCAAGCAGTAATCAATCCACTAGCCAATCAGTTGGGATACATGGGTTAGCAAGAGACCTTCCAAGCCTAATCTACCCGATGCACCTAAGCCCTCCAAGCTCCTACTCCAACAAGGCTTCTTTGAACCGTGTGTTGTCTAGCTCTCCAGATCCCGCAATACGCCCAATTGCATCCGCCAAAGCCTAGCTTCTTCCAATGCTTCCTAGTAGCACCAAAACCTCACTGAACACTCTGAAAGGGTGTGGTAAGTGTTTGGGTTATCAACCTCTCAATGGTATGGAAATGGAGAGGTAGGAGTTGAGGAAAATCCACAAGTAATTGTGTAGAGAATTGTGGGTATAACAATCTCTAACTCTCAAGGTTTGTGGCTAGGGTTTTCTCTCAGAAGCACTCCTCAACATTTGTGGGTAATAGGGGTATATATAGTGTGGGTAAAGATAGAGTGTATCAGAATTGACAGTTCAGCAAAACAGAATGTTTCGAGGGTATTTAGCGGGAAGGCCTTACCCGCGAGACACTCGCGAAAACCAGCTGTCTCCATCCTGTCCTAACTCTTCGCATTCTAGTCATGTGCAGGGCACATGCTTCACTTCGCGGGAAGCTTACTCGCGAGCTACCCGCGAAAACACTTCAGTCTTCAATTTGCCTTGAGTCTTCACACTCTCTCTTTCTCACACACAACCCTTAAAAATAAAAACCCACATGAAATATAGGGTACATAAGATTGAACATAATTATAATCAAATTTGGCATGGAATAAAATCCAACAAAAACATAGTTGTAAATTACAACTTTACAATAAGTATTAAGCATATGTCAAAGCATATAAAGGAATCTTCCACTCAAACATGAGGCATTTAGTAATTTAAGATGCCCAATAAAAACTCACACACCATGACTGTTAGGTCAATTGGTATCTCTTAATGTCCCTAACTTACACGTTTAGGATTTGCACCTCCTCTCCTCCTCTCCTAGCTTAATGCAGAAAAGAAAAAAAAAGTTCAAACCCCACATGGAAAAAAATAATCCAATCTCTCCCCATTAGTTAATGAACCACCAACCTCTCCTTCAATTTCACATACACTGTCTATGGAAGACACTAACAAAAACTTTGTAGACACAAGGGAACTGTTTGGGTTTAATTAATATCATATAAAAAAAAGGGGGGGAAAGATTTGCTCTGATTTAATCAAATAAAATATATGGCACTTGCGATTTGCAAATAAAACAGTAAAAGAGAGACCAGAGAAAAGAGTTTGAAGTAATCGTTGTAAAAAACAACGTCTAAAAATCTGTTGCAAAGTGTATAATATACATTAGTTATCAATCTATTTATTTGTTATTTTAAAATGCAGTAATTAACCCAAAAAATCCCATAATCCCACTTACAAAAAACTTATAATTACTATACACTCTGAAGCATCCATGTTGAAATTTGTTTATAATCCCTAATGTATAATACAATAGACCAAAGAAAAGTAACAGTTTATACCTTGTTCAAAAGAGAAAGTGTATAATACAGTAGTCAAATTTTGGCCAAATGGCTTTCACAAATGGTTTAATTATTCATAGCCCGTTGACCTTATGTAAACATTCCCAGCAGAATTCCATTCAAGCAAACTATAATAAACAGTAAAATGGATTTATTTTTCAATAATTTTCTCAATGTTCCCCTTAAATTAAGAGGCCGGTCTAATTTTTCAAGAATCACCATATCTAGAGGTCAGTCTGATTTATATATAGCCATTATTATATATGTCCTTTAGAGATGGCCTCTTGTGATTCTAGGGTTCTGCCATTCTTGTCCATGCCGTAAGAATTAATATTGACAACAAAGCAACTAAAGAAAGAGAATAAACATCCGAATTTCAATTCAAATTCAAACACAGAGAAGTGATGCGTACCTTTCGTCGGTCTGTGTTTAGTTCCGATTATGTTGGTCACGGAGTAGTGCCGATCCTCAATCTCAATTCCTATGCGCTTACGGACTGTATCTATCTCTCTCTATTTCTGTTTCTCTATTTCTGTCTCTCCATTTCTCTATATCTGCCTCTCTCTATTACCGGTGCCAGTTAAGAGAAAGACCAGAAAATTTGCAGCAACCACTGGTTCAATATTTCAGGATAGTTAACAAACATGAACAACGAAAATTATTCAATAATCCTAACTAGGTAAAATCATAAAATTAGTATTTTAAAAAATTATCTCATTGGACCCATTATAATAGCTTGACATATCAATGGCCAAAAATATCATTCAGATGCAATTACTAACATATCAAACAAACATAAACACAAAAAATAATAATAATAATAATAATAATAAACAAACAAACAAAAAAATTTCTTCCTCTTTTTTTAATTTTCCAAATAGTTTTAGCCATAAAACTGAATCATGGTTTGAGCACTATTACAATATTAAAAAAAATTTATTAAAAAAACTCTTAAAAACTGCCAATCTAAGAACCAAACATAGCGGCAATAGTTTGACAGAGCCATCCATAAATGGGTTAGGGGAAACGATGGGGAGACTAAGAAAATAAGGAGAAAGAACTGTGTGAAGAAGAAGAAGGTCATGGGAGTGCATTAGAAAGAGAAAGTTTGATCGGGTGGTTCTGTTATCCAAAAGAAAAACCAAATCTAACATAGATATCTGATATATAAAACCATTATATCCCAAATTCCTTACTCAAAACTGAATCTAAGCCAAAACCTAAATGCAATCCAATGCATTCCAATCCAATCCAATTCAAAACAATCAAAATACCCAGACCTAAATCATATTTAAACCCAAATTTAAAAACCAAAAACCAGAGACTAACCGATGGAGGATACGGATACGATGGTCTGCCTCTCTATTTCTCTATATCTGCCTCTCCGTATCTCAATACCTATTGGTAGTTCTCTCTATCTCCGTATCTCCCCTTCACCAAACCGTTTCAACAAACCGTCTACCTTTATGGTTTGGATTTTGGACGATGAAGAAGGGGTTTGGCCGTGGAGTGTGTTTTGGAATGGAGAAGTGGAACAAGGAAAGAGAAGGGGAACGGGAGAAATAGAAAATCAGAATTTAGTTTGTTGTATTCTAGGGTTTTATGTATTATCGAGTTAGAGAAAAAAAAAAATCAAGATTTCTGTTCACTCTCTTTCTCCGCATAGGGGCAAGCCTTTTGAACGTAATTTACTAATTTATTAAACTGTTTGTTTTTTTTTTTTTTTTTTTACAAAGAGGCTCTCAAAAGATGTTTGAACGCACTGAAACGCTATAATGTATCGCTTTTTAACCTATATGTGGCAGAATTTTAAGTGGCCTTTTTTCCTAACATGGCAACACCTCCTTAATTGCAGGAAAGGCTTCTGCTTTTATATACAGTATTATATTGGTGATTTGTTGGTGCCTCCACGATTTGCATGCAATTTAACCTAATTAATCAACTTGGATAATTGAATTAATTAACCGAGGTCAAGCTATCTTAATCCAATAAGTGGTATCAAAGCAGGCACACTCTGATTAGGTTTTAATCTTTACTGTGTGATTCATTGACCTCTGCTGTTATAGATCGTAGGCAATCCCTGATTATTCCTCCTTTATTTGATAGTACTAACTATGCATACTGGAAAGTATGCATGAGAGCCTTTTTGCAGTCTTTAGATGAGAAGGTCTGGCTAGCAGTTGAAGTCAGTTGAACAAAACCTACAGATCCACTTAAATCATGGGATGATGCTAAGATCAAAGCTGCAAATTTTAATAGTACAGCTTTGAATGCCTTGTTCAGCGCTGTGACAAATGAGGAATTCAAGAAGATCTCCTCAACTGAAATTGCAAAGGAAGTGTGGACTATTCTTCAGAATACCTATGAAGGCACAAAAGCTGTTAAAAACTCCAAACTCCAAAGGCTCACTACCAATTTTGAGGAAATAAGGATGAATGATGATGAGTTGTTTGATGAATTCTATACCAAGCTCAAGGACATAGTGAATTCAGCATTCAATCTAGGAGAATAGATTTCAGAGCCTAAGATTGTAAGAAAGATAGACCCTCAGATCTCCTCCAGAGATATTTCATGCTAAGATCACTGCCATAGCAGAATCAAAGGATATTAATTCTATTCGTTTAACAAAACTAATTGGGAATCTGCAAAACTACGAACTAGGTTTAGTAAGGGTTGGCAAAGGGAACAAAAGCAAGAACATGGCTCTAAAGGTCAAGAATGATGAAAAAGATGAATCATCAGAAGATGAAGACACTAAGTTCAAATCATACATCACCAGACAATTTAAGAAGTTCATCAAAAATGCGAATGTCAAGGCAAATGACCAGGATCGCAAAAAATCTGGATTCTCTCAGTTCAAGTCCCAAGACAAGGTCAAGAGAGAATTCAAAGATGCTAAACAAAGCAATAGTGTTCCTGCTAGGCCAAAGTGCTATGGATGTCAAGGGTATGGACACATGAAGCAAGAATGCCCAATGTATCTCAAATCCATTGGCAAGAGCAAAAGCCCTAGCCGCCACTTTGAGTGACACAGAACCAGAGGCAGATTCTGATAATAGTGATCAAGAGGGAATAGTGAGCACCTTCACAGTGACCATTGATTCTCCAAATGAAGCAAAACAGCCAGTGGATGAGGAAGAAGAGTTGATGGAATCCAATTTTGAAAAAATGGACGAACAAGATGACATCCATACTTCTAACTCAAAGCTGTACAAGGTTTCTGAGAAACATGAAAATTTTTACAAGTTAGCTGCAAGGAAGCTGAATGAAGTGGAGTTAGAATGAGAGGAACTCTTTACCAAAGTTGATGAAGCAAATCAAACCATCGGAGCACTATCGTTTGGAAACAACTTCCTAGCTAAAAAGACCAAAAAACTGGATGTAGAACTGTTTGAAGTGAGAGCACAATTGGAAAAGACCTCAAGTGCCAAGCTGGATGAAATGCTCAACTTCCAGAAGGCTGCATCTGACAAAACACGTCTCAGATATGATCATTCTCTCTCTTCCTACAGTACCTCTTCTAATGCTTTAAATAGAGTCACTTTTATCCCTTTTGCTAATAATGATAACTCTGAGGAAACTTATTCTAAAATTGAAATGTGAGTGAGGGTAAACATAAGGGAAAATCCATTCTAGGAGCACCCCCTAAGGTTGTAAAAAGATAGACTAAGCAAAATAATCATCGCTCTACCAACAAGAAGTCTCAACCGAAGAAGCCACATTTCTGTCATTACTATGGAGCATCAAGGCACACTTATCCAAATTGCTATAAGTGGATAACCATTCAACAAAGCAATAATGTGTCATCCTTTGGGAGCCAAAATCAACTCTAACTCTCTTTGGCCCCTCTTGGAGAACTTCTTAAGGCTGTCATGTTACTCTCAAACTTTAACGGTTTCAACCTTCCTCCCTATTCATCTGAACAGAGGTTTATGCAAAAGAAAGCTTCTCCATCCAAACATTCTGTCTGGAAGGAAAAAGATTCCAAGTGATTCTGTCACCTTCTTGTTCTCATGCATGGTTGTTTGTTGTGTTTTGAGCTAGTCTAGTTTTTTATGTTTTATTATGTTTATTTGTTGTTTTGTTTAATATTTTTTTAAATAAAAAAAGGGGGAAATTTGAAAAATACAAAAACAGTGTGTGTTTGTGTATACTGGTGCTTATGTACCTTGGATGGCCTTTGAAACAAAGTTTCTCAACTTTGCATCTCTTGTAGCTTAGATGAGCATTCTCATGCACAACTAAGCAATGTGAGCTTTGTGACTTGTTTTATGTGATTTGTATGATTTGGTTAATCTTTTACCATTCATATCTTTATCACTCTTTTTGACGGGAATGACTAAAAAAATCCCAAGAGAAAGGCATAAATAACCATCTCACCACTAAAACTCGTCAATCATAAAACATTTGTGTGCAATTCATAAAAACCATGCTTGGTAAGGTGTAGCACTTGCACAACAAGAACAAGATGTTTGGCTTACATAAATGGGAATTTCTTTTCTCTCTTATATACTCATGCATGTTATGTCAATTTATGTTTTTAAAGAAAAATATGCAAAGAACATGAAAAGAAAAAAGAATCAAAACACTTTTATTTATGGTTGCAAGCGTGTTTCTAGGAGATGTGGGAGTTATATGATGTACCTCAAAGGTGATGGTCCCCATCAAACAATTATGATTGTGTGTGGATGTATTTGATTCTCTTATATCATTACTCTTCACATAACGAGGCTCTTATGCTTTCTTACAAAAGTTTCACACACAACACGCATACTCTTTGCTATTCTTGATAGTATTGTACAAGTACAATGTAATTTGGCCATCACAAGGAATACATGTGGTAATATAAGCTTACTAAACTGTCTTAGCGTGTTTTTGAAAAAAAAAATTGGTTAGACTTGTTTAGTGTGTATTTTGATCTAGGAATGCTTTGCATCTAGAGTGTTTGATGTGTTTGAGTGCTCAACATGCTTCTTTGTTGCTTGGCTTGGTGTCTATCTTGGTTGCATTTATCTCATGTTGTTTTTCCTCCTTGAAAAACCTCATTTTTGGATTCTCGATAGAAGCACGATAGCAGCTCGATACCTCCTCAATCTATTGAGAATTTCTAGGTTCTCTCGATACCTCTCAACAGATAGCCCGATTTATCAAGCCTCTTCTCTGAAGTTTCTGTCTGCTCAATAGATAGCTCGACACCTCCTCAATCTATTGAGCCAGTTTTGCCATCGATACCTCTTCGATCTATCGATATTTTGTTCTCAACACCTCCTCGATACCTTCTCAATCTATTGAGATACTAGTTTCTATATATATTCGAGGTTCAACCCGGTTCTTTTCAAACTCAAACTTCTCAATCTCTATCTCATTTCTCTCGACTCAAACCTCTTCTTTTCACCAAAAACCTTCTTCCCTCTTCAATTTCAGCCTACTCCAAGCTCAAACCCTTTGGTAAGTAGCCTTAATCTCTTCTTTTCCTCATCTTTCATGCATTTCATGCATTTAGACCTAGGTTATAGCTTTTGGGAAATTTTTGGGTTGGGTTTTGTTGATTTGTTATCACATACTCATGCATTGCATTCTTTATCATTATAACAATGTTTCATGCATTCTAGGATTGTGTGCTTAATTAACCATTGTGAGTGTTGTAGTTTGGATTGGGTTTTTGCCCATGATGCAATTTATTTTTGCATGTACCATATTCATGCATTACCATGCATTGCATCTCTATTTTCTTTCTTTCCTGAGCATTTTCTTCTGTTGTGTTCTTCTTTTCTTTTCTTCTCCCCTTAGTTTCCTGACTATGGCAACCAAAAAGTTTGCTCCTTCCAAGAACCCAATCACTCGTTGTGGTTCTTCTTCTACTTCTTCTTCTTCTAATTTTGTCCCTGATAGAGTAAGGTTCCGTGATGCGTACTCCCAAAAGGATTTCGCTGAGAACTTCTATGACCGGGCGATTCATTCGAAATGCCAGGTCATTTTGTCTGATTTTCTAAACACTCCTCTTCCTGGTGCGTTTAGCTCTCGGAATTGGGAATCTCTTTCTGAGAAACCCTTGAGGTGTCCCGGTGTTTTTATACAGGAGTTTTACTCCAACATACACACCATCAATACCTTTGTTCCTCAGTTTACTACAGTATTTAGAGGAACACGTATCGTAGTCACTCCGGAGTTCATTTTCGAGGTACTACGTGTCCTTAGGGTAGTTCGTCCAGACTATCCTAGTCACCCTCATCTACATACCATCTCTCGTGATGAGTTGGTCTCACTCTTCTGTGAGAAGGACATGGTGTAGGGAGATACTCTAAATTTCTCCACAACCGAGTTCGCTAAGGGTCCAAGGATCCTTAATATGATGATGACCTTTGTTCTCACACCACGGTCACATTATAACACCATCACTGAGCCTCGTGCTCGTTTCCTTCTTTCTCTCTTGGAAGATCTCTCTATAGATTTTCCTTCACATATGATAGTATCTATGATAGATATCTATCGAGACACTTCTACATGTGATAAGCTAATTTTTCCTTCAGCTATCACACGCATTCTCACACTCTTGCACGTCACAACTCCTTCTTCTCCTTTCTTTTACACCATGGGTGCCATTAGCAAGGAATCTATAAGAATGAGTGATGCACAGCTGGCGGCCAAGCGACCACAAGTGGAGCCTACTCTCCCACTCTATAGGATAAGGCTGCTTTCCGTGCTGTAGAGGAGGCTGCTTATGCCTCTCGACCTTTTTCATCTTCTGCTCCTTCTTCCTCTTCTAGAGTAGAGGCATCTCTTACTGCCATTATGGACCAATTTTAGCATATGCGTGCTGATTTTGGTAGTCATCTTGATCACATTTCTGATGAGATGTGTCAAATGAACATCAGGATTGGTCGCATCGCTCGCCAATAGTCTCGTCTTGGCGGATTTGCTCCTTCTCCTTCACCCGAGCCTGCTGAGAATTCTTCTGACGGTGGAGATGATGGTGATGATGCTTCTGGCTCTTCTAATGATGATGAGATTACTGCTTTTCAATGATTCACCCTTTGTCACTCGTGACAAAAAGGGGAAGTAGTTTTGGTTATGAGAGAATGATGTTATTAGTGGGAGAGGTAGCATAGAGATAGATTAGTTAGGGAGAGAGTGCCTTGAGAGATGTAGTGAGGTTTTGTTGTATATTTCTCATTACATGTACCATGGTCTTGTGACCTTTACATACATTGTTGTACTTCTTCTCTATATATATATGATGATGTATGTTTCTTCACATCTATCTTACATGTGTTGTTTCTTTTCTCTCTCTATAAACATGTCTTTTCTTTTATATAACTTGTCTCTATTTCACACTTGATGTCTTAATGGATCTTGTTTAAGTGTTTCAAATAAGACAGGTTGCAAGTCTTACATCCGTGATCTCTTTTCTTACAAAATTTTTCAAGAGCTCATTGTAGTTGTTAGGCTTATGTAATTTTGGTTTTGTAATAGTTATGGAGATTGATGATTTATACTTCTCTCATAATTATGCTTATGGTTTTTCATGGATTTCCAAAGTGGGAGATTGTTAGAGTCATATTTTATATGTAATTGGCTAATCCTTTGTCAAAACGCACTTTACTTGTAAATTGGGTAGATCTAAGTTGGGTTTGATACATATCAAGTGGTTGTATTAAAGACATAAAAATTGATCCAAAGAACAAGTGAAGAAAAGCTATTTTACTAAAGCTCAACAGATGGCATCTGTCGAGATTTACTGGGCAAGCTCGACACCAGCTCGATCTATCGAGATTTATGAATTCATAATTTTCAGATCTGAATTTCGTCCAAGTTGATGTATTTGTTTAGTGTTTCTTTTCTCACAACTCTAAACATATATAAGGCTTATTTTAAAAAGCCGTCACATATGGAAACAGACACTAAGAGCTTTGTTTTCTCTGTGAGAAGCTACTGCGTTTGTACGCCATAGGGTTTTGTAACTAAGTGCTTCCTGATCTTCATTGTTGATGAAATGAAGAACTTTACAGCCAACAACATCCATTCAAGTTGCTGGAGTTAATCACGTACTGGGATCCGTGTGAAGGGTTAGTCATAAATTGGAGATTTGTGTATCAAGGGAAAGAAGGCTACTACAAGATCAAGTCCAATTGGATATTGGAGCAAAGGTTCAACTGTAAGTTGGTATTTCGACCAGGGTAATGGTAAGATTACTTATACTTGTAACCGCTTAAATGTTTATTAGTGGATTATTGGGAGTGGTGACCTTAAAATCACCCGGTTGGGTTTTTGCTGGTTTTTCCTATTTGTCAACAAATCACTGTGTCAATTTAATTTCTACTACATTTAGTTTAATTGGTGATTTGTTGGTGCCTCTACGATTTGTATGTAATATAACCTAATTAATCAACTTGGGTAATTGAATTAATTATTGGGATTAAGCTATCTTAACCCAACAACTTTTATAATCTTTCTCAAAAAAAAAAAAAAAAAAAAAAAAAAAAAAAAACTTTTATAAACAAATCTTAGGTGATAAGTTGTTACTTGTTCTAATTTGAACTTATCACTAAAATTATTGTTTTGCCCTTCAGTAATAGCTAATAACAACCTGTCATCTAGGATATGTTGAGAAAATATTTTAAAAATATGGTAAATATGTCACTTCTATCAACTCATATATTAACTAATATATGTATATATATTACATACCAAAAAATGCATTTGATAGTTCATTTGCCCTTTGACCTTTGCTTTGAGTGGGAGTTCTTGAGTCTTGAACTGAAAATTTCCGACAGCTCTCTCTCTCTATTTTTTGCTCATTTGGTAAAAGATAAAGGATGTGATTTTGTTACACTTTCTTGTACGTACCTTTGTTTACGGACTGGACACTTCTAATTGATTTCCTTCAGGTTTGGCTCTAAAGTCTAAAAAGCTCTTCTTCATATTTGTTCGAAGTCTTCTTTTCTGTTTGTTTTTGTTCATATAAGCCATGGCTGAAGCAGATTTACGTGGACTGGAGGTGCTTCATCCTTTTTGTTTTTTAGCCGTTGCAATTTTATTTCGCACTGCTGTAACTAAAAACACACAATAAAGATACAACATTTTTTCATTGGAGGCTTAATTGGTTTGTTTTTCTTGATCTTTCGAACCAAGTTAGGAAAATCAATATGTAAAGTTGAATTTATTCAACTATGTGTTGGCTTTATTCCATGCCAAATTTGCTTGTAATTCAGAATTTAGAAACCTGTATGTAATGTTGAATTTAATCAACCATTCTGTTGGCTTTATTCTGTGCAAATTTGCTTGTAATTCAGCACTTAGAAACCCTGTATTTAGGTGAGAATCATGTAACGGTAGTGTGTGAGAGAGTGTGAAGAAATGCTCAAGACTGTGCAGTGAAGCAGGGACTCGCGACTGGATCTTGCGGGTGGCTCGCGGCTTGCAAGCCGCCAGAGGATGCACATGAGTGAAGTATGAAGAGAAGCTGAACTAACATGCTAGCTGTAGCACTACAGGACAAAAAGTCCAGACTGACCATTCAGTTAGTTCGCGACTCAGTCAAGTCGCGAGGCCAAGTCGCCAGCCAGCTCTGTTTTGAAAAACTGACTCTTCGCATTCCATTCTTACACTAGTATAAATACCCCTTATACCCATGAAATGTAGTGAGCTTCGAGAGAGAATTTTGAAAGAGAAACCCTAGAGAAAAAAAAGATTGACTCATCCACAATCTTTACATAGAGACTCTTCAAATTCCTCTACTCTCACCCTCTCCATTGTTACATCCTTGAGAGGTTCTTAGCCAAATCCCTTTCTCACCATACCCACATCTGTGAGAAGGCTTTTTGGTGCTTCATGAAACAGTTAGGAAGGGACCAATGGTTATTGGTTGATGCTATGGGCTATAGCAGAATCCGATAAGCTAGAAATGACAAAGGTTCGGTGTAACCTCGTTGGAGCAAAAAGCTTGGAGGGCTTAGGTACACTAGGTAGATTAGGCTTGGAAGGTCTTCTGCTGTTCATGTACCCCAACTTCATTTTCTAGTGGATTATTGACCGCTTGGAGGGCGGCGGAGAGGTTTTACGCCAAGGGCTTCGGTTTCCTCTTCGTAACACATTGTTGTGTTGTCCTTGTGTTTGCATCTCTCTTCCCTTAATCTTTGCCATTTAATTTCTGTTGTGGATGAGATTTTAATTGGTTTAGATTGTTTATCAATTCTGTTTGAGCTTATCTTCATGTTCCGCACGTACATTGTTTGATAATAAGTTTGAATAAATAATTTGTAAATTGGGGGTCTAAACGTTCATAGGTGTTTTATACACTATTTGAACTTTCACTGTATTTAGGTGGGAATAATGTAAGGGTTGTGTGTGAGAAAGTGTGAAAAAATTGATCAAGTGTGTGCAATCAAAAGGCAACTCGCGACTGGATCTCGCGACTAGCTCGCAAGTGGTGACTCGCCAGAATATGTCACATGTGTGGAGCATGCAGGAAGTTGAAAGGTCAGGACAGCTGGATCATTACAGGACAAAAAGTACAGTCTGGCCTTTCTGTTATCTGGCGACTGAAACTCGCAACTCATTCCAGTTGCAAGTGACTCGCTAGTGCACCCTATTTTGCTGAAAACTGACTTTTCACATTCCATCTCATACTTACTAATGAGTTAGAAATTTATGGTCGTCACTACGCGAAGATCTTCATTTAACCAGAGAAGACGTTATGCATTTATTACGCTCATTGATGACGAAACGTAACGGACGGAGCAACAATCACAAAATGAGATGTGTACTTCAGACAAAGATTTTGTAACGAACTAGCCGTTGAGCATAAATACAGTGATTCATTGCCCATTAATTAGGCATTCAACTATAAAAGAGAAAGCACCAGAAACCTAAGGTACGACCAATTACACACAAACACTCTACAGAATTCACTCTCCAGTCTGTTTCTCTCAAAAATCTTTCTCCCTTACTAACTTAAGCATCAAAGGCGGTTTAGCTGACGCCACATCGATGTGTTACTCTTCCATCTAGTTCATTTTGTAGGTTCTCTATCTATAAAGACAACTCCATTCACAGCATCGTCCATCCGCTACGACGAGGAGCTTAACTTTTGATTTTTTGCATCATCAGTTTGGCACCGTCTGTGGGGAACGCTAATCATTCAAGCCATCTTTCCTAGTGACAAAAGAGTTCCTTGGAGTACGAGATGGAAGCAGAGAACACACCTCAGCCAGATGCTGTGCAACAACAACAAATGCAAGCCCTTTTGGCCAATGTGGAAGGACTAACTTGCCAGAATGAAGAACTGCGAAAGACAGTGGAATCCCAAAACACGGAACATCGACGAACAGGTGAAAACCAAAATGAAGAAGAGTCAAACTCTAAAGCCAACAGACGAGACAGGACCTCAGGAGAAGATTCCACTAGGATGGAGAACGAACTTCGCAACATGAGGAAGGAGATGGACGAATTGAAAAGTGTTATGAAGGACAAAAGCGGAGAGAATCTGGATGGATGATTTGAAGGACAGACTCACCATTCACTACTAAAGTATTGAACCATCCCCTCCCACCAAAATTCCGTCTCCCACAATTGGAGTCGTATGAAGGTTCCAAGGATCCCTTGGATCACATCGAATCATTCAAGACGCTGATACTATTGCAGATGACCCTAGACGAGGTGATGTGTAGGGCATTCCCAACAACACTGAAGGGAGCAGCCAGAGTATGGTTCAGCAAGATACCCCCATGAACTATTGCAGATTTTGAACAACTCAGCAAGGGTTTTGTTCATCATTTCATTGGAGGGCAAAGACACAAAAAGCCCACTGGCCATCTTCTCAACATCCAGCAAGCAAAAGGAGAATCACTAAGACAGTACGTCACTTGTTTCAATAAGGAGCTGCTACAGGTAGATGAAGCTGAAGATCAAGTCATCTTAACAACCTTCCAAGTAGGGTTGCTGCCAGGAGATTTCTTTTTCTCAATCACTAAAAGTCCACCAAAAGCAGTCGCGGATTTGCTTCGTAAAGCTTAGAAGTACATGAATGCAGAAGATGCGGTGCTCGTAAAAGAAATGAAAGGAAAAAGGAAGAGAGATGAAGGAACAAGTAGCAATCGCGACAAGAAGAAGGAGACACGAAATGTTGGGTAGACTACAGGGAAAAAGAAGGAAATTCCAAACAGGAAACCCAAGTTCACTAACTTCACTCCTCTAATAATGCCAATTGAGCAGGTCCTTATGTAGATAAGAGACGATCCCTCCCTGCAATGGCCGAAGCCAATTAGCACTCCAGTAGAAATGAGAGACAAGAACAAATACTCTAGGTTCCACCAAGATCACGAGCATCGCACCGACGAGTGTAGGCATTTGAAAGACCAAGTGGAAACTTTAATTCGACAAGGGAAGTTACAAAAGTACGTCAGAAAGATGGAGCCCCATAGATACCAACGAAAGGACGACCAGGACAGAACTCCGAAGGTAAGGGATAGCAAACCCCCTACAGGAGAAATAAAAACAATCTCGGGATGACTAACAATAGGCGGAATGCTGAAGTCCTTGAAAAAAGCATAGAGGAGAGAAATAAACAGCGTCTATTCGCGACTCCCTCCAATAAAGGTGCCAAAGAATGACAAGCTTGATATTGTCTTCTTAGAGAGAGACAGTCGCAGTATCAAGCAACCCCATGATGATCTGCTGGTAATCATGCGTAGAGTAGAAGAATTCAACATCCACTGGGTGCTCATTGATAATGGAAGCTCAGCAGATATCATCTTCTTGCCCGCGTTTCAGTAAATAAAGCTGGATAAGAAAAGGATCAGGCCTTTCACCTCGCCTCTAGTAAGCTTCACAGGGGATAGAATCGTCCCTAGAGGCATCGTCACTCTATCTGTGATCACAGGAACTTATTCAGCACAGGTCACCAAGGAAATTGATTTCCTCATAGTTGATTGCCCTTCGACATACAACATCATCTTAGGAAGACCTACATTCAACAGACTAAGAGTAGTGACGTTAACATATCACTTGAAGGTGAAATTTCCAACAACCCATGGAGTAGGAGAAATTAGAGGAGACCAAGTTTTGGCAAGATAGTGCTATCAAGCTGCCCTAGCATCGGGAGAGAACCACACATGGATGATCAATGAACCAGAATCCATTCCCGAACTGTTAGAAACACCACAAGAAGTTAAGATCGTCCCAGGAGATTCGACGAAGGTATTGAAGATCGGAACAGTACTCCCAACTTCATAGAAAGAGAAAATGATCTCCTTCTTAAGGGCAAACCAAGATGTTTTCGCCTGGAAACACGAGGATATGCCCGGGATTGATAGGAAGATCATACAGCATCATCTCAACATCAACCCAGAATGCAAACCTATACAGCAGAAGTGGAGAATATTTGCACCAGAACGCAACAAAGCTATGACTGAAGAAGTAGAGAAGTTACTAGAAGTTGATTTCATCAGGGAGGTATTCTATCCAGATTGGTTAGTAAACGTGGTTATGGTAAAGAAGAGCAATGGCAAGTGAAGAATGTGTGTCAACTTCACGGACCTGAATAAGGCTTGCCTAAAAGATAGCTTCCCCTTACCAAGGATTGATCAGCTGGTAGACTCAACTGCTGGACACAAGCTCTTGAGTTTCACGGACGCATTTCCTGGATACAACCAAATTCTTATGGATGAAGACGATCAAGAGAAGACCTCATTTGTCACCAGCCAAGGGTTGTACTGCTACAAAGTTATGCCCTTTAAACTGAAGAATGCAGGAGCCACCTACCAAAGATTGGTTAACCGTATATTCTCTCACCACATTGGAAGGAATGTGGAGGTGTACGTGGATGATATGCTAATGAAAAGCAAGGACGAAGCCAACCATTAGGACAACCTAAAAGAGACCTTCAGCACATTACGTAATTACAATATGAAATTAAACCCTGTAAAGTGTGTTTTTGGTGTTGTTTCAGGAAAATTCTTAGGATTTATGGTCTCCTAACAAAGTATAGAGGCAAACTCAGACAAAGTAAAAGCAATAATTGAGGTCAAGTCACCAAAAATAATGAAGGAGGTGCAGAGCTTGACAGGAAAGGTTGCAGCCCTAAACAGATTCGTCTCTAGGGCAACGGACAAGTGCATGCCATTCTTCAAGGTATTGAAGAAGGCCTTTCAGTGGACTGGCAAATACGAGGAAGCTCTTGCCAAATTGAAAGAGTACTTGACGAAGCCACCATTGTTAAGTCCCTCAGTGATGGGAGAGAAGATGTGTCTCTACCTAGCAGTATCCAAAACTGTAGTAAGTTTGGCATTGATCAGAGAAGAAGGGAACGTCCAGAAGCCAGTTTATTATACCAACCAGGCATTCCAAGGAGCAGAGGCAAGTTACCCAAGGATGGAAAAGATAGCTTTCGCATTATTAGTTGCCTCCGAAAAGCTCCGTCCTTATTTCCAAGCACACCCCATCATCGTCATGACAGACCAACCCATAAGAAAGACGATGAACAAGATAGATGCAGCTGGACGACTCATTCAATGGGTCATTGAATTGGGCCAATTTGACATCGAATATGGGCCCTGAGCAGCAATCAAAGCCCAAGTGCTAGTAGATTTTATTGCAAAGTTCACTTACCCCTGTAAGGAAGAAGACCCTCCTATAGAAACATGGACGGTTCAAATAGATGGGTCTACCATGGAGAAAGTAGGAGGAGTAGGAGTAGTGCTCATATCTCCAGAAAAAGAAACATTGAAGTATGCAATCAGATTGCAATTCCCGGCAACAAATAACGAGGTAGAATACGAAGCATTGCTAACACGGCTAAGTCTAGCAAAGGCTCTAAGAGCAAGGAACCTTATCGTCCAAGCTGATTCTTAGTTAATAATTGGACAAGTGAAGGGAGATTATGATGCCAAAGAAGAAAGGATGCAAAAGTATTTGAAGATCGTCCAACGACTCTCACAACACTTTGATAGTCTAGACTTTGTGCAAATCCCACGAGCCAAAAATGCGAAAGCTGACTTTCTAGCAAGATTGGCCTTATCAGACAATTACAATGCGACCTCCGAACTATGTGTAGAGGTAAGGGGGTAGCCAAGCACAGAAGGTGAACAAATTCTGAAGATAAAAGAACAAGACAAGTGGATGACTCCCATCATCCGTTACTTGAAAGAATGAGGGCTCCTTGAAGATAAGACGGAGGCAAGGAAGATACAGATCAGGGTAGCCCGCTTCGTCATTATTGATGATGTGCTGTACAGACGAGGGTATTCACTCCCATATCTAAAATGCGCCAGTTAAGAAGAAGCAGATTATGTACTCCACGAGATACATGAGGGAATCTGTGGAAACCACACTGGGGTAAGATCCTTAGCAGGAAAGATGTTCAAAGCAGGATATTACTGACCAACCCTACAGAAAGATGCATACAACATCATCAGAGCATGCGACAAGTGTCAACGCTTCGCAAATGTCCAAACAAGACCAGGAGAGACAATGACACCTATATCTTCACCATGGCCCTTCGCCCAATGGGGAATTAATATTATGGGTCCATTCCCTCTAGGGAAGAAGCAACTTAAATTTCTAATCGTGGCAATTGATTATTTCACTAAATGGGTAGAAGCAGAGCTAGTGACGACGATAACAAAAGCTAAAATCACAAGCTTTGTGTGGAAAAACATCATTTGTAGGTTTAGAGTCCGACGTGTCATAATATCAAACAATAGAAAGCAGTTTGGCAACCCCAAATTTCAAAAAAATTGCCAAGACTTAGGAGTCAAGAACCACTACTCTTCCCCAAGACACCCTCAAGCCAACAATTAGACAAAAGTGACGACTAGAAGCTTGCTCAAAATTATCAAAACTAGGCTTGAGGGGGCATGGCCTGAAGAACTACCAAATGTCCTTTAGGCATATAGGATGGCCATAAGAGTTCCAACAGGAGAAACACCATCCAGACTGACATTTGGCACTGAGGCCGTCATACCAGTGGAAGTAGGACTGACGAGCTTCCGAGTCAAAACATATGAAGACTAAAAGAATCAGCAGGAGCTTAATCGCAATCTGGACCTAGTTGATGAAGTCAGAGAAGAAGCTATGAAGCGAATGGCCAAACACATGGAAGCAATGGCTAGATACTATAACAGAAAGGTTAAGGTAAAAAGGTTCAACATAGGAAACCTCGTCCTTAAAAAGGTATCACAAGCAACAAAGGACCCATCCCAAGGAAAACTGGGACCAACTTGGGAAAGCCCCTACGAAGTAATCCGTCATTCCAGAGAAGGCTCCTACTACCTGAAGTCTTTAGACGACCAGGAACTTCCTCGACCATGAAACGTAGAACACTTGAAGAAATACTACCAGTAAGGGATGCTTTACATTTCAAGTTGCCTAATCTTCATATCAGTATGTATGATAGTCATTACTTTCATCATTCATAAGATCAATAATACATGAAAGCATTATCCATGCATATATATCAATGATTATCCATGATCTATCAAAACATGTACAACGCTTAGGAGTCATCCTTGGGAGACGTCCCAAGGACCTCCGTCATTAAGATTTCAAATCGAAAGTTATTCACGCACAGCCAACGGCATCATAGCCATCGAAGTTGTTGATACACAACTACCAAAGTCGACTAAATCAGAGTTGTTCAAACACAACCAATATAATTGTCATTCAAGACAAAACAAAAAAAATGGTTAATCTAAAAGATGCTCCAATACCACAACTCTAAGTCACAAGTACAGCACAACATCGTCATTCAAACATGACTCAATAAAAAGCTGTTCAAACACAGCTAAAAATGATAAGTTGTTCAAACACAACTAACATCGTCATTTAAACATGACTCAATAAACAGCTGTTCAAACACAGCTAAAAATGCTATGTTGTTCAAACACAACTAACATCGTCATTCAAATATGACTCAATAAAAAGTTGTTCAAACACAGCCAAAAATACAGAGTGATAAACAAAACTGAGATTGTCATTCAAACGTGACATAGTAAAAGTTGTTCAAACACAGCTAAAGAACGCTAAGTGTTCAAATACACCTAAGGTCATCATTCATAGATGACTCAAAACACAACTAAAAACACTAGGGTGTTCAAACATGATCAGCACTGTCATTCAAACACGATGTTCCAACATAGCAAAAAACAGAGAGCTGTTCAAACATGAGCTAAGTATGAAAAATTGCTTCAACACATTGTCACAGAAGGGTTGTCCAAGCACAACCAAACATAAAAAGAGTTGCATGTTACAACCAACCTACCTGTCATTATCAAAATAATTGTTTACTTGCCCAAATCAGCGAGCCCCAAAGGAATTGTTCAATCGCCCAAAACAACGGGCCCAAAGAAAAATATTGTTCTTGCCTTACAATAAAAGAAAAAAACAAAAAGATTACTACTCATCAGGGACAGGGTCTGCAGGAGTTGTAATTGCGGCCTCTTCCATTACCTCAGTAACGTTTGTGACTTCCTTCGTCACATTCTCGGCTGTAACCTCGGAGGGACGATTAGCCAAGAGCTCCTTCTCAACCTCATCCATAACTAGACCAGAGAGATCTAAGTCAGGATGATGCTTCGCCATCCACTTCATGAGAAGGTTAAAGCCCTCCACGTAGTACCCACATAACTCATCAGAATACTCGTCAGAGTCCTTGAACTCTTTCACCACCGTGGCCTCAGCCTTCTGCAACTTCAACTACAGATTATCAATCTACTTGTCCTTTAGCTTGCAGAACTCCTTCTTCACTTGTAGGCTCTTCTCTAATACTGCCACACGTTCCTTGTCATTTTCAGCGCCAACAGTGAGAATGGCAACCTTATTCTTGAGTGTCTCGTTCTCAGCATATAGAGATTTGATCACAGGCTCAGACGTGGTCACCTTCTTCTCCCAGTCCAAGAGTTTTCCAGAGACGAACAAAGACTCCCCCAAAGCCTACGAAAATTTTTACTTAGCAGAAGTAAAGAGAAGGAAAAGAAGAAGTAAAAACAACCTACAGCGCATACCTGCACAAGCTTTTGAATGTGGGACAACATCACCTCATTGGCTGACTTTGCCATTAGAGGACTTAGGTCTTCCACAGAAAGTGCCTCATGAGCCTTCAAAGCCGCCGCGTTAGCATCATCCCAAAAGGTAGGAAGAAAAGATCTACCACCAACTTTCTTCTTCTTCCTAACCTCCTCTCCACCAGAGGCGACCACCTCTAGTGATGAAGTAGGAGAGGCAGGGCGCTTGGCAGGCGAATGGGCAGGAGGAGGAATTACCATAGTGTCTTTCTTGGAAGCATCACCCGTCTTTTTCTTGGACAGAAGACCACTGACGGAGCCGCCCCTGACCTTCTTCTCTTGGGCCTCAGCTAACTTTTGCTTACTAAACCTAGCCATCATTCCTGGAAGGAAGATGACAACATAAAAAAAATAAATAAAAAATAAAAAAACTGAAGCTCGATATTCCAAAGGAGAGGAGCGCTCACTCTTTTTCATAACTTCCAAATTTTTCCAAACCTTAGTAGACGGTTCCGAATCCAAAAAGTGAAGAAATAAAGATTGAGGAGAAACGAGCTCGTCAAAATCTTTGACAGACTCCAAGTACTCCTTCACTCTTTCAGCTCAACGCTAATACCTCTTCCTCAGATGAGGACGTTGGGAAACTGCAAACAGAAACACAAGTAAGTTACCTATCATCGTCACTCATTAAAGAAGGGAAAATCAACTAAAAGACGAGAAAGACGCACCAGACACAGGAACTCCCCAACTATGAAAAAACTTGGGGGCTTCGTCCAGGTCCTCACTAGGACAAACTCCCAACCACTTCCAGAGACAAAAAAGAAATTTGACTTCCAATTTCGGAGAGACGATGGGTAATCAAGGATCAACCTAGAAGCCCTATCCCACGGCTTAAACTCATAATAGTCGGGGTCCTTGGATTTTCTCAGACGATAAAAATGGAGGAATTTGTCCCTCCTAATGGGATGAACGAGGAAACAAAGGCCACTAGTAAAATCGGCCTCATAAAAATAAACCTCATTGGCATAAGAGTGACAAGCCCTTTCTTCGTCACTCGGGATCCTAATTTTTACAGAATCAGGGAACTGAAATCTATCCCTGATCCGCTGCTCGTCCTTCCTCGTGAGGGAACACGAGATAGTCCAAGCTTTGTAGGGGGTGGAAACAGAAGTAGCTTCCGAGATCACACGATCATCAGACGAAGATAACCCCATCTCCAAATCACTAGACCTCACTTCAAACATCTTTAATAACCTGGCTACCCTAGCAGAACGGGAAACCAGAAGGAATAACGAAGAAAGAACGAAAGTGTATGGACAGTCCTCCCCTACAAAGAAACTAACTCTCTCAAGACACTCCCCCCTCTATAAACTCGAGTAAATAGCCTAAATGATCAAAAAAGAAAGCTATCGAAGGACAAGCTACCCTAACAGCAGAATAATCTACCATGGAAGAACCAAAAATGAAGTAGGAGCACGAAGGACTTACCAGGAAATGCAGGACAAAGAAAGGGAGCTCGGAGAAGAAACAAACCCTAGAACGAAAACTGAATAAGGAAAAAATACAAAGTAAAGGAAAGAGGATGGAAAAGTGCAAAACAAGTGGCCAAAACACGTGCGGGAAAACCGAGACATGTCTGCACGACGAACACATCTTGGCCGTACACGTGGCATTCAACTGCTCAAACATCAAAACCATTATAAATGTGCAGTACACAGAATACGAAGCCTCAGACGAATTTGTTCTTATCTCGTCTAACAGACGACAATTCAAACAAGGGGGCAGCTGATAAGTCAAAAATTTATGGTCGTCACTACGCGAAGATCGTCATTTACCTAGAAAAGACGTTACGCATTTATTACGCTCATTGATGATGAAACGTAATGGACGGAGCAACAGTCACAAAATGAGCTGTGTACTTTAGACAAAGATTCTGTAACGCACTAGCCGTTGAGCATAAATACAGTGATTCATTGCCCATTGATTAGGCATTCAACTATAAAAGAGAAAGCACCAAAAACCCATTGTACGACCAATTACACACAAACACTCTACAGAAATCACTCTCTATTCGATTTCTCTCAAAAATCTTTCTCCCTTACTAACTTAAGCATCAGAGGCGGTTTGGCTAACACCACATCGGTGTGTTACTCTTCCACCTAGTTCATTTTGCAGGTTCTCTATCTACAGAGATGACTCCATTCACATCATTGTCCATCCACTACGACGAGGAGCTCAACTGTTGATTTTTTGCATCATCACTTACTATAAATACCGTTATACCCACGAAATGTAGAGAGCTTCCAGAAAGAATTTTAAGAGAGAAACCCCAAAAAAGAACAAGATTGATTCATCCACAATCTTATATATTTGATTCTCCAAATTCCTCTACTCTCACCCTCTCCATTGTCATACCCATAAGAAGATCTTAAACCAAATCCTTACCTCACCACATTCAGAGTAGTGAGAAGGTTCTTGGTGTTTGGGAAGTAGTTCAAGAGAGAATCAATTCATTTTAGTTGATGTAATGGGCTAATTGTGGGATCTAGTAAGCTAGAGAAGACAAGATTAGGCGTAACCTTGTTGGAGCAAGAAGTTTAGAGGGCTTAGGTGCATTGGGTAGATTAGGTTTGGAGGGTCTATTGCTATTCATGTATCCCAACTGATTTTCTAGTGGATCATTTTACCGCTTGCAGGGCGGCAAAGAGGTTTTTCGCCGAGTTCTTCAGTTTTCTCTTCGATAACACGTGCCTGTGTTATCTTGTGTTTGCTTATCTCTATCCCTTACTCTTTGCTTTTAATTACTGCTGAGTTGTGATTAAAATATGGCTTAGAGTAGTTTGCATATTTGGGTATTGCTTATGTTTATCATTACGCACATCTATTGTTTGAATATAAGGTTTGTATTAGTAATTTGAATTTGGGGATCTAAATATTCACTAGTATTTTACACACTAAGTGAGCTTTCACAATACAAAGCCTTTTGACCTCCTCCGTTATAGTGCCCAATGTGGCATTACTTAAGGAAGCCATGGCCTTAGGATTGGGGTTTGAGAGGTAATTGTTGCATAGTACAGTGATTGATTTCCACACTTCATTGGTTTTTGTCTTTTCAATATAATTTTACAGTGAACTTTTGATTTCTTCACTTCTTCTGTTTTAGTTTTTTCAATAAAATATTATTTTCCTTATGGTTTTCTGTATATATGATTTTTCGATCAGTGTTTATTGCACACTTGTAAATACACTGACCAAAATAATTGGAAACATAACTTGTATCACAATTTTAAACTTGAAAATTTGACTCGTTTTAATAATCACTACTCTTATTTTCAAAGTTTTATTATATATTAGCATAGATTATAATTATAGTTAATTGCGTAAAGACTGTAGTCATTCCATAGGGAAAAAAATTTAAGAAAAGAAATAAGTTTATATGTAGTGAAGAGGAAGGAATTTAGAGATGACGGATCCATTTGGATGGACTTGACAAATCATGACAAATGGGCTAAAAGTAAACAGATCCAATGTGAACGGACCAGGGTGGATGGATCAAAAGGCCACGTGGCACTGAATCGGTCATTATGTGATTTCCAAGAAATCCTAAATGGAAACGACTTGTGTCTCCCGATTAACCCTAGTCCATAGAATCCCAATATGAATAGAATTCTAACACGAGGAGGATTCTGGAAGATACGCACATTAATGAAGATCTTCCCTATAAGGAAAAGACTTGTTGTGCAAGCATAGGAGCTTGGTTCTACACTACTATAAAACCCAAAGACCCTCTGAAAACAGGTACGCATAATTCATCCCAGCTCTGACACTCTAGAGTTGAAAAGAAGTTCTAACTTGACCTTCGGAGGGTATTTGGCCGGCACCACACCGGTGCTCTCTGTTAGGTCTTCTCTTTCTGTTGTGCAGGTGTTGTTGCGAGCGTGCAAGGACTGTGTGACTCACTGGTGATTTTTCAGCATCATCAGTTGGCGCCGTCTGTGGGAAAGACTGCGACTTGTAAGCCATACAAACACTTCCCAGACAAAGAGTTGCATGGTACTTACTCGCTCGATGGCAACCACCAACAACGTTTAGGGAGATGAGCCGCGACCCACTGCCCTGGAGAGGAAGGTTCAAACCCTCACAGCAGCAGTGGAACGTAGCACCATGCAATAATAATAATAATAATAAAGAATTTTTTACTGATGAGGGGGGGGGGGGGGTTTTCAACATTCTCTTGAACAATCATGGGTTGACGGGCATCATTATCGACAGGCTAGGCTTGGTTTTCAACAGGAGCTGACTTTCCGTCGCCAAAGGCTGCATCGTCAGCAAATAGATCATCCATACTCTTAGAGGCGACGGGTTGAGCAGTAGCTTGGGCTTGCGTATCAATGTTGAGTTGAAAAAAGTCAAGGTCAGGATAAGCTTTCTTGGCCTGACAGACAGCGTTATCGAAACCGTCTGCATAAGAGGTCCCAAGCTCCTCTAAAAGGGCGTTAGAGTCGCAATATTCACGGATCGTTGCCTCCTTCGCCTGACGTAACTGGTCCTTGGCATCCTTGATCTCTTTCTCTTTATCCTCCAGGACTTTTCTCATCGTCTCCCTATGTTCCTCAAGCTCTTTCTTGACTTTCTCCAACGTAGCAAATTTTTTCTCCATGCCAACCTTCCAGGCCTTGAGACCGTTCAACTCATCCTCCATCTCGTTGGCCCTCGCCCTTACACGGTCCAGCGCCGTCTCATGGTTCAGACACCGTCCCATCAGCCCTTTCATCATCACCATCGCCTGAAAATAAAGGTTATTAGTGACGGAGGTAAGTGAATAGGAAGGATAGAAAGTGGACGGCATGACTCACCTGAGCAATACAAAAAAGCCCTGTCTCCCCCATGGCTTCCGTGGCATGGTTGCTTAAGTCCTCATAGTCGTTGGACGATATGATGGATGAAAGTTTCTCTAAAGCATATTTGGAATCCTCACGGAAAAGGACATGTGGCTTCTCTTGGGTGGTAGACAAGCCCTTCATTAAACCCTTTCCTGCTCCATGCTTGGCGGGAGTAACCGTCTTCCTGCCCTCGGCCTCTAATCCCACAACGGGCTCCAAAATGGTTTTAGGTTTCTTGGGGAGATGACCTTGCTTCTCCGGCAGCCTTCTTTTTTGTGGACGGGTTGGATGAACCCGTCTCTTTAGGTTGTTGTCCTTCCACCTCTTTCTTTTTGGCTGCCTGTTGTTTGATGATGGCCATTCTCTTGGCAGCTTCCATTTCTACACAAGGGAAGACGAATGGTTAGAGTGAAGTACAAAAACTAAGAAACACAAAGATAGGGTAACGGACTTACGTTGGCGAACTTGAGCGTCGTATCGACGGGCAGCTTGAGTTGGCTTTGGTCTGTCATAGTACCAATGGATAGTGTCTAATGTGACCAGCTTTGCCCACGTCCTCTCCTCTAGCTTGGACTTGTTAAAAATTCTCTCTAGAAAACTCCACTCTTCGAGAGAGACTTGTGGACGATCGCGAACTATAAAAGAAGACGGTTAAAGTGACACGACAAATAAAAACTAAGCCAAATATAGACGGATACATACCAGACAGTGGCAATATGCCCCGTGTGGTGTTGACGAGCATAAATTCATTATCACCAGGACAACACATCCATTCGTCATCTTCCATGAAAAAATACCGACTCTTCCAGTTCCTATTGGAGTCGGGGATCTCACACACAAGCCTCAGCAAAGGGCTCCTAGGCACGAAGCTATACAGACCCTTTGATTGGGCAATCTCATTAGGACGGTAACAATGTAGGAATTTACGCACCGTCAACCTCCTAGCACCGTCGGACATTGCCCTGTATAAAACCTCCACGCCTAGGAAAACCCTCCAGGCGTTTGGGGAAATCTGGTTGACGGATAGGCCTAAGTGTTGAAGGAGTTGACGGTGGAGTGAACTTAAGAGGAATCTGAGCCCTGCCTTCAGCATTTGCTCATAAACCCCGACACCTTCAATACCGTCATAATAACATTTCTCCGACTTGTAAGGGAGACGGAAAGGTATGTTGTCAGGTATTTGATACTTAGCCCTAAGTGTTTTGAAGTGAGGTTCTTTGATTGAGGAATTAAAATTGTTAATCGTCCATATGGGTAGCATGATGAACTCCCTAAGTCCATCAGGACCTACGACGGATTGAACTGGGGGCTCAGCATCATCCAAACCTTCACTAAAGTCGTCCTCTGGCCTTTCCATCTCCAAACCCTCATCCCTTGAGGAAAGAGAACTGGCTGACGGACTCCTTTCTTCACTTAGATTGTCAGAGTCTTTGTGACCTGACGGGTACACTTCATCGTAGCCCGCTCCGTTATGGACAAACGACTGATTACTCGACGCACTAGAGATGACCTACACGAGACGGTAAATCCTAAGACTCTGAAGGGTCTATAATGGATGACGGTAGTACAAAAGTATAGAAAAATAAAAAAATGCATAAAGATTAAAGCAGAGGGAAAAGAATGCTTACCAAGTTGAGGTTGAACGGTAAGGAGGCATTAATGACAGATGTAACAGCTAGACGGTATGATTGTCTGACAATGATGATGGGTGCGCTCTAATAGCACGGAAGACGAAGGGGCGCTTCGATCCGAGTGAGCGACCATTCAGTGAATGGCACGTGTCCTTAGTCATTAATGATCTTAGGCCAACCTATCAAGGCTGGGGGTGTTCCTCAAAAGACCAGATTGAACCGTCACCCCACGGGTCCTTCCACTTAGTGATCACAGACCCATGGGGTGAGGGGACAACTGAAGAAGAAGGAATTTAGAGATGACGGATCCATTTGGATGGACTTGGCAGATCATGACAAATGGGCTAAAAGTAAACGGATCCAATGTGAACGAATCAGGGTGGACGAATCAAAAGGCCACGTGGCACTGAATCGGTCATTATGTGGTCTCCAAGAAATCCTAAATGGAAACGACTTGCGTCTCCCGATTAACCCTAGTCCATAGAATCCCAATATGAATAGAATTCTAACACGAGGAGGATTCTGGAAGATAAGCACATTAATGAAGATCTTCCCTATAGGGAAAAGACTTGTTGCGCAAGCATAGGAGTTTGGTTCTACACTACTATAAAAACCCAAAGACCCTCAGAAAATAGGTACGCATAATTCATCCTAGCTCTAGCACTCTTGAGTTGAAAAAAGTTCTAACTTGACCTTCGAAGGGTATTTGGCTGGCACCACACCGATGCTCTCTGTTAGGTCTTCTCTTTCTGTTGTGCAGGTGTTGTTGCGAGCGTGCAAGAACTGTGTGGCTCACTGGTGATTTTTCGTCATCATCATGTAGTGTGTACAGTGAGTTAAGTATTTGTCCTAAACCATAATGCCATACTTGAGTAGTGTAAGTTTCAGCCTGTTCTGAGGCTTTGTTGGAAATAATTTTATAATTTTTGTTTCTTTTAAACGATTATTGATACAATTTATTCTAATTATAGGGTAATAACTTCACTACTTCATTTTATTAATTAATGGACCAATCAAATTATCAACAAGATTAAGTGTTTCAAAAACTCTCATTTATTATTCTCAAAAATAAAAAAAAAAAAAAAATAAAACTCTCATTTATATTTTATAGTATCTAATTGGGCAAATTACAACTTACCTATTTGTTGTTTGACCAAAATTTAAGTTGTCTACTTATGATTTGAAATTTGACACTTTACCTACTTGAGATTTGACCTAATTTATGTTTCCTACTTGTGGTTTAAAATCTCATAATGCAAGTGTTCTGCTCAATTCTTTTTTATCTTATTTGATCTTGTATTTTTATGTTTTTCTGGTTTTTGAAGGAGAGAGACATAAAAGTTGAGCAAAATTACATATTTAGCCATGTTTTTAATAGAGGTGGGTTACGGAACTCTAATTGAGCTAACCTCAAGTGGGTAAAATGTCAAATTTCAAACCACAAGTAAGCTACTTAAATTTCAGCCAAACTACAAGTTGGTAAATTGTAATTTGCCCTATCTAATTCTATAGAAATAGTCTTTCTATTTTACATGACCATGATATCTAATTCTCTTCACAAAATTATTCTTAAAAAAAATTCTCTTCATTAAATTAATCATGATTTTGTTAGTGTTAATTCATTGGGTGATATATATAATGAGTCGATCTGTCTTGGTTTATGCAAGTTGATATTACTAGGTAATTCTATTATTCAGTCAAGCTAAAGTGGTACTTTTATAAATCAGGTTCTATTTCTCCAAACTTAAAATTTTATTTTATTCTAGTTATTAGTAATTTTACATCTCAAAAAGTAAAGAAAAAAAATTAAAAAAAATATTATGATATAAAAAATCAAATAAATATTATTTAATTAATAAATATTAATATAATGCCTCAATTTAGTTGTTGTCTTAGGCCTCAAAATGTATGAGGCTGGCCCTACTTCAATCACTATAGACCATGTCAATAATTTCAATAAAAAAATTTGAAAAATATTATGTCCTTAATAATCTTTCAAAAAAAATAGTTCTTGTAGGAACTCATAAGGA
This sequence comes from Notholithocarpus densiflorus, assembly GCA_030021035.2. NCBI lineage: Eukaryota > Viridiplantae > Streptophyta > Magnoliopsida > Fagales > Fagaceae > Notholithocarpus > Notholithocarpus densiflorus. The sequence goes on along the minus strand of JARYZH020000024.1, from coordinate 3,859,598 downwards.
TTGTTTGCCATATCCCATAAGTGATAATAATAATATTAGAGTAATGATAAAGACACTATTTTTTTTTTCACAACTTGTGGAAAGTTGTAAGAAATTTTGAGTCATAAGCCTTATTGATTTTTTTTTTTTTTTTTTTTTAAGGAAAATAAGGCTTATTGATGATATACTTGGTTTTAGTATCTATTTAAGATGACGATTTAAAACCACAATTTTGTTTTTTTGCAAAGTATTAGTTTCTACAATTTCACTCTTTTAGGTAATTTTTTTTCCAAACAATATATTTCAAAAGGCTAAAAAATAGGTTTTATCAAGTGGAAACATAATTGGTTCTAGTTTAGTAATTTTTTAATTAAAAATGGTTTGAAATATATGACCACGTATATTCTCTTGAAATTCTTAGTTTTAATTTTTTTTTTTCACTATACATTCCCTCCAAAATCTTTTTTTTTTTTTTTTCACGTGTATAAATTCACAAGAATATAGTTTTATATTTGAAATTTTGATATAAATGTTAACTAAATTTGGTTTGGATATGATTTTATACAATTTTGGCATAAAATAAAATAAATTCAATATTGAATCCGTAAAGCTTCTTTAGTGAAAATTGTCAAATATTTGGCAACTTTTATTTTTTGGAAAAATATATATATATATATATATATATTGGCAACTTTGTTAAAGACCTTTTAAGGACCCTTAAATCTTTTTTTTTTTTTTTTTTTGAGAAGAAAGACTCTTAAATCTAAAAAGGATTTTTAAGCTAAATATGAAATTCCAAGCTTTAGGACATGCTTGGTATGTTTACTCAGAAGGGTTTAAGTGACTGGTGGGAGTTGGGTTTCTGGGTTACAACTTATAGAGAGAGACAGAGAGATTATACGTATAGGTTTTTTAGGTTTTTAGTTTTTATTTTTTTAATAGGTGGTGTAGTTAACTAGGGTTAGTTGGGTTAAGTTTACTTAAGTAGGCGTGTGCAATACACATGCTATTTTTTACACATGTCACTTTATTAGAGCAGTTTGTAGCCTTAGGCTATAATTGGTTTTGTAGCTAAATTTTTTCAGGACTGAAATGAATTTTGGTCAAACATAGAGGGTGGATTTTACATTCTCACCTAGATTCTATAATGGAATTGTTATTTATGTGTAATATTTGGTTGTATCTTTATTACTGAGAATAATTATTCCTTAATAAAAGTTATTCCTTAAATTGAGGAAAAGCATATTCCTTTCTAAATGAATGCAATAGTTATTCCTTAATAAATGTAACAACAGTTAAAATTAATATATTTTCAAAAAATACAAACTTCCCATATGTAAAAACTTAAATAGTTATTTCATTATAGCATCTTTTATTCCCGGTAATAAAGATTACTATTCCTAACGTAATTTTCATTTAATGTACCAAACGTGCCCTTGATATTAAATCTTCTTAGTGCATTGTTTTCGCTGTAAATAGATATATGAATTAACATAAACATCCATGCTTATTTTACAAAATGACACTCATTGCCCACCCATTTTAAGGAAAAAAAAAACTACTTGACATGAATGTTTTATTTTAAGGACTAAAATGACAAAAACTAAACTTTTAAGATGAAAATAACAATTCATCCAAACTTAAAGGTGCGATTTAGATTTTAGCCTAAGGCTACAATTATAGCCTAAGGCTACAATTGTGGTGAGAAAGGACATTGGAAGAGGAATTGTCCAAAGTTCAAGGCTGCCAATAATAAGGGTATGAATAGTTCATTCCTCCTTGAAATATGTTTGGTACAAAATCCCAAGGATTCCTGGTGTGTGGATTTAGGTTGTACTAATCATATCTGCAATTCTTTGTAAGGGTTCCAGGAGACCAAAAAGCTTAATGAAGGGGAATTGTTTCTTGCTTTGGCTGATGGGAGCAGGATTACGGTTGTAGCTGTTGGTGTTTTCAATTTGTGTTTTGAGTCAAGAGTTTTAGTATTGGAAGACTGTCTATATGTACCTAATGTTCGTAAGAATTTAATTTCTGCAACTTATTTGGGTAAAAATGGATATTGTGTTATCCTTAAAGACAATGTTGTAATAAAGAAGGGTAAAATGTTTATCTATTCTGGCAATATTGTTGATGGTCTGTATATTTTAACTCCTGATAAGCATGAATTATATAATTCTAAATTAGATAATAACTCTCATGTAAAATAATTAAAGAGAAAGTTTCCTTCTACTAGTGATGCATATCTTTGGCACTTGCGTTTGGGTCATATTAATTCAAACAAGATTCAAAGACTTGTCAAAGATGGACTCCTAGAGCCATTGGATTTTGACGAATTTCTAGTTTGTGAATCTTGTTTGGAAGGTAAAATGATCAAACGACCTTTTAATGCAAAAGATAGAAGAACACAAGATTTGCTAGAACTAGTACATTCAGATGTATGTGGTCCTATGTCAATCCAGGCAAGAAGTGGCTATGAGTATTTCATTACTTTCACTAATGATTACTCTAGATTTGGTTATGTGTACCTAATGAAACGGAAGTCCGAAGCCTTTGAAAAGTTCAAAGAGTTTAGGGCTGAAGTTGAGAATCAATTGGGTAAACGCATAAAGGCCATTCGATCTGATCATGGTGGTGAATACCTTCTTGGGGATTTTAAGGATTACTTAACTGAAAATGGGATTGTATCCCAATTGACTGCACCTGGAACTCCACAACAAAATGGTGTAGCCGAAAGAAGGAATAAGACTCTTTTGGATATGGTTAGGTCCATGATGAGTTATTCAACTCTACCAATTTCTTTTTGGGGATATGCCTTGAATACTGCAATGTATCTTCTGAATTTAGTACCTTCGAAGTCTGTTCCTAAAACACTTGTGGAGTTGTGGAATGGGCGCAAGCCTAGTATGAGACATCTTTATATTTGGGGTTGTCCAGCACATGTGTTAAAAGAAAAGTCTGACAAGTTACAGCCTAAAACAGAAGTGGTTTTCTTTGTAGGGTATCCAAAGGGAACTGTTGGGGGTTTGTTCTATAGTCATAAAGATAATAAAGTGTTTGTTAGTACAAATGCAAAATTCTTAGAAAATGACTATATGAATGATTATACTCCTAGAAGTAGAGTTGTATTGGCTGAAATGAATGAACCTGTAATTGAACAACCAATGGATGAAACTAGGGATGATGTGGCTGTATTAGATACACCACAAGATACTACTGATGAGATGTCTAGTACACAGGTGCCTCATCGTAGTGGGAGGATTGTTAGGCCACCTATAAAATTTATAGGTCTGGGAGAAACTTTTGAAACTATCTCAGAAGAGGCTGAAATTGATCCTTACACTTATGATGAAGCAATGAATGATATAGATGCACATCATTGGGTCAAAGCAATGAAATCTAAATTAGATTCCATGTATTCCAATCAAGTTTGGGATCTTGTAAATGCGCCTAACGGCATTAAACCTGTTAGTTGCAAATGGGTTTACAAGAGGAAGAGAGGGATAGATGGAAAGGTTGAAACCTTTAAAGCAAGGCTAGTGGCGAAAGGGTATACTCAAAAAGAAGGTATTGATTATGAGGAAACCTTTTCACCAATAGCAATGTTTAAATCTATCAGAATTCTCTTATCCATTGTTGCTCATTATGATTATGAGATTTGGCAAATGGATGTCAAGACTGCATTTCTTAATGGCAATCTTGAAGAGGAAATCTATATGATGCAACTGGAAGGTTTCCTAGCAAAGAACCAAAAGCATATGGTATGCAAGTTGAAAAGGTCCATTTATGGACTTAAGCAAGCATCTAGGTCATGGAACATCAGATTTGATCAAGCAATCAAGTCATTTGGTTTTGAACAAAATCTTGATGAACCATGTGTGTACAAAAGACATCAAGATAAAGTGGTAATTGTTGGGGTTTATACCCTAAAATCCAATTTATTGGCATGTCATAAATAATTAAATTGTTTAATTATGTGAAACTATCTATAAATGAACTAATGGGACATTATTTTAGTCCATGAGATGCATTGTATGTGATTTATGTGATTTAGTCACAGAAGATATAAATCACAAGTTCTTTGTAAACTCATAATTTTAGTTCGTAGTCAGTGATAAAATTGGGCGTTTCATCTGCGAAGGAGACTTCTAGTTGGTATGTTGATATGTTTTAAGAGTTAAGACATATTGAACTGGACCGCTGTGAGATTTATTATTCTCCTAACGACTGTCAAATGAATAATAAATCTCACGACTTCTATTTACATGAACTCTAAATCCTAAGAGAATAATGGATTTGATCATGAGATGTAAGTTGCTTTGATATATCAGGAGTGAGATCTATAGGTCACGGTCAAAACCTCAGTATGTTGGGCAGCCGCATTTAGTGTTGATGGAACATATATTCTCAAGATGGAATTCATAATCTCTTAACGGAGACATAAAATATTCCCTTGAGATAAGTTCAATGGGTTTGGTTATTCAAGAGAGTTGGGCCCAACCACTTTAGTAAGTTGTTACTAAAGTATATATTTATGAAATTGGATTTCATAAATATATGATGAATAACGTAAAGGATTAAACCGGGTACTCAAGGATTAAGATGTAGTAATCTTCAAAGTGGCAGTCTACATTCATGACTTTGTATTACTACGAATATTTTAATGAAGGGGTTGCATGTACAATAAAGTCTTGGGTTATAATTTATAAATAAGGCCTAGAGTGCAACTATATTTATATAGTGGTATTAAATATAGTTAATGGTAACTTTGGACTTGTCAAGAGTTGACAGAAAAGCCCAAGGCCCATTGGAGCTAGTGTCTTATTGGTCCCTTTCCAAGCCACATATTAGAGCCCAATTGGAAAGGCCCAAAAAGTTAGCCCAATTAGATAATTAGTTGTATATAAGGAGAGAAACATACAAAAATTCATAAGGGCTTTTTCATAAGTCTTTAATTAAGGGTTTTCCATAAGAGTCTTTCATGAGAGTTCTCATAAGGAATGAAATGGTTAGTATGTGAGTGTTCGACACTCTTTATTCTCTCCTTGGAAACTAATTGAGAGACCACACTTCTTGGGCATTAAGTGGAATTGGAGTGAAGATTAAAAGTCTTCCCAAGAACTTCTAATCTTTGGTTTTGAATTTCACCACACCAAGGTACACATTCTTGTTCTTTAATTCTGAAACTTACATAGTACATGTTATCAATTGCGAATGAAGTAGATCCATTAATTTAATTTTTCCGCTGCGTATGTTTTGTATGTGATACAAACATGCATTTTTCCTACAATAATGTTCCTAGTGCTTTATGTTGATGATATTCTGCTCATTGGAAATGATGTAGGGGTAATGTTATCAGTAAAGGTTTGGTTGTCAAGCCAATTTGATATGAAGGACTTGGGTGAGGCTAACTTTATTTTAGGGATCAAACTTTGGCGAGATTGCAAGAATAAGATGTTAGGCTTATCACAAGCTTGATATATAGATAAGGTCTTAGAACGGTTTAGCATGCAAATCTCCAAGAAATAATTACTTCCTTTCAGACATGGAGTTCCTCTGTCTGATGACCAAAGGCCTAAGACTCAAGAGGAAGTAGCTATGATGAGACAAGTTCCTTATGCTTCTGTAGTAGGAAGTCTCATGTATGCCATGCTTTGTACTAGACCAGATATCTGTTATTCAGTTGGCATGGTCAGCCGATATCAATCAAATCCAGGACCACAACATTGGCAAGCTGTAAAGCATATTCTCAAGTATCTACGGAGAACGAGAGATTATATGCTTGTTTACCGTTGTGAGGATTTGATTCCCATTGGCTATACAGATTCAGACTTTCAATCGGATCTAGATTTCAGAAAGTCCACATCAGGATGTGTTTTCACCTTGAGAGGTGGAGCCATAACATGGAGGAGTGTCAAGTAATCTTGTATTGCGGACTCCACCATGGAAGCAGAATATGTTGCTGCCTGTGAAGCAGCAAAAGAAGCTGTATGGCTTAAGAAATTACTTTCTGACCTTGGTGTAATAAGAATTGAGCAAGTTCCCATTACTTTGTTTTGCGACAATAGTGGAGCAGTTGCACAATCAAAAGATCTAAGGAATCACAAGAAAGGAAAGCACATTGAGAGAAAGTACCATATCATTAGAGATATTATTGCTCGTGGAGATGTGGTGGTCACAAAGATTGAAAGTGAAAATAATCTAACATATCCCTTTACCAAAGCCTTGCCTCAAAGGACCTTCGAGTTACATTTGGAGGGAATGAGAGTTAGATTAGTGCACAATAGTCTTTAGGGCAAGTGGGAGATTGTTAGGATTAGTGCCCTTAAATCCTATTGTATGATGCTATGTATGATATTATGTATGACATTATGTATGACATGATGTATGACATTATGTATGACATGATGTATGACTTAATGTTGTAATTAATAAAGTTGTTTTATTATAATCTGAAATAATGGTAACATGAATATTCGGACATTATCATATAGTCCATGAGATGCATAGTATGTGATTTATGTGAAAAGTCATAGAAGATATAAATCACAAGTTCTTTGTAAACTCAGAATTTAGTTCGTAGTCGGTGATGAAATTTGGCATTTCATCTGCGAAGACTATAACATATCAACTAAGATGATTTGTCTTGATCATGGAAGTGGTGACTTCTAGTTGATATGTTTTAAGAGTTAAGACATATTGAACTAGACCGCAGTGAGATTTATTACTCTCCTAACAACTGTCAATTGAATAATAAATCTCACGACTTATATTCACATGAACTCTTAATCCTGAGAGAATAATGGACCTGATCATGAAGTGTAGATTGTTTTGATATATCAGGAGTGAGATCTAAAGTAACGGTCAAAACCTCAGTATGTTGGGTAGCCACATTTAGTGTTGATGGAACATATATTCTCAAGATGGAATTCATAGTCTCTTAACGGAGATACAAAATATTCCCTTGAGATAAGTTTAATGGGTTTGTTATTCAGAATGTTAGACCTAACTACTTTAGTAAATAGTTACTAAAGTATATATTTATGAAATTGGATTTCATAAATATATGATGAATAACTTAAAGGATTAAACTGGGTACTCAAGGATTAAGATGTAGTAATTCACAAAGTGGCAGTCTTTATCAATGACTTTGTGTTACTATGAATATTTTATGAAGGGGTTGCATGTACAATAAACCCATTGGAACTAGTGTCTTATTTGTTCCCTTTTGGTCTCACTCCAAGCCACACACTAAAGTCCAATTGGAAAGGCCCAAAAGGCTAGCCCAATTAGATAATCAGTTTTAAGGAGAGAAACATACAGATTTTGGTAAGTACATGAAATGGTATGTATGTGAGTGTTGGACACTCTTTCATTCTCTTCTTGAACATACACATATAACTGATTGAGAGACCACACATCTTGGGCATCAAGTGGAATTGGAGTGAAGATTAAAAGTGTTCTCAAGCACTTCTGATCTTCGGTTTTGAATTTCACCACATCAAGGTACACTCTCTTGTTCTTAAATTATGAAACTTACATAGCACATGTTATCAATTGCGAATGAAGTAGATCCGTTAATTTTCCACTGCGTACATGCATATTTCCATCATAAATATCATGAACATGCATATGAATATAAACATGCATTAATGCATAGGTGTTGTGATACAGTGAGATAAGTCATGCATAATTACATGAACATGCATTTGACTTGAATGATGAACATGATATGGTTGATGACCCTGAATATGTTTGGTTGAATACCATGGTTTTGGTGCTTGGTTATCTACACATGCTTATCCAGATCTGCCTTGTGATGTTTCTGCCCTTGGTAATATATGCTTAACGCCATGATAAATGAATGCTAGGTTTAAGGATGATTATGCCATGTTGTTTTCTCTTAAATGCATGTTACAGTGTGTGTGAGTTAGAATAACATATTAAATATGCATTTAATGAGATTAAGATTTGGAACACAATGAGTGGAGGCCAACTCACGGGTCGGGTGGGGTTGGGTGCCTAACACCTTCCCATCCCCATACCTAAACTCCAGACACGTGCTCTGGTAAAGATCAGTCTTTCCATAAATAACGCTATATTTATGGTTCCTAGACTTAAATTAGGTGGCGACTCCATTTACACCCTCTATCATGGTCCACCCTAAGCCAAGGCGTACTTCCTAAAATGGTCGCGGGCGCTTGTGCCCACTGTGGGAACTCCACTAGGGATAGAGAGTTTGACTCCAATGGTTCCTTTTCTTAATCTTGATAAAGGCTTGTTTAATATTGTTTGCACACACTTTCACTTGGTTCTCCTGTCCTTTTTGCCATGGTTGGTGATGTGTGGGAAAATGGAGGCTCCATTCGGGAAAGACTTTCCGAAGTTCATCCCACCAACTCATAATCCATGCCATTGCCTATGTTTGGCTTTGAGTAAATTAACGGTTTGCCACCAATCCATTTCGTTCCATTTAGGCCTAAGGTTGGAATCATGGCTCACTTAGTTGTGAGTGACCTATTGATCTATCCCTTTAGCTTTAAAGAGCTTCCCCACACATAGAGAGATCCTAGATCCTATCAAAAGTACCATTTATATCACTTGTTTGTTCAACCATATATCTTGTGTTCACCTAACTCTAAAGGACAAATAAAAGATGTAAAATTGAAAGGATGGCCCAAAAGTTATGGGATACCCTAAGACATTGGTATGAAAGAAAAGAAGTTCTCACATATAAGAGGCTTATCTCAAAATCCAGAGGTATATCTTAACTTGAAAGGTTCATAGGATCATAGCCTAGTTGCTATCATAAGCCTAATATCAAAGGCTTCTTCAAAAAGAAAGTCTTAGGCCTAAGGTAAGAAATACACTATGGATCTAGCATCCAAGATCCTACAATATCAATATGAATCTCCCTAATCTTACGCCTCCTTGTTGCATGTAAAGGCTTAAAATGATGAGAGATTCATGGGCCTTTAGAGGAAGGCCACAATATATTCTAGCTAAAAGGCTACTTCAAAAAATTTTGACAATGAATATAGAAAGAAAAAGAGCCCAAAGGTGATGAATACATTATGGCTCATATTTGAGACAAAGGATTGAAAATCTCTAAGCACATTCTAATGAAAGCCCATGAGTGTAAGATGAGAGCTTTATTGTAAATGGACCAAGCCCTATGAAACAAAGGGCAAGGTTCATGAAAGGAAAGGGAGTGATTTTGTAATTGGGCCTTCATTAATATGGACTTAAAGACTTTCTAAGAACATCCAAATAAAAGAATTTTTTACTAAGGGGCATGTGTTCATGTTTTTAAAATGGTTTCTCCCATATTTTCCACGTGCCTTAATGTCTAACTACACACCTCAAGAGAAGGCTGATCATATGATGATTGAAGGAGTTGTTCGCTTGCTTTTCTCTATGCTGAAGCATATCCCAGGACCATGGACCTTTCCAAGGACTGATGTTAATGACTTCTCCGAAGTAGAAAGTGCGAGATCTTGGGAAGATCATGATTGGCTAGATAGGAGCTCAACGGTTGGGACAACTCAATACGTCCCCGTTCACATTTTGATCGAACGAGATTCCATCTCGCCTCCCGATGAGGGACGATACATTTTTTCGGCCCAAGATGAAGATGAAAAGGAAGAAGATGATGGTGAGGAGACTGGTCATATGGAGCATTGGAGTGAGAGTGAGTATGATTGATCTGCTGGAGGAAAGGATTACACCCTTTCCAACGAGGATGGTGTCTCATGGAATATAGCTAAAGCCATACGCGTGTGGGGCCCTTTGAAAGATGAAGATTGGTCCGCGAAGCTAAAGTCTTTGTTCCAGGAGTAAAGCAAGAAAGGAGACAACGATGCCTAAGAGGAGGAAAGACCAAATTCATCGTGCCTACTAATGGGCACCTTAACAATTGGACTTGGGTTGGGTTTACCAATAACATGGGGGAGATACCTTATAATGCAAGTTCCAATGTACTTTTCAACATTTTTATTAAGATGAATTTTGATTTAATGTGTCTCATAATATTGAAATTTTGCACTTGAATGATTCCAATGAATTTGAAAATGAAATTAATAAACAATTGGAAATGAAAATTAAACCTATGGAACCAACTTTTGAAACTCTAAATTTGGGCAATGATGAGAATCCACGCTTAATTAAAATTAGCTTAATTCTAAATAAACAAGAAAGAAAAGATCTCAAAGAACTTCTCACTAAATTCCAAGAGGTGTTTGCATGGTCTTATAAAGATATGTCTGGCATTGATCTCGAGATAGCACAGCATCACATTGATACTCATTCTCACATGGTGCCCATCAAGTAGAAATTAAGGCGCATGAGAACTGAATGGCTCCTTAAGATCAAAGAAGAGGTCATAAAGCAGTTGAAAGTAGGGTTCATCAAACCCGTACACCAAGCTGAATAGATAGCTAATGTTGTGCTTATGCCCAAGAAGGATGGAAAGGTAAGAATATGAGTGAACTTCAGAGACCTAAACAAGGTTTATCCCAAGGATGATTTCCCTTTACCTCATATAGATGTCTTAATGGATAACACTGTTGGTAGTGCTTTGATATCTTTCATCGATGGCTTCTCAGGATACAACCAAATCAAGATGGCTTCTAAAGACATGACCAAGACTACTTTCACCACTAAATAGGGAATCTTTTGTTACACAGTCATGCCATTTGGGCTTAAGAACGCAAGTGAAACCTACCAAAAGATGGTCACCACCCTATTACATGACATAATGCATAATGAGGTAGAGGTATATATTGATGATATGATCATAAAGTCCAAGGATAGAGGAGGTCACATAACCAATTTGAGGAAGTTATTCGAAAGAATCAAAGAGTATAAACTAAAATTGAACCCAAAGAAATGCACTTTTGGAGAAACTGCTAGAAAATTACTGGGTTTCCTAGTAAGTGATAGGGGGATAGAAGTCAACCCATAAAAGATCAAGACCATATTGGACATGCCTCCACCTAAGAATGAAAAGGAGATAAGAGGATTCTTAGGCCGATTGCAATACATTAGCCGATTCATCGCCAAACTCATTTCCACTTGTGAGCCCATCTTCAAACTTCTAAGGAAGAATGAATCCCACACATAGAATGATGAATGTCAGAAAGCTTTTGAACTTATCAAAGAATACCTTCTCCACCAACCTGTCTTGGTACCTCCAGAATCTGGAAAACCCTTACTCCTCTACCTCTCAATCATAAAGGATGCAGTAGGAAGAATGTTAGCACAAGAAGATGATAATAAGAACGAGAGAGTCGTGTATTATTTTAGCAAGAGATTCCATGACTATGAAACTAGATACACACTGATAGAGAAATCATGTTTCGCTCTTGTATGGGCTGTACAAAAATTGAGACATATTATCCTACCATTTCAAGTATGAATAGTTGCTAGAATGGATCCATTGAAGTACTTATTTGAGAAGCCTGCCTTGAGCGGAAGGTTGTCGAGATGGTTGATCTTATTGGCAGAATTTTACTTGAAGTATGTGACTAGAAAACTATCAAAGGTAGTGTTGTGTCAGATTTTTGTGCCAAGAACCCCATAGAAGGAGAAAGTGGTAGAGAAGACTTCCTATATGATGACATTTTGGACATAGAACTAAGGGCATGGAAGATGTATTTTGATGGAGCAGTGAACTAGTATGGAAATGGGATACGGATACTTTTAATCACCCCCGATGGATCTCATGTACCTTTGGCCATCAAGTTGAATTTCAAAGCAACCAACAACATGGCAGAATATGAGGCTTGTATCGCCAAAATGAAAGCCCTATGAGATCTAGGGGTAAAGGAAGCCGAAGTCTTTGGGGATTCGACCTTGGTCATAGCACAAGCACAAAAGTTGTGGAAGGTGGAGGAAGAACACCTAAAGCCTTACCAATAATACTTGGAGCAGTTGACAAAGACCTTCGATAGAATTGAATACACTATCATCCCTAGAGCCCATAGTCAGTTAGCAGATGCTTTGGCTACTTTAGCTTCTATGGTTGAAATACATGTGTTAGGACATATGTGAATCATGTTAGGAACATATGTCAATATAGAATTGGCTAATCCTTTGACAAAATGCACTTTACTTGTATTGGGTAGATCTAGGATATGTTTAATACTTCAAGAAACATGTTGTTCAAGTCAAGTATTAAAGCCATGAAGATTGGACCAAGAAACAAGTGAAGAAAGGCTGTTCATTAAAGCTGGTCAGATTCCCAACAGCTCTCGACAGAAAATATCTATCGAGGTTTAATGAGTCTCGACGGCTCTCGACAGATACTATCTATCGAGGTCTCGACAGCTACTTGACAGATGTATCTATCGAGAATTACGAAATTCAGATTTTCAGATCTGATTTTCGGCCCATGCTGACATGTATGTGTAGGGTTTCTTTTCTTACAACCCTAGACATTTATAAGGCTTACTTTAAAGGTCGTCACATAAGAAAATACAAGGAGAACACATGCAAAAAGTGATCGAGTGCCTTATTCTCTCTGAAAGAAGCTACTGCGTCTTTGCGCCTTAAGGTTTTGTAACCAAGTGCTTCTTGATCTTCATTGTTGATAAAGTGAAGAACTTTTGCAGCTAACAATCTTCTTCAAGTTGTTGTGTTAGTCACGTACTGGGAGCCGTGCATCATTGGTTAGTCACGTACTGGGATCCATGCAAAAGGGTGGCGTTCATATATTGAAGAGTTTAGAGGTTCTGAAGCGGTAGAAGGTTTCTGCTGTAAGTTCATCTACAGGGATTGTAAAGTCTAGGGACAAAGATTTTGCACTAGATCTGAAACTTCTCTTTACTATAGTGAATTGCTTTTCGGGAAGGTTTCCCCCCAGGTTTTTTACTGGGAAACTAGTTTGTTTCATTGGTTTACCTGGGTCATCATATCTTGTCTCATTTACTTTTCCGCTGTGCATGACATTGACATGATATTGATGTTTGTATGTTTTAACAAAGTTTATTCATAATAAATCTAATTAACAACTTGGATTTAAAACTTGTTAATTCTATCAAACGGGGTCTAAATTTCCCAACACCTTATTTATGTTTCTAGAATTTGCCATGCGTGCGCAAGATCGTGCCTGCATGCGCATGCAGAAAGCTGCGCGTAGGTTGATTCTTGCGTGCGCACAGCGAGGGTTTCCTTGGATTTTCTTTTTCAAAAATAGATTTATTTGCTCATTAAAAGTTATATTTTCCATTCTAACATTTCTCAAGTCAATTTAACATTTGATTGGGCCCTAAACCAACCTTGGGTCTTAGAATTTAGCACCATTGGGGAACGGGGACCTGAGGCGTAAGGGGTACAAAATGTGGTGTCTACAGTATGTGAGATTGGAAAAGACCTCAAGCTGGAGAGAGATGGCCAATGCATTCCTGGAGTATTACCGATTCAATACTGAGATAACTCCCGACCGCACAGTTCTTTAGAGGACAGAAAAGAAGAGTGGGGAATCTTTCTGTGAGTACGCTCAAAGGTGGCGCAAGCTAGACGCATAAGTGCTTCCTCCCATGATGGAAGACGAAATGATTAAGTGGTTCATCGATAACCTTAAGCCTTCTTACTATAAGAAGTTTATCAATGCCCAAGTCACTCACTTCGCAAGCCTAATTCCTATCAGGGAGCATATTGATGAGGGTATTACGAGCAAGAAAATAGTCGACCCCGAGGCTTTAAATGAAAGACAAAATGCGTTTTAAAGCCAAAATTGGGGTTCTAGTAGGCCAATCTTCTATTTTGAGAATGTAGAAGGAAACTCTTTTTCTTTTGTTGTGATCGAGGAGACGAGTATTTCCATGCCCCCAACTCCTCCATGAGGATACTAGCTTGGAATTGTAGAGGCCTAGCCCGTGCCTTTGCAACTAAATTGCTTAGAATTCTGATTAGAGATATTGATCTTGATTTTAGTGGTCTTATGGAAGCAAATGGACTTATTGATTTGGGGTTTATGGGGGGGGGGTTTCACCTAGTCCAACAAAAGGAATCCTAGTGTTAACATTAAGTAAAGACTTGATAGAGCTAAAGCAAACTCTTCCTGGAACCTTCTCTTCCTAAATGTCTTCCAAAAACACTACCCTATCCTTAGCTATGACCATGCCTTTATACTCCTTAACTTGGATCCCCAACTCTTTAAGTTTGAAGCTACTTGGACTAGAGATCCCTCTAGTAAAGCTGTAGTGTATCTATCCTTCGTAGGCTAATCTAAGATAATAGCATAGTTACATATGAGATTCTTCATTCCATGAATGCAAAAAAAAAAAAAAAAAAAAAAAAAAAAAAGGCTAAATGAGAATTAAAATAGATATGGAAAAGGCTTTTGACAAGATTAAGTGGTGCTTCATTCTTGAAGTCTGGAGATGCCATGGGTTTAGGGACAAATTCATTGGATGGGTTAATCAATGCATTTCACACCTACTTTCTCTATCCTCCTCAATGGATCTCCTCTTGGTTATTTCAAATCTCATGGAGGCTTAAGACAAGGTGACCATTGTGGGGGCAAGTGCCCGCGACTGTTTTGGGAAGTACGCATTGGCCTAGGGTGGACCATGGCGGAGGGTGTAAATGGAGTCGCCACCTAGTTTAGGTCGAGAAACCATAAATATAGCGCCCTTTGTGGAATGACTGATCTTTACCAAAGCACATGTCCAGAGTTTAGGTATAAGGATGGAAAGGTGTTAGGCACCTAACCCCACCCGATCCGTGGGTCGGCCTCCAATCATTGTGTTCTAAATCTTAATCTAATTAAAGGCATATTTAACATGCTATTGTAACTCACACACTCTAACATGCATATAAGAGCAAACAACATGGTATAAACATCCCTAAACCTAGTATTCATCTATAATGGCATTAAACATATATTACCAAGGGCAAAAACATCACAAGGCAGATCTAGAAAAGCATGTGTAGATAACCAAGCACCAAAACCACTATATTCAACCAAGCGTATTCAGGTTCATCAACCATATCATGTTCATCATTCAAGTCAAATGCATATTCATGTACTTATGCATGACTTACCTCACTTACCTCACTGCATCACAACACTTATGCATCAATGCATGTTCATATTCATATGCATGTTCATGGTATTTAAGCATGGCTCAGACGTGAACACTATGTAAACCCAAACTAAAACAGACATATTAAGGCATTAAAACATATATACAAACAACAACAAACATAGAAAATCAAAGAAAAGTGAAGAGCCAAAGATAGAACATTTACCTCAATACTAGAACTCTTTAGAGCTTGATTTTGACCATTCCCATCAATTAATCTATTCACAACCAAATCAAAATGGATTAGTAAACTTTAGAACTCGAAGATCAAGACCAGAAAAGGTCCCAATCAAGAAAAATTTAACTTGAGGATGTTTTATGAAAAACTCCCTCTTTGATTCACTATTTTCTAGTGAATCTTGTGTGTTTTACCACCGTTTTCATCCTACATTGAAAAAGTGCCTTTTATGGCTTTATATAGTTGAAAAATAGGGGTTTGGGGCGGCTTCCAGATAATGTGGGATTCGTGCCAAACCAGAATTAAGTGCAAAAAGCTTTCCTTATATAGTTTCTAGAACCTTAGCTGTGTACACATGCCCGTGTATGCGTGCGCATGCCATAAGCATGTGTACGCATGGCTTAAGTATGCGTACGCATATGCGTGTATGCATGCACACACTCTAGGTTTTCCAGCAGCCTTTCTTTTCCAAAAATAGTTTTATTTTTCCAAAAATAAGTTATATTTTCCACAAACACTTTCCTCAAGTCAATTTTCATGAGATTAAGCCCTAAACCAACCTTGGGCTTTAGAGTACTACCATCATTGGGGAACAGGGGCCCAAGTCATAAGGGGTACAAAATGCAATATCTACAGATGCCCATCTTTTGATTCATGAGCTCCGCTAATGGAATCAAAAGAATAAGAGACAAAAAATTTTGTTTCGATGTACAACTCGGGCCCAACCCACACACATAGCAAACAATACGCATACATGGGGTGGGGTGCAACTCTGCAGAATTATGTGGAATTTGTATGTTCGAAGTCCCAGGGGTGTTACTCGGGAAACGAGTAATGATAGGTTCACTATCCAAGAACCTGGTTTGCCAATTGCAAGCAAAAGGCAAGTGACTCACTATCCTAGAGTCACTAAAAAGAAAAACAAACATAGCCAATAGCCTCAACCATCACCCAAACAAACAAGGTGCTCTTACAAGCTAAAAGGATACATATTTGTGGTGTCCATCTAGGGCTCTTGCCTCAAAATTCTCTAGGTGGCTCTTGCCTTTAGGTGATTTCTGTCTCTATCTCAATTTCTTCAATTCTAGATGGCACTTGCCTCTGTCTCAATATTTTCTATTCTAAGTGGCTTGCACCTCAGTTCTGGTGTACATGTTCAACTCCAAGAAGGATATGTACTCAAATTTTGTGTTCTTCTCTTCTAACTTATCTTGGGGGTTTGTGCCTGCATATTAAATTTCTAAAGGATATATGCACAAGTATGGTGGTGACCTTGGGTGGAAAGCTCACTTGAGGGGCCTCCTAATCATGCATGGGGGTTTTCTTGGTGTTTCTAACTCATGGGGGAGTCCTTGATGATGTTGATCCATTGGGAAAAATTCTTGGTAACTCTTGACTTACGGGGAAGTCTTTGATGATTTTGATTTGCTAAGGAAAATTCTTGGTAACTCTTGATTTACGGGAAGACTTTGATGATTCTAATTTGCTGGGGGAAAATTCTGCTTTTTGTGATTCAATGGGGGAGTTTTGTTGATGGTTCTAACTCAAGAGGGAGTTTCTTTGGTGATTTCTAATCCACTGAGGAGGATCTTGGTATTTCTAATCCACTGGAGAGTGTTCTTAGGATTTTTATGCCTTTCAACTCGCTAAGGGGTATTTCTATCATTTCAACGCATCTTTGTAACTCTTGATGTTTCATGACCCACTGGGGATGATTTTGAATTTTTTTTCTTGCATTTCCCACCTTCTGAGAGTCTACTAGGGTTACCCTAAATTTTTTATTTTTTATTTATATTTAAACTACACGTAGTTTAGTGGGGGCTTAAACTACATGTAGTTTAGCCACCAGGTGTCTTTCCCACCTCTTCATTTTTTTCCTTAACTGTTACCAACCGTTTATTTTTTTTCTTTATTCACTTCATCTTCTTCATCCTTTTATTTTCCCTACAACTCTTCAACTTCCTCTCATTCCCTACAAAAACCTCTGCCCTCTCTTTATTCTTCACTCTCTCATAATCGGATAATCTCCTTCTCTCTTAAACTCTCTCATCTTCTCCAATGGCACCCAAGACCAAGAAGACCTCCTACTTGATTTCCTGCAAAGTGTTCAACCTCACCCGCTGGATTAGAGCCACAAGGTTGACCGAGTCCCCTCCACTACTCTACAGGCCACAAAATCATCTTTTAGACAATGTACGGACCAGATTGGTAAGTTTTTCAAACTTTTCTCATTTTCAAGTTTTGCTCTGATCTTCTGTTTCAATCTATTTTTAGACTTGTAAATGCTTGGGTTTTGCTATGGGATGGGTTTAGATGAAAACCTGATGTCCTAGGAGGGGTAGGAACATGTTTGGGATGAGTTTTGATCCATGGTAGGCCGAAACTGTCTAAAAACCCGTTCTGTTTGCATTCATGCATACGCATGCGTCGTGTATATGTGCGTGGCTAGGCTATATGCGTACGCGGCCATGCTTCATGTGTACATATACACAGACCTTGCGTATGCATACACAGGCCATGCATACGCATGTTGATGCTCAAAATCACACTTTTTGTCTAATTTGATTTTTTTTTCCACTTATTTTTTGTCCAAAATGATTCTTATGCTCCTATTTTGTCTTCTACAAGGTTATCACCTTACTCAAGTAGGGGTAGTGCCAGTCATTTATTTGCATGGTACCAAACCTTGACGGCTAAGACTAAGGCCTTGGTGAATGCGGCCGGCTTCGGGCCACTTATGCGTCTACTTCCTGATGGTGCAACCAGCGACATACTGGTGCAGGCACTTACTGAAAGGTGGTGGGACACTACCCATACCTTCCACATTGCTGGGAGGGAGCTTATTGTGACTCATGACTTCCATCGGATGACTGGCTTGAGATCTGACGGCCCATCATCAACTTGGAGAGTGAGTCAGGCATTTAGCTGGGTACATACTTGCTAGGGCATACCTATACCACTGAGCGCATCTGCTACTTTGATCTAGAGAGGGACTACAGGCCTCTTTCTCAAACGACTTCCGATGATCGTGCCCAGATGGCCAAGGCATTTCTACTATATCTGCTAAAGGCATATCTCTTTGCTAATGAAGGTTAGATGGTATCTTTAAGGTGGCTAACTCTCTTCCGAGACTTTGAGTGGGCTCGAGATGTGAATTGGGGTCATGCTTGCCTTGCCTACCTCTACTTAGTCATGGACACACTGAGCCGAGTCTTTGCGCTAGCTAGCGAGGCCTTGGAAGCTCCTTGAGGTCAAACTCTTTTTCTTTTCCCATGTAGTTTTACAAATTGTACTTCATACTCTTGTAAATTGTATCAGTCTCATATGTCTGAGGTGTCATCTAGGCTTACAAACTACATTTCATGCTCTTGCAAATTGTATCTATTTCTCTTGCAAACTGTATCTGTGTTCCTTTTTCTTGCTAACTGTATCTATGTGCTCTTTTTCTTGCAAACTGTATATGTGTTCCTTTTTCTTGCAAACTATCATCTTGTAAACTGTATATATGTGTTCTTTTTCTTGCAAACTGTATATGTGTTCCTTTTTCTTGCAAACTGTCATCTTGCAAACTATATCTATGCTCTTTTCTTGTAACGTTGCACCTTGTCCTATGGCCTTGTATCCCATGGTGCGGATGTGGACCTGAGGGTCTTCTCTTCAATTCGGGCTCATCTTAATGGCCTTTCCTTTAACTCAGTGAGTAAAAAGAAATCCTCTTTTTTAGTTATCATTGCATGTTTCAAAGTTTCTTTCTAATCATAAGTGTCCATGCAAATTTTTTAGGGACCTTAGGCTAAGGTTCCTCCTATCGCTGATCCAGATTTAGAGGCGGTTGCCATTGTCTCTTTTGAGACTTCCCAGCTATTTGAAGGTGTTGGCTTGAGAGTCTCAGGTGACTATGGATCCTCCTGCATTCATGCTTGCCCCACTCTCGATGTCTAACACTGGGTACCAGTTATGGAGGGGAGGCATTGCCTATGCCTAGTGGCTTCTTGGTGATCTAGACTATGACGAGTTCGATAAGGGTCGCCTCATGTCTCCTTTTCCCATCAGGGTATGTACTTTCTAATTTCCATCTTTTTTTTTTCTCTCATTATCTTGCATATCCTGCATGTGGTGATATTCAAATCTAATGAACATTTTAGGGTACGGTGGTCCAGCTGCTGGTGGCCCTGTTAACTCTCCTAGCTTACCTTGGTTGGTCTACACTTATGGTCATGATGGATTTGCTCGGGAGTGTCCTAAGGGGCATAACCCGAATGTCGTGGGTTATCATTTTCCTCAGGGCACACAAGCTATGAGTTCTCTTTATCCTTATCCTTTACACTTTCTTCTTTGCATTCCTTAAGCTTGTCATAACATTGTCCATTTTCAAATTTAGCCCACTATAGCAGAGCAAGAGCAGCTAGTTTGGCTTGTCGGGAACCTCAAGTTGGGTTGACTGAGTATTCCAGAGAGATCTATGGGTCGGGTGGGTATGCCCAAGCTAATGATGATGATCCGGAGGCGACCCCGAGCACTCAGCTGAGGAAAAGGCATTACCGGAGGTGATCCCTGCAAATAGACAAACACACATAGATAGATAGACATGCATCTTCCAATTTCTTTCTTTTTTCTTTTTAGCATGTATCTTTTGCATTTTTCTTTATTTGAGACATTAGGTTGTATTTAAGAACATCTTCATATTTTCGCTTTTATTTTAGGACATGTACTTATTTACAACTCATGGGAGATTTAGATATGTATGCATTTTATATTATCTTGTCTTTTTTCTTTTGCCTTGATGAATGAAATTCTGGGTTTAAATCTATCTTGAGAAATCCCTTAGGCTATAGGACTCATGAGAAGGGTCTTAGTGTAGAAAACACACTCCAAATAGGAAAGGAAATCCAAAACCCTAGTGACCATGCGCACATGTACACACGTATGTGTACATGGGCTTTGACTGTGCGTACGCATCCAGGACTATGCGCACGCATGCTGCCAAGAAAAAAATCCTAGCTAAGTTTTTCCACTATAAAACAGCTCTTAGAGGCTTCCAAACCTTCATAAAACGTGTTTTAAGCTCAGGAATCATTTTACAAAGTTCCCAATGGTAGAATTCACTTCTTTGGAGGTCTCCATGTGGATTAACAAGCTTAATCTCAATTTCAAGGATGCTCTCATCCCTCTTGGTCTTTCTTCTATTTCTTTCTTTCATCAAATCAAAGTGGATGAGCCTCTTCTTCATGCTGCCACTAAGTCTCAATTTCAAGGATGCTCTCATCCCTCTTGGTTTCTCTTCTATTTCTTTCTTTCGTCAAATCAAAGTGGATGAGCCTCTTCTGCATGCTGCCACTAAGTTTTGGATTTCTACTCAGTATGTTTTCCAATTCAATGGTATGGAGTTATGCCCCACTATTGAGGAATGTGATGCAATCATGGGTGAGCACGATCTTGGTGCTATCATTCTTCCTACTCTTGGTTCATTTAGCTATTGCCAAGAGATGATGTAAGTCTGACAAGTTGAATGTCTCCATGGTTTTCAAGTACTTCTAAGAAGGATATCCCATTGGGCAAGGTAAATCATTTTCATCAACTCAACGCTTTTTGCCTTTGGATTCTTGCAAGGTTCTTCTTGGTGCTTGAAACACCTCGTGTGGATCCGGGAATCCTTCATGTGGTCAAGAATCTAGGGAGTGGGAGCCTAATAGCCATTATCTTGGCTAAAACCCTCAACGGTTTGGATGCCATTCATAGGGAGGAAGCAGCATTCTTTGCAGGGAGTCCTCTTCTTCTTCAAGAATGATCCCTAATTTTTGCCTAGGTTTCCTCAACCTAACAGGATTCCTCGAATTTTTGCATGGATTGCATTTCAGTTTTCAACCCATCGAGGCTTCTTATATCGTCTTTGAATATTTTTCTCTCTTTTCTTTTCCTTTTTATCTCTCCTTTTTCCACTCAACACCCATGCTCTCTTTTTCTCTCCCTCAAATATGGTTATATGAGAAGCTCAAGTTGACTCATCCTCCCCTCGTTACATCTAATCAGTACCAACCGAAGTATTATCGTGATCACAAACTTAAAGACAAAGAGATGGATCCTGCTAAGATTACTGAACTCTTGAAGCATCTTACTTCAGTAGACGTCCAATGAGTGGTAGAATGGTGGCGCATTGGGGCCATAACTAGCTGTGGTTTCAAGGAAAACTGTGTGCCTTTGGTTGGGCTTCACCGTTGCTTTTATTATCCTACATGTCACATTGCATGAAAATTTGGTGACTGTCAAGGGGTACCTTGTGGCAATGGTTCTTATCATACCTTAGCATTCATTGAGAGAGTCTTGGGTAAGATACAAGAGACTTGGCCTCGAAGGGCAATGAATAGGGACATCCATTTTCCTCAGTTTCTCCACCCAAATTCAGGATACAAGAATTGGTTATCCACTGATATGAGAGCAATCCATAGGGAGGAGAATGATCATAAGAAATCCAACAAAAGGAAGAGGACCGAATGACTATCTTGATATGCCTCAAATTTTACTTTTTTACACTTTATGATTCTATGTCTTTTCATTTGAGTTAATAAAGGATTGGAATGTTCCAAATCCCCTATGAAAACAATTTATCGTCTTTTAATTCGGGCAATGAGAGAATCAACCATTTTTTTTTCTGTGCCATGTAATTTTTTCCCATGACGTCCTTGTGGGAATTTTCACCATGTCTATGGTCTTTTCCCCTAATTTTTGCATAGATCGCCCTTTTGGGTTTTCAACCTAGCGGGGTTTCTTCGCCCTAATTTTTGCCTAGGCCACCCTTTTGGGTTTTCAACCTAGTGGGATTTTTTTCTTTTCTTTTCAAAGGTCATATTTCCGGAGTCTATCAATGTTGATTGGGCAGAGCATCTCTTCTTCATCCAAGTCTGTAATTCTTATAGCACCTCTTGACATGATCTTCTTGATAATAAAGGGTCCAGACCATCATGGCTTCATTTTTCCCCTTGGATTGAAAGTTTCATTCCTAAGTACCTTTACGACTAGATCTCCTTCATTGAGGTTTCTTGGTTTTACTCTCTTGTTGAATGCCCTAGCAATTCCTTTTTGATAACCTTGTGCCTGATATTGTGCTCTCATCTTCTTCTCGTCTATCAAGGCTAATTGTTCATATCTTTCCCTCATCTAATCCTCTTCTCGGACTTTAGTCTCTACCAATACTCTTAAAGATTGTATCTCCACTTCAATGGGAAGCACCGCTTCATTCCCATAAACCAAAGAGTATGGGGTTGCCCTAGTTGACGCACGGATAGAAGTCCTATAATCCCATAAAGCAAATGGAAGTTTCTCGGCATAATCCTTATATGTCACTACCATCTTGGCTAGGATGTTTTTGATATTCTTGTTGGCTGCTTCCACGGCCCCATTAGTCCGTGGTCGATATGGTGAAGACTTGTGTTGCTTAATGTGGTACAACTCCATGATCCTTCAGACCTCTCCCTCAAAGTGGGAACCATTGTCAGAGATGATTTCTTGTGGTACCCTAAACCGGCAAATAATGTTGTTTTCTATAAATTGGGCCACATGCTTAACTTTTAGTATGGAATAGGAGGCCGCCTTTGCCCACTTGGTGAAGTAGTCAATTGCAACTAGGTTGTACTCGTGCCCATTTGAGGCCATAGAAGCTATCCTTCCAATCACATCTATGCCCCACATAGAGAAAGGCCATGGAGAGGTCATGCTGTATAGCTCACTAGGTGGCACATGGTTCAAGTTTGCATGAGTTTGGCAGTCATGGCAACTTTTCACAAAACTTATGCAATCAGTTTCCATTGTATTCTAATAGTATCTCATCCTCAAAATCTTCTTTGCCAACATCTTCCCATTCATATGAGGACCAAAAATTCCTTGGTGGACTTCTTGCATGATTCTTTCAACTTCTTCTTTCTTTAGACAACGAAGATGAACCCCATCATAGGACCTCCTATAAAGCTTACCTTTGCGTAGGATGTATTGTGTTGACATCATCCTAACTGAATGACGTTCTTTCTTTCCGGCACCATCAGGGTAGATTCCTAATTCTAGGAACTTCATGATGTCGTAGTACCAAGGGACTGCTTCCTCTTCTATGGCCAAGACGGCCAAATCTTCTTTCTCTTTGTGTACCAATTGATACTTCTATTCGATCTCTAAAGGTCGTGTCCATACTCCTTCAAGTTGTTGGGAAATTTAGACCCCGGTTGATAGAATTAACAAGTTTTAAACCCAAGTTGTTAATTAGATTTATTATGAATAAACCTTGTTAAAACATACAAACATCAATATCATGTCAATGTCATGCACAGGGGAAAATTAAATGAGACAAGATATGATGACCCAGGAAAACCAATGAAACAAACTAGTTTCACAGTAAAAAACTTGGGGGGAAACCTTACCGAAAAGAAATTCACTATAGTAAAGAGAAGTTTCAGATCTAGTACAAAACCTTTGTCCCTAGACTCTACAATCCCCGTAAATGAACTTACAGTAGAAACCTTCTACCGCTTCAGAACCTCTGAACTCTTCAATATATGAACGCCACTCTTTTGCACGGGTCCCAATACGTGACTAACCAATGATGCATGGCTCCCAGTACATGACTAACACACCAACTTGAAGAAGATTTTTGGCTGCAAAAGTTCTTCATTTCATCAACAATGAAGATCAAGAAGCACTTAGTTACAAAACCTTAAGGCGCAAAGACGCAGTAGCTTCTTTCAGAGAGAATAAGGCACTCGTCACTTTTTGCATGTGTTCTCCTTGTATTCTCTTATGTGACGGCCTTTAAAATAAGCCTTATATAAGTCTAGGGTTGTGAGAAAAGAAACCCTATACATACATGTCAGCATGGGCCGAAAATCAGATCTGGAAATCTGAATTTCGTAATTCTCGATAGATACATCTGTCAAGCAACTATCGAGACCTCGATAAATAGTATTTGTCGAGAACTATCAAGACTCATTAAACCTCGATAGATATTATCTGTCAAGAGCTGTCGGGAATCTATCCAGCTTTAATGAACAGCTCTTCTTCACTTGTTTCTTGGTCCAATCTTCATGGCTTTAATACTTGACTTGAACAACATGTTTCTTGAAGTATTAAACACATCCTAGATCTACCCAATTACAAGTAAAGTGCGTTTTGTCAAAAGATTAGTCAATTCTATATTAACATATGTTCCTAACATGATTCACATATATCCTAACATAAGGCAAGTTTTCTGCATTAATGCTGAGGTTTGGAACGAATCCCACATCGTCTGGGAGTCATTCCAAACCCCTATTTTCACAATATAAGTAGCCTTACATGGTATATAGGAAACACTAAGATTCACTAGAAATAGTAAATCAAAGAGGAAGTTTTTCACAAAACATCCTCAAGTCAATTTTCTTTTTATTGGGGCCATTTCTAGCCTTGATCTTCAAGTTTAAGATTACTAATCACTCTTTTGTTAATTATGAATAGATTTGACTGAGGGGAATGGTAAAAAATCAAGCCTAGGTGCTTTTGTTTTAAGGTATTGAGTTCTAAACTCTTTTCTCTCTTTTCTCTGCTTTTAATCTTGTTTTTATGTTTTAAATGTTTACGTAGTCTAGGTTTACGTAGTTGTATGTTTTAAAGCATGTTAGGATGTTAGATTTAGTGTTTTGAAGCCCTACTCTGTTTGCTATGTTTCTAGGGTTTCTGGGCTTTACGTGCGCATAATCTTGCCTGCACACGCAGACTTGATTATGCGTGCGCATGATCCTGCCCAGAAACCCTAATTTTATTTTATCTATTTTTGCTTCTGTTTTCACATGCAATACTTCTATTTTAAATCCTTTTTCGTATATTCATGCTTTTGGGCTTCTGTTTCACATGATTAATTACTTGTTTGCTTTCACATGTTGGAATTAGGGTTTATCTAGTGTTCTATTATTTTGATGCCATGAACACGCATTCACATGTTCATACATTAATGCCATAGGTGCTACGTTGCTGTAAGGTAAGTGAGGTAAGTCATGCATTCACATGAGTATGCATCTTTAAATATGACTTTGCTTTGATGATAGAGATAAACATGCTTGCTTGGATGAGTTGTGCTTAATCACATGTTTGCTTGGATTTTTCTATGCCCATGTTATGCCTTGATTCATTTTTTACATGCTTCTACCTTGGATGAGATATGATGATATGATAATAGTAACATGTTAGGTTATGCCATGATAAATGAATGTTAGGCCTTTGGTTGATTGCCCTGATAAATGAATGATAGGCCTTTGGTTGCCATGCTGATTGTTAGATGAATGTTAGTGTGAATGTGTGAGTATAGATACAATATTGAGTGTGCCTTTAATAGGGTCAAGACATAAGACACAATGAGAGGAAGCCAACCTTATGGTTAAGTGGTTTTGGGTTACTAACACCTTCCCAATACCGTACCTTAACTCCGAACCCATATCTCTAGTAGTAAGATCAATGGTCCTTCCTCGAGAGGACGTTATATATATGGTTCCTAGACCATTGCAAAAACTAGGTGGTGACTCCTTTGACCTGTTGCGTCCACACATACCACATGGCCGCAGGGCCAGTCAAGCTATCAAGGAAAATTTGGCAAAGCAAAGGATGATTATCTCCATTGGGTGCCATCTTCCTATAGAACATGCGCAGATGGACGCAAGGATCTCCAGCGCCATCATACTTGACAAACTCGGGTGCCTTGAACTTGGGAGGCATAATGACCAGAGGGAAATTGGTCAGGCTGTCCAGATCAACATTTCCTCAGGCACCAGAGCCCTCTATGATATAAATTTTCTCAATCAGGGTCTCTACTTGACTTTTGATCTGACCATAACTAGACTCTGAGGTCTTATCCTTTGGAGGATTCAATTCTTGGTCACCCCCTTATGGGACGAATGGTGGTGTGGTTTGGCCTTGATTTGGATCTGGTGGCAACCGTGTCTCATTTTCAAACTGGGGCACAGAGCCCTCTAGAGTGGGACCAAATGATTCTTGGTTCCCTTTTACAACCAGTTGTTACATCATGCGCATCATTTCTACCAACTGCTCTCTCAAGAGAGAGATTTATGAGTGTTTTCCTCGATGGGGGGAAGGACCACTAGTGGACATCTCTTTAGCAGGAGACCTAGTGATGATAGGATCATGGTGTGATGGTAACTTGGACTGTTTCCTTTGAGCAAGCTTTTCTCTTTATAATCCTAGAAAGGAAAAGAATGGGATGGGAAAGAAATGGGTTAGGGTGAAGAAGAAAAATATTTTTTCCTTGGTGATTGTTAACAAGAATAATAATAAAAACTTATTTAAATCAATAATGTAAATACTAGGGCATCGGGGTGTTTCCCTATATCGATATGAGATTCTTTGTGATCTAGGAAAATATCTATTTCATAATTGATTGTTCTTATACAATTAAAAACTTATGATTCGGTTGAACTGAGACAATTCAAGAACGCATGATAACCTCGATTAATAATGCGGTTAGAAAAGTTTTCAGAAAAACCCATTCACTTTAAAACCTGATTTCTATTTGAAACTATTAGAAATTCATCTAAACAATAAGAAAAACATGATTGAACTTATTGAAAGCATGGAAGAACTAATACATCAAAAGAAATCTAATTGAACAATCAAATATGTTATTGATAAAATCCTAGAAAGAATCACATTGAATATTCATACCGTATAGAAGAAACATAACCCCTAGCCCTAGCAAAGAGTTTAGGCTGCCATTAGAGAAAGAAAAATACAAGGTTTTCTCTCCAAAATTCGTTCTGCCCAGCCTCCTTCAAAACCCTAATATCTAAAGTGTCCAAAGAAAATAAAACATTTACTATTTTAATTTCCATCCAGGTTTACAGCAGTAACTTGTGAGTTAATTTCAGCCTTTAAAAATTGATAATTTCGCAAAACTTAAAACTAGAAAGTTGTAGATATTTAAGTCACGGTTCCAAGACATCTAGCCTTGTGTCAATTGGATTTTTGAGGAGAGAGATACGCCCAAAATACTGATCAGTGCTCAAATCAGATTTTTCCTTTTCAGATTCTGCCTCTTTGATTTCTTTCCTTATTTGAAGCTTCCAATCATGGTAGACGATCCAAGCACTCCAGCTGCACCTCCTTAGACATTTAAGCATGGTCCTTTGGCCTCCATTCTCTCACAAATTCCTGTAAACTCATCTTTCTCACATGATTTCCTGAAAATAGAAAATTACACACAATGAATAGCATCTTATTCAAGAAATTATGTAAAAATAAATAATAGGGACTAATGCAAATCATGGCTTAATTATACAAATTAAGCATAGTAATAAGGAGATAATGCCCACATAAATATATAACAAGTATACATTTTAAGGCGTTATCAGTTACATTTGAAAATTTGACAATGTGGAAACAAAAATAAAACACGAAGTTAGTTTAGGATCTTGCTTATTAAAAATGCACCTGTCATTTTTTTCAAAAATATTGGCCTGAACCCTTAAGCGGGTTTTTATCATGGTGAGTTTCTGTAGTGATGCAGAATTAATGCACAAGTTTGGCAAGTAACCAAAACTTTCATATCATGCTTGAAATTTCGAGATGGACCCTTCTCTTTTGATTACAAAGAAAGCAATGCTTTTACAAAACTTTGGCTTTTTTACAATGCCCCCAAATCATGGGCTATAGACAATGGCTCCAACAGTGGGCCTTTTTCAATACAAGGAAATTCAAATTTACAATGAAGAGGCTTCATTCTGGATGGTCTTGCCATCTCGAAGAAGATCTTGAACTCTTGGCAATGTCCTCTTTGGCGCGGAGTTCCGGCTACTTGCCACAAATTTTATCTGTACACATTTATATGATGGAGCCATCAGTGATTGGGTATGATCTAATGTGTAAGAAACAAGGTTTCTTTTCCCCAGGGGTTAATCACAGATGCTGTGTAAACAGGATGAATATAACCTAAAGTAGAGCACAACTCTTTGAGGCAAGCAAAAAGGGCAAACCTACAAATGAAAACTGGACACTTTCCCCTTGACTCATTTTTGAAAGAAATCCTATGAAGGATATCCTACCCTAGGCTTAGATGGTGACTCAGCTTTGGCTCTTCTTAGTCCTCACGGGTTTTGACTTAGTCTAGGCCAATTATATGAGACACGGCTTAATTGGTAAGTTGGTCTTATTCTTAGGGGGGACCGATATCATCAAATTCTTCCCTTCATAGAAGTTGTGGGATAGAGCGAATCAAAGGGGCCTTTTCAGCTATTCCTGTCCACCCATGGACCTAGAAGTGCCTACAAGTCGGTGCCCAGTAACTATCTAAGGTATACGCATCCAGCATTCATCTTCAACGCTGAGTCCGGGTTCGACCCAATATGAAGGGTGATGTCATGCATTTTGAAATGAAAAGGGAAAGACTTTCCAAGCACAACAGATATATGCACAAATAAAGGTGTAGCAGAAATTAAGTCTACTACCCTAGGTTCGCACATGTGAAGGAAAGCTGTAAAGCATGCTTAGGAAAGTAGGAAAGCTTCACACATACGAAAATACCTCAAAGCCAGTCTTTGGAAAACCATTTGAAAACTTTTTTGGAAAATATATTTGAGTTTCGAAAATAGTTTACTAGGATATAGTAAAAGCATTTTTCAAAAGGAAAGCCTTGAAGGCTAATGCCAATTTCGATGTTTTTGAAAGCCAATGTCCAAAGATTAGGATCTTATCAAAAGCTTTAAAGGCTAAACTCTCTAAGTGTCCCCAGTGGAGTTGCCAGTCTGTCGATGCCTCGCAGCGGTTCGACCACCCATCACGGCGACACTCGCGCTGCACCTGGACGCGTGCAGGCCCGGGAGCTCAGGTGCTATGGAGGAAGGTTGTACCTCGGGTGTGTGACTAGAATATGAGTCGATTTTAAGGAAATTACCAAGGGTAAGTGAAGTCACCACCAATCATTGGGTTTTTTCTAAGGTGTGATTGGTCACCTGACTCTATTTGATTTTATTCTCGATCCTAGGTTTAAGAAAAATGCCATTTTTCCTCATCTAATGTGGATGGGCAAAAAATCTTGATTCTTGAGTTCAGAAGTCTGGTTATGTGTGGGTAAGATGTTAGGCACTCCACAATGCCTGCCTATAGACAGTCCTTTGTTTTGGTAAAACCTTAATTTAAGGACATTGGCAATTGAAAATGAGCTATTGGCATTAGCTTTCGGGGCTTTAAGCAAAATGGGCTTTGAGGTTTGGATTCAGAAAAGGTGTGGTCTCGATCGATGCTTCCCAAGTGTGTTTGGAATCGTTACCAAATTTCCACAGCGAAAATTTGGTAGCATTTCGCCTTATTTTCGTGGCAAAAATCCGGCAGCGCATCGCCTCAAGTGCATCACAACACACAAAACACTATTCTTACCAAGCTTTCACCGTGAGAATACGGCAATAGGGATGCCCCATTTTCATAGCGAAAATCTGACAGAATTTTGCGTTTAGTGCGCTATGGCGCACCGACAGGGTTTCGTGCTGGCGTATACAGCGCTTGCCAACATGCTCGTGCTACGACAAGCTGGAGCCCCTCAAAGCATTAAGCACGTTGATATGTGTCACATACATGGGGAAACTGATGTCACTTGGTGACATGGATCGGGACAGTCACACCACGGTGACTATACACACAATATGACATGAATATGCACCTACAGCAAACGCCTTGAGCACATACTCATGTCACAAGGCCCAAAGCACTCATGTAGACACTGCATTTTGTACCCCTTACAACTTGGGCCTCCATTCCCCAATGATGCTGAACTCTAAGACCCAAGATTGGTTTAAGGCCTAGTCAGAAGTTAAATTGACTTGAGAAGTGTTAAAATGAAAAATATAACTTTTAATGAGCAAATAAATATATTTTTGAAAAATAAGGCCAAAGGAAACCCTCGTTATACGCACGCAAGAATCAGCCTATGCATGTAGCTTTCTACATGCGTACGCAGCCCCGATCTTATGCATGCATAACGATTTTCAGAAACTATACAAGGCAAGTTTTCTGCATTAATTTTGAGGTTTGGAACGAATCCCACATCGTTTGGGAGTCGTTCCAAACCCCCTTTTCACACTATAAGAACCTTACATGGTATATTTTCAAGACACAGAAATCCCACGGGAAAACACTAAGATTCACTATAAATAGTGAATCAAAGAGGGAGTTTTTCACAAAATATCCTCAAGTCAATTTTCTTTTGATTAGGACCTTTTCTGCCCTTGATCTTTGAGTTTAATATTACTAATCACTTTCTTATTGGTTTGTGAATAGATTTGACTGAGGGGAACAGTTAAAAATCAAGTTTGGAAAGCTTTTGTTGAGGTATTAAGTTTTAAACCTTTTATTTCTTTTCCTTTGTTTTCTGCTTTTAATCTTTCTGTTTGTCTTGTTTTCCTGTCATAAAATGCTTTAACATGTTTATCTAGCTTAGGTTTATGTGATTGTATGTTTTAAATGCATGTTAGGTTGTTAGATTTCTCGTTTTGAAGTTTTATTGTATATGTTATGTTTTTAGGGTTTTCAGGGCAAGAACTTGCGTACGCATAATCTTGCCTGTGCACGCAGGCTTGATTATCCGCAAGCAAGCTTGTTCATGCGTGCACAGGCCGCTGCCCAGAAACCCTAATTTAGGTTTCTGCTTTGTTTTCTTTGCTTTTGTTAACATGTCATGCCTCTTATTGTCCCTCCTCCCCTTTACATGTTTTAGTACTTGTTCTATGTTTTTTGTTTGTTTGCCTCTCACGTGTTAGAATTAGGATTTATTTAGTGTTTTATTGTTTCAATGCCATGATCATGCATTCATATGCTCATGCATAATGACATAGGTGCTGAGTTGCTGTAAGGTAAGTAAAGGTAAGTCATGCATTTGTAATGTTCATGCATTTGTGTTTTGATCTAGCTTTGATGTTAGTGATGAAGCATACTTAGATGTATGATTAGGGTTTGTGAGGTGATGAATGCTTTTATGCCATGATTAGATGAATGCTAGGATGATGTGATGAAGTATGCTAGATGAATGTTAGGTTGTTTGATATGCCATGTTATATGCATGGTAGGCTTTGTTTGTGAGCATGATAGATATATGGTTAGGGATGTTTGATGCCATGTTAATTGTTAGATGTATGTTAGTGTGTGTGTGTGTGTGTGTGTGTGTGTGTGTGAGTTAGATACAAGTTTTGAGTGTGTCTTTAATAGGGTTAAGACATAGGACACAATGATGGGAAGCCAACCTTAAGGTTGGGTGGTTTTGGGTGCCTAACACCTTCCCAAGACCATACCTTAACTCTAAACCCATATCTCTAGTAGTAAGATCAAAAGGTCCTTCCTCGAAAGGATGCAATATATATGGTTCCTAGGCCATTGCAAAAACTAGGTGGCGACTCCTAAAAAATGACCCCTTGCATCCACAATGGCGACTCCACTGGGGAATGTGAGTTTAATTCCTATGTGTTCTATGTCTTAACCTTATTAAAGGCTTATTCAATACTTGTTTGCACACACATCACATGGTTCTTTTGTCCCTTAACCTCGGTTGGTGATAAGTGGGAAGAAAGCTCCATTCGGGCCCAAGTCATTCGTAGTTCATCCCACCAACTCACACTGTGTGTCATTGCCTATGATGGGCTTTGAGTATGTTAACGGTTTGTCACCAAACCACAAAGGTCCACTTAGGCCCTCGGTTGGAATCATGGCCCACCTAGTTATGAGTGACCTACTTATCTATCCCTTTAGCCTTAGGGAGCCTACCCACACTTAAAGAGATCCTAGATCCTATCAAAAGAGAATACCCTTTATATATCTTGTGCTCACCTAATTTTAAAGGACAAATAAAAGATATAAAAATGGAAGGATGACCCTAAAGTTATGGCATACCCTAAGACAAATGGGACAAAAGAAAAGAAGTTCTCACATATAAGAGGCTTGTCCCTAAATCCAAAGGTATGTCTTAACTTGAAAGGTTCATAATGTTGGTAATATGCAAGTACGCAGTGGAAAAATTAACGGATCTACTTCATTCGCAATTGATAACATGCACTATGTAAGTTTCAGAATATAGAACAAGATAGTGTACCTTGGTGCAGTGAATTTCAAAACCAAAGATCAGAAGTTCTCGGGAACACTTTCAATCTTCACTCCAATTCCACTTGATGCCCAAGATGTGTGGTCTCTCAATTAGTTATATGTGTATGTTCTTGAAGAGAATGAAAGAGTGTCCAACACTGACATACATATCATTTCATCTTCTTACTTAAAATCTGTATGTTTCTCTCCATATAACTGATTATCTAATTGGGCTAGCCTTTTGGGCCTTTCCAATTGGGCTTTAGTGTGTGGCTTGGAGTGGGACCAAAATGGAACAAATAAGACTCTAGCTCCAATGGGCCTTGGGCTTTTCTGTCAACTCTTGACAAGTCCAAAGTTACCATTAATTATATTTAATACCACTATATAAATATAATTGCACTCTAGGCCTTATTAATAAATTATATCCCAAGACTTTATTGTACATGCAACCCCTTCATAAAATATTCGTAGTAACACAAAGTCATGAATGAAGACTGCCACTCTGTGAATTACTATATCTTAATTCTTGAGTACCCGGTTTAATCCTTTTAAGTTATTCACCATATATTTATGAAATCCAATTTCATAAATATATACTTTAGTCTTACTAAAGTGGTTAGGCCTAACTCTCTGAATAACAAACCCATTAAACTTATCTCAAGGGAATATTTTGTATCTCCGTTAAGAGACTATGAATTCCATCTTGAGAATATATGTTCCATCAGCACTAAATGTGGCTGCCCAACATACTAAGGTTTTGACCGTTACTTTAGATCTCACTCCTGATATATCAAAACAACCTACACTTCATGATCAGGTCCATTATTCTCTCAGGATTAAGAGTTCATGTGAATATAAGTCATGAGATTTATTATTCAATTGATAGTCGTTAGGAGAATAATAAACCTCACAGTGGTCCAGTTCAATATATTTTAACTCTTAAAACATATCAACATATTAACTAGAAGTCACCACTTCCATGATCAAGACAAATCATCTTAGTTAATACATTATAGTCTTCACAGATGAAATGTCCAATTTCATCACCGACTACGAACTAAATTCTGAATTTACAAAGAACTTGTGATCTATATCTTCTGTGACTAAATCACATAAATCACATACTATGCATCTCATGGACTATATGATAATGTCCGAATATTCATGTTACCAATATTTCAGATAATAATAAAACAACTTTATTAAGCACAATATTAAGTCATACATAATATCATACATAATATCATACATAGCATCATACAATAGGATTTAAGGGCACTAATCCCAACACATAAGACCATAGCTTAATTGCAATCATAAGCCCAAATCAAAAGGCCCTTTTGAAAAAGATAAATTTGGGCCT
This sequence comes from Notholithocarpus densiflorus, assembly GCA_030021035.2. Classification (NCBI taxonomy): domain Eukaryota; kingdom Viridiplantae; phylum Streptophyta; class Magnoliopsida; order Fagales; family Fagaceae; genus Notholithocarpus; species Notholithocarpus densiflorus. Next base: position 3,825,907 of record JARYZH020000024.1, on the reverse strand, counting down.
AAGATAACAAATATGCTATGGACATAGCATCCAAAATCCTACAAAGTCAATATGGATTTCCCTAATCTTGGGCCTCTTTGTTGTATGCCTAGGTCCAAAATAATGAGAACTTCATGGACCTTGAGAGGAAGGCTACAATATATTCTAGCTAAAGGGCTACTTCCAAAAAAATGAAAATAATATTGAAATGAAAAGAGAAGAGCCCAAAAGTGATGAATATATTGTAAGTCCATGTTTGAGACAAAGGGTTGAAAATCTCTAAGTACATTCTAATGAAAGCCCTCTTGGGGTTTATGCCCTAAAATCCAATTTATTGGCATGTCATAAATAATTAAATTGTTTAATTATATGAGACTATCAATAAATGAACTAATGGGACATTATCTTAGTCCATGAGATGCATAGTATGTGATTTATGTGATTTAGTCACAGATGATATAAATCACAAGTTCTTTGTAAACTCAGAATTTTAGTTCGTAGTCGGTGATGAAATTGGGCGTTTCATCTGCGAAGACTATAACATATCAACTAAGATGATTTGTCTTGATCATGGAAGTGGAGACTTCTAGTTGATATGTTGATATGTTTTAAGAGTTAAGACATATTGGACTGGACCGCTGTGAGATTTATTATTCTCCTAACAACTGTCAAATGAATAATAGATCTCACGACTTCTATTTACATCAACTCTAAATCCTGAGAAAATAATAGACTTGATCATGAAGTGTAGATTGCTTTGATATATCAGGAGTGAGATCTATAAGTCACGATCAAAACCTCAGTATGTTGGGCAGCTGCATTTAGTGTTGATGGAACATATATTCACAAGATGGAATTCATAATCTCTTAACGGAGATATAAAATATTCTCTTGAGATAAGTTTAATGGGTTTGGTTATTCAGAGTGTTGGGCTCAACCACTTTAGTAAGGAGTTACTAAAGTATATATTTATGAAATTTGATATCATAAATATATGATGAATAACATAAAGGATTAAACCGGGTACTTAAGGATTAAAATGTAATAATCTTCAAAGTGGCAGTCTACATTCATGACTTTGTATTACTACGAATATTTTAATGAAAGGGTTGCATGTATAATAAAGTCTTGGGATATAATTTATTAATAAGACCTAGAGTACAATTATATTCTTATAGTGGTATTGAATATAATTAATGGTAACTTTGGACTTGTCAAGAGTTGACAGAAAAGCCCAAGGCCTATTGGAGCTAGAGTCTTATTTATTCCCTTTGGTCCCACTCCAAGCCACATACTAGAGCCCAATTGGAATGGCGCAAAAGGCTAGCCTAATTAGATAATCATTTATATATATAAGGAGAGAAACATACAAAATTTCATAAGCTTTTCATAAGGTGGTTTTCATTAGATCACATAAGGAATGAAATGGTTTGTATGTGAGTGTTGGACACTCTCTTATTCTCTCCTTGAAAACTGATTGAGAGACCACACTTCTTGGGCATCAAGTGGAATTGGAGTGAAGATTAAAAGTATTCCCAAGTACTTCTAGATCTTTGGTTTTGAATTTCACCGCACCAAGGTACGCTTTCTTGTTCTTAAATTCTAAAACTTACATAGTACATGTTATCAATTGCGAATGAAGTAGATCCATTAATTCTCCACTGCATATATTTTGTATGCAATACAAACATGTATTTTTCCAACAAATGGTATCAGAGCGATCTTCAATTTCAAATCTGTATAACCTATTTTCTAAGTTTTGGAATTAAAGATGGTAATTTCATGATGTTAGAAGATTTAGCAATTAATTTTCTGCATGATCATTGAAATTATTCTTTGATAAAAATTGATATTGAAGTTATGATGTTGTTTAAGTTTGATATTAAGTATGTTAAATTGAATTTTAAGGCTATAGCATCAATGGATTTCAGTTTGAGTCTCAAACTCAATCTATTATGTTCATATGATGGTAGTTTGTTCATGAAAACCATTGAAAACTGCTTCAGAAAAATTATGGAAAATTCGAGTTTCGCGTGTTTCGATCGATCGAAAATTACCTTCAATCGATCAAGTGAAACAATAACCAATCTATTTGATCTGATTGACTTTCGATTGCTAGTCGATCAATCGAATGCTCTTTTTCGATTGATCGAGAAGCGATCGAGTACCAATCAAGCCAGGCAGATTGTTTGGTACGAATTTTTAATTTTTTTGATCGATCGAGAAATACATTCGATCGATCAAAATCTGTGTATTCTGAATTTTTCTAAGTGTTTTCACATAAAGAAAGAGCAAGGCTATGTGTGATTAGATTACACATATTTTTAACTAAAAGACCTAATGAGATCAAAGATATTAGTTAACTAGAACTCTAAGTCCTAAATAATTTGGGACTTGTCTTTTTTAGAAACATTCTAATGAGATTAGAATTGTTGTATGATTGAAAGTCCTTAATTTATTTTAATTAGAAGTTTTAATGAGATTAAAGCTTAATTAAAAGGTTTATATAGTTTCTAATGAGATTAGAATTCTTAATCAAATAAGTTAAGGATAGAGTTCTATATAACTAATTTTTGATTCATTAGTGTTTAAGGAATCCTAAATAGTTTAGGACTTCCATTTTAGTTAGTGATTCTAATGAGATTAGAGTCTTCAACAAGTGCAAGGTTATTAGTTGTGATAGGATCACAATTATTTAAGAAAAACCCAAATAACGAGTAGGAGTGCTAAAATAACCCTTTTGTTAAGTTTATTGTAATGTGAATAAGTACCTTGTTTTGACTTCGAGTCTTGCATTCCATGCAGAGGGTATTTATTTCACGGATTACAAGGTTAAACTTCTTTATGATTGCGCGAATGTTCATTATGCTATTGTGACGTGACTTAATTACATTACATTGAATTTAAAGAATTAAACACATTTGATGTGTAGAGTTAAAATTGTGATTATATCACAATGATTTCATGACAATCCACTTGTTTTAAAATTTCTAGTGGAAGAGAGATTCAAGGGTTGATTCTCACGGCCTCCATTGCCGGTTTATAGTAGTGTGATTAGGCACCTCGCCTTGGCATATATGCCTTGCTCCCTTTGGAGGGTGTTTAATTCATGGTACTACAGATTAAACTTCTTAATGATAGATGAAGTGTGTTTTTACATTGAGAATGACCATGCTTCCATGGAGTTACTTAGTGACTCACATAGATTCTAGGCAATGGTGTACACTAGACTAAGTTTAATGTTAACCTCCCTACAGAGCTATGTCATATTACTTAGAGGCTAAAGGAAAAGCGGCAAATTATTTTTGTTTGGTAAGAGTTACCATGATAGCATTAATAATGAGAATAATTCTCACTTGATCATAGTGATTGGTATGACCTCGCTTCTGAGGAATATTAATTGCAGGATTGGGCTGTCGTTACACCTAATATAGTATGGTTTTCGGGTTCCATATTTTATGGTTATGGATGCAAAATAATAATGTCCCTCTAATTATGTTCATAGTCTCAAAATAAAGTTGTCAAAATTTTGTTCTCTAGCTACTATTTTAAATGAATCACATTAACTAAGAAATAATTTTGGACATGATGCTTAAAGGAGCTGAAATACATAAATATGTTTCGATTCAGCATTGTCATAATTTCCTATGCGTTATGCATTGATGGTGTTGGTAATATGCAAGTACGTAGCGGAAAAATTAACGGATTTACTTCATTCGCAATTGATAACATGCACTATGTAAGTTTCAGAATATAGAACAAGAGAGTGTACCTTGGTGCAATAAATTTCAAAACCAAATATCAGAAGTTCTCAGAAACACTTTCAATCTTCACTCCAATTCCACTTGATGCCCAAGATGTGTGGTCTCTCAATTAGTTATATGTGTATGTTCTTGAAGAGAATGAAAGAGTGTCCAACACTAACATACATATCATTTCATCTTCTTACTTAAAATCTGTATGTTTCACTCCATATAACTGATTATCTAATTGGGCTAGCCTTTTGGGCCTTTCCAATTGGGCTTTAGTGTGTGGCTTGGAGTGGGACCAAAAGAGAACAAATAATACTCTAGCTCCAATGGGCCTTGGGCTTTTCTGTCAACTCTTGACAAGTCCAAAGTTACCATTAATTATATTTAATACCACTATATAAATATAATTGCACTCTAGGCCTTATTAATAAATTATATCCCAAGACTTTATTGTACATGCAACCACTTGATAAAATATTCGTAATAACACAAAGTCATGAATGAAGACTGCCACTTTGTGAATTACTACATCTTAATCTTAGAGTACCTGGTTTAATCCTTTTAAGTTATTCACCATATATTTATGAAATCTAATTTCATAAATACATACTTTAGTCTTACTAAAGTGGTTAGGCCTAACTCTCTGAATAACAAACCCATTAAATTTATCTCAAGGGAATATTTTGTATCTCCGTTAAGAGACTATGAATTCCATCTTGAGAATATATGTTCCATCAGCACTAAATGTGGCTGCCTAACATACTGAGGTTTTGACCGTTACTTTAGATCTCACTCCTGATATATCAAAACAACCTACACTTCATGATCATGTCCATTATTCTCTCAGGATTAAGAGTTCATGTGAATATAAGTCATGAGATTTATTATTCAATTGACAGTCGTTAGGAGAATAATAAACCTCACAGCGGTCCAGTTCAATATATTTTAACTCTTAAAATATATCAACATATTAACTAGAAGTCACCACTTCCATTATCAAGACAAATCATCTTAGTTAATATGTTATAGTCTTCACAGATGAAATGCCCAATTTCATCACCGACTACAAACTAAATTCTGAGTTTACAAAGAACTTGTGATCTATATCTTCTGTAACTAAATCACATAAATCACATACTATGCATCTCATGGACTATATGATAATGTCCGAATATTCATGTTACCAATATTTCAGATAATAATAAAACAACTTTATTAAACACAATATTAAGTCATACATAATGTCATACATAATATCATACATAATGTCATACATAATATCATACAGAGCATCATACAATAGGATTTAAGGGCACTAATCCCAACAGATGGAAGATAGCTTATGATATGATCATAGTTTCCATTGAAATGCTAAAATGTTTCTTTTGCTTCTATCTCAATTGTGCTACAGCATGAAATGCAAGAGTTAATATTAGACTAAGACTTTATATTAAGTCTAAATAAGATGTTTGGTATGAATCATATTGAGTGCTATGAAAGGCTTAAGGAGTTCTAATTCTATATCATTTTATGAAAATATTTTATTTTTAAATGAATTGGAATTTTTAGATGTAGAGATTAAATGTTAATCTCATTTGGATACTTGTTAGAATCATTTGATCAATTCAGATTGTTTTGAAAATAAATTATTTTTGTGTTATTTGAGTTGATAAATGAGTTCTACGCAACAGAAGACATCCTAAAAGTTAAGACTAGGATCAATATGATTTAATTCAAATTCTTAACCTAAACCGAAAGGTAAAGGTCATAATAAGAGGAATTATAATACCAAACAGTTGGACAAGCTAATTGCCCTAGTAGTTGCCAAGAGGAAATTAGACTTAAAAGCATGACCAAAAGGAAAGTGATTCCGTTTTGGTAAAGCTAAGCATTGTCCATGATTGTTTTCTAGATGGAAATTTACATGTTTTACTTTTTAAAGAGAAAGTTTTCATCCTTTGGTATTGTATGTTTTGATACTTATGTCTAGATCTTATTAATCTAAATGATATTCAAGATTGATGAAAGATGGGCTTTTAGAACCATTATTTTGTTATATTCCCAATCTATGAATTCTATTTAGAGGATAATATGATCTAGGGCTCCTTTATTGTAAAGGAATATAGTATAAATGACTTCTTTAAGTTAATGCATACATGAAGGAGGAATAAAACTCTTTTAAATATAGTAAAGTACATGATAAGTAATTCCATTTGCTTATTTTTTTTGGAGATATACTCTATGTATTACTATACATTTTCTAAAATCGATTTCAAAAGTTTGTTCCTAGGACATTTGTCAAATTGTGGATTGGGTGAAAACCTAGTATATGATACTTCCACTTTTGGAAATGTCCAGCACTTGTGCTAGAAAGAAAGTCTGACAAATTGAAATCAAAAGGTAGAAAAATATAAGTTTATGATGGGTATCCAAAAGGAATTGCAAAAGATTATTTTGGTAGTCATAAAGAAGACAAGGTGTTTGTAAATTACAAATACAAAGTTTCTTGATCATGACTATGTGAATAATCTTAAAGCAAAACGTAGAATTGTTTTAGAAGAAAAATGTCAGAATTTGTTGTAAGACAACTATAAAATACATTAAGAAATGAGATGGTTGTATTAGATACACCACAAGGCATTATTCTATATATATAGCTAGTACATCGGTACAATATCGTAGTGGGAAGATTATCAATTACCAAATAAATTCATATTTTTGGGATAAACTTTTGAAGTCATTCCACAAGGATATGAATTTGATCATCGGTCCTACGTAAGGCAATAGATGATATGAATATGGATTACTGGATCAACGTTATGTAAATAGAATTAGATTCTATTTAAAGACTAGAACTTGTAGAGGCGCCTAGTGGTATTAAGCCAATGTTCTCAAATAGGTCTACAAGGAAATGAGATTGATAGATTTGAAGGTGCAAACCTTCAAAGTCAAGACTAGTGGCGAAAAGATTTATTCAGAAAGAAATGGTTCGACTATGAAAAGAATTTTTCACCAATAGTCAAGTTTGACTCTGTCTTGATTCTCTCATCCATTATATTTCATTTGGATGAAATATAGCAATGGATATCAAGAAAGCTTCTTTTAGTAGCAATCTTGAGGAAGACATCTATATGATGTAACTAGACTTGTACATAGCAAAGAACCAGTAGTGTTTAGTATGCAAGTTGCTTAAATTCCATTTATGGACTAAAGCAAGCATATGTATCATAAAATATCATCTATAATCAAGAAATCAAATTGTTTGATTTTGATCAAATATTAAAATGCCTAATGTGTGTAAAAGCTATATAGAATAATAAATCTCTTAATGTATGTTGATGACATTCTAATCATTTAGAATGATGTAAAGTTATTGTCATCAATAGAGTTTTGTTGTCTAAGTCCAGTTTGATATAAAGTACTTGAGAAAGACTGGTCACATCCTAAGAATTAATCTTTGTTAAAATTCAGAAATTAGGATGTATGGTCTATCTCAAACTGCTTGAATAGATTAGATTCTAGCCAAGTATAGCATGTAACACTTTAAGAAATGATTCTTTTCCTTTTAAGTTTGAAGTTCCTTGATAAAGGACTATAGTCCTAAGACATATAAAAGGAAGAGCATATTAAGATGGTTCCTTATACCAAATTTATAGGAAGTCTTTATGCTATGCTAAATACTAGGCTAAATATCTATTTTGCGGTGGACATGGTTAGCAAATATCAATTGAATCAAAGATCACCTAATTTAGTGGGAGTGAAGCATAACTCAAATATCTTAGGAGAATGGAGGATTATATGCTTGTCCACCAAAGTGAGGTTTTGATGGTTACTGGATGTACAAATACTGACTAATAGTTTGATTGTGATTCATGAAGTTGGACTTCAAGATATGTGTTCATCCTAAATGGTGAAGATACACATTAAGCGTGAGTATTATCTCATTAGAGAGATATGAGTACGCGAGATATAATAGTAGAAAAGATAATTTATGCAATAAATCTAGCTGAAACTTGTTTCCAAACCTTGCCTTAAAGTAACTATGAATTACTCTAAAGGGAGATAAGTGTCGGATATATGATAAATTGTCTTTGAAGGCAAGTGAGAGATTCTTGGGGTTTATGCCCTAAAATCCAATTTATTGGCTTGTCATAAATAATTAAATTGTTTAATTATATGAGACTATCAATAAAACTAATAGGACATTATCTTAGTCCATGAGATGCATAGTATGTGATTTATGTGATTTAGTCACAGAAGATATAAATCACAAGTTCTTTATAAACTCAGAATTTTAGTTCGTAGTCGGTGATGAAATTGGGCGTTTCATCTACGAAGACTATAACATATCAACTAAGATGATTTGTCTTGATCATGGAAGTGGAAACTTCTAGTTGATATGTTGATATGTTTTAAGAGTTAAGACATATTGAACTGGACCGCTGTGAGATTTATTATTCTCCTAACGACTGTCAAATTAATAATAAATCTCACGACTTCTATTTACATCAACTCTAAATCTTAAGAGAATAATGGACCTGATTATGAGGTGTAGGTTGCTTTGATATATCAGGAGTGAGATCTATAAGTCGCAATCAAAACCTCAGTATGTTGGGTACCCGCATTTAGTGTTGATGGAACATATATTCATTAGATGGAATTCATAATCTCTTAACGGAGATATAAAATATTCTCTTGAGATAAGTTTAATGGGTTTGGTTATTCAGAGTGTTGGGCCCAACCACTTTAGTAAGGAGTTACTAAAGTATATATTTATGAAATTGGATTTCATAAATATATGATGAAATAAATAAAGGACTAAACTGGGTACTCAAGGATTAAGATATAATAATCTTCAAAGTGACAGTCTACATTCATGACTTTGTATTACTACGAATATTTTAATGAAGGGGTTGCATATATAATAAAGTCTTGGGATATAATTTATTAATAAGGCCTAAAGTGCAATTATATTCTTATAGTGTTATTAAATATAATTAATGGTAACTTTGGACTTGTCAAGAGTTGACAGAAAAGCCCAAGGCCCATTGGAGCTAGAGTCTTATTTGTTCCCTTTTGGTCCCACTCCAAGCCACATACTAGAGCCCAATTGGAATGGCCCAAAAGGTTAGCCCAATTAGATAATCAGTTATATATATAAGGAGAGAAACATACAGAATTTCATAAGCTTTTCATAAGGTGGTTTTCATTAAGATCACATAAGGAATGAAATAGTTTGTATGTGAGTGTTGGACACTCTCTTATTCTCTCCTTGGAAACTGATTGAGAGACCACACTTCTTGGGCATCAAGTGGAATTGGAGTGAAGATTAAAAGTATTCCAAAGTACTTCTAAATCTTTGGTTTTGAATTTCACCGTACCAAAAAGTACGCTTTCTTGTTCTTAAATTCTGAAACTTACATAGTACATGTTATCAATTGCAAATGAAGTAGATCCGTTAATTTTTCGCTGCGTATGTTTTGTATCCGATACAAACATGTATTTTTCCAACAAGCCCATGAGGGTAAAGATGAGAGCATTTGTTGTAAATGGACCAAAACTCAATGAAATAAGAGGCAATGTCCATGAGAGGAAAGGGAGTGATTTTGTAATTGGGCCTTCATTAAAATGGACTTAAAGATTTTCTAAGGACACCTAAAAACAAAAGGAACCTTTTAATTAGGATATGAACTTAATGAAAATGAGACTTCTTTTCAAGCACCATTGCACCACCAATGTCAAGAAAACACATCCCTACTCCAATTTGGACTCGAGAAAAGAACGGGAGGCGCTTGGTCAAGATTGAGGACACACATCAAGAAGAAGTGTTCCAAGAAGGGGAATCCTCTCAAGCTACTATGACCACTCCAATTAGTGATGAAATTGCACAAAAGTTTTTCAAGGCATTGGAAGAACAAAGTAACACTCTCAAAAAGATGGGAAGTTGCCTCACTAAACTCGAGAAAGCCAAATTGAAGAAGCCACCACGTGTAGAGGTTCTCAATGAGGAGGAAGTGGAAGATTGGGATGAAAGGGATAAAGCTGATTATGAGAGGAACCAAAAATTTGAGAAACTCACAGCGGAAACCATAGCCATGAGAGAGAAGATGGAGAAAATGCAACTAGCCTTTCGCAAGACCCAAGGGATGGATGATTGTCTCTACAATATAGGAGGCATAAGCTCCAAGACCCCCATTGCACTACCTCCAAAGTTCAAGATTTCCGATGCGAAAAAATTTGATGGAACTGGAGATCCAAAGCAACATGTTAGGAGGTATCTAAGCATTGCTGAAATGAAGGGGTTGGATGAGAAGCAAACTTTGCATGCATTTCCTCTCTCACTCACAGGGGGTGCATCAAGATGGTACTATAGCTTGGATCCTAGCAAGACTAAGGTTTAGAATGAGCTAGTAGAATTGTTCGTAGATCAATTCATCTTCAATACCGTGATTGATGTTACTTTGAGAGACTTGGAAACCACTAAGCAAGGAGTAGGGGAAACATTCTCCGAATACATGACAAGGTGGAAGGGAAAGGCATCTAGGATGGTTAATAGGCCAGATAAGAAAGATCAAATCAACATGATTATCAAGAATTTTCTTCCGACATATAATAGTAGGCTCTTGTCATCGCCTATTAATTCTTTTGGAAAGTTGTGTGATTGTGGATCTAGGATAGAGGATGCCATCAACAATGGACAATTGGAGAAAGGTGAAAGCAAACCTCCAATCAAGAAGGCATATAAAGGAGGAGCAACTACCTCTAAAGCTCCCAATCCTATGAATGTAAGTGCCATCATACCTCAACAAACCTTAGCATACCCAAACTTCACAAAGAAGGCCTGCCGAGAATTTTTCGACCTAGGAATGACCCTTGCCCAAGCATATAAGAATTTATCTTCCAAAGGATTCATCAAGCCTTTAGATCCCACACCCATGCCTAATCTCATACCTCCTACTTGGAACCTTAATGAGTATTGTCACTTCCATTAGAAATCCGGCCATAAAACCGACAATTGCTTCCGCCTCAAACACCAGATACAAAACTTCATAGACAATGGAACCCTCCCAAATCCCAATATCATCACCAAGCCTAGCATTAGGAAGAACCATTTGAGTGATTATCATAGAGCTCCTCCTCTATATCAAAATTGGGTGCAAATTGATGAAATTGAATGGGATTGTTCAAAGTTAATAGAGATCGTGGAAGTTAATGCCGTAGAAGTCCAAGGAATATTGGATGAAGAAGAGGAGGTTTTGAAGAATGCGATGGCTATGTGAAGGATACTCCCCAAAGGAATGACCGAGCTAAAGAAAGAAGTCATGGAGGACAATGTGGCCAATATTACTAGAAGTGGGAAACACTACAAACCATCCTTTTTGGAGAAGGATCATCTTGGTAGGAACATAAGAGAAGGGTCCAAACCCACAAAACCTAAAGAGAAAGAGGAAGAAGATCGAGTTTTAACTCAATTGAAGAAGACTCAAGCTCATGTATCGGTATGGGGCTTGCTTATGGCTTCTCACAAGCATCATAATGCTCTCTTATATGCTTTAAATGGGAAAGAACTGCCCATAGAAACTACGCCACAAGAAATGCTATCTCTCATGGGAGTTGAGGCCCCATCTCATCCTCTTTTTGCCTTTTCCAATGAAGAACTTCCTCCCGAAGGAGCCACTCATACTAGACCTCTACAAATCACCGTCGAATGCATAGGCGCCAAGGTCCCTATAGTGTTGATTGATAATGGATCCGCATTGAATGTATGCCTTTTTAGGACTGCGTTTTCCATTGGATTAGATGTGGAAACAATCATGCCCTCTCCTTTGACCGTTAGAGCATATGACAACACTTCAAGGAAGGTTATGGGTACTTTCAAGGCTCCTTGCAAGATTGGCCCAATAGAAACAATTGTGAAATTTCATGTCATGGACATCACTCCTAACTATAACCTTCTTTTAGGAAGGGAATGGCTTCACCCTATTGGGGCTATTCCCTCTTCTCTACACTAAAAGATAAAGATCCCATGGAAGGGAGGAATTGATGTAGTGCTCGGTGATGGTGAGATCCTAACACCAGTTTGTGGACTTGAGGAAGAAGGAGGTGAACTCCAAATGAGTGGCTTTGAATTTGTGAACATAGCTAATTATGGATTAAAGGATGAAATTTATACTTTGGATTTGGTCCCATATTGTAGCCATGAGGTGATTGCAATGATGAAGAACATGGAATATATGCCTGGTATGGGTCTCGAAAAAGAAGGAAAAGGGGTAGCTGAATTCTCCAATTTCAAGACTCCACTAACCAAGGAAGGTTTGGGATTCTTTGAAGGCTGTGACGGAATCAAAAAGAACCTTGGTATCCTTAATGGAAACTTTATGAAGGAAGGGGGAGACTTCCCTTTTGTGGCTTTCCTGAACTTTGGGTAGGTAAGGATGGAAAGGTGTATCCGGGTAGGGAGATATTCTTTAACAAGAAGCTCACCTTCAAGGAGAAGCCTACAGTGGTGATCAAGGAAGTACAAGAAGAAGTCAACTAGGTGGATTACGTGGATGCTGAAGTAATAGAGACTATGCTGAAAATAGAGGGGACGTGTTCACCATCACCAACGAGGAGCCAAGTGATCCTTCCGCCTTCATCATGCCTGTTGTGGGGCAACTTAATAATTAGACTTGGGTTGGATTTTCTGAAAATGTGGGAAAGAAAGTGTGTAATGCAAGTCCTAATGTACTTTTCAATGCTTTTAATAAGATGAATTCTGATTTGGTTTATTTTGATATGTCCCATAATATTGAAATTTTGCACTTAAATGATTCAAATGAATTTGAAAATGAAATTAATAAACAATTGGAAAAGAAAATTGAAACTATGGAACCAACTTTTGAAACTCTTAATTTAGGCACTGATGAAAATCCACGTTTAATTAAAATTGGCTCAACCTTAAATGAAAAAGAAAGAAAAGATCTCAAAGAGTTGCTCTCCAAATTTCAAGAGGTGTTTGCATAGTCCTATGAAGATATGCCCGACATTGATCCCGAGATAACTAAACATCACATTGACACTCATGCTCACATGGTGCCCATCAAGCAAAAGTTGAGGCATATGAGAACCGAACGGCTTCTAAAGATTAAAGAAAAGGTCACAAAGCAATTAAAGGTAGGGTTCATCAAACCCACACACCAAGCCGAGTGGATAGCCAATATTGTGCCCGTACCCAAGAAAGATGGAAAGGTGAGAATGTGCGTGGATTTTATGGATTTGAACAAAGCTTGCCCTAATGATGACTTCCCTCTTCCTCACATAGATGTCTTAGTGGATAACACAGCCAGTAATGCCTTGATATCTTTCATGGATGGTTTCTCGGGATACAACCAAATCAAGATGGCTCTTAGGATATGACCAAGACTACCTTCACCACAGAATGGGGAATCTATTGTTACACTGTAATGCCATTTGGGCTCAAGAATGCGGGTGCGACCTACCAAAGAATGGCCACAGCCTTGTCACATGATATGATGCACAATGAGGTAGAAGTGTATGTCGATGATATGATTGTGAAATCCAAGGAGAGAGAGGGTCACATCGTTAACTTGAGGAAGTTCTTCGAAAGGATTAAGAAGTATAGGCTGAAATTGAACCCACAGAAATGCACCTTTGGAGTAACCGCAAGAAAGTTGTTAGGCTTTTTGGTATGTGATAGAGGGATAGAAATTGACCCATCAAAGATCAAAGCCATATTAGAAATGCCTTCACCCAAAAGTGAGAAGGAGATAAAGGGATTTTTGGGTCAGTTGCAATACATTAGCCGATTCATTACCAAGCTCACTTCTACTTGTGAGCCCATCTTCAAGCTCCTAAAGAAAAATGAACCTCATGAATGGAATGATAAATGTCAAAAAGCTTTTGAGCTCATTAAGGAATATCTCCTCCATCCACCTATCTTGATACTCCCGATGCATGGGAGAACATTACTCCTCTATATCTCTATCATAGAGGATGTGGTTGGAAGTATGCTTGCATAAGAAGACGATGATAAGAATGAGAGAGTCGTATACTATTTGAGTAAGAGGTTCCATGATTATGAGACTAGATACGCACCTATAGAAAAATCATGCTTTGCTCTCGTATGGGCCGTACAGCAGTTGAGACACATCATCCTACCTTTCCAGATATGGGTAGTAGCCTTGATGGATCCATTGAAGTACTTGTTTGAGAAACCCGCTTTGAGTGGAAGACTGTCGAGATGGTCGATCCTACTAGCGAAATTTGATTTGAAGTATATGGCGAGGAAAACCATCAAAGGGAGTATTGTATCAGATTTTTATGTCGAGAACCCCATGGAGGGAGAGGATGGTAGAAAAGACTTTCTGGATGAGGATATTTTGGATATTGAGCTAGGGGCATGGAAGCTGTATTTCGATGGAGCCGTAAACCAATATGGAAATGGGATAGGAGTACTCTTGATCACTTCCGAAGGATCTCACATACCCTTAGCAGTTAAGTTGAACTTCAAGGCAACCAATAACATGGCAAAATATGAGGCTTGTATCGCCAGAATGGAAGCTCTATGAGAGTTGGGGGAAAAAGAGGCCATGGTCTTTGGAAATTCGACTTTGGTTATAGCTCAAGCACAAAGGTTGTGGAAAGTGAAAGAGGAGCACTTGAAACCTTATCAGCAGTATCTAGAGGAGTTGACCAAAACTTTTGACAGAATTGAGTACACGATCATCCTTAGAGCTCAGAATCAATTTGCAGATGCCTTGGCTAATTTAGCTTCCATGGTTGAAATACTCGAAGGAGTATGGACACGACCTTTAGAAATTGAACAAAGTTATGGGATGGTACATAAAGAGAAGACCGAAGCTTCAGTTTTGGTTATAAAAGAGGAAGGGGTTCCTTGGTATTATGACATCATGAAATTCTTTGAGTTTGGGGTATATCTAGATGGTGCCGACAAGAGAGAGCGTCATTCGATTAGGATGATGGCAATACAATACATCTTATGTGGAGGTTGGCTCTATAGGAAATCCTATGAGGATATACATCTTCGTTATCTAATGAAAGAAGAACCCGAGAAAGTTATGGAAGAAATTCATCAAGGGATTTGTGGTCCTCATATGAATGGAAGAATGTTAGCCAAAAAGATCTTAAGGATAGGGTACTACTGGAACACGATGGAGATCGACTGCGTAGACTTTGTGAAGAGTTGCCACGATTGCCAAACACATGCAAATCTGAATCATGTGCCACCTAGTGAGCTATACAACATGACCTCTCCATGACCTTTCTTAGTCTGGGGCATGATGTGATTGGAAGGATAGCTTCTAAGGCCTCGAGTGGACATGAACACATCCTAGTGGCAATTAACTACTTCACCAAGTGAATGGAAGCGGCCTCCTACTCCGTGTTAAAAGCCAAGCATGTGGCTCGATTCATAAAGAATAACATCATTTGTCGGTATAGGGTACCCCAAGAGATCATCTTCGATAATGGTTCTCACTTTGAGGGAGAGGTTAGAACAATCATGGAACTGTACAACATTGAGCATCACAAGTCTTCGCCATATCAACCACAAAACAATGGGGCTGTAGAAGCAACTAATAAAAACATCAAAAACATCCTAGCCAAGATGGTAGTGACATACAATGACTGGGCCAAAAAGCTCCCATTTGCCTTATGGGGTTACAGAACTTCTATCCGGGTATCAACTGGGGCAACTCCCTACTCTTTGGTCTATGGTAGTAAAGCGATACTTCCCATTGAGGTGAAGATACAATCTTTAAGGGTATTAGAAGAAACCAAGGTCCTAGAGGAAGATTGGGTGAAACAAAGATATGAGCAATTAGCTTTGATAGATGAGAAGAGAGCTAGGGCACAATACCATGCACAAGGATACCAAAAGAGGATTGCTAGAGCATTTAACAAAAAGGTGAAATCTAGAAACCTTAAAGAAGGGGACTTGGTTCTAAAAGTGCTTAGAGAGGAAACTTTTGATCCGAGAGGAAAGATGAAGCCAAGATGGTCTGGGCCTTTTATTATCAAGAAAATCATGCCAGGAGGTGCTACAAGAATTATAAATTTGGATGAGAAAGAGATGCTTCGCCCAATCAACATGGATAGACTCCAAAGATACAACATTTGAAAAAAAAAAAAAAAAAAAAAAAAAAAAAAAAAACTGAAAAGGTAGGAAAAAGTTAAGGCAAAAGGACTCCGCCAGGTTGAAAATCCGAAAGGGCGATCTAGGCAAAAGATAGGGGCAAAAACCATGGGCATGGCAAAAATTTCTCAAAGGACGTCATAGGCAAAAACTACATGGCATGGAAAAAAGAAAAGAAAAAAAAAGAAGAAGAAAAATGATGACAATAAGCAAAGATAATAAATGGGGTGGTTCTCTCATTGCTTAAATTAAAAGATGATAAATTGTTTCTATAGGGGATGTGGGACACTCCAATCCTTTATTAAATTCATAAGAAAAGACATGAGAATCATAAAGTGCAGAAAAGTAAGATTTGGGGCATATCAAGGTGGTCGGTTAGTCTTTCTTTCTTTTAATTGATTGGACTTTTTATAAGCTTTCTCACCTATATGAACCCACTTCATGACAGCCGTAAGTCATTTCTTATATATCCTAAAGTTGGATGAAGCAATTGGAGCCTCTCATATGACCATTTTTGGAAAAGGGAGAAGAAAGAAAGAGAGAAGATATAAGGGAAAGGAAAAGAAAAAGAGAGAAAAAATTTTTTTTTAAAATGAAAAATAAGTTCAAAGACGGTACAAGGAGCCTCGATGGGTTGAAAACCAAAAGGCAATCCATGCAAAAGTCAGAGGAATCCTGCTAGGTCGAGGACCTAGGCAAAAATTAGGGATTGAGAGAAAAGATTCATCCATTTTAACTTAGTGGCATGGGAAGGTGCTTGAGAGAGACTAAAGGGACTAGTAAAGGCATAATTTAAGCACAGAGTTTCCAAGAACAACATAATGGCATAAAGTTCCCACAAGTTTATAATTTAAGTACATATCTCAAATAAAAGCATGAATGTAAAAGGTGTTCTTAAAATACAACCCAATGTCTCAAACCAAATATAAATGCAAGCACGTATGCTAAAAAAAGAAAAGTAGAAGCAACAAAGAGAAGGAATGCTATGCTATGCTATGTTGTGTCTGTGTCTGTGTCCTTCTGTCTGTAGGATCATCAGAAATGCCTCTTCCTCAGTTGATGGCTCGAAGTTGACTCTAAACCTCCCGCACCATGACCACCATCATCATCATCCTCCTTATCATCCCCGCCTCCATATAGTTGCTGGGAGTACTCACTCAGCTCCAACTTGAGGTTTCCCACAAGCAAGACCAGCTCCTCATGCTCCTAGACAGTATGATAAATTTTGAAGGAAAGATTGTTAGAACAAGTATTCAAATGCAAGAATAGAAAAGAAGAAAGAACAAGAATGGAAGAGAACTCACCGCCCGTGTGCCCTCAGGAAAGGGGTAGCCCATGACATTTGTGTTGTGCCCAACAGGACGCTCCCAAGCAAAGTCGTTAGGGCCGTAGGCATAGACATACCAGGGCAAACAAGGAGGATCAATAATAGCACCAGCAGCAGGACCTTCCTAACACAAGTGTTCCATGTGAGTGTTTCTAAGGTACAAGAATGCAGATGATGACTGATTGAATGAAATAAGGGAGCAAGAACACATACCGATAAGGGAAGGCATGAGGTGAGTCCCACTGAACTTGTCATAATCTAGCTCGTCCGTAACCTGGTTGGTGAAGGGGATGCCCGGCCCCCATAGGGCGTACTCCGCATCCGTCATGGAATGAGGGGCAAACATGAACACTAGAGGGTCCATGGGAACCCGAGGTGTGTCCTCCCTCGCCAGCTGGTAGCACACCCTCTCTGCCAAGTAAATCACCCTTAATCCACCGCCCTCAAGGGGCTGAGAGAGACTAGAAGCAAGTATGGCAACTGCCTCTAAGCCCACATCCGCTACAAGGACAACTTCGACCCAAGGACTCCACATGATCTGTGACAACACATGGGGTTAGAAAGAGAACCTTAAAGAGCATGCAGATATTGAAAGCAATACATTTCTAACTTACATCCTCAGGAGAGAGCCTATCCAGGTGAGCTCGAAGCGAAGTGTTTCTCCTCAGATCCACCTTAGCCCCTCTAGCAATAAGACCATGCTCCACAGCCTAGCACTAAAATGATAGTGTACAAGATTCAAAAAAGAAAAGTTTGCAAGATGACAATATGCAAGATTCAAAAATGATAGTTTGCAAGATTTAGAAATAACGGTTTGCAAGATGACAGTTTGCATGAGGTTATGGTACAGTTTTTAAGGTACAAATATGGTATAGTTTACAAGGCACATATGGTAGAGTGACAGTTTGCAAGATATGGGTATGGATGCAATTAACAAGAATATGATATATAATCCCAACCTATATGGCATGTGAATGAGAATGCATGAACTACAAGAGAGAGAGAGAGATAAACTAACCTCAAAGAGCTTCCAAGGCCCCACTAACTGGCGCAATGTCCCCCGACTAAGAATACCCAGAAAGGAGTAGAAGTAGGCCAAGCATACCAACCCCTAGTTGGCAGCCCGAGCCCTCTCAAAGTCTCGAAAAAGGGCCAACCACGTCAAGGACACCATCTACCCACCATTGGCGAATAGATATGCCTCCAACAAGTACAGCAAAAAGACCCTGGCCATCCGAAGGCACTCCTCAGATTGTCCCCTGTGGACGGTGCATGAAATCCATCTCCAGACCAGTACAGCGGATCGTCTTAGTAGCATACCTCCTTCCCAGCAAGTCCGCACCTAACCGAATGCCCAACTCATCCTCTAGATTGATAGGGACCCCATCAAACCACAAGTCAGTCATGCAGTGGAAGTCATGAGGAGTGATGGTCATCTCTTGGCCAGGAATGTGGAAGGTGTGGGTAGTGTCCCACCACCTCTCAGCTAAGGCAGCACTGGCAAACCTTTCAGGCATCAGACGGACAACAGGCTCAAAACTCGCAGCACAGATATGGCCCCGAGTCTCCTCGGTCAGAACGGAATACCACACCAAAACCCGGCTAGTGCTACCCTACCAGAATATGGGGCTAAAACCTGCAAAAAGGGAATGAGATTAAATTCATGACTAGAGAAAAGAATGGTGAGAAAGTGATATTGGATGCACAAATAAGATGAAATGTGACTTGGGACATACAATTAAGTGCAAAATGATGAAGAATGATGTTAAAATTGCAAACAAATGAAAAATGGATGAAAAATGAGCTAAAATTTTCAAATTAGGGTTTCAGCCTGGCGCTATGTGTATGCAGGAAAGACCCTGCATACGCAAAATCTTGCATGCATACGTAGAGAGGATCCTACATATGCATAAACTAAAGGATAGATACATGCACACAAGAACTCACCAGCATACGCATGAATCAAGGTTGCATACGCAAGAACTAGTCTGCACAAATAGGCCTAACTCTACGCATGCAAGAACGAACATAGAAGGTTGTTCTTTGATGTTTTCCAAGTTTTCTCAACCAAAACTCAACCTAAACATGTTCCTATCCCTCCTAAAGTATCAGATTTTCATCTAAACCCATCCCAAAGCAAAACCCAAGCATTTACAGGTCTAAAAACATATTGAAACGGAAGATCAAAGGAAAACTTGAAAAATGAAAAAAGTTTGAAAAACTTACTGATCCGGCCCTTGCGCCCTCCGAAAGGTTTTGTTGTGATCTGTAGGTCAAGGGAGGAGTCGTCGTTAGCCGCACCGCTCCATTCTAGTGGGTGAGATGGAAAGCATCAGTGGAGAGGACGTAGGAACTTTTCCTAGACTTAGGTGCCATTGAAAGAGATGAGAGAGTTTAAGAGAGAAGTTAAGATAGGAGAAAAAGATGAAAGTCAGATTGTAAGGGGAATGAGAGAGAGGGTAAAAGCTTTTGTAGATAAAAAGAAAGAAGAGAAGTTTAAGAGATAGAGAATGTGAAGAGATAAGGGAGATGAAGAGAATGAAAAAGAAAAAAATGTTTGGTAACCGTTGGAGGAAAATGAAGAGGCGGAACACATCAGATGGCTAAACTACACGTAGTTTAGGCCTCCCCGCCACACTATGTGTAATTTAGCAACAAAAAAAAAAAAATTTAAATCCCCACTAAGTTCCCAAGAAGCCAAAAGTGCAAAGGAAAATTCAAAAATACATCTAAAATGGCAAGAGTATCCCCAATAGATCAAGAGCATCCCCCAGTGTATCAAAAGCATCAAAATAATTCCCTAGTGGATCGAAACCATCAAAAATGTCCCTAGTGGATCAAAAGCATCAAACATCCCTCAGCGGACCATAAATCATCATGGATACTTCTCCCTGAGTCAAGATCATCAACTAAATCCCAAGTAAATCCAGTATCATAGACGGACTACCTCGTGAGTCCAAGGCACAGAAGTAGCTCCATCGAGAGTTGCGAGACAAAATTATCTAGTAGAGTTTGGTAAAACCCCCTCGAGGGTGGAGCCAACATCAATCCTCAGTGATTTATAAGAAAGAAGAAGATAATCATTTCCCCAATGGAAGGAAGTTCCCCAATGAACAACATACCATCAGGAAATCCCCAGTAAGCTACCCTCTCCTCGATGGGCCATACATCATCAAAACTTCATGGTAGGTCAGAATCATCACCAAAACACTTTTCAACTGAATCATACCCTCAGTGAGTCCTCTAGCATCCCCAGTGGATCTTTTGTCCGACAAAAGTCAAGCAAGTCAGAATACAGACCTTATGCACATATCCTACGAGAATTAAATATACAGGCATAGATTTTATTCGAGCTTGAGTGGTGCACATATCCTCCAAGAATTGAATATGCAAGCACCGATCCTATATAACACAAAATGTGTGCACATATCCTATGAAAATTGAACATGCAGGCATGAAATCACATACAAGTCAGGAAGTCAGAATATAGACCTTGTGCACATATCTTACGGGAATTGAATATGCAAGCACAGATCTTATCCAAGTCAGAGTGGTGCATATATCCTCCAAGAATTGAATATACAGGCACCGATCCTATATAACACAGAATTCGTGCACATATCCTATGGGAATTGAACATGTAGGCACGAAATCCCATACAAGTTAGAAAGTCAAAATACAGACCTTGTGCACATATCCTACAGGAATTGAATATACAAGCACAGATCTTATCCAAGTCAGAGTGGTGCACATATCCTCTAGGAATTGAACATGTAGGCGCGGTAGAAGAGGTAGAGATAGAGATAGAGACCAAGGTCAACCCGAGGTAAGAGCCTCACCAGAACAGGTAGAGATGGAGATAGAAGACAAGTACCACCCATAAAAGTTTGAGGTAAGAGCCCTAGATGGACACCACAAATATATATCATTTTAAGCTCGTAAAAGCACCCTTGTTTGGATGTTTGAGCTCGTAAGAGCACCTTTGTTTGTTTGTTTGAGCTCGTAAGAGCACCTTTGTTTTTCTTTTAGTGACTCTAGGATTGTGAGTCACTCGTCTTTTGCTTGCAATTGGCAAAACAAGTTCTAGGACAGCGAACCTGTCGTTGCTCGTTTCCCGAGCAACAAAGGTGGGAATTCGACATACGAAATCCCACGTAACTCTTTGGAGTTGCCCCCGCCCTATGTATGCCTGATGTGTGTCGTGTGTGTGGGTTATGCCCAAGCTGTACATCGAAACAAAATGTTCTGTCTCTTATACTTTTGATTCCGTCAGCGAAGCTTACAAATCAAAAAGAGAGGCATCTGTAGACACCACATTTTGTACCCCTTACGACTCAAGCCCTCATTCCCCAATGATGCTGAATTCTAAAACCCAAGATTGGTTTAGGGCCCAATTCGAAGTTAAATTGACTTGAGAAGTGTTAAAATAAAAATTTTAACTTTTAATGAGCAAATAAATCTATTTTTGAAAAATAAGGCCAAAGGAAACCCTCGCTATGCGCACACAAGAATCAGCTTGTGCACGCAGCATAGCGATTTCTAGAAACTATACAAGGCAAGTTTTCTGCATTAATGTTGAGGTTTGGAACGAATCCCACATCGTCTGGGAGTCGTTTCAAACCCCCTTTTCACACTATAAGTAGCCTTACATGGTGATGATACACAGAAAATCAATAGGCTGAATGCTCTGGGCTTCAATGGGCTTATGGTTGCTTGGAAGGCCTGAAAAGAAAGAAACACAAGATCAAAGGTGAACGGGGTGAATCGGCCAAGAAGCCTCCGATGCTTAAGTTAGTTTTCTCTCTAGAACTCAAGAATTCCAACTTTAGGAGTGGTGAAAACTTACCTTCATTTGATATGGCTGAGTCATTTTATAGTGAGCTTTGGAGTGGTTACTTGTTTAGTAACTTCCTCAACGTGGATGGAAGTTAGAAGGTTCAAACTTAACTTCCACAACTGCTATTAAAAGTTAAGAACTTAGTGGGGAGTTGGAGCGATGAATAAGGATTTTGCTCATACTTCAAAATAGTAGAACGCGGTCCGAATCGTAAGCTTTCGGATAGAGATTTTCCTTGAGAATTTCTAAATGTTAGGAGGTTGTCCAGGTGCTTCTATGCTGGACGACCTTCTTGCACTTGGACGACCTTCTTGTATTGGGACAACCTTTTAGGACTTGGACGACACTATGGACAAACTGGAGATAGTCCAATTTTTGGTTCACCATCAATTGCCCTCTTTGTCCAAGGGTCGTCTTGGACACTGTGGCAAAACTCTGATTTACTGTTTGCTTTTGACACACGTCGATATTTTAACAATCAATTGATGTGCCATGTGGCATCCTTGCTTTGGCTGAATTTTGTCATTTTAGATTATGCCAAGTGTCACAATCTTATTGATTGACTTGTCGCATTGATTTATTTTTCGAGGGACATGCCACGTGTCAATTTCTAGTTGGCCCGCGTCATTTCATTAACCCACCCCTGGGGCCTATAAATATGTACATTCTCTCTCTTACCCTTTCACTTTTCTGATATTTTCCTTTCTGCCATCTCGTCCAAGAGCTTCGTCTAGTCATCCTCGTCCCTAGTCTCTCGTCAAGTACTTCCTTCTCTTCATTCTTAGGTTTCCGTCTTTAGGAAGTTCTGTATATTTTTATTAATATGTATGCGTCTAACGGTAGTACTGAGAGAGAAATAGACGAGTATCAGGACGAGTCACCTGGTAGTAGTGGCAATTATGAGAGTAGCAGTGAAAGTAGTGACAGTAGTTCCCAAGACGAGTATTATTCGTCTAGGGTCCCTAGATTTCCTTTAAAGGATTTCCATGAGGAGATGCAACGTAGAATGGCTTCTGGGACTGAGGCTAGCTCGTCCAATAGAAGTAAGTCACCTAGTCCCCCTCAAGATGAGGAGGAAGACGAAAATGTTATCTATAGCTATGCCCCAGAAGTTACGTCCATCTTAGATGTGAATAAGTTAACAACCCTTGTAGGTAGATACCAAATTCCCCTTGAGTTTAGACCTTGTCTCCCTAAGAGTGGAGAATGGTGTTGTTCTCCTCTTTTGTGCTTCGGTGTATTGCTTCTTACTTATTAGCAGGTCTTAGATTTCCCCTTAATTCTTTCTATAGAGGTCTTTTTCATAGGTTGGGTATTGGACCAAACCAATGGAGGACGATAGTAGCCATGCAAGTGCTATGGCATGAGGTGTTTGAGGGGAATCGTCCAATCATAGTGGACGAGTTCCTCTTTTGTTATAAACCCTCAAAAATTAAACAATCTGCTGGTTTTTACCAGTTCTCATCTAAGGGCCCTCAATTTAGTTTGATTAGGGGTCGTAGTTTTTCTGATAGGTCATGGAAGAAAGAGTTTTTCCTTATTTCTAGAAATTGGGCTGGGGACCCAAGTGATGTAAATAATGCCCCATTTTCCTCCTTTTACTAATGCCCTAGGTCATTTTTGTCCTGAGGGTACGTCTTTCATCCTTTACTTCGTCTTTTCTATTTATTTTTTTCCTCGTCTAACCATGTCTTTTATTTGTGCAGCCATTACTCGTCCACATTTGGACAAGTTTTACTTGGAGTGTATTGATATAGCTCATGCTCATCCTGAGAGGTCCTTCCACAGTTTGGTGACCTTTCATCATCTTGCTGTCTGAGGGCTTGGTCCTGAGCCCACTAAGGAGAATCTTGCACACGAGGAGACTACTCGTCGAAATAAGTGTCGTCCATCATCTTTCATTTTTTTTTAACCTTTATCTTTCCTCATCACAGGGTTAGCCACCATGAAGGAGAATAAAGGGAAGAATGTGGCTAGTGGGACTGAAGAGGATAAAGATGTCCAAATTCAGGACGAGCCAACTCCTTTGGCCATCCAAAAGTCTATCGTCCAAGCTGTTGCTGGGAAAAGGAAAAGCATTTCAAGTAGTATAGACCTTGGCAACCTTCCAAGACGCCGAGGTCTTAAGAAGCAAAAGTCTGGCAAGACCCCTCCTCCTAAAGTTTCAAAGTCTCAGGACGTGACGGTAGACCTAGACGACCCGGCAGTGAACCTGGTGCCCATTCAAGCTTCTCCTTCAATCGTCCAGTCTGAAAATCGTACTCCCCTGCGGCCAAAGTCCCTCAGAGAGTTCATCCTTTAGTTCTAGCCAAACGTCCTCCCAACTTGGTACTGGACGAAGATTATGCATAGAAGACGTTCAAAGGGATCATCTCTGACAAAGAGGTGAGTGCATGTTACAACATGTCTGTGAAAGACTTTGAACGCTTTGCCATCCATGATTTTTTCAAGGTATGTAGTTTTCTTATTATTCTTATTTTATTTTTCTAAGAGATTTAAGGAAAATTTCTAACTCTCCTTCGTCCATCTATTTTTCAGGCCATGGCAAAGTTCTACACTGCGTCCAGCCAAGCCAAGGAGCTCTGTGACGAGGCTAAGGCCGCTAAGATGAAGAACAAAGAACTGAAGGATGAGTTCCTCTTGAAGAAGGGGGAAGTGATCAGGTTGACCAAGGAGCTCACTCGTCTTCAAGGAATAGAGAAGGAACTAAGGAACCAGGTGGAAGAGCTCAAGGCAAACTCCATTGAGAAGGAGACTCGTATCAATCACCTTAAGGTGAAATGTCAAAGGTTCACTTCATCCTTGGAGAAGGCTAAGAAGGATGCCATTGCAACATTCATGAAGTCAAACAATTTCACCAATCGTCTAGACCAACATTATGCTGCTAGCTATGAAGACTTTCACTCTGATGCCAAGGAGGCCTACCCTGAGATGGACTTTGACTCCTTCCAAGTTCCTACTGCAGCAAAAAGTTCCTTACTTCAGACGAGCTCCGAGGACGTCAATGTCGTGGACGATGCCTCAACAAAGCTTGCTAAGGACACCGCCAAGCCAGCCAATGACGACCCAAAGCCTGGGGACAATGCCCCCAGTGGTTTATCTTAGTAATCTTCATTTCTTTTAGAAAAAAATTATTTATTTTATTTCATTGGGAATGCCCGTTGTTTTGGGCTTTATTTAAAATTTATTTAAGTATAATTTTCTCGTCCAAGTTTATGGACATATAACAAATACAATAGCCTTTATTGGCTTAAACAGTATAAGGGTTTTTGGACGATGGTCGTCTACCCTTTTTTTTACATTTTTATGAATGAATATCTATTTCCATCTTCATTCTTTATTCTTTATTCACTGTTGAACATATTATATTTTGTGTATGAAGGAATTTCCTTTGTTTACATCATCCATGTTATATCCTATGGTTTTAAGTGTGGTCTGTCCACCTATGAAGGCATTTAGCTCGTCAATGTTAGGATAACTTTTTCATGCTCAACATTCTACCATTCATTATATTTTACAAGTGTAATTCGTCTATGAATGGAATTTCCACTGCCAGCTTTCTTCGTCCATAGGTTTGACTTATAGCTCGCATAAATCTTCGTCCATAGGCTGGACGATTCTTTATTCATCTTTGGGTAAGACGTTTCCAACATTTACTCGTCCAAAGATTGGATTGTTTAGCTAGTCAAATTCATCCAAGGATTTTGAATATTCTTGCATGCACACTTTACCTCATCCATTAGTTAGACAAATATACCTTAGGTTTATTTTACTTTGCCTTTACCTTATTTAAGGAAAGCTTATGGACGTTACATCCATGCGTCCAGAGATTTTGCTCGTCTTGGACCTTCAGCCTTCTTGTGGATTAGTTTTAAGGAGAACTTCAACAAAATGAAAATTGGAAATTCACACAACATTATATACATTGGAAATCCAAACTGTATTTACACAACATAAATATCGTCCACAAGCATGACACATGCTTATAAGCTGGTGCCTTTAGGGAATTGAAAATACTTATGTACAAACGGACTAAGTCCATGACTTCGTCCATCATGACTCTGTCCATAAACAGTGCACAAGTTGGAAGCTAGTGCACTTTAAGGAATTAAAATACTAAAAAACATGTAATGCTAGCAACAAACACAAATAAACATAAGGAAAGTAACACATAACTTAAACTTCGTCCATGATTATACTTGTCCAGGATGATGCTCGTCCAGGCTAATACTTCATTGATAATATCTTCTTAAATGCTCAACATTCCAGGGATGCCCAAATTTTCGTCCATTCAAGGTTTCCAAGTAGTATGATCCCTACCTTTTGCAATTGATAATCCTGTAGGGTCCTTCCCAATTAGGCCCCATTTTCTGTAGGCCAGGTTTCTGGTTGCTAAGAAAACCTTTTTTAGGACGAGGTCCTCAATGTTGAAGTGTTTGGGTTTCACCATTGCATCATATTGTCTGGCCATAAGGTTTTTATACCTCGATGTTCTTTGTTCTGCATCTATCCTCACCTCGTTTATCAAATCAAGATTGAGACGAAGTTGTTCTTCATTTTCCTCGTCCTTGTACTTCATCACCCTGTGGTTAGCCATGTGTATTTCTGCAGGTATGACTGCTTCACTTCCATAGGCTAGTCTAAAAGGAGTTTCCCCTATGGGGGTCCTCATAGTCGTCTTGTAGGCCCATAGAACACCTGGTAGCTCGTCTGGCCATACTCCCTTTGCCCCCTCAAGTCGAGTCTTGATGATCTTCAACAAGGATCAGTTTGCGACTTCAACTTGCCCATTTGCTTGTGGTTGGAAGGGTGAGGAATAATAATTCTTTATTCCAAGTTGCTCACAAAAATCTCTGAAGGGTGTGTTATCAAACTGCCTTCCATTATCTGACACTAGTACCCGAGGAACCCCAAATCGGCAGACGATGCTCTTCCAAATGAAGTTCTTGACATTCTGCTGTGTAATCTTTGCTAAGGGTTCAGCTTCCACCCATTTAGTGAAGTAATCAATCCCCACTACTAAAAACTACATCTGCCAGGTTCCTATTGGAAAAAGACCCAAAATATCCAATCCCCATTATGCAAAGGGCCATGAAGCCATCATCAGGGTGACGTACTCTGATGGTTGCCTAGGGATATTGTTGAAGTGTTGACACTGATCACACACCTTAACATAGGCCTTAGCATCTGCCTGAATGGTCAGCCGGTAATAGCCTTCACGGATAATCTTATGGACAAGAGCTCTTGCTCCTAAATGGTTTCCGCATGCCCTTTCATGAACTTCCCTCAATATATAGTTTGATTCGTCTGGAGCTAAACACCTTAGGTAAGGCTGAGATAAGCCTCTTTTATATAGCACCTCGTCTATAAGGATATACTTAGCTGCTCTGATCCTTAGCTTTCTGGCTTCGTTCTTTTCTTCTGGAAGCCTTCCATCCCTAAGGTAAAGCCACTGTTAGGGTCATCCAATTTTCTTCTCCTTCTATCTGTTGTACCTCTAGAAGATCTATGCTTGGCATGTATTGGACTTCATTAAGCTCATCCACCGACCCATCTGCCAACGCTGCCTTTGCTAAGGCATCTGCTTCCATGTTTTCCTCTCTGGGAACTTGAAGAAAATTGGCTTCCTTAAATTTCCTAATAAGTCGCTTCACCTTACTGAGATACTTCTTCATCCGTTCTTCCTTAGCTTCACATGTTCCATTCATTTGACCTATGATCAACTAAGAGTCTCCTTGGACAACTATTGACTCTGCCCCTAAGGACTTAGCCAATTCCAACCCTTTAAGGAGGGCTTCATATTCAACTTCATTGTTGATTGTTTGGTACTGTAAACGAGCTGCATATTTTAACTTATCCCATTTTGGAGATTTCAGTATAACTCCTATACCTCCTGCACATTGTGTGGACAAACCATCTACATAAACGACCCACTTCTTAGCTTCATCCACCTTGTCTAGATCAACATGGTTTGGAGTGAACTCTGCAATGAAATCTGCCAAAGTTTAAGCCTTTATCGTACTTCCTGGTTGATACCTGATATCAAACTCACTAAGCTCTATAGCCCATTGGATTAGTCGTCCTGTGGCTTCCAACTTGTTCATCGCCTTCTTGAGTGAATAATCTGTCAAGACATTGATGACATGAGCCTGGAAGTAATGCCTTAGCTTCTTGGAAGCTGTTATCAGTGCAAAGGCTAGCTTCTCCATCATAGGATATCGTCCCTTTACTCCTCTTAGCGCTCGCCTTGTATAATAAACAGGCTTCTGTATCTTCTCTTCTTTTCTGATTAATGTCAAACTCACTGCAAGTATAAATACAATTCCTCACCTAGTATAGACGGGCTTAGCAGAGGAGTTGTTGTAAGATAGTCCTTAAGGTCTTGGAAGGCCTTCTGACACTCATCCGTCCATTCAAACACCTTCTTGAGAACCTTGAAAAATGGCAAACATTTGTCAGTAGCTTTTGAAACAAACCTGTTAAGGGCTACAACTCGTCTAGTGAGAAACTAGACTTCCTTGATATTTCTTGGTAGATCCATGTCTAGTATTGCTTGGATCTTATCAGGATTTGCTTCGATTCCCCTATGAGAAACCATAAATCCTAGGAACTTCCCTGACGAAACCCCAAAGGCACACTTGCTTGGATTCAGCTTCATGTTATTGTTGGAAAATCTGGTTTTGCATCTCATACAAAACACACAACGGAAGCAACAATCACAGATCTACTTCATTCATGAGAGATAACATGTACTATGTAAATTTCAGAATTTAAGAACAAGATAGCGTACCTTGGTGTGGTGAAATTCAAAATAAAATATTAGAAGTACTTGGGAACACTTTTAATCTTCACTCCATTTCCACTTTATGCCCAAGAAGTGTGGTCTCTTAATCAGTTTCCAAGGGAGAATAATCGAGTGGCTTCTACTCACACATACACACCATTTCACAATGATGTATTATTTATAAAATTTTGTATGTTTCTCCCTTTGTATCTAACTAATTATCTAATTGGACTGACCTATTGGGCCTTTCCAATTGGGCTTTAGTGTGTGGCTTGGAGTGGGACCAAAAGGGAACAAATAAGACTCTAGCTCCAATGGTCCTTGGCCTTTTCTATCAACTCTTGACAAGTCCAAAGTTACCATTAATTATATTTAATACCACTATATAAATATAATTGCACTATAGGCCTTATTAATAAATTATATCCCAAGACTTTATTATACATGCAACCCCTTCATACAAATATTCGTAGTAATACAAAGTCATGAATGTAGACTGCCACTTTGAAAATTACTACATCTTAATCCTTGAGTACCCGATTTAATCATTTAAGTTTGTTAGGACATATGTGATTCAATATTAGGAACATATGTCATTATTTTATGTAATTGACTAATCTTTTGACAAAACGCACTTTACTTGTAATTGGGTAGATCTAGGATGTGTTTAATACTTCAAGGAACAATGTTTCAAGTTCAAGTGTTAAACCCATGCAAGTCTGTCCAAGAATCAAGTAATGAAGTGCTGGATTTTAAAGCTCGACAGCTAGCATCTATTAAGTAATGAAACTCAGTTTTTCAGAGCTGTTTTTCATCCAATCCGTGAGTATGTGTTTAGGTCTTCTTTTATCACAACCTTAAATATATATAAAGATTATTTTAAGAGCCGTCAAAGGTTACATAAGTTGCACAAGTGTGAAGCAAAGTTTTGTTCATGCAAATTGTGACCGGAGATAGAATTTGCCCTAGTTCATCTTTTTCTTGAAGAAGCTGCTATGTTTGTACACCATAGGGTTTTGTGACCAAGGAGCTTCGTGATCTTCATCGTATGATGAACTGAACAACTTTGCAGCCAACATCTTTCTCAAGTTGGTGATTAAGTAGCGTACTGGGATCCGCGCATCTATTGGTTAGTCATGTACTGGGAGCCATGCATTGAAAGGAGAGATTGTCACTACAAAACAAGTCCAATTGGGTATTAGGATAAGGGTTCAACTGTAGGTTGGTATAAGGTACTGGAATTTCTTTACTTGTAAACGCTTGTTTTGATAATAGTGGATTATCGGGAGTGATGACCTTAAAATCACCCGGTGGGGTTTTTGCCATGTAGGTTTTCCCCATTCGAAAACAAATCACCCATGTCAATTTAATTTCCACTACATTTAGTTTAATTGGTAATTTGTTTGTGCTACCACGCATTTTGCATGTTAATTTGATTAATTAATAAACTTGGCTAATTAATTAATTAATTCATCACAAGGGGTCAATACATTCTTGGCCTATCAAAGTTATTCATCATATATTTATGAAATTCAATTTCATAAATATATACTTTAGTAACTCCTTACTAAAGTGGTTAGGCCTAACACTCTGAATAACCAAACCCATTAAACTTATCTCAAGGGAATATTTTATATCTCCGTTAAGAGATTATGAATTCCATCTTGAGAATATATGTTCCATCAACACTAAATGTGGTTACCCAACATACTGAGGTTTTGATCGTGACTTTAGATCTTACTCCTGATATATCAAAGCAACCTACACCTCATGATCAGGTCTATTATTCTTTCAGGATTAAGAGTTTATGCAAATAGAAGTCGTGAGATTTATTATTCATTTGACAATCGTTAGGAGAATAATAAATCTCACAACGGTCCAGTTTAATATGTCTTAACTCTTAAAACATATCAACATATCAACTAGAAGTCTCAACTTTCATGATCAAGACAAATCATCTTAGTTGATATGTTATAGTCTTCGCAGATGAAATGCCCAATTTCATCACCGACTACGAACCAAAATTCTGAGTTTACAAATAACTTGTGATCTATATCTTTTGTGACTAAATCACATAAATCACATACTATGCATCTCATGGACTATATGATAATATCCATATATTCATGTTACCATTATTTTAGATAATAATAAAACAATTTTATTAATCATAACATTAAATCATACATAATGTCATACATAGCATCATACAATAGGATTTAAGGGCACTAATCCTAACAATTATATCGTCTAAGCGTGTCAAAAGTCTCCTGAAGGTCGTCCAGGTGCTTCTTCACGTCCAAGCTTTTCACCAACATGTCATCCACGTACACTTCTACATTCCGTCCTATCTATGGACGAAACATATGATTGACCAGCCTCTGATAAGTTGCCCCCGTGTTCTTCAGACCAAAGGGCATCGCTTTGTAGCAAAACAGGCCTTGACTGGTAATGAAGGATGTCTTCTCTTGATTTGCCTCGTCCATCCCTATCTGGTTATAACCTGAGAAGGCATTCATGAAACTTAGCAATTGATGACCCACTGTTAAGTTTACTAGCTGGTCAATACGTGGCAATGGATAACTATCCTTGGGACAAGCCTTGTTTAAATCGGTGAAGTCTACACACATCCTCCATTTACCATTAGCCTTCTTGACCATCACCAATTAGTTAACCAATCCGGGTAATAAACTTCCCGAATAAACTTTGTTATGGTTAACTTCTGGACCTCCCTTGATAGCATTATCTAGTTCATGAGTAAAGACCCTCTTCTTCTAACGGACAAGCTTGGAAGAAGGATACACATTCAAATGATGGGTAATAACACTTGGATCAATACCCGGCATGTCTTTATGACTCCACGCGAAAACATCAATGCTCTTTCTTAAGAACTTGACGAGGTTTTGCTTCGTCTTCTCTTCCATGCTTGTTCCAATTTTAGTAAACCTCTCAGGGTTACTTTCGTCCAGAGGAACGTCTTCCAATACTTCAGTGGGTTCTGCAGCAACCCTTCTTTCTTCTATATTCATTGTCTACACATGCTCGCCATAGCCAACGTGGCTAAGTAGCATTCTCTAGCTGCTAACTAATCTCCTTGCACTTATCCTATTCTGTAATCTGTTGGAAACTTAACAGATAAGTGGTAGGTTGATGTCACTGCCTTCCAATTATTCAAAGTTGGTCATCCAATGATGGCATTGTAAGAAGACGAACAATCTACGACGAGGAAATTTACTTCTTTAGCTATCTGCTGTGGATACGTCCCTACCACGATGGGTAGAGTAATAGTACCCACTGGTTGTACCTTCATTCCTCTGAATCCAACTAAGAGTGAGTTCACTAGACGAAGTTGATCTCTTCCAAGCCTCATCTGTTGGAAGGCGAGATAATATAAGATATCTATTGAACTCCCATTATCTATCAGCACCCTTCTAGTCGTGTAGTCTGCAATGAGCAAAGTTATGACAATTGCATCGTCATGTGGATGATGGACCCTTCCAGCATCTTTATCCATGAAGGTGATAACCTACTCGTTTGCCCCCTTCGTCCTTGGTGGTCGTCCAGAGAGTTAGACATCCTGTACCACCTTCAGGTAGGTCTTCCTTGACTTGGAAGATTGTTCTGCTGAAGTTCCTCCTACAATAACTCTTATTTCTCCAAATGGGGGTCGTGATGGCTCTTCTATCTTTCCCTTTAACTTCTCGTCCTTATGATCTCCTCCAAGAAAATTCCTTAACTTTCTTTGCCTGATAAGATTCTCAATCTGCTGCTTCAAATCATAGTATTCATCCGTGTCATGCCCGTGATCTCTATGGAAGTGACAATATTTATTCTTATTACGCTTATTAGGATCTCCTTTCATCTTCTCTGGCCACTTCAAGGATGGGTCATCCTTGATCTGCATAAATACTTGATCAAGTGGAACGTTCAAGGGCGTGTAATGCTGACTTCTTCCTGAAGAAGAACCTGCCTTCCTGTTGTCTCTGTCCTTCTTCTCTCCCGTCCGAGCCTTCTTTGAACAAGGACCTTGTTCAAAATGACGTGG
Source organism: Notholithocarpus densiflorus (assembly GCA_030021035.2). Taxonomy (NCBI): domain Eukaryota; kingdom Viridiplantae; phylum Streptophyta; class Magnoliopsida; order Fagales; family Fagaceae; genus Notholithocarpus; species Notholithocarpus densiflorus. The sequence continues at coordinate 3,793,026 of JARYZH020000024.1, read as the reverse complement.
GAGCTCCACTTCCATTCACTTTGCTCTCTTCCTCTTCTTGGCAATGATCGCATCTTCTGCATTCATGAAGCTTTGGGGCTGAATGGACGAGTTCAGCCATGGTCTGTGGTTCTTAATCATAGAACTTGTGGATGAATAAATCTGAACTAACTCCATTATGGAAGGCTGCTAACAGCAGCTTATCATCCATCTCGTCCACTGTCAAAGCTTCCCTATTGAAACGGGTGATAAAGGACCGCAAACTTTCATTATCTCCTTGCTCTATACTCAGCAGGTTGGACGAAGAGCACTTATGCCTTTGACCTCCAATGAAGTTATTGACAAACAACTTACTCAACTCCTCGAAAGAACTAACGGTGTTTGGAGGTATCTTACTAAACCACACTCGTGCTAATCCCTTAAGGGTGGTTGGGAAGGCCCTACACATTATCTCGTCCGGAACCCCTTGAAGGTGCATTGTGGTCTTAAAGGTGCATTGTGGTCTTGAAGGTAGCAATGTGATCACATGGGTCACGCGTTGCATCATACGAGTCTAACGCAGGCATCTTGAACTTGGAAGGCAGAGGATGACTATTGATGGACGTTATGAAAAGGGAATCAGTTCGATGAACTAAATCATCTACATGATTCGTCCTTCTCATATTTTCCCTCATCTCGTCCATGGCTCTCCTCATTTGATCCATCTCCTTTTCCAAGTGTGGCACCCTACGTGAAGCGGTACCCCTTGAGTGATTTTCGCGCTCAACATTTTCTCCTTCTTTAACTTCTTGACTCTAAGCTTGCCCTTCTACACACCGTTCATGACGTTGTCTTCTTTGATTGATCTCCCGAGTTAACTCCTAATTCTGATGGGTTAGCTCTGCCATGGCGGCTGCCATGGACTGCATTTGTTGGACGGAAGGCGGTTGTACAACAGGTGTGGACTGGTGAGTGCGATTGGGGTGGCTAGAAGCGTTTCCACTCTCCTAGTGGCCTAGACTAGTAGCCATTGACCTTGTCCGGACCATACAACCTTTTGTCAAAGAAAGATGAATTGCAAAACACAGATTTATCTCCCCACAAATGGCGCCAACTGATGATACACAGAAAATCATTAGGCTGAATGCTCTAGGTTTCAATGGGCTTGTGGTTGCTTGGAAGGCCTGAAAAGAAAGAAACACAAGATCAAAGGTGACCGGGGTGAATCGACCAAGAACCCTCCGATGCTTAAGTTAGTTTTCTCTCTAGAACTTAAAAATTCCAACTTTAGGAGTAGTGAAAATTTACCTTCATTTGATATGGCTGAGTCCTTTTATAGTGAGCTTTGGAGTGGTTACTTGTTTAGTAACTTCCTCGACGTGAATGGAAGTTAGAAGGTTCAAACTTAACTTCCACAACTGCTATCAGAAGTTAAGAACTTAGTGGGGAGTTGGAGCGATGAATAAGGATTTTACTCATACTTCAAAATAGTAGAACGTGGTCCAAATCGTAAGCTTTTGGATAGAGATTTTCCCTGAGAATTTCTAAGTATTGGGAAGTCGTCCTGGTGCTTCTATGCTGGACGACCTTCTTGCACTTGGACGACCTTCTTGTATTGGAACAACCTTTCTGGACTTAGACGACACTATGGACGAACTGGAGATAGTCCAATTTTTGGTTCACCATCACATGGTATATTTTCAAGACACAAAAATCCCATGGGAAAACACTAAGACTCACTAGAAATAGTGAATCAAAGAGGAAGTTTTTCACAAAACATTCTCAAGTCAATTTTCTTTTGATTATGGCCTTTTCTGGCCTTGATCTTTGAGTTTAATATTACTAATTACTTTCTTATTGGTTTGTGAATAGATTTGACTGAGGGGAACGGTCAAAAATCAAGCTTGGAGAGCTTTTGTTGAGGTATTAAGTTTTAAACCTTTCTTTTTCTTTTCCTTTATTTTATGCTTTTAATCTTTTTGTTTGTCTTGTTTTCCTGTCATAAAATGCTTTAACATGTTTATCTAGCTTAGGTTTATGTGATTATATGTTTTAAATGCATGTTAGGTTGTTAGATTTCTTGTCTTGAAGTTTTATTGTATCTGTTGTGTTTTTAGGGTTTTTTAGGCAAGAACTTGCGTACGGATAATCTTGCCTGTGCATGCAGGCTTATTCATGCGTGCACCGGCCGCTACCTAGAAACCCTAATTTAGGTTTCTACTTTGTCTTCTTTGCTTTTGTTCATATGTCATGCCTCTTATTGTCCTCCCCCCCCCCCCTTTACATGTTTTGGTACTTGTTCTATGTTTGTTGTTTGTTTGCCTCTCACATGTTAGAATTAGGGTTTATTTAGTGTTTTATTGTTTCAATGCCATGATCATGCATTCATATGCTCATGCATAATGCCATAAGTGCTGAGTTGTTGCAATAAGTAAATGTAAGTCATGCATTTGTAATGTTCATGCATTTGTGGTTTAATCTTGCTTTGATGTTAGTGATGAAGCATGCTTAGATGTATGATTTGGGTTTGCGAGGTGATGAATGCTTTTATGCCATGATTAGATGAATGTTAGGATGATGTGATGAAGTATGCTAGATGAATGTTAAGTTGTTTGATATGCCATGTTATATGTATGGTAGGCTTTGTTTGTGAGCATGATAGATGTATGGTTAGGGATGTTTGATGCCATGTTGATTGTTAGATGTATATTTTTGTGTGTGTGTGTGTGTGTGAGAGAGAGAGAGAGTTAGATATAAGTTTTGAGTGTGCCTTTAATAAGGTTAAGACATAAGACACAATGATGGGATATAAGTTTTGAGTGTACCTTTAATAAAGTTAAGACATAAGACACAATGATGGGAAGCCAACCTTAAGGTTGGGTGGTTTTGGGTGCCTAATACTTTCCCAAGACCGTACCTTAACTCCGAACTCATATCTTTGGTAGTAAGATCAAAAGGTCCTTCCTTGAAAAGACGTTATATATATGGTTCCTAGGCCATTGCAAAAACTAGGTGGCAACTCCTAAAAAACAACCCTTTGCGTCCATAGTATAGCCCAGCAAGGTATAGGAAATGTAAAATAGACATTGTCATACCTAGGGAACGCGGCCCAAGCAAAGAGCAGGAAAAGTAAAGGGTACAAGAAGAGGGGGAACCCTAATACATACTCTAGAGAAGAGGCTAAGAGAGAGAGGGAAAAAGAACACCACTCAGGAGGGGCTAGGACCCCAAATCTACTGAACATTGCCCTTTGTGGGCTTGCATCTTCTTGTTTGCATCCTTGCCCTTTTTTTTTGTGCCTAGGAGGTCACACCCTTACTCCAAGTGTCTATGCTCCATTCGTGTACATGCAATGACAAAAGAAACAAGCCAGCAGATAAACAAAGAAACAAATAGAAAGAAAGCATGCTGAAAGACAAGTTAGCAAAAGATGCCAAACGGGGACAAACAAGCATATTATCAAACAAAGAGGGTGTCCTAGGAGAACAAATATAGGTTTGGATTGGGTGTCCATAATTCCATGAGATTGGAGTATGGGTGACACACAAACTCATGCATCAACATGTAGGCAAGTGTGCAAAAATGAAAAGAAGCAAAGAAAGCCAAACAGGTGGCACAAAGCAAGCAAGGCAAGCATAACAACATCGCATGAAGCAAAGAAAGGGTATGCATCAAGCACACCAACACCACGGAGGTGTGTCCCACGAGTGGCCACATCCAACAAACCACAAGAGGGGTGGATGCAACCACATAAGCAAGTGGCCCCAAAGACCGACAAACACAAACCCATAGAGGGCACAAAGCATGGCAAGGCCTAGGTCTAGACAGACAAACATGGAGAAAAAGCATAAAAGCAAGCAAGCAAGCAAGCAAACACATACATGCATAAAGGAAATGATCCAAACCTTTTGATATAGGCCTAGGTGTATGGATGTAGGCCTAGACTACAAAATCTAGATCTACACCCTACCTAAAGGGCCAAAACACAAGAAAAAGGGATAACATGAGATAAAAAAAAAAAAAAAAAAAAAAAAAAGCTTTAAAAGCACATGGCATAGCAACCAACATGTAGATCTAGACACATGAACAAAGCATGGAGCACTCAAAGATATAGATCTAGACATAAGCATGGCAATGAGCACATAAACAAATAGATCTAAGCATAAGCACGCTAAAAGGAAACTAGGCACATGGATCTAAGCACAAACATGGAATTTAGGCATATCTTAGCCCAAGAAGGCTAGACCAACATCATCAAAGAATTAAAACATGGAAAAAAGTAAGGAGACATGCCAGGAAAGCTATAAAACATGCTAGGAAGCAAGATAAAGCAAAAATATACTATGGAAAGCAAATAGGCATGCTATGAACAAAGATAAAGCAAAGGGTGTAGATTGCAGCTAAAAATCTACATCTACACCCTTTAAACCTCAAATCCAAGATCCTAAGACCAAGGAGAGGAAAAAGAGTGCAAGAACACTACCTCTTGATTGTTGAGAGAAGAGAGAAATCAAAGGTTTTTTGATGTGTTTGGGAGAGAATTTAGAGAGGAAAATAGAGAGAATCTGCCCAAAAAAAGCTCCAAATAGCCCAATTTCCTTTTCTTTTTCTTTTTTATCTGAGGGGGGTCTAGGGGTATTTATAGGCAAAAAGTGACCCTTCAGCTCCTGATGAAGGCCTTCCCGGGCTTGGATTGGGTTGATCTTTATGTCCCTAGAAATGTCTGGATGTGTAGTTTCTAGAAAACTAAAGAACTTGGAAATTGAATGGTCAGATCAAAAGTTATGGCATCGGGAAGCGAGTTGATGCGCTTTGCACGATTTTCAAGATATCTCAACCGTTTTAACTCTGATTTTGACCCATGAATAGTCATTGGAAAAGGAATTCAATAACCTTTACAATGACACTAGTGTCAACCCATTCCAACGGTCAGATCAAAATTAGGATTTTCGGTGCCCCTAAGGGTCAAACTTGGTCAAAGTTGACGAAAGTCACAAAGTAGCTCGGGTTTTATGTAGGAACATGAAAAATGTTGTTTTGAAATGATCCTGACTGGCTTTGACTTTTGGTCAACCCTAGGTTAACCAGGGGCATTTTGGTCAATTTGGCGTGAAAGGGCACTTCGAGTGCTCCGATGCCTGAATGGGTTGTGCCACGTCAATCCAGATACTTTCGCGGCACCATGGAAGAAAATATTTTTTGGGATTTTCGGGTTTCGGCATGCAAATCGAAGGCAGACAAAATACGGTATCTACAGGAAGCTAATAAGGGGGATATCTTTGCATGATAAGGAACATATTTCGGAGGCTAATAACTCGACATCTAAGTTAAATTCCTTTATATGGAGGTTCAGGTGGGAGAAAAAAAGGGATAAGGTATATATAGAGGTAAAGAGATGTTAAATGTTGTAAAGAGAGAATTCTGAATTAGATGGAAAGTAAGGAGGACCTAAGGGAATTGAATAATGATTGGAGTGTTTAGATAGGTTAGTGTGATGGAGAAATCTGGATAAAGAGAGTACAAAGAGATGGATAATGGAGATTATGGGGTTTCTATATATGTACTCTAAATGTTTAAAGGAGTGCGAGAAAGGGGTTGATAAAATTTGGTGGATGTGGCTTTTGGAGGTGATACGGTGGAGTGATAGATAGGTGGGGTGGTGAAGGAGTGGATTTTGGGATAATAGGGGAGGTTATTAGGCTGTTGGAGTGGATGATGGGAGGGTACCAAGATGATGAGGTGTCTTTTAAGATGTCTTGCTCATGCATATATCAAAATTAATTGGTGTTTTAAAAAAAAAAAAAATTATAGCTTAAAAAACATAAATTATTGTTTTTTTTTTAAGAAACCCAATTAATATCTAGATCTAATATTAAAAGAACAATCGTTATGAAACAAATCTCATATTCAAACTCAAAAAAAAAAAAAAAAAAAAAAAAAGCCTCATATATTCCAATCCTATTATTTTAAAAGAAAAAGAAAAAAGAAATATCCTTGGTCAATACCTGAAGAGGTATTCATTTTTTCTATCTTATTGACCCTTATTTCATTTCTTAGTTAATATTTTAGCAATATTTTAGCCTATCGGTCTATGCCTAAGCTATATGTTTTTACCCATACCCTATAGTTTTAGTTTCATGCTTTGTTTTTCATGGACGAACCCTCCGTATTTTAACATTTAGGATTTGCATTAAAAAAAAAAATTGCATATACAATATATATCACCATCAAGACTGAATTTCTTCCAATTAAAAAAAAAAAAAAAACTGAATTTCTTATTGATTAGATATTGACTTTGCCGTAATTTCATTTTTGTACCTACACCCGCAGTTTTCCTTTTTATTTATTTACTTATAATTTTTGAGAAACACAGTTTTGCTTTCCTAACAGTACACAAGAACCAACAACAAATTAAAAAACAGCCCCCTACTACACCCACTAACTATTTCTCTATATTTGTAAAATTTTTATTTAATATTAATGAATTTTTAAAATTATCGCTGCGTTGCAGGATTGGAGTGTTATTTTTGACCTTTCGCTTTCTGGATCTAGGGTTTCGCTTTTGACGACTCTTTTTTTTTTTTTGGTTCTACCATCATCATCACCTTCAAAATCAAAACCCTAGCTCCACCACATAAACACTGCTTCTCAGACGAACTCAAACAAAATTCGGAATCGGAGGCCAACAACAACAAAAAAAAAAAGCTTTTAGGGTTTTCTTTTTTGCGATCATCACCATCAATCAGATCTAAAATTGTTCTAAAATTGTGGTTCTTTTTTTCCCTCACAGATCAGAGATTATTGTATTGTACTGTATTGGTTTTTTGTTTTATATAAAATTCCCAACGAATCGGATCAAATCTAAAGCATTTCCTCTGACTCAGAGACGAAATCACCATCATGGGTTTTACAAAGAAATTGATGAACAACAACAACAACAACAACAACAACAATCTCAGCAACCCATTTGAAAGAGTGAGATTTTGATTATATATATATATATAATTTCTTTTTTATATTTTCGGATTTGGGCCCCCAAAAAGAAAAGAAAAGAAAAAAAGAAAAAGAAAAAAGAAATGTATAAAGCGGTGTTGTATCAAGGGGAAGAGTTACTTGGAGAGGTAGAGATATACCCAGAAGAGAAAGAGAAGATCGAAGTGAAGGAAATCAGAATAAGTCAGTTTTCACAAGCAAGTGAAAGATGTCCACCACTGGCTGTGCTTCATACTATTACTGCTACTGGGATTAGCTTCAAAATGGAGTCAAAGTCCTCTCTCTCTCAGGACTCGCCGCTCTTTGTTTTGCACTCCTCATGTTTCAAGGAGCACAAGGTATAATAACACAAACCCCAATCCCAACCAAATTTAACAACTTAATAAACCAAACTCCACCCACCCCAGATGCTTAAAACTTCCAAATTGTTTAAAATTATGCAAACCCCAGACCACTTTTAATCTTTGCTGAGGACACCTGGACAATAATTTAACAAGTTGATTTTTTTTTTTTTTTTAATTTTTTTTTTGCTTTGACAGTTTCAGTGAACTACCTAATTTTTCCAAGAATTTATGACAACTTTGTGAAATTGAAGTTTCATGATTGATTGATTCTGAAAATTGAACCGTTCGAACTTGTTAATGGTGTATTACCCAGAAAGATAGGATCTTGTTCTGTTGTAGGGCTACAATACTGACCAGTCTTCTTTGAGCTTGATTTTAAGTGGGTTACTTAGTTGAACTTTTTTGTGATGTTGAGAATATGCCATATGATTGTTATTGACAATTGTTTGTTATTTATTTGGGTTAAAATTATGGTTGAGGATTGCATTTCTGTCACAATTAGGGTTTGCTGCATTTTTAAGAGAAGGAACTCCAGAACTCTGCAAAGCAGCTCTTCAGTTGTTATTTTTGAGAACATAGCTCAGAAAATTAGAACAAATGAGCAACTTTGTGGCTCTGTTTTTATTTAGTGAAGTATGTGAAAGGTTGTGCATGAAATCAACTGTTTTCTAATTGTTCCTTGTGGATGGTTTGGGAGAAACTTCTGTGCTAATTAAATGTCTTGCTCTTATGTATTTTTGTTTCACTCATTATAAAAGATTGCGGATTTTGCCAAATTTTTTACATATGGTTATAAGATGAAGAATTTGTCTGATGTCATACCATGTGAATGAATGTTCTTTATTTTGTCACTTTATCTTCTTGTGTGATTCCCTTTCCTATAACATATATGTGTTTATGAATCACCCGCACAGATTTAAGTTGCCTTTTCTTCCACAATTCTTTCTTTTGAGTCTGGATGGTTTTAGCAAATGTTAACAATGATTGCCATATTGGCCTATACAGACTGCCATAATGCCACTAGGAGGAGGGGAGGAGCTTCATTTGGTCGCTATGTATTCTAAGAATAATGACAAACAATATCCATGTTTCTGGGGATTCAATGTTGCATCAGGGCTATATGATTCTTGTCTTGTCATGTTAAACCTTAGATGTCTTGGAATAGTATTTGATCTTGATGAAACACTCATAGTAGCAAATACAATGCGCTCATTTGAAGATAGGATTGAGGCCCTACAGCGGAAAATTAACAGTGAGGTGGACCCACAACGCATTTCTGGTATGCTGGCGGAGGTCAAGCGCTATCAAGATGACAAAATTATATTAAAGCAATATGCTGAAAATGATCAGGTTGTTGAAAATGGGAAGGTGATCAAAACTCAGTCTGAGGTTGTTCCAGCTTTGTCAGATAACCATCAAACTATCATTCGGCCACTTATAAGGTTACAGGAGAAGAATATTATTCTGACTCGCATCAATCCACAGGTATGTAATAAGTAATGCTAACTTCAGCCTGTTGTTTGGTTGATCTTATCTACTGTTGCATCTATGAAATTATCTATCCACTGCTAAAGGAGTTTTAGTTGTTGATTTTCTGGTCATTAATTTGTAGATACCTGAGACTCTTTTATTTAAGGCATTTAAAAAAAAAAAAATTCTTTAAAGTAAAATTGTGATACTCTTTTTATATGCATGAAGTTTGAATATTGATGGGATACTAGATAATGGTACTTGATAATTTTTTGGACTCTACCAGATGCCTGAAATGCTAGTAGAGGTTACTGCAATATCCGTGTATGGATTTGACCAGATTATGGAGACACCTTTAGATGTTTGGGATGAAATTTATTATTTTAGTATTTTTAGACTGATAAAAATAAGTTGGTTCAATTAATAAGAATTTTTTTTTTCTCTATAGATTCGTGATACAAGTGTTCTCGTGAGGTTGAGACCTGCATGGGATGATCTCCGGAGCTACTTGATTGCAAGAGGGCGCAAGCGTTTTGAGGTTTATGTTTGCACCATGGCTGAAAGGGATTATGCTTTAGAGATGTGGAGGCTTCTTGATCCAGATTTAAATTTGATAAACTCAAAAGAATTATTGGATCGCATTGTATGTGTCAAGTCTGGTAAGTGACATGATTTTTTGCAAATAGCTTCCACTTCTCTGCAGCTCATCAATAAGAGAAGCTAATTACATATAGGTCATATCACGCCATTACTCGAGAGAGAAAAAAATTGTGAAATTTATGCATTTTTATAAATTTTTCCTGCAATTGCTAATCAGATTCATTTCCCTATGAAGCTGCTTATTACTTGTTTATAAATTACATTAATAGGTTCAAGGAAGTCGCTCTTCAATGTCTTTCATGATGGCTTATGCCATCCTAAGATGGCATTGGTCATTGATGATCGCTTGAAAGTGTGGGATGAGAAAGATCAACCACGGGTTCATGTAGTTCCTGCATTTGCTCCTTACTATGCTCCCCAAGCTGAGGTATGCTCCATTTGCATGTGTATGTAGTGCATTGCACTTCTACAAATGCACACTAGTGACTAACTTATTATAACTCATTATGTTGTAGGCCAATAATGCTATACCCGTCTTGTGTGTGGCAAGAAATGTTGCTTGCAATGTTAGAGGTGGTTTTTTCAAGTAAGAATACAAAACCCAAAACATACAAACACCAACACATCCTCTAATTATTACTGTTGTGACTTAAGTTTTGAGCAATTTATTTCTGGTCCAATATGTGTATATATGTATCATTCTTTTTTTCATGACATGACCTTTGAATTTGATGACAGAGAATTTGATGAGGGTCTTCTACAGAAGATTCCTGAATTTTCTTATGAAGATGATATTAAAGATATTCCTTCTCCTCCCGATGTGAGCAACTATTTAGTCTCTGAGGTTAGTCTGGGAAAATATTGTTAGCTCAGATTCTTGTGCTTTTTGCTAGTTATGCGGATTTCTTGTTTTTTCCAGTAATGTTTCTCTGCTGTACAGGATGATGGTTCTGCGTCAAATGGAAACAAAGATTCACTTTCTTTTGATGGCATGGCAGATGCTGAGGTTGAAAGAAGACTAAAGGTAACCTGCCAAGTTCTGAATTTGATGTGTGTATGATTATATATGCTTTCGTTGGGATCGAATAAGTTCAGGTGAAGAGATATCTACTCTTATGAGGAATGCTTTTCTGGTGTTTATTCTGAAATGCAGAATATTCTTGTTACTCTACATTTGTTGCGGGTGAATGTATTTGAATCTTTATGTGCTTTCGAGGTTTGAATTAAAATCAGGCTTTTTACCTGTTTCTTTCAATCAGGATGCAATATCTGCTCCTTCAATAGTCACTACTCTAGATCCAAGGCTTCCTCCTGCTCTTCAGTTTACTGTGGCGCCACCCTCTGGCTCAATTGCAATGCAAACAAATCAAGGGTCAATGATGCCATTTTCCAATATACAGTTCCCTCCGGCTACTTCACTTGTTAAACCATTGGGTCAAGTTGGGGCCCCAGAAACAAGCTTGCAAAGTTCTCCTGCCAGAGAAGAGGGTGAAGTACCGGAATCAGAGTTAGATCCTGATACAAGGCGGAGGTTACTCATATTGCAACATGGGCAAGACACAAGAGATCATGCACCAGCTGAACCTCCGTTTCCTGTAAGACCCCCACTACAAGTTGCTGTTCCACGGGCTCAATCACACAGTGGCTGGTTCCCAGTAGAGGAAGAGATGAGCCCACGGCAAGTGAGCCGAGCAGTACCCAAAGAATTTCCTTTAGATGCAGAACCAATGCACATTGAGAAGCATCGCCCTCAGCATCCATCTTTTTTCCCTAAGGTTGAGAGTTCTGTTACTTCTGATAGAGTTGTCCATGAAAATCAAAGATTGTCTAAAGAGGTGATTGCTACTTGTTGGTCTGATGTTATTCTTCAGTTTCTGTGCTGAAAGGCTAAAAGTTAATTGACTCCAGGTAGCATATGAATCTTACAAGATTATTTATTTGCAGGCATTTCATAGAGATGATCGTTTGAGATTAAACCATGCGCTGTCTAGTTATTATTCTTTCTCAGGTGAGCTACGACACACTTAATTGCATACAGAGACAGCTTATGGGTCTTTTTCATTGGTGGGTCTTGCTGTTATGAATGCTTGGCATATCCCAAAAGCATATAAACTTGACAATGTATTTCTATGAAATATAACCGTTCTCTTTTATTACTTTATTGGATAAAAAAACTTTTATTTAGGTCAATGATTTCTAGCTCAATTGTCATCTTTTCCCCCTATAAGTTCTAGGTGGAGGGTTTGGTTGTGGGTTCAAAACCCATTGGGTACAAGTGTGACTTACCAATTAAAAAAATATACTTCTATCTAGAAAATATTAAATTTTGATGTTTAGTAAATTTTTAAGTATCCTAGTTTGTTAGACAGCAGCATTAATCATCGAAACAGCCTTAAACTTACCATGTTCAAAAAGAAGAGATAGTCTTGAATAGACCTGAATGCTGAAAGGGGATGACCTGTAGCCAATCCTAAGCTTTGGCATAACCGAATAAGGCTCTTATTAGTTGGGTATCTATTTAGGATTTTGTCTGTCTAACCCCAATTGTGCCCATAAGCAGGTATTGATATCTACATGTTCCTTGGTTATAAATTCTTTCTGAATCTGTATTCACATATTAGGAAGTGTATTGCTTCTTGACTTACTTGGATAATATATATCAGAGCTTTAGAGATATTAACTTTGGAGCATTGTTATTTTGTTTGGTTAGAGTGATCTTATATTCATTATGCAATTTACAATAGTTTATCCTGAGTGGTGTTATATGCGATGTCATTTTGAAGGTGAGGATATTCCATTGGGTCGATCGTCTTCGAGCTCTAGGGATGTTGACTTTGAATCTGGACGAGGTGTTTCAAATGCAGAAACTCCAGCTGGAGTGTTACATGACATTGCAATGAAGTGTGGAACCAAGGTAATCAGAAAGAGAATTATAGTGAGAGACAAGTTAGAGCTGATCATTTTTTTTATGATAGTTAGAGCTCATCATACATGCATATCATGTATGATGTATCCTTAAGTTCCATCTAAGCTCCTTTTTCTCCCCCTTCTCTTTTTAATGGAACTGATAGGTGGAGTTCAGGCCGGCTTTGTTTACCAGCATGGAACTGCAGTTCTCCTTTGAGGTATCTTTAAACCTTTAGTCCCAAACCCTTAATTTCTTTTAAAAATAGTTTTTCTTTACTAAATGCCCTGATTATGTTGTCAATTTCTTAGTTCTGGGATGTCATGTCTTGATAACTCTTCCAACAACTGTTTTTGTAGGCTTGGTTTGCAGGGGAGAAAATTGGTGAAGGAATTGGTAGAACAAGAAGGGAAGCACACCGCCTTGCTGCTGAGTGTTCTCTTAAGAATTTGGCTAGTAAGCTTTCTTATATATTAATGTACTGCTGCGGAATTTGAACATTTTCTAGAGTCTACATTATTGCTGTCCTAGGTTATTTCTTACTATAGCTGAATTATTCATTGAAGCGCCTACAAGTGGTGATATATTAAGTACTTTTACACTTGAAAAGCTATCACATAAAAATATAAATTCAGAAATCATGACAATTATAAAGGGTCCAGCTCTGCTATAATCCATGTACTCTGACTTTTTCGTTGTAAGAATTAAAGATTCAAGGACCATATGGGCTATGTTTGAATCTAATCAAAATTGCTCCCATAAGAATCGCTCAAGCTCACCAAAGTGCATTAATAGCAATTTAAAGTATTTGTTAATGAAAGTTTTTCTTGGAACTCTAGTTAGATACTCAGCATTTTATGTTAGTTATTTGCTTGAGGTTATGCTTTAATCTACAAGTCCCAAATCAGCTGGTTTCATGCTAGTATTACAAATATCTCCAACTGGCCAAATCATTTTAGTTGTTGTATTACAATAAGGGAATATCATATTCGAATTTTTATTTTACATTACTAGATCTTGGCTTTCCCTAGTTAATTTGTTTGGGGGAAATTTCATTCAAATTTGTAATTTGACCCTCATGGCATTTCCTTTTTGTGATCCTGACCACTTCATACATTCTCTTTTTTTTTTCCCCACAGATATATATATGTCTCGTGTTAAGGCTGATTCTGGGTCTATGCCTGGGGATTTGAGTAGGTTTCCTAATGCAAATGACAATGGTTTTGTGGGTAATTTAAGTTCTTTTGGGAATCAGCCATTGCCCAAAGAGGAGTCTGTCTCATTTTCTACTGCAGCTGAACCATCTAGGCTTCTAGACCCTAGGTTGGAAGGCTCTAAAAAGTCAATGGGTTCAGTCTCTGCACTCAAAGAATTAGTAAGATCACAAAGACTTGAACATCTTTGATTTTAATTCCCATTACTGCTTGCAGTTGGTAAAAAATTAATGATTATTTATATGTGATATATTTTGCATTTGACTTCAGTGCTTAATGGAAGGCCTTGATGTAGCTTTTCAACCTCGACCACCACCTTCTGGTAATTCAGTTCAGAACGATGAAGTATATGCACAGGTTTGTTATGAGATTATTTGCTTTAATAGTTTGAATGAATTTTAAGAATGCTTCTGTCTTGAGTTTTAACATCTTAGTTTGGGGAATTGTGGAATGGTTTCTTTCCCCTCTTTCTGAAATCTTTGGCAAACTCATTGGAATGAGAAAAGAACAGTAAAGGCCAACTTTTTGTAAGGCTTTTTATAAAAATGCAGTGATCTTTCTAATCAAATATTGAACCAGGCACCCTTTGAGGTTGACATGGGTTTTTTCAAATATATATTGTTGATATTTTAGATCCTTATTTTTGCTTGTACTTTAGGGCCTACCTATTTGTGCATGATAGAGTTTAGGGTCATTTAGCTGGTTACCCATCCATAGTTTGAATAGTGGATCAAAATTTGTATTAGTCTGCAAGGGGGGAAAATTGAATTTTAGGGGCTGGGGACTGGGGTTGTGTTTTAGGAGTTCTAGCAAAATTGTTTTGAGTCCTACAATGTTACAATTGATTACTATTTGTATGTCTTTGGGCTCTCAATTGGCAATGTCTAAGAGACGGTTCCCCATTGAAGTAGCAACATAGTTTTTCAATTATTTTTATCGCCATTATATTGGTTCCTACCTGTGCTTAATTCTAACAGTTTTTATTCTGTATTTGGTGCTATGCTTCAGGTCGAAATAGATGGGCAGGTTTTAGGGAAAGGGATTGGGTTAACATGGGATGAGGCGAAGATGCAGGTATGTTACTTCTTTATATACAGAGTTTTATTTCTAGGGATTCACATGATTTCTTTTGTGAATTTTATGCACCTTTATTTCTCATATGTTTTCTCCAACCACCTCGACTTGCATTTCCTTAGGCTGCTGAAAAGGCACTTGGAACTCTAAGATCAACGCATGGTCAATTTAGTCAGAAGCGTCAAGGTTCTCCTAGGTGTGTAATTTAACAAGCTCCCTGTATTCAGTTATTAATTTTCTTCGCATAAAACTTCTAATTCACAGATGATGATGGATAGACCCATTCAATTAAAGTTTCTGTACTTTTGTCATTGTTATTCAGATTGGGGTAGCATGGTAAAGATTAAGCATTCTTATAGCCGCCGCCCCCTCTCTCTTTCTTCCCACCTCTTTCTTTTTGGTTATGATGTTTTCTTGGTGCACATGAAAGCTTTTCTCAGATAATTGCTAATTACTTTAGTAAACAAGTAAAAACAAGGGGAATATAACTGAAATAACAGGAGAAAAAAGACCCTCAGTTTTATCCTGAAAGTTGCCATTTTTATTATTTTTTGTGCACTAGCAGAATGAAAGTAGATGAAACTGGTTCCTCACTGTGTGATTTTTATTAGCTAGAATTCCTTTTCTTTTTCTTTTTTTTTTTTTCTTTTTTTTTTTTAATTTCTAGTTTCTCTTATTCTCTTTTTCTTATTTGGCGTTTTTTGCATTTGAACAAGGGCATTGCATGGTATGTCAAATAAACGCATGAAGCCGGAATTTCAACGAGTTATGCAGCGGATGCCTTCTTCTGCTAGATATGCCAAGAATGCTCCTCCTGTTCCCTGAAAGACCATATCACCTATTTTCATCCCACTTTTTGGTATGGCTGCTGCTGAGACATTTTATGGTACATAACTAACTCATAGATGGGCAAGGGCCATTGAGATCCAGGACTGCCAATTTCTTGAACCTTTGATTCTTCGTAAGATGTCCAAAAGTCAAGTGGAACTTCCACAAGATATTTCTTGTGGCTTTCATCTCACATCCATAAGAGAGCAGGAGACACTGAAATGACTAGAGTCCTAAGATGTTCTTGTCTCAGAATTTCCACTCACTATTCTATGAGGCATTTCTTCTCAAAATGCTTAAAGACCTCCTTTTGAGATGATACAGGCCAATGTTGTCCCAATTTGTATGTGGCTGATGCAATCATTGTCAAGATTTTCCGCAAGCCTGTTTCAGTTGGATTTATTTACAGTGTATTGATATTTGTTTAAGCTGAAGAAAACTGAATATGGTGTTGATCAGGGGCAGTTTCTGGCTATGCTCGGAGTCACTTAACCTACTAATCGTTGACCGACTGTTTTGCCTTTCTCATTGCCCACCTCTCTGAAGATACAGAATATTGATAATTTCAGTGTCCTGAGATTGGTGAAAGATTATAGTGATAGTGAACTGCGCTGATGTATTTTAGTTTTTTCATTTGTATGTATGGGTTGGGTTTTTCTCTTTACTTTTTTTTTTTCTTCATTTTTGAGTTTGATTAGGTAGCCACTGACAAGAAGGAAGTTTCCCAGACCTTGCAGAAGCATGAGCCTTGTGCCTTAAAGAAGGATGTTTTCCAAGGATCATTGATTACTGAAAATTTTCTAAGCACTACTATTGAAATTTCTTTAACATCTTATTAGCCACCATATTTGGAATTGTATATATTTTTAGCTCCTATAAAAATATGGTTTTGAAATGAGAGAGTTGGTGGGGAAACTGCTTTTTCCGTCAACCCCATTGTGTGAGTTTGAATCATTTCCAAATTTCCACTCTTCCTTAAGTCTTCACACCTTGCCTTTTTTTTTTTTTGGTAATTGTTATTAATGTAATGCGAAAATTCCCTTGAACTTGAAATTATCATTTGGTACAAATTAGCCATTACATGCTAACCTATTCTTTTTCTTTTTAACAAAAGGTTAGGGATATACATTATTAATATTAAAAAAAAAAGGTTACATCGTTACATCACAAAATATAACTTGAAAAAATTGAGCAAGCAATTGTTACAACCAAACAAATACAACTGGTTAGCTTAATTGGTAAAAAAATTTATTGTTAAACATGAGGAATGAAATCCTAAACAAGAGGGACTTTACATGCTAACCTATTCAATGTATGGCAAAATTTTATTGCCACAACATGTCTACTTGTTTAGTGTATGAGAGTTCATCAAAAGAAAAAAGTTTAGCGTATGAGAAAAAAAAAATTATTGATAAATTAAAATGTCAAAATTAGAGAATGTATTAAGGGAAATTAAATGTTATTTAATTATAATTTGTTTAGTACTACTCTAATCAAATAAAATGATTAATTTTAATTGGTTTTGACTGTCCATGCCACTCTTTATAACTTTGAAACGTGAAAAAGTTGATTAGTGAGGGCAAACGAAATTATTATGTACGTAAATTTCTGTTCTTTTCTTTTTTATTGGCTCAAATTTCATAAATCAATTGTAAAAAGTATCGTACATAAGATTTTAGAATAATACAAGGGATATAATTTTTCATTTTTTTTTTTTTTTACAATTTTGGTAAGTTGTAGTTTGAAAATTTTGAGTACAAGTAGAGGTGTCAAAATTCGATACAACCCACGAATCCGATACGACATGAAATTAGCAGGTTATAGATTAAGACTTAACGGGTTTGTGTCATATTTGGATTGGCATGACTAACCCATTTAATAAACGTGTCGAGTTCATGTTTAACCCATGAAACCCGTTTGACCCGTTTAATTAAATGACATTTTACCAATATACCCTTCAAACTTTAAGTATATAAACTTATTAATTGTTGTGATTTATTTTTTTGGCATATTGTGATTGATTATTTGTAATATTAAGATATACTTTAGTTTTAAATGATTATTTGTGATGTAATTACTCGTTAGTTCTGAAGTTTATATTATTATTATTATTATTTTGGATTTTCATAGTTCAAGTCAATTTGATTAATACTATAATATGTATATTTTACACTTTGATAAAATCTAATAAACAAGTCGACACGACTGACTTGTTTAATAAATAGATTGTATTAGAGTTGAAGAATTTTGACTTGTTTAATAAATGTGTTGAGTTGGTGTCCTATATAATCAAATACTCATAAGTCAATACAATATGAATCTAACACGCGAACACAAACAACAATCTAAGTAAAAATAACATCATAGGTTTTTAATTGGAAAAAAAAAATTACAAATTCTTAAACAAGAAAAAAGAGGACACGTCACCTGTAGTTGGTAGTTAGTGGTTGCCAAGTACCTTCTTACTTCAATGTACTGTACCCACACAAAAAAAAAAAAAAAAAATCAGCTCATAAAAAATAGAAAAGGATATAGGCAAGGCAGAAATTAAGAATGTGCATACGTCGGGTTAGATTGAGTTAAGGAGAATTTTTAACTCAATCTATCACATAAATCCAACCCAAATGGGTCAGGTTGAATCCATTGGGTTGGCTGTACACTCCCAGCAGAAATTACCCAAAGAAAGTCAAAGTCAAAAGAAAGAAATGCAAAAACAACGTCGTTTTAGCAGTGTAAAAAAAATAAAAAACCTCCACATCCACTTGACAATATATAATTTTCAATGGCTTGTTGGGCTTCTCATTTCCGTCACCCATTAAGTATATAAAAAGTAGTACTTCCAATTTGCTCACATTTTCACAGACACACAGGTCCAGGTCGAGAGAGAAAATTGAGTGTTTTTACTTGTTTTTTTAGAGAGAGAGAGAGAGCAATGTCTTCCTTCGACGCGTACGGCATCGATGGCGAGGAGGAGATTAACGTGAACGCATCGAATAGTCATTTCATTGACGACGAAGATGAACAGAGCTTCACCGCCGCCGGCGAAGGCTATGCTTCTTACTCCAGCTTCCCATCCGGAGGATTTCCAGCTGACGGTGACGTGGCCGTCGACCACGCCTCCGCATCGCCTGAGATCTACGGATTCGACGATCCAAACCCTGGCTACTCCCAATCTCCGTTCAACCCGATCCACGTGGATAATGGAAATGGGAACGAGAACGGTTACGGTGGTTTCGGTGAAAACGGTATCGACGACGGCGTTTTCAGCTCCGACGGTCCGGTGCTTCCGCCACCGACCGAAATGGAGCCAGAGGAAGGTTTTGCTCTTCGTGAATGGAGGCGGTGAGCATTTCAGTCCTTTTGATTTTTTATTTATTTATTTATTTTTGTGAGACTTGAATTCTCTGATTTGTTGATTTTTCCAGATCTAATTTGTACTTTGTTGCAATCTGCTTAGATCTGTAAATTTTTTTTTTTTTTTTTTTTTAATATTCATTCTTAGAGAGTGATTTTGATCATTTTTCGGTTATTCAGTTGATTCGAAGATGTTTTAACTGTTAGATCGGTTTGTAAATAAAAAATAAAAAATAGTAATATAAACTTATTTGTTTGTGGAAAGAGATTTAATGAAGTAATATTTTTGGAATGTTTTAGTTGAATATACATGACTAGATCAGATCATCTTAGTTGAATATATGGCTTTATTCAATACATGATTAGATCATCTTAGTTGAATCGATGGCTTTTTTTTTTTTTTTTTTTGATAAGTAAATCGATGGCTTTATTTATTATGATCATTGAGAGATTACTGAATTTCAGAACTTGGATCAGTATTTTACATATGGAGTCCTCACACACGCGCACACACACACACATATATATATTCAAAAGTGAATATATATATATATATATATTTTTTTTCACTTTTGAATCTTTGCTAAATTCTAGAGAATCAGAATTGGACTGTAAGGGAAAATATCTTGTTTCTAGATCTGGGCTATTTACTTTATTCTACTGGATGATTTACTCCGAATTTCGGGTAAAACTCGATGGTCCAAATTCAAACGACAATAACTCTCTTGATTTTTGTCGAAAGAATTCAAAATTTGTGTTCAAATTCAAGCCCATAATGTCTACTTTGTAATACATTAAGCCCGCGTCTAACAATTCCTTATGGTTCAATGGTTATTGTCGAAACTATGACCAAAGGTCACTTTTCAGCATATGTTAATGTTAGTTCATGTTATTTTTTAGATTATTTAATAGATAGTGTTGAGGGAATTAGGGATTTGAACCACCCCCCCCCCCCCGATGGAAATATGTTAGTTCATGTTATAACATTGATTGTGATTAAGTGAAGTTCTTTAGTAGAAAGGTTGAAATACAAGAGGACCTTCAAATTCTGTTAAGCTCTTGGTAGTTGAGTAAGATGATGAAGATTACTTCAAGGGTAATCAGCCTCCGAGAATAGAGAAGAAGTTTAGAACTGAATTGTAGTTAATTTTCTGGTTACCTCTCTTATTCTTTCTGGTGGACTATATACAAGATATCAATATCAATTTCCCACCAGTGAGCCTAACTAAATAACTGAATCAGTAGCTAACAACTGTCAGTTTACAGTACAGGGCAGTATACAATGGATTACAGTACAGTGCAGTATACAATTCTATCATTATAATGGACTACAGCAATAATGTAGACTCCTAACAAATTCAAATGGTGTGACCCTAGAAAGCTGTTGCTTATATATGAATTGGTCCCTCTGTGGCCAAACCTTGTTACTGTTTCGATTCCAATGGTTGAGTAATCATTGCTCACATGCAGGGAGACCCTGTGATGTTATGCATGTAATAGGGGGATAGGATTTTGTGGGTCTTGGTGTTGGTACTTCTTTTGTTGCTCAAAATGAGCAACATGTTTGTCAGACGTCAGTGAACCAGCTGTGAACCCTTACTTTGCAAATTGAAGTAGAAGCGTGATTGCTGCAAAGTGAACCAGTTTTAGGTTAACAATAGTTGTGATGCTAGACTTCTAGGCTTTTTCTTTTTCGGTATATCACCAAAATATTATAACGTGAGGCAAAATGTAAGAAGCCAAATGTCTGACATTCTCTAATAGAAAACACCATCTGTGTTATTTACTAATTTTGAATGTGAATATTCTTTATCCTTTTGAATTCTATTGGAATTACCTGCTAATTATATTTAAGAAAGGAGAAACTATGAATTTGCTGGTGCAGTCAAAATGCCATTCAGCTTGAGGAAAAGGAGAAGAGAGAGAAAGAAATGAGAAACCAGATTATTATAGAAGCTGAGGAGTATATTCAAGCTTTTTATGAGAAAAGGAAGCTTAATGTTGAGACTAGTAAGGTTAACAACAGAGAAAGGGAGAAGGTAAAAAATGTTTAAGTTATTTTAATGCAGCGATCTTATTTTATACTCTGGTTCTGGTCTTCTTAATGCTAGACAATCTGTGTGTCTCTGGCGCAGTTATTCTTGGCTAACCAAGAGAAATTCCATAAAGAAGCAGACAAGCAGTACTGGAAAGCAATAGCAGAGCTCATTCCATATGAGGTTCCCAACATTGAGAAGAAGAGAGGCAAGAAAGATCAAGACAAGAAGCCATCAATCACAGTTGTCCAGGGCCCAAAGCCTGGGAAACCCACTGATCTTTCAAGGATGCGTCAGATACTGGTGAAGCTAAAGCACACTCCCCCTCCCCACATGATACCACCCCCACCTGCGCCTGCTAAGGATGGCAAAGATGGAAAGGATGGAAAAGATGCCAAGAAAGGGAAAGATGCAGCATCAAATGCAACGGGAGCTGCAGTGGGAGGAGAGCCTGTCAAAGATGCCACCTCTAATGGTACTCCAAACACTTCCGAACAAGAAGTTCCTGCTACTAATGCTGAAGAGTCTGCAGCAGCATAACAATAGCAGCATCAATTACTTTCTTCCATACAAAACCTTTCTTCTTATTTGTTGTTCTTCCCATTTCTTTGATTCTCGTGTTTTAAATCTGTTATCTTATTCCCTTATTCTAAAATCTTAGAAGTTGCGATAATGTTTTTTCATGGAGTAGTGGTTTGGTTCCATTTCTTCAACATTGACTGGAATCCTATTTTTGCATTTGTGTGTGATATGTTATGGTTGAGATTGAAAATTGTCATTGTTTTCACGTCATTTATGAAATTAGTCTTTTGTACCAACATTTTACCTTTGGTAAGGATCTGAGCCGGTTTAGTGGACCTTTTCTTATATTGGTTGTGCCTTGAGCAGCCTTTGTTCTGATGCTGCTAACTGAATGTACTAAGGTTAGTTGCCCGTTCATTTCTTTTATAATATTGGATTGGAAACACTACTTAATTGTTTTGATGCAAACAAATGCCAGATTATATGCAAGTTAAATAAGACGGTTTCCCTGCACACATGCAATGCGAGAGAGAAAGAGAGAGTATTGACCAATCAACTGTTCCACTTCTATCATCACTCTATAATAATAAAATATAATCATAAACAATAGTCAAATCATGTATAAGGTAAAATTGCATTGTATATCTTCCACAACTTGCAATCATCCCACTTGAAGCAAATCCGCACCAAAGAATTTAAAAGAGGAAAAAAAAAAAAAACTCTAAGAGAGAGAGAGAGACTGCTGGAATCCTCAACCTAAAAGGACAAAAGAAATTTACAAAATTTGTAACTAAATGCAGAAAAATATATTAACTAATGGGAGACCCATGCATTCTGGAACAAGTGGTTCACTGCATCAACCTTGATGTGCAATAGAATGAGTCAATCTCGTTCTTCATCTAGGGGTTACCTGTGTAATTGTCACTGGGACAGAGCTCATCTGATAGCTGGTAGATTCCGTGATTGATCCTTTTTTTGAGGATGATTCCCCTGCATCTGTGAAAAAACCAGGGGCTGTAAGTTCCTTCTCATTCAGCCGGATGTTCCTTGAGAGCATCTCTACAACCTGGCTCATCAGTGGCCTTCGGCTCGCTGTTGCTTGGCTGCAGAAAAATGCTACCTTCATGTATCTAATGATTTCTTCCTCAGGATATCCTTCCAGTTCTGGATCCACTAGCTCCAAGAGTGTCTTTTCTTGGTAGAGCTCCCATGCCTAATTAAAGCAAACAGTAGTCGTTAAAGGGTAGGAGATGGGTAATGAATCATATCATGCAAGGCCTAAGAAGAGTATGCCAGACAGATCACTGTATTTATGAAGAAGAAAAAGGGACAAGACGTGGTCCCTAAAATTGAAGATCTTGATTGAATGGAGCAACAGGGATAATTAACAAAACTAATACCACTAATGGTTGACAGGCCTCTTGAGAGAGAGAAAGAGAGAGAGAGAGAGAGAGAGAGAGAGGATCAAGGATGAAGACAAGGAAACAGCTTTTCAATCTTCAATCTAAAAACAAATATTCCTCTGAATTAAGGAGCATGTTGATTAGTTTTCGTAAAACTGTAGTAAGACAACCCTTTTCTTTTACTTTGTCATTTAATGAGATATATCAATGAGGGGAGCAGCAGATGTCAGAAGCTACTGAGAATTTTATTGAAGATAGTAAAGGAAAAATCAACACACCCATTCCAAAAGAAATTTCTCCATCCCTCCCCAGTTCGCCTTTGCACTGCTTCTGCCACTAATTATTTCAAGTATAAGGACTCCAAAACTGTAAACATCAGCCTTCATGGTTAACTGACCACCCAAGGCATATTCAGGTGCCAAATAACCACTGCACAGAACAAAAGCAAGTCATGAATTGTTATGCATCTGCTTTCACTTATCATAAAATTTAAATCTAAACAAGGGCCCTTTTGCAGTTTTTACATAATTATACACTACACAGCTCTGGTTGGTCACTCAAACAATTAGCAAATTTGCCTTTAAGTGGAAGCATCTAATTCATATAAGATAAATGTTACAGAAATCCTGCTTAGGGAAAAGTATGGACTGACCAAGTATTGACAATAGTTGTCCAATAAGTTGCCAAAAGAGGCATGCAAATTCATCTAGCTAGTGCAATCAAGATCTAGGCGTAACAAAAACAAAAGTAATTCAAACCATAAAGAGTTGGACTGGGGTAACTGAAAATATATGCGGGAGTACATATTATAACACGAATAAGAGACAAATTTTATTCGAGTCTTGTTCATCTTCTGAGTTCTAACTATATATAAAAACAATACTTATATTGTAAAAGGGCACATTATTTATTTTTGTACGTAGGGTGTATACACAAAACTTCTACGAATGAGTGTGGATAATCTATAAGTGAATGCCTTATTCCTCTCCCTCCAAAGCATCCACATTAGACATAAGGGGCTATGAGATTATCCATGAAAGCATTTCTTCTTCTTCCTGCAGTTTTATCTTCTTCAACATTATGCTCTATCGTCCAGTTAATAAGAAATTTTTTGTTTTTTATTTTTTTAAAATTTTATTTTATTATTATTATCATTATTATTATTATTATTATTATTATTATTATTATTTGCATAGATAAATGCAGTTAATAATAATGGTTCATATCAAGTATATATCAGGGAACTGGATAGTTCACATGCAGTTAATAATAATGGTTCATATCAAGTATATATCAGGGAACTGGATAGTTCACAAAGCTTCAATGATGCGTTAGGAACTTTTTGTTATGTGCAGACTGTTTATAACAGAACTCTCCATCACATTAAAAGTACAATTATTCCTCTCCCACCAAAGCATCCACATTAGACATAAGGGGCTATTAGATTATCCATTAAAGCATTTCTTCTTCTTCCTGCAGTTTTATCTTCTTCAACATTATACTCCTTTTTTTTATATATAAGTTCTTCAACATTATACTCTTTTGTCCAGTTAATAAGAATTTTTTTTTTAGTTTTACATAGATAAGTGGTTAATAATAATGGTTCCTGAATATCAAGTATACATATATATCAGGGAACTGGATTGTTCACAAACTTCAATGATGCATCAGGAACTTTTTGTTATGCGCAGACTGTTTCTTCTATGGTTGATCACATCTTTATCCTTTTTTTTTTCTCTAGTGTTTCGCATAAAATGCATGTGGTTCTGACAACACAAATCATATTGACAGTACATCAGGATCTTATTTTATGCTTCCTATATTGTGACTTAAGATGGAGAATTCTGTTCTGATGTATGATTCTCTACTGTCCTGATTGACAGCTGCAGCTCAAATTGTGGCTAAGATCACCAGCCTTTTATAAAATTTGTGCCGCTAAGATTCAGAGAACATAATTCCAGTTTTTGGAAGTTCCCACTGCAGCACACTTATAAATAACCTCTAGAATAGCTATGGTTACAATGAAACCTTTAAGGATCTTATAATAATAAAAGGAAGCTGTAACATTAAATATGAAACAACAGTCAACAGGAAATTTGAAAGATGACATACGTTGTTCCAGCAATTCTTGTACTAATGTGAGTGATGTCATCTGGGAAAAGTTTAGCCAAGCCAAAGTCACCAATTTTTGGGTTGAAATCTTTGTCAAGAAGTATATTACTAGCTTTGATATCTCGATGCACAATATGCGGTATGAGTTCTTCATGAAGAAATGCAAGACCCCTAGCAGTGCCCAGGCAGATAGCAGATCTTTTCCCCCAATCCAATTTGATGTTTCGACTCTTTGAACCTACAAACATGAAGAAAACAGATTACATTTTCAAGCCTCATTGTGTATAAATACCTCAATTTCATATAGCACACTTATGGGTTTCTCTGAATTACCTAACAATGCACGATCAAGGCTGTTATTTTCTACATATTCATATACTAAAATCCGGTTAGATTCTTGAACACAGCACCCTAACAACTCAACAAGGTTCGGATGCCTGACATTTGATATGGTATTAATCTCAGTCAAAAATTCACGCAATCCCTGCTTCGACTGGGCAGAAAGTGTCTTCACAGCAACTTCTATTCCACTTTTTAGGGTTCCCTAGCAAAATTGCAATACAGTAATTAAGTATTTGGAACACTGCATGGAAAAAAAACTTTTTTTTTTTAATTCCTTAACATATTAACATAATCATATGTGAGTTTGTCCTTCACAGAAGTTTGACTAGCCAGAAAGACATTAAACTTAAGAAAACCAAGCTTTTTAATCATATTCTTTGAGAGAGAAAGTAAGAAGTCGGAGAAGCCAATTCACGTTGGAGGTAATTTTCTTCAATACAACTTGACTAACATAATATGTATCCTACACATCAGAAAATGCAGATCAGAAAGCAAGATAACAAAATTCAAGTTTTCTTTAATCTATAATCATACAGAGAATTTGTTGTTTATTATGAACCTATTCCAACTTGATAAAGATTTACTGTTATAACTTCAAATTTTGAGGTTGTCAGCAATCATCTTTCAAGTTTTTTGTGCAATAAGTTTTGAGCCAACAAATGAAAAGGCACTTTCCCATGTCACTGAATACCTGGAGTTGAAAAATCTTTTACATTCATTATGTATGTCTCATAACTACTTGTGAAAATTGACCATGAAAATGAAATGGGATTTTTTTGGGGGGAGGGGGGGTGAAGGTTGGGGAAGGGAGAAGAAAAAACGGAAGTATGTATATGTCTAAGTAGTTCTATAAGTACCTTCAAAGAATCTTTATAATAAGTTCAAATTTTCCAAAATGATAATAACTGTGTGCTAATCCTGTAAACTTGAAAATGTAAAATCATCTGTAAATTCTGATACCTTGTAAACAGTTCCAAAACCACCTCGCCCTATCTTATTGCTTGGATGAAAATTGTCCGTTGCCAATCTTAACTCCTTGTGGGAAAAATGTTTAATATTCCCAAGCAAGTTCTCTAGGCAACAGAAGGAAGAGAAAAAATGGAGAGAAATCATAAAGATGAAATGGAAAGTATAGCAATGCTTGAAGACTTGAGAGAAAAGGGGAAAAAAGAGTGCCATAGATTACATTAATGCAGATGCATATTAGTTGTAACCTAAAGCATGGCTACGCTGCTACTATTAACTATGATGATACAATGAGCCCAAAGTACTGATACATTTTTTGCATTGATGGCATATCTAAAGCTTTTATGAAAATACAACTCAGGGCACCTAAATAACCCTTTCTCAAGTCAAAAATCAATACCAAGCAGCTAAAAAATACCAGAGACTGCTTCACTAATCAAATTAGAATCTTCTATTTTACAAGCTTCGGCTAATAATGTAAACAAACCAATGTGACTCAGATAACATGGATAATTAAACAACAATTAAAATCCTTTTCCCCCCTTCCAATTGTGGGTTTATTATTAAAATAATTCAAAACTGTAATAGAGTAAAATGCTAAAAAATGTACCACATAGAGAGAGAGAGAGAGAGAGCAAGAGAGAGAGTATTTTTATGAAAGAAAAATAAAGATAAGTAGTTTAAATTTGAAAAAAGAAGAAGAATAAGAAGAAAAAAAGCCCTCATAATTGAACATAAAACTGCATCTGGCTTTTAACAGGGTTATGCACCAGTTCAAATCAATCTAACCATTTATGAAGTTTTGAATTTGAGGCCCATGTACATGTGCAACATGTTAATTAAAGAGGTGATATAGAGTATGATTTTGGAAAGTATAGAATAGTGGAGAAGAATACATGTGGCCAGCCCCAATTAGTTTGTTGAGAATTGATAGACTATAGCCAACCCAAAAATAAGGTTTTGTTGTTATTGTACTGTACATAAGTGCAACTGTTAAAGAATGCACCTTTCCACCAGATCCCAAATCCCTGAATTCAATACAGAATCAATTCGGCAATCTGATAAGAAGTCTCTCAAAGTTTGTTTTCCGTAAACCTAAAAGAGGTTGATATTACTTGCACCAGCACTTGTGCTTAAAGCAATTGAGTTGAATTCATAGCTCAGTTTCACTAGCCCTAGGTTTTGGTCTCAAGGATAGAGAGAGAGAGATGAATGGCTTACAACAACTCCGGAATGGCTAAATCACTTAAGTGCATGACCACAACCTCTTCCAAAGTATGAATGTACTCATTGATATAAGATGGATTTGCCTTATAAGTTTTAGAATAAACATTTCAGCAGATTTTTTTTTTTTTTTTTCAAAGAAGAAATTGCATCACTTAGTATCCAACAATGTTGCTCTTGCAAATGGACATAAAAAAATAAAAATAAAAAAATAAAAATAAATAAAAATAAATAAAAAAAACTCCTCAAAAATTTCATCACTTCATGTGTCAAAGACAGCCCAAAAAGCTCCCCAATGAAACATAATTATTATGCAACATGCATCAATTACAAACAAAAATAATGGAATTCAGTTTCTATTGTAGTTGACAGAACATAAAATATGACAAAGATTGCTCGTTTAAGTCCTTACCATCTATCTCATGATGAGAATTAGCAGAACTCTTTTTTTTCTCAAGTCTTGAGCCTCCAAAGCAATTACAACCCATAATTGTCTACAATATGTCACTGCTATTTTCTTGATTGTATAATTATACCTTTCAACACACAAAGCGAAATGAGACACAAAAAGAATGCATTCAATATAATCACTTCAAACAAAACACACAGCTCATCTTTCTTGAAGTCAACATGAAATTTCCATTTCTTAACCAAAAAAAAAAAAAAAAAAAAAAATCAAAGAAAATTTGAGGATTAAGAAACAGATTGAATCCATGAAAATTCAACTCATGACCTTAATTTGATTATTTCAAATTTCCACATTTGGTAAAATGTTGACTCTTACATACCAATCACACACGGAAAAAAAGACAACACATCTCACTTGCAACTACCCCTCACACCTGAAAAAATCCCTAAATGAAAATTAGCTCTTAGATAATAATTGATTATATATTTCATTTACCACCAGGGCTCTAGGTAATATTTTTATAAATAATTAAATTAAATTAGCTCTTAGGTAATATATTTCCAAAATTAATATAAAACTCAATAATCAATTTCCACTCACACACACAGATATACACAAATTCTGTCATTGAAGCAACTTATTTTGCATAATTAGACAAATATAACATAAAAATTTGAAGAAAAAAAAAAAAAAACCAAAGTTCGTTGCATTATGATCAAAGAACTTTCCGACAAGCAAAGCAAGTAATGAAAACTGAAACAAGCACATCAGATCCACAACCCCAACAAACATGACGTTTAAACACAGAGCAAAGTAATTAAAAGTTGTTAAGTTGGTAGTAATAAAGAATAATTACCTGGTTAACAGAAAAAAACTAAACCAATCCAGTTGGAGTTGGAGGCTTCTGAATTTCGATTAAAGAGCATAGAGCTTTTAGGGGGAAAAAAAGGAAACAAGAAATAGGCTTTGGTTTGATTTTAAAAAAAATTTTGTGGCCGGCCGGTTGTGGTTAAAACTATTAATAGTAACCAAAAAAGAAAAAAGAAAAAGAAAGAGTAGTGGGCGTTGGTGAAGATGAGTTTGTTGTTTGTGATTGTAATTGTGGAGTTGTGAGTTTAAGAGTGAGAAAAGGTCCAACGATATTGAGGAGGAGCTGCTGCGTTTGTTTGCGCGTTCTCATTTCTCTATTCATTCACTATTCTGTTCACATTTCCCACCCTACGTCCCGACAGTGACCCTTCTTTCTATTTATATTTTTTTATTTTCATCCAACAAACCTCACCATTTTAGGTATTTCAACCGTATCAATTCAAGTGGAAGTCCTCGCACATGTTTATTATATGTAGCAGATTATCTAGTTTAATACATTAGGGTCAAACTAAAACTGTGTGCTGTGTACTAATATATAAAATAATAAGATTCTCAAAATATAAATACAAAATAGATAAAGTTTAGTTACAAAATTAGTTATAGTTTAAGACTATAACCTTACTAAATAAAATAAATATTATTACATATTTTGACAATTTAACCGTTAAATTGTATGTTCTTTATGCTCTTAATAAATATGTCAAATTTTGTATAAATCAAACATTATTTACTATGTAATCTATAATCTTATATTTTATACAAATTTTTAAACTACAAAAAATTACAATTTAAACAATTTATTGATTACGTAGCTATTGATCTTTAATTTTCTAGAAATTTTGCAAGTATGGAAGATATAAGAAAAAGATGTAATCCAATAGTGGATTTGTTAAAATTCACCTCTAATAAAAAGATATTGAGTAAAGTTGTAGCCTTAGGCTATAACTAATTTTGTAGCTAAACTTTTCCTTAAGTAAAAGTAAGATTTGGTGTTCAAGATTTAAGATAAAGAAAAAATATATATGACAATGTGGCGTTTTCACTTGACATTCATCTGACTTTCAATTAAGCGAACGTCTTAAGATTAGTTATAGACAGCTTTTTTAGTTTGTTGTAATCTAACCCTTGTTGTTGTTTTTTTACCCTATAAGAATGAAATTAAAACCCTAAGAACATTAGCATTTTGGTATCTAAAAAATATCACATTTTACCATCTCAAAAACTACTTTATTTATTAAACCATACAATTTTACAATACACCTAACATCCCAACTTTTATATTACCATACAACACATTAAAATAATATATCTACACAATAAAATAATATATCTACACAATAAAATAATATAACCCAATACCCGTATAAAACCCAATACCCAAATAAAAACCCCAAACCCAATAAAATATTATTATTTTTTAAATACCATCTTGCTACAGTACCATAATAAAAGTAGGATGGTACTGTAGCTCAATGGTAAAATTTGTTAGAATTGGAAGTGTAGGTAATGCAAGATTTATGGGATTTGATGCTAAATTTTAGCATGTTTGGAGCTTTAGCATGCCGGATACTGATGCTCTTATCATTGATAGAAAGGGGAGATGTCCACAAAGTTTTATCATGAGAAAACCTTAGCAAGTGTTATCTATTTATTCCCTCACACTCTCTAGTCGCTCAATCTTAGAGAAGAGATTCACGCCCACAACACAAGATCACCTTATTGTGTTATTGTAGTGTTACTAAAAACCAAGGCAATTTTTTTTTTTTTTTTTATTTGAGATAGAAATTCTACTTTAACCTAATTTAAGTGTATGTATGAAACTCTCTTATAGAGACTTGAACTCCAACCCTTGTTCCCTATCCCACAAGATCTAGAATTAATGGAGTGACCATTACGCCGAGGGTGCATGATGGTATCATTAAATCTTCAAGTAGCCTTAGAGTAACTGAGATCTCGATTTTACAATCGATGATTGAATTGCAACATTGAGAAACTATGAAGATATGGTTGGGATCAACAATTGCAATATGAACAAGGTGCTTAGATACAAAGAAAATTACTATCAGAATCACAAGCAAGAAAGGTCACAGTTGCAAATAGAAGAAAGAATTGAATAAGACAGAATCAGTTGTAAAATGAAGAAGAAGACACAAACGACCTGTAGCTTTCTTTTGTTTGTTACTCATTGTATTGTATTATTATTAATGCAAGATCATTTTTCCAAATCTCCTGTCATCTTGATATGGTATCAGTATCAGAGCGAAATATCTAGATTCTTCTTTCTTTTTAATTTCTCATTCTCAGAAGCTTGAAGCTCCTTCAATGGCTGCTGTCACAGCCAATGCTTCAAGTTCTGAATCTTCTTCATCTACACAAGAATCCTATATGGATGACCCTCTATTATTACATCATGGAGAAAATCCAAGGGTTGTTCTTGTTTCTCAACCCTTGACTGGAGAAAATTATCCAACTTGGGCTTGTTCCAAAAGAAAAGCCCTAATCACAAAGAACAAACTGGGTTTCTTTGATGGCTCTCTTACTCTGTCTTCTCCCTTGACAAAGACTCCTTCAAATTTCCAAGCTTGGATTCATTGTAACAATATCATTGGCACATGGATCATCAACTTAGTTTTGCCTAAACTTCAAGCTAGTATCATATATAGAGATACAGCTTTGGACATTTGGAATGATCTGAAGGAGAGATTTTCTCAAGGCAATGGACCAAGAATCTTCAATTTACAGAAAGAAATAGCAAAGATTACATAAGGTTCTCTATCATTGATTTCTTTACACAATTGAAGCTCTTATGAGATCAATTATAGAATTATAATCATTTTCCCTTGTGCACTTGTGGCAAATGTGTTTATGGTATAAATTAGAAACTCACAGATTAGCAAGTTAGAGAGTTTGTAATGAAGTTTCTTATAGATCTAAATGAGTCTTTTGCCCAAGTCAAGACTCAAATTCTGTTAATGGATCAACTCCTATCCATTAATAAGGTGTATTCCTTATTGATTCAAGAAGAAATGCAAAGGACTGTTGGTCAAGAATTTTCTTGTAGGATTGAATCAACTGCTTTCGTTGCAAAAGGGAAATCTTTTACTCCTAATTCTGGGCAAAATTTCATTCCTAAAGGAAAAGAGAGACCAAAGTGTACACATTGTGGGAAATTGGGGCATACAGTTAATAAATGCTATAAGCTACATGGGTTCCAACCAGGATTCAAGGGAAAGGGAAAGGGTGCAATGGCTCATCAAGTTTCTTCTCAATATCAAGTTCAAGAAACAAGCAATGTTGCTGTTTAGAATCCTCTTTCTTTCACTCCTGGTCAATTTCATCAGCTGCTAGCATTGATTGATACAAAGAACTCTCTGATGGAAAACAACATGCGCAGCGGAAGAATTAAACGGATCTACTTCATACGAAAAAGATAACATGTGCTACGTAAGTTTCAGAATTAGATATAGAGAGTGTACCTTGATGAGGTGAAATTCAAAACCGAAGATCAGAAGCCCTTGGGAACACTTTCAATCTTCACTCAAATTCCACTTGATGCCCAAGATGTGTGGTCTCTCAATCAGTTATGTGTTCTTAGAGAGAATGAAGAAGTATCTCACCCTTACACACATACCAATTCATATTCTAACAAATTCTGTATGTTTCTCTCAAGCCTTTGGTCATCAGACAGAGGAACTCCATGTCTAAAAGGAAGTATTCCTTTCTTGGAGTTTTGCATTCTAAACCGTTCTAGAACCTTATCTATATATCCAACTTGTGATAAGCCTAACATCTTATTCTTGCGATCTCGCCAAAGCTTGATCCCTAGAATAAAGTTAGCCTCACCCAAGTCCTTCATATCAAATTGGCTTGACAACCAAACCTTTACTGATGACATTACCCCTACATCATTCCCAATGAGTAGAATGTCATCAACATAAAGTACTAGGAACATTACTACTTTATCTTGATGTCTTTTGTACACACATGGTTCATCAAGATTTTGTTCAATACCAAATGATTTGATTGCTTGATCAAATCTGATGTTCCATGATCTAGATGCTTGCTTAAGTCCATAAATGAACATTTTCAACTTGCATACCATATGCTCTTGGTTCTTTGCTATGAAACTTTCCAGTTGCATCATATAGATTTCCTCTTCAAGATTGCCATTAAGAAATGCAGTCTTGACATCCATTTGTCAAATCTCATAATCATAATGAACAGCAATGGATAAGAGAATTCTGATAGATTTAAGCATTGCTACTGGCGAAAAGGTTTCCTCATAATCAATACCTTCTTTTTGAGTATACCCTTTCGCCACTAGCCTTACTTTAAAGGTTTCAACCTTTCCATCTATCCCTCTCTTCCTCTTGTAAACCCATTTGCAACCAACAGGTTTAATACCGTTAGGCGCATCTACAAGATCCTAAACTTGATTGGAATACATGGAATCTAATTCAGATTTCATGCTTGGACCCAATGATGTGCATCTATATCATTCATTGCTTCATCATAAGTGTAAGGATCCGATTCAGCCTCTTCTGAGATAGCTTCATAAGTTTCTCCCAAACCTATGAATCTTATAGGAGGCCGAACAATTCTCCCACTACGACGAGGCACCTGTGTACTAGACATCTCATGAGTAGTATCTTGTGGTGTATCTAATACAGCCACATCATCCCTAGTTTCTTCCATTGGTTGTTCATTTACAGGTTCATTCATTTCAGCCAACACAACTTTACTTCTAGGATTAAAATTATTCACATAACCATCTTCCAAAAATTTGGCATGGGTACTAACAAACACTTTGTTATCCTTATGATTATAGAATAAATAACCCTTAGTTTCCTTTGAATACCCTAAAAATATGCATACTTTCGTTTTAGCTTCCAACTTATCAGATTTCCCTTTCAACACATGTGCTGAACATCCCCAAATGTGGAGATATTTCACACTAGGCTTGCGCCCACTCCACAATTCCATGGGAGTGTTAGGAACAGATTTTGATGGAACTAAATTTAAAATATGCATTGTAGTTTTTAGTGCATATCCCCAAAAAGAAACAGGCAAAGTTGAATAACTCATCATGGACCTAACCATTTCCAAAAGAGTCCTATTCTTTCTTTCCGCTACACCATTTTGTTGAGGAGTTCCAGGTGCAGTCAATTGGGATACAATCCCATTTTGAGTTAAGTAATCCTTGAAATCCCCAAGAAGGTATTCGCCACCTCGATCAGATCGAATGGCCTTTATGTGTTTACCTAATTGCTTCTCAACTTCAACCCTAAACTCTTTGAACTTTTCAAAGGCTTCGGACTTCCATCTCATTAGGTACACATAACCATATCTTGAGTAATCATCAGTAAAAGTGATAAAGTACTCATAACCTCCTTTTGCTTGGGTTGATATAGGACCACATACATCAGAATGCACTAGCTCTAGCAAATCTTGGGCTCTTCTACCTTTTGCATTAAAAGGTCGTTTGGTCATTTTACCTTCCAAACAAGATTCACAAACTAGAAATTCATCAAAGTCCATGGGCTGTAAGAGTCCATCTTTGATCAGTTTTTGAATCCTATTTGAATTAATATGACCTAAACGCAAGTGCCAAAGATATGCATCACTAGTCGAAGGAAACTTTCTCTTTAATGATTTCACATGAGAGTTATTATCTAATTCAGAATTATATAATTTATGCTTATCAGGAGTTAAAATATAAAGACCATCTACAATATTGCCAGAACAGATAAACACTTTATCCTTCTTTATTACAACATTGTCTTTTAGGATAACACAATATCCATGTTTACCTAAGTAAGTAGCAGAAATTAAATTCCTACGAACATTAGGTACATACAAACAGTCTTCCAATATTAAAACTTTAGATTCAAAACATAAATTATAAACACCAACAGCTACAACCGGAATCCTGCTCCCATCAGCCAAAGTA
Source organism: Notholithocarpus densiflorus (assembly GCA_030021035.2). Lineage (NCBI taxonomy): Eukaryota > Viridiplantae > Streptophyta > Magnoliopsida > Fagales > Fagaceae > Notholithocarpus > Notholithocarpus densiflorus. The sequence goes on along the minus strand of JARYZH020000024.1, from coordinate 3,758,452 downwards.
AGAAACAACTCCCCTTCTTTAAGCTTTCTGGTTTCCTGAAACCCCTGCAAGGAATTGCAGATATGATTAGTACAACCTGAATCCACACACCAGGAATCCGTGGGATTCTGTACCAAACATATTTCAAGAAGGAATGAACTTTTCATACCTTTATTGGCAGCTCTGAATTTTGGACAATTCCTCTTCCAATGTCCTTTCTCACCACAATGGAAACATTTTCCTTTGAGCTTCTTTCCTTTGTCAGCAACTCCTAAGGCAATTTGTTTACCCTCTTATTTAGTGAAGTCCTTTTTCTTCTTCTTACCCTTGCCTTTCGACTTAGGTTGAGAAGTAGAAGCTTCACCAATATTGACTTCAACACTAGAAGTACCCATAATGCCTTCCGCCGCTACCAACTCATTCATTAATTCAGACGATGAATAAATCTTTTTGTTCATATTATAATTAAGTCTAAATTCCTTGAATGATTCTGGTAGTGACTGGAGTATCATATCCACTTGGGATTCTCCATCAATATCGGCACCTAAAACTTTTAGTGTATTCAGATTAGAGATCATTGTAAGACAATGCTCCCTTACTGAACTTCCTTCAGCCATCTTGGTATTGTAAATTTGCCTCATGGTTTCTTGCCAGTGAGGATGCTTACTCCACAATCTCTAAATGCAGCTTTTGGTTTGGCTAAGATTCAAGAGGAATACATGGTAAGTTGCAAGAGGAGTTCTAAATCTTAACAAGAAACAAGTAAGCCATCTATCTTGGGTTTCCCTAAAGTTAGTACCTTTGTAGAAGCTAAGTCAAAAATTCCAATTAAAAGAATTTCCCCTGCTCAAATGGATGAAAGAAAGAAAAAGGGCTTATGCTATAACTGTGATGAAAATAGGGTCCTAACCATAAATGTAAAAGTGCCAAATTTTTCTTCTTAAGGGTATAGAATTTGTGACAGATTCACAATCTGGGGTCAAGATTACTAAGTTAAAGGAAGAAGTTGGTAGTCCAATTAGTGAAGTGTAGAATTCTAATACTAATTCAGATGAGGTTGAGATAACTCTATATGTCTTAATTAGTACTCCAATGCCCGGTACTATAAGAGTTAAGGGTAGAATCAATGGTGTTAGTTTGGTAATCTTGTTAGATACAGGCAACACTCACAACTTCATTGATGCAGCAATAGTATCTAGCTTGCATTTATTTGTTAATTATTCACAGACCTTGGAAGTTAAGGTAGCTAATGGTGCTGTAGTTAAGACTCAAGGGTTTTGCAACAAGGTACCAGTGTGTATTCAAGGGGAAGAATTTTTCATTCAGTTCCATGTACTTCCACTTAGGGGCTATGATGTTGTATTGGGAAGTCAGTGGCTTACTTCTCTTGGTGACATTCAATGGAATTTCTAGCTTTTGACTATAGGGTTCTGTTATAAGGATCACCAAGTTCTTTTGCAAGGGATGAAGTAGTCGGGTTCTCATCTCTTGGATGGTGATCAATTCTTTAAGGCTCCAATCAAGAAGGGGCTATTTGTACATATCTCAGCACCCTCTTCAATTGAAGTGCAAACTCCTTTACCCCCAAAAGTGGTAGATTTACTTCAGGAATTTGCTCAAGTCTTTGACACTCCAGTGGGTTTACCTCCTTCTAGGGGACATGAACACCAAATTACTCTCAACGAAGGGGTTTAACCAATCTGCCAGAGGCCATATAGGTATCATTTTTATCAAAAAAATGAAATAGAAAAGATAGTGAAAGAATTATTAGCTGTTGGATCTATAAGGAACAGCTATAGCCCCTTTGCATCACCAGTCTTGTTGGTTAGGAAAGCAGATGGATCTTGGCGGATGTGTATTGATTATAGGGCACTTAACTTGAATACAGTTAAGGACAAATTTCCTATCCCTATTATTGATGAAATTCTTGATGAGTTGAATGGTGCCTGTATTTTTTCTAAGCTTAACTTAAGGTCTGGCTACCACCAAATTAAGATGAGAGATCATGACATTCCTAAGATAGCATTTAGAACCCATGAGGGACATTATGAGTTCTTGGTTATCCCATTTGGCCTCACTAATGCACGTTCAACATTTCAATCTCTAATGAACCATGTGCTTAAACCTTTTCTTAGAAGGTTTGTCTTGGTGTTCTTTGATGATATTCTAGTCTATAGTAAATCCTTGGCTGACCATGTTTCTCATCTTAGAGCTGTTTTGGAGGTATTGGCTAAGAATCAACTATTTGCTAAGAAGTCTAAATGTGTTTTTGCATGTGGTGAGGTTGAATATTTGGGGCACCTAATCTTTGGTGAAGGTGTGTAAACAGATCCTAAAAAGACTATGGCAATGCAGCAATGACCTACTCCTATGGATGTTAAGGCTTTGAGAGGATTCTTAGGCCTTACTGGCTATTATAGGAAATTTGTAAAGGGCTATGGGTAGATTGCAGCCCCATTGACTACTCTTTTAAAAAATGATTCTTTTTTCTTGGAATGAAGAAACTGATCTAGCTTTTCAAAATCTTAAGTCAGCTATGTCCAATCCACCTGTTTCAGCTTTACCAAATTTTGATAAAACATTTGTGGTTGAGTGTAATGCTTCGGGTAGAGGGTGAGAACTGTACTGATACAGGAAGGGACGCCTATAGCTTTTCACAGCCAAGCTCTCAAAGGTAGGAATTTGGCTTTATCAACTTATGAGAGGGAATTGCTAGCCTTGGTTACTGTTGTACACAAATGGAGGCCATATTTGATAGGAAGGCCTTTTTTGGTGAAGACAGATCAGCAAAGTCTTAAATACCTTTTGGAGCAGAAGATTGATACTCCAGCTCAACAAAAATGGATTACCAAGTTGTTAGGGTATGCTTTTATTTTTGAATGCAAGAGAGGAAAGGAGAATGTGGTGACTAATGCTCTATCCAGGCAGGTGGAGGTTGGTGAAACTTCTTCTCAGGAGGATGTTTTGTGCATGATTTCATTTCCCACTCCTGACTAATTAGTCCAGCTTAAAGCTAGCTATGCTACTGATCCATTGATTCAGAGTATTTTGGAGGCTTTTCAATCAATGGGGGATGGTCCTAAGGGTTTCACTATGCAAAATGGATTGCTTTTATATAAGGGTAGAATTTATTTGGGTACTTGTGATTCCTTGAAGACAGCCATCTTGCAGCAAGTTCATGATGGTCCTTTGGGTGATCATTCAGGCTATCTTAAAAGTTTATATAGGGTTCAAAGGGATTTCTATTGGCCTAAGTTAAGAGCTAATGTTAGGAAGTATGTCAAGGAGTGTGATACTTGTCAACGGCTCAAGCATAAAACCTGTAATCCAGCTGGTTTGTTACAACCCTTACCTATACCAGAGAAGCCTTGGGTAGCTGTAAGCATGGATTTTGTTAAGGGTCTTCCAAAATCCCAAATGAAAGATGTGATTTTAGTGGCGGTGGACAAGTTTACTAAGTTTTTCCATTTTGTAGCTTTGTCTCATCCATATACTGCTTCTAAGGTAGCAGCTTTCTACATGCAGCATGTGTTCAAGTTACATGGTATGCCTACTTCAATAGTCAGTGACAGGGATCCTATCTTCACTTTTAATTTTTGGCAAGAGTTGATGAAGCTTCAAGGCATTCAGCTGGCCATGTCTTCAGCCTATCACCCTTAAACAGATGGCCAAACTAAGGTTATGAATAAAAGTCTTGAGCTTTACTTGAGAGCATTTGCAGCTAATAAACTAGCTTCTTGGGTTGAATGGTTGCCCCTTGCTGAATTTTGGTTTAACACCAATTTCCATACCTCTCTCAAGCTTACTCCATTTGAGGCCTTGTATGGATATCCCCCTCCTAGGCTTATGGACTATATTCCTGGCACAACAAAGGTTGAAAGTGTGGATGCTCATTTGAAATCCAGACAGCAATTGACTTCTTTGTTGAGGCATAATTTGGTGGTAGCTCAAGAAAGGGTGAAGATATATTTTGACAAGCACAGAACTGAAAGGAGTTTTGCAGTGGGAGATTGGGTGTTTCTTAGACTTCAAGCTTATAAACAGAAGTCCCTTAAGCACCACCAAGTGCAAAACTTATCTCCCAAGTATTATGGCCCATTCTAGATTTTGTAGAGGATTGGTGAGGTGTCATATAGGTTGAATCTACCCTTAGTTCTAAGCTACATCCTACCTTTCATGTTTCTTGCTTGAAGTCTAAGCTTAGGCAACATGTGGTCTCTATTCCAACCTTACCACTTACTGACTTGGATGGAGTTGTCACTTCAGAACCAGCAGAAAGAACTCATCAACTTTGTAGTAGAACCATCACTCAAGTTTTGATCCAATGGCAAGGAGAAGGTCCTGAAGATACTACTTGGGAGAGTTTGTATATCATGTAGTAGATGTTCCCTCACCTTGTGGGCAAGGTCTTATAAAGGGAGGAGTATTGTTAGGATTACTCATTAATACTTTACTTATTAATACTCATTGATACACTTAATTCAATATGATAGACACTGATAGCTGCTGCAATATGAGTCTATTAGAGTTAGTTACATTGACCGTTGGTATAGTGAGTTAGTTAGTTGACAGCTGTGTGTTAGTTGGTCAGTTACCAAAGGCATATGCTAAGGGAGTAGTATAAGAGAGTAACAACTTGTATACTAGCAATTCAAGCAAACAGATGTAATGTTCAATGATTTCTCTCTATTCTTCTTATTCTTAGGAGGCCCAGCTGACCTCGAATCCAGCTACTCTCTCAATTCTTTCCCACTCTTTATAAGGCCTGATGTTTGGGTTTTAGATACTGGAGCTACTGACCATATTGTGTGTTCCATGAACTTTTTAACTTCTATGCTGCTATTGTTCAGTCTATGGTTGAATTGCCTAATGGGGAAACAACTAAAGTAACAAACATAGGAACTGTTACCTTGTCATCTCAATTAACCCTCACTAATGTTCTATGTGCACATTCTTTCTCTTTCAATCTTTTGTTAGTTAGTACCATTACAAAGTCAACCTTGCTACCTTGTTTTTCTTTCTTCCTATTGCTTTATACAGGACCTTATATGCTGGAAAACAATTGGAGTGGGCCATGTTCTTGATGGATTATACTTGTTGCAAAATTCTAGTCTGTCTCAAGCATCTCTTTCACTTGACGACTTCTTATTTGCTCATCACTTCACTGCTTTCTCATCTATTTCAAGTTCCATTTCTTCCCAAAATTTGTCTTTCTTATGGCATTCAAGATTGGGGCATCCATCTGATGTCAAATTTCAATCTCTAGGTCATGTTTTACCTTCTTTGCTGAATTGTTGTAATAAGGATTGTGTTGTTTGTTCTTTGGCAAAACAAAAGAGATTACTATTTCCTTTTGATAATAAAATGTCTAAATTTTCATTTGATTTGATTCATATGGATGTGTGGGGTCCTTTTTCTAATCCTACTTCAGAAGGTTTCACATAGTTCTTAACTATAATGGATGATGCTACTAGAGCAACATGGGTTTTTTTGATGAGATCTAAATCTAAAGTTAGACCTTTTATTCTTTCTTTCTATAATATGGTTCTCACACAGTTTGGAGTCAAAATCAAATGTATAAGATCAAACAATGCTCTTGAGTTCAATCTATCAGAATTTTATAATTCTACTAGTATTATCCATAAAAAAATTTGTGTCTATACCCCTCAACAAAACTCTGTTGTTGAAAGGAAATATCAACATATTCAATCTGTTGCTAAAGCCTTGCAAATTCAATCTAATCTTCCTTTAAAGTTCTAGGGTGATTGTGTTCTCACAACAATATACCTCATTAGCAGAGTTCCATCACTCATTCTAGCCTACAAAACTCCTTTTGAATTACTTTTTCACAAACCACCTTCATATTCTCATCTTAGAGTCTTTGGTTGCTTATGATTTGCTTCCACTATTGCTCAACACAGGTCTATGTTCTCCCCTAGAGCTAGAAAATGCATTTTTCTTGGCTATCCCTTCATCATCAAAGGTTATAAATTGCTTGATCTTACTACTCATTCTATTTTTATATCTAGAGATGTTATCTTTCATGAACATGTCTTTCCCTTTTCTATTCAATCCCCTCCTCCACATGTCTCTTCTTCTCCTATACCTACTGTTCCTCTTATTCCTTCCATTTTCTTACTTGATGCTTCCCTTCCTACTCCATCACATCTCAGTTCTGGTTCTCCAACATCCCAACCTTCTCCTTCTAGTCTTTCTAATTCTGGTTCAGAACATCTTGATGATATTATCATTCAGGTTCATCATGAGCCTAATGATAAGTTCCTTAAAGATGTCCCTGATGTATAGAATGTTCCTGATGTCCAGGATATTCCTGATATTCACCTTAGGAGATCAACTAGAACTTATAAGGCTACTTCTTACCTGAAGTCTTACCACTACAACCAAGTAACATCAAGCAGCTCCACTTCAATTCATCAGCTATGTACTGCCTACCCTCTTTCTTCTTTTTCTCTCTTATGAGAAGTTATCCCCTTCTTATAAATCCTATTGCAATTTTATCTCTTCAAACACTAAACCTACATATTACCACCAAGATGTTCATGACCCTAAATGGCAAAAAGCCATGGCTGCTGAGATAGTTGCTTTAGAAGCTAACAACACATGGACTCTCACTCCTCTCTCTGCTCATAAGAATCGCATTGGTTGCAAATGGGTCTATAGAATCAAATATAAATTTGATGGTTCCATAGAGAGGTATAAGGCTAGATTAGTAGCCAAGAGATTCACACAAAGGAGAGCATTAACTACACAGATACATTTTCCCTTGTGGCAAAGATGGTATTTGTTAAATGTCTCTTAGCTGTGGCTACTGTGAAAGGCTAGTTTTTAAGCCAGCTTGATATGAACAACGCGTTTCTTCATGGGGATTTGAATAAGGAAGTCTATATGGCTCTTCCACTAGGCTTCCACGGCAAGGGGGAGCTAGTTTGTAAGTTGTGAGAGTGCCTTTTTCTTTAGCACACAGGCCCAAGGTTCCTGGGCCAAATAGTTGTAGTTTGGTGGACTGGGCTTGGTTCACTGCAGCTAAAGGGACTGTTTAAGAACCAAGTGGTGCACAAGGCAAGCTTCCTAAAATACACATAAACTAGCAAACGAGAATATTTGTATTGAACAACAATGAAAACAGCAAAAGGAATGCAAAGTAATTAGGAAATACACAAAACAATTGTTAGGAATCCTCAAATTAATAAGAAATACTTCATTAGTTTTTCTTAATTATGGTTACAATGTGCTCACTAAGACGTGATACAAGGTTCAAATAAGCTCAAAAATTACAGACTTTGATGGCTATCCAAGCCTCTAAGACTTGCAAAGTTTAAATCATTTTGAATCCAAGTATGTGCTATAGTGCCTATTTCTGGGATACCGGAAGATATTTCCCTACTTTCTTTGAGTTTTTGACAGAGTTTTCTCAACGATTCTGTTGTGATTTTCTATTACTGGATCCTCCCTTTCAATGTTGGCTGTCTTCCCCTTTTATAGTGTCATTCTAGGGTTCAGATACCACTGATTCTCCCCCCTTGGCTCCCTAGGTACTAGAGCCCCTGTTATGTCAGCCACTTTTAATGGCTAGTTCTTTCCCTGTTTCTGATAGTTTTCATCTTTTAGTGCTGTTTCTCTAAAAGTCACTTGCTGACTTTCCATTCCGAGGCGTCCTTGGGCAGCTAACCTTCAATCTCTCTTCTTTCAAGGCTTCTTACTTTTTAGACTCAGCTTTTGGTTGTCTTTCCTTGCTGGCATTTTTCCCAAGTGAGCAGAATCCATTTCTGCTAGGTTGAAGGTTTTCCCAGCCACTTCCTTATATAATTCTTCATTATGGGTTCCCCGAGGTACCAGCCTTTTGTTCATGAATTATCACTCTCCAAGCTTTCTGGTTCTTTGCTGCACCACTGGGTGCTTGAGAAGGACATAAATGTTCTTCGTTTCTTGTATTTCGTGGTACCCCTTTTGCGTTGTCTCAATCCCACTTTAGCTGTGCTGCACGTCCCAAGAATCCCGAGCCTCTGGCAGCCTCTGGGTATCCCAGCCCAGTTCTTTCACTGGATTTTGCTGGATTTTTAACGGCCTTTTTTGCTGGAAATTTGAACATACATAGGGCCTTAATGTTGATTCTTCTTGCTGCATATCCTCTGGCCTGGCCGAGATGCTTGCTGCATGTCCTCTGGTCTTGCCCGAGATCCTTGCTGCATGTCTTCTAGTCTTGCCCGAGATCCTTGCTACATGTCCTCTGATCAAGATCCTCTTCTTTTTTCTTTATTATTTCTTTCTTTTTCCTTCTTTTTGGGACTTTGGGCCTTCATGATCCTTCTTAACTTCATGAATTGGGCCTTCTTTTGTTAAGGCTCATGGTCTTTCCTTACTTTTCATGGAATGGGCTTTCTTGTGAAATTTTGGCCCTCAACATTAGCCTCCCGAGCTCGTGGGTTACCTGTAGCCCATGCGCGAGAAAATAAATTATTTTTGGACACTTTCCTGGTTTGTAGAACCAATGTGTAGATCAAATAATTCTTGAGGGAAACTCCAAAGGAATTGCTACACTTCCTTCATGGGATGAACTTTCTTTTGTTGAGTCGAAGTACCTCCAAGCCTTTGGTGAGTTTGCACCTTGTAGGAGGAGGGAACTATCGCTAGCTGGTTTGCAATGTCATTGACTAATCTCTTTGTATAGAGACTTGCAAAAGTATCCATGCTTTTGCGGCTTCGAGTGATGTACTCTTAGAATTTTTTTTTTAAGTTACGCCTTCCTTGCTTCCTTAGGCTCCCTTGAACCAATTCCTTTCAAGGAGGTCAATCTTGTGCACTTTATACACCCACTTTTGGGTTTTCATACCCACTCGAGACTCTTTCTCTTTGTACCCCTCGTTGGGCCTTGCTTATAATTTGCATCCTTTGCTAGGACGTGCTACAGCTTGTACCTATTGCTGGTACATGCTACAGTTTGTACCCATTGTTGGTACGTGCTACAAGTAGTAGCCATGATTAGGATATGCTTACAATCTGCACTTTTACCTATTACTGGTACGTGCTACAGCTTGTACCCATAAACTTTTGCTTTTGACCATTTTCTTGGTCGTACTTGGAAACTTTTGCTCTTGGCCAATTTTTGGGCCATGTATTTAGAAAAATTGTTCTAGGCCAAGTCTTGGGCCAGTACATGGAAAATTTGCTCTTACCAAATCCTAGGCCATGTCACTTGGAAAAATCTATTTTAGTTAAGTCCTGGGCTAGGTACATGGAAAATTTTCCCTTTCCCAAGTCTTAGGCCATGCCACTTGGAAAATTTCTTTTTTGATCAAGTCCTGGGCTAGGCACATGGAAAATTTGCCCTTTCCCAAGTCCTAGGCCATGCCTTTTGGAAAATTTCTGTTTTGATCAAGTCCTGGACTACGTACATGGAAAATTTTTCCTTTCCCAAGTCCTAGGCCATGCCACTTGAAAATTTTCTTTTTTGATCAAGTCCTAGGCTAGGTACATGGAAAATTTGCCCTTTCCCAAGTCCTAGGTCATGCCACTTGGAAAATTTCTATTTTGATCAAGTCCTGGGCTAGGTACATGGAAAATTTTCCCTTTCCCAAGTCCTAGGCCATGCCACTTGGAAAATTTCTTTTTTAATCAAGTCCTGGGCTAGGTACATGGAAAATTTGCCCTTTCCCAAGTCCTAGGCCATGCCACTTGGAAATTTTCTTTTTTAATCAAGTCCTGGGCTAGGTACATGGAAAATTTGCCCTTTCCCAAGTCCTAGGCCATGCCACTTGGAAAATTTCTGTTTTGATCAAGTCCTAGGCTAGGTATATGGAAAATTTTCCCTTTCCCAAGTCCTAGGCCATGCCACTTGGAAAATTTCTTTTTTGATCAAGTCCTGGGCTAGGTATATGGAAAATTTGCCATTTCCCAAGTCCTAAGCCATGCCACTTGGAAAATTTGTTCATGACCATTGAATTTTTTAATCTTCAAAAAAAGTTCCTTCGTAGCCCCTTGTTTTCAAGTGGGCTCACTGAACTTATTTCTTTTCTTTTATTTAAAGGGTTGAGAATTTTTTTTCTTCTCCGAGGATCTTCTAAAATATCCTTTCTTGGCTGTGAACAAATCCTTTATGGAAATAATCTTCTTTTATGAGTCATCTAAGGTTGCTCTCACTGGTGAACTAGTGGCCAGGAGCTCCACGAAGATGATTCTGTCATGGTGTTTTCTTCTAGTGGGGGATCCTCTTACGGGGATCCTAGAAGAGGAAGGCTTCCTCTAGGCATGCTCGTTAGAGGCTGACTTCACACACCTCATAGTCTGTTTCTTTCCAGGGATCTTTACTATTACTACTTTTCTAGGGATCTTCTCACTCAATATGTACTCCTCTTCTTCGGGGAACTGGAATAGTAAGTTTGCTACAGCTTAGCTCTTGATAGCTCTGGGGATCCTTTAGACCTATGTTGTATTGGGAAATTAATATTAGCCACTAGGCCACTCTTCAAGATCGCAAGGGCTGATGGAGGAAGGCTTTTATTGGATGAAAGCTTGTCACCAATAGGATTTGGTGGGATGAAAAGTAATGATTCAGTTGTTGAGATGCATGACCGCTATACACGCCCTTTCTATGTTGGGATACCTCATTTCGGTGTCCTTCAATGCTCTGTATGCTTGGGATCAAGATCTCAGGTACAACAATAGTGATTTTGTCATGGACTAGTACCCATAAGGTAGGCAGATGACTCATGGTCTATAATTTTATGAAAGACATTTGGTTGCTCGGCTCCCCATATGAAAACATTCTCCTTTTTCAACAGTTTGGATAGTCCACCAGTGACCAAGGCTGGTCTTGGTGTGAACTTTATAATGTAAAAAACTTTTTCCAAGAAGCTCTTAAGTTCCTTAATCGTGGAATGCCTCTTCATGGTTGATATTGTTGTTGCCTTAGTTGGATCTATGAGGAGATCGATGTTAGGCAAAAGAAATTTATCCTTTGGATGTGCCTTATTTAATTTGGAGGAGTCCACACCAATAAATCTTCATATTTGCAATAGCTCCACCAGTTGCTTTTTTTTTTGTTTGTACCGATAACTGACTGCTGATTATGATAGGCCCTGGGTTCCTTGGGTCAGCCCCCAAGTTCACCTCTTCTAGTTTTTCTTTTGGCAGGATTTATATCTTCCTTTCCATATCCATAAGTTCCTTCAGGATCTTCGTAAGCAGTATATTAGCCTTCCTCCTTCTGTCTTTTTCTGTCTAAGGGATCCCTCAAACCATGGGTATTGCTTCCTTCTTCTAGGATGGGACCCCCTCGGGATCCTAGAGATGGGAGCCCCCCGGGATCCTAACAATAGGATATTCTTCAGTTGGAGCCGATTTATCATAAAGTATATTTTCCATAAAGTTTACTTTGTGCTGGATGAAAGGACTAGGATTGGCAGCAACTTTTGTGGGCTTCCCATTCAATCCCTCTTTCACGTACTAGTGGTACATTGAAAGGATCAGGCAATACTTGTGATGTCATGGTTGGCCTTTAGAGCTAGTTGTAGGTGTCCTTCAATGGACTTTATAGCTTCTCCAAATCTTGTTATTTCCATGGGTGAGCCCAATTGTTGAGCTGCAAGAAATGATAGACACACTGTATTATTGTTGAGCTTTCAATAATGTTGATTTTGCTGTCGACTTGCAATATAGTGTTTCTATTGATTTTCTTCAAAATATATTTAAGGTCCACCACATAATAGGCTTTAGCCCCCAAGACATGAGGCGGTTGTTGAATCATGCTTGATCCACCTTCTCTTGATGCTATTATGGAACTTCTATTCATTTTCCGGATGCCTCCATTTTTTTTAACCATTTTACTTTGTTGGATCCGTGGAAATACTTCGCCTTTGCTGGAACCAACGATCTTTTAGGCTTTGCTGGAATTGAGGGTGTACTTAGCCTTGTTGGAATTAAGGATCTCCTCAGCTTTGTTGGGATCAAGGATCTTCCAGGCTTTACTTTCCTGGAGTTGATGATCTCCTAGACTTTGCTGGAATTAAGGATGTACTCAGCCTTGCTGGAATAAAGGATCTCCTCAGCTTTGTTGGGATCAAGGATCTCCCAGGCTTTGCTTTCCTGGAGTCAAGGATCTCCTAGACTTTGCTGGAATTAAGGATGTACTTAGCCTTGCTGGAATAAAGGATCTACTCAGCTTTGTTGGGATCAAGGATCTCCCAGGCTTTGCTTTCCTAGAGTCAAGGATCTCCTAGACTTTGCTGGAATTAAGGATGTACTCAGCCTTGCTGGAATAAAGGATCTCATCAGCTTTGTTGGGACCAAGGATTTCCTAGGCTTTGCTGGGATCAAGGATCTCCAAGGCTTTGCTGGGATCATGGAACTACTCCATTTTGCTAAATCCATGGGCAGAGCCAAGGAACTTGTCCATTTTTTTAACCTATGCCATATGATATTATTATCAAGTTGCTGCAAAATTATTTAGCCCCACAATGTGGGGCGAATGCTTTGCTATGTAATTTACATTTCATCAAGCCTCTTTGATTCGCTTACTTCTCTTTCTTCTTTTTCTTTTATAAAAGAAATGAAACAATATTATGAATTTTTTTTTTAAAGAAAATAAACCAGCCCCCAAGTGTGAGGCAATTGCTTTACTATATAGCTCATACAATCTTCATTTCATCAATATTTTTTTTTATTTGTTCACTTCTCCATTTTTCTTTAAAGCAATGAGACAATATTATGATTGTTTAAATATTACTACATGACCCCCTGTTTTTTTTTTTTAAAAAGAGCAAGGCAATGATCCATTATATTCAAATTGTAAAGTGGAGAAAATAATGATGCATAAAACTTATCTTGTGTTGGGAGGTTCCCCAAAATTCCATATAGAGTCTCTTGGTGGGATGTTCTTTGGAGGAACCCGCACTTTAAAAAGAACTTTCCTTCCTCTTGGTGTTTCCTAGCTTTGGAGCCATGCTTGTGAAGGGACTGCTTCTTCCCTCTCCTTTTTCCCAGTCTCCAGCGGAGTCGCCAAAATGTGAGAGTGCCTTTTTCTTTAGCACACAGGCCCAAGGTTCCTGGGCCAAATAGTTGTAGTTTGGTGGACTGGGTTTGGTTCACCGCAGCTAAAGGGGCTGTTTAAGAACCAAGTGGTGCACAAGGCAAGCTTCCTACAATACACATAAACTAGCAACTAAGAATATTTGTATTGAACAACAATGAAAACAGCAAAAGGAATGCAAAGTAATCAGGAAATACACAAAACAATTGTTAGGGATCCTCAAATTAATAAGAAATACTTCATTAGTTTTTCTTAATTATGGTTACAATGTGCTCACTAAAACGTGATACAAGGTTCAAATAAGCTCAAAAATTACAGACTTTGATGGCTATCCAAGCCTCTAAGACTTGCAAAGTTTGAATCATTTTGAATCCAAGTATGTGCTATAGTGGCTGTTTCTAGGATACCAGAAGATATTTCCCTACTTTCTTTGAGTTTTTGACAGAGTTTTCTCAACGATTCTGTTGTGATTTTCTATTACTGGATCTCCCCTTTCAATGTTGGTTGTCTTCCCCTTTTATAGTGTCATTCTAGGGTTCGGATACAACTGATTCTCCCCCCTTGGCTCCTTGGGTACCAGAGCCCCTGTTATGTCAGCCACTTTAATGGCTGGTTCTTTCCCTGTTTCTGATAGTTTTCATCTTTTAGTGTTGTTTCTCTAAAAGTCACTTGCTGACTTTCCATTTCGAGGCGTCCTTGGGCAACTAACCTTCAATCTCTCTTCTTTCAAGGCTTCTTACTTTTTAGACTCAGCTTTTGGTTGTCTTTCCTTGCTGGCATTTTTACCAAGTGAGCGGAATCCATTTCTGCTAGGTTGAAGGTTTTCCCAGCCACTTCCCTTTATAATTCTTCATTGTGGGTTCCCCAAGGTACCAGCCTTTTGTTCATGAATTGTCACTCTCTAAGCTTTCTGGTTCTTTGCTGCACCACTGGGTGCTTGAGAAGGACATATATGTTCTTCGTTTCTTGTATTTCGTGGTACCCCTTTTGCGTTGTCTCAATCCCACTTTAGCTATGCTGCACGTCCTGAGGATCCCGAGCCTCTGGCAGCCTCTGGGTATCCCAGCCCAGTTCTTTCACTGGATTTTGCTAGATTTTTAATGGCCTTTTTTGCTGGAAATCTGAACATACATAGGGCCTTGATGTTGATTCTTCTTGCTGCATATCCTCTGGCCTGGCCGAGATGCTTGGTGCATGTCCTCTGGTCTTGCCCGAGATCCTTGCTGCATGTCTTCTGGTCTTGCCCGAGATCCTTGCTACATGTCCTCTGACCGAGATCCTCTTCTTTTTTCTTTATTATTTCTTTCTTTTTCCTTCTTTTTAGGACTTTGGGCCTTAATGATCCTTCTTAACTTCATGAATTGGGCCTTCTTTTGTTAAGGCCCATGGTCTTTCCTTACTTTTCATGGAATGGGCTTTCTTGTGAAATTTTGGCCCTCAACACAAGTTAAACAAGTCCCTCTATGGCCTTAAACAAGCATCCAGGCAATAATTCTCTAAGTTTTCTTCTACTTTGATTCAGCTGGGCTTCACTCAGTCTAAATATGACCATTCTCTCATCACTAGGCAACAAAATAAGTCTTTTAATTGTTTTGTTAGTCTATGTGGATGATGTATTAATTGCAAGCAATGATCAAGAAGAAGTGAATCAGTTTAAAGTGCTGCTAGATCAGAAGTTTAAGCTTAAGGATCTAGGTGACTTGATGTTCTTTCTTGACTTGGAAGTGGCTAGATTAGAGAAGGGTATTGTTCTGTGTCAAAGGAAGTAGGCTTTGGAGGTATTAGAAGATGCAGGTTTGTTAGGATGTAAGCCTGTGAAAAAACCAATGGAGCAGAATGTAAAATTGAGCAAATATGGTGATGATGTTCTCCATGATCCCAGTTCATATAGCAAGTTGATTGGGAGGTTATTGTATTTGACTATCACTCGACCAGATATAACCTTTGTTGTGCATAAGTTGAGTCAATATATGTCAAAACCAAGGAGGCCACACTTAGCTGCTACACATAGAATTCTACAATACTTGAAGAATGTACCAGGTACAAGGATTTTTTTTTCCTCAAGTGCAGAACTTTATGTAAAGGGGTTTGCAAACTCAGATTGGGCCTAATGTCCAGACACTCAAAGATTAGTGACAGCCTGGGAAATAGAGAAGTCAAAGGAGTGAAGAACACAGAAGAGAAATAGAGAAACCAAATGATTGGAAGAAAGGTGATGAGTTTGGAAACAAAGGTCTCTGGAAAGTGAAAATAAAGTATGAAGTAACTGCAATAATAGCGCAAAGAGCAGTTGGAGAAGACGATGTATGGAAAGGTGCGCCAGTTGCCAAAATTTAATTTTAAAGAGGAGAGTTATTGGCAGTTATTATTGGGAGTTACGGGGAACGTGAGAAGTGGGTAGGGGAATTTTCACTCCAACATTCAACTGCCACGTTCCGTGCAAAAGGGGGGGAGTTACAAAAAAGAAGTGCAACACGCAAAAAAACCAGGATACCTAAAAGTAGCAGGAAAGACAGGACCCTGAAGGAAGAAGAGGAGGGACCCTGAGGTTAATTAAAATAGTGAAGAAGGAATTCCTACAGAAATTAAGGCTCTAGTTTACTCACGCGTGGGTTGCAGGCAACCCACGAGCTCGGGGGGCTAAATGTTGAGGTCTAAAAAAAGTCACCATGTTGCACCAAGGCCCAAAATGGCACAGAGAAGTTGAACTCCATGAGAAAATAAAAGACCTGAGCCCGCAATAAAGAAAAAAGATGGTAGGCCCAACTCCATTAAAGGATTTAAGGAAGAACCCAGACCCACGAATAAATAGGCCTTAGAATTCACGAAACAAAGGGAAGAAGAAAAAAAGCCCAGCCCGCCAAGGTCAGAAGATCACAAGGTAGTCTAGAGGTAAGAACTAGACCAGGATACCCATGGACAGCCAAGGGCTCGGGATCCTCGGGACGTGCAGCAAAGCCAGGATGAGATCAAGACAGCTCAAAATGAGTGACAAGAAACACAAGGAACGAGAATAGATACGTCCCTATCAGCCATCCAATGATGCAGAAAAGAACCAGAAAGCTTGGAAAACAACAATTCATGAGCAAGGGGCTGGTACCTCGAGGAACCTAGAATGAAGAACCATGAAGGGAAGCAGCTGGGAAGACTTTCAAACTGGCAGGAAGGAATCAGCTCACTTGGGAAAAATGACAAGAGGAAAGGCAGCCAAAAAGCTGAGTCTGAAAAGGGTGAAAGGCCTTGAAGGAAGAAGGGCCAAAGGTCAGCTCTTTAAGGACACCCCAGAATGGAAAGTCAGCAGGAGACTTTTGAGGAAGAAGCACCAAAAGGAAAAAATTATGAGAAATAAGGAAGGGACCAGCCACCAAGGTTGCTGACACTACATTGGTTCTAGTACCCAAGAGGGGCAAATAGGGGGAATCAGTGGTACCCCGGAGCCCTAAGATGACACTATAAAATGAGGAAGCAGCCAACAGTGAAGGGGCATTCAGCAACAGTGAATTAGAGCAGAATCATTGAGAAAACTCTGTTGGAATTAAAAGAAAGTAAGAAAAGAGAAGGAAATACCGCCCAATATCCTCAAACAGCCACTAGAGAACACACTTGGATTCAAAGGGATTCAAACTTTGCAAGTCATAGAGGCCTGAAGAGCTACCTAAGTCTGTGATTTTTGAACTTATTTGGACCTTGTGATACGTCCTAGTGAGCATGATGTATTACACAATTGAGAAATTAAGGAAGTATTACACATTATCTTAAGGACCCCTAACGTTTACTTTGTGTCTTTCTCTATCGCATTGCTCCTTTATTGATTCTTGTTATTCAATGCATATATTTCTTGTTTGCTAGTATGTATGTGTTGTAGGATTCTTGTTCTGTATGCCATCTGGTTCGTAATCAACCCATTTAGCTGCGGTGAACCAAGCCCAGTCCCTTAAAAACAACAACTAAAAGGCCCGAGGTCCTCGTTCCTACTTGGGCCTGGGCACCGTCCAAAAAGGACCCTCACAACCTTTTATTGCACTTGAGTTAGTCACCCACTTTCTTAAAAATTCTATTGTTTGGGCTTGATTTGAGGGACAAGGTACCATTGATCTAAGTGGGCTTGGGCCTTTATTTTTTAAGCTACTACATAAACAATTGTTTGGAAGTAAGGGCGTTAATTGTTGTTAACCACCTCAACCCAATCCAACATTTTGAATTAATTTTTTGTCAGATATGGATTGGGTGGTTTAGTTATTTATTTATTTATTATAAATGGTAAATTACATATTTGGGTTGGATCAAGTTCAAGATAACACAATTTTTAATCTAATTAACTTCATCTAAGCCATATTATTAATAGTTTAAAAATTATATGTATTTTAAAAATTATAACTTGAGTTATTTTGATATTTTGAGACTTAGTTTTGATCAAATTTTAATATTATACTCATTTGTGCAAAATTGCAATCATTTATTGAATAATGAACTTAAATAACTTTTTGATGAACTCAAATAACTGAGTAATAAAAAACCTCACATGACGAAATGACCCCAACATGACGAAACCTAACCCAACTGAATTCGTACGGGTTCAAATTAGGTTGGATTAGGTTTTAGAGATGCTATAGGATATATATAGGTTGGGCTGGGTTTTCTCAAGTCTCAACCCAAACTCATGCACAGCTGAAAGGAAAAGGAACAGTTTAAATTAATATTTCTTAGGATTAAAATTATTTGCTTGGAAAGATAACTGAGCACTTTTGCTTCTGTTTCTGTTTTCATTTTTTTAGAAACAACCAACTTTATTGCTATACACTTATAGTGTTGGATAAAAGAATATAGAAGACCTTTAATCAAAACAACTGAGTCGTTTGAAACTAATTTTATTAAGTTTGAAGCTTTCTTGCTCAGATTTATGTAGTTGGAAACTTGTTTTCTAAATGGTCTTTTATATATATATATATATATATATATATATATATATATATATATATATATATATCTGTTTAGTAACAATTTATTTAGTTAAAATTGAAAATTTTTTGCTAAAAATACTATAGATAAAGTAAAAAGGTAGTTGAAATAGTACAATGGCCGAGACTCATGAATAGTATCAAAAAGTACAATAAGACCCATAAATAGTAGCAAAAATAAACTAAATAGTAAAAAAAAACTGACTTTTTAAGCCAATACTAAACGCACGCTTTTTATCCATATAATATATTAAGATACACGGTCGTGTATCTCTATATATTATATGTATCTCTATATATTTAATATGTTTATACGCCGGGTATATCGATTTTGAAAAGTTAAAATCAATATACATGGGCAAAAATGGCAGAAAAGAAAAACAAAGTAACTCCATTATTCTTGTATATTTTTTACTGATACGTTCACAATATTTTTACAATAAATTTGATGTGTACATAATATTTCTCATAAAAAGTTTTAGTTTGGAAATTACATTATTATGATTTGACCTTGACAAATTGCAAAGTGGGAATTCATGAAGTCAATGACAATGGTTGAAATATTGAATAATCCTAGGCCTGCTGCCTGTATTCAAAAATAATTTCATACTTTTCGGCTTTTCCTCTTTTTTTCTTGATGAGAAGATTACATATTATATTAATAACGGTGTTGTAGTCTTCTAGAAGTAGTTGTTCCACACTTTAATTAGCGACTAACCTTAGTAAGGTTTCATTTTCTTTTAAGCAAGGCATAGTCAATTGTTTAACAACCCAATTGTCTTTTCTTACGGGGGAAGCTTAATAATGTATTACCGCAACTTGATGAAGACGTGCGTTCTTTACTGAAAAATATCTAAAATGTTGAGTGTACACTGTACAAAATGGTATATGTTTACATTAATCCTATGACTTTTTGCATACCTGTTTATGGCTGTCGTCATGACCTTTTTCTACAAATGTCTACTGTACGTATGACTTGTGCTTTACGTTTCAACTTTCAGTCTTTTTCATCGTATGCTATTCCCCCGAAGCTTTTCTCTCAAATATATAAATATATATATATATATATATTTATATTCCTCCGGCACTGTCCATAAATCAAAATCACACCCAGAAATACTCACACATATAAATGCATGGGTAAACAGCAAACTAATGTGTTTAAAGCTTTTAGATAAACTAGTCAATGTCCCGCACGATATGCAAAAATTTTATATTTTTATTTCGAAATAATTTCTAACTATTCTTTATGGTATCATAACATTCATCTTATGTTCAATTATAATATACATATCATTAAGAGGAAGAAAATAAAAAGAACCAAAATTATTATGAATATACATAATTAAGAATATGAATATATATAGCCTAAATGAATTTCACAATTATTTAATTATTTTGCCTAATAAAGTGTACAATTATCTTTTACATTCCTTGAAAGAGAGTGGACAACTAGGCATATAATTTGTTGGCTTCAAGAGTCTTCTACGTTAGAAATTAAAACAAAAAACAAATTGAGAGAATTATTGTTTCTATCATATAAACTGGTTATTTATTTATTTTTAATAGTGTGAGGGTCCTTTTTCGGACAGTACCCAGGCCCAAGTAGAAACAAGGACCTTGGACCCTCTTACTTGTTGTTTTAAGGGACTGGGCTTGGTTCATTGCAGCTAAATGGGCTGATTACGAACCAGATGGTGCACAGAGCAGAAATCCTACAACACATATATACTAGCAAACAAGAAATATATGCATTGAACAGCAAGAAACAATAAAGGGGCAATGCAATATAGAAAGACACAAAGTAAACGTTAGGGGTCCTTAAGATACTGTGTAATATTTCATTAATTTCTCAATTGTGTAATACATCATGCTCACTAGGACGTATCACAAGGTCCAAATAAGTTCAAAAATCACAGACTTAGATGGCTTTTTAGGCCTCTATGACTTGCAAAGTTTGAATCCTTTTGAATCCAAGTGTGTTCTCTAGTGACTGTTTGAGGATACCGGGCGGTATTTCCCTCTCTTTTCTTACTTTCTTTGAATTCCAACCGAGTTTTCTCAATGATTCTACTCTAATTCATTATTGCTGAATGTCCTTTCATTGTTGGCTGCTTCCCCCTTTTATAGTGTCATCCTAGGGTTTCAGAGTACCACTGATTCCCCCCATTTGCTCTCCTGGGTACTAGAACCAATGTTGTGCCAGCAACATTGGTGGCTAGTCCCTTCCTTATTTCTCATAATTTTCTCCTTTTGGTGCTTCTTCCCCAAAAGTCTCCTGCTGACTTTCCATTCTGGGGTGTCCTTAAAGAGCTGACCTTTAGTCCTTTTTCCTTCAAGGCCTCTCACCTTTTTCAGACTCAGCTTTTGGCTACCTTTCCTCTTGTCATTTTTCCTAAGTGAGCTGATTCCTTCCTGCCAAGTTGAAAGTCTTCCCAACTACTTCCCTTCATGGTTCTTCATTCTGGATTCCCCGAGGTACCAGCCCCTTGCTCATGAATTGTTGGTTTCCAAGCTTTCTAGTTCCTTTCTACATCATTGGGTGGCTGATAGGGACGAATCTATTCTCGTTCCTTGTATTTCTTGGCACTCCTTTTAAGCTGTCCTAATCTCATCCTGGTTTTGCTACACGTCCCGGGGATCCCGAGCCCTTGGCTGTCCCTGGGTATCCCGGTCCAGTTCTTACCACTGGACTACCTAGTGATTTTCTGACCTTGGCGGGCTGGGATTTTTTCCTTCTTCCCTTTGTTTCATGAATTCAAAGGCCTATCCATTCGTGGGTCTGGGTTCTTCCTTAAATCCCTTAATGGAGTTGGGCCTACCATCTTTTTTTCTTTATTGCGGGCTCAAGTCTTTTATTTTCTCATGGATTTCAACTCTCTGTGCCACTTTGGGCCTTGGTGCAACATGGTGACTTTTTAGACCTCAACATTTAGCCCCCCAAGCTTGTGGGTTGCTTGCAGCCCACGCGTGAGTAAACCAGAGCCTTAATTTCTGTAGGAATTCCTTCTTCACTATTTTAATTAACCTCAGGGTCCTTCCTCTTCTTCCTTCAGGGTCCTGTCTTTCCCGCTACTTTCAGGTATCTTGGTTTTTTTGCGTGTTGCACTTCTTTTTTGTAACTCCCCCCCTTTTGCACGGAACATAGCAGTTGAATGTTGGAGTGAAAATTCCCCTACCCACTTCTCACATTCCCTGTAACTCCCATTAATAATTGCCAATAACTCTCCTATATAAAATTAAATTTTGGCAACTGGTGTGCCTTTCCATACATTGTCTTCTCCAACTGCTCTTTGCGATATTATTGCAGTCACTTCATACTTTCTTTTCACTTTCCAGAGACCTTCGTTTCCAAACTCATCACCTTTCTTCCAATCATTCAGTTTCTCTATTTCTTCTTCTGTGTTCTTCACTCTTTTGACTTCTCTATTTCCCAGTGCAATTGCCATTCCATGGCTTCTTCTTCCTCATGAGAAAGGAAGGAGTGCACTCCCAGTCCTTCTAAGGGTGAAAGCTCCTTTGGGTCTGCACAAGGCGAGACGCAAGAGGTCACGGAGAGCCCAAATTTCCCTTTACGGGACCCCTAGTACACCCCTAGCCTATTTTTTCCTCAGGTGTCTCACGGTGAGGCCCCTCCTTCCCTTCACACTTGGGTGTTCTCTAGCTAGTCGGGGTTCGCCAGTTTTGCCCAGGTTCCAAATCCAAGGGAGGTTTTTGATCTCCAGATTAGGCGGGGATCTCGAGAGGCGGTTCCTATTTTCTTTGACTTTGTTCTGGGAAAGATCACCGGTTGGCCTATTTGGGTGGACAAGGAGCTTTCCGATGGTGAATTTGTTAGTTGTCTGGAGTGCACTGGGATCCTGAAGAAAGAAAGTGGAATCTAGAAGCCTTGGAAGAAGAAAGATCAAAGGTCAGCCCTCTAGGACCCCCCCTAAGAACGGGAAGGTCAGCTGGGGTCTGTCTTTTGAAGAGGGAACCTCAAAAGAAGGAAATAATGAAGAATGAGAAAAGGACCAACCACCAATGTTGCTGACACAACATTGGTTCTGGTACCCAGGGGAGAAAATAGAGGGAATCCATGGTACCATTAGAAACCCTAGGATGGCACTATAAAAGGGGAAGCAGCCAATAATGAAAGGCATTCAGCAAGAGTGGAATTAGAGTAAAATCCCTAAGCAAACTCTGTTAGAATTCAAAAAAAGAGAAAAGAGAGGGAAAACACCGTCCGAGATCCTCAAAACTGCCATTAGAGAACACACTTGGATTCAAAGGGATTCAAACTTCGCAAGTCTTAGAGGCCTAAAGAGCCATTTAAGTCTGTGATTTTTGAACTTATTTGGACCTTGTAACACGTCCTAGTGAGCATAATGTATTGCAAAATTAAGGAAATAATGAAGCACTCTATATTATCCTAAGGATCCCTAACGTTTTTTACTTTTTTCCTCATTATTTCATTCTTTACCATTCCTTGCTGTTCAATACGTATATGCTTGTTGTATGTTAGTATGTATGTGTTGTAGGATCCACGCTTTGTGCACCACTTGGTTTGAAATCAGGCCAATTTAGCTGCGATGAACCAAGCCCAGTCCCTTAAAGCATAAAGTACCAGGCCTAGGATCCTTGTTCCTTTACTTGGGCCTGTGTGTTGTTTTTTTATATATAAAAAAAAGAACCCACACACCACCCTAAAAAAATTCCTAAAGCTGCAAGTATGAGGTTTATACTTATATATATATTTATTGATATTGATTAATGTCCTATAACGTGTAATGCAATTGAAATCCCAAATTCCCAATGCTAAGTACTTTTGTGTCATCAACTAGATTCCTCAAGCGAAGATACGTCAATATTTTCGTGATGGGAACAAGTGTATTGATGCGTTGCCAAGAAAATGTCCAGTTATTGAGCAAGACATTGTGTTTTTTGATAGTCCACGTGAACTTATGTGTGTTTTTGTTTTATGACAAATTGATAATATGGGGTTGTATTATGAGAGGTGTTGTCCTTTGAATGGTGTAAGTGCTATTTCTTTTTGTTAATGATATCCAGGTTTCTACCAAAAAAGTTCTTTTGTGGTTCACATATAATTTGCAATAATACTTATGAAGTGGGTTGGTTAGTAGAAGAATGATAAGAAATTCGAATCTAGAAGCATAACCCGAATAAAAAGATGGCTGTGACTATGACTACAATATTTGATCAATAGGGAAAAAGTTCACTAATGATTGTGGCTATGAGTTTCAGTCAACCTCTATAACTTTGAGGCCCCAACAAGGACTGTGTAGGGCTCCATATAAGGTTTATATCGTTTTCTCATTGTCCGGCAATTTCTGATCACCAAAATAAATATCAATAAAAGAGTCTATTCTCTAGATTTGATTAATGATGATGCAAGGATTCGTTCATGAGCCAAAAACGCATAGTCCCAGGAGTACCTGAATAATGAAGGATGAAAAACTTATAGAGAGCACCAGTGTGGTACCGATCAAAGACCTTTCAAAGGTTTAGTTAGTGACTCAATGATTTCTAAGAACTCCAAAAGTATGAGAGCTAGGAAATTGTACGTACCTTGGAGAGGAGGAGGTTTGGTGTTTATATGGTGATATAAAGCTGCCCAAGCTCCTGTGAATGTTGACTCTTCCCTTATAGAGAGTGTAGTGGAGCTAATGTCCCAATATCTTTAGGTCTAACTTCCCATGTTTTAAAGGATATGAATGTGTAAAAGGATCTTTAGGCGTGGTGTGAAAGCTATTTCCTTATGGAAATAGTGGAGTAGAGAATACGCAAGAGTCTGGGAGCCAAGTGTAAAGGACCATTCGTCAGGTCTGTGTGGGTTCCTTTTCTTTTTATATAAAAAAATAGCACACAGGCCCAAGTAAAGAAACAAGGATCTTGGGCCTGATACTTTATGCTTTAAGGGACTAGGCTTGGTTCACCGCAGCTAAATTGGGTTGATTTCGAACCAAGTGGTGCACAAAGCGTGGATCCTACAACACATACATACTAACATACAACCAGCATATACGTATTGAACAGCAAGGAACAGTAAAGAATGAAATAACGAGGAAAAAAGTAAAAAACGTTAGGAATCCTTAAGATAATTTGTAGTGTTTCATTATTTCCTTAATTTTGCAATACATTATGCTCACTAGGACGTGTTATAAGGTCCAAATAAGTTCAAAAATCACAGACTTAAATGGCTCTTCAGGCTTCTAAGACTTGCGAAGTTTGAATCCCTTTGAATCCAAGTGTGTTCTCTAATGGCAGTTTTAAGGATCCCAGACAGTGTTTTCCCCCTCTTTTCTCTTTTTTTGAATTTTAACATAGTTTGCTCAGGGATTTTACTCTAATTCCACTCTTACTGAATGTCTTTCATTGTTGGCTGCTTCCCCTTTTATAGTGCTATTCTAGGGTTTCTGGGGTACCATTGATTCCCTCTATTTGCTCCCCTGGGTACCTGAACCAATGTTGTGTCAGCAACACTGGTGGCTGGTCCCTTCCTCATTCTTCATTATTTCCTTCTTTTGAGGTTCCCTTTTCAAAATACCCTAGCTAACCTTCCCATTCTGGGGGGGTCTTAGAGGGCTTACCTTTGGTCTTTCTTCTTCCAAAGCTTCTAGATTCCACTTTTTCATACCCACTTTTTGGCTGCTTTTCCCTTTGTCATTTTTTCCAAGTGAGCTGATTCCTTCCTACCAGGCTGAAAAATCCCCAGTTACCTTCCTTTATGGTTCCTCTTCCTGGATTTCCCGAGGTACCAGACCCTTACTCATGAGTTGTTGGTTCCCAAATCTTCTGATCCCTTTTCTGCATCATTGGGTGGCTGATAAGGACACATTTGTCCTTGTTCTTCGTGTTTCTGGGCATGGCCCCTTGAATTGTCTTAGTCCCAATCTGGCCTTGCTGCACATCCCGAGGATCCCAAGCTCCTGGAAATCCCTAGGTATCTTGGTCCAGTTTCTCCCCGGGTTCCCCATCGATTTTCCTGACCTTTGAGAGCTGGGCTGGACTTTTTCTTTCCTTGGTTTCATGAGGTCCAAAGCTTGCCCATCCATGGATTTGAGTCCCACCATATGGACCCTTAATGGGTTTGGGCCTTCCCCCCTTTTTTTATTGAAAACCCAAATGTTTTTCTAGATTTCAATCCTTTGTGTTGTTTTGGGCCTTGGTACAACATTGTGAATTTTTGAACCTCAACAAGGTCCTACTCGTTCGTTATCACAACATGTTACAAGTGTAGACGCTGGGTAGGTTGCATTGCAAATCGTCAGAAATGGTACTTGACGATTGAGGGTTACTTGTCGACTACCTAGTTACGTGGTGACTGTCAAGGTGGATTGTATCACATGATGTCAGGAAGGGTACTTGATGACCCATAAGTACGTGACGACTCCTTGGCCACATGACGACTCTCATGTGTTAGACTTTCCACAAACACAAGCTTAGAGTGGAAGGCATGTTGTATATTTGCGGGACTATGTCCAGGGTTGTCTGTTTACTTGGGTTGTCAAACGACTAGGATACCTATTGTTGAGGACCAAAATTTGACAAGAAAGCCCGTTTCATGAAAAGTAAGGAAAGACCATGGGCCTTAATAAAAGAAGGCTCAATTCATGAAGTTAAGAAGGACCATAATGACCAAAAGTCCCAAAAAGAAGGAAAAAGAAAGAAATAATAATAATAATAATAAAGAAAAAAGAAAAGGATCTTGGTCAGGCCAGAGGACATGCAGCAAGAAGAAGGATCCCGGTCGGGCTAGAGGATATGCAGCAAGAAGAATCAACATCAAGGCCCTAGGATGTTGATGTGTCCTCTTGAAGCCTTGTGAAGAGGACCTTGGTTGGCATATTCTAAGCCAAGATGTATGTTCAGATTTCTAGCAAAAAGCCATTAAAAACCAAGTATCATCTTTGTAACACATGGTCCAAGCCCTTGGGATCTCGAGTGGATAGTAAGGGAGAAGTGATTTGGTCGATAGGGGAGTGATTTCTGGTGAAAGAAGGATCCTGAAGGTTTCCCTTAGTTCATATATTTGCTTGGAATGCATGAACCAATGGAAAACTCAGTTCCCCCATGTGCATGACACCTCCCCACAATTTCCTCTCAATTGTCACTTTCAATCAAAGCTGTCATCCATTGCATTGAACAACCCACCCACTCCTTTGGCTTTCCAAAAAGGAATCTCCCATTTGTAGCTAAAGTCAAATGCCCATTTTGAGTTATAATTGCCTAATTAAGCTAAACCTCTGCCCAATGCACTTTTTCAGGTTCCAAAGGACATGGTTTTACCCAGCAGACCAGGGACGTCCTCGCCCGGGGTACTAGACCATGTCCACTATAAAAGAAACACTAATGCATAGCAGAAAAGGGGGGGAAGAAGAAAGGGGATTCAGATGGAGGAAAAAGGGGGGATTCAGAGGTTCAAAAAGATAATTCTTAGAGTTTTAAGAGCCCAGCAAGGAAGAGGGGAGAGAAAAGGAACAAAATGAGAGAGCCAAGGTGGAGGAATTCATCCCATATTCTTGAGATCATTCAAAATATCACTTAGCCTTTAAAGAAACATATGTCAAAACATGAACACATCAGATATCACTCTCTCCCATAAAATCCTCCTCACCTAACTATCTAGGAAGGCAATGCCCAAGCAAAGCTACTTGGACTTAAGTTCCAAATCCCACAAGTTTTGTGCAAAAGCACTAAGTCCGTGAGAATTGGGGCCAGAATCCTCGTGGCTGACTCATTCTCATGAAATTCATTTATATATATGTATATGTATTAAAATGTATATCCTAATTTAAGAAACTAACAATTATTTGAAGATATGTGTATTGTATAGTGTGTTCTTATGTAGGACCTATAGAGGTAAAGGGAAAGGGCAAAACTCCATTGTATAATAAGTATGGAGAAAGATCTTATAGTTCAAGGAATCAGCATTCTGGGTTCCATGGATTACAGGCCTAGTACCCCTGGGTACCACGACATCACGTTCAGGGTACCACGACATCACGTCCAGGGTACCATGACATCACGCTCGGGGAACCAAGTGAAAGAACTCTTTTAAATATTCACACAATAAAAGATAAGCCTTAAATATTCTATTTCAATTTCCTTCTCATTGTGAATATTATGAATAATTATTTTACTTATTTCGTAAGAGTAAAGGGTCATTTTATGACATTAAAACACTTATAATGGTATTTTATTACTTAGGAGGAATCGTATTTTTGCCTTGAGGAGCTTTATGTGACTTGCACACAAACCGGTTCATATAACGAACCCAATAGGCCACGGAGAATCGGACCCAGTCCAACCATCCATCCTTGGAGGCCCAAGATCCCTTGTCATCAATGGACTGGGGTACTTTCCAAAAAAGGAAGCCACACACCTATCAGTTGGTCATTTGATTGACCCTATCAGTTGAGTTTTTTGTGTCGGACGACTAACTTAAGTTGATCTCTTTTTAACCTTGTAGAAATATTCCTTATCATTAAATATCCATTTCAAGGTATAACTTTAACTATGTTCTCTTGAATTATTTATGGTACATATAATGTCACCTTATTAAAAAAAATCATTAAATAAAAATAGGAAAAATTACATTTTTTCACCATAAAATATATACCGTTTTACATTATGTCCCATAAACTATTGAAATGTGTGATCGACCCCCAAATCGAAAACTTTGTAGCACTTAACCCATTTCCATCAATTTTCTTGTTAATTCGAACAAAAAATGTAAGCATGGATAAATCATGTGATATTTTACTGAATCATTAGAAGACTAGATTGCCCCTAGTTCATATCAATCCAAAATGCAATAATAATAGTAATAATAATATAGCCCTAAATCGATGTCTAGATACAATTTTATGGGTTTGTGTATTGTTTTAATTTGCCTTGACCTTAAGTATTGAATATGCTCTCTCTCTCTCTCTCTCTCTCTCTCTCTCTCTCTCTCTCTCTCTCTCTCTCTTCTTTTCTATGTTTGGTTGGTGAGAAAGTTTGGGAAACTAAAATGATTTATACTTTGTGTATTAAATTTTGTTCGGTCACCAAGAAAATCCAATGGGAGTATGTTTGGTTGGTGAGAGAGTTAGGGAATCTAATGAAGTGATTTCAAATTTGTGTATTGAATTGTGTTTTGTTCTAGGAATTTCTTTTCTTCTTCATTTGGTTGTTATATTTTCTTGGGAAACAAATAGAGAGTGGGGAGAGAGCTTCATGTTGTACTAAGAATGAGAGAGGGGTATTCGGTCTTTCTAAGCACTCTCAATGGGGTCAAACTCAAATAGTGTCTCGAAATTTCACATGTATGTTTACCTTCTAAGTTTATGGAAGGAGGTTAAGTGTTATAAAGTTTTCGAAGTCAATCGTGCATTTCAATAATTTAAACTTTAAAATGGGATATAAACTATAGTTTAGTGTGAAAATGTGCAATTTTCCTAATAAAAATTATATTTATTATTATTATTATTATTTTAATTCTTGAAATATTGAATTATAATGTGGAGAGAATATATTTTTGGTGATAGATAGGGACCGAGTGGAAAGATATGTATTGGAAGGAGAGTTGTGACACGGATTATAATATAACGTAAGTTGTTGGGAGTTGTGACTTTGAATATCAACTATCAAGCAAGATGTTTGATACTTGCATGGTGGACATTGAATTAAAATTTCAAAACCTTGTGCCACACTCCGAAGAAAGATGCATGGCATTTGTGAAAACTCAATAAATTCTTCTGTTTTCTTGCATTGATCGACTTATAAGATTTTATGTACGAACGGTTTACCTTGACGGCTTGACCTCCTTAGTTTAGTCAGGCCATTGAGGTCATAAATTAATACAATTGTTCTTTCATTCCTATTACGGATTTTAATTTCTGTTATAATAGGTTTTAGATGTTGGTTAATTCATATGATAAAATTTAAGTAAAAATATATGATGTATTTGGTTAAGTTAGAAATCTTTCAATTGAGTTGATTGAAGATTTCAAAGAACAGAATTTTCGCTTGAGCGAAATCACAGTGCAGCCCTCAATATCATTGCAGTTCAATTATGTAACTGAATTATGAATTAATATTATTAGTTCTACCCATGCATAATAGATTTTTTTTATTTTATTTTATGAAAACATTAGTTGATCCTAGCTAGGTTTGTTTAAATCCAATATATATGCCATTAATGTCTTCCCTGACAAAATGATTTTTTAAGTCATATTAAATTAAAATGTCTTCCTCTAAGCCTAACCAATCAACTCTGTACTTGCCGCCTTCTTCAAATAAAAGCTTTGTGTTACTTGCCAGCATAAATGCTCCATCTGATTTGCAATTCAATAGAGCAGCAACTAGTGTATTTTTAAGGAGGATTTTAGTGCAAACAACTTTAGCTCTATTAATTTACTTCATCTGAAGTCTAGAATTGTAGAATATTCTGATGCTTGCATGCAAGACTTTGCTACCGCTGCTTTCCAACAGTTATTTGGTTCATAGATGTGCAAATTAAAAAATAATAATAATAATAATAATTTAAATTTGCTTTCGTGCTGCTTAGATATACCAAAATAGACAAAGTTTGACTACAAAGTTAATTGTAGCATGAGTTTACAACTTCACTCAATATCTTTTTATTATGGGAAATGCTAACGGATGCCCTTAGGGCAATGGTTAATAATCTATTTAAAGAAAGTTTTTATGAGAAAAAAAAAACAATTAATATTTTGACAGTTCTTTCCATTTCCCATAAAAGTGGTGTCAAAACTTTCCCAAAATGGATTGTTAACCATTACTCTAATGGCATCCGTTAGCATGACCCATTATATTTAAATAATTTTAAATATAATTATTTTATTTTATTTAAATTTTGACAAATCCACCATTAGATTACACTTTCTTCTTATATCATTTATGCATGCAAAATTTTCAGAAAATCAAAAATCAATAGTTATGTCACCAATCAATTATTTAAATTGCAAGTTTTTGTAATCTAAAATTATGCATAAAAAATATGTTTATAAATCATGTAATGAATAATATCCGATTGACACAAAATTTGACATACGTATTAAAAATGCAAAGAACATGCAATCCAATTATTAGATTTTCAAAATATGTAGTAATATATATATATATATATTTTTTTTTAAATTCATAATTTTAGACTACAACTAAATTTGTAGACAAACTCTTTCCTACCTATATTTGCATCAAATATTGTGTGCTTGCTTGTACAGCAGTACAGGTGCATGTATATCTGTGGTCAACTGGTCATCGAGCTCATTTTCTTCTCTGGTTGATGCATTATTATATATTGAAGTTTCGTTGCATTTATTGTTTCCGTTAGCATTTTCCTTGATTGAAATGTATTCAACTTTAATGATTACGTCATCCCATGAATCCCATCCAATATATGCACCAGAGGATTAGAGATTAACTTTGCCCACGCACGTAAGGCTGTCTCAACGCTGTTACATAACTGGTTTGGATTTGAGCTGGCTGTGATTGATTGTTGGTAGAAATTGGTCTGCTTTGGGCCTCTTTTGTTGGTCTAGAAGATTGTAATTCAAATTGGTGCCCACATGAATTTAAGGATAATATAGATGGTGAAAAAAGTTGGCTAAGAACTTTCAGTTAAATGTTGCATTAAAAAAAAAAAAAAAAAAGGGGGAAATCACACTTTCTCCACCTGTGATTTGCCCCAAAAACGCTTTACTGATAAATTTTGACGAAGTCGAAGACCAATATCAGTAAACTTTCATTATAATCCCTTTTGTTAAAGGATTAAAATTTCCCCTTTTGTCACATGACTATGTTCTTATTATTGGCTGCATTTTTAGCAATTTTGAAAAAAAAAATCAAGAACCCTAACTATCAAGAACGTACCTATGATTTAACTCAAGAGAGAAAATCTTCAAGATCCTTCACATGAATTTTGATCAGACTGTCAACTTCTCTTGATGCTAAGAGTTTCCCGTGTTGATCTTGTTGGAGTGGACCAAAATCTCGAAGAGATGGTGTACATGTAAAGGGCAGCTTTGTTTCTCTAAGAAATGTGTTTTGATTCAATTGCTATTGTGTTTTTGAGTGAAATGGTGTTAGAGTAAAGGCAGGGACACAGGTGGGTAACATTTTACTAACGGATCAGACCACAGGTGGGCAAAGTGCCATTTTTTAAATAACGTGTGGATAAAGTGTTTTTGAGGCAAATCACAGGTGGGCAAAGTGTAATTTCCCTTAAAAAAAATTTGGAGAATTTTACAGCTAAATTTGTAATCAATTCTCACCCTTTTTTTTTTTAAAGTAAATGAGTGATTTTACTGCTAACAAAAAAAAATATATACAATTAATGCAACATCTCAACAAAAACAAACAGACAGCATATCATACTGCAAGCACCTTTCATCTAACAGATCTTAGGACAAAGTTTGGATATAACTCCTATTATAAAAATTAACATGAATTTTGAAAATTTAATCGTTGGATTGCATGTTCTTAACACATATATCAAATTTCATGCAAATCAAATGTTATTTACCAAATGATCCATAAACTTATTTTTTTATACATAGTTTAATAATTTTAGACTACAAAAAACTTGAAATTTAAACATTTGATTGATGACATAGTTATTGATCTTTGATTTTCTGAAAATTTTGCGAGCATGATTGATATGAGATAAAAATGTAATCTAATGATAGATTTGTCAAAATTCATATACAATAGAAATTATATTGAGTGGAGTTGTAACCATTGGCTATAACTAAGTTTGTAGTCAAACTTTGTCCCAAAAATTATAATTTTATATTTTGTATTTTGTTATTTTTTACAAAACCAAACAAGTTTTATATATTAAGAAAACATATTTCGTCTCAAAACATCATTTCCTAAACAAATTCCATAGCTTCTTAAGTTAGCAAAACTCATTTTTAATTAAGAGTATCCACATTGATGGTGCCAAATTGCTAAATTGTCAAATTTAACAACCAACATAATAAAAATGAGGCTGCATTGGAGGAGCTATATGTAAAAGTTTTTGCTCTTGAGCTACAGTGCACTGCCATCGATCTTTAGCAGTGTACTGTAACTCAAATGTTATACTAAAAATATATATTTTATTTGTGGTCCAATTATTATAATGATTATTTCCTTTTTTTTTTTTTTTTCATTGCATCTCCACTTTCTCTTCTCAGTCTTCACTTTAATCTCACCCTCTCCCCTTAAATTTTTTTCTCTCTTACTTCACCTCGCTGACCCAAGCCCATACCTCCATAGCCCCAAGCCCAGCTGCCGATCGACCCATTTTCCTTGCCCAGCTCCGACCCATCTCTTCCACCCCTTGGCCCTCTTTATTTTTCCTCAGGAGTCTCAGACCCTTCTAGTTCTCTCTCTCTCTCTCTCTTCATTATTTGCCCATTTCTCTATGATATCTCATGCCTCTCACTCGCAGTGTTCGCTGTGGGCGGCGTTCTTGGTGGTTTTCTGATTTGGCTAGGTTCTGAGGTGGGTTTCAGAGTTTATGTTTGTGTTTCGGCGTGGGTTTTGGTGTTTATGTTTCAGAGGGGGGGTTTCAGGGTGGGTTTTTGGGATTTTATATAAAAATAACTATAAAACCCAATCTATATTATTAGTTAGGTAACATTTCAAACATATTTGGTTTCTAACAATTCGAGTTCTCTGCACTCGATTTTGCCCAATGAATTTGCACTTGGAAATCGAGTGTCTCACACTCGATTTCCATACTCACTTGGAAATCGAGTGTCTCACACTCGATTTTCTCATAGCAAAATCGAGTCCTCTAGACTCGATTTGTTAGAAATGAAATTTGTTTCAAACCTTGCCTAACTAATAATATAGTTTGGGTTTTATAGTTATTTTTTAATAAAATCCGGGTTTTTGTGTTTGTGGCTAGGTTTGGAATGATTTTAGACGGTGGTATTTGGTTACAGGATGGATTTTGTGGTGTTGATGTGGTGGGTTTGGTTTGATTTTGTGGGTTTGGATTTTGAGGTTAATGGATTCTATTATTTTATTATTTTTTTTGGTTAATGGGTTTTGTGGTGGATCGTGGCTGGGTTTATGGTGGTTCAGTCTGTGATAGAGGATCATGGCTGGTAGCAGATGGTGGTGTCGTGAGTGGGTTGGGTTTGAAGAGATGGAGAAGATAAAGAGATAGAGATGGAGAGAGAAAAAATAATAAATAGATAAATAGTGTTTAACTATGATGTGAAAGTAAGAGCATTGAAGTGGAGTGAGCTGTGAAATGGTAAGTTAAAATAGATAATCTGGCTTTCCTAAGTGCTAAAAGCTACAAAATTTAGCTCCACTAATGTGGATGCTGCCTTCCCATCTATTGGCCATACGGTCCATAACCCCCACTTCGCTAAGCAATAAGCAAACTGTACACATACTGGCAATTTAATAAGGTTAGTGTTAACGGGCATCATGTGGTGCTTGTTAAGAAACAACTTTTTTGTCAGATTTTTGACTAATTTTATAGAGTGTAGAGCCAATAAAGCCAACTTTTTGTACATAAAAAACTGACTGGAGTCTTGGAAGCAAACGTCATAAGTTGATGAAACTCTCTCTCAAAAAAAAAAAAGCCAACCTTTTGAATTTCACTTGTCACTTTAGTACTATTTTCAGTCATTTCATTAATTTATATCAATTTTTTATAAGGTACTCCACAATAAATAATCCTTAACCGACACCTTAGTGTTAACATTTCCCTTTTAATAATTATATATAAAATCTTTCTACCCGGGAACATCATGAAATTGTGGCTCAAACATAGCAATATGATTGTGGAGTTTCTTTCAATATTATTCAACATGAGATTGATATCCAGTTCCTTGTTTTTGGAAAACAACTTCGTTCCTTATTCTCCAACTCCCATATTATATATGGCTATCATAATTTGGAAGTGAGATCGCAACAGTACATTTCAAATCATACTATAGGAGGTTCTATGATATGTATTATTAATTACTTATTAAATATGATATGTATTGTATCAAAAAAAAAATGATATGTATTAATTACTTATTAAATTTAAATATATTTATAATATATTTTTTATCATTTATTTATTTTTATTATTAAACACATAGCAATTTAAGAGCAATAATGGATAATAAATTGAATCTATGGTCATTAAATAATGTTTACAATACAAACTAACATCCAAAATGGTAAATTAAAAGATAACTAAATAAGCGTTCAACAATGAAACCAATATATAAAAAATATAATTTTTTTATTTTACAAGTTTGGGCTCTCTCCCACTATTATGGGTTGGATTATAACCATATACCCACACCGTATCACAAGTACATCCTAAACATATTGGTTTTAAAAAAAAAAAAAAACTGGCATGTATTTTAGAGGCATTGGTATTATACGTATTGGTATTTGTGCAAAGATGGAGAATACATGCATCCTAAGT
Organism: Notholithocarpus densiflorus; assembly: GCA_030021035.2. NCBI lineage: Eukaryota > Viridiplantae > Streptophyta > Magnoliopsida > Fagales > Fagaceae > Notholithocarpus > Notholithocarpus densiflorus. The sequence goes on along the minus strand of JARYZH020000024.1, from coordinate 3,724,029 downwards.
TGGAAACTTGAGGAGATGGTCCAATTATCAATTCTCATATTCCAAATGCAGTCAAGCCATAAAACCTTAACAAGCTCACAATTTTAGCACAGATGGAGACTTCTTCCTCATCTTTTCTTTTCATTGGTATTTATTTTGACTTGAGAGTTTAGGTTGCTAATTATACACTTAGAGATTTTTTTTTTTTTAAATAAAAAAATTATTCTTATGGAATTCACATAAGTTCTTGCCCATCAAGTCATTTTTAATTTATTTTTTGAAAAATAAATTATTTTAATAATATTAGTGCAATAAAAGCACTCTTTTCACACTTATGTGGATGCAAAATTTTTGTATATTTACACATTTAAAACCTACTTTTTCTATTTTACACTCCCATTTTTACAAAACACCCACATTAGTTTGTCTATTATACACATTTATTCAAATAAAATATTATAAAACTTTTGTAAGCTGGGTTTCCTATGCAAAGCCGATCAATACCTCCGATCAACCCGCCCATCAAAATATTCAACCCACCCATCAAAATCCTAGCCACCATCAACCCGATCAATACCCATCAAAACCCACCATCAACCCAATCAATACCCCCGATCAATACCCACGAATCAATACCCAATTACTGTTGTTTTCGCCAAACCCACACATCATGTCCCTGAGAGCTCTGCCACGACGTCATTTCTAGGTCTAGTGCATCGTGGTTTGCCTGTTGAGATCATATCGGCGGTGAGTGAGATCGGTGGCCTGAGGTGAGATCGGTGGATTGATCAGTGGATTGAGGTGAGATCGGTGGACTGAGGGAGAGATGAAACGAGAGAGAGGTGAGAGTGAGAATTTTCTGTCCGAGAGAGAGGTGAGGTGAGAGGAGAGAGAAACAAATACTAAAATAATAGATACATGAGCTACAGTAACCGTGTAAATATACACGATTATTGTAGCTAACGTGTATATTTACACATTTTTACACCCACTAATGTGGGTGTTTTTTTGCTCAAAATGTGTAAAATGGGTACCTTTTTCTATTTTAGAAGACTATACAAGGGCTGATGTGGTTGCTCTTAGATGGAACTTTGACACCCTTACAAGTTTTTGGGTCGAGGTAATCTTTTAGAATTATTGGGAATTCTTTTAGACTTCTGAATATTACCATTTTTATTGCACATAGCTCTACAAAATCACATCATTTGGATTCCCACCCTATCTCACTTTTGTGAGAATGTAGATTCTCTTTTTTAAAACGTGTGTATTCATATTTTCATTATTCGATAAATTTTTATTTTCTTTTTAAGTGTTTATGCCTCTAATTGATACCATTTGACTAACTAAAATATAAATTTCTAATCAAGTGCTTACACCATCTATTCAACTTTTTTTTAATATAAAAATATATTATGTTTATATTTATCTTTGAGTATTATTGTTGACTTTGTTTTTTATTTGCTATTTGGATTTGTTTTAGTCTTTTAATAAACTAGTTGCTAATCTGTGCGATGCACGGAAAACTATTGAAAATAAGATTTTAAAAAGAAAACTTTATTAATTTTAGTTTATATTGAATATTTATTTATGGTAGTTTAAAATATTATTTAAAATCTTTATTTCATTTTATTTTAGTTGGAATAACTTATATAATTAAATAAAATGCTTATAAATAAGAGATGACATTAATAATATACTATATATAGTTAGTGATTATTCAAGATATCATTCAAATATGACAATTTAAAAAAAAAAAATACAATATTAATACATTGAAACACAAAATACTATATTGTCCAATAGATATTACAACTTTAAAACTAAAACATGAGTAGTGAGTTTTAATGGAAAGGGGTAATAGTGGGAGGAAAGAGAGAGAGAGAAGAATACTTTTTATTATTTTATTAGGTAGTTTATATTATTTTATTGGGTTGTATGTAAAATAAAAACTAAAATGTAGGGTGAGTTGTAAAATGAGTTGGTAAAATAGATAAAATAGTATTTGAGGATGTAAAATAAGTTTTTTTTTGCATCTTCGGATGCTAGTGCTCGGTTTGATGCTAAAATTTAGCATATCCAGAATTTTACAACTCTGGATACTGATGCTCTAAATAAGGTGAGTTTAACTTCACTAGTAATTGTAGGTTCTAGTCAGCTCAATTGGTAAAGTCTTTGATGGTTGTATAAGAGATCTGAGGTTCAATTTCTGCCTACACCAAAAACTTATTGGTGTCTTGGTCTAATGATAAAAGAGCTATCATCAGGAGCGGACGCCATAGGTTGAAACTCTCTCAAAAAAAAAAAAAAAAAACTTCCCTAGTAACTTTTCAAACGAAAAGAATGATTTTTATTTTTATTTTTATTTTTTAATGAGAAATTAGAAGAAAATCTTTTTTTATTTTTGAAAACAGCTTATTTAGCTGAAATTGAAAATTTTGTGCTAAAAGTACTATATATAAAGCTAAAAAGTAACTAAAATAGTATAATGAGACTCATGAATAGTACCAAAAAGTACAATGGTATAGATTCCATGAATAGTAGCAAAAATAAGCTAAATAGTAAAAAAAAACTGACTTTTTAAACCAATGCCAAACCCAACCTTTGCATTAATAGCATAATGATGAACCGCTAGCCAAACCTTTTTTAAATAAATGAGCAGTATTCATTAGGATCCAGAGTCTGATAACTTTTTAACGAGAAAAAGACTATCTTTTATCTTCTTCACCAACATTTTGCTGCAGTATCTAACTATCTTTGCCCAACATGAAAAAGTCCTCAACAGCTTCTAATAAAATTCATTAGCCAAATCTTTCATCTTTATGACATTCTTGGCATTTCTTAGTTTCTAGTATATAAAAAAAAGTTTATGAAAAAAAAACTGTGTTTTGAAAATAGTTTATGAAAAAAAAAAAACTGTGTTTTGGTCTCCTAAATTCAACCACTCAATTTGTTTTTTTTCCTTTATACTTTTGTTTTCTGAAGGCTTTTTAACAGCAGTATAAGCACGCATCTTCTTTCCTAGATTGCTAATGACTTTTATCTGAGCACCTTTTAACTCCTCCCTTTCCTTTTGAACTCTCAAACTGTAAGATGCCAAATTTCTCAGTATAGAACTAATTATAAAAGGGTCCGGCTAATGTGTGCCCTTAGGGCACACATTAACAAATCCATTTTTAGAAAAGTTTTATTGGGATTTCAATTTTTGATAAACTTTTTCCAAAATTGGTTTACTATTATGTGCCCTTAGGGAACACATTTGTAAAATCCATTATAAAAATGTGTCATTTAACAGTTTCAATTTTCTTATAAAAGTCTGAACATTGGGGCCTCATGACCCCCCTGACATCATTCCTCCTTGATCTAGTTAAGAAAGTCATCATGTTCTGTCCAATAACAGAAAACTTTGATTGCTTTGAGATCTGATAATGTCAAAAAAATTTAATCAACTCAGCTAACACTAGAAACCAAAATGAATAAATTTGCCCAAAGTACAACCCAATAATTAAAAAAATAAAAAAATCTATGATTCAATTCATTTATCTGACAAAGTTGGTTTACAAAATCTTGATCGCTCAAAATAACCAACTACAAGTATGAATGTTAAGTTTTCTTACTAGAAATGTTATATTTACAATATTTTCACAACAAATATTAAGTGGCAAATTGTTACTAGTTTTAATTAGTGAGTAAAAAAGTAATTTCGATAGTGAGTTTAAATTAAAACTAAGAACATCCTCTCATCTAAGATTTTTTGTAAAAATGTTATGTGTGTAGTAGTTCTTAAGATAAGGTTTCTAAACTTATTACAAGATTATTTCATGCGTTCATATACACCTAACATGTTTCAACTTTCAATGGACTTCTTAAAATCGCTTTTACATTTGTGTGAGATACACCAATTTCGCTGGTCTTCTTAAAGTCGCCCAGATTTCACAAACTAAAAAGTTCATGAAATAGTATATTAGCATAGAAACACATTGTGTTATCTTAGTTCACATACTAAAATCCATGAAATAATCTCATCAAAAAAAAAAAAAAAAATCCATGAAATAACAAGGAAGCATATTGCATATGTGTGTTTGTTTGTTTTGTTTTTTTCTTGTAATAAGTCAAAATGAGAATAATTATTGAGACAATCACAATGTACATAATGAAGGGCAGCACTACTACCTCTTCCAATCATAGACAGACAGACAGAAAGAAAAAGAAAGAGATTCTCTTTACCTGACAACTCTCCTCAGCCCTCCCCCATATTTCTTTCTTACTTTTTCCCGATCTTACTTTGCCTAATAAAACAAAGGATCCAAGTCCAAACTCGTCCCCACCCCACTTTCAAAATTTCAAACCCCCCAAACCAAAAAAAAAAAAAAAAAAAATTGTAGAATCCCACAACACCCGGTTTTTAAATCCAAATTTGTCCATATTGTCTAAAAAGCCCTAAAACCTCATATTGCACACCAAAAAAAATAAATAAATCATATGGGAGTATCTCTTCATTTTAAATCTTGTTCATTTCTTCATTTCATAGTCTAAACATAATTTTTTTGGACTAATATAATACACATCATTTAAAAGATGTGGCTGTCTATATATCTTTAGATTTGTAAAATAAAAAATGAATAATAAAATGGACAAAATAGACAAGACTTGAAACAATAACTTTTATTATACACACACTATCTATAAGAGGATTTCCCTCTTTGATCTGGATTTTTTTCAAGTTCAAAAATACCCTCACCAGTAAATAATGACTTTTCCTACAAATGTTTTACGATTAGGTTCAATAATGTCCTATTATTTCCAAAAAATTCCTTTTATTGAATTGAACTTTTATGTAATTCAAAAATTACCCTCATAAATAAACAGTAACTTCTCTTAGAAATAGGGGCAACAATGTCAAATAACAAATTTAAAACACACGTACATTTACTATGTTTTGAATTCAAAAAGAGAACTCCTAGTTATAAAAAAAAACAAAAAAAACAAAAAAAAAACTCCTAAAATTTAGGCTTTTCTTTTTCCTTCACGTTCATTTTTTTTCCCTAAAATTTAGTCATTTTTATTTATTTTTCATCCGAATTTAAAAAAAAAAAAAAAATGAAGAACTACTAAAATTTAGGCTTCTTTCCCATGATTTTTTTTTTTTTTGAGAAATCAGACAAGGAGCCTGGGCTATTATTAATGAGAAACAAGAACTTAGTGAACATCAAATAACAGTAAGAAGGTAATATCCTCAGGTGGGTTGTTGAGCCACACCTGAGTGCCCCAGTTGCCTTTAGCTTTTTTCGCTAAAGCATCAGCAACACAGTTACAAGAACGACTAGCATGATTGAAAATAAAGGACTGAAAAACCAACAATGAATGTCTTCAATAACCACTCCATAGGAAGAAAATCCAACGCTACCATGATTTAAGGCATCGATAACCATGGTTGAATCCCCTTCAAAAATTACCCTTTGTAGACCAATCTTAGCAGCAAATTCCACAGCTTTTGGACACGCCAAGGCTTCCATATCAGCAACTGCCTGAGACAGTGGGACGGAAGCAGACAACGCGCCAACAAGTTCAGCTCTCCATTCCCTCACAACTACTTCAATTCCAGCTGAGTTTGTACCTCTGAATATAGCAGCATCAAAATTGACTTTGTGTTGGTTTAGCTCAGGGGGGCACCATTGTTGAAGGATGGGAGAGCGATACACCACCGGATCCGGATCGTGAGCAGCCAAGAAGTCTTGCAGCATGTTACCCGCCAATGAAATGATATTAGCAGCAGGGTGCACCGGTCAACCAAAATGGATAGCGTTTCTCCTGTTCCACAACAACCAAGCTGAAATAGCAAAAACCTCCTTTTTATAATCTTCTTGAACTTGCAAAAACTGAGAGAGTAAGTCACTGAAATCCGAGGGTTGAGGGGAGCTCGATTGGTGGAAGTAATGGAATGAACTCCAAACATTTTCCACATCTTTGCAAGACCATAAAGCATGCAACGGGTCTTCTGGGCAGAGTTGGCAAAGTTCACACTTGTTCGAGGGAGTAATCTGTCTGCGATAGAGATTACTCATAGTTGGCAGAGCATCATTACAAGCTCGCCAAATAAAGTGTTTAATTTTATTTGGAATACGCAACCTCCAAACACCTTTCCAAAATTGTTTTTGAGTCTCCATATTCGAGCTTCCAGCTTGACCGATAACATCACAGGAAACCAGAAGCTTATAAGCGCTACTTGTTGTGAACAAACCCAATGGAGAGTAAGCCCAAGCAATTTTATCAGGTGGGCAGCGCCGACTCAGAGGAATACCCAGGATTACAGTAGCTTCATGAGGCAAAAACAGCTGGTGAATGAGGTCTGGTTTCCATACACCTAAGTCAAGATTTATAAGAGCCTGAACTTTGGTCTCGGATAACACTGAAGGCAGAGGGGAGGTGATGGAGCAACTCGGGTTCACTGGCAGCCACCTATCCTCCTTGATCTGAACATTTTGACCGTTCCCAATGCACCAAACCATACCTTTTTGAATCACATCTCTTGCACTAAGGATGCACTTCCGCGCATATGAGCCTGTCGTTGACTCCTTAGCATCCAAAATTGAACAGTCCGAGAAAAATCTAGCTTTGAACACTCTATGGCAAAGAGAGTCTAGGTTGCTAATCATTCTCCAAACCTGTTTCGCCAATAAGGCGTCATTAAATTTTTCAATTTCTTTGAACCCCATGCCACCCGCATCTTTAGCTTGGCAAAGTTTCTTCCAATTGACCCAGTGAACCTTCCTACTATCACCGCCATACCCCCACCAAAATTTACTTGTCAAAACCTCCAAATCTTTAATCAAACCCTTAGGGAGTTTAAAACAACTCATAGTGTAAGTAGGGATGGCTTGAATAACTGCCTTTATAAGGACTTCCCTTCCCGCTTGTGAGAGCAGCTTTTCCTTCCACCATTGTAATTTCTTCCACACTCATTCCTTAAGATAAATGAAACTTTGTTTCTTGGCTCGACCCACAAATGCTGGCAAGCCCAAATATTTCTCATATTGACGTATGGCAGGAACCCCTAAAAGTGCTTGGATCCGGGTCTAAATATGTGCCTGAGTATTAGAACTAAAAAAGATATTAGTCTTGTCCCGATTAATTTTTCCCCCGAACCTCTCTCATAGACAGCCAAGATCTCCAAAATTCTGTGGCATTCCGCTTTCGTAGCCCGACAAAAAAGCATGCTACCATCTGCAAAGAATAAATGGGAAACCTGTGGTCCATTTCTACATATAGAGACACCTCTAATATCCTCATCCACCTCAGCCTTTTGAATTAAACTCTGCAATCCCAGGGCACATAATAAGAACAGATAAGGGGATAAAGGGTCACCTTGGCGTAAACCTCTTGAAGGCTTGATATTGCCCACAGGTTGGCCGTTTAGGAGAACTAAATAGGAGACTAAGTGCAGACACGACATAATTGTTGAGGTTTATGCTCTAAAATCCAATTTATTGGCATGTCATAAATAATGAAATTGTTTAATTATATAAGACTATTTATAAATGAACTAATGAGACATTATCATAGTCCTTAAGATGCATTATATGTGATTTAGTCACAGAAGATATAAATCACAAATTCCTTGTAAACTCAAAACGTAGTTCGTAGTCGATGATGAAATTGGACGTTTCATCTGCGAAGACTATAACACATCAACTAAGATAGTTTGTCTTGATCATGGAAGTGGAGACTTCTAGTTGATGTGTTGATGTGTCTTAAGTGTTAAGACATATTGAACTAGACCGCTGTGAGATTAATTATTCAATCAACAACTGTCACCTGAATGATTAATCTCACGACTTCTAATTTCATAGACTCTCAATCCTGAGAGGATAGTGAACCCGATCATGAAATGTAGGTTACTTTGATATATCAAGAGTGAGATCTAATATTGACTGTCAAAACCTCAGTATGTTGGGTAACCACACGTAGTGTTGAGGGAACACATATTCTCAAGATAGAATCTATAATCTCTTTTTATAGAGACACAAAATATCCCCCTGAGATAAGTTTAACGAGAACTATTTATTCAGGGCGCCCACTTTAGTAAGGAGTTACTAAAGTTTATATTTATTGAAATCATATTTCAATAAATATGAATGACTAAAAGATTTAACCGAGTACTCAAGGATAAAATAGTTGTTTACAAAGTGACAATTCATTATGACTTTGTTCAATATGGATATTTCATGGAGGGGTCAAATGATATCATTATAGTCTTGAGATATAATTTATTAATAAGGCCTAGAGTGCAATTATATTTATATAATGGTATTAAATATAATTAATGTAAACTTTGGACTTGTCAAGAGTTGACAGATAAGCCTAAGGCCCATTGGAGCTAGAGTCTTATTTGTTCCCTTTGGTCTCATCTCAAGCCACAAACTAAAGCCCAATTGGGCAAGCCCAAAAGGACAACCCAATTAGATAATCAATTTTTATTTAATAGGAGTTATTAAATAAAGTAACTACCAAGGTAGTTATGTATGTACATATGATGAAAAGAAAAAAAAAAGTTTTTCTCTGCAACAAGAAGAACAACATCTTTTAAAAAAAACTATTCTTTGAGAATCAACGTACATAAAAACTAATTGAGAGACCACTCTTCTCGGCCACTATGTGGAATTGGGATGTTGATTAGAGGTATTTTCAAGTCTTGGTTTTGAATTTCACTACATTAAGGTATGCTTTCTATTCTTTGTTCTAGAATTCAAGGTTATATGTTATCTTTTATGAATGAAGTAGATCCGTGTTTGTTGCTTCTGCTGTGTGTTTTGTATGAGATGCAAAACCAGTTTTTCCAACAATAATAATTTGAACCAGTTTCTCATCAAGACCCAAGTGGTGCATAATTTTCTCCAAAAACTCCCACTCCACATGGTCATAGGCTTTGTTCATATCCAGCTTAAGTGCCATGTAACCCAATTTCCCTGTGGTCTTTCTTTTGAGGTAGTGAAGTGTTTCAAATGCTACAAGGATATTATCAAGCACTGTTGTGGGCACAAGGGGGGAGTCGCCACCTAGTTTTTGCAATGGTCTAGGAACCATATATATTGCATCCCTTCGAGGAAGGACCTTTTGATCTTACTACCAGAGATATGGGTTCGGAGTTTAGGTACGCTCTTAGAAAGGTGTTAGGCACCCAAGATCACCCAACCCTAAGGTTGGCCTCCCATCATTGTGTCTTATACCTTAACCCTATTAAAAACTAAATCAACACTTATATCCTAGACTCACACACACACTAATATGCATCTAGCATACAACATGGCATCTTTCATCCCAAACAAACATACTTATCTATCCACCAAACAAAAGAGAGCCAATCATACAAAAGAAACCCTAGCATTCATCTAAAACAAGGCAGCAAGCATATCATCAAAAGCAAGCAAATCATTTTATGAACAAAGCATTAACTTTATATCTCAAAGGAGGATTAAACAAACAACATGCATGTTCATGTGAATGCATGACTTACATTACTTACCTTGCAGCATCTCAGCACCTATGGCATCATGAATGAGCATGTGAATGCATGTTCATGGCATCAAAATAAAAGACGAATATAAAACCCTAATCTAGGCATGTGATAGCAAACAAGCATGTGAAAGAGGTAAACAAGAGCCTATAGGACCTAAAACATATATAAAAAAAAAGGGCTAAACAGAACAAACATGTAAAGGCAGAGACAAAACAAACAAACAAAAATTTAGGGTTTTTGGGCAACGGCATCACGCACACTAGAATAGGCTTGCGTGGGCATAATCAAGCCTGCGTGCGCAGGCAAGATTATGCGTACGCAAGTCCTTGCCCAGAAAACCTAAAAACGCAAAAACAGAGCAGAAATTTAAAATGAAAATTTAACAACCTAACGTGCACACAACATGAAATGAACTAAGAAACTAACTTAAACAAACATACAAAAACATAAACTACGTAAAAAAAAAATAAAAAATAAATAAAAAATAAAAAAAAAAGAAATAAAGAGAAGGGGTTAGACCCAATACCTTAAACAAAAGTTTTCCAAACTTGATTTTGACCGTTCCCCTCAGTCAAGTCTATTCATAAACTAATAAGAAAGTGATTATCAACGTTAAACTAAAAGGATTGGGGTCAGAAAATGTCCCAATAAAATAAAATTGACTTAAGGGTGTTTTGTGAAAAACTCCCTTTTGATTCACTATTTTCTAGTGAATCTTAGTTTTTTCCTGTGGGATTTCTGTGTGTCCTGAAAATGTACCATGTAAGGCTTTTTATAGTGGAAAAAATGAGGTTTGGAACAGCTCCCAGACGATGTGGGATTCATTCCAAACCTCAGCCATTATTGCAGAAAACTTGCCTTTCTTATGCTTCTGAAACCCTAGCTGCGTACGCAGGAATGTGCCTGCGTACGCATGCTTTAGCCTGCGTACGTAGGCCACAACCCACATACGTAGGCCGAGGGCCAATTTGGTCATTTTATTTCCAAAATTTTTTTTTGCTCATTTAAAAGGTTATATTTTTCATTTTAACACCCCTCAAATCAATTTAATATCTGACTGGGCTCTAAACTAGCCTTGAGCCTTAGAGTTCGAGCATCATCGGGGAATTGGGACCCGAGTTGTAAAGGGTACAAAATGCGATGTCTACAAATACCCCTATTTTGATTTGTGAGCTTCGCTAATGGAATTAAAATAATAAGAGACAAAACATTTTATTTCAATGTACGACTCGGGCCCAACCCATACACACGACACACATCATGCATACATGGGGTGGGGTGCAACTCTAAAGAGCTATGTGGGATTCGTATATCCGAAGTCTCACCTTTGTTGCTTGGAAAACGAGTAACGACAGGTTCACTATCCCAGAACCTATTTTGCCACTTGCAAGAAAATGGCAAGTGACTCATTATCCTAGAGTCACTTAAAAAGAAAAAAAAGAAAACAAACAAGGGTGCTTTTATGAGCTAACCCAACAAACAACAAAAGGATATAGTCTCTATGATGTCCATACTAGGCTCTTGCCTCAAACTTCTTCGAGTGACTTGTTCCTCTTGTCTTCTTCACTTCTTTCTCTATCTTTTTGGGTGAGTCTCTTGCCTCGGGTTGACCTTGGCCTCTTTCTCTTTCACTATCTCTACCTTTTTCTACCGTGCCTGCATGTTCAATTCCTGGAGGATATGTGCACGAGTAGTCTTGATTGTTGGATTCACAAGGAATGGTGGAAAAGCTCACTGAGGAGTAGGTGTGCATGGGGAGGAATCTTCTACCTCTCTCAACTTGCACGGGGATGAGAAACTTGCTGAGGAGTAGTGTAGATATGTGACTCACTAGGGAAGAATCTTCTGCTTCTTTCATGGTTTGCTGAGGACTTTGAGGAAGAATCTTCTGCTTCCTCGCTAGGGATTTTTTGGTGTATGGGACTCACTGGGGAAGAATCTTCTGCTTCCTTACTAGAGATACTTTGAGGAAGAATCTTATACTTCCTCACTGAGGATTGCTTTAATGTGCTTGGGTTCATCGGGGAAGAATCTTCTGCCTCCTTCATGGGGATGATACGCTTGAACTATTGAGAAAGAGTCTTCTGCCTCCTCTATGATGACGTTTGATAGGTTTGATCTATTTGAGGAAGAATCTTCTACTTCCTTACTGAGAATAGTGTTCTTGAGATGCTTGAAATATAGAGGAAGAGTCTTCTGCTTCCTCACTAAGGGTGATGTTTGATAGGTTTGATCTATTTGAGGAAGAATCTTCTGCTTCCCTAACGAGGATAATGTTCTTGATATGCTTGATCTGTTGGGGAAGATTCTTCTGCTTCCTTCATGGGGATGGCGCCTTTGATGTGCTTAAGCCATTAGAGATGGTACTCGATGTGCTTGATCCACTAGGGATGGTTTTTGATGTGCTTGATCAAGGGAAGAGTCTTCTACTTCCTTTACCTTATGGACGTTTAAGCCTGGAGTTCGTGCTTTAGTCCTGTTTGGTCTTTGGTAAACAGTTCTTTCTAAAAATCTCATCATGCCAAGAAAGATTCATAAATCCACTGCAAATAGGTTAGACTACTTGTATGAAATTTCTCACGTACCAAAATGAAGGTGTGTATACCCTTGTTTCTGCCATGGAATTACAAATTCTCTGGGAAGAGCAAGGGTGATAAAATTTTCAGTTTCACTTGCTGGAATATTGAACTGGTCAAACTTGGAGAATGGTGGATCAACCTAGGAGAATACAAGCAAAGACAGGCAGCTCAATGCAACACACTAGAAGACTTTTTCTAGAAACTAATTGTTCTCTGAATGTAAATTATTTCTGTAAGATATTGCCTATAAATAGGTCTCTTGTGTCTTTATAACGGGCAGAGTGAAGGAAGCCCTTGTAAGATGTTTCTCAGTGACTCTTATGTCTAATGTAAAAAAGTTGTTGAATCTAATAATATCTCTTAGCTTGTTGTATCTTGTGTTATGTTCTATCCCATATTTTCATGTTATCTTTTATATGTTCTTAGCAATATATGTTATTAACCAGTTTCCATAATCTTTTTACACCCTCTGTCCCTGTCTATCTCACTCTCTATTTCTTAGTTGGTATTAAAGCCCTGTGATTTGTTTCTCCCTCCTTTGATTAGTATACTTTGATTATTGTCCTGATTAGTATGCTCTGTGATTTACAGTTGCCACAATACGTGGATCCTCTATATTAATCACATCAGAACACTGGATTTGATAATCAAGTAGAACACTAAGGAGTTTGTTCTCAAAATCCTCAAAGAACCTACTTTTCCATAGTTACCTTATGGACGTTTAAGCCTGGAGTTGGCGCTTTAGTCCTGTTAGGTCTTTGGTAAACAGTTCTTTCTAAAAGAAACTATCATGGCAAGTTCATCTTCAGAAGTCATTGATACCACTAAACCTGCTTTTGATCTTTCCCTTCGTAAATCCACTGCAAATAGGTTAGACTACTTGTATGAAATTTCTCACGTACCTGAAGATAGTAAGACCCCTATTACTAATTTTCCTATTGTAAATCCTTATACCGTGTTTGATAAACCCCAAACTTCTTTCAAAAAAACCATAAAAAAAAATGATGGGTCATTCTCATCCTTCTACTGTAAAAGAATATGTCCAAGCCTCCAAGTTTGACTAGTTCAATATTCCAGCAAGTGAAACTGAAAATTTTATCACCCTTGCTCTTCCCAGAGAATTTGTAATTCCATGGCAGAAACAAGGGTACACACACCTTCATTTTGGTGCAGTAAGGCTGGCACTAACCTTCCACGAAAGAAAGGGACTCCCTGTAGTCTCTAGAATTTCACTCCTTGATTCTAGATTCTTGGAATATCAAAATGCAGTCATAGGAACAATTCAGACCACTTTAAATGCGGGAACAGTTTTTGTCACACTTTTTCCTAACTTTAATATGTCTCTCAAAGATCCTCACCTTTGTGATGCCCTCAAAGTACAAGTTCAGATTATAGGAGCCTCTCAAATGCAAGACACATTTGCTACTATACTTCATTACCAGCTTGCTTATAGGCTTCAAAATCATGCTTTTGACATGGCAATTCCAGACATGGCCTAATCCAATGATGCTTTGCTAATCCAAGTTGATCCAGGAATGACACCCATGTGTACGTTCGTTCCAAGACAATTCAACAGAGACTAGATGACTTCTCTCTTTCCAGAATCATGGATAACGAAATATGAGATGCTTCATCAGGCGACTAAACCAATCCAATATCGAAAAAGTAAGTGGTGAAGTTGAGACAAGATTCTTGACAGCTCCTCCATGATAGTTTCTTTTAGAAAGAACTGTTTACCAAAGACCTAACAGGACTAAAGCGCCAACTCCAGGCTTAAACGTCCATAAGGTAACTATGGAAAAAGAAAGAAAACAGTTGGAGTTGTAGTAACAACTGTTTTCTTTCTTTTTCCTTTTGCCCAATAAGAGTTATTTCCAAGAAGTCTATAGAAGACTGTCCTATGACCATTTTCTTTTCTGAAAGCATTATCCCTTGAGATTTCACTAAATTATAAAATTCAGTGAGCAACTTTTCATGGGATTCTTCATCTTTTGAGAACAAGAGGATATCATCTACATAAATTAATGCATTGGTTAAGAGTGGCTGGAACAACGTTACCATTGCTTTTTGAAATTGGGATGGAGCTTTTTTGAGACCAAAAGGCATGACAGTCCATTGGTAATGGTGGTCTGGGATGCAAAACGCTGTCTTGTACCTTTCTTCTGGATGGATTCCTAATTGCCAAAATCCTGCTTTAAGATCAAACTTTGAGAATACTTTAGCAATTGAAAGATGCTGGAAGAGATCACTCTTGTTTGGCAAGGGGAATTTATCATCTACAAGAAAATGATTAAGATCCTGGTAATTGATTACCAATCTGAGGTTTCCTCGAACTTGCTCAGCATGCTTGTTGACATAGAAAGCTTCACATGCCCATGGAGAGCCTATAGGTTCAGCGAGGCCTTCCGAAAGGAGGGTAGATAATTCTTGCTTGGCCAAGGCTAAATGTTCTGGATTCATTCCTCTGTGATTGGCTTTTGTGGGACTGACATCTTCATTCTTCTTAAAGGGAAGGTGTATGAAAAAGTTTGGATTTTTCCACAAAGGATTTGGATTTTTAAGGAGGAATTCAGAATGGCTGTTTGCACAACAGTCATTGATAATCTGGAGTCTCAAAGAGTCAAAGGGGTCAACTGTGAATAAATGAGGTACTTGGGTCCAGGTGAGAAGGTGTTTATGCAAAAGTCCTCTTGAAGACCATATAAGGCTAGGTATTTGATGAAGAAGATCAAATCCTATGAGAAGGTCTCTTCCTGTAAGAGGGGATCCAAGGACTTGGTGTTTGATGGTAAGGGTTGGAAAAATTCTGATGAAGATAGGCTTACTTTTTAGGGTGATCAGGAATGTTTCTCCATTTGCCACTCAAAACATCTGATTATGAGGCAACCAAAATTCTGCAGGTAAAATTTTGGGATGAAGGATTGTTACTGCTGCTATATCAAACAAGGCTGTCACTGGGATGGGTTTGGAGTAGGTGTCAAGGAGGATATGTACTTAGGCTATGGGAGTGGGGTTGGTTAGAGGGGCTATAATAGGTTGGGATGTGTAGATGGTTTGGATTTCTGGGTCTGAATCATCTTCATTGTCTGGATCTGAATCTTCTTCTGAAGTGGAATAGGCCATGACTGCCAAAGCTTGAGGAGAGTAGTAATCATCAAGTGAAAAGAGTGATTCTACATCCGAGAAAGGAGTATCATCTGCATGGATCTATGCTTGCTCAAGAAGTTTTGCTGCTTTCTCCTTTTTTGGGCAATTTTTTTCAAAGTGACCTGGTCTTCTGCATACAAAACAAACTTTTGAAGTCTTTCCTTTAAACGGCTTTTTTCTAAGAAACTTCCATTTTTTCTTCCTGAAGGATTTTTTCTTTTGTCCTGCATTGTATCGTTTCTTCCAAGAATATTTCTTGAAATGATCTCTTCTCTTTATCGGGCAGGCACAATTTTTCTTATAGCACTTTATCTGCAAGTCTTTCCTTTTGCAATTGTCTTTGAGTTTGCTATGAACCTTGTCAATTTCTGAAATAAATTTTCTCTGATTGTAAAGTTTTTCTAGGGCGATGAGCACATGCTGATAAATTTCTCCCAAGGAGGCTTACTGTAGAGTTATTTTTTGGAGGTTCATCATACGGAGAGTTTCATCTCCCAATGGTTCTGGGAGGGAGTTGAGAAAGGTATGCTTGGAATTAACATCATCCATGCCATTAAAAGAGTAGTATCTCCTTGACATTCTGTCAAAATGGTTCTCCAAATCTTTTCTTTCAAATAAGTAATACTTCATTAGTAAAAATTCTTCCCTTGCCATTTCTGTATAATGGGTCGCCGAGCCAAGAAATTCATTATGGATGATCGTGAAAAAGTCTTCTAGTGTGTTGCGTTGAGCTGCCTATCTTTGCCTGTATTCTCCTAAGTTGATCCACCATTCTCTTAATCTTCCTGTAACTCTTGCAACAAATCTAGCAATGATTTGGGCAACAGTAGCATTTAGGGCTTGGAGTTCAGCTATGCACCATGAATACATGTTAAAAATCTCATAATGCCATCTGGAAGGAGGAGCATTATCAATAGTGAACAGATGTTTTGAGTCTGTGGTTAATGAATAGGTCAACCTTGTTTGGTTATCAGGGATAAAGGGTGGCAGAGGAAAGATTGGTGGTGGAGGTGGAGGCTGTTTAAGGCGAAGAACATCATCTTCTTCTACCTTATCTGCCATAAATACTTCCTCTAGACCAAGGTCAGACAAGTCTAGGTCCGTGTCCTCAATTACTAGAAGCACAAAAGGTTCTCTTGGATCTTCAAGGGTGAGGGTTTTGAGAAATGATGAAATTGGGTTTGGAGGGTCAGGATCTACGGCCAACATGTTCATATCTAGAGGTATTGAAGAAGACCAACAATTGGATCTGGGGGTTGGTATAATGGTTCTTTGTCTTTTTTTATAGAAGAAGGTTCATTTTGTGGTCTAGCTTGGGGTTCTAGTTGAGGTGGAGATGAATATGTTATGCCAGGGAAAATTCCACTTGGTTTAAAAGGGTTATGATCAGGATGTGTCATGGCTAATGATTGAAGGTTTTGGTAGGGAGAAGTTGGTGAAAATGGAGAGGTCAAAGGTATAGACAGGTCTTTATATAGTGATTGTTGAGGTTGGGAGGGCATATGAACTTGCATCGGGAGAATCTGAGTGGCTTCCTTCTGTGACCCTTCCATGGATTGGAGTTGTAGTAACAATTGTTTTTATTCTTTTTCCTTTTGCCCAATAAGAGGAAAAGAGACAAACAAGTCTTTAACTGTGGAGGTTATTGTTGTCAATTCCTGTTCAACCGTCTTGATTTTCTTCTTCAAATCTTTAATAAGAGAATTTGAAGATGAGAATGTGTGAGTAACTACCTCAGTAATCTTTTGTTGATTATCAAGAATCCTTGAAAGGACTTAGTTCTGTGCAACAACATTTTCTGCTTGCCAGTTTAAAGCTGCTTCTACTGAAGAAATGATGGGTCCTTCTCATCTACAAAACCTCCTTCTCCTCTTTCTTTCTCTCACTTTCTGACTCTTTCATTTTCTCAAACCCTTTCACTTTCTCATTTTCTCTCATTCTCTCATCATCTTCTCCAATGGCACCCAAGGCCAAGAAGTCCTTCTACGTCCTATATTCTAATGCATTCCACCTCACCTACTAGAGTGGAGCAACAAGGTTGGCAAGGTCTCCACCATTGACATACCGGCCAGAGAATCACATTCCCATAGCTGAATCTGTAAGTTTTTGAACTTTTTCTCATTTTCAAGTTTCTCTCTGATCTTTTATTTCAATGTATTTTTGGCCATGTAAATGCTTGGGTTTTGCTATGGGATGGGTTTAGATGAAAACTTGACAGCTTAAGAGGGGTAGGAACATGTCTAGGATTGATTTTGGATGATGCATCTTTGAAAATGTCAAAGAACTGTTTCTGTCTGTGTTCTTGCGTGTGTGGGCTCGGGCCTGCGTACGCAGCTTATATTCATGCGTACGCAGGTCTATTCTTGCGTACGCAGGTCTGTTCTTGCATACGCAGGTCTGTTCTTGAGGCTCTGCATACTTGGGAATGGTCCTGCGTACGCAGGGTCTTGTCTATGTACGTGGGCTTTGACTCGCGTACGTGAGACGTTTGGCAGAAGCTCTACTCTGCCCACTTTCACTTATTTTTCCTCTGTTTCACTTCCATGTGCAATCCTAACACACCTTTTTGTCATTTTTGCATCCGCATATCACTACATCCTCTTTTTATCTTCATTCTTGCATCAAAATATCATATTTTCCAAATTCTGCTTGAACCAGGAATCTAATGTCATCTTATTTTTTGTAGTCATCATCCCCTTATGCTGGTAGGGGAAGCATTAATAAAGTGGTGAAGTGGCAAAATCTTCTTGTCCCCGAAACCAAGGGCTATATCTAGGAGGCAGGCTTTGAGCCTAAGTATGCGAGTGCTACCTTGGTGTAGTGCCTCACTGAGAGGTGGTGGGATACTACCTACACCTTTAATATTGCTGAGTGGGAGATGACGGTGACTCCCTACGACTTTTACCACATGACCGACCTTAGCTTCAAAGGGGACATCATTAGTTTGGACAGTGCGTCGGGCATCCAGCTAGGTTTCGACATGTTAGGGAGGAAGTACTCCACTGAGACCATCCGTTACTTTGACTTGGTGTCGGATTACATGTTCCTCCCACAGAGGACCACGGAGGAATGTGTCTGTATGGCTAGGGCTTTCCTTCTCCACTTGTTGGGGGCTTATCTCTTTGCCAATGGTGGGCAAACGGTGTCATTGAAGTGGTTGACCCTTTTTCAAGGCTTTGGAAAGGCACGGAAGACCAACTAGGGTAGGTATGTTTTGCCTATCTCTACTCCACTCTTAATACTCTCAATCGGGGCACGTTGCGACAGCTTGTGGGGCCTTGGAAGCTCCTTAAAGTTAGTTATCTTTTCATTCTTTGCGCTTTCACTTGTAGCTTGTAGCCTTGCAAACTGTGTTATCTTGAAAACTGCCATCTTGCATTTGTCATTTTGTAAACTGTGATCTTGCATCTATTTTGTGGCTTGTGCTTTTTTTTGCAGCGGTGGGTTGTTAGGTATGGTCTCACAACTCCAGGCACCGACCTAGTTCTGAAGGATTTTCCTCAAGTAAGGGCCCACCTTGCGGGGTTAACTTCAGATGAGGTAAGTTTAAGAGTTAGTTGTTCATGCTTCTTCATGCATTTCTTTTAGAATACTATTCTTCTAACCTTGTGCCATTATAGGTAAACTGGGCCCCATGGTTAGGCTAGCCCCTTCCTGCTACTCAAGACTTGGAACCTGTTGCTCTTATTACTTCAAAGATTATCCGACCCCTTGAAGGAGCGGACTTGAGGGAGCTATATTTGGCAGAGAGGGTGAGGTGCCAGCTGGTGGGTAAGGATGACCCACAGATTCCGATAGACTCATGGGGGAGCGGCGTTTCCTATGCCAAGTGGCTTCTTGAGGGGTTGGACTATGAGGAGTTCAACATCACTCGCCTCATGTCTTCCCTTACTGTTTAGGTATATGCTCAATCTCTTTTTCTTCTCTGTTTTTCTTTTTTGTTTGTCATGACTTCTAATGTGGGAAATTGTAATAGGGGGGACCTACTGCCGGTGAGCCCATTGATCCTCCACACCTCTCTTAGACGATCTATGCTTATCGCCCGAATGGCTTTACTCGGGAGCGTGTCGTGCATTATAATCCTAATGTCATGGGTTATCCTTTCCCTCCCAACACTCGAGCAGTGAGTTCTTTTTTCCTTTTGTTCTTTCTCTTTTTGTTTCAGTCACTAACCCTTCCTTCTTTGAACTGCAGCCCACTATCCAAAAGCATGAGGAGTTGGTGTGGCTAGCCAGGAATCTCAAGTTGAAGGTGACCAACTACTCGAAGAAGCTGTACGGTCCTAGAGAAGTGGCCCACCCAGGCAGTGGTGATGATGATGATGATGATAATGATGACGATGATGGTGGTGAGGAGGAGGACTCGGAGGCGACTTCTAGCTACCAACCGAGGAAGAGGCAGCACCATTGATTACCCGTAGTCACAACACATATAGGCATACAACACACAACCTTTTTTCTTTTTTTGGCTTTTAGTGTTATTCTTTCCCTTTTAGCAACATTTGAATTCAGTTTGAGACAAAGGATTGTATTAAGAACATATTTATGCTTTTGATGGGGAACTTAGCACTTACTTTACAAGATATATCAGAAATTGTATGTTTCTATACAACTTTGCTTCTTTGATGCTTGCAATCTTGTGCTTGGAATGTGTCTTGAATGATTATTTAGGTCACAGGTACCCTAGGGATGCTTTGGAGTAAAAAAACTCTGATCAAAACAGGGGAACATGGGCTTCTGCCAAGCGCCATACATACGTGGAGATGAGCTTACGTACGCAGCTTTGACTTTGCATACGCAAGGTTGACTCTGCGTACGTGGGCCGCAAATCAGAAAAACCCTAACCGACTTACTTAAGTATAAAAGTAGCCGTTTGAGTCTAAAACCCTCACCAACGTATTTCCAACCCAGAGAACACTTTTTTGAGGTCCTCTAATGGCAGAAAATTCTCCACTTGGATTAGGAAGTTTAGTCCTGATTTCAAGGATTCCATCGCTCCCTATGGTCTTTCTTGCATCTTCCCCAACCATCAAATTAGGGTGGATGAGCCTTTTCTTCGTACTGCTACCAACTACTGGGTTTCTTCTCGGCATGTATTCCGCTTCAAAAAAATAGAACTATGCCCCACTATCGAGGAATTTGCTACTATCATGGGTGAACCTGAGATTGATGACCTCATCTTCCCTACTATAGGTGGGTATCTTCCTTCCTTGCTGCGAGTTGTGTTGGGCATCCTTACTGCCACGGCAAATAGGTGGTGCGTCCTTAGCAAACTCAATCTTAGGCCGGTCTTTGATTATTTTTCCGGTTCGGCCCTTCTTGAGGGTGAAAGGCCATGATTGTACTTCCTTCGTGCCTTTTGCTTATGTGCCCTTGCAAGGTATTTCTTTGTCCAAAAATCATATTGTGTGGATCTTCGGATGTGCATGGTGGCTTATGAGCTAAGGAGAGGTAATCTGGTGGGCTTGATTTTGGCAGAAACCCTCAATAGTTTAGATGCCTTTTATAGGAAGGAAGCAAGCTTTTTTGTGGGAAGTCCTCTTCTTCTTCAGGTATAATCCCTAACTTTGCCTAGGTTCTCAACCTAGCGGGATTCCTCTAATTTTGCATGGATTGCCTTTCGGTTTTCAACCCATCGAGGCACCTTATATCGTCTTTCATCATCATTTTTATTTTTCCTCACTCATGCTTTCCATTTTTCCATTTTTTTTTTTTTCCAGATATGGCTACAAGAGAGGCTTCGGTTGCTTCAACCCCCTACTGTATCCCTTAGCACTTACCTTTCTCGGCATCTTAGAGACCCCTGGCTTCATCAAAGTCACATGAGCTTTGAGGCATACATGGAGTTATGGGTCGCCTTAAGGAGACCGACATTCAATGGGTCATGGAATGGTGGCATATCTCAAGCATGGTCCATAGTTGTTGCAAGGACCATTGTGTGACTTTAGTTGGGCTTCGATGCTACTCTTACTACTCCACTTGTCGTATCTCAAGGCAATTTGGAAAGCGTCAAGGAGGTCCTGATGATGAGGGTGTCTTCCACACCGCGGTGTTCATCGATAGGATCTTGGGCAGGATCAGTGAGGCTTGGCCACGTCGTAGGGTGACGAAAGACATTGTTCCTCCTAAATACATTTACCCCATTGCAAGGTACAAGCAATGGTTGGAGGATAACATGAAGTGGATTCTAAGGGATGAGAAAGCTTACATAAAAAGTAGCAAGAAAGCAAGGAGGACTGAGTGACCACCTTGAGGGGCCCCATGATTTACTTTTCTGCACTTTTATGATTCCCATGCTTTTGTTTTTGAATTCAATAAAGGATTGGAATGTTCTAAATCCCCTATGAAAACAATCTTATTATCCTTTAATTTGAGCAATGAGAGAATTTCCTTTTATTATCTTTGTTTATTGTCATTATTATTCATTTTTTTCCTTTGCCATGTAATTTTTGCTCATAATGTCCCTTTGGAAATTTTCGCCATGCCCATGGTCTTTTCCCCTAACTTTTGCCTAAACCACCCTTTCGAGTTTTCAATCTAGCGGGGTTCTTTTGCCTTGACTTTTGCCTAGGCCGCCTGTAGACACTCGATTTTGCACCCATAATATAATCAAGGAAGATGGCTAGAGTGACCATTCATATACTCGATATTCATAGTTGCATTACGTGCATTAATTCATTCATTGCATATTATAAAAATGATCTTAAGATTCTAACAGTCGCGACGGTATGTTCGATTCCTAAATCGGACCGTCGGATTGAAAGGTATCACGAGATCAAATTTTCACGGTCTGCATGCATTGTATGGGGTGAAGCCGATAACGTGTGATTAATTGAAAGTAATTTTGATTGGTTAATGATTAAAATTAATTAAATGAATTTATGTGATTGGTGGAGTATTTTTCTTAAAGTGAGATTTGTTGCATGGGATTAAAACAAATAAGTTGATAATATTTAAAGACTGTAAATAATTAGGCTTTTAGGATAATTATATTCAAAATAATTATTTTAAAAATCCTAATTATCACTTTGGAATGAGGTTTATCATGAAAATAACTCTTAAATTCGTCCAAATATAGTTTTAGAGTTGGAAAACACTTCAAAAACTTGCTAATCAAGTAGCAGATTTCAGATTCACGTTCCAAGGAATTTTTGGCATAGTAGAACTCAAAATTAGGACTAGGCTATTTCTGACAAAGTTGTAGAGAATCAAATTTCTATTCAGCTGTAAAAATTTCATCTTAATCCGAATTTTGAGTAAAACGATATGATCAAAATACTGAAGCTTGTTCTAATCTGAAAAATCAGCTTACTCTTATCCAAACCTCCTTTTTTTAGGATTTTTCCCATACGTTTTTTGCTTATTTTTTTAAGCATTCCAACCTCTATAAATAGGGGAGGCCTCCCAACTTTTTCACACTTTCTGACCCCCCCCCCCCCTCTTTCTGGCTCTTCTCTTCTGATTTTTCAACTCCCCTTATGTTAAAGACGTTCTGAAGGCTTTTGCTTTAGGAACTTCTTTTTTGTAAGTAAGGTATTTTAGATCTCAAAGAGGTGAACAAAATTCTTTGATTTCTAAAATATTCATTCATTAGAAGAGCACGCTCATGCAAGAGGTATTCTGTTTCTTCTTTATTTTATTTTTCCATTAATTAGTTTGTTTTTGTTTGATGCATGAATATGTTTAGTATGTTTTATTATGTCTCGTTCTTAATATATAATTGCCATGATTAGATACCTTAGATGATTGTTTATTTCAATTCTTTCTTTTTAGACTTCAAAATTTGCAATGATTAACAAAATTTTTTATGAAGATTCAAAACTGATCTGTATTATTAGATCTGATTTTTATGAAAACTCAAAACTGATCTGTATTTTCAGATCTGATTTTTTCTTCAAAACTCAAAACTGATTTGTATTTTCAGATCTGATTTTTTCAAAACTCAAAACTGATCTGTATTTTCAGATTTGATTTTTTTCAAAACTCAAAACTGATCTGTATTTTCATTAAATATAGATCTGATTATTTTCTAATCTCAAAACCGATCTGTATTTTCAGATCTACTTTTTCTAAAACTCAAAACTGATCTGTATTTTCATTAAATACAGATTTGATTTTTTTTTGAAAAAAATTTCTTTGTCATAAAATTTCAAATTTTAAAATTCAAAAGAAGGGATTAAATTTAGGTTAAAGTTTTTTGTGTGATGCATGATAAATTCGTCTCATGAATGTGAATCCTCCTTCAAAAGTCATTTTTATTTGTTTCCAACAATAGATCTAGTTTTTCATAAACAAAAAAATCTTTTTTTTACTAGACACAAAACAGATCTGATTCTTTTCAAAGCCTCATTTTTTTTTTTTTACAAACAACAGATCTGATTTTTTCTTGATAAAATCACTTTTTTAACTTTACACAAAAATAGATCTGATTCTTTTTAACAAAGTCTTATTATTTTAATTCACAAAACATATCTGTTTTTTTTTTACAAACCAAGTCATTTTTTAACCTTTCGCAAAAACAGATTTGATTTCTTTTTACAAACCAAGTTTTATTTTATTTTTTTTTAATTTCCAAAATAGATCTGAATATTCTTTTTAAAAGAGGACATCATTCATAAGGGGAATTTATTTAAATTAATTTTTATCAAGTGTCTGTCATGTGTGTTTAACATATCATTTAACATCATGCAAAAAATGGGTATATTGGTCATTAGAGTCTAGAAGACCGACTCTGTCTGGGCGGAATGGGTGCCTAACACCTTCCCATTCCGTAACCTAGCCCCCGAGCTTAGGGTTTTTGGATAGGTAGATTAGTGTTTGTCTATTTAATTTTGGTAAATTGTAACTAGGACCAAAGTTTTGTATTCTTTTGCATAGATTGTAACTAGGACCCAAAGCCTTGTAAGGATTAATTTTCCAAAATTGTACTTGTCTTTATTCAATCAATGACATTTGAAATATTTTGATAATGTAATTTTTATTTATTTTTTCTTATTTTTTTGTATAAAAAATAAGTGGTAACTCTACACCCTTGAAGGATGTTAGATGCTAAGTCCATAGCATATTTGTTATCTTAGGCCCAAAGTTCTCTTTTTTAAAAGGGCTTTTTCCACTTGGGCCTACGATAGCAATTAAGTTATAGTCTTATGAACCTTTCAAGTTAAGATATGCCTTTGGATTTAGGGACAAGTCTTTTATATGTGAGAACTTCTTTTCTTTTATCCCACAACATCTTAGGGTATACCATAACTTTAGGGCCATCCCTTTCATTTTTATACCTTTTATTTGTCTTTTAGAATTAGGTGAACACATGTTATATGGTTGAACAAACAAGAGATATATAAAGGGTATCATTTATGATAGGGTCTAGGATCTCTCTAGTGCGGGTAGGCTCCTTAAGGCTAAAGAGATAGATAAGTAGGTTACTCACAACTAGGTGGGCTATGATTCCAACCGAAGGCCTAAGTAGAGCCCATAGTGGATTGATAGCAAACTTTTAACGTACTCAAAGACCATTATAGGCGATGGCACTAATTGTGAGTTAGTGGGATGAACTTCGAAAAATTTGGGCTCGAATGGAGCCTTCTATTTTCCCACTCATCACCAACCAAGGTTAAGGGACAAAAGAGAACAAGTGATGTGTGTGCAAAACAAGTGTTGAAATAATTTTTATTAAGGTTAAGAAAAATGACACATAGGAATTAAACTCGCAATCCTCAGTGGAGTCGCCACTGTGGGCACAAGGAGGGAGTCCCCACCTAGTTTTTGCAATGGTCTAGGAACCATATATATAGCGTTCTTTCGAGGAATGACCTTTTGATCTTACTACCAGAGATATGGGTTCGAAGTTTAGGTACGTTCTTGGGAAGGTGTTAGGCACCCAAAATCGCCCAACCCTAAGATTGTCCTCCCATCATTGTATCTTATACTTTAACCCTATTAAAAACTAAATCAACACTTATATCCTAGACTCACACACACATTAACATGCATCTAGCATACAACATGACATCTTTCATCCCAAACAAACATACTTATCTATCCACCAAACAAAAGAGAGCCAAACATATAAAAGAAACCCTAGCATTCATCTAAAACAAGGCAGCAAACATATCATCAAAAGCAAGCAAATCATTTTATGAACAAGGCATTAACTTCATATCTCAAAGGAGGATTAAACAAACAACATGCATGTTCATGTGAATGCATAACTTACCTTACTTACCTTGCAGCATCTTAGCACCTATGGCATCATGAATGAGCATGTGAATGCATGTTCATGGCATCAAAATAAAAGACGAACATAAAACCCTAATCTAGGCATGTGATAGCAAACAAGCATGTGAAAGAGGTAAACAAGAGCTTATAGGACCTAAATCATATATATAAAAAAATGGCTAAAAAAAAAAAAAAAAACATGTGAAGGCAGAGACAAAACAAACAAACAAAAATTTAGGGTTTTTGGGTAACGGCATCACGCACGCTAGAACAGGCATGCGTGCGCAAGCAAGATTATGCATACGCAAGTCCTTGCCCAGAAAACATAAAAACGCAAAAACAGAGAAAAACTTTAAAACGAAAATCTAACAACCTAACGTGCACACAACATGAAACGAACTAAGAAACTAACTTAAACAGACATACACAAACATAAACTACGCAAAAATAAAATAAAATAAATAAATAAAACGTAGAAAGAAAATCAGAAAAGAAAAAGAAATAAAGTGAAAGGATTAGATCCAATACTTTAAACAAAAGCTTTCCAGGCTTGATTTTTGTTAGGACATATGTGGATATTGTTAGAGACATATGTTTGTAAATTGGCTAATCTTTTGACAAAACGCACTTTACTTGTAATTGGGTAGATCTAGGATGGGTTTAGTACTTCAAGGAACAAGAGTTCAAGTTTAAAATTGAAGCCATGCAAATCTGTCCAAGAAACAAGTGAAGAAGTGCTGTTCATTAAAGCTTGACAAATATCTTGACAGATCATATCTATCGAGGTTTAATGCTGGTGCTCGACAGCAGCTCGACAGAAGCTGTATCTATCGAGAATTACGAAATTCAGATTTCTAGATCTGAGTTCATGCATATCTATGTGTATTTGTGTAGGGTTTCTTTTCTCACAGATCATATATATAAGAATTATTTTAAAGGGCTGTTAAAGGTGATGCAAGGTGATGAAACTTGATGAAAAGTCATTGTGCATGAAAATCATGACCGGAGACAGAATTTTCCTTATTCATCATATTCTCTCTAGAAGCTTCTGCGCCTTTGCGCCAAGTGTTTTGTAACCAAGGAGCTTCCTAATCTTTATTGTTAGATGAACTGAAAAACTTTACAGCTAACATCTTCCTCAAGTTGGTGTGTTAGTCACGTATTGGGATCCGTGCATCATTGGTTAGTCACGTATTGGAATTCGTGCATTGAAATGAAAGATTGCTGCTACATTACAAGTCCAATTGGGTATTGGGGTAAGGCTTCAACTGTAGGTTGATATTAGGTACTGGGATTCCTTTTACTTGTAATCGCTTGTTTTGATAATAGTGGATTCTTAGGAGTGGTGACCTTAAATTCACCCGGTGGGGTTTTGCCTCGGTGGTTTTCCCCATTCGTAAACAAATCACCTGTGTCAAACTTATTTTTCGTTGCATTTAACTTAGTTGGTGATTTGTTTGTGCTACCACGCATATTGCATGTAATTGAATCTAATTAATTAACTTGGCTAATTAATTGATTAATTTACCAAATGGGTCAATACATTCTTGGCCTATCAATTTTGATCGTTCCCCTCAGTCAAGTCTATTCACAAACGAATAAAAAAGTGACTAGCAACGTTAAAATAAAAGGATTGGAGCTAGAAAAGGTCCCAATCAAATAAAATTTGATTTGAGGGTGTTTTGTGAAAAACTCCCTTTTGATTCACTATTTTTTAGTGAACTTAGGTTTTTCCCGTGGGATTTCTGTGTATCCTGAAAATGTACCATGTAAGGCTTTTTATAGTAGAAAAAATGGGGTTTGGAACGGCTCCCAGATGATTTGGGATTCATTCCAAACCTCAACCATTATTGTAGAACACTTGTCTTTCTTATGCTTCTGAAACCTTAGCTGCGTACGCAAGAATGTGCCTGCGTACGCATGCATTGGCCCGCATACGCAGGCCGCGACCCACGTATATAGGCTGAGGGCCATTTAGGTCATTTTATTTTCAAAAAAAGAGTTTTGCTCATTTAAAAGGTTATATTTTCCATTTTAACACTCCTCAAGTCAATTTAATATCTAATTGGGCTCTAAACTGGCATTGGGCCTTAGAGTTCAAGCATCACCGGGGAACGGGGGCTTGAGTTATAAGGGGTACAAAATGCGGTGTCTACAACTGTTTGAACCAAAAACTTCTTCAATCGGTTAGCCACCACTTTAGCAATAAGTTTATAAATAACATTACAAAAGCTTATAGGCCTAAAATCAGTAACTTTTTTTGGATTCTTGATTTTTAGAATGAGAGAAATAAATGTGGTGTTAATAGATTCAGGGACACTACTAGAATTCAAAGCTTTAAGCACAACAGCAGTCACATCATTCCCCATAATATGCCAAAAGGATTTATAGAAAATTAGGGACATACCGTCAGGTCCCGGTGCCGTTAGTGGTGCCATCTACTTGAGAGCTTGATAAACCTCCTTGGCTTGGAAGTCACCACCCACCTCCATATCACTCTTCGCCGCCACACTATGATGAACACCATCAAGAATCTCGGCAAAACCCGATGGGTTTGAAGTCTTAAACAAATCCTCAAAATACCTCTCTGCCACCTTTCCCGTCTCTGATTCCTCCTCAATCCAAGACCCGGCCTCATCCTCCAAACCCAAAATAAGATTTCGACGGTTCCTTTGGTTGGCTCGGCAATGAAAGTATTTTGTATTGTTGTCCCCCTCTTTTAGCCATGCATTGCGGGATCTTTGTTTCCACATGCATTCCTCATTTGACTTCAACTTTTGGATTTCCTCTCTTAATGCCTGAATCCGAGTGGGATTATGCCTATACCCGCCAAACTCCTTCATTGTTTTCAAATTTGCCAGCTTTCTTTGAAGTGAATTTCGGACATGGCCAAAGGTATTACGGTTCCATGTTCTCAGATTGTCCTAGCAAGTATATATTTTCCTATTGAAACACCAAGTCGAGCCCTCAACCTGATTAACTCCCCAAGAATCTCTCACAACACCTTCACAAGAGTTATCCTTTAGCCACATAGCTTCAAAACGGAATGGTCACCCTTAACGATAAAACCGTTTGAGCTCAGAATCCGAACACAAGATTATAGGTTTATGGTCAAAATGAAAAGCATCCAAATGGTAAATGCGAGATGTAAGGAAACGTAGGATCCATTCAATTGACGCCATACCCCTATCAAGGCGAATCCAAACATTTTGATCACCAGGATGTCTATTACTCCAAGTAAACAGAAAGCTATTAAAACCCATATCTTCTAATCTGCAATCTAATGCATCACGAAAGCTTTGCATTTGACACTCTGGTCTATCTAACCACCCCTATTTCTCCTTTGCCATTAGAATTTTATTAAAATCTCCCAAGCACACCCAAGGAAGAGAGAACCTACTACTCAAAGCCTTAAGTAAGGACCAAGAATCTTCCCAGTTGACGGTGTCAAGATCTACATAGAAACCTGTGAACTGCTAGGCATCATCAACTTCATGGTCAATAATAGCACTACGTGTCGGTTTGAATAAGACTGGATATCCACACTCATGTCAGTTGGCCAAAACAAAGCTAGGCCACCACCAATATTATGCCTCAGGACCACAAAAATATTAGACTTCTAAATCTTTCTCCCAACTCGCTCCAAAACAACTTTGTCAACCTTCGTTTCCATTGAAAACACTAGCTTGGGATCTTTGTTACCGACTAAAGCAACGAGTTCATCTTTTGTCTGTGGGTTCCCAAGTTCACGACAGTTCTAGCTAAGGCAACTCATAGGGATCAGTGATGTTGGGAACCAGCCACCACCTTAGAATTCTCCTTATTGTCAGAGTAACAAATGTCCATGCACTGTCTTTTATTCACTACCACTTCACTCAATTCCAAGTCAGGACTCCTATCCATGAAACCCAGCCTCTCATTCTTATTAGCATACTTGTTTTCATGAGCCAACTTTTTTCCACTTCTTGGTTGGAGCAGGATTAGCACTACCCTGATTAGTACAGTCAAAGTGTGGGCATGGATAAGCTTGCAAAACGAACGCAGAGCTAGAGCGAGAAATGTTATCATCCTGTAAGGTTAATCCCACCACTTCCCTTTCAATCCATGAGGAATATTCGTCACCCACCCTTCCATCCGTTTCACTGTGGCTTTCATTGTCATCCCCATCATTCTGCCCTTTCCCGTAGGTTCTACCATCCATTGGTCACTTCGAATCCACCACTACATTCACAAACTGGTCTACTTCCATAGCTATGGCAGAATCACCCTTGGAACCACCCTATGAGGAAGCCAAGAAGTTATCATTAGAGTGCCCACTTTTGCTTCGTGATGAACTTTGATACTTCTTACCCCATGGGACTTGGCTTTGGGCACTACCAAAAATAACTGCTACTGATTTCCTGGTTTGTCTAGTTTGTTCGACTCGCAACCATTCTCCGTATTGCTAGTCCTCTTTTTTTAGATTTCCTTTACCTCGCAACCACACTGAACAGTCCCGCTCCCCATTAGTGACCCGGCCACACCAATAGCAGAAATTAGGAAGACGTTCATATCTAATACTGACCCAACCAATCTGCTTTCCATCAGCCTAGAGTTTGCAGCAATGTGAGAGTGGTTTGGATAGATCAATCACCACTTGAACCCTAAGGAATTCACCACCCGACCCATCATCTTCGATGTCAGCCACTTGGACAATTGAGCCAATGGTTTTACCAATCGCTTCACTAGTTTCAGGAGTAAGGTTCTTCTCAAGAATGTTATGGATTTGCACCCAAAATTTTGCACGAGAAAACTCCAAGAATGGAATAGCTTCAATAGTAGTAACTCTCTGAAAAGCAACTATGTTCTTATTGTAAAACCAGGGTTCATATTCCAAAACCCTTTCCAGATCTAGGGCATCCTCAAATTCAAACAATAAAATGCTATAACCGATATCTCATATTTTCAGTTTCCCATTAGGTTTCCACAGAGGTTTAAAAGTACGAGCCACCGCATCAACATTCAGAACTCGTTTCGTAAAGAACTTACCAGCCAACCGATGTATCATGGCCTCCACCTTATGCGTCACTTCAACACCCCCTTCCTTTTCTTCAGTTAAAGAAATCGAGACTACAACTCATCGAGACCAGCCATGAACGAAGAGGATTTGAGAAGAAGAGACAAGCAACAGAGCATGGAAACAATCAAACCAAGAGGTTTGAAAGTACGAGCCACCGCATCAACATTCAGAACTCGTTTCGTAAAGAACTTACCAGCCAACCGATGTACCATGGCCTCCACCTTATGCGTCACTTCAACACCCCCTTCCTCTTCTTCAGTTAAAGAAAATCGAGACCACAACTCATTGAGACCAGCCATGAACGAAGAGGATTTGAGAAGAAGAGACAAGCAACAGAGAATGGAAACAATCAAACCCACTATCCTATCAAACCTAAGAGTCTGAAGGGAACACAAAACCTAAACCAAGTTAGGTCCAAAATTCTACACGCGAGGATAGAGAGAACCCTAAACCCTAACCGTGAGAGAAACCTCAATTCTAGGATTTTTTTTCTTGGTTGGTAAATTTGGGTTCATCTTATTTTTCCTAAAAATAGCTTTCATTTTATTCCTTTTCATCTAAATAAAACACCTCCACTTAACAACAACAACAACAACAACAACAAAAAAAAAAAAAAAAAACACCTGTTGCCTATTTATTTTTCCTTCACGTTGATCATTTTTGCCCCTAAAATTTAGGCCTTTATTTTTCCTTTTTCATCCGAATAAAACACTTTTAAAAAAAAAAAAAAAAAAAACGCCTCTTAGCCACATACAATTACTACTCATTTAAAAAAGAATTACTTGTCCTTATCTCAATATTTTCTCTATATCACTTTTATTATTGTTGTAGAGGCCCCACTACACCACTTTCAAATACAAGTTCAAAAAATAAATTATAGTTACTGCATAAATCTGTTTCCTTCATTGATTTATAAACACATAAATTTCATTATCTATATTACTATTTAAGGCTATTTGAACTGAACATTTTTTTGGTTCCAAAATACCCCTATACTCTAAGTTTAAGTAGAGACAAAACTAAATGATAGTCTGGTAAAAATACACTTCTAACTCTTATTAAAACATTGCCTACAAAATAGGACTACACTTTTTTTTTTTTTTACAATTTCAAGCAAAAAAAATCCTAAATTTTAGGATGTTAGAATCCTCTATTAATAGCCTATTAGCTAGCACAATTTTACGTTTAAAAAAAAAAAAAAAAAAAAAAAACCATGTTTTAGGTATTTTTATTCCTAAAAGTTTGCCTATAATTTAGAAGCAATTTTCTCCATAATTTTATAATTTTATCTTTAAAGAAAAGATAAGAAAAAAAAAACCCCCACGTTTTAGGTTTTTACCCCTAAAAGTTAGTCTATTATTTAGAAGCAGTTTTCTCTATGATTTTATAATTTTATCTTTAAAGATAACTTCCCCAGTATCATTTTTATTTTTCAAAATTTACGTATATAGCAATTGCTTACAGAATTATCATATAAACGGTTGGTATTTTTTTTCCTTCTCATTTTTCTTTGTATTTTACAACTATATTCTAACACAATTACTTCTCTATTTTCTGTATAGTGATGAGATGGTGAAGTTGAAGTAAATGCAAAGGAATTTAAGAAACTTTAAGAATCAAAAAATTCATTGAGAGAATCCTCACATGAGCAGTTGGTACTTTTTTTTTCTTTCTCATTTAACTTTGTATTTTGCAACTATATTCTAACACAATTGATTCTCTATTTTCTGTATAGCGGTGAAAGGGTGGAGCTGAAGTAAATGCAAATGAATTTAAGACGCAAACAATTCATTAAGAAATAGGTATGTTCTTAAATTCTTAGTATAAAATTTCATTAATAATGTAACATAATGAAACTTGAGTTCTTTTGGCTAAAACATAAAAAATTTGCATTCTAATTATAGGCTTATCTCTTCTACATTTAGCAGGAACCCAAGTAGTCAAGTACTCAACTAATGCAGCCTGGATGTAACAACCATAAAAAAAGAGTTTGTAATTTGGCAAAGGAGAATTATTTGTTGATAAGATACTAAACTCAAAAAAAAAAAAAAAGAGCTTCATCACACGCACAAAGCTCGTGTGATGAGGTTGTCTTAAATAATAATTGCATTATATCGATCTATATAATGCAGTTATTATTTAAGATAACCACTAAAGGATTGACTATTTATATTCACCATTTCTTTCAACGAGAAGTGCCAAAAATGAATAATTTGAAGAAAAAAAAGAAGAAGTCAAAAATGGTACTCCATAGTTAATGCACCCTCTCACAAATCACAATTAGGTGACTCTCTCTACTCTTGCACTCTCTTACTTTCAATTTTATTTTCAGGTTTTTTTTTTTCTTGAGTCATTTTGATAAATTTTTCTTATGGTTATTTTTGGTTAATGCATTTTTCTGAAAGTTATTTTTGATTGATGCATTTTGACAAAGAGAAGACACATTTTGAAAGAGATTAAGGGTACATTTGGTAGACTGTAACGGTAATTACATAGGAATATGAATAAGTATTACGAGGAATATAAGACGTTGTGATGTAATACTTATTACTAGTCTTTTGTTTGGTGACAACACAATAATATATATAACCCTGAAGACAATGGAATGAAAGCATTTTAAATCAAACTTAAGATATATTTTAGGAAATATCGTACTCATATAATTATATTTCCTAAAAAATATTTTTTTTTTTTAAATTTGAAAGAGATTAGTTATTTTTTATGATTTTTTTATTTTCATAATTTTTATGTGAATATAGAAAGTTTGTTTATTTGAAAATATATTAATTTTAGAAATTAATACACCTACTAAGGAATAACTATTACAACCTTTATAGAGATGAACAATTATTCCTCATTTTAAAGAATAGCTATTCATAAGGAATGACTATTCCCTGTAATAAAAATATAACCAAACTACTGGAACATCCTCCCAAGACTACAATTTCATATTGGATAGAGTGAAGCAAAAGTTAGCAAGATGGAAAGCAAATATGCTATCCCTGGTTGGTTGATTTATCCTCATTCAAGCTTCGTCAGCGACAATCCCTGCTTATGTAATGCAGTGTGCTTACCTACTCGGAAAAATTCTTGATGGCATAGATCGAGTTAACTGAAACTTTCTCTGGGGTACTTCAGACTTAGCCAGGAAGATACATTGGGTTGGTTGGCAAAAAGTGACAAAACCTAAAGATGAAGGGGGTTTTGGACTGCAAACAGCGAAGGGAAGAAATATCGCCCTTCTGGCAAAGCTTAATTGGAGACTTGCTACAGAAAAAGAAGCACTATAAGCCAAAGTCTTAAGACAGAAGTATTGTACTCATCAAAGAGCTAATGCTATAAATGCTGATAGACTCCCATGCTCACAGGTTTGGACAGCTATTAAAAAAGGAAGGGAGGTTTTTACCAAAGGAAGTATGTGGATGGTTGGCAGGGATAGTAACTTGAATTTTTGGCAAGGAAATTGGACGAAAAGAGGGCCTCCCCGTCAGCTAATTCAAGGCCCCTTAACCCAGGAAGCATCTTAGTGGGAAGTTAAAGATATCATGCTAGACTCGGGATGGGATTGGGATCGAATCCCTTTTGTTCTTCCTTCTGACATCAAATTGATGATTCAAGCCATCCCTATATCTATGATTGACAGAGGAAGAGACAGGTTAGCGTGGGTGGATTCCAAGAGGCAACTTCGATTTAAAAAATGCCTATAGCATTGCTGTAAATTCTATCTCTAGTCCTCCTTTTACTGCTAGTTGGATCTGGAAATCCAAGACTTTGCTTAGAATGAAAACGTTCCAATGGAGGTGTGCTCATGATAGTATTGGAGTGAAGGTGTGTCTTGCAAGAAGAGGAGTGGTTGATGAAGAGTTGTGCCCCATTTGTCAAGGGGAGTCAGAATCAGTGCTTTATGCTCTTAGAGATTGTGCTTGGGTCAAGGTCGTGTGGATACAGTTGGAGTTGAGGCCACTAACCAATCATTTTGGATGACTGATTTGCAGGAATGACTCAATATTAATGGGAAGGTTAACAGCAGCTACCTTACTGGAAAGCTCCCATGGAAAATGGTTTATCCATTTGCAGTTTGGAATATATGGAAAAGCAAAAACAATTTTGTTTTTAATAGGAAGAACCAAAATCCAAGGTTAGCTGCAGAAATTAGCAACCAAACTATGGAGTTCATGTATTGTGCGTACTCACCCAGAGGTCCAGCTTGATATATTATCAAGGAAGTGTGATGGGAGAGGCCTCCGGAAGGTTGGAGTAAATTGAACACAGATGGAGCTGTCATGGGCAACACAGGGCTAGCAGGATGTGGGGGTATTGTGTAGGATGATCATGGTGGTAGCTGGATTCTCTAGGCGTATTAGGATAACTAATAGTTTTGTGGTTGAGTTGTGGTGCCTTAGGGATGGGCTAATTTTGTGCTGCAATTTAAATATCACATCTATTGTTGTTGAGCTAGATGCAAAAGCTATTGTGCTGATATGCTGTGCTGATATGCTTGCTAGGATCATAGTTATTAAACCCAGACCAGACGTTGACCCGGTCTATGAGTCACTAGGTCACTAGTTCAACCAGTGAGTCATTGGTCGAACCACAGGGTCAAATAAAAAAATTTTAAAAATTAAATATATATAAAATTAAGTTTAAGAAATCATAACCTGAATATGTAAGTTAAAAAAAAAAAAAAAAAAAAAAAAAGTAGGCATATGCCTAAATTAAACTCGCCGTTATAATTCAAACTCAATGTTTCATAAGCAATAGCATTAGAAATTCTATAAAATTCACAAGGAAAAATAAACAAATGTCATAAGATTGCAACAAAATCTTTGCTAAAGAAAATCTTGTTAACATGTCTAAAAATTATGCATATTAAATAAATAAAAAGGAAAATCTCAAACTTTAACACATATTTCTCTCAGTCTCTCACTGGTTGGTCCAATTACTCCAATCCCATAGATTACGACATGGGCTTAAACTTGAAGCTCTATCTTCATTGAAAACTCCAACATCAACCTCATTATTAGATTTTTTGTTTTCATTAGGCTCCTCACTCCTAGCTTCATATTGGTTACTAGGATCTCCATCATCTTTGACCAACTCTTCCAGGTTCAAGTTATCTACATACGTTTAAACTCTTGTATAAGGCCACAAATGAAATAAAAAGAAAATACATATGTTCAAACTTCAAAGCATAAAAACATTTATGCACAGTAGCAGCCCGTAGTAGTAGGTTTTGAGAATTGTGAAAACTGAAAAGTGATGGTACACGTACAAACCACAAAGTACAAAGTGTGAATTTGAAGGGCGTAGGGAACAGTGCTTTTTCTGGATTTTTTAGGTTTTCTCTTGTTTAAATTACCATATTATCACACATTTAAATAATAAAAGAGTTAATAAAGTGGATCTATTAACGTAATTTTACACAATTCACAAACTCGGCCAGGTTAATAAAACCTAATTGGGTCACACGGGTTGCTTAAAACCCATCGGGTTGCACCGGTTTTGACCGGATCACATACTTTTCCAATCCAATTGATCACCCGGCCCGGTCAATGCGCCGGGTCATCGGTCCAACCGGCCGGGTTTAATAACATTGGCTAGGATGGCTGCAGACAAGAACTTGGACTTTATTTCTTTTGAATGTTTGCTTGTGGACATAGTTAATGTTTTTGAGGATGACCTCAATGGAATGTATTTAAACAGGTTCTGCCCTGAACCTGATGTAGATCTTTAGTTGTTTTTTATGAATTGTCTTTTAACCAAAAAATAAATAAAACTAAACTATAGGAATAACTATTACAGTCTACCAAACATACCTTAAATGATACTCTATAGTTAATCCACCCTCTCACAAATCACAATTAGATATGTTAGGACATATGTGATTCACTTATTAGGAACATATGTCACTATTTTATGTAATTGGCTTATCCTTTGACAAAAGGCACTTTACTTGTAATTGGGTAGATCTAGGATGTGTTTAATACTTCAAGAAACATGTTGTTCAAGTCTAGTATTAAAGCCATGAAGATTGGACCAAGAAACAAGTGAAGAAAAGCTGTTCATTAAAGCTGGACAGATAGCTCGACACCTGTGGACAGATAGCTCGACAGCTGCTCGATACCTCTCGACAGCTAGGCTATCTATTGAGCTCTTCAGTTGAGAGATATCGCAATCTCGACACCTCTCGATAGTTGGTAGATCGTTCGAAAAAGCTCCTGTCTCCTCGATAGCTCCTTGATAGCTTCTCGATAGCTGTATCTGTTGAAGTTTAAAGCTCGACATCTCCTCGACACCTCCCGATCAATCGAGGTTACGGGAATTCAGATTTTCAGATCTAATTTTCGGTCCATGCTGACATATATGTGTAGGGTTTCTTTTCTCACAACCCTAGACCTATATAAGGCTTATTTTAGAGGCCGTCACATAAGAGAATACAAGGAGAACATATGCAAAAGGTGATCGATACCTTATTCTCTCTAAAAGAAGCTACTGCGTCTTTGCGCCCTAGGGTTTTGTAACCAAGTGCTTTTTGATCTTCATTGTTGATGAAGTGAAGAACTTTGCAGCCAACATCTTCTTCTAGTTGGTGATTAAGTTGCGTACTAAGATCCCCGTAATTGATTAGTCACGTACTGGGATTCGTGCATCAAAGGGTGGCGTTCATATATTAAAGAATTCAGAGGTTCTGAAGCGATAAAAGGTTTCTGCTGTGAGTTCATCTACGAGGATTGTAGAGTCTAGGGACAAAGATTTTGTACTAGATCTGAAACTCCTTTTCATTATAGTTGATTGCTTTTCGGGAAGGTTTCCGCTTAGGTTTTTTACTGTGAAACTAGTTTGTTTCATTGGTTTTCCTAGGTCATCATATCTTGTCTTATTTACTTTTCCGTTGCATTCATTATTAACATGATATTGATGTTTGTTTGTTTTAACAAGATTTATTCATAATAAACCTAATTAACAATTTGGGTTTAAAACTTGTTAATTCTATCAACCGGGGTCTAAATTTCCCAACAAGATAACTCTCTTTCCTCTCATGCTTTCTTACTTTTAATTTTAATTTCAGTTTTTTTATTTTTATTTTTTATTTCGTGAGTCATATTGATATAAAGAGCCTGGATGTTACATAAGCTCTAATTAAAGAGCCCAGGTGAATGCAAAGGAGCATGAGACATCTAGGCCCCGTTTGGTAACGGTGTTTAAACAACAAAAGTTGTTATTTAAATACCACAACACATATTTTCACACTTTTATTTTTATATCTTCACATACTGTTGTTGACTTATATTCTTTGTTGGATTTCGTAAGGAAAAAGGAAGAAGAAATTTTTTTAATTCTTTTTATTTATAAGTTATGGCTTTTATATATATATATATATATATATATATATATATATATATTTTCAGTAGTTTGATTGAGAAGATTAAGAAGAACTAGTCGCTAACCCGTGCGATGCACAGAAAAACTATTGACTCTGAAAAAAAAAATCCAACAATGAGTAAATAGACATTTTGCTAGTTAGGCTTTTTTTTTTTTTAAATGAAGAAATATTTAACTTCTATATTTTTCCATAGTTTAGAAGTGTTGTCTAACATTAAACGTTATTGAGTTGCAAGTGCATAGTTACTGAAACCTACAAAATAATTTATAGTTCTTAAATTAATAAAGCAAAACTCTCAATAGTTATATATACACACACACACTCAAAACTAATATAAACTGCAAATATATAAACAAAGACTATGATATGAGGAAGACACACACCGAGTTTCAAATTTGAGTAGCAATATGACTTTCTCGTAGTAATAACAATATAGACAATTCAAAACATGAAACAATATCAAAATTATAATACCTAATTCCATTAATCAACCAAAAATCATAGCTTTTAATAAGAAAACAAAAAATCATATGAACCTAAATAAAAAACATTTAAGGTGAAGAATTAAGATCAACCTACTGAGATGCAAATACCAAAAACCCCAAGACTTAAAACTTCAAAATTTATAGAATTCCCAAATTCTACTTTAGAACCAAACCAAATTCAACAATTTATATATAA
The DNA here is from genome assembly GCA_030021035.2 of Notholithocarpus densiflorus. Classification (NCBI taxonomy): domain Eukaryota; kingdom Viridiplantae; phylum Streptophyta; class Magnoliopsida; order Fagales; family Fagaceae; genus Notholithocarpus; species Notholithocarpus densiflorus. The sequence goes on along the minus strand of JARYZH020000024.1, from coordinate 3,685,469 downwards.
CATACCAAATAAAAATTTATCGTTCTCTAGGTTAAAAGACATAGGTTGCGTCTTTGATTTTTCTCCAAAAAAATAGAGATGCTTTATCTGCCATGTACAATAAGAAAATAATTAGTAGAAATTTCAACCCAAAAACCAAACCTACAATTATCAACGTGAGTCTTTTTTTTTTTTCAATGTTAGTCTTTTTTTTTAGTCCTATCATAATTTTTGTTTTTATATAAATTATCAACGTTTGAATTTGAGTTTAAGTTGGATTTGTTAAAGAGATAGAGTTTTACTCGTTATTAAATTTTGATTAAAAAAAATAATTTTATTTTTAAAAAAATGATAATGATAAGTTTGAGTTTAAGTTGAACTTGTTAGAGAGATAGAGTTTCACTTCTGGTTAAGTTTGAACTAAATAAAAATAATTTTATTTAAATAAAATGATAATTTTTTAAAATATATTTAAATATTGTGCTGACGTGGAAAATTGTGAGAGTTTCAGAGGTTTTGGTTTTATATATAATATTGGAAAAATACATGTTTGTATCACATACAAAGCATACGCAGCGGAAAATTAACGGATCTACTTCATTCGCAATTGATAACATGTACTATGTAAGTTTCAGAATTTAAGAACAAAAAAGCGTACCTTGATGCGGTGAAATTCAAAACAAAAGGATTAGAAGTACTTGTGAATACTTTTAATCTTCACTCCAATTCCACTTGATGCCTAAGAAGTGTGGTCTCTCAATCAATTTTCAAGGAGAGAATAAATAAGTGTCCAACACTCACATACAAACCATTTCATTCCTTATGTAATCTTAATGAAAAAACCACTATAAAAGTCTTATGAAAACCTTCATCTTAACGTTATGAAAAACACTTATGAAATTCTGTATGTTTCTCTCCTTATATACAACTGATTATCTAATTAGGCTAACCTTTTGAATCATTACAATTGGGCTCTAGTATGTGGCTTGGAATGGGACCAAAAGGGACCAATAAGACACTAGCTCCAATGGGCCTTGGGATTTTCTGTCAACTATTGACAAGTCCAAAGTTACTATTAATTATATTTAATACTACTATATAAATATAGTTGCACTCTAGGCCTAATCTATAAATTATATTCCAAGACTTTATTATACATGCAACCCCTTCATTAAAATATTCGTAATAATACAAAGTCATGAATTTAGACTGCCACTTTGAAAATTATTACATCTTAATCCTTGAGTACCCGGTTTAATCCTTTATGTTATTCAATATATATTTATGAAATCCAATTCCATAAATATATGCTTTAGTAACTCCTTACTAAAATGGTTGGGCTCAACACTCTGAATAACCAAACCCATTAAATTTATTTCAAGAGAATATTTTATATCTTCGTTAAGAGATTATGAATTCCATCTTGAGAATATATGTTCCATCAACATTAAATGCGGTTGCCTAACATACTGAGGTTTTAACCGTGACTTATAGATCTCACTCCTGATATATCAAAGCAACCTACACCTCATGATCAGGTCCATTATTCTCTCAGGATTTAAAGTTGATGTAAATAAAAGTCGTGAGATTTATTATTCATTTGACAGTCGTTAGGAGAATAATAAATTTCACAGCGGTCTAGTTCAATATGTCTTAACTCTTAAAACATATCAACATACCAACTAGAAGTCTCCACTTCCATGATCAAGACAAATCATCGTAATTGATATGTTATAGTTTTTGCAGATGAAACACTCAATTTCATCACCGACTACAAACTAAAATTCTGAGTTTACAAAAAACTTGTGATTTACATCTTCTGTGACTTTTCACATAAATCACATACTATGCATCTCATGGACTAAGATAATGTCTCATTAGTTCATTTATAGATAGTCTCACATAATTAAACAATCTAATTATTTATGACATGCTAATAAATTGAATTTTTAGGGCATAAACCCCAAGTTTTTTTTTTTTATTTTTTTTATTTTTATTTTTTCAGATGGAGTTGTCATATGTGTAAAAAATTCATAAGTTTTTTTTTTTTTAAGAAACAAAAATATAAAAATGGTTGTGACTGCGTATCGATGGGGAGCATCCACACAGTTACATACACAACAGGAACACAACATTAAAAAAAAGAAAGCAGGCCAAGCCTAACCAACCAAATCCAAATCCAAATCATTAACGCACACACTCAAACCCCACTCCTGCTACCACTACTACGACTACTACTACATTCGCACAGAGTCTCTTTTCTCTTTGTCTAATTTCAACAGTGATATCTGTCGCCCTCAATCGCGACTTTCCACCACTCACATCACATTTCTCTTTCTTTTCCTCTTATTATTATAATTATTATTATTATTATTATATATACCAATTTGTTTTTAGGGTTTTCGCTATGAATCAACAAGTCGCTGAAGAAGAGTCTCAGTCCCAGGACTCGATCGAGCTTTCTAAGGGCTCGGAGAAGAAAACCGAATTACCAATTTCTGAAGAAGAAGAAGACGAAGAAGAAGAAGAGCCTTTGGAGAAAGAAAAGCTTGACGATCCAATGGAGGAAGACTCAGTGAGTCCCGCCACCGTGTTCTGTATTCGCCTCAAGCAGCCTCGCTCCAATTTGCAACACAAGATGAGCGTTCCCGAGCTTTGTCGCAATTTTAGGTATTCTTCTTCCTATATTTTTGTTTTTCATTATCCAATGCTTTTTAGCCTATAAGCAATTCTGACTAGCTAATTTGGGAATTTTGAAAAACGAAAATTTAATCAAGTAAACTTCTGTGTTATCTTTGGAAATGTTAACCGTGTGGATTCTACTGGATTAAGTAATGAAATTTCGATGCAAATCTTGTGTTTTAGAAAATAAATGTGTTTTTTATTTTTTATAAATGATATAATGCATTACTTTGAATTCTTTCATCCATGTCTTACCAATAAGTTGAAAAAGGAAAGGTCTTGTAAATTGTGTGAAATTAATTGTGAACCAATTCCATGGTGAAGTAGACAACTCAACATCAATGAATCAGGGACGGCCTCCTTTGTTCCATTTCTCCATTCAATCTTATTTGAATACTCTCTTTTGCTGCCCCCCTGTTTTAACATATTCATGGGAAATTTTTCTCCAAAAAAAAGGGGGTAAGATGGCCTACCAATTACTTCTCCTAGGCTCTGTAGAAGTAGGAGTTTTTGCATTGGTTATGACCTTTTTATGGAATCATGGTTTAGCAGAAATTGTGTCTTTAGACGTTTGCCACATATTACTTTGTGATTGCATCTCATTTGATACGTCTTTGCTATGTTTGTGTTTACATTTCTAATCTATCAATGATCATATTAATACCTTCAATAAAAATTTAACTTGTCATTCTAAAGTTAATTCAAGAAAGAAGAATTTTTTATTTTTTATTTTATGATAAATAACAAAATTGTATTAATCAAAATTCCCAGGTACACTGGGGGTGTACATGGGTAGCAGTACATTAAACTCTTAAATTACAAAGATCAAGCATATCTAAAAAAATTAGAACATGGAAAAGGATTAAAAATTGAACTCCAATCCAGCAAGGTGTGGAGAAGGAAAGATTTAATCTCAGGAATAGACCATTCCTTTCCCTCAAAGCATCTTGAGTTCTGTTCTCGCCAAATACACCATAAGACACAATGTGGCGCAGCCCTCCACAAATATATGCTTCAATGTCTACCGAAAGGACCTTGCCAACTCGAAAATAAGTTAGTAACACTTTGTGGCATAACCCATAGAAGACCAAATAGAGCCCACACCATAGACCTTAACTCAAAAGCAATGGGACAATGAAGAAGATGATTCACTGATTCCCCACTCTTTTTACACATATAGCACCAATCTACAACTGTGACACACTTATACCATAAGTTCTAAAGAGTCAAAATCTTACCTAAGGCGGCATTCCATGAGAAGAAAGCAACCTTAGGAGGGATCTTTCAATGCAACACAGGTTTCCAAGGGAAAAGAGTGCCAGGAGTCGAGGAAAGGGAGAAGTAGTACTCACGCACTTTAAAACCCTTAGGGCATGTTTGGTACACTGTAATGATTATTACATGGGAATAGGAATAAGTATTACAAGGAATACATCAAGTTGGAATGTGATAAGTATTACTATTCATTAGTTTGGTGACCATTTAGGAATAGAATTCTGATTATACATTCACAATTTAGTAGAGTATAAAAAGAAGGAGTAATTAAATCATTTTTAAGTCAAATTTCATAAAATACACTTATTTTAGGGTGTTCAAAATAGAGTTAATAATTAACAACAAGAAAAATTTATTTTCTTTCCTTTTGAAGATGTGGCAACTAATGGCTTTTTAGGAAAAATTTTTAAAAAGTTATTACATAAGGTGAAGGAATAGATATTCAGTACTTTTGATAAGGAATAGTTATTCCTCATTTTGAAGAATAGCTATTCATAAGGAATAACTATTCATTGTAATAAAAATATAACCAAACAATTGAATAGTTATGCCATAGGAATATCTATTACATTATAGTGTCTATTACAGTCTACCAAACGTGCCCTTATTCCTTACTGGTTTCCAACAAAGTTTGTCATGCCCCTCACCATTAGGAGGCATAGAATAAATTAGATCCAAAAAACTAGTTAAATGTTCCAATTCCCAATCTTGGACAGCCCTAGAAAATTGAAGATCCCTGTGAAGCCTCTGGTTAGGAAAATGCATAACATCCTCAATAGAAAACTCCTTATTACAACTAATGCTATAGAGTTCCGGAAAGGCCTCCCGAAGAGTACAACCCCCACACCACACTTAACCATATGGAATTTGGGGGACTCGTCAATCCCACTCCATAAAAAATTCCTCTAAAGCCTCTCAATATGGTTAGCAATATCCATTGGAATAGAGAAGAGGGATAGGAAATAAGTTGGCAAAATTTTAATTAAAGTAACTTTACCTCCCTTTGATAAATATAACCGCTTCCAACTCGCTAATCTTTGCTCAAGTTTTTCAAGAATAGGGTTCCATATCACCCTATCCTTGAATTTAGCACCCAAAGGAAGTCCCAAGTATGTCATTGGCAGTGATGACCGTATACAACCCAACAAGGCCACAAGCTCGCTCATATTGGACACCTCTCCAACTGGAACTAATTCTAACTTAGTTAGATTAGTATACAACCTTGACACTGCTTCAAATGAGGATAAAATCTCTTGCAATTTATCTATCTAAGTAGGAATGGCATCACAAAAAAATTAAGGTGTCATCCACAAAAAGATGGGTCAACATTAGGGGAGTATTAGTCATGGTACCAAAAGTGAAACTAGAGGTGTGTCTAGCTAGAACCGTACCATCCAACAAACGGCTTAAAGCATCCATAATAATAGCAAGTAAAAGTGGTTGAGTGGATCACCTTGACGCAGCCCCCTAGTGCTCCCGAAGAGATCCTTAGGGCTACCATTGATCAAAATGGAAAATATCGCCGTGGAAATACAAAACATAATCCACTTTCTACATTTCTTAGAGAATCCACATCGTTGCAATATATACATAAGAAAGTCCCAACGGACATGATCAAATTTACATAAAACACTTGGTACCCGCCTTGAGCCTACTATCCAAACACTCATTAGCAATTAAAACTTGAATCTAGGATTTGTCTATCCAGAACAAAGGCATTCTGAGACTCAGAAATAATCCCAGTAATCACCTTTCTTATCCTATTAGCTAGCACCTTGGAAATGACTTTATAAATACCGCTCACTAGACTAATAGGTCTAAAATCTCTCACATTTACAGCATCTACTTGATTCAAGAAAGAAGAACTTGCCAGGCAGGAAGAACAAAACAGGCTAAAACAAAAACACCAAAGAAGAGAAAAGCTGAAAACTCAAAGCAGCACCAATCTAACAGCTCAAAACAGCACCAAACTACTAACTACATGTTCTATAGACAAATATCACCATCATAAATCAAGAAACTTCATCAACGGATTCAGGGATATTCTCAATGCAATACGGGTTTCTATTCAAGATTGATTTTGTGTTGCATTGCTTCCTGTCTTCTACTGCCACTCCCATGAATATGAAGCATTCCTCTCATACCAAATTAAATAAACTACTGCAGACCAAGTTTGATTGCAGATCATGACATTGATATTTTCCTTCAAGCTTAAAAGCCAAGCCAGAACAGTATCCTAACAATTTACATAGGCATCAACAATACATCAACCAGAATCAACTTCCAAATTGAATCTATGAAGCTAGACTCAAAGAACTGTTTGGGAATTCGGAAATTTGTGCCTTTTAATCAGGCTTTGTTAGGGAAATAGCTTTGGAGATATGGCCATGAACCTACTCATCTTTGGCAGAGGGTTATTGCAATGAAATATGGGGAGGGGAAAGGGGGGTAGAGCACTAGAGTTTGTAGGAGGGCTCATGGGTGTGGGTTATGGTGAAGTATTAGTGAAGGGTGGGAGAGTTTTTCTAAGCATTTCACTTTTGTGGGGAGAGATGGTTCTTGTATTCTTTTTTGGCATGATAAGTGGATTGGGGATAACTCTTTAAAAACTCTCTATCCTCAGTTATTTTTGTGTTCAGCCAATAAGGAAGCTTATATTTATGATGTTTTGAGTCCTTAAGTGGGTGGAAATGATAGAGTGTGGAACTTAAGATTTTATAGGGAATTCAACGACTAGGAGTTAGCAGCTTCTTACTCCTTTCTTCACTTGATCCAATCTCGAGTTCCTAGGGGTGGTGGAGGTGACAGTCTTTGTTGGAGCCTTAATAGAAGTGGGAAGATTGACACTCGGTCTTTTTATCATAAGATTCGAAATGTTACTCCTTCTAGTTTCCCTTGGAAGGGTATTTGGAAAGTAAAGGTTCCTAAAAGGGTGGCATTTTTTATGTGGATAGCAACCCATGCCAGATTCTCACTTTGGATAATCTTATGCTTCGTGGTCGCCCCTTGGCAAATCGTTGTTGTATGTGCTGTTGTAACGAGGAATCTGTGGATCATCTTCTTATTTCTTGCTTGTTAGCTCATTCTTTGTGGATGCATATGATTCGGCTATTTGGGATTGTTTGGGTTATGCCAGGTTCGGTTGTAGACTTACTTTGTTGTTGGCACCAATGGCTTGGGAAATATAATTCCGATATTTGGAATTTGGTATCAGGCTCTTTGATGTGGACTATTTGGACTGAACTTAATCAGCGTTCTTTTGAGGATATTGAGAAATCAATGGCTCAATTGTTAAATTTGTGCCAGCGGACTCTCTTCGATTGGTCTCGGTGTTGGGGTCTTTCAGATTGTTCTACTATTACTGATTTTCTTTTGTCTCTTAGAATAGGATGTTGATTCCTTTATTTCTTTTTGTCGTTGTGGTTTTTGTTCACTACCGTGAACTCTTTGTATCTTTTTTTTCTCTTCTAGTAATAATATTACCTTCTTACCTATCAAAAAAAAAAAAAAAAAAGCACATGTGGTCACCATTAAACCCCTTACGCAGAAGCCTATCCTTTGTAGAAACTAGAAAGTCTGTTTTTATTGGTCAACCGGCATATAAGGAATTGTTTTGGATAGATCTCTTGAACTGGAGTAACTTCCACCAAGACTCTTTTGGCAATTTCCCTTGTAATCATTCCCAAGTCTCCTTATAGTTATACACCCCATTTTTTTTATTTTTTTATTATTGAAGTAAATAACCTAACTTTATTGAAAAAAACATAGCTCAAGTATATAGGAAGTATACTGTGAGACCATCACAAAGTTATACACCCCACTTTTAGAAGAAATCATACAGGACTAGCAATATCAACCAAGGTGATGGTAGGAAGCCCAATTTGGGTTTAGCAAAAAAGAAAAAAAAGGAAGCCCACTTTTTTTTTTTTTTATAAGTAAAAAGTTTATTGATATAAAAAAAAGAGAACACCCTAGTACACAGGGAGAGTACAAGGGGTCAAACAATCAAGAACAAAAATTACAAGAATCTAAGACATCAAGAAAAGATAAAAATGATTGGTTCCGCAAAGCAGCCAATCAATCCATTAAAGTTCTAAAGAAAAATAGCTTTAAGTCTGATATGGATCTCTCCTTATCTTCAAAGCACCGACTATTTCTCTCCCTCCAAAGGCACCACAATAAGCAATGGGGAACCATCAACCATATATACCCATTTCGATGACGGCCAAATCTGCCTTGCCAACATGCTAGAAGCCCCACTACAGATTGCGGCATAACCCAGCTCACTCCAAACAAACCAAACACTATAGCCCACATATCCATTGCAATCGGACAATGAAGAAAAAGATGATCAACCGATTCACCATTACACTTGCACATGTAGCACCAATCCAATATCCAAACCTTCTTTTTTCGTAAATTGTCAATTGTTAAGCATTTCCCTAAAGCCACAGTCCAAACAAAGAAAGCTACTAGAGAAGGAATCTTCTGTTTCCAAATGCTTTTCCAAGGAAAGCAGTAGTCATTAGAGCCCATTAAGAGATTGTAATAATCCTTAACTGTGAAGCCCTTCTCTCTATCAGATTTCCAGTACATCTTATCCTCAGCAAACCCTTTCACCGAAGCACCATATATGGTATCCATGAAACCGGCCAGTGCCTCTAATTCCCGAGCATGCACACCCCTAAAGAAACTTACATCCCAAAACAGGATTCCATTATCAAACTTCGTAATCTCAGCCACTCTAACCTCCTGATCTCGGCAAAATCTAAACAATTTAGGATAGCTAACTGCAAGAGATGTTTCACCACACCAATGGTCTTGCCAAAATTTCACCCTAGACCCATCCCCAATATCATATAGAATGTGGTGAGAAAAAGAAGGCCAGCTCCCAACTAGTATTTTTCCACAGGCCAACACCATATGGACCATTAATAGGCCTAGTACACCAGCCATCCCATCCACGGCCATATTTACTGCTATCACTTGCCTCCAAAGGGCAGCCCTCTCCATCCCAAATCTCCATAGCCACTACCTAAGCAAAGCTTCATTGAAAAGTCTTACCTTCCTTATTCCCAAACCACCCGAAGCAATGAGAGTGCAGACAGTAGCCCATTTAACCAAATGGAATTTTGGTTCATCACCTGTGCCACCCCATAAGAAATTCCTCTGAAGTTACTCAATTCGGTTAGCCACAGCAGTAGGAATAGGAAATAAAGATAGAAAAAAAGTGGGTAAATTAGAAGAGTATTTTTTAATTAAAGTGACTCTACCTCTCTTGGATAAGTACAAACGTTTCCATCCTGCTAATCTCCGTTTTATCTTCTCCAGAATTGGATTCCATATTGTCTTATCCTTGAATTTAGCTCCCAAAGGAACCAATTCTGCACCATGCCAACAGCCAAGGACATTCAACAATAAGTCAAAATTATGCACCATACCAACAGGAACCAATTCTGACTTGCCCAAATTTAACTTTAGACCAGAAACCGCCTTAAACCAAATGAGAATCATACGGAGAAACAAAACCTGATCCAGATCAGCATCACAAAAAATTAAAGTGTTGTCCGCAAAGGGGAGACGAGACACCGCCAAAGATCTTCCCTTTGAACGACCTACACCAAAGCCTGACATGTAACCATCATGGATAGCTTTATCCAACATTCTCCCAAGGGCTTCTATAACCAAGACAAATAGCAAAGGGGACAATGGGTCACCTTGTCTCAACCCTCTGGAGCTCTCAAAAAACCCACAAGGAGAGCCATTTATCATAATAGAGAAGCGAACTGTAGATATACAAAAGAAAATCCACCGCCTCCATTTAGCAAAGAACCCACTCCGTTCTAGTAACTACATAAGAAATCCACAGTTGACGTGATCAAAAGCCTTTTCAACATCTAATTTGCAAAGTATCCTTGGCAAACCAGTTTTCACTCTACTGTCAAGGTATTCATTAGCAATAAGCATAGGGTCAAGAATCTGCCTGTTCCTCACAAAAACATTCTGTGAAGATGAAATTATATCTTCCATGACTATGCGAAGTCTGGTGGCTAGGACCTTAGCAATGATTTTATAAACCCCCCCAACAAGACTAATGGGGCGAAAATCCTTGATTTCAATTGCTGAATTTTTTTTAGGAATGAGAGTGATGAACGTTGCGTTCAAACTTTTCTCAAACTGACCTTTAGCAAAAAAATGATGAAATACAGCCATAAGATCAGTTTTGAGAATTCCCCAATACGCTTGGAAGAAAGCCATTGGAAACCCATCCGGTCTAGGCGATTTATCACCATTAAAATTCTGTATGACATCAAATATTTTTGCCTCCTCAAAGGGTCTATCTAGCCAATCTGCATTATCACCGGATATCCTTGGAAATACCAAGACTTCTGGAAATGGTTGAACAACTTGCTGCTCAGAGTATAAATTCATAAAGAATTGAGTAATACAATCAGCAATCTTACCTTGATCGGAAGACAAGATTCCATCAACCATAAGGCTCTCAATACCGTTATTTCTTCTATTGGAATTAGCCTCCAACTAATCTCTTCTAAAAGAGTGAGCTTTTCAATCTCGGTACGGAGATTAACTTGTTCTAACTTTTCCTCAGCTGTTAAAGGCTGAGTCTCCTCTCTAACATCCAAATCATTCAATTTGTTCTAGAGTTGCTGTTTCTTAAAAGTGACATTGCCAAACTCCACATCGTTCCATTGTTTTAGATCCAACTTCAAAGCTGCCAACTTCTTTAGCTAGTATAAAACTAGGATTTCCTTGGAACAAATAGGATGCCCACCAGGCTTTCACTTTATTAACAAAATTCTCCACCCTCAACCACATATTTTCAAAACGAAAAGGAGTTCTACCTCTCCAATGACTCCCCCCCTCCAACAGAATTGGGTAGTGGTTTGAAAGTACCCTGGACAGTCTTCTCTGTGCAAATAGAGTGAAGTGATCAGCCAAGAGCGGAGAGAAAAGAAATCAATCTAATCTAGAAGTAGAGGAAGTATTGGACCAAGTATAAAGGCCTCCTTCCACAGGTATATCCATCAGCCCATAAAGAGAGAGAAAATCAGAAAATCCATACATAGCCCGAGTACAAGTTGCAGCCCCTAATCTTTCCGATGGGAAGCAGATTATATTAAAGTCACCTCCTAGACACCATGGCACATCCCACCAACTAATCAGCCCTGTCAGCTTCTCCCACATTTTCCTACGCCTCTTGTTCAAATTTGGCCCATATAAACCTGTAAAAGCCTACTCAAATTGATTGCTTACATTTTTATATTTGCATGAAACAGAAAAATGCCCTACTGCTTCGTCCACCTTTTCCACTACCCTTCGATCCCACATCAAGACAATACCTCTAGAAGCACCTTCTGAACCCAAGTACAACTAGTCTACATATGGACAACTCCATATACTTCTGACAATTCCTCTAGTAATCCATTCAAGTTTAGTCTTCTGCAAACATACAATATCAGGCCTTCATGCATGCAACAAATTGCAAATCTGAAGCCTCTTCTCAACCTCATTCAATCCTCTGACATTCCAGGGAAGCATCTTCAGGTTCATTTAGGAACAGAAAGAGCCCTCTCCCTATTAATACCATTGCGCCTAGTTGAAGTAGAACCATAATTAATTGAGCTGAATAAACCCTTTAGCTCTCTTATACCTTTCACTCCAGAACTCTTCAAGTCACGTGCTTTTTTTTTTCGAAAGCAGCCCTATGGTGTAATTCAGCCTCAACAGCCAATAAAAAGGTGGTTGCTTGATTTTCCAAACCTTTTAGGGACGTGCCCAGGAAGTTATCAAACCCGTTAAATCTGCTTTGGAACCACTCTGAGTAAGCTTCTTCCCTCACTGGATTCTCCACACCCACCACTTCTTGTCCTTCCATTGCCAAGGGTAGAGAAAAGGCCAGTGGTTCTACAACTAGAGGCGACAAACCCCCTTCATTAGGTAGCTCAGCAGACTCTGAACAAGTGTCCGAGACCCAATCCTCCTCAAGTACTTCATTACCATCAAGTTGGGCTGATGACACCTCCAAAACGTCTGAAGACTTCAACGGGACCAAGGCCAATTGGGTTTGCTCTTCCAAAACCTCTGTGACTTCACCTGGAGGTAGAGAAATCTGAATCGGAACCACCACTCTTTTTCCATCTCGGAGTTCAAGCACCCACTACTCTGAATTACCCCACTTCTTGCTAACATTGTCGGAATGCTCCTGAAGTATCAAACGGATGTCTCGCTGCAAGTTGTCTTCACCATCGGAGGTGTTTGCTTACTCATCGGAGCAGAGAAACTCTGTATCGGTCTCATCGGAGCCGAGGATCTCATTATCGGGCTCGTTGGCACCGATAATGTCAATATCGGCATCATCGGGGACTTTCATCGACTGGGCTAGCCTCAACGAGCTTTGGGAATCTGCTTGAGGTTGTTTCGAGTCTGCAACCACATCGCATCTTCTAGAACCTCGCATTGAGCTCATCGAAACCGAAGGCAAGTTTCTTGGGTTCTGGGTCTCGCCATTTGGAAGTGGTTATTTTGGTTTGGGCCGCCAAACTGTGATGGGCTTGGGATTAAATTTGGGCTTTGCTTAGAAGGGAGCTTTAGGTTTAAAATTATGGTTTTTATCTTCGGGCTTATTGTTATTATCTTTGGGTTTTTCTATGCGGCCCACTTCCTGGACTTCGGACCACTTTACCTCCCACCCACCATCCGGCCCACACTCCAATCTCAGGCCAACATCCAACGTTAAATGCGAATCATTGACACCGCTAATGTTCTCTGTAATCTCAACCGACAATTTAGCCTTAGAAGTTGCTTGTTGCTTCCCAGCATTCAAATCGCGGGTATCGTGGCTTTGATTGCTCAAATTTGATTTGGTTGAAATTTGAAAATTTGGCATTAATTGCTTTCCTTTCCTGCTACCACTACCCTCTCTCCAATCACCCTCCGCCGCTGCCAGTAGAAAGTATTTGGAATTCTCCACTATCGGTTTCAGGACAGAATTAAATGGCTGTTCGATGGCGAGCGACCCAGGAGCAATTGCTTTCCGTAGATGAAATCCAAAACCTTGCCACCCACTACCCGATTTCCCTTCTGGCACCACGAGAAAGCCTTTCCGACGGCCATGGATAAGTTACGAGATCATTAAAAACTGCCATGTGCATTGGAACCCAATTGCAAAATAAAAACTTTCTCACCATCCTTGAAGGTTCGTGCAAAGTTACCAAGAGTTGTATTAGACATTAGATCCTTCACAATAGCTAGCAAACGCTTTGCACTCTCTTTGCCCATGAAAACTGATCAGAGATTTCGCTCAAAAATGCGTAACATGAAATAAGTACCTCCCTCCTCAATTGAGAATTCGAAAGTCTTGGACTCAATGAAAAAGAAAATTGAACCTCCCATAACAAAAGAGAAAAACCACAAGTTTTGTGATTAATTCAAGGTAGCCAAGCCTTTTTTTTACCATCACAGATGAACACAATCACAAAGGCAGGCAGGCATAGCAAGCAAAATTTCTATTTTATTAATGCAGAAAACAAAATAATTTAGTGCAGTCATCTGTTGTAGGAAGCCCACTTTTGATTTGAATGAGGATGTTAGATCTTGCTGGAGGAAGATTCCACATCCCATTCTGAAATAGATCAGAAACTTTGGCCTTTCTGCCACTAGCAATGTCATTAGGCACCCTATGACCAAACTTTATATAAAAGGACCAGGGGATGCCAGTAATTATACCAGAGGAAGATAGATTGACCAGATCCCTCCTTGAATCAAATCAGGTTCCTGGCAAGCTTCCTAAGCTGTAAAATTATCCTCCAACTCCAAGAGCATTGCTAAGGAATAGGGATAGACTAGAAACTGCTACCTTTTCACAAATATTTCCTCATTCAAGCCACCCAAATTACCTGCTTTAACAAACATCTTTCCAGGCAACCTTAGCCAGAATAGGTTTTACCATCCTTGCCTGTCCATTGTGAGGCATTAAGTTTTTGCTCAATACCTATAATCACTCTTTTAGTTAAGATGAACAGGCTGGACCAGAATACTTGCACACTATCCAAAACCAGGTTGATCAATTGGATTCTCCCACCAAAAGATGAATTCTTTTCTGTCCAAGGATAGATTCTAGCAGAAATTTTTGCAATGATAGGCTTGCAATCTTTATAGGGGAGTCTTATAGTTATTGAAGTTAGAGGAACCTCAAGATATCTCAAAAGCAGCTTACCAACAGGTAATTCCAGCAAACCAGACACTTTCTGCCTTAAATTATCATCAGTGCCAGATGGAAAGATCTCACTCCTTTTTATTTATTTTTATAATTATTGACTGAGAGACAAGAAATTTCCTTGTATTTATAATTTCATCTAGCACATCAATTATTATTTTTTTTATTGAGGGCCAATGGGCTGAAGCAAACAACAAAACATCATCTATAGAAAATAGATAAGGAGAAAGAGGGTCCTGTTGCCTTTAACCCTTTTTCATTGCAAGATACCCAGCCAAAGAAGCATTAACTGCAATAGAAAATTTAGGGAATGTTATACAAGCCTTCACACAACCAACAAACTCATCAGGAATATCAATAGCCTTCAAGACCTCAATTATAAAATTCCATTCAACCGACTTATAAACTTTAGATGAATGTCAATGATAACCACCAGTTCATGAGCAAAAAGAATTTTATCAGAGATATTCCTGCCAGGAATAAAAGCTGATTGTTCAGGGCTAATGAAATCCTTTAGCTCAACTCTCAATCTATTAGCAAGCAATATGGAGATGCATTTATAAATGGTATCACAAGCAGCACTGGGTTTTAACTTTTAAATAATTCATTTTTGAAGGGTTTAAGGATCTTAGGAACCAAAGTAATGATAGTTGCATTTGCCTCTGCATGCAACCTGCCTTTCCAAAAGAAATCTAAGATAGCTGCACTGACCTCATCCCCTAAGTGTGCCTGAAGAAAAGAGGAGTATACCCATCAGTACTTGTAGCCTTGTCATTCTTGAGAGAGAACACGACTTTCTTATTTTTTTTATCGACTCTGCTGTCACCTGCTTCTGAAAAGGCCTTTTGATAGTCTGAAATGTGGTGCTGCACCACCTTGGCACCTCCTTAATTTTCTGTTCAACATCTTAATCATTACCAGTCTTAGTAGAACGAAGGAGATTTAAAGAAATTAACAGCAACTACCTTGATCTGATTAACACCATCAACCATATTTCCATTCCATCAGTAATACACCCCTAATAGAATTCTGAGCATTCCTTACACTAGCCATTTTGTGAAAGTATGCAGTATTTTGATCCCCAGTATTTATCTATAAACTCCTAAATTTCTGTCTCAGAAAAGCTTCCTCAGCTTTTTTTGACATATAATAATGCAACAACTCCTTTTCATTTTTCAGGAGCCTAGGCATTCCTGGACAACTGAAAAGACCTTTTTGAACCTTTTCCAAGTCCTTCCCACAAACTCCACAATTTCTGTCTCAGAAAAGCCTCAGCATTTTCTATTGACATATAATAATGCAACAATTCCTTTTCCATTTTCAGGAGCCTAGGCATTCCTGGACAACTGAGAAGATCTTTTTGATCCTTTTCCAAGTCCTCCCTAATCATTTGAACTCTCAGACTCATGCTTCCAAAATTTTCCTTATTTTACTTCCTCAACACCATCTTTACTGCTCTGATCCATTTTTGTTTTTACTACAGAGGAACTGAAGCACTCTTTGTCAATTAATTGATCTTTCCATTTTGGGGTATGTCCTTCAATGATTATAACTTGCTCTGATCCAGAGTTTAAAGTTCAAAGTTGTGCATTATTCCCAAACGCAGTATAATTTGCATTTAAACTTATGTAAGTTGTACTATGAGGAGAAAGATATCAAGGATCTGTCAGGAAGTAAATAACTGACTTCCTGACAGATCCTTGATATCTTCTTGTGCCATTGATACAGCCATGGTCATTCTTACATAAGAATTTGTGGACATAATGTAATAAGAACGTGTAGTATTTCTATTTGATCTATAGATCTATAATATGATTCTCCATTTGATATGCTTGTCTTGCATTGAATTATATATTTTGTTTATCTGATTGTGAACATTTAATTATTTGTACATTTGTAGTTGTATTGAAGCTTTGCTTTTGTATCAATATTACTTTTGTTTGTATTTCTAGTGCTGTTGCTTGGTGTGGAAAACTGAATGCTATAGCTTGTGCATCAGAGACCTGTGCAAGAATTCCAAGGTTAGTGTACTCTATCTCTTCCCCCCCACCACCCCCCCCCCCCCCAAAAAAAAAGGAAATATAGCAGGTAATCATTTTTTAGCATTTTCAAAATTTTGTTTCACTTGTCAATTCTGAAATCCATGTGGAGCATTGAGGGAACATGTTGTGGGGGTTAACTCCATATGATAATATGCGATAACATCTGACAATAAATTTGAAGAGGTGACTTGTGTAGTTGTGTTTGGGGAAAAAGAAGAAGAGAAAGAATAAATCAAAGGGATATTCAAGCAATAAAAACGGAAAAATAGAAAGAATCTAGGCATCAACACTTGGGGCTGCTTGGAATCAGCACCAAGCATGATAGGAACCCAAGAATCAACTTTGGGCCCTGTAAAGAGTCCCCAAATTACATCAAACATGGAAAGAACATAAAATTATAGTGAGATCATATCATATATTGAAATACAATTCAAATAGCCATCAAATCTCCTGAATAGCATCAATCAGCAGCAATCAGGTCCAACATCATCAATTAATCTAATTTTCTGTCTGCATCAATCACAAGAAAATAGTGTGATATGGGGAGTTCCAAGATAAATATAATACATTGATAATGCCCATAGCAGACATCTTCTATGTTGCCTTATTTCTTGATAACAGATTTGGTATCCGCTTGTTGCAAAGTTATACATGTCAAGAGCTTGAGATGCACTGCACAAGGATATCACAACTGCACAATTACCTTGAGTGACAGAACTTGACTTTGTAGCTCTGTAGCTTTTCATCATATGTTATTATGCATATGTCCTGAAACATTACATCAATCTCTTGCTGATTAGAAATTCTCTCATATTGAAGTTTGGAGAACCCTAGTTTCTGAATAGCCATGCTTTCATCACTCTATTTCTGAATTGCATACAACCATTTTCAATGATGGTGATGGGAGGGTTCTTTATTTTGGCATTAGTAATTTTCCATGGCCCCTTTTCTCTTTCCCTCTTATCCTGCTTGTGAAAATTGATTCCTATGAGTATAATTTTCTGGTTCATATTTTGCTTTTGCAGTTCTAATGCAAATCCACCATTTTGGATCCCCATACATATTGTGATTCCAGAGCGACCAACTGAGTGTGCAGTGTTCAATGTCACAGCTGGTATTTTGATGATCATTATCACTTGTTATTGTATAATTTAATTACGGCTTTTGATGTTCTGATGTACAATTGTTATTTGTCCGTTGGGTGTTTTACTTTTGTGAGGTTGGGAAACTACTTGTCATGGGATTTGAAAAATAGGTGCTCAATGCTCAGTGTTCTGATCCTTCACTGAACCACTTCTGTTAATATTTTTCCCTATAATTGTGATGGGCCAACTGGTTTTCCTATATTTTCGTATTATTCTGCTTTGAACAATCCGAAAATTGGGGAATGCTAATACTCTTACTTTACCAGTAAAAGGCCTGGGTTAAAGAAGTGCCCCTTTTCAAGTTGAGAGCAGGTGTTAATGCTTCTGCTAAAGCCATATTAATGAAAGAAAAAGTTAGAGATATTAGGTTTAAAATTTGAGTTGTGAAGAGAGAACTTCTGGTCTTTGGATAGTTTGCCTAATTTTGTGTAAGCATTTTTTTTTTTTGGGACTCATGGCTGTCATATTATTGTGTAAGCATATGATTTTGAACACTGAGTAGTTCCAGAATATCAAAAAAATAAAAATAAAAAGAAGAGACAAGTTGCAAACTTGCAACTCGTTGAGCTTGAAAACTCTTAAAATTAGTTTTTCTTTAATATGAATGCAAAGGGGCTACTTATAAATATATATATATAAAGAATAAAGAATGCAAAGGGCAACTAAAATTTGATATGATGCTCTAAATTGATTAAACATTTTTCTGAGTACATATATAGGTCTTTTTGGCGGCAAAAAATGATGTGATTCTTTGATAATAAAATTTAATTTAAAGCATAGGTATGCTGAACTATTAGTGAATTAGCATATGTATGTTCAACCTTTTTTGATACCCTCGTACCCAATTATGCTTTTCTTTGCTATCATTTGAACTGGTTGATTCCAGAATTTAAATGGAGTGGTGTTTGTGAAATCAGATGGACTGGTATATGTGGAATTAGATGGCCATTAGTTCTTATTATAATTTTGCAATTTTTATTTGTGGCTATATCTGTGCCTAGATAGACCTAAAAACCTCAACATACGATATGCAACTAAGACATGATTAAAAAACATGTCTTATTTTGCAATTGATTCGTTAGTTTACATTTTCTCTGTTTTCATTTTCATTGTTGTCATTGCATTACATATGGAATGTTGCTTGTGTTAAATTACCAAGTCTCCCAAAAGTTTAAGCTATTAGGAATGATGAATTTAATTATAATTCTAATACTTCTCCTCATGTGTAGGCCTAAACTCTCCCTCAATAAGTGGGGCCCAACTTGTGGGATTTTTAACATTTAAATTGGGAGGTAGAGTAAAGTTGGGGATCGAACTTAGGCTCTCCTGCTCTGCTACTATGTTAAATTATAGATTGTTCCAAAAGCTTAAGTTATTGGGAAATTGTAAATTTAATCATTTAACCACATACTTCTAACAGCCTGATTTGTTTATCATATTGGTAAAAGTCAGGGTGTCCATTTGGTGTATACCAAATGTAATTTAACATAATTCATTGTTTGTCATGCTCTACAAGATTTTTTGCTTTTTATTTATTTATTTTGTGTTGTGGTGGATGAAAGGGGTGGGGGAGAATTGGTCTAATTTTGTCAATTATGATTGGTTGCATTGAATATCTTTTGCAGATTCTCCTCGTGATTCTGTTCAGTTTATTGAATGGTCTCCTACTTCCTGCCCTCGTGCCTTGCTAATCGCTAATTTTCATGGGAGGATAACTATTTGGACTCAGCCCTCTCAGGTAAGCTAAACTTTCTCCAACTACTTAAGTAGATGCCTTTCCCTGACAAGCTGTTAGTTGCATGTATCTAGCATGCTTTTTCTCAATTGGTTGACTTCTCTCTGTTTAACCTGTTTAACCTCTTTATCCTGATTGTATGTCTAGTATTGTTTATATGTTGTTGCATATTCTCATTTAGCATATATATGATCTCTTCATTCAGGGGCCAGCTAATCTGGTACGTGATGCTAGCTGCTGGCTGCCTGAACATGAATGGCGACAGGATATTGCTGTTGTTACAAAGTGGTTATCAGGGGTGTCTCCGGTATGCAACAAATTTCTGTCTTCTACTTATCTGCTAAACTATTTATCTATATGTTTTGCTCATCAATTATCATGATGTAGTATGGTGCTTGAATTGCAACATTTTTGTTTTCCTAATAGTTGTTTTTAAGCTTCTTGTCATGTCAACTGAAATAAATCCAGCAGATCTAATTGCTATGGTATAGAGTTGAGATATCTTAATTTTGTTTGAACAAATGGGAAAACAACTTATTATAAGGCATAAAGTCTTCTGAGCTATGATTTGTAGGGACTGGACGTGAGCAATGAGTGTTCGCAAGGAAATTTGAAATTTTGACTTTTGAGTGCAAAGGAGGGGGTATTCAACTATAAGCCTATTCTTCATTACATCCATCATATGGGAAGAGTAAAATTAGAGATTTCCGGCCTATTAGTTTGGTGGGGAGTGTGTATAAGATTTTGGAGGAGGGTGGTAGCTATGGAGTTTGGGAAAGAGTGGCGGGAGGGGGGGATGGACTTCTAAGTTGGGTAGGGATTTACATGGTTGTGATTTTTGGAGTAGTATTAGAATGGGTTGGGAAGCATTTAGTCAATACACTGGGTTTGAGGTTGGGGTGGGGAGTTGTGTGAGGTTATGGCATGATTGTTGTTGTGTTCAACCTCTCAAAATGGCTTTCCCGGTTTTGTATGAGATTTCCACTGATAGGGAGGTCTCCTTAGAGTTTTCATTGGTGAGTCAGGGGGTGGAAGAGAGTAGTTGGGATTTGAGGTTCATTCGAGATTTGAATGATGGGGAGTTGGGTCCAGTGGTGGTTTTTCTTCATATTCTGGGATCTAGTACCCCTTCAACAGAGAATGGGGAATGTGTGAGGTGGAAGTTTAAGAAGAACAAGGGCTTTGATATCCATTTGCATTATAATGCACTAAGAGGTTCCTTTTTTGTCATCTTTCCCTAGAAAGGTATTTGGGAGTTATGGCATCTAGGCGAGTTTCTTTCTTTATTTGGACTGCAGCATGGGGAAAGATACTCAGTGATAATTTGACGAGAGGGGGTTTTGCCTTTGTTGATTGGTGTTGTATGTGCAGATGTAGCGGGGAGACAATGGATCATTTATTGATTCAATGTGAGTATACTTATTAGTTGTGGTGTTTTGTCTTTAGATCCTTTAGGGTTTTTTGGGTTTTACAAAGAACAGTGCTAGATCTTCTTTTTGGTTGAAGGAATTGCTTGGGGAAGCATTTGTTAGACATTTGGGAATCATTGTGTTTGATGTGGTGTATACGGAGGGAGTGTAATATATGCATGTTTGAGATGTGGAAAGTTTGGGGGATCAGCTGTTTGCTTCATTTATTGGTTCTCTGTTTGATTGGTCTTGAGCTAGGGGGCTCAGATAGTGATTTCCTTCCATTGTTTATTAACTCTCCTCTCCTGTGCATATTTTTCTGTTTTTTTCTCTTTCTTGTACTATTCAACTGCTTTGTGATCTTATCGCATGAAGTAGTCTTTTTAAATAAAGATTCTTCTTATCAAATAAAAAATATATGTAAAAAATTCCAGCATCTGGGAAGTCCAGGGTTTGATTCCCAAGGTTTGACAAATATAGTGATGGACCAAAAATGGTGAAAAGGAAAGATGTTTTAGAAAGCTAAGTTGCTTAGAGAAAAGAAAGAATGAACTAGCTCTTCAAGAGACACGCTCTCGGAATAATACCTCATAGGTAGAGATTTCTTGGATTCAAATTCAACTAGTTACAATGAGGGCAACCTTGATTATTTATAGTTACATAAGCAAGCTGCTGAGTTAGTTACAAGAACCCACCATGTGGCTGCCATGTTATTGGCCAAAGCCTAACAAACTTCTCTAACTAACTAATAGGCTATTGCACTTATCACTAACAACCTATCAGCTAACTAACTTTCTGTTACAAGTGATAAAAGCTATTAAAAGTAAAAGGAACTAGTTATTATACAACATAAGCTAGTAACAGCTAGCTTTAAAAATGAATTGCATCATATAGAGAGGCAAATGCATAGGCAACAGTAGCTGCCAAACCAGGGGGAGAAATAAAAAAGCACGCAGTAGTGGAGAAGAAGTCTGGATAATCAGGTCATCTTTGGATATGAATATGACTGTCCCAATACCCACTCAAACTGACTCACCTGCTCAACCTAGACTGACTTTTTGGGATTTGGCTGGTTTTGATGGTGGCGACAGGTTCAACAGTCCAAAATATGCCTCAAATGGGTCGAGTGTCAGCTTTCCCACTTGGGAATCCATTGAAACTGACCTGCCCAATGAAGATGCAATACTGGTAAAAAAATTTCCCAGATTGGCTGAGACGATCTCTGATATCTGGTCGGAGATCTCACAGATCTCCAATCAGATATGACGGAGATCTTGCGATTTCGGATGTTTCTGCTCTCCATCGCCTTTTTTAGCCGGTTTCGACTGAATCTGACCACCACCGGTGGACACCTGCAAGTTTGAGCTGCTCTTTGTGCTCAGTCAGTGATGGGTCTCATCCTTCACCACGCAATGACCGACATAACGTGTGGAGTCCAAACTGACTTGGCCCGACCTGTGGACACCCCTAGATATGAAGACCGTTTTGTTCCTTTCTAAATGCAGAGCCTTTCATTTGAGTAATATTATTGTCCCTCCAAAAAATTTTCTTTTCATGAGCTTTCAGCAGGTGCTTAATAACTTATTAGATTGCTTCAATCAAAAAGATTTTTCTGAAGACGTTTTCATAGGCTTTTTCACCTTCTTCCACTACTGTATAGTGCAAAGTCACATTTTCTGATGTCTTAGCATATTGTTACTTTTTTGCTTATGGGCAGTTTGGGTAAATTTTTATATCACAAATGGTTACTCTGCGTTTTGTTTTAAGTCATTGTCCTGTGCTAGTTCTGGTATGTTCAACTCTTTTCTTTATAATTGGATTCTGGTCTTTTTAAGCATTTTTTATTGTTGTATTTGTTTTAAAAATCAGTATAGGTGGCTTTCCTCGAAATCCAATGCTTGCACAAGCTCAAAGTCAACTTTTGAGGAAAAGTTTCTTTCGCAGCAGTCTCAAACTTCAGGTTTGTTGCTATTTGCAATCTATTTTTACAATGTTTGGTTTATGATGCTGCCATGGCCCATGAGCCTAGGAATTTTAAGTTATGTAGTGCAATTTTTCATATGTAACTTGTAGGTTGTGGTTGTTTGTTTGTTAGTAGCAAGCTTAAAACTAGGTGGTTCAGATCTTGGAAGCTTAATAAATTAGATGATTACTGGCTTAATTTTGATCTTCAATGGTCCTCTGGTTATAGTTTCTTAATTTTGTACTCATAATTACATGATCTAGTAGCTTGAGATTCTTTGAGTAGGGTATAATTTTCCTCCCTGCTGATAGTTTTTGGCATTCAGCCTTTTTTTTAAAGGTGGACCATATGCAAAGTTGCAAACATGAAGCATATAGTTTTGAAAGTTATATATAGCTAAACCATATAATTTAAAAGAAAATGAGAAAAATTATTGTATCCATTCTTTTTTCTATTACCACAAGAATATGATTCTTTAAAATACATGAAGGTTTTGAACATTTGAAAATATTGCTGATATTGGAGGATATTTTCCTAGGTTTCTGATGTACCATCTGAGATGTGTATATATATATTTGTGTTGAGTGATATTTGATTATTTATCAGCCTGATTTTTGCTGAGAAAAAAAGGGATGGCTCCTAGTGAGTATGATATTTAATAGATTTCTAAGTATTGGTCAATAAATCCTATGGAACACCTGGTGTGTTTCACAATTTTCCTTTTTCATTTATTTTACATATATTTGTGTGCTGTTTCTAATATTTTGCTGAAATTTTATGAGAAATCAGCCAATATATTTATGATTGATATTTTAAGATATCAGTAATGTTTCTTATTACCAATACTTAGATATTTCAGTATCTCAAGAGATCTTGGTGAGATTTTAGACTATGAAATTAACTGATTGTTGAAATTATTAATATATTTTACAATCTTATTTAGGTATTATGGCTGCCTGTACCATTTACTATGATGAAGATGAATGATAATGTCTTCCCAATTAGTTGTCTATTTTGTAAGCAGATTGAGTTCATAAATCAGAACAGCATCAGGAATGTTACATCTGATGCAAAATTTGGTTTTTGTTTCAGCTCGGTGGCCCAACTTTCTTTGCGTCTGTTCTGTTTTCTCATCAGGCTCTGTTCAACTTCATTGGTCCCAGTGGCCTTCTAGTCATAATGGTGCAGTGTCTAAGTGGTTTGGCACAAGCAAAGGACTTTTGGGTGCTGGACCTAGCGGGATCATGGCTGCTGATGCCATCATAACAGATAGTGGTGCCATGCATGTGGCAGGTGTTCCTATTGTGAACCCATCCACCGTAGTTGTTTGGGAGGTGACTCCTGGTCCTGGAAATGCATTTCAAGCAACTCCAAAGACAAGTTCGAGCAATGGGGTTCCACCTTCTCTTAACCCTCCATGTTGGCCAGGTTTTGCCCCTTTGGCTGCATATTTATTTAGTTGGCAGGAATATTTAATATCTGAAGCAAAGCAAGGAAAAAGGACAGATCAAGATCTCAGCGAGACAGTACCACTTCATTGCTCGCCAGTTTCAAATTTTTCTGCATATGTGAGTCCTGAGGCTGCAGCTCAATCTGCGGCAACCACTACATGGGGTTCTGGGGTTACTGCAGTAGCCTTTGATCCAACTCGTGGCGGTTCTGTGCTAGCTGTTGTTATAGTTGAGGGTACTTCTTTGTTTTCTGTCTTGAAAGTATTTTATTTACTTTTTAAATTCAATGTCATGCTTCTGCTAAAGCGGAGCAATCATTTGTTTGTTAATTATATTTGGTTGAGTAATCCGGGGCATTGATAATGCAGATAGTTTGTTTTTTAAACCTTTGTAATTGTTGCCTTGTAATTGTGCATATTCTTCATGTGCTATGACATTATGAAACAACAAATTGTAAGAAGATATTGATTTTTCTTGATGGTAAATAATTTTTTGAAAGTGCCAGTGTATACATCTCATGTATATGGGAAGTATATAAAGGCTGGACTCCTTAAAAGTTAGAACCTAGTGAGCACTAAACTTTCAAGGCAGAAAATCTATGGAATCAAGAAAACAATCCGAGATGGTAATAACTGCTCCCTCATTCAAATAATTGCTAACTTAATATAATGTAGCGGCCACTCAGGTTGATTTACCCTATGTTGATATTATTTTGTTATCTGTTCCTTGCATTTTATCTTGTTTTACTGATTCTCAAGTTTCTGGCCATATAAGTTTGGACACATGGTAACATAATGCCCTGTCCTGTCTTACTTTAGCCCGGGTACTATTTAACTGAAAGGTTTTTAATTGCTTCATAAAGGTGGAGAAGATTGTGTCATACCCTTATTGTGGATTTTTACTCTATACTTAATGGTTCTTTACTCTGATACGCGTATTAATTGTCTTTTGGCCATTTCCTAATTCCATTTTATTCTCTGATTTGTTTTAACGTTCAATTGTTCTATGACACGAGTGCATAGACAGGCAGATGAAACTTAAACAGCAAAACTCATGTCCCATTTGGTCTGTCACAAACCAACATATACACATATGGTTTTCTGTCCATGTCTCCTCACTTTCCCGTGATAACAGATTTAGTGGCTTTAGGAGTTTAATCAATAACAATTTTCACATGTGCAGGACAGTACATGTCCCCTTATGATCCGGATGAGGGTCCTTCGATCACAGGGTGGAGAGTGCAACGTTGGGAATCATCTCTTAAGCCTGTTGTCCTCCATCAAATATTTGGAAATCCCACTTCTAGTTATGGTGGGCTGGCACCCATGCAAACAGTTTGGGTGTCCAAAGTGGATACAAGCATTACACCAACTAATGATTTTAAATCTCACCAAGCAGCTGCAACAGGACCAACTTCTGATGCAAGGAAGATATCTGATTCTGGTGCTGACAAGAGGAAAAAAGTCATTTTTGACCCCTTTGATCTACCAAGTGATGTAAGGACACTTGCTCGAATTGTCTATTCTGCTCATGGTGGTGAGATTGCTATTGCTTTTCTGCGGGGTGGGGTCCACATTTTTTCTGGTCCAAACTTTGCACCTGTTGATAACTACCAGATTAATGTTGGATCTGCAATTGCTGCTCCTGCCTTCTCTTCTACAAGCTGCTGCTCAGGTTCTGTTTGGCATGACACTAGCAAGGACCGTACTATGTTGAAGATAATTCGTGTTCTTCCTCCTGCTGTCCCAAGTAGTCAAGCGAAGGCCAACTCATCAACCTGGGAGCGTGCAATTGCTGAGAGGTACTTTTTGAAACCACTTGAGATATATTATCTGCAAGGTGTAAATTTGATAGTTGATATAATAGTGCTTATTTTTTCCATCTCAGTTGTCAGAATTATCTCAATATTTTGCATTGTGATGCTGATTTTGTTTGTCGGAACAGATTTTGGTGGAGCCTTCTGGTTGGAGTTGATTGGTGGGATGCTGTTGGCTGTACACAGAGTGCAGCAGAGGATGGCATTGGTAAGAATATTTTTGCTACAGTTTGGTGTGACTGATATATAATAGTGCAAGAGAAATTAGAAGATAAATATTATGTATATTATTATTATTATCATCATTTATGCATCTTCCACAAGAGCATTTGTATGAAATGATGACAGAACTAACTTGTTTATGACATTGGTTCTTTCTTTCTTTCAGTTTCTCTGAACAGTGTCATTGCAGTCTTGGATGCGGATTTTCATTCTCTTCCTTCCACACAGCACAGGCAACAGTATGGTCCTGTACGTTACTCTGGACTATTGCCATCTTAAATTGTCAAGAATCTTTCTTTGGATATCATTAGCGTTATTTAGCTTTTATGGATTTTTGTTGTTGTCAATTTGCTACTTACCATTATGAACACTGTATTGCTTGCTATAGCGGGTTCTTCTTACTTTTTCTTTTTAAAAAATGTGTATTCTGGAGATTACGTGCCATCTTAGGGGTTGTGGCTTTTAGAAACTTTCTATCCTATTTGTGGTTCTTTGCTATCTTGTGGTTGTGTTGTTCATTACTTGTCCTAACACTCATACCATGAAAAAATGAAAGGTACTATTAGCAAATATGTTAAAAGAATTCTGACAAGAATTATTAATTAATATGCTGTGATCTGATATGTTCCTCTAATTTCTGTGCAAGTTGCGATGTATGGGAAGGTATGATACAGTCATGAATAAGTTTCTGCTGCAGCTGAATGATGTTGCAGTGCACATGTTATCTGTTTGAGGATATTCTCATGCTTTTATAACCTTAAAATGACCTTTGATTAAGTCTGGATATTGAACTTACCTTTGAATTGATATGAGAAGTCTACATTGGTGACCTCCCTGTTTTCTCCGGCAAAACATCACCTGCATTATAGGATTCTGAAATTCTAAATGTAGCTCAGAGTTGTCCTACTGTCCCGTGTGATGCATCCTGCCACTTACCTCTTTTTGGTGGTGGTTTATTATTATTATTATTATTTTTTGGGGGGGAAGGGGAAGTTGTTTTGATGCTCACTAACTTGTTTGCTTTGTAGTTTTTATTGAAGATATGAAACCTGGTTTTGCATGATGCAGAGTCTAGACAGGATAAAATGCAGGCTACTTGAAGGTACAAATGCTCAAGAAGTTAGAGCAATGGTTCTTGATATGCAAGCAAGGTTGTTGCTGGATATGCTGGGGAAAGGAATTGAATCAGCTTTGATAAATCCTTCGGCTTTAGTACCTGAGCCATGGAAGGCATCTGGTGAGGCGTTATCTGGCATTGATCCTGAAATAATGGCTGTTGAACCAGCACTAGTTCAGAGTATTCAGGTTAAATTTGGTTCTGTTCGACTTCTCATTTTCATCAGTCCTTCCATTTCCTTATCTTTTTTTCCTGTCAGTTGATCCTGTTGAAATTTTAAACACTAAGATCAGCTGATGCCGCTGATTGGTTCTCCATTGTTTCATAAAGCCAGAAGTGCCTTTAATGTGGTGTGGTTGTTCTTTGCCGCATGCAATGTATTTTACTTTTATTATTTAATTAGTTGCTAAAGTACAAATTTCAGTAGATACTGAGGACTGCTGTCTTCAGTATAATTGGTTTGTGTTTATCTGGGCCATGTAGCTGGGAAAGTGTGACCTAAACAGAACAGTTTATTATATTTATTTTTAATTGGTAAGTTTACACATGCATCCAGTGGATTTTGAACTGGAGCCGTTTTAGCTAGACCTCATGGGCTTGTAATTGCAGCATTAACCTAAGCACTGTCATTTAGTTGGCCAAAGGTGTCCCTTTCTATCAGTCAGCTCCTTTGATATGGAAGTTCTATTTTGTTAAGAATTTGATCAGAAATACTAGTGAAAAATAGAATTTGACTGGAAATATTTTTCTCATTCAGTTTTGAGCTTTTCTAATTGCTACAATTTAATGCAGGCTTATGTTGATGCCGTTCTTGATCTAGCTTCGCATTTCATTACACGTTTGAGGCGCTATGCAAGTTTCTGTCGCACATTGGCCAGTCATGCTGTTACTGCTGGCACTGGAAGCAATCGCAATATGGTGGCCAGTCCTACCCAAAGTTCTGCAACTCCTGCACCAAGTCAGGGTCAGTATGTGCTGGTCTTCTTGTACTTAAAAATTAAACTAAAGAAAAAAGAACAAAATTTATTTTGATGGTTCAATCGTAGAAGACATCAATTTCTATAATGTGATACACCATAAAATTTGATCACATGTTGATCAGTTACTATATTGTACCTACTTAAGAGGCAAGGGTGGCTGCATAATTATTTGTCTTGTTCACTGTCATTGATGTGTTTTGTGATGAAGTCATGAGAAATCAGAAGCTCCTTTAATTTGTTTCCTCTTTCTTCATTATATCATTGCTACATTCTTCTCACACTTTGATGCTTTGTTGTTCAGGAGGTCAAAGTGGTACCACAAGCTCCACTGGAAGCACCCAAATGCAAGCCTGGGTACAAGGTGCTATTGCTAAGATTAGTAGCACAACTGATGGAGTGTCCAATTCAACTCCTAACCCTATAAGTGGTCCGTCATCTTTCATGCCGATAAGCATTAACACAGGAACTTTTCCAGGAACACCAGCTGTTAGGCTCATTGGGGATTGCCATTTCCTTCATCGATTATGCCAACTTCTGCTTTTCTGTTTTTTCTTCCGACGATCACTTCCCCGCTTTCTTGGGGCTGCACAAAGAAATGCCGATACAAATATGCAAAAACCACAACCTAGTGCTCCTGCCAAGGTGGAGGAGATCAATTCTGTGTCTGCAAAGCCAACTTCATCCATGGCTAGGTCAGATGATGGTCAGGTAGCTCGAGCTAGTCAACTCATACCTGGGGCAAAAGGAGTGGAAGAAGGATCTGGTGTCCGGTCAAGATTAGGATATGGCAATGCTGGTCAAGGATACACTTTTGAGGAGGTGAAAGATGATTCTTTCTTTTTACTTCAAACTCCACAAAAAAAAAAATGAAGCACCAATATATGAAAATTTTCTTTTGTTTGATTCATGAACTAAGAAAAATGTTTTCTTTTCATGTTCTATAAGGAGAAAATATTTGACATTAAGAACACTATGCATTGATGTGATGCAGGTAAAGGTCCTTTTCCTCATACTTATGGACCTCTGTCGGCGAACCGCTGCCCTGGCACATCCCTTGCCAGTTTCTCAGGTGGGGAGCAGCAACATCCAGGTGCGGCTGCATTACATTGATGGGAATTATACAGTACTTCCAGAGGTTGTAGAAGCATCTCTTGGCCCTCATATGCAGGTATTTATGTTTATGATTTAATTTTCTGAATGAATTACTGATTATAGAGATGAATGAGGTTGGCTATCTGTAGTTATTAAAGATTTTGCCAAAGATTATAAAATTAGTCTGCATTTTTTTGAAAGCCTGCAATATAGTAAATTCATTTAAACAAATCTTTCTTTTCTCCTTAGGTAAAACTGGCCGTCTACCCGTGCAATGCATGAAAAAAATATTACAATATAAATACATTTGTGCTTGCTTGCTGACAGCACATGCATTTCCATTGTTTAACAAGAAAATTCAAAATAATATTAAGTCACGACCTTCTTCACTGCTAATTATTATTTGAAAAAATTATATATCAGCTCTACAAATGTACTTCTTGTAAAATATATATATATATATATTTATATATCTATACTATATATACGAGGATTTTCCTCTTTCAACTGGACTTTTATGTGGTTCAAATATACCTTCATTAATGAAGGGTAACTTCATTTAGAAATAGAGTCATAAATGTCAAATAACAAATTTCATTTTAAATTCAAAAAGAGAATTCCTAAAATTTAGGATTTTTTTCCCTTCACGTTCAAAAAAGAAATTACAGTTACTGCTTATCTCTAAAGTTTATTTTTTTTTATTTTTTTGAAAAAAAAAATATGTTTCTAAATTATAATAAATACAAATTATTGACTTTTACCCAAAAAAATAGAAAGAGCCTCTGAGCACAAGCTTACAAGCATGCGCGTGAGCGCATGCTCAGAGGCTAGTATATATATAGGATTTTTAAAATATGAATTTAATAACAAGTTGTCACGCATAAGCCTCTGAGCACAAGCTTACAAGCACGCGCGTGAGCGCATGCTTAGAGGCTAGTATATATATAGGATTTTTAAAATATGAATTTAATAACAAGTTGTCACGCATAATGTACAAATAATAGTACATGCATTTCCGTTGTATAATAAGAGTGTTAGCATCAGCAGTTCTATCTCAAATGTCATGTTTACACACCAAAACCTACTTTATCTATTTTAACACATTACTTCACAATACGTTCTACATAAGATTTTCTATTCTTTTACTACTTTATTTAAATATTCTTTCTTTATTCTTTTTTAATTATTTCATTTTTGACTTCCCAAGACCAGCGGTTGTTAAAGACTAAGAAAGAGGGAAATTATGAGCACATGACATAAGAGAGAGAAAAAAATATGAATTAAAAATAAGGATAGAGAAGAGAGGCGTGGGAGGAGAGATAAAAAATAATAAAAAAGAAATAGAATGGCTACAGTGCCATTCTATTAATGGAATTGTACTGTGGCAATTCTGCTAAAAATGCTAAAATGTCTAGCATTTGAGACATCTCATCAACCTTTCTTTTTTGTATTTGGTGTGTTAAATGCTAAAATTTTAGCATTTGACACACCTACTGCTAGTGCTCTAACAAGAAAATTCAAAATAATAATAAGTCAACTTTTTTTCCCGCTAATTATTATTAACTTGAACCCAACCCTACATATATATATATATATATATTTATATAAACACTGTCTTATTCATTAAAAAAATAAAATATTGTCTTAAATAGGAAACTGAAAGAATAAGTTAGAGAGACAGAGAGAGAGATGCATTGAGTAAGTCAGGAAGATTAATGAGAGTAATTGCTTTCCACACATGGCATGCTCAGTCTTTTTCATAAACTTTCCCTCAGCTTCAGATACTAATATTAGATGCCCGGCATAGCAACATACTTTGCTGACAATTGTGATTTCTGATAGAATTTGGAAGGGCTGTTTAGATTCTGATATTATGCCACAATTAATTGCTTGGGCACTACGATTTGACCTTAACTCGGTCTTGACTCTGGTTGCTTTGAATTTTTTAAAACCATAGATTTATTCTTCCTTTTGTTAACGTTTTTTTCTGTTTCTCCTGAACTTTTTCCACCATTCTCTAATTGGCTGTGTAGAATATGCCCCGGCCTAGAGGTGCAGATGCTGCTGGTCTGTTACTCCGTGAGCTAGAACTCCATCCTCCTGCCGAAGAGTGGCACAGGAGGAATATGTATGGTGGACCTTGGTCTGATCCAGATGATATGAGTCCTGTAGATGACTCTCCTAAGTTAAGTAATTCTGGAGACATGCTTGATTTCAACTCATTGGAAAATTGTGATGCTTATAATGGTGCCCATAGCCTGTGGCCAAGGAAGCGCAGGATGTCTGAAAGAGATGCAGCTTTTGGCTTGAACACTTCTGTTGGCCTTGGGGCATATCTGGGAATTATGGGTTCTCGTCGAGATGTTGTTACTGCCGTGTGGAAGACTGGTCTTGAAGGTGTTTGGTACAAGGTTTGATAGTCTCATCTTCATATATCTTCTTTGTTCATCCTTTTATTTGTTGGGTCTTGGATTCAAATGCTTCTTATATGGGTAATTAGTGTCATTTGCCTTCAATTTACTTGATAGTGATAATTTAAAAAATCACTAGCTAATTTCTTTCTGGGAGTATAATCATATATTTCATTTGTGTGTGTTTGTGTATTTTGCTATCGTCTTTTCTTACACCTCTTCATCCTTCTCTCCTCCGAGTTGTTGTGTTTGCTTAATCTTTTCCATTTTAATCTTTGTATTCTGGACTTATTGTGATGCAGTGCATAAGATGTTTGCGGCAGACTTCAGCTTTTACCCCACCAGGTCCTGCACCTAATCAAAATGACCGGGAAAGTTGGTGGATCAGCCGCTGGGCTTATGGCTGTCCAATGTGTGGTGGAACATGGGTTCGAGTTGTATAGATGACTGTTTTATCTGTTAGGTGCTCTCCTGTCCCTAGTTATGTGGGAACCAGTCCTTTGGTGATGAATACATGTATCGTAGTTGATTATTGACAATATACCAAGTATAATGCGGACTGGTCGTTTAGAGGAGAGGTGTTGGTTTTGGGGATAAAGTCTGAAGTTTTTTTTTCCCAGTGGTCCACTTCACTTGGATCTGATGATAGTAGCAATCCTATTTATTTATATTTATAATTATAATTTTGTTGAGTTCTAATTATGCGAAAAGAATCTTCTGTCGGATCTGCAAGTTGGAGTTTTAGGTCAATATTATCCCAAAATGACTAGTCTCCTCGCCTCTAATGTGACCAAATTTTTCTGCAGCAATTGTAGGAATGAAGCCCCTCAATGTTTGCCCCAGGCCTGTGCATATTAGCCCTTCTCAGGGTATTCCCCCCAAGAATAAAATGGATGTGTAATGTGTACTGATTTTTTTTTTTTTTCCTTCTAATTTTTGTATATCCGATAGCATTTCAGATGAGCCTTTTGAGCATGAGGGCAAATTGTCAACACTAACAGACTGTGAAGGACCTTAACCATGAGTGCAGGTAAAACTGGTGGTTCTTTGAGCATTGAGCTTGGATGCTTTTTTTGCTTTTTTTTTTTTTTTTTTTTTGGTATTGTTGTATGATGATGCCTTCTGACATGTAGGACTATTACTGTAAATTTTATGTAAATGCTTTCACATATGCTGATTCTCATCTTTTTCCACTTCGCAGATTGTGAATCATCTTGATATATCTATTCCACGAGTATTGCTGGAAATCTCTACCAGATGGATAAATCTATGAATCTTTGTCGTGGCTGCTGGGATATAATTGGCAAATTGTTGCAGAGGCAAACAGTTTGCTTGTGATTAAAGGATTGTTACTTTAGTAGTACAAGCTGCTTCCCTGAGTCGGCTGGCAGATGCCTATTAGGTTTTATAATACATTACATTGAAAAAGAGCCAAAGCTTTTCTTTTGGTTACTGTAATTTCATAAGGGTAAATTGAAAATTACATTCCTAAAATTTAAAGGTGATTGAATTTTACACCTTAAAGTTTCAGAATTTGGATTTTACCCTTTAACGTTCGGGGGTGTTTGAATTTTACACTTTGATGTTTCAAAATTTGGATTTACTCTCTATATTTTAGGAGTGTTTGGATTTTACTCCTTAAAGTTTGGGGTGTTTAGATTTTACACCCTAAAGTTTCATAATTTAGGGGTGTAAAATTCAAGCATTCCTAAACTTTAGAGGGTAAAATTCAAAATTTCAAACGTTAGGGTGTAAAATTCAAACATTCTAAACTTCAGGGGGTAAAATTCAAATTTTGAAACTTTAGGGTGTAAAATCTAAACATTCCCAAACTTTGGGGTTCATTTGCAATTTACCCATTTTATAATTATGTATTCAACAAATTGTACCTTCTGTAACACAAAGAATCACACTTGTGGAGATGATGACATACTATAAATTTTTAAACAATCGAAATGTAAATTGATGGCAACTGCAAACTAATTAGGTTATTGTTGTAAGTTAAGGTTTCTATTTAATCCACTGTATCTCTACAACCATGAATGAACTTGAGGGTGTCCCAGAAACAAGATGGGTGCAAGGATTTGTATAATGCAATGTACGCAAAGCTTACAGGGGAAAGAATGAAAAAGTAAGCTGGTAATAACTAAGAAGCTTTATAGACGAGCTGTAAAAAGAGATTGTGAAACAGTAAGTTCTTAGAAGTGCTAAAACCTTAGGTTAGGTTTAGCATTTTTCAAAGAAATGAAATCACAGCTTCTGCCATTGGATAGCTTGGTCTAAAACTTTCAATCTTTCTTAACAAGCTAGAGCAAGTGCATGTGAAAGTTCGCTGCCATCAGGCCGTGAGGATGGTAGATAATAGACATGGAAAAATTGGACGCAAAGGAAAAATGCCTAATTTGAATCTGAATTTTTTGACCCATGGTAAAAATGAGTTGACTCGTAACCAGTTCATTTTTTGTAATTTGCTTATGACCTAATGGGTTTTTATATTTATATATATATAAGACAAGCCATGATTTGTATTGGGCTTTACTTTGCACGTTTTTAAACTTGGATTGGTCGGCCCGATCGGGTTAATCTTGAATCGGTCATAAAATGGTTTTTTATGAGTGAGAATTGACTATTTGAAGAATTTGAGAGAATTCCTTGAACTGCGGTTTGACTTGGAAAATCGTTTGAACCGTGAGTCGGTTCAACTGGGTCAAAGAGTTGACTTTATTTATTTATTTATTTTTAAAAAGAGAAATGGGCGTGGGGAATTGAACCTAATATCTAGAGCTCTATTGAGAACAAAGACTAGCATTGTAATCATCAGACCACTTGGACTCCTTGTTTTTAATTATGAATTATTATGTTTATTTTATACTTACATGATTTATAATTTCTCAACTTATTATATCACCTCTCTCTCAATTTATTAAATATTACTAATTTTTTTTCTTTTATAAATTCACTTGTGATTTAATAATAATTCATTTGCATGGAAATTTACTATATATAATTAAAAGTGATTTTTTTATTTAATTAAAATGATTTATACTTGAAGGATAATTGTACAAGTTTATTTTCATGCTTATTTATGTTGTATTATTCTCTATTAACCTTATAATATCATGAAAATTTTGTTTGAAATTATGTTTCAATTTTTTATAGATATTTTTAGTCAATCTTGCTAATATTTACAAATTTAATACAATTATTTTTATTTTAATTAATTACTAAATTAATTATGACATCATCACAGTTCGGCCTTGATCGAACCTCGGTCCAACCTTAAAAACTTTGAACATCTCCCTTTATTGGTTCTTTGAACAATCTGGGTCTGAAAACCATGCTTTGCACAACTTAATTGGAGATGGAAAATCAGCACCTTGTCTGTAATTAAATTCTTTATTTGACTTTGCTTTCTTTCATAATAATATTCCTACTTGTGAAATTCTAGGTTCACCTTGACCCAGTTTGTGAGTTGTGTGGTCTGTTGCCTGAATGACTGTGTTGTGGCTAAGGAACTTAGGAAGTGTTGGGCATAAATGGAACTAGACAGGAATTGTTTGGTCTCTCTCTCCCTCAATGGTTAAAGCTTAATTATGAATCTAAGGTGACTTTCAAGCATACCCTGATTCCTTGGAAGATTCTATTCCCTCAAGCTGTCTAGCATATATGGTTGCACAAAAATAAATACATCTTCCAAACTGGAAGTTGACAATAATGTACACTCTCATTGCATCAAGAAAGGAGCTGAGTTCTTTGCAATTGCAACAAATTACTCTTCCAAACCTCTGAGAACTCAGATCCAAGTTAAGTGGAATGAGCCAATGACTGGTTGGGTGAAGCTGAGTACTGATGATTCAGCTTTGGGAAGCTCTGGGAATGCTAGGGTTTTGCCTCTTAATGTCGAAATGGATGTTGCAGTTCTTGTTTATTTGCTTAGAAATCCTATGTTATTTAACCTAATGCTAGAACCTCTTTTATCTAATTGCTGGAACCTGCTAAGGACCTCCCTAATTCTACTGTGGATCACATCTTTAGAGAAGCCAATAGGTGTGCCAACAATTTGGCTAAAATTGGAAAGGCATAACCTATAAATCATCAATTATTCAAATTCCATATTTTTACATAGTACATCTCTGATTACATTAAAATATACAACTCTCATAAGAAGATCCTAAAATACATAATACTGCAGAGTGCAGAGCTAGGTATCAAACCACCAAATTAGGAATCTATATTCTTGAAACTAAAATCAACTCCTCTCAAAACTTGTCTAAAGCTCCTATTACTCTTGAAGAAAACTTGTTAACTAAAAGAGTAGGTGAGCTACATAGCTCAGTAAGGGTAAGTCACACGAGAATTTAGTAAGAATACATATAAACCAAAATATTTCATTTTGTGGATATGCGGAAAGGAGAATATTTCATGCATAGTAATTTTTTTTTTTTGATAACCTCCTACATAGTATTTATACTACTATTATAATTAACTTATACAATTCTCATAAGGAAAAAAATTGTTCTCCTTTCCAAGTAAGAATAACATAACCTTTCATGCTAAAAATAATCATTTCAGATTCAAGTAAGAAAAATAATATATATATATATATATTCTTTCATAGTCACAAAACTTAACATTTCATAAAGAACATATATATATATGATAACTTTATAACATAAACTTAAAATTTCATCAAAAACTTTATCTTTAAAGAACATGAAAATCTTTTATCATAAACTTTATTTTCATGAGAGATTACAACTTTCACTATACTCATAATGCATTTCAACAAAATCATTCTCTCATGATCATAAATAACATAGTTGTTCACGAATAACATATTGATTAGTCCATATCTAATAAGTTTGTCACAAATTTGGGAGGCTTGCAACACACTGTGCCAGTCATCTAGCACTCCTCACAATGCTAGGAATTCTTGGTATCACACCATACTTATCATACCACTTTAGGTGTGCTCAGAACATCATCCATGGGGTTGGTTGACATCCTCCACAAGTTGGTTGTTCGCAACAAGGGTGGGTATATCAGAATCCTCAACACTTTTAATGGTCAAGCACATAACATTTTTCATATAAAGCTAGTAATTTAACACCTACTGGCCGAGTTCAACATAACCCAAAAACTACATCATACTAAAATTCATACTCTTACATAACATTTAATAACAAAAGTGTAATCATTATTATCTTTTAACATCATATTTATGAATGAGTAATAGCATTGATACGCTTAAATCATATACTTTTTAGCTTTTGAAAGCATCACGAACATACCATTGTTTGAATTATGACTGTATGCAACATCCCTATTCAAAACCTTTTAATGCATAATAATCTTTTTAAAAATAACTCATGACTAACCCAATGCCCATATCAATTATCCCTTACTTGAAAGCAGAGGAACCGAAAGTTTAATTTGCAGGAGTTCAGACTTGGTGCTCATAACACCTAAACTAAATATCAAAACTTATTACTACCACTCCACTTTAGCATAGCCAGAGAGAAATCAAGAAAACCCTATAAATAATTGTGGACGCCTGTAGACACCGCATTTTGTACCCCTTACAATTCAGGCTCTCGTTTCCCAATGATGCTGAAATTCAAAAGCCCAAGGTTGGAAAAGGGCCCAATCAGATTGAAATTGACTTGAGGAAAATGTTTTAGGAAAAATATAACTCTTTTATGAATAAAATAAGTTACTTTTGGAAAATAAAGACCACAGAAACCCTAGGGCATGCGTACGCATACACGGGCATGTGCATGCATGTTAGGGTTCCAAAAACTAAGAAAGACAAGTTTTTTGCATTAAAGTTTAAGTTTTGGAATGAATTCCACATTGTCTGGGAGCCGTTCCAAACTCCCATTTTCGAACTATAAAAAGCCATACATAGTAGCTTTTCAAAACACATAGAAAATCCTAAGGGAAAGCATCAAATTCACTAGAAATAGTGAATCAAAGAGGGAGTTTTTCACAAAATATCGTCAAATCAATATTTTTCTAATTGAGGCATTTTCTGGCCTTGATCTTAGAGTTTTGAGATTATTAATCACTTCCTTGTTTGATTGTGAATAGATTTGACTAAGGCAAATGGTCAAAATCAAGCTAAGGAGCTTTGTTTTTTGAGGTATATGTTCTAAGTCCTTTTCCTTTCTTTTCTTGTTTTAATCTTCTTGTTTTCTTCATTTTTCTTGTTTAGTTTTGTTATAACATGCTTGCTTAGTTTAGGTTTCCTTTGCTTTATCATTTTATGTATGTTAGGTTGTTAGTTTAAGCTTTCTGTTTTATTTTGTTCTTGTTTTCAGGGTTAGGGTTAGGGTGTGTACGCGTACGCATGCTTTCTGCATGCGCATGCATACTAAAAATATACGTACGCATACAACTGGGCTGTGTACGCAGGCTCTATGTATGCTGAAAGCTCGGATTTGTGCTAAAACACAAGAGCTTGTTCAGACCCCCCAAAAAAAATTACGGCTAGATTGCTTTTACTCTAACTTAGACTAAGTGCAGAATAAGAGTAAATAAGTGCAATGAACCGATAACTCTACCCTAAGCCATATTCATCCATCATCAACAATAAAATGAAAGCTTAAAGAGTAGGGAAGAGAGATGCAAACACAAGATAACACTGAGACGTGTTATCGAAGAGGAAACCGAAGAACTCAGCGAAAAACCTCTCCGCGACCCTCCAAGTCGAAATCGATCCACTAGAGAATAAAGTTGGAGTACACGAATAACAAAAGACACTCCAAGCCTAGTCTACCCTATGTACTTGAGCCCTTCAAGCTCCTGCTACTAACGAACTTCTCGGAGTCTTGTCTTCCCTAACTTTCCAGATCCTGCAATTCAGCCTGATTGCATCTGCCAATGAATGGCTCCTTCCAATGCTTCCCAACAGCACCAAAATCTCACTTTACACTCAGAATGGGTGTGGTAAGTGTTTGGGCTAGCAACCTCTCAAAGATCTAGAGATAGAGAGGTAGGAGTTGAGGGAAACCACAAGAAAATGTGTAGATGATTGTGGGTATACAATCTCTAACTCTTAAGTGTATTTTCTAGGGTTTTCTCTCTAAAAAGCACTCCTTACAATTTGTGGATAATGAGGGTATATATAGTGTGGGTGAAGACTTTGTAAAGCAAAACACAACTTTTTCCAAACAGAAACTTTCGCGGGTCCTTCACGGGTTGGCCCTTCTCATGAGATTTTTGCCAAATTGACAGCTTGGCATGACTCTTCATCTTCCAATCATGTACTCTACATGTGGCCTTTTCGCAGGTTGCTTCTCGTGAGCTACTCGTGAGCCAGTCACGAAATCCACTTATTCAACTTTTGAAGCTTGATTCTTCACTGATCTCTCACACTCATCCCTTACAAATAAACCCACATACATACAGGGAAAATAATTGAAGAAATTACAATGAAATTTGGCACGAAATTAAAGCCAACAGAATATAGTTGGAAAATCACAACTTTACATATACGCACGAATACTTGTGCCCAGAAACCCGAATCCAACCCTTTTGCTTCTGTGTCTTTATTTTGTTTGCACAATATGCTTCTATTTTCCCTTGTTTTCATGCCTATAAGTCTCTGCCTTTCATGTTTGTTTGTTGTTTGTCCTTCACATGTTAGATTACGATTTCTTTCCCTCTCTTTCTTTGAAATGCTATGAACATGCATATGATATGACCATGCATCCATGCATAAGTGCTGTGGTGCAGTGAGGTAAGTCATGCATTCACATGAACATGCATTTGTTTGAGATATGATCTTGATCTTGCCTTAATGAACATGAATAATATTTGTGAATGATTTGTTTAGGATGTGATAACTTGTTTGTTTGATCTTAACATGCCTATGTTTCTGTTTCGGGTATGACATGTTTGTTTGGTTGCTGCCTTGAATTTGATGATATGAGTTGCATGATAGATGTATGCTAGGGTTTGGGGATGAAATGCTATGTTGTTTGCTTAGATGTATGTTAATGTGTGTGTGAGTCTAGAATAACGATGTTGAATTTGCCTTTACCAAGATTAAGATGTAAAATACAATGAGTGGAAGCCAACTTACGGGTCAGGTGGGGTTGGGTGCCTAACACCTTCCCATCTCCACACCTAAACTCCGAACACGTGCTTTAGTAGTTAGATCAGTCCTTCCACGAAGGGCGCTATATATATGGTTCCTAGACCTAATCTAGGTGGCGACTTCATTTCTTTTCTCCGCCCTGGTG
Organism: Notholithocarpus densiflorus; assembly: GCA_030021035.2. Classification (NCBI taxonomy): domain Eukaryota; kingdom Viridiplantae; phylum Streptophyta; class Magnoliopsida; order Fagales; family Fagaceae; genus Notholithocarpus; species Notholithocarpus densiflorus. The sequence goes on along the minus strand of JARYZH020000024.1, from coordinate 3,645,667 downwards.
CACTTGGCCGAGGCGTACTGCCCTCAACCCGTACTTGCGCCCACAGTGGTGACTCCACTAGGGATAGAGAGTTTGATTCCAATGTGTCTTATTTCTTAATCTTGATAAAGGCTTGCTCAATATTTATTTGCACACACTTCACTTGGTTCTTTTGTCCCTTTCACCTTGGTTGGTGATGAGTGGGAAGATGAGTACACCTGTATCCTGAAACTCTTGCATATAACAACAAAACTTCATTAAGCTCAAGACAAGTAGAACACAAGGCACGTATAAGGAACAAGTAAAATGCGATCAAGATACCAAAAGAGATATATGACATTAAGCATAACTTGATCAAACATAAACAGTCATTAAGAAATGACTACAATGAACATTTATCAAGTAAATGATCATCCGGACACGCAATGAAATTATGAGCAATGCTAAAATCAATTGCATGTCCAACAAACCACATGATGCATTAAAGAAACTAAAGCAATAAACAATAGAAAACAATAAGCATCAAGACACAGCTATAAAAACCAAGATACAAAATAGTAATAAAGAAAACCATGTTTTAAACTAAAGTACTTGAAAGCTTTAAATAAAAGCACTTTAAATATCCAAAAGCTATAAAAGCGTAAAATAAAACTAGAAACCACCAAAATAAACCAATGTTATACTACTCCCCCTCAGGCTGTACTCCCCTTCAAGCCTAAACTACTTCCCTTTTTGACCGGAATGGCCAAAGGTCCTAAAATGCATTGGACTTTGAGTCCAACTCCGATTTTTGCATCAAGTCCTCAATTTGAGATGAGAGGGCAGTAATCTGGCCTTAAAGGTATGTGAATTGATCCGTGGAGTAGTTGATGTGTGAAGCTAGCATCAAATGCAACTCTTCAACCCTTCCAAGTGGAAGATCAAGACGGTCGGGTGCTCTTGCTTACGCTTGAGAAGAAGGCTGTGGAGTATCCTCTGGTATGGAAGTGAATTGATCAATCTCTTCATTGGTGTTGCCTTCTTCTGCTGCTTCTTCATCTCTCGGAATCTGAGATACACCGAGGCTTGGTCCTGGAATGTGAGCTTTGCTTCAGATGATGGTCTGCTCACTAATAGGGTCTTCCCTTTGCATGACTAGAAGCCAACTTGGAATCTTCACCCTTGCCCTTAATATAAGAGACATGACAGGGCTTGGAAACGGTAGAATTAGCCTTGCATTCCTCTTCTTGATGCTCTTGACAAAAAGGTGATAGATGTGACCACATATGTCGATCTCCTTGTGAGTGAAGAGATCATATAAGAACACAGTCCTTGGTCCTGACAAAGTCGTTAAGTTCTTCACCGGATAGAGGTTGAAGATCATGATGTAGGCCAAGGCTCACATTTCGGGGGTGAATGCAATCGTGTGCAAAGCCTTTTTCTTGAGTTTTCCTCCAAGAACTTCCACGAGAGTCTCTAGTTTCTCCTTTCTCTCATCATATTGAAGAGATGCGTTCGGAGTCGTCGGTCGAATCTCCAAAACTTCCTGAGTTGATTCTCTTGAGACAGAGAACTCTCTCCCCCTTAACCAACAGTTAATGTGATCACCTTCCACAATGGCATTGGCAAAGAATTCACGAATGATGTCCTCAAACACATCGCCCATTGGATTTAGCAACTTTGTCCATGTCCTTGCTTTGAACACGTTCGGAATGAAGGTTCCCTCTAGGGACTCTAAGTCCATAGCCCTCTTTAGGACGATTGGGGCCCGTTTGTAGTGATCAAGGAAGGCCATGATAGCATCGTCATTTCTAAATGAGTCCGAGGAGATGCGGGGGTGCTTTGAAGACTTCTTTGCGGCCTTTTTCTTAAGAGGAGACATCTGCAAAACAACCACCAACACAAACAAACAATAACAAACATAAACATTGAAACAAACTTGATTAGATACAAGTTAGTCCATAAAAACGAACAAAATAGTCCTAAAAAGCATATAGACAAGCAAACTAAATCATAAGATCATGTTTTAAGTGCTAAAGGTCTAACAAGACTTACATAGCATGAGTGAAATGCAAAACATGTCAAGTGATAAAGTGTGTGCATCAAGTGTGCTTGTGATGTGCATGTGAGATGTATGAGCAATGCATGACAAAGCACTCATGGGGCAAAGTGTGTAAAACACACAACCAATGTTCAAAACATGTAAAAACGTAGTAATCCCCAAAAATTGGTACTCGTCGAAGTCCAAAACAATGAGAAAATGTCATTTGGGCATTTTATCAAACACTTAGAGTGCACACAAACCACTAACATATGAAACAATGCATGAACATGTGGAAATCTTGCCTAAATACATGTTAAAATGCCACTTGGGGCCAACACACACACAAACAAACACAATGCGACACAGCCCAATCAAGAAAAAAAAAAATTTTGACAAGAAATTAAGTTTTTCCCAACCCCTTTCAAAATAACCCAACCCTAGAAATCCTAGAATCTAAGGCTTAATCTAAGGATTTAAAAGAGAAAGAATGTTAAAACATACCTTAGATGAGTCTTAGAGATGAAACCCTTGAGATTTGGTTGAGTTTTTGAGTGAAAATGTGTTTTGGGTTGAGAGAGGCACGGAGGAGGCAAAAAGAAAGTTTTGAAAACTGTCACTGTTTGCCCTTTAAAAATTGAAAATCCGCTCATTTCGCAAGTAAGGTACTCGCGAAGTTACTCACGAAATGGCCTCAAAAGCATAGGGCTTGTTTCGTGGGAAGCTACTTCTCGCGAAAGAGTCACGAAACTCTTTGTGTAAAAATTGGGAAGAACTGAAAATAGCTTCCTCATTTTTGCGGATAGGCTGTGAGAAGTTCTTACTCGCGACTTACTCGCGAAAATGCCTCTGAAGGAGTTTTTCAACAAACAAATTGGGCTTTTTGGAAAAACTATTAACACAAAAATGCTATACAAAAACACTTTAAAAAACATATAAAATACTAAAAAGTCTTTTGGGTTTGGTCATCAAGCAATTGAGTATATACATATCACATTTGAACATGGATAATCACACAAATGAAATAGGCATTCATTGAACATTAAACTTGTGTGTTGTGTGTGTGGATCAAGTATGAACTAGTCTATAGTCTAGTATGAAGCTTCATGATCAATTAAATCAAGTCATACACAACTAGCACGAAGTCAAGTGACCTATCTCACTTGTAGAAATGAACATATATGACCCCTCACCAATGTGTTTACATTTGATTGAAAACTTTTCATTTGGCTTTCATTTTTTCACGCTTTTGATTAATACAACTCAAATTTTTTAGAAACGATGCCATGAACTTTTTGATATTTCTTTGACAAATAAGCCTTTGGCTTTAGTACCATACATTTTAATACATATTTGCTCCACCTTTTCCTAGTCAAACTAATTTTCGAAGCAAGGCTTTTTTAGCTCTTTTCTCTTTTTAGAGATAGACATTTGTATCAAAATCCAACAAGACTATTGACTAATCATTCATGATAAGCTTGAAGATCTATTTACATCAAACTTAGATTTCTAGATTTCACTCACACTTAGAAAATGTGCATACATAACAAGCTAAGCTCGTAAATGCACTACGCCATTAGTACAGAGGTACTAGGCCAAACTTAACATGTGATATACACAACACAAGCGATCAAACTTTTTGAGATTTTTCATTTTTATGGGTTTTTTGAATTTTTCAACACACTAAAAAACAAAGAAATAAAGTAAGATCAACAAAACAACAAGGTAAACAAATAAATACCTACAAAAGAAACATGCTAAAATAGAAGCAATGACACAAGAAGATTGCATATGTCATGATGCATGAAACTATAACCCTAATACGTTGGAAGTATTAATACATAGGCATAGTGAGTGATCATGCATGAGTACCCTTCTTCATCCATATTGTACGAGTGTTTCGGGTGAGATCCTCAGAAGGAGGGGTACGACCGACATAACTTTCAAACCTTGGGATGAAGCTAGCTAGGCATAATGAAATGTTTTTCAACATCTCCAATGAGTTGTCCCTCATTTTCTCCTTTAGCTTGAGTTCCCTTTGGCAAAGAATCAGCCCTCTTGAGTGCCTAAAGCTTGAAGCAATTTGGCCTTGTATGTCCTTGTACACCACAATGATGACAGAAATGTTTCACATGAGGTCACCTTTGATTTTTGGGCAATGACTTCCCTTTTTCCTTTGGTCTTGGACCAATAACTTTCTTCTCAACAGTGGGGATCTCAACCTTGGGCTTCTCTACATTCTTTGTTGACACAAACTTCACTTCCTTCTTAGGTCCGCTGCTTGAGCTTCCTTCACTGGTATAGCCTAAACTGGTCTTGTCATTTGAAGGTTTTTGAGAAGAGAGCACACTGTCAAGCTTCTTGGTGGAAATGCACTCCACTTTGACGTTTTCTTGAATTATTTCAAGTTCAAGGAACTTGATTTTAGAATAAGCATTCAGCAACTCTTCCTTTAGCTCTTCAACTTCACCTTTAGCTTCCTTAAGTTGCATAAGTGTGGACTTATGCTCTTCTTCAATTTTCTTCATCTTTTTAACAGCATTCTTTGCAACTTTGGCATATTTGCCACAATCTTCAAGCAATGCATAATACACTTCTTGAAGGTTCTTCTCACCTTCATTGAGGTACACATCTTCATCTTCCGAATCATCAACTTCTTCACCTTCGGAATACCTTCAGAATGTACACCTAGCTAATCAACCAACTCGCTCAATTCATCTCTAGAGTCAACTGCGATAATTGCCATGAAAGCTGAATAGTTTCCCTCACTGTCACATTCTCCTTTCGCATCGGAATTTGAGCTTTCTGAATCACTAAGGGTAGTTGCAAACACTTTACCCTTACCTCTCAAGTAGTTTTGACATTCTTTCTTTAGATGTCCATGCCCATTACATTCATAGCACACAATTCCTTGGGTTGATGATGATTCTTTCCCATCCTTCTTCTTGTATTCTCTTTTATTATTTTTGGATGATGAGAATCTCCCTTTGCCAAACGACTTCCCATTATTCTTCATCTTAAGAAATTTTTGGAAGTTCTTTGATAGAAACGCCACCTCCTTTTCTACATCGTCTTCATCGGAGGAATCACCCATTCTCTCATTTATAGTTTTGAGAGCAAGTGATTTGCTGGACTTATGAGAGGGCAGTCCGAGCTCATAGGTTTGGAGAGATCCAATGAGTTCTTGAATCTTTATCTCATCCAAATCTGTGCTCTCCTCTATGGCGGGACCTTAGCCTGGAAGCTTTCGGGTAAGGATCTCAAAATCTTCCTCACCACCTTGGCGTCTTCAATCTTCTCCCCAAGATTGAGCTTGGCAATCACTATCCTGTTGAGTCTCCCATAAAAGGAATCGAATGACTCATCGTCGCTCATTTTTACTTCTTCGAACCGAGTAGTGAGCATTTGAAGCTTGGTGTCCTTAACCTTCTTGGTACCTTCGTGGGTTGTCTCAAGAATGGTCCACACCTCTTTGGCGGTCTTCACATGTGAAATCTTGTGAAACTCATCAGTAGAAACACCATAGAAAATAGAATTAATCGCTTTGCTATTGGCATTTGCCAAAGTAAGAGCAGCCTTATCCCATTCTAATTTGGTTGTTGTGGGTCTTACCCAACCAATTTCGACGGAATCCCACATTGTCTCATCAATCACACAAAGAAAAGCACGCATACATACTTTCCAAAAAGCATTGTTACTCCCATTAGAGTAGGGAGGTGCATTAAGGGATTGAGATTTATCCATTTCACACGGGGTCTAGGATTACACTAGGATATTGAAATCCGACAAGTGTACCTGCTCTGATACAAATTGAAAGCTCGGATTTGTGCTAAAACACAAGAGCTTGTTCAGACCCCCAAAAACAATTACGGCTAGATTGCTTTTACTCTAACTTATACTAAGTGCGGAACAAGAGTAAATAAGTGCAATGAACTGATAACTCTACCCTAAGTCATATTCATCCATCATCAACAATAAAATTAAAACTTAAAGAGTAGGGAAGAGAGATGCAAACACAAGATAACACCGAGACGTGCTATCGAAGAGGAAACTGAAGACCTCGGTAAAAATCCTCTCTGCGACCCTTCAAGTCGAAATCAATCCACTAGAGAATAAAGTTGGAGTACACGAATAACATAAGACCCTCTAAACCTAGTCTACCCCATGTACTTGAGCCCTCCAAGCTCTTGCTACCAATGGACTTCTTGGAGTCTTGTCTTCTCTAGCTTTTCGGATCCCGCAATTCAGCCCGATTGCATCTGCCAATGAATGGCTCCTTCCAATGCTTCCCAGCAGCACCAAAATCTCACTTTACACTCAGAATGGTGTGCTAAGTGTTTAGGCTAGCAACATCTCAAAGATCCAGAGATGGAGAGGTAGGAGTTGAGGAAAACCACAAGGAAATGTGTAGATGATTGTGGGTATACAATATTTAACTCTCAAGTGTATTTTCTAGGGTTTTCTCTCTGAAAAGCACTCCTTAAAATTTGTGGGTAATGAGGGTATATATAGTGTGGATAAAGACTTGGTAAAGTAAAACACAACTTTTTGCCAAACAGAAACTTTCGTGGGTCCTTCGCGGGTTGACCCTTCTCGGGAGACAGTCGCAAAATCCACTTATTCAACTTTTGAAGCTTGATTCTTCATGAATCTTTCACACTCATCCCTTTATGGAAAAATACATGTTCGTATCGCATACTAAACATACGCAGCGGAAAATTAACGGATCTACTTCATTCGCAATTGATAACATGTACAATGTAAGTTTCAGAATTTAAGAACAAGAGAGTGTACCTTGGTGCGGTGAAATTCAAAACCAAAGATTAGAAGTTCTTGAGAACACTTTTAATCTTCACTCCAATTCCACTTGTGCCCAAGAAGTGTGGTCTCTCAATCAGTTTCTATGAATGTTGTTCAAGGGAGAATTAGAGAGTGTCCAACACTCACATACAAACCGTTTCATTCACTTGTAGTGTCACACAAAATTCTGTATGTTTCTTCCCTTATAACTGATTATCTAATTGGGCTAGCTTTTTGGGCCTTTCCAATTGGGCTTTAGTATGTGACTTGGAGTGGGACCAAAAGGGAACAAATAAGACACTAGCTCCAATGAGTCTTGGGCTTTTCTGTCAACTCTTAACAAGTCCAAAGTTACCATTAATTATATTTAATACCACTATATAAATATAATTGCACTCTAGGCCTTATTAATAAATTATATCCCAAGACTTTATTGTACGTGCAACCCGTTCATAAAATATTCGTAGTAATACAAAGTCATTAATGTAGACTGTCACTTTGTAGATTACTACATCTTAATCCTTGAGTACCCAATTTAACCCTTTATGTTATTCATCATATATTTATGAAATCCAATTCCATAAATACATACTTTAGTAAATTCTTACTAAAGTGGTTAGGCCTAACACTCTGAATAACTGTACCCATTAAACTTATCTCAAGGGAATATTTTATATCTCCGTTAAGAGACTATGAATTCCATCTTGAGAATATATGTTCCATCAACACTAAATGTGGCTGCTAAACATACTGAGATTTTGACCGTTTCTTTAGATCTAACTCCTGATATATCAAAGCAACCTATACTTCATGATCAGGTCCATTATTCTATCAGGATTAAGAGTTCATGTAAATAGAAGTCGTGAGATTTATTATTCAATTGACAGTCGTTAGGAGAATAATAAATCTCACAGCGGTCCAGTTCAATATGTCTTAACTCTTAAAACATATCAACATATCAACTAGAAGTCTCCACTTCCATGATCAAGGCAAATCATCTTAGTTGATATGTTATAGTCTTCTTAGATGAAATGCCCAATTTCATCACCGACTATGAACTACAATTTTGAGTTTACAAAGAACTTGTGATTTATATCTTCTGTGACTTTTCACATAAATCACATACTATGCTCCTCATGGACTATATGATAATGTCCGAATATTCATGTTACCATTATTTTAGATAATAATAAAACAACTTTATTAAACACAATATTAAGTCATGCATAATGTCATACATAATATCATACATAGCATCATACAATAGGATTTAAGGGCACTAATCCCAACATCCCTTACAAATAAACCCACATACATACAGGAAAAATGATTGAAGAAATTACAATCAAATTTGGCACGGAATTAAAGCCAACACAATATAGTTGGAAATCACAACTTTACATATGCGCACACATACTTGTGCCCAGAAACCCTAATCCCCTTTTGCTTCTGTGTCTTCATTTTGTTTGCACAATATGCTTCTGTTTTGCCTTGTTTTCATGCCTATAAGTCTCTGCCTTTCGTGTTTGTTTGTTGTTTTTCCTTCACATGTTAGATTACGGTTTCTTTTCCTCTCTTTCTTTGAAATGCTTTGAACATGCATATGATATGACCATGCATCGATGCATAGGTGCTGTGGTGCAGTGAGGTAAGTCATGTATTCACATGAACATGCATTTGTTTGAGATATGATCTTGATCTTGCCTTGATGAACATGAATAATATTTGTGAATGATTTGCTTAGGATGTGATAACTTGTTTGTTTGATCTTAACATGCCTATGTTTCAGTTTCGGATATGAAATGTTTGTTTGGTTGCTGCCTTGAATATGATGATATGAGTTGCATGATAGATGTATGCCAGAGCACGCTTATGCATGAATAGAGTATGCGTACGCATGAGTACAAGCTACGCACGCAAGCCCAATACATTCGCACGCATGAACTTAAACAAAGAGTATTCTTCAATATCCTAAACATGTTCCTACCCATCCTAAGGCATCAGGTTCTCATTTAAACCCATCTCACAGCAAAGCCCAATCATTTACAAGTCTAAAAACAGATTAAAATGAAAGATCAAAGCAAAAGTTGAAAATGAGGAAAACTTGTAAAACTCACCAATCTAGCCCGTGCATTCTCCGAGAGATGATCTTATGGCCTGTAGATTAGTGGAGGAGACTCATTCAACCTTACAGCCCCATTCCAGCGGGTGAGGTTGAACACATCACCGGAAATCACATAGGAAGTTTTTTTGGTTTTGGACTTGGGTGCCATGGGAAGAGATGAAAGGGTTTGAGAGAGGAAGAGAAGATCAAATTGTGAAAGGATGAGGAATGAGAGAGAGGCAGAGATTTTTTGTAGAGAGAAAAAGGGAGTTGAAGAGTTAGAGAGGAAATGAAAGGGTGAGGAAGATGAAGAGAGATGAGAAGAAGAAAAAGAAACAGTGGGTAATCGTTGGAGAAAAATGAAGAGATGGAAGGTTCGGTAACTAAACCACATATAGTTTAGGACCCCCACTAAACTATGTGTAGTTTAGCAAAAAAAAAAAAATTCAAATTTTCAGAATATCCCTAGTGAACTCTCAGAAGGTGGGGGAAATGTAAAGAAAAATTCAAGAATGCATCCAAAAATGACAGAAATACCCTTAGTTGGGTAGAAGACACAAGGACTTTCAAAGCGTCCCCAGTGGATTGAAAGGATCAAGAACATCCTTCAGCAGATTGGAAATCACAAAGGCAACTCCCTTATGAGTTAAGACCATAAACCAAATCTCCAGTAAGCTAAAAATGCACAGTTTTTCCCAAGTATCTTGGAGGACTCCCTTAAGGGTTGTGAAGAAAAGAATTTCCCCATAGAGTTGAGGAAACTCCATCATGAGTAGAATCAATACCAGTTCCCCAGTGAGTCATGAAGAAGAAGAAGAGAATTTTTCCTGGTGGACTACACACCATCAAAGGCTTCCTCGTTAGTCAAAATCACCAAGACGGCTTCCCTGTGGGCCACCAACACATTCCTCAGCAAAGTTATTTTCCCTAGTAGATCACACACCAAGGACTTCCTTGTGAGTTAGAACTACCAAGAACTTGTGCACATATCCTCCAGGAATTGAATATGCAGGCATAGATCCCATACAAGTCAGAAGAGAAGAATACAGAACTTGTGTACATATCCCAAGGGAATTGAATATACAGGCACAATAGAAGAGGTAGAGATGGAAATAGAAGACAAGTATTACCCAGAGGCACAAGCCACCCTGTGGACACAAGGGGGAGTCGCCACCTAGTTTTTGCAATGGTCTAGGATCTTTTGATCTTACTATCAGAGATATGGGTTTGGAGTTAAGGTACGGTCTTCAGAAGGTGTTAGGAACCCAAAACTGCCCAACCCTAAGGTTGGCTTCCTCTCATTGTGTCTTATGTCTTAACCCTATTAAAGGAACATTCAACATTGCATCTAGTCTCACACACACGCTAGCATACATCAAACAATCAACATGGCATCAATCATCCCAAAAAGACCTAATCATACATCTATCATGGCATAACATAAACCCTAGCATGTTACTATCATACATATCATATCCAAGGCAGCATATAGGCATAGCAAGATCCAAGCAAACATGTGATTGCATCTATACTTCAAGAAGAACTTAACCAAACAAACTTGTTATCTCCATCATCAAGGCAAAATCATATTCAAAGATGTATGTTTATGTGAATGCATGACTTACCTTACTTACCTTGTTGTATCTCAGCATCTATGACATAAATGCGTAAACATGTGAATGCATGTTCATGGCATCAAAACAAAGAAACACAAGATAAACCCTAATTTAATCATATGAAAGACAAACAAACAACAAACATAGAACAAGGACTCATACCTAAAAGGGATCAAAGCAGAGGCATAATATGTGAAACAGATGAATAAAACAAAGCAGAAACTCAAACTAGGGTTTCTGGGTAGCGGTATGCGTGCGCATGATCAAGCCTGCATATGCATAATCCAGCTTGCGTACGCAGCCAAGATTATGCGCACGTGGGTTTCAACCCAAAAACCCTAGCCACGAACACAGCAACACAGAAAACAGACTAAGACTTCAAAACAATAAATCTAACAACCTATCATTCTTTAAAATATAAAAACTACACAATCTAAACTAAGAACAAATTTCAAAGATAAACAAAACAAAATCTATTCCTAAACATGCATTGGATCTAACAACAAACAAGAGCAACACTTAACACATCAAAACATATTCATCAATATATCAAATCATATCAACTTTCCAATCAAAACATGATGAGACAAAACAAAATAAAATCAAAAAAAAAAAAAACATATTTCTAAGCATGAATAACATATAAATTAACTAAGAACAACAAAAACACAAATTATAAAAGAACCAAATCAAGGAAAAGCCATGAAAAGAGACTCACCTTGCTATGGAATACAAACTTGATTGATATTTAACCGGCCCCTCAGTGCCTACACAACAAGCTTCAATGAGATATCAAGGTAAAAGAAGATTTCAATAGTTTATAGGTAATCACAACTCAAAAGCAAGATTAGTTTTGAAAAGGGTTTTGAGAAATCAAATTGGGAAAATAGTTTCTGCCTTAAAACCAACTAAAGTGAGGTTTTTAATTTGTAAAAAACGTGCAAAGGTGCTGTGTGTGTGTTTTAGAAAAGAGAATTAGGGTTTTAGAGAAGATGGAGGCTAAAAAATGGCTCTTTCTAGCTAGGGTTTTGATCGGAGGCATAAGATGAGTATTTATAAGTTAAAATATAGGTTTTCAGACTTTTTAATGATCCTTGGACGTTCTCAAGGGTCCATGGGCCGGCCCATATCAAAACATTATGTTTTGGGCCCTTAAAATCCCAGAAAATCGGACTACCCAGTTGGCCCAACTTCAAATAGTCATAACTCACTCATTTTAAGCCAAAATAAGGCAAAATTGGTGTTCAAATTGAACCCTAGGATGTCTAATTTCCAATGAGATAAAATTTACTAAAAAATTCTTTATGGATCAAAATTTATGGCCAAAAATGTGTGTAAAGGTCATTTTTCAGCATCATTTTCAAAGTGATTTGAGCACTTTTGAGTTGTGATTACTTTTAAACTATCAAAATAACTTCAATTACCTTTTGTAAACATGTCAAGCTCATCATTGGGACTGGGAACTAAAGTTTATTAACCGGGTACAAAATGAGGTGTCTACACACCCAGTGAAGTTTAAGGCAAGAGCCCTAAATGGACACCACAAATATGTATCCTTTTAAGCTCGTAAGAGAACCTTGTTTATTTGGTTGATGGTTGCAGCCGTTGGCCATGTTTGTTTTTCTTTTTCAGTGGCTCTAGGATAGTGAGTCACTCACCTTTTGCTTGCAATTGGCAAAATAGGTTCTGGTATTGTGAACCTATTGTTGCTCGTTTCTCGAGTAACAAAGGTGGGACTTCGGACATACGAATCTCACGCAACTCTGTGGAGTTGCATCCTGCCCCATGTATGCGTGTTGTTTGCCGTGTGCATGGGTTGGGCCTGAGCCGTACGTCGAAACAAAATTATTTGTCTCTTATTCAATTGATTCCATTAGCGGAGCTCATGAATCAAAAAAGGGGCATCTGTAGATACCGCATTTTGTACCCCTTACAACTCGGGCCCCCGTTCCTAATGATGCTAAAATTCTAAAGTCCAAGGTTGGAAAAGGGTCTAATTAGATTGAAATTTACTTGAGGAAAATGTTTTAGGAAAAATATAACTCTTTTATGAATAAAATATGCTATTTTTGGAAAATAAAGACCATGGAAACCCTAGGGCATGCGTACACATACACACGTATGCGCACGCATGCTCAAGCTCTGAGTATGCATGCTTCATGCATGCGTATGCATACACGGGCGTGCGTACACATGTTAGGGTTCTAGAAACTTGTTGGAAAAATACATGTTTGTATCACATACAAAACATATGCAGCGGAAAAATTAACGGATCTACTTCATTCGCAATTGATAACATGTACTATGTAAGTTTCAGAATTTAAGAACAAGAAAGTGTACCTTTGTGTGGTGAAATTCAAAACCGAAGATCAGAAGTTCTTGGGAAGACTTTCAATCTTCACTCCAATTCCACTAATGCCCAAGATGTGTGGTTTCTCAATCAATTTCCAAGGAGAGAATAAAGAATGTCCAACACTCACATACAAACCATTTCATTCCTTATGAGAACTCTCTTTTGAAAGACCTTCATCTTAACCGTATGAAAAAGCACTTATGAAATTCTGTATGTTTCTCTCCTTATATACAACTAATTATCTAATTGGACTAGTCTTTTGGGCCATTCCAATTGGGCTCTAGTATGTGGCTTGGAGTGGGACCAAAAGGGACCAATAAGACACTAGCTCCAATGGGCCTTGGGCTTTTCTGTCAACTCTTGACAAGTCCAAAGTTACCATTAACTATATTTAATACCACTATATAAATATAGTTGCACTCTAGGCCTTATCTATAAATTATATCCCAAAACTTTATTATAAATGCAACCCCTTCATTAAAATATTCGTAGTAATACCAAGTCATTAATGTAGACTGCTACTTTGAAGATTACTACATCGTAATCCTTGAGTACCCGGTTTAATCCTTTACATTATTCATCATATATTTATGAAATCCAATTTCATAAATATATACTTTAGTAACAACTTACTAAAGTGGTTGGGCCAAACTCTCTTGAATAACCAAACCCATTAAACTTATCTCAAGGGAATATTTTATATCTCTGTTAAGAGATTATGAATTCCATCTTGAGAATATATGTTCCATCAACACTAAATGCGGCTGCCCAACATACTGAGGTTTTGACCGTGACTTATAGATCTCACTCCTGATATATCAAAGTAACCTACACTTCATGATCAGGTCCATTATTCTCTCAGGATTTAGAGTTGATGTAAATAGAAGTCGTGAGATTTATCATTCATTTGACAGTCGTTAGGAGAATAATAAATCTCACAGCGGTCCAGTTCAATATGTCTTAACTCTTAAAACATATCAACATACCAACTAAAAGTCTCCACTTCCATGATCAAGACAAATCATCGTAGTTGATATGTTATAGTCTTCGCAAATGAAATGCCCAATTTCATCACCGACTACGAACTAAAATTCTGAATTTACAAAGAACTTGTGATTTATATCTTCTGTGACTAAATCACATAAATCACATACTATGCATCTCATAGACTAAGATAATTTCCCATTAGTTCATTTATAGATAATCTCATATAATTAAACAATTTAATTATTTATGACATGCCAATAAATTGGATTTTAGGGCATAAACCCCAACAATCTCCCACTTGCACTCAAAGACAATTTATCATATATCCAACACTTATCTCCCTTTAGAGTATTTCATAGTTACTCTAAGGCAAGGCTTGGAAATAAGTTACAGCCAGATTTATTGCATAAATTATCTTTTCTACTACTACTTCTTAAGTACTCATATCTCTCTAATGAGATAATACTTACGCTTAATGTGTATCTTCACTACCTAGGATGAACACATATCTTGAAGTCCAACTTCATGAATCACAATCAAATTATAGGTCAGTATTTGTACATCCAGTAACTATCAAAACCTCACTTTTGTGGACAAGCATATAATCCCTCATTCTCCTAAGATATATGAGTATGTGCTTTACTCCCACTAAATTAAGTGATCTTTGATTCAATTGATATTTGCTTACCACGCCCACCGCAAAATAGATATTTAGCCTAGTATTTAGCATAGCATAAAGACTTCCTATTGATTTGATATAAGGAACCGTCTTAATATGCTTCTTCCTTTTATATGTCTTAGGACTATAGTCCTATATAAAGGAACTTCAAGCTTAAAAGGAAAGAATCCTTTCTTAAAGTATTACATGCTATACTTGGCTAGAATCTAATCTATTTAAGCAGTTTGAGATAGACCCAACATCCTAATTTCTGAATTTTAACAAATTTTAATTCTTAGGATGTGACTAGTCTTTCCTAAGTACTTTATATCAAACTGGATTAGACAACAAAACCTCTATTGATGACTATAACTCTACATCATTCTAAATGATTAGAATGTCATCAACATACATTATGAGATTTATTATTCTATATAGCTTTTACACACATAAGGTCTTTTAATACTTGATCAAAATCAAAGAATTTGATTTCTTGATCAAAGATGATATTTTATGATTCATATGCTTGCTTTAGTCCATAAATGGAATTTAAGCAACTTACATACTAATCACTATTGGTTCTTTGCTATGTACAAGTATAGGTACATCATTTAGATGTCTTCTCAAGATTGCTATTAAAAGAAGCTTTCTTGATATCCATTGCCATATTTCATCCAAATGAAATATAATGGATAAGAGAATCTAGATAGTGTTAAACTTGACTATTGGTGAAAAAATCTTTTCATAATCGAACCATTTCTTTCTGTATAAATCTTTTCGCCACTAGTCTTGACTTTGAAGGTTTACACCTTCAAATCTATCAATCTCATTTCTTTGTAGACCTATTTGAGAACAATAGGCTCAATGCCAATAGGCGCCTCTACAATTTCTAGAATTTAAATAGAATATAATTCTATTCACATAACCTTGATCCAATAATTCATATTCATATCATCTATTGCCTCTACGTAGGACCGATGGTCAAATTCATATCCTTGTGAAATGACTTCAAAAGTTTATCCCAAAAGTATGAATTTACAATCCTCCCACTATGATATTGTACCGGTGTACTAGCTATATATCTAGAATAATACCTTGTGGTGTATCTAATACAACCATATCATTTTTAAATGTATTTTATAGTTGTCTTACAAAAAATTCTGACATTTTCTTCTAGAACAATTCTTTAGGATTATTCACATAGTCATCATCAAGAACTTTGTATTTGTACTTTACAAACATCTTGTAAGAACTTTGTATTTGTACTTTACAAACATCTTGTCTTCTTTATGACTACCAAAACAATCTTCTGCAATTTCTATTGGATACCCAACATAAACATACATTTTTCTACCTTTTGATTTCAATTTGTCAGACTTCCTTTCTAGCACAAGTGTTGGACATTTCCAAAAATGGAAGTATCATAAACTAGGTTTTCACCCAATCCACAATTTGATAAATGTCATAGGAACAAACTTTTGAAATCAATTTTAGAAAATGTATAATAATTATTAGAGTATATCTCCAAAAGAAATAAGCTAATGGAAATACTTATCATGTACTTTACTATATCTAAAAGAGTCTTATTCCTCCTTCATGTATGCACTAATTTAAATAAGTCATTAAGACTATATTCCTTTAAAATAAATGAGCTCTAGATCATATTAGCCTCTAAATAGAATTCATAGATTGAGAATTTAACAAAATAATGGTTCTAAAAGCCCATCTTTCACTAATCTTGAATACCATTTAGATTAATAAGATTTAGATAAGTGCCAAAACATATAATACCAAAGGATGAAAACTTTCTCTTTAAAAAGTAAAACATGTAAATTTTCATCTAGAAAACAATCATGGACAAAGCTTAATTTAACCAAATCAGAAACACTTTCCTTTGGTCATACTTTTGAGTCTAATTTCCTTTTGGCAACTACTAGGGCAACTTGTTTGCCCAACTGTTTGGTATTATATAATTCTTCTTCTTACCACCTTTACCTTTCGGTCTAGGCTAAGAATTTGAATTAAATCATATTGATCCTAGCCTTAGGTTTTAGGATGTCTTCCGTTGCGTAGAACTCACTCATCAATTCAAATAATATATAAATAAAAATAAATTTATTTATTTTCAAAACAATCTGAATTGATCAAATGATTCTAACAAGAACTTGTGGATCATATCCAAATGAGATTTGATGGGATAGTAAAAAAATTACAACTCATATTCGTCCATATGGATCGTCCGTGATCTTGAGCCAATTATTCTTGTTGGTCGTCTGAGTAGTGGGCTCGTCCATGGGCAAGGCACATGGAAGACTTACCCAGCGACAGAGCAGTAGCATCGTCCATGTACATAACACATGGACGATTCACACAAGTCTGAACAGTAGGGTCGTCCATGGAAAAAGTACATGGACGACTCACATAACACCGTCAGAAAACCAAGTCTTCCATGGACGAAGTCCATGGACGACCACATGACACTTAGAAACTCTCAGTACGAAAGATTCGAATCTTAAAACCTTGAAACAGTTACTCAACCCGAATTCATCGCCATGGATTCCTCTTAAGTACATAACTTCCATCAACGGTTGTAACTCCTATAGCCGTTGGGGAAGTTATGTCTGAACTCAAGAGAATTTCCTCAAATCTTGGGGAAGTTACCAAGCCAATAACCGCTCCAAGGTCCTCTATATAAAGGACCAGTCTGAATCAAAATAAAGTAAGTATTTTCTGAGACTTTCTTTCTAAAAGTTGAAAACTCTTTTCTAGGAAGAAACTAACTTAGCCATCGGAGGGTGTTTGGCCGGTCTACACCGGTCCCCTTTGATCGTGTGTTCATCCTTGTAGGCCTTCGCAACCACCAGTAGCCCACCGAAGCCGAAGCATTCAGCCTACTGATTCCGTGCAGCATCAAGATTAATATTTAATCTCTACATCCAAGAATTCCAATTCATTTTAAAAATAAAAAATATTTTCAAAAAATGATATAGAATTAGAACTTCTTAAGCTTTTCTTGGCACTCAATATGATTTATATCGAATATCATCTAGTAGCACGACATTTCATACCAAAACATCTCATTTAGACTTAATATAAAGTCTAAGTCTAGTACTAACTCTTGCATCTCATGCTGTAGTACAATTGAGATAGAAGCCAATGTAAAATTTTAGCATTTCAATGGAGACTATGATCACATCATAAGCTAGCCAATGTAAAATTTTAGCATTTCAATGGAGACTATGATCACATCATAAGCTATCTTCCATCAATGCATCATGCATTGTAAATTATGACAATGCTGAATCGAAACATAAATATGTACTTCAACTCCTTTAAGCACCATGTCCAAAATTATTTCTTAGTTAATGTGATTCAATTAAATAGTAGTTAGAGGACAAAATTTATGACAACTTTATTTTGAAACTATGAACATAATTACAGGGACATTATATTTTGCAACCATAACCATATAATATGGAACACAAAACCATACTATACTAGGTGCAACGACAACCCAATCCATGTCTATAATTCCTTGGTAGCAAGTTTATTATAAACATATTAATTGATTGAGAACTATTCTCATTATTAGTGCTATCATGATAACTCTTATCATACACTAATAATATGCCGTATTACATTTAGCCTCTAAGTCATAATGACATAGCTCCTTTGGGAGGTTAACATTACACTTAGTCTAGTGTACACCATTATCTAGAATCATGTGTAGCCACATTTCATCTCCCTTTATAGTGTTTAAACTTATAGTACCATGAAACAAAACTCCCTCCTTTGGGATCGCGAGGCATATACGCCAAGACGAGGTGCTTGTTCACACTACTTTAAACGGGTAAGTTCAATCTTGTAGTACTATGAAGTAAACACCCTCCTTTGGGATCGCGAGGCATATACGCTAAGACAAGGTGCTTACCCACACTACTATGAACCGATAATGGAGGCCGTGAGATTCAACCCTTGTATCTCTCTCCCACTAGAAATTTTAAAACAAGTGGATTGTCTTGAAATCATTGTGATCTAATCACAATTTTAACCCTACACATTAAATGTGTTTAATTGTTTAAATTCAATGTGATGTAACTAAGTCACGTCATTATAGCATAATGAACATTCGCGCTATCACAAAGAAGTTTAACCTAGTTATCCGTGAAATAAATACCCTCCGCATGGAATGCAAGACTCAAAGTCAAGACAAGGTATCTATTCACATTACAATAAACTTAACAAAAGGGCTATTTCAACACTCTCACTCATTATTTGGGTTTTTCTTTAAATAATTGTGATCTCATCACAACTAATAACCTTGCACTTGTTAAAGACTCTACTCCTATTAAAATCGCTAACTAAAATGGAAGTCCTAAACTATTTAGGATTCCTTAAACACTAATAAATCAAAAATTAGTTATACAGAACTCTATCCTTAATTTACTAGATAAAGTATTCTAATCTCATTAGAAACTATATAACTTTAATTAGAATTTAATCTCATTAAAAACCTCTAATTAAAATAAATTAAGGACTTTTAATCATAAAACTATTTAGGACTAAGAGTTCTATTTAACTACCATCTTTGATCTCATTAGGTCTTTTAGTTAGAACCATGTGTAATCACATCACACATTGCCTTACACCTTATACATTTAAAAACATTTAGAAAATATACAAAATTCCCTTCAAATGCATTTTCGTGAGAATCTCACGACTAAGCTCTTCGTGAAAACACAAAATTCAGACAGAAACTTTCTTTATGTGAAAACACTTAGAAAAATTCTGATTTTCTTTCTTTCGATTGATTGAATGTGCCCCTCGATCGATCGAAAAAATTAAAAATTCGAACTTGACCATCTGACTTCTTCGATTGATCGAAATTGCCTCTCGATCGATCTAAAAACAAATTTGATCGATCGACTAGAAATCGAAAATCAATTTATTTAAGAAAGTCTGATCACTGTTTCACTCGATCGATCGAAAGTAATTTTCGATCGATCGAAACTCGTGAAACTCGAATTTCCAGAAATTTTCCAAGGCAGTTTTCTATGGTTTTTCTTGAACAAACAACTAACATACGAACATGATAGTCAGAGAATGATATCAAAACTGAAATTCATTGATGCTATAGCCTTAAAGATCAATTTAACATACTTAAATTGAAATTTAAACAACATCATAACATCAATATCAGTTTTTATCAAATCATAGTTTCAATAACCATGCAGAAAATTAAATGCATAATCTTCAAACAATATGAAACTATAATTTCTAATTCCAAAACTCACAAAACATGTTATACAGATTCGAAATTGGAGACCGCTCTGATACCATTTGTTGGAAAAATACATGTTTGTATCACATACAAAACATATGCAGCAGAAAAATTAACGGGTCTACTTCATTCGCAATTGATAACATGTACTATGTAAATTTTAGAATTTAAGAACAAGAAAGTGTACCTTGGTGTGGTGAAATTCAAAACCGAAGATCAGAAGTTCTTGGGAAGACTTTCAATCTTCACTCCAATTCCACTAATGCTCAAGATGTGTGGTCTCTCAATCAATTTCCATGGAGAGAATAAAGAGTGTCCAACACTCACATACAAACTATTTCATTCCTTATGAGAACTCTCTTATGAAAGACCTTCATCTTAACCTTATGAAAAAGTACTTATGAAATTCTGTATGTTTCTCTCCTTATATACAACTGATTATCTAATTGGGCTAGCCTTTTGGGCCATTCCAATTGGGCTCTAGTATGTGGCTTGGAGTGGGACCAAAAGGGACCAATAAGACACTAGCTCCAATGGGCCTTGGGCTTTTCTGTCAACTCTTGACAAGTCCAAAGTTACCATTAACTATATTTAATACCACTATATAAATATAGTTGCACTCTAAGCCTTATCTATAAATTATATTCCAAAACTTTATTATACATGTAACCCCTTCATTAAAATATTCGTAGTAATACAAAGTCATGAATGTAGACTGCCACTTTAAAGATTACTACATCTTAATCCTTGAGTACCCGGTTTAATCCTTTACGTTATTCATCATATATTTATGAAATCCAATTTCATAAATATATACTTTAGTAACAACTTACTAAAGTGGTTGGGCCCAACTCTCTTGAATAACCAAACTCATTAAACTTATCTCAAGGGAATATTTTATGTCTCTGTTAAGAGATTATAAATTCTATCTTGAGAATATATGTTCCATCAACACTAAATGCGGCTGCCCAACATACTGAGGTTTTGACCGTGACTTATAGATCTCACTCCTAATATATCAAAGCAACCTACACTTCATGAACAGGTCCATTATTCTCTCAGGATTTAGAGTTGATGTAAATAGAAGTCGTGAGATTTATCATTCATTTGACAATCGTTAGGAGAATAATAAATCTCACAGCGGTCCAGTTCAATATGTCTTAACTCTTAAAACATATCAACATACCAACTAGAAGTCTCCACTTCCATGATCAAGACAAATCATCGTAGTTGATATGTTATAGTCTTCGCAGATGAAACGCCTAATTTCATCACCGATTACGAACTAAAATTTTGAGTTTACAAAGAACTTGTGATTTATATCTTCTGTGACTAAATCACATAAATCACATAGTATGCATCTCATGGACTAAGATAATGTCCCATTAGTTCATTTATAGATAGTCTCATATAATTAAACAATTTAATTATTTATGACATGCCAATAAATTGGATTTTAGGGCATAAACCCTAACAAAACTATGAAAGGCATGTTTACTACATTAAAGTTTGGGTTTTGGAATGAATCCCACATCATCTGGGAGCCATTCCGAACCCCCCATTTTTGAACTATAAAAAGCCATACATTGTAGCTTTTCAAAACACATAGAAAATCCTAAGGGAAAGCATCAAATTCACTAGAAATAGTGAATCAAAGAGGGAGTTTTTTACAAAACATCCTCAAGTCAATATTGTTCTGATTGAGGCCTTTTTTGGCCTTGATCTTGGAGTTTTAAGATTACTAATCACTTCCATGTTTGATTGTGAATAGATTTGACTGAGGAGAACGGTTAAAATCAAGCTAAGGAGCTTTGTGTTTTGAGGTATATGTTTAAAGTCCTTTTCCTTTCTTTTCTTGTTTTAATCTTCTTGTTTTCTTTGTTTTTCTTGTTAAGTTTTGTTATAACATGCTTGCTTAGTTTAGGTTTTCTTTGCTTTATCATTTAATGCGTGTTAGGTTGTTAGTTTAAGTTTTCTGCTTTATTTTGTTCTTGTTTTCTTGGTTAGGGTTAGAGGGTGTATGCGTATGCATGCTTTTTGCATGCACACGCATACTCAAAGTATATGTACACATACAACTAGGTTGCGTATGCAGGCCCTATGTATGTGCATGCTTACTCGTGCCCAGAAACCCTAATCCGATCCTTTTGCTTCTATTTCTTTATTCTGTTTGCACAATATACTTCTGTTTTGCCCTATTTTCATGCCTAGAAGTCTCTACCTTTCATATTTGTTTGTTGTTTGTCCTTCACATGTTAGATTAGGGTTTTTTTTCCTCTCTTTCTTTGAAATGCTATGAACATGCATATGATATGACCATGCATCGATGCATAGGTGCTGTGGTGCAGTGAGGTAAGTCATGCATTCACATGAACATGCATTTATTTGAGATATGATCTTGATCTTGCCTTGATGAACATGAATAATATTTGTGAATGCTTTGCTTTGGATGTGATAACTTGTTTGTTTGATCTTAACATGCCTATGTTTCAGTTTCAGATATGACATGTTTGTTTAGTTGCTGCCTTGAATATGATGATATGAGTTGCATGATAGATGTATGCTAGGGTTTGAGGATGAAATGCCATGTTATTTGCTTAGATGTATGCTAGTGTGTGTGTGAGTCTAGAATAACGATGTTGAATTTACCTTTAACAAAATTAAGACGTAAGACGCAATGAGTGGAAGTTGACACATGGGTTGGGTGGGGTTGGGTGCCTAATACCTTCCTATCCCTATACCTAAACTCCGAACATGGGCTCTGTTAGTAAGATCAATCCTTCCATGAGGGGCGTTATATATATGGTTCCTAGACCTAATCTAGGTGGCGACTCTATTTCTTTTCTCCACCCTGGTCCACTCGGCTGAGGTGTACTCCCCCTAACCCATGCTTGGGCCCAGAACGCCCTAAAAATTTAAAAAAATCTCCCGGTTTAGTCGCACATTGGATTCTTAGCGATGTGACTCTTGTGTGCTTGTGTCTCTAGGGTGGGGTGTGTGTATGTGAGTCCCTTTTTCTTATTTTTATTATAGGAGTCACCACCAACCATTGGTTTTGTATTAGGTCACCTAGAGATCTAATTCATTTTAGATCACCTAATTAACTAAACCAAATTTTAAGGGTTTATTAATTAAGGCAAACTTAAAAAAGTCTCAAAAAAAAGATCATGGATTCAGATGTTTGGTTATGTGTGGGGAAGGTGTTAGGCACCCCACAACGCCTATCCAAAGATAGTACCTCATTTTAATTTATTTCAAACATTAACTTTTTGTGAAGAAATAGAATACTTGGCTTTTGATTTTTTTGAAAAGGTTTTGCAAACAATATACATACATATATACATGTGAGTAATTATTTACTATATAGCTCGCATGTGAATATTAACTCCAATGAATATCTACAATCAAAGCATGTGAAGTATATATATATAAGTAGCATGTGGAAGAGCATACAAAAATAATTATAAGAACATGTGAGTAGAATATCTAATATATAGGTAGCATGTGAATACTAGCTATTGTAAATAAACAAACTACAACACAAAAATAAAATGAGGGAGTTGGGAGAGTAGCACCTTGTTGTCATCCACAATTTTCTCATGTTTTATCATGCAATAAAGATAGCAAATATAATACATTAGTGCCAAAAAAAAAAACAAAAAAAAAATGAGAGGGACAATGTAAGCTTGATTGGTGTCCAAGAACTCAAGGAAATGAGCCACGGACACAAATCTTTAACAATACTATTCTAAGAAACAGCTTGAAATTAGAATGTATGAAGAAATACTTATGACGTTAACTTCATTGTTTTGAAAATGCACAACGTTAACTTTCAGAATTTCTAGGGTTTTTTTTTTTCAGAATTTTCTCACTCTTTTTCTATTTTTCTCATACAAAGTTCCTATTTTTTGCAAAAAAATGAGGGGTTATTTATAGGGGTTACACCTAGCTAGCCTCCCATTTTTGCCACCTCATCGGCCTATTTTGTCTTTTTTCTATTTTCTGGTCTGATCTTCGCGCAGTTGTTTGGAGGCCTTTCTGAGCTCCGTTTTCTTCAAACGTTATATTCTTGGAAAGCTCTGGATGTCTAGTTTCCAATGGTCCCTACCTCACCAGATTTGGAACTAGGGTCGTTGAGATATTGTGCTCGGAAATAAGGTGACGCATTGCTGAAAAATTCTGTGACGTTTTTTTCTTGAAAAATTTGTATCTTCCAATCCGGGGTAGATATTATCGAGCCCTTTTTATGAGAAGTATTCAAGACCTTTTTCTTCAAGATGGTCTAGCCAGATTGCTTCAGTTCCAACCTAATCGGTACAGTTTATTGCGCGAAATTAGGCAAAAAATTGCCTATTTTTCCTGGAAAAAAGGTGAGGATTTTATTAGGGTTTTGGTATTATGGTGATATCTCATCCATTTTAACTCCAATTTCAGGAGCCTTAGTCAAAACACGGTATCGACAATCATTACTCATAACTTAACTCTCAAAATCAAGAGAATCCTAATCCCACCTCAATGAGGTTCCCAAAACACATCATTCACTCATTAATTAACATGATGCACATAACCAAGAGAAACCATTATAAATAACATTAGGGATACAATTAAATGAAAAATTTGTAATTCAATAGTGTAGCGGCCTTTTATGCTTTTGGGCTAAGGCTTTCTGCAGTGGGTAAGAGAGTTGGGTCTGGCTTGTTATCTCCGCAGGATCTACTTAGAGCCAGTCTATGCACAAGACAAGACACCCCAAAAAGACAACAAGCAATGTATATATGTGTGTGTGTGTATATATATGGGTTATATTAGAAAAGTAATTACAAATAGTATGTCAGTGGTTAAGCATAGTTAGAGCAGTAGAATTAATATATATAAACAAAGAGTCTTCACAAGAAGTGAGCTAAAGAGAGCCCAAACCCCAACTTATAAAACCTTATTACCAAATTAGGCTGTAAAGTTGTATATTTTGGAGGAAGGGTCAGCATAGCTACTTTTCATTCAATTAAATTACAAAGAGTGGGTTTGTTACTTGAGGTAGGGAAAAGATTTGTCTATTGATGCATGTTGTTTCTGCCGTTTACAGCTTTCTATTTTCCTAAGTCTTATTTCACTCTTTCTCATTTCTCTCTTATTTCCTTTTCAACTCTCTGTTCAAATTGCCCAAGTCATTATCCCTCTACCTCTTTTGGGTACTGTTCCTATTTATACACCAAATCAATATTGTGTAGTTTCTCTCTTTTACCCTTATGGCTCACTAACCATTTTTTCTACTGCAATCACTCTTCAGAGGTGCCTACTACCTTTTTGGCCGTATTGGGGTTCAACCTCCACTACCTTTGAGCATGTACAAAGTTTTCTCTCTCTGCCAGTACTTATCCCACAACAAATTCTCATCCATTTCATTCTACCGTGTATCTCTCTCACCCCTTTGAATGGTAAAACCCTAGGTCTCTTTTTACCAACCTCTCTAGCATGTATTAAGTGGTCCCAGCCGGTTTACTACCTATTTTGGGTAAATATGCTTTCCCAACAAAGCACCTCCCAAAAGAGGTCCTAGCAGGATACCGAAAATAGGCTTTTTTCCCCCTTCTGTAATTCCTTCAGCCATGGGCCCACTTCCTTTGCATCGGCTGGGTACAGGTTGGTGGTGCTCCGGCTATTGCATTTTTGTCTTTTCTCTTCAGGCTTTGTTTTCTTACTTTCCCACGTGGTTTTTGCCACTGTTATTTGATTTGTTTGTCTCTTTTATTCTTTGTCTTTCGGCTTGTGATTGCCCCTTTATAGAAAATGGTGGGGGCTTGCTAGGCTCGCCTCACCTTTTCCTACTTAATTTGGCCTGTGGGCCTTTCTAGGTCTCTCCCTTATTGTTTTCCATTAATTCCTGCTAAGTTGGCCTATTAGGCCTTTGCCTCATTTCTTTTTCTATGGGCCCATTCAAGCCCGTTCTTATTTCTTGGAGAAGGCCATCTCACCGTGGCTGATTCTTCCACATTGCCCATATCTAGCAGTGGGTCAATGGATATTCCTCCTCCTTGGGCCTTTGCTTGGGCCACGCTTATTCACACCTTGGGCCTAAGGGGCATGGCCCTATTGCTTTACTTCTATTATATAATTTCTTCCTTCTTTTTCTTGGTTTGGTTTGGGCTTTTTTGTCTTTGGGCCATTGGGTCCATATTATCAAAAGTGGGTATCAGCATTCAACCCCATAAGCATGTGAATTCTTCTGCAATTCACATGTGAACGTCTTTCCTATTTCCATCACAGGTTTTTTGAATAGTGGTCCCCAACTTTTCTTCTACCCTTTTTTGCCGCAAATAGAGCTGTCTTTTCAAATTTCCCAGTTTAACTGCTATTTCGACACACAGCCTCCAATTCATTTAATACGTTACTTCTTTTGGAGCGAGTCCCACCGCTTCCTTCCCTTCTCACTTTTCCCTTTTCACGAAATCCCTCTATCCCTCTTTCTCCGTTTCATCTTTCTCCTTTCCACCTTCACACAATATCTCTCTCTCATGTCTTTGGCCAAGAGCAAGGGTTCTTCTTGCCATTAAGGGAAAGAGTATGTTGTTGAGAAGTCTCCCCCTGAGAAGGAAGAAGATGAGAAAGTCTCTTCTGCCAAATTGGATCATTCCCAGGGTGAGGAAGGGATTCGCGACCTCGATAGTGAGTGCCTTCCTCTTTTTAACCTTTGGTACAACACTCACAACCATTTTCTGGTGGTGGCTAATAGCTATACATACCCTCCGCCAGATTAGGTTTGGTTATTCTTGGAGCAAAGAGTCACCAATGTGTCTTGGGCACCGTTGTCGAACGCCATCTGTAGACATCGCATTATGTACCCCTTACAACTTGAACCCCCATTCCCCAATGATGTTGGAATTATAAGGTCTAAGGTTGGTTTAGGGCTCGATTAGATTGAAATTGACTTGAGGAAAGTGTTTTCAGAAAAATATAACTCTTTTATGAGCTAAATAAGCTATTTTTGGAAAAGAAATGCCATGGAAACCCAAGGGCATATGTACGCATACACGCATATGCGCAAGCATGCTTAAGATCTGCGTGTGCATGCTTTATGCATGCGTATGCATACAAGGGCATGCGTACGCATGCTAGGGTTCCAGAAACTATGAAAGACAAGTTTTTTTGCATTAAAGTTTGGTTTTGGAATGAATCCCACATCGTCTGGGAGCCGTTCCAAACCCCAATTTTCTAATTATAAAAAGCCATACATGGTACCTTTTCAAGACACATAGAAAATCCTAAGGGAAAACACAAGATTCACTAGAAATAGTGAATCAAAAGGGAGATTTTCACAAAACATCCTCAAGTCAATATTTTTTTGATTGAGGCCTTTTTTGGCCTTGATCTTCGAGTTCCAATTTTACTAATCACTTTTTATTTGATTATGAATAGATTGACTGAGGGGAACGGTTAAAATCAAGCTAAGGAGCTTTGTGTTTTGAGGTATAATGTTCTAGTTCCTTTTCCTTTTATGTTCTTTATTTTGATCTTTTTCCTTGTTTTCTTTGTTTGTTTGTGTTATAAACTATTTGTTTAGTTTAGGTTTACATAGCTTTTTTGTTTTTGAGCATGTTAGGTTGTCAAATTTAATTTTTGTTTTGTCTGTGTTCTTGTTTTCTGGGTTTAGGGTTTAGGGCGTGTTTGCATATGCATGCTTACTGCATGCGCCTGTATACTCAAAGTATGCGTACGCATACAACTAGGCTGCGTACGTAGGCCTTATGTATGCACACTCATACTCATGCCCAGAAACCCTAATCTAAACCCTTTTTAGTTCAGTTTCTTTATTTTATTAATATAGTATGCCTCTACCTTGTCTTGTTTTGTGTTTATGAGTCCCTGCCTCCGTGTTTGTTGCTTTATTTGTTCTTTGTATGATAGTTTAGGGTTTAATCTTTTTGTTTTGGCATGAACATGCATATAACATGTCCATGCATTGATGTATAGCTGCTGTGGTGTAGTGAGGTAAGGCATGCATTTACATGAACATGTATCTGTTTGGAGATTTGATTTTGATCATGCTTTTGATGAATATGAATGTATGTTTGCAATGCTTTTCCTTGGATATGATAGCATGTTTCTTTTATCTTAACATGTCTACATTTCCACCTTGGATATGGCATATGTTTGTTTGTTTGCTGCCTTGGATATGATATGATAAGATGTATGATAGATGTATGTTAGGGTTTAGGACAAAAAATGCCATGTTGTTTGCTAGATGTATGCTAGTGTGTGTGTGTGAGTCTAGAATACAAGTTTTGAATATGCCTTTAATGAGATTAAGACGTAAGACACAATGAGTGGAAACCGACCCACGGGTTGGGTGGGGTTGGGTGCCTAACACCTTTTCATGCCCATACCTAAACTCCGGACACGTGCTATGGTAATAGATCAGTCCTTCCACGAAAGGCATTATATTTATGGTTCCTAGACTTAATCTTGGCGGCGACTCCATTTTCCTTCTCCGCCCCGGTCTACTTGGCCGAGGCGTACTCCCCCCGTTGCGCCCACAGTGGTGACTTTGCTGGGGATAGAGAGTTTGATTCCAATGTGTCTTATTTCTTAATCTTGATAATGGCTTGTTCAATATTTGTTTGCACACACTTCACTTGGTTCTTTTTATCCCTTTCACCCAGTTGGTGATGAGCGGGAAGATGAGTACGCTTCATTCGAGCCAAAATCTTTCGAAGTTCATCCCACCAACTCACAATCTATGCCATTGCCTATAATGGGCTTTGAGTACGTTAACGGTTTGCCACCAATCCACTACGGTCCATTTAGGCCTAAGGTTGGAATCATGGCCCACCTAGTTGCGAGTGACCTACTGATCTATCCCTTTAGCTCTAAGGAGCTTACCCACACTTAGAGAGATCCTAGATCCTATCAATAAGAGGTTACCCTTTATATCTCTTGTTTGTTTAACCATATATCTTGTGTTCACCTAATTCTAAAGGACAAATAAAAGATGTAAAATTTTTGAGGATGACCTAAAATTTATGGCATACTCTAAGATGTTAGGATAAAAGGAATGAAGTTCTCACATATAAGAGGCTTGTCCCAAAGTCCAAAGGAATATCTTGACTTGAAAGGTTCATGAGACCATAGCCTAGTTGCTATCATAAGGCCAAATCAAAAGGCCTCTTGAAAAGGAGAACCTTGGGCCTAAGGTAACAAATATGCTATAGACTTAGCATCCAACATCCTACAAAGACAATATGAAATTCCCTAATCTTAAGCCTCCTTGTTGTATGCCAAGGCCCAAAATGATGAGAAATTCATGGACTTTGAAAGGAAGGCTACAACATATTCTAGCTAGAGAGCTACTTAAAAAAAATGATGATAATAAATGAAAAAAATAAGAAAAGCCCAAAGGTGATGGTTACATTGTAAGTCCATATTTGAGACAAAGGGTTGAAAATCTCTAAGCACGTTCTAATGAAAGCCCACGAGAGTAAGATGAGAGCTTTGTTGTAAATGGACTAAAGCCCAATGAAACATGAGGCAAGGTTCATGAGAGGAAAGGGAGTGATTTTGTAATTGGACCTTCATTAAAATGGACTTAAAGATTTTTCTAAGAACATCTAAATAAGGGAACCTTTGCTAGGACATGTGCTTATGCTTTCAATGGCTTCTCCTAGTTTTCCCACGTGCCACAATGTTTGACCACGTGATTTAGAAGGATATTGGTCGTGTGATGAGTGAAGGAACGGTCCACTTCCTCCTTCCAGCGCTAGATCATGTTCTTGGACCATGGACCTTCACTAGGGCTCATGTCAATGACTTTTCTAAAATGGGAAACGCAGGATCATGGGAGGACCATGACTAGCCATAATGGACCTTGACAGTTGGGGCCACACAAATCACCCCTGCTCGCATCTTGATTGAACGAGACACAACCCCACCTCCCGATGCTGCGTGGTATCTTGTCCTAGCCCAAGAGAAAGAGGAAGACGAAGAAGATAATGATGAGGAGATAGCAATTGGACTTGGGTTGGGTTTTCTAAGAATATAGGAAAGAAATTTTGTAATGTAAGTTCAAATGTACTTTTCAAAATTTTCAATAAGATGAATTCTAATTTGGCTTATTTTGATGTGTCCCATAATATTGAAATTTTGCACTTAAATGATTCTAATGGCTTCGGGCCCTAAAAACTGAAGTTCTAAGGTTCTGGAATGGGCCCTGCGTACGCAGGTTTGTGTATGTGTACGTAGGTCTATGCATGCGTACGAATAACTCTGATGGCCCGACTTCAAACGGTCATGACTCACTCAATTTAAGTCTAAATTAGGCAAAATTTGTGTTCAAATTGAAACCCAGGATGTCTACTTTCCAATTCAATAAATCTCACTAAAAAATTCTTTGTGGATCAAAGGTTATGGTCAAAACAATGAGAAAAGGTCATTTTTCAGCATTGTTTTCAAAGTGATTTGAGCACTTTTGAGTTGTGATTACTTCCAAACTACCAAAATAACTTCAATTAACTTTTATAGACATGTAAAGATCATCATTGGGACCGGGGACTAAAGTTTATTAACCAGGTACAAAATAAGGTGTCAACAGATGCCCTTCTTTTGGCTATACTTGCTCCGCAAGTGTAGTCAAAAGCCTAAAGAGACGAACCATTTTGTAGGTTAATAAACTTTAAGTCCACACACACACACAACACAAACATGCAAACATGCAAGCAAACAAGCAAACATGGGGTGTGGGTGCAAAATTCAATCATTGGATTCTGCGAGTCCCTATGCTCCTTGGTTCGTTATCTAGAACCTTGGGTAAAGGGGAAAACAAACAAAACGGCTACAATCTCAAGCCAAAAAGAAAACTCATCATATTATCATACCATGTTATCTTCACATCAACGACACATCATGAACACAACAAGAATGGTGACTATCCTAAGCCAACAGAAACACATCAACACATCGTAAACACAACATCAATGGCCTAAGCCAAAAGAAACACATCAACACATCGTAAACACAACATCAATGGCCTAAGACAAAAGAAACACATCAACACATCAACACATCATAAACACAACATCAATGGCTACCATCCTAAGCCAAAAGAAACACATCACACATCATGTTATCAACACATCATCACAACAGCATAAACACATTAACACAACATCATAAGCACATCATCATATCATCATAAAAAAGCTAAAAAAGACTCAACATCACACATCTAGGAATTCATCATTCAAGACACGTAACTTATTTCCAGAAAAATTCATTATTTAAGGAAATCAAAATCATTTAAGAAATTCAAATCCATCCATTTTTGAAATCTCTCTTAGATTTTTGAAACTTGAAATCTTTCTTTTGAAATTCTCCTTAGACTTTTGAAATTCTTGACTTTCTTCTTAGGTGCCAATCTCTTGAATCTTTCTTTTGAACTTTGAATCTTTTAGATTTTTTCACAATAATTAGGTCACATCAACACAATGGGTCATATCAGGTTTGGTCCAAACACATCAGGACAGAACCAAGGCACAACGGGTCACATCAGGTTAGGTTCAAACAAATTAGGACTGAACAAATCACAACATATCACATCAGGTTTGGTCCAAACACATTAGGACAGAACCAATCACAACGCTTCTCATCAGGTTTGGTCCAAACACATCAGGACAGAACCATAGGCACAACATGTCACATCATTCCTTAAAATCTTCTCTTCACTTTTTTTCCTCTCTCTTTTCTTTTTCTTTTTTCCTTCTTTTGTTATTTTCTAATCATTTTTTTTCTTCTCTTTTCTTTTTGATTTCTCTCTCCTCTCTTTTTTAATCTCTCATTCTCATATTCTCCTCATTTCTTTTTCTCTTCTCACATTTTTCTTACTTTTTTTTCTTCTTTTTTCTTCATCTTTATCCTCTCTTTTTCTTCTCTCGCTTTCCAAGCCCTCGTTTTTCTATTTGAATCTTCATCTTTCATTCTTTTTTTCTTTTCTTTTTTAATTTTCTTTCCCATTTTTTTTGGACTTCTAAAAATTGCATTTTTTCTTTAGAGCATTAGTAAGGAAGAGTTGATTAGGTCATGGGTTCGTTGCATTCTTTTCTTTAATGGGGGCACATATTTACTCAACACATCATTCATTCATCTCATTGTTATTATTATGCACCTTTTGCCTTTGGATGACCATCAATTCCTTAGAATTCCTAACACATCTAGATGGAAATCAAAGGTAGTTGAAAGAGACTCTAGATCAATGGAGTTCTAAACAAGACATAAGTTTTGAGAGAAATGAATATTTATGAGCACAACAATTTGGAAGAGACTCTAGACCAAAGAAGTTTCAAACACAACAAGAGTTTAGAGATAGTAGAGCACAACATGATTTGAATATAAAGAGGACCTTGAAGAAAATTTGAAGGAGTTGAAGAAAGGAGGTAAAAACAAGGGTGTAGACACTCAATTTTGCACCCATGATTTAATCAAGGAAGATGGCTGGAGTGACCATCCATGTACCAAAACAAAAGTCGTTCTTGCACCACATGCATCATTTTATTCTTGCATCACATGCAGTATTTTGCCTTTGCATTACATGCATTAATTCATTCATTGCATATCATAAAAATGATCTTGAGATTCTAACGGTTGCAATGGTGTTTCCGGTTTCCTAATCGGACCATCGGATCGAAAGATATCGCGTGATCAAGTTTGCATGGTCAGCATGCATTGTGTCTAGGTAGAATCGACCACACATGATCAATTTAAATTAATTCTAGTTGGTTAAAAAATTAAAATTAATTAAATAATTTTGTGATTGGTTGATAATTGATAGGCCAAGAATGTATTGACCCCTTGTGATGAATTAATTGATTAATTAGCCAAGTTTATTAATTAATCAAATTAACATGCAATATGCGTGGTAGCATAAACAAATCACCAATTAAACTAAGTATGCAGCGGAAAATAAATTGACACGGTGATTTGTTTACGAATGGGGAAAACCTACACGGCAAAAACCCCACTGGGTGATTTTAAGGTCACCACTCCCGAGAATCCACTATTATCAAAACAAACGGTTACAAGTAAAGGAATCCCAGTACCTTATACCAACCTACAGTTGAACCCTTACCCCAATACCCAATTGGACTTGTTCTGTAGTGACAATCTCTCCTTTCAATGCACGGCTCCCAGTACGTGACTAACCAATAGATGCGCGGATCCCAATGATGGAAAAATATATGTTTGTATCGCATACAAAACATACGCAGCGGAAAATTAACGGATCTACTTCATTCGCAATTGATAACATGTGCTATGTAAATTTCAGAATATAAGAATAAGAGAGTGTACCTTGGTGTGGTGAATTTCAAAACTAAGATTGCAAGTTCTTGAGAACATTTTTAATCTTCACTCCAATTCCACTGATGCCCAAGATGTGTGGTCTCTTAATCAGTTTCTATGAATGTGTTCAAGAGAGAATTCAAGAGTGTCCAACACTCTCATACAAACCATTTCATGTAACTTACTTAAAATTCTGTATGTTTCTCTCCTTATAACTGATTATCTAATTGGGCTAGCCTTTTGGGCTTTTCCAATTGGGCTTTAGTAAGTGGCTAGGAGTGGGACCAAAAGGAAACAAATAAGACACTAGCTCCAATGGGCCTTGGGCTTTTCTGTCAACTCTTGACAAGTCCAAAGTTACCATTAATTATATTTAATACCACTATATAAATATAATTGTACTCTAGGCCTTATTAATAAATTATATCCCAAGACTTTATTGTACATGCAACCCCTTCATAAAATATTCATAGTAATACAAAGTCATTAATGTAGATTGCCACTTTGTAGATTACTACATCTTAATCCTTGAGTACCCTGTTTAATCCTTTATGTTATTCATTATATATTTATGAAATCCAATTCCATAAATATATACTTTAGTAATTTCTTACTAAAGTGGTTAGGCCTAACACTCTGAATAACCGTTCCCATTAAACTTATCTCAAGGGAATATTTTATATCTCCGCTAAGAGACTATGAATTCCATCTTGAGAATATATGTTTCATTAATACTAAATGTGGCTGCCCAACATACTGAGGTTTTGACCGTTACTTTAGATCTCACTCCTGATATATCAAAGCAACCTACATTTCATGATCAGGTCCATTATTCTCTCAGGATTAAGAGTTCATGTAAATAGAAGTCATGAGATTTATTATTCATTTGACAGTCGTTAGGAGAATAATAAATCTCATAGCAGTTCAGTTCAATATGTCTTAACTCTTAAAACATATCAACTAGAAGTCTCCACTTCCATGATCAAGACAAATCATCTTAGTTGATATGTTATAGTCTTTGCAGATGAAACACCCAATTTCATCACCGACTACGAACTACAATTCTGAGTTTACAAAGAACTTGTGATTTATATCTTTTGTGACTTTTCACATAAATCACATACTATGCATCTCATGGACTATATGATAATGTCCGAATATTCATGTTACCATTATTTTAGATAATAATAAAACAACTTTATTAAACATTATATTAAGTCATACATAATGTCATACTTAATATCATACATAGCATCATACAATTGGATTTAAGGGCACTAATCCTAACAATCTCCCACTTGCTCTAAAGACTATTGTGCACTAATCTAACTCTCATTCCCTCCAAATTTGACTCGAAAGTCCTTTGAGGCAAGGCTTTGGTAAATGAATCTGCTAGATTATTTGCACTTTCAATCTTTGCTACCACCACATCTCCACAAGCAACAATATCTCGAATGATGTGGTACTTCCTCTCAATGTGCTTTCCTTTCTTGTGATTCCTTGGATCTTTAGATTACGCAACTGCTCCACTATTGTCACAAAACAATGTAATTGGAACTTGGTCCATTCTCATTACACCAAGGTCAGAAAGGAATTTCTTGAGCCAGACAGCTTCTTTAGCTTCTTCAGAAGCAGCAACATATTCTGCCTCCATGGTGGAGTCTGCAATACAAGATTGCTTAACACTCCTCTAACTTATGGCTCCACCTCCCAAGGTGAAAACACATCCTAATGTGGACTTTCTGAAATCTAGATCCGATTGAAAATTTGAATCTGTATAGCCAATGGGAATCAAATCCTCACAACGGTAAACAAGCATATAATCTCTCGTTCTTCGTAGATACTTGAGAATATGCTTTACAGTTTGCCAATGCTTTGGTCTTGGATTTGATTGATATCGGCTGATCATGCCAACTGAATAACAGATATCTGGTCTAGTACAAAGCATGACATACATGAGACTTCCCACTGCAGAAGCATAAGGAAGTTGTCTCATCATATCTACTTCCTCTTGAGTCTTAGGCTTTTGGTCATCAGACAGAGGAACTCCATGTCTGAAATGAAGTAATCATTTCTTGGAGTTTTGCATGCTAAACCGTTCTAGAACATTATCTATAAATCCAGCTTGTGATAAGCCTAACATCTTATTCTTGCGATCTCGCCAAAGCTTGATCCCTAGAATAAAGTTAGCCTCACCCAAGTCCTTCATATCAAATTGGCTTTATAACTAAACCTTTATTGATGACATTACCCCTACATCATTTCCAATGAGTAGAATATCATCAACATAAAGCACTAGGAACATTACTACTTTATCTTGATGTCTTTTGTATATACACGGTTCATCAAGATTTTGTTCAAAACCAAATGACTTGATTGCTAGATCAAATCTAATGTTCCATGACTTAGATGCTTGCTTAAGTCCATAAATGGACCTTTTCAACTTGCATACCATATGCTCTTGGTTCTTTGCTATGAAACCTTCTAGTTGCAACATATAGATTTCTTCTTCAAGATTGCCATTGAGAAATGCAGTCTTGACATCCATTTGCCAAATCTCATAATCATAATGAGCAGCAATGGATAAGAGAATTCTGATAGATTTAAGCATTGTTACTGGTGAAAAGGTTTCTTCATAATCAATACCTTTTTTTTTAGTATATCCTTTCGCCACTAGCCTTGCTTTAAAGGTTTCAACCTTTCCATCTATCCCTCTCTTCCTCTTGTAAACCCATTTGCAACCAATAGGTTTAATGCCGTTAGGCGCCTTTACAAGATCCCAAACATGATTGGAATACATTGAATCTAATTCAGATTTCATAGCTTAGACCCAATGATGTGCATCTATATCATTCATTGCCTTTTCATAAGTGTAGGGATCCGATTCAACCTCTTCTGAGATAGTTTCATAAGTTTCTCCCAAACCTATAAATCTTATAGGAGGCCAAACAATTCTCCCACTACGACGAGGCACCTGTGTACTAGACATTTCATCAGTAGTATCTTGTGGTGTATCTAATACGGCCACATCATCCCTAGTTTCATCCATTGGTTGTTCATTTACAGATTCATTCATTTCAGCCAAAACAACTCTACTTCTAGGAGTAAAATTATTCATATAGTCATTTTCCAAGAATTTAGCATTTGTACTAACAAAAACTTTGTTATCTTTACGACTATAGAATAAATAACCCCTAGTTTTTTTTTGGATAACCCACAAGCAAACATACTTTTGATTTTGGTTCCAATTTATCAGGCTTCCCTTTTAACACATGTGCTGGACAACCCCAAATGTGAAGATATTTAATACTAGGCTTACGCCCACTCCACAATTCCATGGGTGTCTTGGGAACAGATTTTGATGGAACTAAATTCAAAAGATGTATTTCTGTATTTAAGGCATAACCCCGAAAAGAAATCAGTAAAGTTGAGTAACTCATCATGGACCTAACCATTTCTAAAAGAGTCCTATTCCTTCTTTCTGCTACACTATTTTGTTGGGGAGTTCCAGGTGCAGTCAATTAGGATACAATCCCATTTTGAGTTAAGTAATCCTTGAAATCCCCAAGAAGATATTCGCCACCACGATCAGATCGAATGGCCTTTATGCGCTTACCCAATTGATTCTCAACTTCAGCCCTAAACTCGTTGAACTTTTCAAAGGCTTTGGACTTCCGTTTCATTAGGTACACATAACCATATCTTGAGTAATCATCGGTAAAAGTGATGAAGTACTCATAACCTCCTTTTGCTTGAGTTGACATAGGACCACATACATCAGTATGAACTAATTCAAGCAACTCTTGGGCTCTTCTACCTTTTACATTAAAAGGTTGTTTGGTCATTTTGCCCTCCAAACAAGATTCATAGACTGGAAATTCATCAAAGTCCAATGGCTCTAAGAGACCATCTTTGATTAGTCTTTGAATTTTGTTTGGATTAATATGACCTAAACGTAAGTGCCAAAGATATGCATCATTAGTAGAAGGAAACTTTCTCTTTAATGATTTCACATGAGAGTTATTATCTAATTCAGAATTATATAATTCATGCTTATCAGGAGTTAAAATATAAAGACCATCAACAATATTGCCAGAATAGATAAACATTTTACCCTTCTTTATTACAACATTGTCTTTAAGGATAACACAATATCCATGTTTACCTAAATAAGTTGCAGAAATTAAATTCCTACGAACATTAGGTACATACAGACAGTCTTCCAATATTAAAACTCATGACTCAAAACATAGATTATAAACACCAACAGCTACAACCGGAATCCTGCTCCCATCAGCCAAAGTAAGAAACAATTCCCCTTTATTAAGCTTTCTGGTCTCCTAGAACCCCTGCAAAGAATTGCAAATATGATTAGTACAGTCTGAATCCACACACCAGGAATCTGTGGGATTTTGTACTAAACATATTTCAAGGAGGAATGAACTATTCATACCCTTATTATTGGCAGCTCTGAAATTTTGGACAATTCCTCTTCCAATGTCCTTTCTCAACAATGGAAACATTTTCCTTTGATCTTCCTTCCTTTGTCGGCAACCCCTAAGGCAATTTGTTTACCCTTTTGCTTGGTGAAGTCCTTCTTCTTCTTCTTCTTACCCTTGCCTTTCGACTTAGGTTGAGAAGTAGAAGCTTCACCAATATTGGCTTCAACATTAGAAGTATCAAGGATGCCTTCTGCCGCTACCAACTCATTCATTAATTCAGACAATGTATAAATCTTTTTGTTCATATTATAGTTAAGTTTGAATTCCTTGAATGATTCTGGTAGTGACTGGAGTATCATATTCACTTGGGATTCTTCATCAATATCGACACCTAAAACTTCCAATGTATTCAGATTATAGATCATTGTAAGACAATGCTCTCTCACTGAACTACCTTCTGCGATTTTGGTATTATAAATTTGTCTCATGGTTTCTTGCCTTGCAGAACGGCCTTGCTCACCAAACATGTCCTTCAGACTTAGCATAATGTCTGAAGCCAGTTCAACACTCTAAAAGGGCTGAATTTCCCTTGGTTGGGCTTTGGCCCAACGGCCTTTGAGTGACACTAATACACACCCTTTTCGATCTTTTTGCAAAAGGATGCAGCCGGATTCAAACCCTAATCGTCCGTACCTATTTTTTAGAGTCTTCTGGCCTCTATAAATAGAGACTGAACCTCATAATTTAGCACCTTTTTTTTACGCTCTGAGAGGCATACGTTTTTTACTCTCAAACCACACATATTTTCTATTCCTCTCTCTGAGTGTTACTGCAAAATTAGGATTTTTAGGTTTCAAAGAGAATTGAACAAATTTCTTTGAACCCTAAAACATCCCCTCAAGAACTAAGTGTGCTCATGCAAGAGGTTGTTTTCTTCACCCTTTTCTTGTGATGTGATGATGCATATTATTTCTCTTTCTTTTTCGAATATCTATGAATTGTTAATTGTCCTTTTGTTTAAAGCATGATATTTTCTATATGATTGTTATAATCTTTTTCTTGAATGTCAATAAATTTGCATGTGAACAATTATTTTTCTTAAAACAAAACAGATTTGCATCTTTATAAGATGTAGATTTGAATTTTTCTTAAAACAAAACGGATCTGCATTTTTATAAGATGTAGATCTGAATTTTTTCTCAATACAACAACTGATTTGCATCTTTCTTAAGATGTAGATTTGAGTTTTCTCAAACAAAAAGAGATCTGCATGTTTATGAGATGCATATCTAAATTTTTCTCAAATATGATTTTCTTAATACATGCAAATTGTTGAAATAAAGAAAGAGATTATGTATTACTGTGTTTGTGTTTATTTTAATTCATGATTGCATAATTTTAGATTATGAGTGAAGTTTTCTTCTTAGAAAATCTTTTTTTTTTTTTAATATATAATAAAACAGATTTGAATTTTTGTCATCAAAAATCATTTTTTATATATAACAAAACAGATCTGAATTTTTGTCATCACAAAACCTTTTTTTTACATCCCACAAAGCAGATCTGATATTTTGAAAAATCAAAATCATTTTTTTAACAATAAAAACAGATCTGATTTTTTTTTTTTAACAAAAAAAAGAGATTTCATCCATACATAAATTTGTGTGATTTAACTTTTCATTCACATGTTCAACATATCATGCATGACATGTATATCATAGTATATTGGTCACAAGAGTCTAGAAGACCAGACTTTGTCTGGGCGAAATGGGTGACTAACACCTTCCCCTTCCGTAACCTAGCCTCCAAATTTAGGTTTTTGGTTTAGTAGATCTAGCCTTATCTTCATTTGATTTGGGTAGAATGTAACTAGGATAACAAGCCATGTAAATATTTGGTAGATTGTAACTAGGACCCAAAGCTATGTAACTTTTTAATTTTCTTTCAGATATGTAATTTTATTCAATCAATGAATGGAACTATTCAGTCATGTATTTTGTAATTAGTATTTTTTCTTATTTTTTTGTATAAAGAAAAATAAGTGACGACTCCATACCACTTACCCAAAAAGAGAGGTGCCCTAAAAAGGTACCCGAATCTCTTTTTTGAGGGACATGTCTCTCATAAAGGGATCATAGATCCAGATGATTTTGCACACCAACATGTATTCTCTTTGAACTAGTTTTGCATGAATCACCTACCATCTTCATTGATTAGTCCAAATACGAATTTAAAATTCGATCATCTCTAGTCAACTCGATCATTGTCCTTGTTTTAACATGCACAGCTCACTTCTCTCATTTCCCTCTTATTGTATTCTCCTAAATCAACTCATCTCCCATGTATGGTCACTTTTCTCCTCATCATGGTTGCTTTAGCTTGGAGCTAGTCTCATCTTCCCTTGTATGTTCATTCCTATGTCATTTCCATTCATGATTTTCCCCTAGCTTGGAGTGAGATCACCATTTTCCTTGTTACTCTTCTTCACTTCTTTTCAAGGTGTCTTAACTTTTGCCGAGGCTGCCCTTTCAGGTTTTCAACCTAACGGGCCTTTCTCCTTTCTTTTCTTTCTTTTCTTTTTCTCTTTCTTTTTCACTACTAAGGCTAGGCTTTCCAAAATTCGTAGGGTTAAACAATCTTAATAGATTAGAAAGGACTTGTTTATGGACCATAATGAGGCTGAGGTTCTAAGGCTTAAGAAAGAAAAGGTATTTGAGGCTCAAATTCAATTTTATTCTCAAGGTATCCTAATTTCCAAGGATTCCTACTCATCTCGTGCTTGCATTGTTTTCTTCTTTTTCATCCATTTTTCCTTGTCCCTTTTGATTCCTAATTTCATTTCCTTTTCTTTTCTTGTTTTCTTCTATCTCTTCCTTTCTTTCTATTTCTTATTTTCTTTTCTTTGTTTTTCTTTTTTTTTTCTTTTACCATGCCCCTTGTTGGGAAAAGATATCCTTTCACTTATAAATCATCCTCACATCCCTCTATCATTCATCCACAAAACTTGCCCCTAGTATAGAGTTGATCCTTTCCAATATTAAAGTATGCCCCTAGTGTTAAGGGTAACCCTTTCAAATCACCATCTCCTAAGAACATGCCCCTAGTGTAGAGGGTAATATTTTGGCATGGGTATAAAGAAGGAATTCATCTAGGCTCAACGAGGTTAGCAAGTGGAAATAATCTCTCATTGTAAAAAGGGTAGCAAAAAAATGGCCTCTCATCCCTTCAACCTTGATTGCTTAGCCTTTCCAAACCTAGGTTAGACTTTTCATCTCATCAAGTTCTCATCATTGTAATGTCATCCATGTGAAACAACAAGTTATTCATTCAATTTCTCATTCCCATCTTTCAACTTACTCATGTCTTGTGCTTCAAGGAACCTCTCATCACTCATCCTTCTCATTCATGTGTACTCTTTCACTTGATCGAAGCCTTTTTTTTTTCCTCTTTATCTCTCGCCCCTTTCTCACTTTCATGCTTTCTCTTTATGATCGAATAAATTAAGACAATCTTATCTTTTGATTCCTTATTTGGATTAACCAATGTGTTAGGTTTAAGGATTCATTCATTTCAAAACCAACAAAAAGAGTGTTGGGGTTTATGCCCTAAAATCCAATTTAATGGCATGTCATAAATAATTAAATTGTTTAATTATATGAGACTATCTATAAATGAACTAATGGGACATTATCATAGTCCTTGAGATGCATTGTATGTGATTTATGTGATTTAGTCACAGAAGATATAAATCACAAGTTCCTTGTAAAATCAAAACGTAGTTCGTAGTCGGTGATGAAATTAGGCGTTTCATCTGCGAAGACTATAACACATTAACTAAGATGATTTGTCTTGATCATGGAAGTGGAGACTTCTAGTTGATGTGTTGATGTGTCTTAAGAGTTAAGACATATTGAACTAAACCGCTGTGAGATTAATTATTCAATCAACAACTGTCACATAAATGATTAATCTCACGACTTCTAATTTCATAGACTCACAATCCTGAGAGGGTAGTGAACCCGATCATGAAATGTAAGTTACTTTGATATATCAGGAGTGAAATCTAATATTCATAGTCAAAACCTCAGTATGTTGGATAACCGCACATAGTGTTGAGGGAACACATATTCTCAAGATGGAATCCATAATCTTTTTTGTAGAGACACAAAGTATCCCCTTGAGATAAGTTTAATGGGATCTGGTTATTCAGGGTGCCCACTTTAGTAAGGAGTTACTAAAGCTTATATTTATTGAAATTGGATTTCAATAAATGTGAATAACTAAAAGATTAAACTAGGTACTCAAGGATAAAATAGTTGTTTACAAAGTGACAATTGTTTATGACTTTGTTCACTATGGATATTTCATGGAGGGGTCATATGATATCATTAGAGTCTTGGGATATAATTTATTAATAAAGCCTAGAGTGCAATTATATTTATATAGTGGTATTAAATATAATTAATGGTAACTTTGGACTTGTCAAGAGTTGACAAAAAAGCCCAAGGCCCATTGAAGCTAGAGTCTTATTTGTTCCCTTTGGTCTCATCTCAAGCCACAAACTAAAGCCCAATTGGGCAGGCCCAAAAGGCTAACCCAATTAGATAATAAGTTATGTATAAGGAGAGAAACATACAGAATTTTCATATGTGGGTGTAGATGAAAATGGTGTGTATGTGAGCCACTCTCTTATTCTCCCTTGAACACATACATGTAAACTGATTGAGAGACCACACTTCTTGGACACTATATGGAATTAAGATGAAAATTAAAGGTATTCTCAAGTCTTGGTTTTGAATTTCACTACATCAAGGTACGCTTTCTATTCTTTGTTCTAGAATTCAAGGTTACATGTTATCTCTCATGAATGAAGTAGATCCATGATTGTTGCTTCCGCTGTGTGTTTTGTATGAGATGCAAAACCAGATTTTCCAACAATTGGTATCAGATCGGTCTTCAATATCATGCTTGTATAACATGCGATTGAGTTTTTAGAATCAAAGAAAATAGTTTTCTTGGTGATTTAATTTTCTGCAGTAAAATTTTCTGCATACTTGTTGCACGTGTGGTTTGATATAGATACATGTTGGGTTTTATTAATTTATTGTTAAATAAACTAATTGACCATGTTTCTATATATTTTGTTTGAGATAGCGAGAAGAGAATTATATGAAATCATTTTTGCTTTCTGCACTTTGCGCCCATGTTTATTCTTGATTAAAGAATGAGGAAAGCCAAATTGTTTGTCTTTGTTTCGGTGCCCGAATCAAAGAGTTAACTGTTTTTGGTTTTCGGTAGTGCGTGGGAAACTTGCTATCTATCGTGCTTCTATAATTATGGATATAGTTGGCAATTGGGCACAATAGTTGAATTTCATTCAATAACTATCTTTAATGCTTGTTGGCCATCTTATAAGCATGTGTTAATTGCCTTGGATGCCTTAGATCCGTATTTTAATTTTGATGTGTGTTTCATATGTTGCTAATTATATGGAGATACACGGATACAGATGGCTAGTAATTCTAAAGATGTTGAATACCTCTTGTGTTTATGAATGATATTGATATTCTCATGTTAATGCTAGAATTATGAAATTTATTCCTAATGAGATTAGGATTATGTTTTCAAGGGTTGCTAGCATTATTATGGTTCTTGATCTTGCAAACCTTAATGTTTGATCTGTGAATCTTCATTCATAAAATCAAAAGGTGTTTTTGATGGAAAATTGCAAAAACTGTAAAAAAACCGTTGAAAACTGTCTACATCTGCCCTTTAAAAACTGAAAACACGCATTTTTCGCGGGTTACCTTCTCGCGAAGTTACTCGCGGAAAATGCCTCTGAAGCACAAAACTTTTTGCGGGTAAGCTTTACTCGCGAAACAGTTGCGAGACAGTCGCGAAAGTTTCTGTTTGAATTTTGTGTTTTCACTATTTTCCTTAACCCATTTTCGCGGGAAGAGCTTAGTCACGAGATTCTC
Source organism: Notholithocarpus densiflorus (assembly GCA_030021035.2). NCBI lineage: Eukaryota > Viridiplantae > Streptophyta > Magnoliopsida > Fagales > Fagaceae > Notholithocarpus > Notholithocarpus densiflorus. The sequence goes on along the minus strand of JARYZH020000024.1, from coordinate 3,602,126 downwards.
GCGAAAATGCCTCTGAAGTTTGGTTCGAAAGAAGGCACTGAATTTTAAATTTTCACTTGCTTTTTGACTAAGTGTTAAAACTTTGATTAAAAGCAAGGCTATGTGATTAATTTTATAGTCCTTAAAAGTTAAGGACATACATTAATCATTATCTAACTAAAAGACCTAATGAGATCAAAGATATTAGTTAAATAGAATTCTTAGTCCTAAATTGTTTTATGATTAAAAGTCCTTAATTTATTTTAATTAGATGTTTTTAATGAGATTAAAATTCTAATTAAAAGGTATATAGTTTCTAATGAGATTAGAATCTTTTATTTAGTAAACTAAGGATAGAGTTCTTTATAACTAATTTTTGATCCATTAGTGTTTAAGGAATCCTAAATAGTTTAGGACTTCCATTTTAGTTAGTGATTCTAATGAGATTAGAGTCTTCAACAAGTGCAAGGCTATTAGTTATGATGAGATCACAATTATTTAAGAAAAACCCAAATAACGCGTAGGAGTGCTGAAATAACTCTTTTATTAAGTTTATTGTAATGTGAATAGATACCTCGTCTTGACTTCGAGTCTTGCATTCCATGCGGAGGGTATTTACTTCACAGATTACATGATTAAACTTCTTTGTGATTACACGAATGTTCGTTACGCTATTGTGACGTGACTTAGTAAGATCACATCAAATTTAAACAATTAAACACATTTGATGTGTAGGGTTAAAATTGTGATGAGATCACAATGATTTCAATACAATCCACTTATTTTAAAATTTCTAGTGGGAGAGAGATACAAGGGTTGGATCTCACGGCCTCCATTGTTGGTTCATAGTAGTGTGGGGTAAACATCTCGTCTTGGCCTCGAGTCTTGCATTCCATGTGGAGGGTGTTTTTTTCATGGTACTACAAGATTGAACTTCCCGGTTTATAGTGGTGTGGGCAAGCACCTCGTCTTGGCCTCGAGCCTTGTGTTCCATGTGGAGGGTGTTTTGCATCATGGTACTACAAGATTAAACCTTACAAGGGTAGAGTTGTGTGGCTACACATGGGTCTAGGCAATGGTGTACACTAGACTAAGTTTAACAGTATCCTCTATGCTGAGTTCTTGCTATTATTACTTAGAGGCTAAAGGAAGAGCAGAAAATTATTTTTGTTTGGTAAGAGTTACCTTGATACGCCAAGATGAGGTGTTTACCCACACTACTATGAACCGATAATGGAGGCCGTGAGATCCAACCCTTGTATCTCTCTCCCACTAGATGTTTTAAAATAAAGGTTTTTATTTTGTAAACAAGTGTAATCTAATCACAAACAGCCTTGCACTTTAAACATTTGAAAACACAGAAAAAGTTCAAAATTCCCTTCAGTAGCATTTTCGTGAGAATCTCGCGACTAAGCTCTTCCCGCGAAAATGAGTTAAGGTAAAAATAGTGAAAACACAAAATTCAGACAGAAACTTTTGCGACTGTCTCGCGATTGTTTCACGAGTAAAGCTTACCCGCGAAAAGTTTTATGCTTCAGAGGCATTTTTCGCGAGTAACTTCGCGGGAAGCTAACTCGCGAAAAACCCATGTTTTCAGTTTTTAAAGGGAAGATTTGAACAGTTTTCAACGGTTTTCCATTAACAAACAACCACCATATGAACATAATGGATAGAATTTGATATCAAAACTGAATTCCATTGATGCTATAGCCTTAAAGTTCAATTCAACATACTTGAATTCAAATTTAAACAACATCATAACATCAATATCAGTTTTTATCAAACCATAGTTTCAACAACCATGCAGAAAATTAAATACATATATAATCTTCTAACATCATGAAAATATTATCTCTAATTCCAAAACTCACAAAAGATGTTATACAGATTCAAAATTGAAGACCGCTCTAATACCATTTGAAGGATAAATACATGTTTGTATCGCATACAAAACATATGCAGCGAAAAATTAACGGATTTACTTCGTTCGCAATAGATAACATGTACTATGTAAATTTCAGAATTTAAGAATAAGAGAGTATACCTTGGAGTGGTGAATTTTAAAACAAAAGATCAGAAGTTCTTGAGAACCCTTTTAATCTTCACTTCAATTCCACTTGTGCCCAAGAAATGTGGTCTCTCAATCAGTTATATGTGTATGTTCAAGAGAGAATGAAAGAGTGTCTAACACTCACATACAAACCATTTCATGTAACACCAAAATTCTGTATGTTTTTCTCCTTATAACTGATTATCTAATTGGGCTAGCCTTTGGGCCTTTCCAATTGGGCTTTAGTATGTGGCTTGGAGTGGGACCAAAAGGGAACAAATAAGACACTAGCTCCAATGGGCCTTGGGCTTTTCTGTCAACTCTTGACAAGTCCAAAGTTACCATTAATTATATTTAATACCACTATATAAATATAATTGCACTCTAGGCCTTATTAATAAATTATATCCCAAGACTTTATTATACATGCAACCCCTTCATAAAATATTTGTAGTAATCCAAAGTCATGACTGAAGACTGCCACTTTGTAGATCACTACATCTTAATCCTTGAGTACCTGGTTTAATCCTTCTAAGTTGTTCATCATATATTTATGAAATCCAATTTCATAAATATATACTTTAGTAATTTCTTACCAAAGTGGTTAGGCCTAACTCTCTGAATAACTAAACTCATTAAACTTATCTCAATGGAATATTTTATATCTCTGTTAAGAGACTATGAATTCCATCTTGAGAATATATGTTCCATCAACACTAAATGTGGCTGCCCAACATACTAAGGTTTTGACGGTTACTTTAGATCTCACTCCTGATATATCAAAGCAACCTACACTTCATGATCAGGTCCATTATTCTCTCAGTTTTTTTTTTTTTTTTTTTTTTTTTTTTTTTGGATGATGTTCAAATGGGATACTTATGTCAGGTTGGCCTTGCTATGGGTGCTCCCATCGACCCTTCTCATCTTCCTTGGTCGGTCTATGACTATGGTCCTGACGGTTTTGCTCGTGAGCATATGGTGGGCCGTAACACAAACGTCATGGGTTACCCTTTTCCTGAGGGTACATGAGCGGTGAGTTCTCCTTCATTCTTGTCTCTTTCCTTTCTATTCTTGTATCCCACAACACTTGTTCTAACACCTTTTTTCTTTCAAAATTCAGCCCACTGTATACGAGCATGAGGAGCTGGTTTGGCTTGCAAGGAACCTCTAGCTAAAGATGACCGAGTATTCCAGGCAGATCTATGGTCCTGGAGGGTTTGCCAACCCAGGTGATGATGATGATGATGATGGTGATGGTGGTGGCTATTTAGAGAATACTCCTAGTTACCAGCCAAAGAAGAGGCGCTTCCGGTGATCCTACAGACAAACAGACAGACAAACACAAACGAAACACTTTCTTTTTACTATTTTTTTTTATTAGCATGTATTTCTGCACTTTATCTTTTATTTGAGACATTGGGTTGTATTTAAGAACATATTTTACATTTCTGCTTTTATTTAGGACATGTACTTAATTTACAACTTATGGGGATAATTGCACAATTCTATGCAATTTCGCTTTTCTTGATCTTTGATGCTTGAAAATCTTAGCTCGATTGTGCCTTGAGTAGTCAGGCTGTAGGAATCGTGGGAGGGGTCTTGGTGGAGGAATCACACTCCAAATAGGAAAAGGAATTCGTCTTTGCCTTCCTTCATGCGTGCACATACGCACGCCTGCGTACGTAGGACTTAACCATGTGTACGTAGCCTTGACCATGCGTACGTATGTCGCGGGTTAGGAAAACCCTAGTTGCCCTATTTAAGTATAAAATAGTCGTTGAGGGCCTCTAAACCCTCACCAAACGTATTTTAAGCTTAGAAAACACTCTTTAAGGCTTTCCAATGACATAATTCTCTTCTTTAGAAGTCTCGGCATGGATCAAGAAGCTTGGCCCTAGTTTCAAAGAGGCCCTTATTCCTTTTGGTCTCTCTTGCATCTTCCCATATCAACAAATCAAGGTGGATGATCCTCTTCTTCGTGTTGCTGCCAACTTTTGGATTCCTACTCGCATGTTTTTCATTTCAATGGTGTAGAAATATGCCCCACTATTGAAGAGTTCAATGCAATCATGGGTGAATTTGAGGTTAATACTCTCATTCTTCCTACTATTGGTGGAGATCCTCTTGCCTTAGTCCAAGCTCTTTTGGGGGTTTCTTTGATCACGGTGCAGCATTGGTGTATGTTTAACAAGCTGAATATCTGCTCGATTTTTGCGTACTTCTCTCTGCTGACTGTTCCTATGGCTGGTAGGTCACGTTCTTATTATCTCAATGCTTTCTATTTGTATCTTCTTACGAGATACTTCTTGGTACATGAGACAGTTCGCATAGATCGAAGGATGTGCTGGGTGGTTAGCGATCTGAGGAGTGGAAATCTTGTAGGCATGATCTTGGCTGAAACTCTCAATGGCTTGGATGCGGTCCATAGGAAGGAAGCAAACTTCTTTGTGGGGAGCCCTCTCCTTCTTCAGGTATAATCCCTAATTTTGCCTAGATTCTCAACCTAGTGGGATTCCTCTAATTTTTGTAAGGATTGCCTTTCGGTTTTCAACCCATCGAGGCTCCTAATATCGTCTTTGCATTTGTTTTCTTTTTATCTCTCTTTTTTCCACTTATGCTTTCTTTTTTATTTTCTTCTCTTTTATTTTTTAGTTATGGCTATATGAGAGGCTTCGATTGCTTCATCCCCCCACTGTTCCTCCTAGTCAATACCTTCCAAAGCATTATCCTGACCGTAGGCCCAAACGCGCTGAGATGAGTTTTGATGAGTTCACTAAGTTTATGAAGCGCATTGAAGTCTCAATATTCAATGGGTAGTGGACTGGTGGCGTATTTTAGGCATGGTCAACCGTAGCTTCAAGGATAACTGTGTTCCTTTGGTTAAGCCTCGCTGTTGCTCTTACTACTCTACATGTCGTATTATAAGGCAATTTGGTGACTGTCAAGGAGCTCCTAGTGATGATGGTTCCTTCCATACCTTGGCATTTACTGAGAGGATCTTAGGCAAAATCCGTGAGACTTGGTCACAAAGGATGGTGATCATGATGGAAAAATACATGTTTGCATCGCATACAAAACATAAGCAGCGGAAAATTAACGAATCTATTTCATTCGCAATTGATAACATGCACTATGTAAGTTTTAGAATATAAGAACAAGAGAGTGTACCTTGGTGTGGTGAATTTCAAAACAAAGATTAGAAGTCCTTGGGAACATTTTTAATCTTCACTCCAATTCCACTTGATGCCCAAGAAGTGTGGTCTCTCAATCAGTTATATGTGTATATTCAAGAGAGAATTAGAGAGTGTCCAACACTCACATACAAACCATTTCATGTTTTCTACAAAATTATGTATGTTTCTCTCCTAATAACTGATTATCTAATTGGGCTAGCCTTTTAGGCCTTTCCAATTGGGTTTTAGTATGTGGCTTGGAGTGGGACCAAAAGGGAACAAAGAAGACACTAGCTCTAATGGGTCTTGGGCTTTTCTGTTAACTCTTGACAAGTCCAAAGTTACCATTAATTATATTTAATATCACTATATAAATATAACTGCACACTAGGCTTTATTAATAAATTATATCCCAAGACTTTATTATACATGCAACCCCTTCATAAAATATTCGTAGTAATACAAAGTCATAAATGTAGACTGCCACTTTGTAGATTACTACATCTTAATCCTTGAGTACCCGGTTTAATCCTTTTAAGTTATTCATCATATATTTATGAAAACCAATTTCATAAATATATACTTTAGTAATTCTTTACTAAAGTGGTTAGGCCTAACTTTTTGAATAACCAAACTTATTAAACTTATCTCAAGGGAATATTTTATATCTCCGTTAAGAGATTATGAATTCCGTCTTGAGAATATATGTTCCATTAATACTAAATGTGGCTACCCAACGTACTTAGGTTTTGACTGTAACTTTAGATCTCACTCCTGATATATCAAAGCAACCTACACCTCATGATCAGGTCCATTATTCTCTCAAGATTAAGAGTTCATGCAAATAGAAGTCGTGAGATTTATTATTCATTTGACAGTCGTTAGGAGAATAATAAATCTCACAGCGGTCTAGTTCAATATGTCTTAACTCTTAAAACATATCAACATACCAACTAGAAGTCTCCACTTCCATGATCAAGACAAATCATCTTAGTTGATATATTATAGTCTTCGCAGATGAAATGCTCAATTTCATCACTGACTACGAATTAAAATTCTGAGTTTACAAAGAACTTGTGATTTATATCTTCTGTGACTTTTCACATAAATCACATACTATGCATCTTATGGACTATATGATAATGTCTGAATATTCATGTTATCATTATTTCAGATAATAAGAAAACAACTTTATTAATCACAATATTAAGTCATACATCATGTCATACATAATGTCATATATAGCATCATACAATAGGATTTAAGAGCACTAATCCTAACAATCTCCCACTTGCCCTAAAGACTATTGTGCACTAATCTAACTCCCATTCCCTTCAAAGGTGACTCGAAAGTCCTTTGAGACAAGACTTTGGTAAAGGGATCTGCTAGATTATTTGCACTTTCAATCTTTGCTGCTACTACTACATCTCCATGAATAACAATGTCTCGAATGATGTGGTACTTCCTCTCAATGTGCTTTCCTTTCTTATGATTCCTTAGATCTTTGGATTGTGCAACCGCTCCATTATTGTCACAAAACAATGTGATGGAAACTTGCTCCATTCTTACTACACTAAGATCATAAAGGAATTTCTTGAGCCAGACAGCTTCTTTTGCTGCTTCACAAGCAGCAACATACTCAGCTTCCATGGTGGAGTCTACAATACAAGATTGCTTAATACTCCTACAACTTATGGCTCCACCTCCCAAGGTGAATACACATCATGAAGTGGACTTTCTGAAATCTAGATCCGATTGAAAGTCTGAATCTGTATAGCCAATGGGAATCAAATCCTCACATTGGTAAAACAAGCATATAATCTTTCGTTCTCCGTAGATACTTGAGAATATGCTTTACAACTTGCCAATGTTTTGATCCTGGATTTGATTGATATCGGTTGACTATACCAACTGAATAACAGATATCTGGTCTAGTACAAAGCATGGCATACATGAGACTTCCTATCGCAGAAGAATAAGGAACTTGTCTTATTATATTTTCTTCCTCTTGAGTCTTTGGCCTTTGGTCATCAGACAGAGGAAATCCATGTCTGAAAAGAAGTAATCCCTTCTTAGAGTTTTGTATGCTAAATTGTTCTAGAACCTTATCTATATATCCAGCTTGTGATAAGCCCAACATATTATTCTTACGATCTCGCCAAAGCTTAATCCCTAGAATAAAGTTAGCCTCACCCAAGTCCTTCATATCAAATTGGCTTAATAACCAAACATTTACTGATGACATTACCCCTACATCATTTCTAATGAGTAGAATATCATCAACATAAAGCACTAGGAACATTACTACTTTGTCTTGATGTCTTTTGTACACACTTGGTTCATCAAGATTTTGTTTAAAACCAAATGACTTGATTGCTTGATCAAATTTGATATTCCATGACCTAGATGCTTGCTTAAGTCCATAAATGGACCTTTTCAACTTGCATACCATATGCTCTTGGTTCTTTGCTATGAAACCTTCCGATTGCATCATATAGATTTCTTCTTCAAGATTGCCATTAAGAAATGCAATTTTGACATCCATTTGTCAAATCTCATAATCATAATAAGCAGCAATGGATAAGAGAATTCTGATAGATTTAAGCATTGCTACTGGTGAAAAGGTTTCTTCATAATCAATACCTTCTTTTTGTGTATACCCTTTTGCCACTAGCCTTGCTTTAAAGGTTTCAACCTTTCCATTTATCCCTCTTTCTTTTGTAAACCCATTTGCATCCAATAGGTTTAATGTCGTTAGGCGCCTTTACAAGATCCCAAACTTGATTGGAATATATTGAATCTAATTTAGATTTCATAGCTTTGACCCAATGATGTGCATTTATATCATTCATTGCTTCTTCATAATTGTAAGGATCAGTTTCGGCCTTTTCTGAGATAGCTTCATAAGTTTCTCCCAATCCTATAAATCTTATAGGTGGCCTAACAATCCTCCCACTACGACGAGGCACCTTTGTACTAGACATCTCATGAGTAGTATCTTGTGGTGTATCTAATACAACCATATCATCCCTAGTTTCATCCATTGGTTGTTCATTTACAGGTTCATTCATTTCAGCCAACACAACTCTACTTCTAGGAGTATAATCATTCATATTGTCATTTTCCAAGAATTTGGCATTTGTGCTAACAAACACTTTATTATCTTTATGTCTATAGAATAAACCTCCAACAGTTCCTTTTGGATACCCTACAAAAAAAACCACTTCTGTTTTAGACTGTAACTTGCTAGACTTTCCTTTCAACACATGTGCTGGACAACCCCAAATATGGAGATGTCTCATACTAGGCTTATGCCCGCTCCACAACTCTACGGGTGTTTTAGGAACAGACTTCGAAGGTACTAAATTCAGAAGATACATTGCAGTATTTAAGGCATATCCTCAAAAGGAAATTGGTAGAATCGAATAACTCAACATGGACCTAACCATATATAAAAGAGTCATATTCCTTCTTTCTGCTACACCATTTTGTTGTGGAGTTCCAGGTGTAGTCAATTGGGATACAATCCCATTTTTAGTCAAGTAATCCTTGAAATCCCCAAGAAGGTATTCGCCACCACGATCAGATCGAATGACCTTTATGCGTTTACTCAATTGATTCTCAACTTTAGCCCTAAACTCTTTGAACTTTTCAAAGGTTTCGAACTTCCGTTTCATTAGGTACACATAACCAAATCTAGAGTAATCATCAGTGAATGTAATGAAATACTCATAGCCACCTCTTGCTTGGATTGACATAGGATCACATACATCTGAATGTATTAGTTCTAGCAAATCTTGTGCTCTTCTACCTTTTTGCATTAAAAGGTCATTTGGTCATTTTACCTTCTAAACAAGATTCACAAACTGGAAATTCATCAAAATTCAATGGCTCTAAGAGTCCATCTTTGATCAGTCTTTTAATCCTGTTTGAATTAATATGACCTAAACGCAAGTGCCAAAGATATGCATCACTAGTAGAAGGAAACTTTCTCTTTAATGATTTTACATGAGAGTCATTATCTAATTTAGAATTATATAATTCATGCTTATCAGGAGTTAAAATATAAAGATCATCAACAATATTGTCAGGACAGATAAACACTTTACCCTTCTTTATTACAACATTATCTTTAAGGATAACACAATATCCATGTTTACCTAAATAAGTTGCAGAAATAAAATTCCTACGAACATTAGGTACATACAGATAGTCTTCCAATATTAAAACTCTAGACTCAAAACATAAATTAAAAACTCCAACAGCTACAACCGGAATCCTGCTCCCATCAGCCAAAGTAAGAAACAATTCCCCTTATTTAAGCTTTCTGGTCTCCTGGAACCCCTACAAAGAATTGCAAATATGATTAGTACAACCTGAATCCACACACTAGGAATCCGTGGGATTTTGTACTAAACATATTTCAAGGAAGAATGAACTTTTCATACCCTTATTATTGGCAGCCCTGAATTTTGGACAATTCCTCTTCCAATGTCCTTTCTCACCACAATGGAAACACTTTCCTTTGATCTTCTTTCCTTTATCGGCAACCCCTAAGGCAATTTGTTTATCCTCTTGTTTGGTGAAGTCCTTCTTCTTCTTCTTCTTACCCTTGCCTTTCGACTTAGGTTGAGAAGTAGAAACTTCAGCCATATTAGCATCAATACTAGAAGTACCAAGAATGCATTCCGCCACTACCAATTCATTCATTAATTTAGACAACGAATAAATCTTTTTGTTCATATTATAATTAAGTCTAAATTCCTTGAATGACTCTGGTAGTGACTGGAGTATCATATCCACTTTGGATTCTCCATCAATATCGGCACCTAAAACTTCTAGTGTATTCAGATTAGAGATCATTGTAAGACAATGCTCCCTCACTGAACTGCCCTCAGCCATTTTGGTATTATAAATTTGCCTCATGGTTTCTTGCCTTGCAGAACGGCCTTGCTCACCAAACATCTCCTTCAGACTTAGCATAATGTCCGAAGCTAGTTCTACATCCTGCATTTCATGTTGTAGAACATTTGAGATAGATGCTAGGATGTAGCACTTGGCCATCTCATTAGATTTCTGCCAACGATCATATCGCTGTTTTTCCTCAAGAGGAGCAGCTAATGAAGGAAAGCTAGGACATGGTTTAGTAAGCACGTATTTGTGCTCTTCAGCAGTAAGAACAATGTCCAAATTTCTTTTCCAGTTAACATAATTGGATCCAGTCAGTTTGTTTTGATTAAGAATAGTAACAAGTGGGCTAAATGATGCCATGAACAAATCTGAAAACAATAAACATGAATATTATAAGTAAACTGGACATTATCAATTTAGCATATAAACATATAGTATGGAACCTTAATAAAATCATAATATAATATATGCAACGACAACCCAATCCCATATTCAATATCCCTCAGCATAGCGTGAATATAAAATACTATGATTGATTGAGAACCATTCTCATTATTAGTGCTATCATGATAACTCTTATCAAACACTAATAATATGACGTTATACATAGGGCCTTTAAACAATAATAGTAAGAACTCAGCATAGAGGATACTATAATATTTAGTCTAGTGTATACCATTGTCTAGAATTGTGTGTAGCCACATTTCATCCCCTTAACAGGCTTATTTTATAGTACCATGATACAAAACACCCTCCGCATGGAATGCAAAGCTCGAGGCTAAGATAAGGTGTTTGATCAAACTACTATAAACCAAGAAATTCAATCCTGTAGTACCATGAAATAAATACTCTTCACATGGAATGCTATGCTCGAAGGAAAGACAAAGTATATATTTCACACTATTATGAATCAACAATGGAGGCCGTGAGATCCAACCCTTGTATCTCTCTCCCACTAGATGTTTTAAAAGAAAGGTTTTTAATTATAAAACATGAGTAATCTAATTACATATAGCCTTGCTCTTTATATATGTGAAAACACTTAGAAAAAATTTTGAATTCCCAGTTTTCGATCGATCGAATATGCCACTCGATCGGTCAAAGAAATTAAAAAATTCGAACCTGACAATCTGCCGGCTCGATTGGTACTTGATCGCTTCTCGATTAATCGAAAAATAAAATTTGATCGATTAACTAGTAATCGGGTATCAATCGAATCAAGCAGATTAGTTACCTTTTCACTCGATCGATAGAAATCAATTTTCGACCGATCGAAACTCGTCAAACTCGAATTTCCAGAATTTTTCTAAGGCAGTTTTCAACAGTTTTTCATGAACAAACAACCATCATATAAACATGAAAGATAGAGATTGATATCAAAAACGAATTTCATTGATGCTATAGCCTTAAAGTTCAATTTAACATACTTAAATTCAAATTTAAACAACATCATAACATCAATATCAGTTTTCATCAAACCATAGTTTCAACAACCATGCAGAAAATTAAATGTATAATCTTCTAACATCATGAAACTATTATCTATAATTCCAAAACTCACAAAACATGTTATTCAAATTCGAAATGGAAAACCACTCTAATACCATTTGATGGAAAAATACATGTTTGCATCGCATACAAAACATATGCAGCGGAAAATTAATGGATCTACTTCATTCGCAATTGATAACATGCACTATGTAAGTTTCAGAATATAAGAACAAGATAGTATACCTTGGTGTGGTGAATTTCAAAACAAAGATTAGAAGTCCTTAGGAATACTTTTAATCTTCACTCCAATTCCACTTGATGCCCAAGAAGTGTGGTCTCTCAATCAGTTATATGTGTATATTCAAGAGAGAATTAGAGAGTGTCCAACACTCACATACAAACCATTTCATGTTTTCTACAAAATTCTGTATGTTTCTCTCCTAATAACTGATTATCTAATTGGGCTAGCCTTTTGGGCCTTTCCAATTGGGCTTTAGTATGTGGCTTGGAGTGGGACCAAAAGGGAACAAATAAGACACTAGCTCTAATGGGTCTTGAGCTTTTCTGTCAACTCTTGACAAGTCCAAAGTTACCATTAATTATATTTAATATCACTATATAAATATAATTGCATTCTAGGCTTTATTAATAAATTATATTCCAAGACTTTATTGTACATGCAACTCCTTCATAAAATATTCATAGTAATACAAAGTCATAAATGTACACTACCACTTTTTAGATTACTACATCATAATCCTTGAGTACCCGGTTTAATCCTTTTAAGTTATTCATCATATATTTATGAAAACCAATTTCATAAATATATACTTTAGTAATTCCTTACTAAAGTGGTTAGGCCTAACTCTCTGAATAATCGAACCTATTAAACTTATCTCAAGGGAATATTTTATATCTCCGTTAAGAGATTATGAATTCCATCTTGAGAATATATGTTCCATCAACACTAAATGTGGCTGCCCAACATACTAAGGTTTTGACCACAACTTTAGATCTCACTCCTGATATATCAAAGCAACCTACACCTCATGATCAGGTCCATTATTCTCTTAGGATTAAGAGTTCATGCAAATAGAAGTCGTGAGATTTATTATTCATTTGACAGTCGTTAATAGAATAATAAATCTTACAGCGGTCCAGTTCAATATGTCTTAACTCTTAAAACATATCAACATACCAACTAGAAGTCTCCACTTCCATGATCAAGACAAATTATCTTAGTTGATATGTTATAGTCTTCGCAGATGAAATGCCCAATTTCATCACCGACTACGAACTAAAATTCTGAGTTTACAAAGAACTTGTGATTTATATCTTCTGTGACTTTTCACATAAATCACATACTATGCATCTCATGGACTATATGATAATGTCTGAATATTCATGTTATCATTATTTCAGATAATAATAAAATAACTTTATTAATCACAATATTAAGTCATACATCATGTCATACATTATGTCATACATAGCATAATACAATAGGATTTAAGGGCATTAATCCTAACATACCAAAGGCATCTGCTTTCCAGAATCGTTTCATCCCACTTCAGGGTACAAGAAATGGTTGGAGGCTGATATGAAGTGGGTTCACATAGATGAGAAAGCCTATAAGAAGTCCAATTAAAGAAAGAAGGCTGACTGACTACCTTGATAGGTGTTAATGCCCATTTTTGCAAATCCGTATCCAAAAGCCTATACGGAGGAAAGCCCAATGAAAAGTAAGGCCCAAAGGCCTGCCAAAAAGACCAAAGAGCAAGAGAGATTCAAAGAAAGAAATGAAAGGGAAAGCAATCTGCAGCAGAATACAGATCTGCCGCAGGATACAGTTCTCTGGCAGAATAGCTTCGGCAGATAAAGACAAATTGGGCCCAAGACCCTTTTGATCTAGTCAACATTATTTGGCCCACAAAGGCCCAAATCCTTTTGTATAAAAGATAGGCGTGAAAACTAAAATGAAAAAGCACGATGAAAAGAAACAAGGAACAGTAGGAAGTGTCAGCAACAGGAAACGCGTGAAGGAAAGAAAAGCCAAACTAAAGGAAATGACAAACACAGCAGGAAACGCGTGAAGAAATAAGACAGAAACACACAACAGAACGAAACAGAACTAATCTGGTACAGCAGAAATGGCGTAGGAGACAAACACAGAAGGGTCGGAGCACCACCAACCTGTACCCAGCTAATACAAGAGAGGTGAGCCCACGGTCAAGGGGATTCAGAGGGTGTGGTTTAGTGGTGGGGGGAAAATGGGGTTTATATTTGGTTTCCAGCCGTGACTTCTTTTGGGAATATATCCTGCTGGGATGGTATCTTACCCAAAAGAAGTAATAGATGGTTGGGACCATCTGATGCATGCCATAGAGCTAGGTAGTGAGGTAGCTCAATCCTTATTGGTTAGTCACCTAGAGGTAGAGGTATACAGCAAGAACAAACAAAAGGGAATTTTGTCATGAAATGAGTAATAGTACAGCTGACGTGTTCTGAGCAATGGCAGTGGTTGGGGCAACCAATGGGTTGGTGGGTAGTCCTAAAGGGATGCCCACAACAAACCAAAAACAATTGGTGAAGCCCTAGGGGTAAAAAGGAGAAATTCCATTGAATCAGTTCGCTATAAAAGGAAGACGTAACCATGGCAAAAAGAGGGGCTCCGGAGGGGGGACCCGAAAAGGAGGAAAAATAGGAAAGAGAAAAAAACACAGAAGGAGGGGGCTCCGGGAGGAGGAAGCACCTAAGGGTAGAAACCCATGGTAAGAGAGTAGTAAGCACTCAGAGAGAGGGACCCAGGAAAAGGAAAGACCAAAAGGGGGAACAACCCACGGCAAGAGAGTAATTAGAAACTTAGAGTAAAAAAGGAACGGAGAGAAAGAAAGAAAGTGGTAAAAAGAAGAGAGAAAACACGGCAGAATTAGGGGCATGCATCAATAGACCATCTTTTCCCTCCCTCTTAGCAAACCCACTTTTTGAAGTCTCCAAAAGTAATAGCTAGTAACCATTTAGGCCTATTCTCCAAAATGCACAACTTTGATGGCAGAAGCCTATGACAAGGTTGTTCAAGTTGGAGTTTGGGTTCTTTCTTGGTTTACTTACTCAATGGGAAGATTCAATACTTGATTTCGATTGCAAATATATTTGATTTCTCTCATTATAAATTATATCTGTTGTATTTAGTCATTCTGCCGTAGCACGTTTTATCGCGTTTGCTACATCAGTTGTCCTGCTGTGGTATCTTTACTTTTTGTACTAGTTATTCTGTTGTAGCACCTTTTCATTATATTTACCGTGTTAGCTATTATACTAGCTAAACCTTTTCTGCTGAAGCTTTCTTCTTTATTTGTTATTACGTGTTTTACTTTTGACACAAACTAATCATTATCCTACCATAAGTATATATATATACATATATCTTATTTCTCATGTTTTGTTAAATATATTTTATATATGTATATGTGAATACGTATAAGTATATATACTCATATATGTATGTATATATTTGAGAAAATGCTAACCCATTTAAACTAACATTTGTTTGATGGGTATTTTCTTTGGGTTTTAGATTTGTTTATGTGCAGGAAGTAGAAAAGTATTTCTGCAGTAAAAATGAAGAGTAGTCATTCACATTGCAAAAGGCTTTACTGCACGGCAGAAGGCTTTAAAGTACAGCAGATAGCTTTAAAGTATAGCAGACAGCTTTAATGCACAGCAGAAGCTTTATTGCACAGCAAAAGGCTTTACGACAGAAAGCTTTACTGCACGGCAAAAGGGTTTAATGCACAGCAGACAACTTCAATGCACAACAGAAAACTTTACTGCACCACAGGAAGCTTTATTGCACAGCAAAAAGTTTTGCTGCATAGCAGAAAAGTCAATCCTGCGGCAGAAACTGGAGAAAAGTTCCTTTTGCGGCAGAAACTGGAGAAAAATTCCTTCTGCAGCAGAAACAGAGGATAAGCCCACTTTGCAGCGTCTTCCCTTGGACTTAGACTCAACGTTTGTGCACCGACTGGCAACAGCAAAATGGTACTTTGAAGCCCATACTGTGGAGCGCCAGGCCTGACTTCCTTCTTAGAAAAAGAAACGTAAAAAGAACCCCCGACAATAGGCCCCAAATTTTACTTTTTATCACGTTATGATTCTCATGTCTTTTCTTTTTTGAATTTAATAAAGGATTGGAATGTTCCAAATCCCCTATGAAAACAAATTATTATCTTTCAATTCAAGCAATAAGAGAATCATCCATTTATTATCTTTGCTTATTGTCATTATTTTTCTTTCTTTTCTTTTTTCTTTTTCTTTTCTTTTTTCCATGCCATGTAATTTTTGCCCATGACATCCATATGGGAATTTTTGCCATTCTCATGGTCTTTTCCCCTATCTTTTGCCTAGACCGCCCTCTCAGGTTTTCAATCTAGCGGGGTTCTTTTGCCTTAATTTTTGCCTAGGCCGCCCTTTCGGGTTTTCAACCTAGCAGGTTTTTTTTTTTTTTTTTTTTTTTTCTTTCAAATATTATATCTTTGGAGCCTATCCATGTTAATTGGGCAAAGCATCTCTTCCCCGTCCAAATCTGTAATTCTTGTAGCGCCTCTTGACATGATTTTCTTGATGATAAATGGTCTAAACCATCTTGGCTTCATCTTCCCTCTTGGATCAAAAGTCTCATCTCTAAGCACTTTTAGGACCAAGTCCCTTCCTTCAGTTTTCTAGGTTTCACATTTTTGTTGAATGCTCTAGCAATCCTCTTTTGGTACCCTTGTGCATGGTATTATGCCCTAACCCTCTTCTCATCTATCCAAGCCAATTGCTCATACCTTTTTTTCATCCAATCTTCTTCTAGGACCTTGGTTTCCACTAGCACTCTCAAAGATTGTATATCTACCTCAATGGGAAGAACTGCCTTGCTTCTGTAGACTAAAGAGTAAAGGGTTGCCTCAATCGATGCTTAAATAGAAGTTTTGTAACCCCATAAGGTGAATGGGAGTTTTTCGGCCCAATCCTTATATGTCACTAACATCTTGGCCAAGATATTCTTGATGTTCTTATTGGCTGCTTCTACCGCCCCATTAGCCTGTGGTCGGTATGGTGAAGACCTGTGATGCTCAATATTGTATAATTCCATGATCTTTCGAACCTCTCTCTCAAAGTGGGAGCCATTATCTGAGATGATCTCTTATGGTACCCCGTATCGGCAAATGATGTTATTCTTTATGAACTGAGCCACATGCTTGGCTTTTAATACGGAGTAGGAGGTTGCCTTTACCCACTTGGTGAAATAGTCAATTGCCACTAGGATGTACTCGTGTCCATTTGAAGCCTTGGGGGCTATCCTTCTAATCACATATATGCCCTAAACTAAGAAAGGCTAAGGAGAGGTCATGCTATATAGCTCACTAGGTGACACGTGATTCAAGTTTGCATGTGTTTGGCAGTCATGGCAACCTTTCACAAAGTCTACATAATCAGTCGTCATCGTATTCCAATATTACCCTATCCTTAGGATCTTTTTGGATAATATTCTCCCATTCATGTGAGGACCACAAATCCCTTCATGAACTTCTTCCATGACTCTTTCAGCTTCTTCTTTCTTCAAACAACAGAGGTGTATACCATCATAAGATCTCCTATAAAGCTATCCTCTATATAGGATATATTGTATAGTCATCATCCTTTTCGAACGACGTTCTCTCTTATTGGCACCATTAGGGTACACTCCTAATTCCAAGAATTTCATGATGTCATAATACTAAGGAACCCCTTCTTCTTCCATGGCCAAGACTGAAGACTCGGCTTTCCCTTTGTGCGCTAGTTCATAACTCTGTTCAATCTCTAGGGGTCGTGTCCGTATAGCCTTCGGATATTTCAGCCATGGAGGCTAAGGTAGCCAAGGCGTCTGCAAACTAATTCTGAGCCCTAGGGATGATAGTGTATTGAATCTTATCAAAGGTTTTGGTCAAGTTCTCTAAATATTGCTGATAAGGCTTCAAATGTTATTCCTTTACCTTCCATAATTTATGTTCTTGGGCTATGACTAAAGTTGAATCCCCAAAGACCTTTGCTTCTTTTACCCCTAACTCCTAAAGAACTTCCATTTTGGCAATACAAGATTCATATTCTGCTATGTTATTAGTTGCCTCAAAGTTCAATTTGACTGCCAAAGGCACATGAGATCCATCAAGGTTGATCAAAAGTACTCTTATCCCATTCCCATATTGGTTCACTGCTCCATCGAAGTACATCTTCCATGCCCCTAGTTCGATGTCCAAAATGTCCTCATTTAGGAAATCCTCTTTTCCATCATCTCCTTCTATAGGGTTCTCGGCACAAAAATCTGACACGATGCTTCTTTTGATTGGTTTCAGGACACATACTTTAAATCAAATTCTACTAATAGGATCAACCATCTCGACAACCTTCCACTCAAGGCGGGCTTCTCAAATAGGTACTTCAATGGGTCCATCCTAGCTACTATCCATATTTGAAAAGGTAGGATAATGTGTCTCAGCTTCTGCACGACGCACACGAGTGCGAAACACGATTTTTCTATGTGTGTGTATTTAGTCTCATAATCATGGAATCTTTTGCTCAAATAGTACACCGCTCTCTCATTCTTATCATTGTCTTTATGGGCCAACATGCTTTCGACCGCATCTCCTATGACAAAGAGGTATAGTAGTAATGGCATCCCTCGCTTCAGGGGTACTAGGATGGATGGATGGATGGATGAGGTATTCCTTGATAAGCGTAAAGGCTTTCTGACATTTATCATTCCATGCATAGGGTTCATTCTTTTTCAAAAGCTTGAAGATGGGCTCACAAGTGGAAGTGAATTTGGCGATGAATCGGCTAATATGCTGTAGTCAACCTAGGAATCCCTTTGTTTCTTTCTCACTCTTGGGTGGAGGCATGTCCAATATGGCTTTGATTTTTGATGATTCAACTTTTATCCCTCTATCACTTACCAAGAAGCCTAGCAATTTCCCAGCTATTACTCCAAAAGTACACTTCTGGGGGTTCAACCTCAATCTATACTCCTTGATCCTCTCAAAGAATTTTCTCAAGTTAATGATGTGACCCTCTCTATCCTTGGATTTTACAATCGTGTCATCAACGTACACCTCAACCTCATTATGCATCATGTCATGTAACAAAGATGTGGCCATCCTTTGATAGGTTACTCCCGCATTCTTGAGCCCAAACGACATTACCGTGTAACAATAGATTCCACATTCTATGGTGAAGGTAGTCTTAGTCATATCCTTAGGAGCCATCTTGATTTAGTTATATCCTAAGAAACCATCCATGAAAGACATCAAGACACTACCGGTCGTATTATCTACTAAGACATCTATAAGAGGAAGAGGGAAATCATCCTTAGGGCAAGCTTTGTTTAAATTCCTAAAGTCCACACACATTCTTACCTTTCCATCCTTCTTTGGTACGGGCACAACATTGGCTATCCACTCAGCTTGGTGTACGGGTTTGATGAACCCTACTTTCAATTGCTTTGTGACCTCTTCTTTGATCTTTAGGAGCCATTCAATTCTCATACGCCTCAACTTTTGCTTAACAGGCACCATGTGAACATAGGTATCAATGTGGTGTTGAGCTATCTCTAGATCGATACCAGGCATATCTTCATAGGACCATGCAAACACTTCTTCAAATTCTATGAGAAGCTCTTTAAGATCTTTTCTTTCTTTCTTATTTAGGGTTGAGCCAATTTTAATTAAGCGTAGATTCTCATTTTTGCCCAAATTAATAGTTTCAACAGTTGGTTTCATAGGTTCAATTTTCTTTTCCAATTGTTTATTAATTTCATTTTCAAATTCATTATAATCATTTAAGTGCAAGATTTCAATATTATGGGACACATCAAAATAAGCCAAATCAGAATTCATCTTATTGAAAATGTTGAAAAGTACATTGGAACTTACATTACAAAATTTCTTTCTCTCATTCTTAGAAAACCCAACCCAAGTCCAATTATTGAGGCGCCCCACAGCAGGCATAATGAAGGTAGAAGGATCACTTGGCTCTTCATTAGTGACGGCGAACACGTCCCCCTCCATCTTCAGCATAGTCTCCATTGCTTCAGCATCCATGTAGTCCCCCCAGTCAACTTCCTCTTAAACTTCCTTGATCACCACAATAGGTTTTTCCTTAAAAGTAAGCTTCTCATTAAAGAACATCTCCCAACCAAGATACACTTTTCCATCCTTACCTATCCAAAACTCGGGAAAGCCACAAAAAGAAAAGTCTCCCCCCTCCTATATAAAGTTTCCATTAAGGGTATCGAGGTTCTTTTTTATTCCATCACAACTTTCAAAGAATCCTAAACCTTCCTTGGTCAATTGAGTCTTGAAATCAGGGAATTCAGCCACCCCTTTTCCTGCGTATACCCTATGTTTTTCATCATTGCAATCACCTCATAACTACAATATGGGAGCAAATTCGTAGTATACCTTTCATCCTTTAATCCATAGTAAGCCATGTTCACAAACTCAAAGCCACTCATTTGAAGCTCACTTCCTCCTTCTTCAAGTCCACAGATGAAAGCTAGGAATTTACCATCACCAATCACTACAGCAATCCCTCATTTCCATGGGATCTTCATTTTTTGGTGTAGATGTAAGGTTGAATTTATTCAATCATGTGTTGGCTTTATTTCGTGCCAAATTTGCTTGTATTTTAGCAATTAGATACCCTGTATTTAGGTGGGAATCATGTAAGGGTTGTGTGTGAGAGAGTGTGAAAAAAACTCAAGATGTGTGCAAATCAATGGAGTCTCGCGACTGGATCTCGCGATTGACTCACGACTGGCAAGTTGCCAAAGTGGCACACGTGTGAAGCATGCAGGGAACTGAAGGGTCACGACAGCTGGAGCACTACAGGACAAAAATATACAGTCTGGCCAGGTAGTTAGCTCACGACTCAAACTTGCGACTCGTTCCAGTCGTGAGACTGAGTCACCAGAATGCCCTGTTTGGATAAAAACTGACTTTTCACATTCCTCACATACACTACTATAAATACCCTTATACCCACGAAATGTAGAGAGCTTCTAGAGAGAATTTTGAGAGAGAAACCCTATAGAAAAACAAGATTGACTCATCCACAATCTTCATCATTTGATTCTCCAAATTCCTTTACTCTCACCCTCTCCATTGAAATATCCTTGAGAGGTACATTTTCCCAAATCCTTATCTTACCATACCCATATCAGTGAGGAGGTATTTTGGTACTTGAGAAACAATTCGGAGATAACCAATTTACTTGGTTGATGCAATGGGCTTATTGCGGGATCCAGGAAGCTAAAGAAGACAAGGTTAGGCATAACCCTGTTGGAGCAAGAAGCTTGGAGGGCTTAGGTGCATTGGTAGATTAGGCTTGGAGGGTCTTCTGCTATTCATGTATCCCAACTTTATTCTTTAGTGGATCATTTGACCGCTTGGAGAGCAGCGGAGAGGTTTTTCGCCGAGGTCTTCGATTTCCTCTTCGATAACACGTGCCGATGTTATCTTTGTGTTTGCATCTCTCTTCCTTTACTCTTTACATTTTAATTGCTATTGTGTTTGTGATTAATTATGGTTTAGAATGTTTTACCTATTTGGTTATAGCTTATATACATCATTCTGCACATATATTGTTTGTGTATAAGCTTGTGTTGGTATTGTTAAAATTGGGGGGGTCTAAACATTCATTAGTGTTTTACACACTAATTGAACTTTCAATTGGTATCAAAGCGGGTGCACTTGCTGTGGTTTCATTACCTAAGTGTGATCCTAAACCCTTTAGCTATGGATGAAGCTATGGAAAAGGCTATGTTGAACTGTGGTTTAAATGTTTGTGATAATGACTCTATGAGTATGTTTGAAGATTGTCCTAACAATGAACTCCTAGAGTTATTAAAAACAAAGAAACATGCTAGAATGTTTGTTCACATGCTGAAATATTTTGAAAATGAGAACCATATACTACACAATAGTCTATGTGAATCAAATTCTTTGATTAAGAAGTATAAAAGAAAGAATAAAGTATTGTGTGATAAGGTTGATGATCTTAAAAAGAAAATTCAATCTAACAAGAGAGTGGAAAATGAAGATAATTTTCAGTTTAAAGATCAAGAGTGCTTGTCCCATGCTTGCTTATTTGTGCACACCTCCTTGAAGGTATTTAATTCGTGTTTATGGTATCTTGACAGCGGCTGTTCTTGCCATATGACAAGAGATAAATCATTATTTAAGTCACTCAAAGAGAAGGTCGATGACTATGTGACATTTGG
Organism: Notholithocarpus densiflorus; assembly: GCA_030021035.2. Taxonomy (NCBI): domain Eukaryota; kingdom Viridiplantae; phylum Streptophyta; class Magnoliopsida; order Fagales; family Fagaceae; genus Notholithocarpus; species Notholithocarpus densiflorus. The sequence goes on along the minus strand of JARYZH020000024.1, from coordinate 3,580,222 downwards.
CAATAGAAGTCATGCTCAAGTACTTGGCAAAGGGACTGTTGAGATATCGGGGCTACCTCTATTGAAGGATGTCTTATACATTAAAGGGCTTAAGGCGAATCTCTTAAGCATCACTCAAATATGTGATGAGGACTTCCTTGTTCAATTCTCAAAGAAGGGGTGTGTAATCATTGATGAAGAAGGGATTCAAGTATTGGAGGGAAATAGGACTACCGACAATTGCTACGAAGTAGTTCCTACAGCAAAGATTTCCTGTAGAAGTGCTCGTGTTGACATGTTGGAACTTTGGCATCAACGATTTGGGCATGCTAACTTCAAACGAGTGGCTAAAGTGTCTAAACTTGAAGCTGTTGTGGGGCTTCCAAAATTTGGAAAGGTGGAGAAGACCATTTGTGATGCATGCCACTCATCACCATTGTGAGTTGGTGGGATGAACTACGAAAGATTATGGCCCGAATGAAGCGTACTCATCTTCCCACTCATCACCAACCGAGGTAAAGGGACAAAAGAACCAAGTGAAGTGTGTACAAACAAGTATTGAACAAGCCTTTATTAAGATTAAGAAATAAGACACATTGGAATCAAACTCTCTATCTCTAGTGGAGTCGCCATTGTGGGCGCAACGCGAGGTTGGCCTTCGGGGAATACACCTCGGTCGAGTGGACCGGGGCGAAGAAAAGGAGTTGCCATCTAGTTTTATGGTCTAGGAACCATGTATATAGTGCCCTTACGTGGAAGGACTGATCTTACTACCAGAGTATGGGTTCGGAGTTTAGGTACGATTTTGGGAAGGCGTTAAGCACCCAAAATCGTCCGACCCGTGGGTCGGCTTCCACTCATTGTGTCTTACGTCTTAATCTCATTAAAGGTATGTTCAATATTGCATCTTAAACTCACACACACACACTAGCATACATCTAAGCATACAACATGGCATTTCATCCCAAACCCTAACATACATCTATCATGCTTCTCATACCAAACCTAGCATACATCTATCATACTTCTCACATCAAACCTAGCATACATCTATTTAGAACATCAAACAAGCATGGCAGAAACCATAGGCATGGCAACAAGGTATTGACGTCAAACTTAACCCAAACATCTAAACATGGTATCCAAAAAATAGCAAACATGTTCGTCATCCAAAAATGCATGTTCATGTGAATGCATGACTTACCTCACTTACCTTACTATGTCACAACACCGATGGCATCAATGCAAGATCATATTAATGCATGTTCATGGTATCAAAGCAAGAAATAAAGAGGAAACCCTAATCTAACATGTTAAAGACAAGAAAACAAAAAAAACAGAGAGACAGAAACTCAAAAACCTAAAATAGGGACAAAACAGAAGCATATCATATGAAAGAAACAAAGAAAAAGAAGCAGAAAACCTGAATTAGGGTTTCTGGGCATGAGTGTGTGTGTGTGCATACATAGGCCTGCGTACGCAGGCCAGTTGTATACGTACACATACTTCAAATCTGCGTGCGCATGCAGAAAGCATGCGTACACAGACACGCTCAAAAACGCTAACCCAGAATAGAAACACAGAAAAATAGAGCAAAGCATTAAAACTGTAGATCTAACAACCCAGCATGCTTTAAAACATAAGAACTACATAAATCTAAACTAAACCAACATATTAACATATAAACAACGCAAGAAAATATATTAAAACATCATAAAAAGAAGAAATGAAAATGAAAAGTTTAGAACTCAATACCTCAAACAAGAAGCTTTTCAAGCTTGATTTTGACCGTTCCCTTAGTCAATCTATTCACAATGAAACACAAAAGTGATTAGTAATCTTAAACTCGAAAAATCAAGACCAGAACAGGTCCCCATCAAAAGAAAATTGACTTGAGGATGTTTTGTGAAAAACACCCTCTTTGATTCATTATTTCTAATGAATCTTAGGTCTTCCCTTAGGATTTTCTGTGTGTTTTGAAAAGGTACCATGTATGGCTTTACATAGTTGAAAAATGGGGGTTTGGAACGGCTTCTAGACGATGTGGGATTCGTTCCAAACCTCAACATTAATGCAAAAAAAATTGTCTTTCATAGTTTCTGGAACCTTAGCTGTGTGCGCAAGTCCGTGCCTGCGTACACATGCATCAGAACTGCGTACGCAGGCTGAAGGTTTCCTTGGCCTTTATTTTCCAAAAATAGATTTATTTGCTCATAAAAAAGTTATATTTTCCATTTTAACATTTCTCAAGTCAATTTGCAATTTGATCGAGCCCAAAACAACCTTGGACTTCAAAATTTCAACATCATTAGGAAACAGGGGCCCGAGTTGTAAAGGGTACAAAATGCAGTGTCTACAGACCAGCCGCACCTTGACATAAGTATCACATTTGAGTATCACCATGTGCAGGAAAATGCAAGAGAAGAGAAAGGAAAGTGAAAAAGAAAAGATACATACTTCCATGGAAAGGGAGGGCATGAGACGAGTCTTGCTAAACTCGACAGAGTCAATGTCATCCATAAGCCGCTCGGCATATGGAATGCCACTCCTCCATAGCTGGTACTCAGCATTGGTCATAGAAAGTGGGGCAAACATGAACTGTGGGGGATCCAACGGAACTCGCGGTGCATTTGCGCCCACCAGCTGGCAACAGACCCTCTCAGCTAGGTAGAGGACCCTCAAAGCAGCACCCTCCAAAGGCTAGGTGATCCCAAAAGTGATGAAGGCAGCCGCTTCCAAAGCAGGGTCTGCAATAAGAGGCAGAAGGTTTTGTAGAAAGAAAATGGAAGTTGAGGAGTTAGAGAGAATATGAAGAGTTGAAGAAGAATAAGAAGAAAAAGAAATGGTTGGTAAACGTTGGAGAAAAATGAAGAGGCAGGAAGGTCTGATGACTAAACTACATGTAGTTTAGGCCTCCCACAAAACTACGTGTAGTTTAGCAAAAAAAAAAACTTTCATAATATCCCTAGTGGAATACCAGAAGGTGGGAAATGCAAAGAAATACTCAAAAAGGCACCCAAAAATGACAAAAATACCCTTAGTAAGATGGAAGACACAAGAACTCTCAAAGCATCCCTCAATGAATCGAAAATCACTAAAGAAACTCCCTCGTTAGTTAAAACCATTAACCAAATCCCTACTAAGTTACAAAATAAACAAGTTTATCCCAAATATCATGAAGGACTCCCCCTCGGGTTCAAGGCACAAGGACAACTCCCTCAAAGGTTGTAAAGAAAGGAATTTCCCCAAAGGGTTAAGGAAACTCCCTCGTGAGTAGAATCAACACAAGTTCCCCAATGAGTCATGAAGGAGAAGAAGAAAAATTCTCCCCAATGGACTACACAGCATCAGAGATTTCCTCGTAGGTCAAAATTGCCAAGAAGGCTCCCCCGTGGGCCACCAACACACTCCTCAACGAGTTATTCTCCCCAGTGGATCTTACACCAAGGACTTCCTTGTGAGTCAGAGCTACCAAGGCTACTTGTGCACATATCCCGAGGGAATTGAATATGCAGGCACAGGCCCTATACAAGTTAGAAAAGAAGAGTACAAAACTTGTGCACATATACCGAGGGAATTGAATATGCAGGCACAATAGAAGAGATAGAGACAAAAATCACCTAGAGGCAAGAGCCTTAACAGGATAGAAGAGATAGAGTCGAAGACAAAAGACAAGTATTACCTAGAGGCACAAGTCACCTAGAGAAATTTAAGGCAAGAGCCCTAGATGGACACCACAGATATATATATCCTTTTAAGCTTGTAAGAGCACCTTGTTTGTTTGGTTGATGGTTGCAAATGTTGGCCATGTCTGTTTTTCATTTTTAATGACTTTGGGAGTGAGTCATTCACCTTTTGCTTGCAATTGACAAAATAGGTTATGAGATAGTGAACCTGTCGTTACTCGTTTCCCGAGTAACAAAGGTGGGACTTCGGACATACGAATCTCACGCAACTCTGTGGAGTTGCACCCCGCCCCATGTAAGCGTGTTGTTTGCCATTAGCCGTGTGCATAGGTTGGGCCCGAGCTGTACATCAAAACAAAATGTTTTATCTCTTATTCTTTTGATTCCATTAGTGGAGATCATAAATCAAAAGAGGGGAATCTGTAGACACCGCATTTTGTACCCCTTACGACTCCTGCCCCCGTTCCCCAATGATGTTGGAATTCTAAAGCCCAAGATTGGTTTAGGGCTCGATCAGATTGAAATTGACTTGAGGAAATTTTTTTTGGAAAAATATAACTCTTTTATGAACTAAATAAGCTATTTTTGGAAAAAGAAAGGGCACGAAATCCTAAGGCATGCGTACGCATACAAGTGTATGCTCAAGCATACACGTGTATGTGCATGCATGCTCAAGATCTGCGTGTGCATGCTTTATGCATGCGTACGCATGCTAAGGTTCCAAAAACTATGAAAGGCAAGTTTTTCTACATTAAAGTTTGGTTTTGGAACGAATTACACATCATCTAGGAGTTGTTCCAAACCCTAATTTTTTTACTATAAAAAGCCATAAATAGTACATTTTCAAGACACACAGAACATCCTAAGGGAAAACACAAGATTCACTAGAAATAGTGAATCAAAAGGGAGTTTTTCATAAAACATTCTCAAGTCAATATTTTTTTTGATTGAGGCCATTTCTAGCCTTGATCTTCGAGTTTCAACTTTACTAATCACTTTTTATTTGATTGTGAATAGATTGGCTAAGGGGAACAGTCAAAATCAAGCTAAGGAGCTTTGTGTTTTGAGGTATAATGTTCTAATTCCTTTTCCTTTTCTTTTATTTGTTTTGATCTTCTTTTCCTTGTTTTCTTTGTTTGTTTGTGTTATAACATGTTTGTTTAGTTTAGGTTTACATAGCTTTTTTGTTTTTAAGCATGTTAGGTTGTTAGATTTAGTTTCCGTTCTGTATGTGTTCTTGTTTTCTAGGTTTAGGATTTAGGGTGTGTATGCATACGCATGCTTATTGCATGCGCACCCATACTCGAAGTATGCGTATGCATACAACTAGGTTGTGTACGCAGGCCCTATGTATGCACACGCATACTCATGCCCAGAAACCATATTCCAAACCCTTTTTTGCTTCCGTTTCTTTATTTTATTTATATAATATGCCTCTGCCTTGTCTTATTTTGTGTTTATAAGTCTCTGCCTCCATGTTTGTTGCTTTGTTTGTTCTTTGTATGATAGTTTAGGGTTTAATCTTGTTGTTTTGCAATGAACATGCATATAACATGTTCATGCATTGATGTATAGGTGTTGTGGAGCAGTGAGGTAAGGCATGCATTTACATAAACATGCATTTGTTTGAAGATTTGATTTTGATCTTGCTTTTGATGAATATGAATGTATGTTTGCAATGCTTTGCCTAGATATGATATCATGTTTGTTTGATCTTAACATGTCTACATTTCTGCCTTGGATATGGTATATGTTTGTTTGTTTGCTGCCTTGGATATGATATGATAATTTGCACGATAGATGTATGTTAGGGTTTGGGACGAAAAATGCTATCTTGTTTGCTAGATGTATGCTAGTGTGTATGTGAGTCTAGAATACAAGTTTTGAATATGCCTTTAATGAGATTAAGATATAAGACACAATGAGTGGAAGCTGACCCACGGGTTAGGTCGTGCCTAACACCTTTCCATCCCCATACCTAAACTCCGGACATGTGCTCTGGTAGTAGATCAATCTTTCCACGATGGATGCTATATTTATAGTTCCTAGACCTAATCTAGGTGGCGGCTCCATTTTCCTTCTCCGCCTCGATCCACTCGGCCAAGGCGTACTCCTCCCGTTGTGCCCACACCATCCTTGATATCGTTATTTGTTGTGGGGAGGCTTTGCCGGACCCCATCCATTTTGAGTTTGGGTAAAGGTCAGATACCTCTCCTCAAATGTATGGTAAATAAAAAGTGGGTACAAATTAACATAGTACGGTATTTTTATCGTAAATTCAAAGGAGTAAGTGAAAATCACTAAAAAAATCAATTGATTCTATTTTCTAAAGTAAGGAAAAAACTCCACTAAAAGAAATTGTCAAATTATACCCATCTTAAACCCAAAACAATAGATACATTGAAATTAAAGACCTGAAAGATTGTTTCTACCCTGAAATGCACACTATGTTGATACTTAGATCATTGTAGAAAAGAGTAGTTCTATAAGAGAAGGATGACAAAAGATCTGATGGTGGTAAAAATAAAAGGCGAAAAAGAAAAAGACAAAACCTTTCTATGAAAAAAAATAGGGAGGATTTTTATTTTATAAAAAGGAAGTATTTTACAGGCTCATAGTACCTTATCACCATTGCTAAAGCTTCAACCTCCATGAAATCTATCAAACGTTGAGACTAATCTTTTGCAAAATCTTTTGACCGAAAAAAAAAAAAAAAAAAAAAAAAAAAAAAAAAAAAAAAAAAAAAAAAAAAAAGGAGCACAGTGATGGCATGCTTTTGCAAGATTTTTTTTTTTTTTTTTGTAAAAAATATAACATTTTTATTGTTTTTGTAAGTGAGATTGAGAAGAGGGAGAGAAACAGATTTGTGAGGAAGGGAGAAGACGTAGCCATGTAGGATTGGGAAAATAAAAGATGAGGCACTGGAAAAGTAAAAAATAATAATAATAATAATGTGTGGATGAGAACAATTCAAGATAGGAGTAAAAAAATGGGGTAATTACACTAAATCTACTTGTGGTTTGACCCGAATTCACATTGTCTACCCCTGATTTGAAAAGTATCACTTTGCCCACTTGAGATTTGTTCTGTTTGTCTTTTGTGGCCCACCTCTATTAAAAATAGGGGCAAATATATATTTTTACTCCTCTTTTATGTCTCTCTCCTCCCAAACAAAAAATATATATTAAAAAAACAAGAGAACAAGATCAAAAATCAACAGAAAACAAGAACACAAGATTTCAAACCCAGACATATATTTCAAGGACTTTTCAAACCCAGGAATTCACATTTTAAGGACTCTTTTCAATTGCATGAAAATATTTCAAATTAAAATTATTTCAAACCTAGAAGACAACTCCTACTCTGCATCTTTTTTGAAGCAATATTTAAGATTTTAATTCTATGTTCCCTATTGATGATGCCGAAAAATCACCAGTGAGCCACACAGTCTTTACACACTCGAAACAGTACCTGCACACAAAAAAAAAAAAAGACCTAACAGAGAACACCGGTGTGGTGCCGGCCAAATACCCTCCGAATGTCAAGTTAGAACTTTTCACAACTCTAGAGTGCTAGAGCTAGGGGAAATTATGCATACCTTGTTTTCTGAGGGCTTTGGGGTTTTTATAGTAGTGTAAAACCGACTTCCGTTTCTTGTGTAGGAAGGCGTTTCCTTATAAGGAAGATTATCATTAATGGGCATATATTACGGAATCCTCCTCATGTCAGAATTATATTCATATTGAGACTCTATGAGCTAGGGTTAACCATGAGACGCAAGTTGCTTCCATTTAGAATTCCTTGGAGATTACTTAAACCAGGTGGATGCCACGTGGCCTATAGACCCGTCCACCTTGTGTCCGTGCACTTTAGACCCGTCCATTATCAGCCCGCTGGTCTAGAGTCGTCAGGCTCATTTATATGGATCTGTCATCTAAAATTTTGTCCTTTTTAGCTGCCCCCTCACTCTATGGGTCCATGATCTCTGAGTGGACAGACCCGTGGAGTGATGGTACGATTTATCTCCTAAGAAACATACCTAGCCTGACAAGCTGGCCTAGGGTCATTAATGTCGTAGGGATACGTGGCATCTACTTAGTGGTCAATCTCTTGGAACGAAGCGTCCCTTCATCTTCCGTGCCGTTCCCTCTATATAAACCTGCCACCACCTCACTCATTTTCCATTTTCCTTAGAAATTTTACGATCAGAGCGCTAACGTCACCCTTGTCAGACAAACGTACCGTTCAACTAGTGCATCCATCATGTGTAGGTGACAGATGTCTAGTGCGTCGAGTAACCAATCGTTTGTCCACGATAGGGCAGGCTACGATGAAGTGTTCTCGTCAGGTCAAAAAGATCCTGACACTTCAAGTGAAGAGAGGAATCCGTCCGCTACCTCTCCTTCCTCAAGGGATGAGGGTTTGGAGATGGATAGGCCAGAGGGTGATTCTAGTGACGATCTAGACGATGCTAAGACCCTAATCCAATCCATCATAGGTCTTGATGGACTCAGGGAGTTCAACATGCTACCCTTGTGGACGGTTAATGATTTTAGGTCCACAATCAAAAAATCTCACTTCAAAACACTTAGGGCTAAGTACCAAATACCCAATAACATACCTCTCTGTCTACCCTACAAGTCAGAGAAATGCTATTATGAGGGTGTTGAGGGCATTGGGGTTTACGAGCAGATGCTAAAGGCGGGGCTCAGATTCCCCCTAAGTGCACTCCACCGTCACCTCCTCAAATACCTAGGTTTGGCCATCACCTAGATTTCCCCAAACGCCTGGAAGGTCTTCCTTGGCGTGGAGGTCTTGTACATGGCTATGTCCAACAGGAACTGGAAGAGTCGGTATTTTTTTATGGAAGGAGACGAATGGATGTGTCTCCTGGTGACACTGATCATATGCCCGTCGACACAATATGGGGCATAATGCCCCCGTCTGGTATGCATCCATCCATATTCAGTCCAGTTTTTAATTAACGTGTCACTAACCGTCTTCTTTTACAGTTCGGGATCGTCCACAAGTCTCACTTGAGCAGTGGAGTTTTTTGGAGAAAATTTTTAGCAAATCCAAGTTAGAAGAGAGGACGTGGGCAAAGTTGGTCACATTAAACACACTCCACTAGTATTGTGACGGACCCGTGCCAACTACAGCTGCCCGTCGATATGACGCTCAAGTTCGCCAACGTAAGTCCGTCACCAAATGTATTTATAAATATATATATATATATATATATTTTAAACTCTTGACCTCCGTCCCCTTTGTGCAAAAATGGACGCTGCCAAGAGAAGGGCCTATATTAAGCAGCAAGCTGCTTTAAAGAAACAAGAGGAGGGTCAGACCCCTAAGGGGATGGGTTCAGCCAATCCGTCCACCAAGAGGAAACAACCAGAGAAGACTGGCCGTCTTCCCAAGAAACCCAAAACTGTTCTTGAACCCGTCGTGGGTCTGCAAGCCGAGGCCAAGAAGACGGTTACCCATCCTGGTCATGGAAGGGGCAAAGGACTCGTGACGGGTTCTGTCCCCATTGCTAAAAAGCCACCTGTCCTCCTTCGTGAGGACTCTAAGTACGCGTTGGAGCAGCTCTCATCTATCATTACAGCTGATGATTATGAGGACTTAAGCAACCACGCGACAGAGGCAATGGGGGAGACGGGCCTATTTAGCATTGCTCAGGTAACTACGTCCGTCCAATTTTTTTTTTTTTAACTTGCCTTGCTACTAACCCGTCCATCTTCAGGCAATGTTGATGATGAAGGGGTTGATGGGTCGTTGCCTGAACCATGAGACGTCGTTAGACCGTATAAGGGCGAAGGTGAGGTCAACGGAGGACGAACTGAATGAGCTGAAGGCCTGGCAGATGGTCCAAGAGAAAAAGCTTGCCTTATCAAAGGAAGCTAGGATTGAGTTGGAGAAGTAGACGGAGCTGCTGAAGCAGGTCTTGGAGGACAAAGAAAAAGAAATCAGTGACACCAAGAACCAGCTCCGTCAGGCGAAGGAGGAGGCAATACGTGAGTACTGTGACTCCAACGCCCTTTTGAAGGAGCTCGGAGACTCCTTTGCTGAAGGCTTCGACGACGCCCTCCATCAAGTCAAGTTTTCTTATCCTGACCTGGACGTATCCCATGTCAATATTGATACCCAGGCCCAAACCTCGGTTCAGCCCGTCCACTCCGAGAGTACAGATGAATTATTTGCTGACGATGCCTTCGTAGACGGCCTTCATGGTGATGGAGGGACTGCTGTTGAAAGCCAAACCAAAACCATCGAGGACAGCACCCGTCAACATGAAGATCAAGTTTTGAAAGACGATGACGCCCCCGTTCAACAGTAGCTTTTTTTTTTTTTTTTTAATGTATAGGTTTTGGAGGACAGCTTTAATTTATCCGTTGCTTTCTGTATATAGACATCTCCCTTTATGGGTTTTAAGTAATTTTAAACTATTCGTCTACTTTTATTCCTGTAGATGAATCTTGTTTAGTTTATGGTTATATCCGTCCACTTTCATGGAATTAATTTTATTATCTCTTGGGTGAACACATCCTCTTTACAGACCATTAATTTCAGTTCAACAAGCTTTTTGAACCCGTTCATTCTATGGATTTGGATGAACCTGTTCACGTATTGATTTTATTATGTATCCGTCCACTTGTAGGCTCAATTATACCAACTCCCCTTAATGGGATGGACCCGTCCACTTGTGGACTTAATGCATCCGTCCAGTTGTGGACTTGACCAGGGGTTCGTCTAGTTTATAATTTCAAAGTATCTTATAGGATGAGCTTGTCCATTTGTGAACTTGATCAAGGGTTCGTCCACTCGTGGACTTTATAATATTAACCCACCTTTATGGGCTGAGTTCGTCCACATATGGAAATACTAACCCTCCTGGGATGAACTCGTCCATTTAACGGACTTGTCTACTTTATGGACTAGTAGTAATTCATTCTCCTGGAATGAACCCGTCCACTTTAAGGACTTACTGATAAACTCATCCACTTTATGGACAATAGACTCGTCCACTTTGTGGGCTAAGAAACTTGTTTCATTGTGGAGGACTTTTACCCTTATGGATCTGTCCACTTGTGGACTGCAGCATTAACTCATCCTTACGAGATGAACTCGTCATCTTTGTTGACTAAGTTATGAACCCGTCCATTTATGGATCTGTCCACCTTAATTTTGGGTCATATTTAAGTCATATTAAGTCATTCTTGTGGATATTAAGTCATCCTTGCGGAATGAACCCGTCCACTTTGGTGATGAACTCGTCCTCTTTATGGACTTAATGAATTCGTCTATTTGTGGACTTTATAACATTGACTCATCCCTACAGGATGAACTCGTCCATTCTATGGACCTTAATCATAACTCTGTCCACTTGTGAACTCGTCCACTTTATGGACTCACTAATAACTCGTCCATTTTATGGACTTTAATAAACTCGTCCACTTGTAGACTTGATAATATTTTGTAGAAAAACACATTAGTCATATCTGAATAAACTACTCTTATTATGATAAACCATGCATTCATAGAAAAGTTGTTCTCTAAAGAAAAAAGACCTGCCCTTTAGGCTTAAAGAGTATTGTAGCAAAAATTAACTAAGGTAAACTGGAAAATTGAGGAGTGTAGCTAAAATTAACTAAAGTAGACTAGCAAATGAAGTGTTGCTCTTCATGCTATCAGCTCTACAGGTTACTTCCGTAGGTGCTCGGTGTTCCATGGATGGTGCAACTTTCGCCCGTCTAGTGTCTTTAGGTGGTAGGTGCCTTTCCTCTGCCATGATGTAATTCTATAAGGTCCTTCCCAGTTGGGGCTGAGCTTCCCTTGGGTAAGGTCTTTAGCGGCGCCCATTACCTTCCTCAAAATGAGATCTCCAACTTGAAAGTCTCTATGTCTAACCCGGGAGTTGTAGTGCATGACCATGAGGTCCTGGTACCGTGCGAGTCTTTGTTCAGCTGTCGCCCTAACCTCGTTCAGTAGATCGAGCTATAGACGCATAGCCTCATCATTTTTACTTTCATCGTGGCTATCCACCTTATGGCTTGTGAGCCCGACCTCGGCTGGAATGACCGCCTCGCTCCCATATGTTAGCCGAAATGTTGTCTCTCCGGTAGGTGTTCTTGCTGTTGTCCTGTATGCCCACACTATGTTTGGCAGCTCTTCAGGCCATATAACCTTTGCCCCCTCGAGTCGAGTCTTGAGAATTTTAAGCAAGGGTCGGTTTGTGACTTCGACCTGTCCATTAACTTGAGGGTGGGCGGGGGAGGAGTAGTGGTTTTTAATCCCCAACTGTGAGCAAAAATCCCGGAAGGAGTCGTTGTCGAATTGTTTCCCGTTGTCTGAGACCAGGACCCTAGGGATCCCATACCTGCAGATGATGTACCTCTAGACGAAGCTTCGCACGTTCTTTTCTGTAATGGTTGCCAGGGCTTCAGCTTCTACCCACTTTGTGAAGTAGTCTATGCCTACTATTAGGAACTTCAGCTGTCGTGCCGCTATCGGGAATGGTCCCATGATGTCTACTCCCCACTGAGCAAATGGATACAGGGCTGTCATTGGGGTCAACTCTTCGGACGGCTGTCTGATGATGTTGCTGAACCTTTGGCACTTGTCGCAGGCTCTGACATAAGCTTGGGTGTCCTTCTACATGGTGGGCCAATAGTACCCTACTTGAATCAGTTTGTATACCAACGATCGTGACCCCGAATGGTTTTCGCAAATCTCTTCGTGGACTTCTATCATAACGTAGTCCGCTTCCTCATGGCCCAAACACCTTAGGTATGGGCGGGAGAAGCCTCTCTTGTACAAGACGTCCTTTATCAAAATGAATCGCACCGCTTGGACCTTCAGCTTTCTTGCGACTTTCTTCCTTTCTGGTAACACGCCATTTTTCAAGTAGGAGACTAATGGTGTGGTCCAGTTGTTTTCAATACCTATTTCCTGCACATCGACGGAATCTATTAGTGGAGAAAGCTAAACAAAGGAGAGTACATTGTCAAGGACGATCATATGTTCTGCTGAAGCGGCTTTGGCAAGGCAGTCGGCTTACTCATTCTCTCATATGGGGATTTGAACAATCTTGGCTTGTAGGTCGTGTAGTCGTTTATGTACTTGCTCCAAGTATTTCTTCATCCTTTCGTCCCTACACTCGTAATCCCCATTCACTTGGTTGGTGACGACTTTGGAGTCACAATGAATAACCACACTTGCGGCTCCTGCCGCTTTGGCGAGATCAAGCCCTACCACTAGAGTTTCGTACTCCACTTTATTGTTGGTGGTAAGGAAGTTTAGGCGAACCATACATTCAATCTTGTCTCCTTCTGGGGAAAGAAGCATGATACCTGCTCCATCAGCCTTTCTGTTGGATGATCATCTGTATGTATGCTCTATCGAGGGTAATCATCTGCCCCCTTGTCTTTCCCGTTGGTGAACTCCACTATGAAATCAGCAACGACTTGTCCCTTGATGGTGATACGTGGGTGGTACTCAATGTCAAATTCACTCAACTCTATAGCCCATAGTGCCAGTCGCCCTGCGGCTTCAGGGTTGCTCATTGCCCGCCGTAAGGGCTTGTCGGTTAAGACGATCACCGTGTGGGCTTGGAAGTATAGTTTAAGCTTACGAGCCGCCGTAACCAAAGAGAAGGCTAGCTTCTCCATTAACGCATACCTTTCTTTTGCACCACGAAGTGCCCGGCTGGCGTAGTATACGGGCTTTTGAACCTTGTCTTCTTCCCTGACTAAGGCTGCGCTGACGGCTGCCAAGGAGACGGCTAAATAGAGGAAGAGCTCTTCCCCAAGTTGTGAAGGACTTAGTAGCGGTGGGGAAGAGAGGTAGGCCTTTAAATCCTCGAACGCTTACTGACACTCAGCCATCCACTTAAAAGACTTTTTCAGCATGCGAAAGAAGGGTAGACACTTATCTGTTGCCCTCAACACGAACCTATTCAGGGCGGCCACCTTGCCGTTTAAACTCTGAACTTCTTTTACGTTCTTTGGCTGGGCCATCTCTACTATGGCCCTAATCTTGTCTGGGTTGATCTCGATACCTCTTTGAGATACCATAAACCCCAGGAACTTTCTTGTTGTCACCCCAAATGCACACTTTAAGTTTCATGTTGTAGAAGCGAAGGGTGTCAAATGTTTCCTTGAGATCCTCCAAATGGTCATCCTCCTTACGGCTTCTTACCAGCATGTCATCGACGTAGACTTGAACATTCCTCCCAATTTGGTTCGCGAACATCTTGTTCATGAACCTTTGATATGTCGCACCTGCGTTCTTGAGGCCGAACGGCATCACTTTGTAACAAAAGAGGCCTTGGCTGGTAACGAATGAAGTCTTCTCCTGATCCGATTCATCCATCCGGATCTGGTTATAACTTGGAAAGGCATCCATGAAGCTCAGTAGCTAGTGCTGGGCTGTGGAGTCTACTAGGACGTCAACTCGTGGGAGAGGGTAGCTATCTTTGGGGCATGCCTTATTTAGGTCGGTGAAGTCTACGCACATCCTTCATTTCCCCCTGGCTTTCTTGACCATTACCACATTTGCCAACCAGTCAGGGTAGTAAACTTCTCTGATGAAGTTTGCCTCTTGTAGCTTGTGAACTTCTTCTGCTATAGCCTGGTCTCGTTTTAGGGCAAATACTTGCTTCTTCTGATGGATGGGTAGAAATGAGGGTGATACATTCAGTCTATGTACCATGATCGAAGGGTCGATTCCTAGCATGTCTTCGTGGCTCCAAGCGAATACATCCCGGTTATCTTTGAGAAAGGTTGTAAGTGCTTGGTGAACCATTGGGCAGGCGAGGGTACCAATCCTGGTCGTACAATCAAGCTTGGAGTCGTCGAGAAGTATCTCTTCAAGCCTTTCAATGGACTCTGTCACCGTCCGGTGATCTTCTATGTTCATGGCCTGGAGATGGTCATCCATCTCCATCATAGCTATGTAGCATTCGCACGCAACCACCTGATTTTCGCGCAACTCTCCTAGTCCATAATCTATAGGGAATTTGATCATTAAGTGGTAGGTTGAGGTTACGGCCTTCCATGAATTGAGGGTAGGCCGTCCCAAGATGGCATTGTAGGCGGACGAGTAGTCGACCACAAGGAATGTTATGTCCTTAGTAATCTGCTGGAGGTAGTCGCCCACCATTACGGATAATGTAACTGTGCTAAGGGGGTGTACCCTTGTTCCTCCAAAACGAACGAGCGGAGCGTTCGTTGGAACTAGTCGCTCTCTATCAATCCTCATCTGTTGGAATGCTGGGTAGTAAAGGATGTTAGCTGAACTACCATTGTCAACCAGAACCCGGTGTGTGTTGTAATCTCCTACTTGTATGCTGACGACGAGTGCATCGTCGTGCGGGTGGTGAAGACGTCGGGCATCTTCTTACGAGAATTCAATGACGAGGTTGTCAATCCACGGCATCTTCGACACGGAACCTGTCAACTGGATGTTATGGACCATTCTTAGGTAAGTCTTACGGGCCTTTTTGGCGACCCGGCAGCCGTTGTGCCCCCTACAATCATTCTTATGTCTCCCAAGGGCGGCCTTGGATGCTCGTTGTCCCGTCGGAGAGGCTGCTCTTGAGGTGGATCCCCTCTCTCCCTGCTGACGAACTTCTGTAACTTCCCTTACCTGATGAGGGCTTCGATTTGTTGTTTTAAGTCATAGCAATTGATTGTGTCATGACGGTGGTCACGGTGGAAACGGCAGTATTTGTCTCTAGGCCTCTTATTGGGATCTCCCTTCAGCTTGCCAGGAAAGGTTAAGGCCCCTTCATCCTTGATTTGCATCAGGACCTGGTCAATCCTAGCAGTCAGCAGAGTGAAGCTCGTGAATTTCCCTGTAGAGGGCTTAGAGTGCCTGTCCTCCCTTCGCTCTCCAGTTCTTGCCATCTTCCGCCATTTGTCCTGCCGCTCTATAAAGCACATCTGACATAGTCTTTGGGTCGTTCTTATATAGGGAGAATAGAAACTTACCCTTCCGCAACCCATTAGTGAATGCGGCTACCAGTATTTTGTCGTCAGCTTCATTGATTGAAAGTGCTTCTTTGTTAAAGCGGGCTATGTAAGACCTTAGTGCCTCATCCTCCCGTTGCTTGATGCTCATCAAACATGCCGTAGACTTTTTATACCTATGCCCCCCCCCCCCCCCGATAAAGTATGAAGCAAACTGGGCGCTTAGCTCCTTGAAAGTACTGATTTAGTTAGGCATCAACCTGCTGAACCAAATCCTTGCAGAACTCTTCAGCGTGGTGGGGAAGGCCCTACACATGATTTCGTCTGCCACCTCTTGAAGGTGCATCAAGGTCTTGAAAGATTCCAGGTGATCTATGGGGTCCTTGGCTCCGTCGTAGCTTTCTATCTGCGACATACGAAACTTCTGCGGAAGAGGGAAGGAATTAACGAATGTGGTAAATGGCAAATCGGTTCGATGGACCAAGTCATCGAGGTTGCTGGACACTCGTCCTTTAAGGGCGTTCATCATAAAGTCCATCCGTTCCTTCATCATCTGCATCTCTGCGACCATGTGAGGTGGAGCCATATCTGTGACGGATAGACGGCTCATGTCCTGTCATTCTGGTCTACTTGGGGCGTTGCTACCTTCCGGCCCCTCTTGGTCCCTTCTCTCGGCACTGGTACCTTCTTGGTCTTCCTCCTGAGTGTTATGCACTGCGTTCTTTTGACGCAGCTGTTCTTCTAGATCATTGTTTTGTTTAGTGAGGCGTTCCACGGTAGCGGCGAGAGTTTGAACCTGTCTCTCGAATGCAGTTGTGCGTGGTTCGTCTCCCTGAACGTTGTTGGCGGTTGCCATCGAGTGATTAAGTACCATGCAACTCTTTGTCCGGGAAGTGATAGTATGGCTTACAAGTCGCAATTTCCCACAGACAACGCCAACTGATGATGCCGAAAATTCACCAGTGAGCCACACAGTCTTTGCACGCTCAAAACAGTACTTGCACAACAAAAAGAGAAGACCTAACAGAGAGCACCGATGTGGTGCCGGCCAAATACCCTCCAAAGGTCAAGTTAGAACTTTTCACAACTCTAGAGTACTAGAGTTGGGGGAAATTATGCGTACCTTGTTTTTTGAGGGCTTTGGGGTTTTTATAGTAGTATAGAACCGACTTCCGTTTCTTGCGTAAGAAGGCGTTTCCTTATAGGGAAGATTATCATTAATGGGCGTATATTATAGAATCCTCCTAATGTCAAAATTCTATTCATATTGAGACTCTATGAGCTAGGGTTAACCGTGAGACGCAAGTTGCTTCCATTTAGGATTCCTTGGAGATTACTTAAACCAGGTGGATGCCATGTGGCCTCTAGACCCGTCCACCTTGTGTCCGTGCACTTTAGACCCGTCCATTATCAATCCGCTAGTCCAGAGTCGTCAGACTCATTTATATGGATCCATCATCTAGAATTTTGTCCTCTTCACCTACCAGTGCAACTACTGAAAAGAAAAAAAAGGCAAATCACCCATAAATATTTGGAAGTGGAGAAAGAACATGAAAAGCCAAAAGAAAGAAATGAAAGAGAAGGAAGACGAAGAAAACGTACTAGGCACTGTTGAAGCATAAAGATTGAAGAGGCAAGGGAGATAAGATGATTCATAACAAACAAATATAAGTTAAAAAGAACTTTAAACTATGGTCCAGCCCTACAAGCAAACCATAATTAAACAATCCAGAACACCAATCACCCAAGAAAAAAAATCAAATTTTCAACTCATACACTCTTTAGCAAAACCCAGCAATGTCACTAATCTTGTTGAGTTGCTTACACTGGAACACCAAAATCACAAACAGCAAAACATTCACCTGCACAATCACTAATGAGAATATTTAGCCACGATTTGAAGATGAAGGTGGGGATAAATATAGCATTTTTATAAGGACAAAGTTTAGCTACAAAATTGGTTGTAGCCTAAGGCCACAACCTTATTCAATAAAATTAACATTATTACATATTTTGAAAATCTAATCGTTGAATTGCATGTTTTTTATACTCTTAATATACATATCAAATTTTGTGTCAATCGGATACTATTTACTGTATGATCTACAAGCTTATATTATATGCATAATTTTAAATTACAAAAACTTGCAATTTGAACAATTTATTGATGACATAGCTATTGATATTTAATTTTCTAGAAATTTTGCAAGCATGAAATATATAAGAAGAAGATGTCATCCAATAGTAAATTTGTCAAAATTCACCTCCAATAAAAAGATATTGAGTAAGATTCTAACTTAAGGCTACAATCAATTTTGTAGCTAAACTTTGTCCCTTTTATAACAAAGAAACTCCATTTTTACATCAATTTCCCTGAGCTCCTCAACAACTAAATACAACTGCCCTTACTGCCATTACCCTTACTCTCGATCTCTCTCTGTTAAGAATGGCAACGGGCCGGGTTTTTGCATACCCGGACCCGACCCGCGAGCCCGGACCCAGCCCGATTATTAAATGAATTTTTTTGCGGGGCCCAGATCCGCCCCGCCAGGCCCCGTTTAGCCCAACCAGAAAGGAAGCTTTTTTGAAACAAGCCCCAAACTCAACATCAAACCCACGGCCAAACAACCAATCCCAAAAATCCCTTCTTTTCAAATCTCCACAGCCACACCCAAATAAAAAAACCAAACCAACGAAGGAGATTTCGGATCGAACAAAAATAAATATAAAGAAGAAGATAAAAATAGAAATGGAGAGAGAAGAGAGTCTTGGCCCTGAGTTGGAGATCAGAGAGAGAGAGCTTGAGGTCTTCGGCCTTGGGTTTTAGATCTAAAGATAGAGGGAAGAGTGCTTAGGTTCAGCCATGGAGGCTCAACCTGGGGCTGGCTATTGAGCGAGAGAAAGAGACGGAGTTGCCTCAGATGGTGGCTCGTGGCGGCGGCTTGTGGTGGCATCAAGTGGGGACAGGACAGTAGAGAACAGACCAACGGTGATAGCTGGGGACAGGACTGGTGGTGCAAAGAGCTTGGACCGGCGGTGAGAGGCAGAGAGCTTGGGCAGCGCCGCGGTGGTGCTTAAGAGTGAGTGTGTGAGCTGTGAGATTGAGAGTGAGTGATAGAGTGCTCTTGAGTGACTGAGTGAGTGACTGAGAGATTAAGCGTGCTCTTGTGTGAGGCGTGAGCTGAAATGAGAGGTGGGTGGGTTAGTTAGGGTTTACAATTATATATATAAGGGGTTTTTTGTAATTTCAAAGTAACCGGGTCTAGGTCTGGGTCTGGGTTCGGGCTAGGTTTTTGATAAAACCCAGACCTGAATCGGACCCAGTTCGGGTTTTTTTTTTAAAACCCATACCTGACCCTATTCTTTATCGGACTGGGTAAAATTTAACCCATTAGGGTCGGGCCGGGCCGGGTATTCGCAGGTCGGATATAAATTGCCATCCCTACTCTCTATCCATCAGTTCCATCCAAAAACCCTAATTCCATCTTTGTCCCCACAATACAAAATCCCCCATTTCTTTGTCATCTCCTTCAATACAAGCAACAAATCCCACCGACTTCATTATCTCCATAAACAGAGACCTCAAACCTTATCTACCATAAGCCCCAAAATACAAAACCCATAACATAAAGTGATAAAACAAAAATCAAACACCTTTACCTTCAAAAGCCCATCTCCATCAGATTCAGACTTGTTTTTGCTCTACACAGCAGCACCATCTTGAGAGTAGTGTTTACAGGCATATTGACGATCCTCCTCTCTCTTTGTTTTCATATTCTTTTCTTTATTTTTTCATTCTTCTTTTTGTTTCCCTGCTGACATTGAAAGTTCCTACCATTTTGTTTTAGTTTGGTTGATGATTGGGTTCTAGGAATTTGCTAGTTTTGGTTATGGTGAAGAAATTGAAGAGAAAAATGGACATTTAATTTTTTTTTCAAGCTATATTTGGAATATTTACGGTCTCATTGAAGTTCTTCACTTTTAGCTTCAAAACTTCTTACAAAAACCACTTTTTGATCTTGTTTGATCTGATTTTTTTGTGTTTTTAAAGGCAAAAGTAATGACACTTTTCAAACTAGGGGTAGGCAATGTGAAATCAGATCAAACCACATGTGGGTTTAATGTAATTGAAAAAAAAAATAACAAAGAGATAAAGATGAGAGAATTTAAAAACCATGGAGAAGGGAAAAAAATAGAAGAAAAAAAAAACGAAGGAAAAAACGGAATCGACTTGGGAAATTTGAAAAGTATAAAGAATTTTAAACTTTTTTTTTTACCGACTACTTCCCCACCCTTTATTAAAAAAATAAAAATAAAAAAACTACTTCCCCACCCCTACATCTCTTTAGTGTCTCCGATTTTTTTTTTTTTTTTTAATTAGAAAATAGGTTGAGTCATAATGGATTTTCTACATTATTTCCTTTACATATTAAGAGCAATTGTATCAGTGGGTTTAAAATACAAAAAGTGCAAAAGTTTACACAATATAGCATAAAAATCACACGCATCAGTCCTTTTATAGCTTTGTAAATATCCAAACTTGCTATTGTAATCGTGCATATATACGCGGTTACTATAGCTTTCTATTTCATTATTTAAATATTTTTTCTCTCTCCCTTCACACACACTCTCTCTTCCCCTAATTTTCTCTCTTCAACCTAGAATCTCTACAACCGATCAATCCATCCACCCACCACCGCAACCCAACACTACCACCACCACCACCACAACATTACAATACATAACAATCTGACCACAAAACCAACCAAAAATCAAACAAACTCACACACAAACACACCAACAGAGACAGAGAGAGCATTGTTGCGAACTTGTGGCTGTGGGTCGGTGCTTAGAAGTCGACTGGAGCAAGTCTCGGTGCTTGTGGAGGAGATTGGTGTTTGTGGGTTGACTAGAACAAATCTCTATGCTTGTGGCAAAGAAGGCTGCATATGGCCACTTAAGGGTTTGAGTAAAGAGAGAGACATCTGACCGTGAGGGAGAAAGGGAAAGGTGATTTGACCAAGAGGGGGAGAGGGAGGGGCGATCTTGAGGAAATGAGGCTCTTAGAGCTCTCATCCATGGAGGCAATGCGTTCAAGAATGGAGAGAGAGAGAGAGAGAGAGAGAGAGAGAGAGAGAGAGAGAGTGTGTGTGTGTGTGTGTGTGTATGTGTGTGTGTGTGTGTGTGTGTGTGTGTGTGTTCAGATGGGTTAAAAGGGAGTTGAGAGAAATAATAAAAAAAAAAGTGAGGAAAATGATTATTTAAATAAAATAGATGGTAGAATAGACAAATTGATGTAGAAGTTTTGGATAGATGGCTGTGTAAAATAGAAAAAGTGGGTTCTTATGCTAAAATAAATAAGAAAATTTGCACAGACTGATGCAATTGCTCTAATATTTCAAAAATACTTATTTTATAGGTCCTACTCTCATTTTTAGAAATAGTTGCAAGAGCCAAGAGTAGATTTGTTAACAATTTCTTTAATTTTTTTTAAAACATTGTTCATATATGTATATAAAGGTTTTGATTTGTTAACAATTTCTTTAATTTTTTTTTTAAAACATTGTTCATATATGTATATATAGGTAAAACTTAGAAAAAATTCAATTAGAATTTGAAATTAGAATCCAATTTTGCGTCATGAGTCTAAACTTATACGGGGACGACACTATAATTATCCACTTAAATTTGTGTCATGTGTCCACTTATCTTTGTACCAAGTGAATTAATGAGTGTAAGATACTAAGAATCTAATATTAATGAACTATAAAATAAAATAAAATAAAATAAAATAAATAAACCAATCACATATACTCAATAAAAATCACCACACAACAAAGATCACTATACATTCTATCTTATTAAAAATTAGAAGAAAAAAAATGACTATAAGTAATATTAAATTTAGTTAAGAATTTTAATATGTGACTAATTATGTTTATTTTTTTAAAATAATTTGACTAATTATTTATATTTTTATGATAAAAATTGTGTTTAATTTTAAATGTATCTATATGTATGCATGTGTTACCTGCTATTTTTTTTTTAATTTAACTAATTATTTATATTTTTATAGTAAAAATTGTGTTTAATTTTAAATGGATTTATGCGTTTACATGGGTTACATGCTAGTTGCATATAATTTTTAGATATTGAGAATAATTATTAACCTCATCTTTAGCATAAATTTTAGGTATAAAAATTATTTTTAATAGCAAAGAAGTACCAAATTATTATTAGGACTTATTATTATTGGTATTAATATATATATATTTTTTTTCCCTCTTAAATTGTAACTTTTATTTCCAAGTGATCCTAGTTTGGAAGGTGAAAATTTAAAACTTTTGTTGAACTCAGGGGGTTAACCGAGTTGGCTAGGCTCTCGGTCTCAAGGTGCTTGTACCGGGTTCGACTGGATGTGCTCCCCAGTTCAAGTCCAGCTACCTGCACTTTGAAAAGAATTTCCTGGGCCAGCGCTTTACCTCTTCATGGGCCTACTCGGCGTGAACAGTGATTAATCTCTAGTTGAAAGTCTTGAAGATACTATACGAGAGAAAAAAATAAAAAAATAAATTTAAAACTTTTGTTCGAGTCATCCGTACATCGCACGAGGGGAATTATAAATAAGAAAAGAGTCGTTTTAGTTTTAGAAGAAAACAAAGAAAAGACGTTCCACATAAACTGAGGCTGGGACTTCATAGTTGATTGAAATAGAGAGAGAGAATTGGAGAGATGAGCAGCACAGGTTTACAGGCACAGTCACAGTCACAGTCACAATCACAGGGCTCGCACTCGCTGGCCTTCCGGGTGATGAGGTTATGCAAGCCCTCCTTCCACGTGGACCCTCCGCTCCGCCTTGACCTTTCCGATCTAATCGCCGGCGAGGACATCTTCGACGACCCTATCGCCGCCTTCAATCTAACTCCACTCCTTGACCGCCACGTGGCCAATCCCACCGACTCATCAGATCTCAGTTACCGCACCAGATTCCTCCTCCACGACTCCTCCGACCCCATGGGCCTCTCTTCCCTTCTCGTTCTCCCCCAGTCCTTTGGGTGGGTCTCTCTCTCTCTCTCAATTTATTATTATTATTATTTTTATTGGCTAATTGCGAATTTTTGGTTTTTGGTTTTTGATTTTTGATTTGAAGAAATTTAATTTGAACAGGGCGATATACTTGGGAGAGACATTTTGTAGCTATATTAGCATTAACAACAGCTCCAACTTCGAAGTTAAGGATGTTATTATCAAGGTTTCTTTTTCCCATTTCAATAGATTATTCATTTTTAATAACTGCTTCTTCTACTTCTACTTGTAGTTCTAGTGGGTGGGTCAGTTATCCGTAGGTTTTACCGAGTCCAAAGGGCTCTCTTCTTTAGAAATGTTCCCGATATTTCAAAATTAATTAATTAATTGTTTGCAAGCTATTGAGCAGTGGTGTATCTATTTTGGTATCACTACAACTTAAAAGAGTTGTTCAGTGATTACACAATGTTGTTGATTTCAGGCTGAAATTCAAACGGAGAGGCAGAGGTTATTGCTTTTGGATACCTCAAAATCGCCTGTTGAATCGATACGTGCTGGAGGGCGTTATGATTTCATTGTTGAACATGATGTGAAGGAACTCGGACCTCACACGTAAATTATCATATCTCACCCTTTTTAGTATATATATATATATGTTGATTCAGATTCTGGCACAATTTTATTTAGTTCTCTTTATTGATTTATGATATATGTTTGTCTCGCAATGTTTAGGCTGGTCTGCACTGCATTGTACAATGATGGCGAGGGTGAGCGTAAATATCTTCCACAGTTTTTTAAGTTCATGGTCGCCAATCCACTTTCAGTTAGGACAAAGGTATCATCCCCACGCCTTGTAAAGTCCAATAAAAAATGTTGGGTTTTTATATTGTTTTGTCTATAAAGTGGGAAACCTCCAAATCCCAGGTGAAGAAATCTGAACATGAATGACACAATTTATAGGTGCAGATAAAATCTTTTCAATATGATAACTACACGTAGCTAATACCAGGGGCATTGGTTGCCTCCTGGTATGTTATTTTGATTTTTTTGGCTGAGTTACATTATAATATTGTTTTGCAAATTTTAATATTTGCTAATTTCTCTTTTGCAGGTTCGAGTTGTCAAGGTATGTTGAGGTTTGACTGTATTCGTTCATTGTAAGTTTAAGAGATCTTCCTGCAAGTCTTATTAGATGTTGCAAAACTGACGTAGGATTGCTTTTTATATATCCACTGTCATATACCATGTAGGTTAATTTATTTCCAAACCAATTGGGGTAAATGGCATCAGCTCCACCAAGTTACTGTTTGGTCACAGCAATCTTGTCACTTTTGTATGTTATTTTATTTTATTATTTTTAAAACTTATTTCTTTCTTTGATACTATTAAAGTGAGCTGGGTTCTTCTTCTTCTTCTTCTTCTTCTTCTTCTTCTTCTTCTTCTTTGTCTTCTTCCTCCTCCTCCCTCCCCTACCCTACTCTCTCTCTCTCTCTCTCTCATGTACAAAGCTATTTAAATGAATCAAGTGATGAGTGGAAGCTTTTGCAAATACTGTGTGTCTGTGTCTGGTTCTGTAAATGCTGATCAAGTGCACAGCACCATAAGGCCCCCTCCAAAATTTTTATAGATATCAGTAAAAAATTGCATACATTAAAAATCCATATTGGAAATGAGGTGGTTAAATACATTGTAATACGCCTAAGTTGGTACAAAGTACAGTGTATATGCTGCTTGAAACTAACCAGTTCTTCTCATTTCTGACTTTTTTATGGTGATATTGGAATTCTACTTTCTTCACTCCTTAAGTAATAATATCTCATCATATGACATTTTTTTTTTTATGCCTTATCACAAGTTCTCAAGTTTATAAATAAAATTCATTTGGGTTTTTTTCTGGGTCTTTTTAGCCTCCCTATGATAGCACCATCTTCTATCTCAGGAAACTACATATTTGGAAGCTTGCATTGAAAATCATACAAAATCAAACCTTTTTATGGACCAAGTTGACTTTGAGCCCGCTCAGCATTGGAGTGCAACAATATTACAAGCCAATGAGCACCATTCACACAGCAATTCCCAGACTAGGTGTGTGGCATATTTACTATTTCAGAGTTTCAACAATTGATATGCCTTGCTTAATTTTTGTAACAAATTTTTTGCTTTACTTTTTTTTTTCTTGCTGCTGGGGGGGGGGGGGGGGGGTTATGTAAGTTTTTTTTTTTTAAATTATCTTAACTTATTTTATCACCTTCTATTTCTTAATTATTGATCATATGTTAATTTAAACTTTTAGGGATACATTTAAGCCACCAATACTTATCAGATCTGGCGGAGGAATTCACAACTATCTTTATCAATTAAAATTGTCATCACATGGTTCTACACAAATGAAAGTTGAGGGAAGTAATATTCTTGGTAAACTTCAGATAACATGGCGTACAAATTTGGGTGAACCTGGTCGCCTACAGACACAGCAGATTCTGGGCACTGTAAGTGTTCATTCTTCAATATCAGTAAGCTTTTTAATTTATATGGATACATTTCCTGGAACATAGAACAATAGGAATATTTTCCAGTATTTGTGCCAATGAGCTCTAGCTCAAATGGCATCTCCTTCCCCTGCAAGAGCAAGGTGCAGGCTCAAGTTGTGGGTTCAGAGTCGAGACTCTCCAGGAGCTTGTGTAATTACCAATAAGAAAAATGTCTGCTATTTGTTCTTTTTTTTTTCTGTGTCATTCCCTATTTCCAACTGTTCTTTCTATTTTAAAAGAAGTTACTTTTCAAATTTTTTTTTGAATTTTTTATTTTTTATTTTTTATTGGAAGTCTGATTAGGAATTTATGATTGAGTGCATGCTAATTTGTTACTTTGTTAGTTTCTTAGGCTGTTTCACTTATGTGTGGAGTGTTTCTTTTGTAGCCAATCACCCGCAGAGACATTGAGTTACATGTTTTGGAGGTTCCTTCTGTGATCAACTTGGAAAGATCCTTTTCGGTAATTATAGTCATTTGATGCCCTTTTTCTGTCTGTTATGAACTAGAGAAGTGCAGTTTAGCTGACAGGATTTTAAAAATATAACTAAGCCAATAGAAAATTTTCATTCATTGTAGTGTCCATTAGAACTGAATGTCCATCTTAAAGTTTGTCATTTTCCTTGTTCTTCAAATATTTGTCCTGAATATTTTGGTACCTGTTAAATAACTAAATTCTTAGGAAACTGAGCAATTAGTTGCTTTACCTACAGCTACACTTGAAACTTACAAACCAGACAGATAGAGAATTGGGGCCCTTTGAAGTTTCATTGTTGTTCGATGGTTTGCATGAGGAGAAGGTTGTAATGATTAATGGTCTCCAAACCATGGTAATTCTTCCTTCTTTTTCCTTTTTTTTTTAAAAAAAAAATAATAAAACCATGGTAACATTTCTAAAGCGTTAAACATTATGTTTTTTAAAGACATTTTACATTGACCGGTGGTAGGCTCATTGCTCAATTAATGATTTACCATTCTGGATTTTCTCTCTATTGGGAAACACTCATCATAGTACGCAAATGATTAGGTACATAGTCGCTTATTTTGCTTGCAAAGTCATTTCACTTTTTAAAATTGGGTACAGACCTGGCACCTGGAAGTTATTGTAGGCCTTGAAAATTTTTAGGTTTTGAACATTAATTGAGTAAATTACAGGGATTTCACTTGATGAAAAATTGTTCAAAAAGTCAGAGTCACACTAACTCTTGCATCTTCTTAAACCCTAATCCTTATTGTCTGTGGCACTGATTTTATGGATTTGATAAATGTTTTACAGGCTTTACCGCAGGTTGCAGCATTTAGTTTCACAGACTTCCATCTGGTAAGGAGAAATTGAACCCCAACTTATTGCCACTTTAGTTTTGAAATACGGCTTCAACATATGCTTCAGTTTAAATTTGTCTACTTTCATTTAAATTTAGGAATCATTTTTTATTATTTGTTTAAAAATTAACATATATTCAAGTGATAGCCCAATAGTAATGACATTGTATCTGGTGCTTAATGTCTGTAGTTCAAACCCCACCTCCCAGCTCCCTCTTCCCACTATTTACTTATCTTAAAAATAATAATGTCTTAATTTATAACTACTAACCTATCAAATGGTCTATCAAGTTACCGTATTTAGCATAGACAACTATTTTGTTAGCTTCATTACTCCCTTTTCCTCGTATCAAGTAAAAACCTTTTTCAGTTTCCACAATGACTACTTATCAAAACCAAAAAAAAAATTCCACAATGACTGTGGACAAAGGCTTTTTCCAAAACCAAGTTGGAGAAATCTCATTCAAACCATTAGGTGACAGTTCATAAGACTATCCATGATTTTAATTACATTGCTGATAAATCATCTAAACAAGTCTTGATTATAAAAATAGGTCATGTGATTAAGAATATACATGGATGTTCACTTGAGTCAAAGGGGTTGGAGGAACGTTCCTCCAAGCCAATCTGGGAAAAGCAATTTATACAATGATTATTCAGTCCTAAACCTTTTTTCCCCTCTTCTTCATTGGCTCCCTATGGATCTGCTCCCAATCAGAGTTTACTTAACACTTGACAGGAATACAAAGGAATAAATAGTTTCTCATGCCATCATGCATGATAGTAGGTGTCACAGTCCTGAGTCTCCTGACATTCTTTGAGGTTCACAAATGTAAATATACCTAAACTTTGGGCCTTTTGGACCTGTAAACACTAAAAGTGGGCCCACAATAGTTGGAAGAGCTGTACAGCCCACATTGTACTTTTAATGGGGTATTTGTATGTCAAACAAAACATTGTTTTACTACAGTTTTAGCTGCATTTTTATTTTTATTTTTATTTTTATTTTTTGGAAGAGAGAAGAGGAAGTAGATTACTGTTGCATGTGCCATCCGAGTTTTCTACTTTTACCATAATGAATTGGTGAGATGGCCAGGAGTTGATATAGCTTAACATTACATAACTGAATGGCCATTTCATGCCATTATTTTATCTCTCTGACAATTAGGAAGGATGTTATCCTGAAAATACTTCTGCTACGTAGTTTATTTTATCTCTAGTATAATTCCTTAAAGCTGCCTTTTCTAATGCAGGACCTCATTGCTACTAAACTTGGAATTCAGAGAATCACCGGCATTACAGTGTTTGACACAAGAGAGAAGAAATCTTATAACCCTTTGCCAGACTTGGAGGTTGGTCAACTATATTTTTGCTATTTTTCAAGACAGTTTGGAGCTAGAATGCATGCTATTGTTACAAAAAGCCATTTTGGCCAAGGTTGATCTGGCAATAATGTCCATTGTTGGAGCGTAAACTGGTTGCTTAAATGACTCAACTGATTAATTCCAGGGAGTTCAGCTGGACTAAAAGCTTAAGCAGTTGGACTTCGCATCCTCTTTGAATTCTTTAATTTAGTGAATCTACTCGATTGTTGGTTTTGGTTTAAATATATATTCAACTGTGTTGCCGTCTGAACTGTTGAAATTCCATTCTGATCTGTAATTTGGACATGTTGCAGATTTTTGTGGATTTGGAATAATTTATTGGCCAGTTTCGCCTGATTTTTTCGTCATCTTCTGGTGGGGATTAATCCATTTGACCAGATGAAGTGATGATTTGTATCATCTATGGGCTTCAAATAGATCAAGCAGGTCTTGACAAGCCAACCAAGTTTGTGAAGCTCAATTACTGTTGATGTCTACCCTTCTCAGGCTGGTATGACTTGCTGCCGTGCTTTCATATGAATCTTTCCATCCTCAGCAATGTACTTTGTAGTTCAATTACTTTCAAAAAAATAAAAAAATAAAAAAAATACAAAGTTGTAAGATTGATAAGAAAAATAGAATGTTTTCATATTTTCTAGTTGTGAAGAAGCAAAGAACTTTCTAAACTTATTTGTCAGGTGTATCAATTTTATTTTATAGATAATATAATTTTATTGAATAGAGACTACTTCATGCACAAATGACATGAAGGAGCCTAAAGAGACTACATATGTAATGATTTTATGAATAATTACTATCCATAAGATCCATTGCATAACACTACTCATATAAGAACTTTTGAAGATTGCTAGCAATTGAGTCCTCGTGCATTCCTCATCTTCAAAAGTACATCGATTCCTTCCCGCCCCCCCCCCCCCCCCCCCCCCCCCCCCCCCCCAATGTAGTCCACAATAAACATAATTGAACAAGACTCCATATTTTTTAAGAATAATTAACACCCTCATTTCTTCATCCCCATAATAGATCAAGGAACCTAAATACATAACTCTATTGTTCAAATGCCACGACACAATGTATTAAAAGTAGGGCTATCTAGGCCACCTGACCCATCTGACTGGACTCAATTTGTCCGCTGCCTGATCTGACTACTCTGGCAGTCAATAGCGGGTTTTTGCCTTTAAAGACTGACATCAGTAGGTTGAGTGGTGGGTCCCCAAGATCCAACTCAGCTCAATCTGACCATAAGTTCCCTTAAATTCTAATGAGATCTCACCAAATCTAGTGAGATTTCCTTTGTTGCTCCTCTCTGTCATTACCTGTTTCATGCAAAACTGAAGAGCATCCAATCCAACCTCCCTAATTGGTCAACAGCAGGTTTGGTTCTCCACCACCTGACGAGATCAAGTTGGGTGCAAGTTAGACACAAACCCGACCCAAAACAACTCGTGGACACCCCTAATTAAAAGATGGTTCACAGCCTACTCATTCAAATGTCACACTACAGTGTATCTAATAAAATCTATTATTTATCAAAAACTTATTTGTCAAGTGAATAATATATTGATGAAGTAATGAAGTTGGAAAGGTTAGCTAACGATCTTTCTCAATGGTCATAATACTACTGTTGCATCATATAATCATGTCTGCAGTGAAGCTGTTCTTTTCTTGGCCTTTGACCAATCAGTTTAATTCATCTGATTACATTTAAAAGTTGGTAGTTGTGTAAATGAGTTCCTTGCCAGTCCTGAGTGCAAATGGGTGAATGGCAAGGAAATTTTCCCCTTAATACCTGGGAGGAAGTTCCATGTCAATCATATTGCACTCTCAGTTATCCGAGAAATTATAGAGTCCTTTTATGAACCACATCACTTGTCCACCATTCTACTAAAAAACTTCCATTTATTTAAAATTGCTGAGTCAGTAATTAAATTCTATTTAAAAAAAATTTCTAACTAACAATTTTAAACATGTGGAAGTTTTTTAGTGGAATTAGGAACCACATCACTTGTCCACCATGTGGATCTTATAATTTCTCCAGTTATCCACACTCTCACTAAGTTCTAGTGCTTCTAAGTTATCCCTATGGAAGAGTTGATCCCGAGCCAACCAAATCGGCTAAGATATCCTTAATTTTATAACAAATAATTAAAGATGAGAGAGAACTTTTGGTAATCTAACGGGAAAAAATAAGCACTTGAAGAATTCACAAGAGATCAAGATGTCAAACTTTGGTAGTGCAAATTTGCATTAGTTGGTGACACTTCTTTTTTGGGGGGGGACAATAATATATGGACTAGCGAGCTTATAGCCTGATTGCCTTCAAAGGTTCAAATCCTAACCCCTATATAAGAAGACACACTCCCTTTGGCGCTTGAATTTTGATCAGTCTCGTAAGTCACAATTTGAAAGAGTTTATTTTCGGTTTGTGCAGTTTATTTACTTAATGTTCGATTTTTTTTTTTTAGAATTTTTTTTTTCTAACTACAATTTTTTGGAAAAGCATTCTAAAGACTCGAAAAGTGATCTCTCAAGGTGCAAAAGACGTGTGGGGAATGTGTGTGATATTCAGATCTTTGAGGAAAAATCATAAATGGCTACTTGGAGAAGGTAGTGGCCGTGTGCTATCCCCAAATCCTGATATTTCAAACTTGGTCTCTGTTTCCCATCTTATCGATCCGTACTCAAAGTAGTGGGATTCGCACTTAATTGATTCCATTTTTTTCTGCCTTTTGAAGCTCAACAGATTAAGGCTATTCCTCTATGCTGCTCTTTCCCCCAAAAAGATTTTGTGTGTTGGCCTCTAGATAGGCATGGTTGGCTATACAGTGAAATCGGGTTATAAGCTACTCTGTGAGGATGCCAGAAGTGATGCAGACACGGTGTCAAATTCTGAAGCAGTCCACTCTTTCTGGAAGGGTATCTGGAAAATGCATGTTCCAGGGAAGATCAAGCATTTTGAATGGAGATCAGCTTGCTCAAATGCTCTTCCTACAAAAATGAATCTAGTGAAGAGAAAAATTCTAGATGATGATATTTGCCAACTCTGCCAAAAAACCCGAGTCTACCCTCCATGCCTTGTGGGAGGGTGAAACAATCCAGTCATTGTGGAACAAAAATTTTAGCTGGGTTGACAGGTCACAATCTGCTCGCGCTTCCTTTGGTGATTTAGTAACTTTGATCCGTATAAGACCACATCTGTTTGACATTTTTGCTACTACTGCCTGGTCTCTCTATGGTGTAGGAGAAATAAGGTTCACCTCAATGAAGCTGCACAACCACTAGAAAGAATTGCTGAAGAAGCTTGCCAATATCTCAAAACCTACAGGAATGCACACTGGAGACCACCCAAGGGACCTCGACGTGCTAAAATAAAGTGGCATCCCCTACAAAACCAACTTTGATGGGGCTGTTTTTGAGGATTCTGGAGAAGCAGGTATTGGGGTGGTGGTTCAGAATTACAAGGGTGAGGTAATGGCTTCCCTATCCCAAATATTGCAAATCCAGCATCGGTAGAAACTGTGGAATTGTTAACTGCTAGGCGTGCTGTCATGTTTGTCCATGAAGTTGGTCTCATTGAATCCATTTTTGAAGGAGATTCTGAGTTGGTCATCAATTCTCTTCGAAACGGTGATATGTTGCACTCCTGCTTAGGTCACTTAGTAAAAGACATGATGTCCTATGTAAACCCCCTCAGGAGTTGGTCATTCTCTCATTTTGTTAGGCTAGACCTTCTTTTCCTTTTATATTCTGGATGCAGTCCATTCCTCCGGATATTTTTAATGTTTTGTTAACTGATTTACCAGCACCTTAATAAAAGTTAAATAAAAATTTTCTCAAAAAAAAGTCATATATATATATATATATAAGCTAAAGCGTAGTATTTATTGTTGTCACATTTCAGTTGAGCCACATCATTTCCTTGTCACAATATTTTTTTTTGGGGTTTCCACATCACACATTCTCTATAATCAATCATCTTTTCTCTCTCTCAACTCATCGTTTTCCCATCAAACGAACAACTCATGTTTCTCTTATCAATGACTTTCCCATTGAATCCAAATCAATCAATCAATATATATAAAAGCAAAGACCTCATGCAAGAGAATATGAGATCCTGGCGCATTTTATGAAAAGAACTGAAATACTCTTAAGCCACATTAGAGATAAGAACAAATTTAAAAATAAGGACTTTTTATTTCTTCTAGTTCAATGTTTCAAGACTACTTTTTGTTTCCTTTTATTCAATATTTCAAGACTACTATTTGTTTCATTTGGTTCAATATTTCAAGACTTTTCCTCTCTCTCACACACACACACAAAACTCTTTACATTTTCATTCACCTTTCATTCCATTCCATCTCAAATACACTTCAACCAAAAATGATGTTATTTGCCTTCAACCTTTAAACGACACCTACATAACTCCAAAGGTCAGTTTGGATACAACTTATTTTGCTGAAAACTAAAAACACTGTAGTAAAATAATTTTTAAATGTGTGAAAATTACTGTTCACTCTTTTACTCTACAAGAGTTACAGATTTTTATAACTATTGATTTATATTAGATCTAATGGCTCAAAATCACTTCTTTCAACCTCATCTTGCATAATTAATAGTAGCATTTTTTTTTCTCTCCCCTTGTTTATTACATTTAAAGTCATCTAAAGGTTGAGAGGAAGAGGGGAAAAAAACTGCAAATTCAATGTCACCCTCTTCAACGATGAATACAGCTAGAGCCAGTTGCGATATTGTGGCATGAATGAGAAAGAGCTCGAGGAGGTAGACCTAATCGCAGTGACCTTAAGCAACTTTTATTCATTTTCTCTAAGATCCATTTTAAAGAGATCAAAGATGTCTATGATTTAGGCATGGCTATGATTTTCCTCATTTTAACTTTCCAAAATTACTCATACGTACTCTCGCCCTTTATTTACTAACTGCCACAATTAAAACTACTGGAAAATGCATTTTGCATGGAGTATTTTGATAGAGAAATTTGTCTTTTTTATCTTCCACACTATTTTCTATCGATCACCATGGCCTTTCATATATTCTAATCCTAAATAATGAGGATGTTGTGCCATGTCCCATGTGTGCCTCTTATTTCTAAAATAATGCAAATCAAAAATCATTATAACAATTAACGCTGACCCATTACTGAGCTTCAATTTTCTGAATTTTGATCAAATTTTCATTCAGACTAGAACACCCTCATTTCATTGTTATGTGACAGAGGACTCTAACCAGTAAAAAAAATCTAACATTTTTGGCCTTAATCGGTGTTAGACTTATATCTAAAGCTAAATTATACTTCTGAATTTAACCAGCTAAATTTGACGTGTAGCTCCAATGAGTTGAGTGGGTCAGTGGAGGAGGAGGTAAGCTCAAAGAGGCCTAGGCAAATGAGAAGGGAAGAGAAAGCGGAGATAAATGAATTTTTTTTTAAATATATATAAAGGCATTAATGACTTTTAATGTTTTGACATCACTTATTCTTAGAAATTTGATATCATGGCAATTAGTTTGTTATTTACTATTAGATCTGATAGAAATCAACGGTTCCGAAAATGAGTAACTCTTGTGAAATTACACCAATTTTTTTAATTGGATGTGAATTTTGACAAATCGACCGTTGGATTACATTATCTTTATATATTCTCCATGCTTGTGAAATTTCAAGGTGATCAAAATTCAATAGTCATGTCATCTATCAATTGTATAAATTCAAGTTTTTGTAGTTTAAAATAATGCATAAAAGATGAGTTTATGGATTGAATAGTAAATAACATCCGATTGGTATGAAAATTGGCATGCATGTTTAGAACATATAAAACATATAATCCAGCGGTGGAATTTTCAAAATATAAATTTATTAACAAGTTATTGGGTGGTATAACATTGCTTAGAGTTACAACAGGTGTAACTGTTGGAAAATATGGTTTTGTATCTCATACAAAACACACAGCGGAAGCAACAAACATGTATCTATTTTATTCATAATTGATAATATGCACTATGTAAATTTTAGAATTTAAGAACAAGATAGCGTACCTTGGTGTGGTGAAATTCAAAACAAAAGATTATAAGTACTTGGGAACACTTTTAATCTTCACTCCAATTCCACTTTACGCCCAAGAAATGTGGTCTCTAAATCATTTTCTAAGGGAGAATAATTGAGTGGCTTCACTCACACACACACCGTTTCACAATGATGTATCTCTTTTAAAATAAAATTATGTATGTTTCTCCCTTTATAACTAATTGATTATCTAATTGAGCTGACCTATTGGGACTTTTCAATTGGGTTTTAGTGTGTGGCTTGGAGTGGGACCAAAAGGGACCAATAAGACACTAGTTCCAATGGGCCTTGGCCTTTTCTATCAACTCTTGACAAGTCCAAAGTTACCATTAATTATATATAATATCACTATATAAATATAATTGCACTCTAGGCCTTATTAATAAATTATATCTCAAGACTTTATTATACATGCAACCCCTTCATAAAATATTCGTAGTAATACAAAGTCATGAATGTAGACTGCCACTTTGAAAATTACTACATCTTAATCCTTGAGTACCCGGTTTAATCCTTTAAGTTATTCATCATATATTTATGAAATCCAATTTCATAAATATATACTTTAGTAACTCCTTATTAAAGTGGTTAGGCCTAACACTCTAAATAACCAAACTCATTAAACTTATCTCAAGAGAATATTTTATATCTCCGTTAAAATATTATGAATTCCATTTTGAGAATATATGTTCCATCAACACAAAATGTGGCTGCCCAACATATTGAGGTTTTGATCGTAACTTTAGATCTCACTCCTGATATATCAAAGCAACCTACATTTCATGATCAGGTCCATTATCCTCTTAGGATTAAGAGTTCATGCAAATAGAAGTCGTGAGATTTATTATTCATTTGACAGTCATTAGGAGAATAATAAATTTCACAGCAGTCCAGTTCAATATGTCTTAACTCTTAAAACATATCAACATACCCACTAGAAGTCTCCACTTCCATGATCAAGACAAATCATCTTAGTTGATATGTTATAGTCTTCGCAGATAAAATGCCCAATTTCATCACCAACTACAAACTATAATTCTGAGTTTACAAAAAACTTGTGATTTATATCTTCTGTGACTTTTTACATAAATCACATACTATACATCTCATGA
Organism: Notholithocarpus densiflorus; assembly: GCA_030021035.2. Lineage (NCBI taxonomy): Eukaryota > Viridiplantae > Streptophyta > Magnoliopsida > Fagales > Fagaceae > Notholithocarpus > Notholithocarpus densiflorus. The sequence continues at coordinate 3,545,129 of JARYZH020000024.1, read as the reverse complement.
ACTATATGATAATGTCCAAATATTTATGTTACCATTATTTTAGATAATAATAAAACAACTTTATTAATCATAACATTAAGTCATACATAATGTCATACATAGCATCATACAATAAGATTTAAGGGCAGACATCCTAACAGTAACTTGAACCCAACCTATATATAGTCATCTACTTGGATGCTTACCTTGGCAATTCTACAATCAACAATGCATTTCTCTTGTAGTATAATTTATAGTTTATTGCATTGATTGTGACACATGATAATTTATAATTCAAGATCTTTTTCTCTTCCTTTTTACTAGGACATATTTAACAACTATTATCATATTGTACACCACAATATGAATTGGACCTACAATTAAAATAAAATAAAAAATTGTTTAGGCTTGATGCAGCACAAACAAGTCTGCTCTTCTTCAAAGTTTTTTTTTTTTTTTTTTTTCTTCTACTATTTTCTTGGCTGATTTGCTAAAATTTAGAAATTGTGTTTGGTTTCATCTTGCTAGGTTCTTTTTTCATAATCATTAGTTTATATGCTGTGAGTTGGTCAAAACTAAAGACCTAGGAGAGATAAAACAAGATACAGTTGTAGAGCTACTACATGAGTCTTTTTGAGAACAAGAGTATTAAATGTATAAATTTCTCAGTAGAACAACATAATGAGGTGATTCCATGGTATACAAAAACAAATATGGTCATGATAAACAATTACATCATGAATACGTTTGCTTTCCCCTACCTCTTTTATGTTAGTTATTGATTGACTAAGATCAACTACACATTTAGTTTCCTCAGTTTTTCACATTTTTTAAATTGTGTGAAAATGAAAAATAAAAATTAGTATATGTTTTGGGGAGAAAATTTTTTGTAATAATTGATTCTCATATATGAGTTTAGATATTATCAAAATATAAATTTTTATAACTTTGTTTAATAGTTCCTATGTGATAAAATGGAAACAAAGTTTGAATAAATTGCTAATTAACTTCTCCAAAAATTTGAAATAATGTTGGCTTTCATATGAAATCATCAAGATTCATTTTCATATTCTAATAAAAATTATGCATTCCCAATTTTTTTATTGTGTTGGATTCTAATGCATGTTTCATTATATTATAACCGTATTACCAAATATCTTAGCATATATAATAATTGAAAGTAAAATGCAACATGTTTTCTTGCAAAAAAAATATAAATACAAAAAAGCAAGATATAGAGTATAGACTTCTTTACTTAGAGAATATATATTATATATTACAATGTAATCACATTATTGTGAAATAAGTTTAAAACTATTACTTATAAGTCTGAACTACTATTCTCACTTTTTTACTTAACAAAAAAAAAAAATGTTAAATTTTCCCGGATATTACATGGGTATGCGAGACTGCTGATATGTGTGTGAAACTTCTCCTCTTAGAGACTTGAACCTCAATCCTTGCCCTCCACACCCTACAGGTACCCCACACATCCAAAGTACCTATGCTGACCATCACGCCAAGAGTGCGCGGTGGTCAAATAAACTCTGTTAAACGATCGGGTTACTAACCACGTGATAATTATCCCTCTCTTTGAATAAGAGCTTTTTGGTGTGAGAAATGGTGGCTACCGCGTGATAATTATACCCCTCTCTCTCTCTCTTTGAATAAGAGTTATTTGGTGTGAGAAATGGTGGCTAGTTATAAGCATGTTCTGCTGAAACTAAGGCAGCATTGTTGCATACTTTATCCACATCTAAAACTAGAAGCAGCAGTATGTTTTCACTTCATTGAAAAGATGATTGCAGTTGACGCTTTGGTAGGAATTTGTAAGAAAGTACAAGAGACGGAGAAATTTGCCAATCACTTAGCCCCATATAAACTTTAAAACATTTTATTCATATACAAGGATTGCAAGTCAATTCTACTCAATAAGTGAGGCTAATGTACAACAAAAACCAGAAATAATCAACACCAAATCAAATGTTTGGGTGGATATAGGTTTCACACTATTGTGTTTATGAATCTGAGTCAGGAATTAATGTGAGCCCCATGTTGCCCAGTTGGCTTCACTTCCAACACGTGGCATGCTGTGGATCCTTGATTGGTTATCAACCTTAAAATTGGCCCCACACATGACCCCCTCGCTATCAATCCTAGGCATTGCCTTCATTTTCAATTTTGGATGCTCAAAGCTCATCAACCCATTCTGACTGTGGAACATGCTCCCTGCAATTGCATTCACCCAACCTTAGCTTTAGATTGCTTTCAATGCAATTATATAGTATTTATGCAATGAAATTCAAAGAGAAATCGATAGCCACGCGATCATACTTTTAGGGTCTTAAAAAACTCTCGAGGCCATGGAAATTTTGAGATCAATTAGAATGTACCTATGAATATATTGAATGTGACAATAAACACCCTTTACATACCAGTAGGGAATGGTGCATATGATTTAGCACAGCTTGCTTTTATGACATCTAAGTTGTCAGAAATCACCACAGAACCATCAGCTGCAATACCCCAGAAGAGCCTAATTTCTTCATTTGCACCCTACACAAAACAAATTAACAAAAACCATAAGCAAATGAATTCAGAACTAAAATTTTACATATGTTTCCTTTTAGAGTTTGTAGAAGATTTTTACCAGTGCAGCAAAGACTGTTCTGGCCTTGTTATCATAGACAACAAATCCAAAGCTTCCATCCAAATCTTTGAGGACTTGATCAGCAGGATATGGGCCCCTGTCACGGAGGGTCCTATATGCCTCAATCACAAACATGGCCTCATTTGTGCCCTTTGATAAGCCATACTGCCTGATGAGGCTGCTTAGATTGTTTAGGCTCCCCAGGAAAATGCAGTATATGTCATCTATACCACAGAACAACCTGCAATATTCAATTAATTAAATTATTATATCAATCGCAAATAAAATCAATATGTATTATACAATTTTATTTTATTTTTCCCAAAAAAGGCTTATCTAACAAATGGAGTCTGGTGGCTCAATGACACTGTTTGATTCTTATATAAATGAGAAGTTGAAAGTGGAAATAAAAAGACAAGCCCTTGAAGTCAATTGACCAAAACTGCATGACCCATTAACAGAAACACACATATCACAAATATGAGAGAGCGGGTACCTCTGATGAATGGAATATGTTTTCTCTGGTGGAATATATGCCAAAGACATTGCATCTCCAAAGCCGATTGAGAAGGCGTTACTAGAATGAGAAATGAAGTGGTTCAAAATCTCTGTTGGAAGCTTAGGCTTCAAAGAAGAATTCAATGAGGCCGGGCTATTCAGCTCCTGAGGAGGTTGCACCAATTCTTTGTTGAATATTCCCAACATCTTTCTTACTATTTTTTTTTTTTTTTTTCCTTTCCTGCTATGCCTTCAAAATATAATTCCCCTGAAAACACACAAAGAGATCTAAACCAAAAATATAATATAACCAGCAAACAGACTTGGAAGTAGTAATAGATTAACAGAGATAGAGTAGTGATGAAGAAAACTTGGTCGTGCATACACTCTATATATAGTCAGAGAGACAGAGAGAGCGTGCGTGGCAACGTTATCCAAACCACGTAGATCAAGGCTGGGAAGATACCAAACCTATAATAGTTTTTATTAATTAATTACTAAAAGTGATATTTTACTGTTCTTCACGATGTGTCATCTTAAATATTTATAAATAAGATCAAAATTTATTATGTTAACAGTATTGTTGATTTTTTAAAATTAATTATTAATGTCCTATAAACCAATTACAATGCTGAGACATGTTTCCAAAATAAAATTTTTTTTTTTTGTTTTTAAATTACAAGAAAACATGTTAATTGTTAATACGGTATGGAACAGTTAACTGAAAAAGTAAGGACTAATTTTGACTGTTAATTTATTTTCCAAAGATAGCACGCAGTACCATAGATTGATGATAAAATTAATTAGTTTTAAAGATAAGAGAAGAATCGTGAATTGCTCTAAAGATAAAAAGAACTTTTATCTTTCCCTAAAATTTAGAGATAGATTTAGATTGATTGGGTTTGTTTAGGTTTGTATACTATCCTATTCTATCCTTACTGGTCAGTGGTCATAGCCTAGGCCCTAGGAGATGGCAATAGAATGAAAGAATCTAGTACTAGTTTCCAGGGGTTTTGATTCTGATTTGTTTGTCTTAATGTTCTTTATCCAAAAGAAATAATTAAAAAGTGACGTGACACTGATCCGAGTCAGCGAAATCATTGGTGTCGGTGACTTCTCTCTCTCATCTCGTATTTCTGACGTGTCCATGTGGATACGTCAATCTTCTTTTATGTTTGAAATACTCCACGTGGAGTAGAAAGTACCAAAGTGGATATGTCCATGTCAATTTGGCCATTCCCAGGCAGTTGCAGAGCCTAGATTGCTTATTTGATCATGTCAATCTTCTTCTTCTTTTTTATTATGGGCTTCTACGGTTTAAAAGAATTGCTCTTACAATATGAATTTCATCATATATCAATATCAATATCTATAAGACGTGTATATGTATATCTGATAATAAAAGTAATACGTGTGTATCAATGTATATATTGATACTTAGAGTATTCGCATTCTATTATTCTATCTTATTCTATTTTACTATTTCAAAAATTTACTTTATCAATTATATCATATCATTTTACAATATTCTTAGCATCTTAACTTTTATTTTACAATACAACACATTAAAATAATATTTCTACACAATAAAATAATATATCCCAAAACTCAAATAAAAACAAGGCAAAAACACTATTTTGGTCCCTACATTTTAAGGTCACAATCAATTTGGTCCTTACATTTTGGTAGCCATCAATTTGGTCCTTATTATTTTCAACTTGCAGTTAATTTGGTTTCTACCGTTAATTTACTAACGAAAAATGCCTACATGGCAAATGGAATGTACAGTTAACACACTTGAATTTGACATGTCTATAATAATAATAATAATAATAATAATTTAATAGAGACTTTAAAATGCCACATCATCATTTTTTTTTTATAACCGTTTATTATTATTTTTAGACCTCCATATCAGCATTCGAATTGAAAAAAGAAAAAAGCAATTAAATTAGAAAAATATAACAAGAAAACACAAAATTTAAAAACATTAAGATTTTATTTTATTTTCTTACATTTCTTAGCAACCAAACATACAAAAACACAAACGTATGCAAATCCCAGATCAAACCCAAACTCAACTCTCTACATAAGTTCGAAAACAATGTTACTGAAATTGGAATGTTCCACTTGATTCAGCAGGATCAAACCGAGTCAACTCACCAAAAGACAATTCTAGAGAATGACAACAATCTATCTAATCTAGATTCTTGAAGATACTGTGAAAACAAAACCCACATTTTTTTTTTTTTAAAGAGCCAAACTTTGAAAAAAATAACAAATACCCATGAATCATTTACTTGAATAGAGTCAAGCTTAAGAAGCAATTCCATAGCTTTTTGAGAAAGAGCATTAAAATCGAAGTGGGTCTCGCTAGAAATAAACGACTTGAGAGAGTTGAAAGTGGACTTGATAAGAGTGAGGCCTTTGAGGTTTCTAGGGTTCTTGATCTACGAACAAGGAACACATAGAAATGGGATTGGATTATACACTTTTAACAAATAGTCTACAGTATTAATTTGAAACACTCTTTGGTCTAATTCCAAAGATGGCATCATCTATCGCTCTTAGAGCATCAGCAATGGAATGGCTAAATGCCAAATTTAAGCTACAGTGAAACCATTCAGCCCAAAATGCCCCTCCATTGGATGTTGTAAAATGCAACTGTTGTAAAAAAAAATACAATTGTGCTACAGTGCGGTTCTAAATGTAGAACCGCACTGTAGCTGAATGGTAAAAAGTTTATTAATATTTTATTATCTCTGATTCTTCTCTCTCTTCCTTTCTCATTCTTTCATTTCCCTCTCTCTCTGGTCTTCTTCTCTCTTGCTTGTTCTCTCATCTTCAGACCCAAAACCATGTTGGACATGAACGCCATCCCCAAGCGACCATGGCCGGACCCACTATCACAGGCCCCACCGCAAGCCACCGTCACAAGCCACCGCAAGCCACTTGACCAAGCCCCCACGCGTGCGATCGTAGCCTCTTCCGCCACCGCAACCGATGGTTCTTCTTCGGTCACTTTGTGCTCCTCTAATTCGTTTTGCAAGGTTTGCTTTTGATTGTTTGGTGTGTGAGAAAAAAATATTGTGGGTTTTGATTGGTTGGGACTTGAGGTGATTTGGGATGTTTGGTAAGTGAAGATGAGGTGATGTATTTGTGTTTGATCGATTTAGAAATATATTTTTTTTCTCTGTTTTGGTTTGGGTGTTAGGGGAAATTCTTGATATGAACGAAAATTTGTGTGAATTAATGTGAAAGTTGATTGATTTAGATTTGAGGGAATGAACCCAATTTTTGTGAATTGTTTGTGTGTGTGTGTTGGCTCGATTGATTTGGAAATGGAGTCCGATTTTTTTGAATTGGTGTGGATCGTGGCGGGTTGTGGTGGCTTTGGGGCTGAGGATTGTGGTGGATCGGCGGGTTTGGAGTTTTGGGTTAATCTATGGGTTTGATCTTGATTTTGATTTTGTTAATCTATGGGTTTCTGGGTTCAATGGCCATGAGTTTGTGGCTGGGTTTTCTGGGTTTCAAGAAAACAACAGTTTGGGTATTTCCGGTGGTGGTGGTAGCAGTTGGTTGCAGGTTATTTGGGTATTAGAATATATTATTTTATTATGTAAAAATATTATTTTAATGTGTTGTATTGTAAAATAAAAGTTGGAATGCTGGAGTATTGTAAAATGGTATTGTATAATTGATAAAGTTGCTTTTTAAGATGTAAAATGGGATAGAATTTAAAAAAATCAATGCTGATGCTCTTAGAAGGACGCCACCCCAATCCCCTTATCCAAGCTTCTCAACCCGATTCGCTTCCTCAAATCGGAAGGAAGACAACAATGCTTTGCACTTTGAGTCACGATGGGGGAGGTTGATTTTTCTGGGTTCATGTTCATGGTTCATTAAATCTAGGTTCATGTTTCTTTTTTATCCTATAAAGAAATCGTTTTTTTTTTTTTCTTTTAAAATTCAAATTTTAGTTTTTTATTCAATGCTGATGTGCCATTTCAAATACAAATTAAAATTTTTTAATGTTATTTTACTAGCCATGTAAGCATCAAGTGTGCCAGTTATACAAACCGCTTGCCATGTAAGATATTCCGTTAGTGGGTTAATGGCAGGGACCAAATTGATTGCAAGTTAAAAATGATAGGGACTAAATTGACTGTTACGAAAATGTAGGGACCAAATTGATTGTAATCTTAAAATGTAGGGACCAAAATGGTGTTCTCGCCTAAAAAAAAAAAACCTAAAACCCAAATCACCTCTGCAACCACCTACTACCACCACCGCCACGAAGAACATACCCAAACTGATTTTTATCTCCAAAACTCAGTACCCAAACTAATATTTATCAGTTGAAAACCAAAGTCATCTTCACCATGGCAACCCCAGAAACCCCAGCCACAAACTCATGGCCATTGAAACCCAGAAACCCATAAAGAAAACAAAACTCAGAAATCTCAGCCACCGAAACCCATGGCCATACCACCACCATCACCACGGCAACCCCCCACCTTCACCACCATGAACCCACATACCAATATTCCAATTCCTTCAAATTACACACAGCACCAATGGCCACTATTTCTAATCACCCACAAAGTGAAGAGGAACCAAAAAACCACGAATTCGACGATGGAGAAGAAGAAGAAGAAGAAAACGAAGATGAAGAGCTTGAAGGCTGGGACGATTGGGAAGCTGAAGACGAAGCCGCAGAAAATGAAGATGATGAAGAAGGCTCTGATTCCAATCTCCTTTGCTTGTTCTGCGACTCCAGGTACGATTCCTGCAATGTGCTATTCGACCATTGCATTTCGTCGCGCCATTTCGATTTTTGCAGGGTTTGGACGAAGCTGGGTTTGGATTTCTACGATGGGTTTAAGCTCATCAATTATGTCTGGTCTCAGGTCGATTTGTTATTTGATTTGAGCTTTTGTTTGGTTGCTGAGAATTTGAGTGAAAAATGGAAGAATGTGTATGAAAAGTTGGGTCTTTGTAAACTCACGCTGAAAATTAGCTACTTTGTTGTTTCATTGAGCACATTTTCTCAGCATTGAGAAAGCATGTTTTTGTTTGCTTTATAATTTGTTTGGCTACTGAGAAAATGAAGAAGAGTAAGAAAAAGACCACGCCGTGACCTTGCAGAAAAAAACACCACCACCGTGACCTTGCCATGCCGAGATCCACCACAAACAGGCCACCATTGCACACCGAGAGAAACAGGTAGTGGGAGACAGAGAGACATAGTGGGAGTGAGGGAGAGAGGACTAAAGGAGAGAGAGTCTCACTGAAGGAAAAGAGAGGACTGAAAAACACAGAAAATAAAGAGAGAGAGAGAGAGAGAGAGAGAGAGAGAGAGAAAGTCAGATGGAATAAAAAACTATTATTTAGTTTTACAATTGTATTACAGTGCGATTCTACATTTAGAATCGCACTGTAGCACAATTACAAATTTTTTTGCAATAGTCTACATTTACAAGTCCAGATGCAGTGAGGTTTTTGGGCTTTTATGCTAAATTGAACCAACATATGGCATATACTATTCCCAATGTGAATGCTCTTAGTTCAGGTTTCTAAACCATACTTCCTTAGATCCTTCTGGATATACACAACTGTCAGTTTCTTTAAAATCTTTCCCACTCTCTCTATATGTGTGTGTTAAAAATACTAAGTATTCTAAAAAAAAAAAAAAAAGTTAAATCAATTGGGTTTTGAGTCTTAAAAATAAAAAAATAAAAACTAAATTCAATTCGGTTGACTGCAAAACATGTGCGACAACCTTAGAAGTGACATTTTGCTGTATAGGTCTTGTTAATGGTGTTTTGTGCGTTAGAATTTTATAACGTAATCAAGTCATCTTTAGTTTAAAATCTATATTTTTATTAGTTTTTGTTAATTTTCAATGTGGGATCCTTTAGAAGCCTCCTTAACAAGTGTATAAGGGTGCTCGTTAAACAAAGCTTCTGATAAAATATGCAAAATAAAGATTCAAGTATTGTTTCAATAAAATAATCAAGCAAAAAAACTGGTACAATTATACAATATTTCCCTTACTTCTTGTTGACACTTGATAGCCCTTATTAGCCAAAATGTCAACGCGCGCGCGCACACATATATATATATATATATATATTTAATAGTTGCCTACCATTATCTTACTTGGAATCAAATACAAGATTTAAGATCAAAGGTAGGGTTGTGCAAAAATTTCATTTGACCCACCAACCCGCACGACCCAATTTGTGCGGGTCCATTAAGTGAGATGTGTCGGGTTGAGATATTTCTCACCCGTCATAACCTGACCCGCTAGCTTATATTATTTTGTAAAACTCTATATCACTTATTCATTCACTTTATTACTCTCATCTCTCTCTCTACCCTTTTATTTTTTTTATTTTCACCTTTCTCTTCTCTAATAAAATTCAATTGCTCTTTCTAAGATTTTGTTATTTGATCTTACTATATTTACAACTCTAATTTCATATTTTAGAATTTTTTTTTGGAGTGATAAAATTTTAGTCACTCTAATAAAAAGTAATGTAATATTCATAATTATTATTAATAAAAATTATAATTTTATTTCTTTTGTTATGTAAGGAGGCAAACAATTATTCAATTTATTTGAAATAAATTTAGTCAAATTGAATTTGACAACCCTCCCAACCTACTTAACCCGTTAGGTTGAAACCACTAAGATTTTCAACTGATCTACCGAATTTAGAGATTGGTGGGTTGGCGGTGGATTGGAATTTTCCCAACCTGCCATTAATGGGTTGGTTAAAAATATTGGCCTCTACCCACTCAACCCAACCCGTACACACCCCTAATCAAAGGTGGGATATGCTTGGTAGTGGATAGGTATTTTGTAACAATAAATAGTTCAAATTTCAACTAACGCTCCATTTGTTTTGACATTAATGAATCATTATCTCATTTTTTTTTCCTATGTTTGGTTGCATCCTTATAAAGGAGATAGAGTTTTTTTCAATAATTTCAATATTGTCTCTTAACTTTCTTTATTTAGCATGGCATGAGATAGAGCTGTTTTCTAGAATTTTGTTTTTTATATACAAGATAGAAATTCTACTCTAATCTAATCTAAGTGTATATGTGTGTAAACTCCCTCTTGAAACCTTGAACCCCGGCCCTTACCACCCCCCCCCCCAACCCACTAGAACTTTGTACTTATGACGTGACCATCATGTCAAAGATTTTAAAGGAAAACAATCTTTTAAAAATAAGTTATATTTTTAATAGGAATTTTTGTTTACCAAAAATAGTTTTCCTTTGACATATTTATTCTGATACTACCAAATACAGGAAAATGCAAAATATATATATATATATATATATATATATCTACACAAAAGATTTTCTATCGAAACATAATATTCTCTTAATCCCCTAAGGACCTATAATTCTGTAATCACATTATTAGTCCACCATATTTTGAGAGGAAATTTTAGAAACCATGTACCATTTTGTTCCTAATGAGACCACCCTCACCAATAGGTCCCAAATTGTCCATCGAGAAACCATCCTTGTTTAATTTACTTGTTTTGGATAGAGGGGAATAGTGTTTGAAGAGGTAAAATATCAGTAGGCCATATGCTTTAAACACAATTGTGAATCAACAATCTATAAAGAGAAAAAGGGACTATCGGAGTGCACCGATGTGGTGCTGGCCAAGGACCCTCCAACGGTTAAGTCAGTGTTTCTCTCAAGAACTCAAGTATAAAAAGTGGAAGACTAGTTGTGCATACCTTTGCTTTGTGAGGTCTGGTCTTTTACATAGAGAACTTGGAGTAGGTCTACTTGTTAAGAGCCACTACCATCATAGGAGTTGTGTGGACTTAGTGGATAGAGTGGAGCAAATTTTGGGGAATTCACCCCACGTCTCGGAATAGTTAATCATGGTGTAACTGACTTCTTAGTTGATGGGACTGCTCAAAATTTGCTAAGTGTTTATCTTTCGTCAATGAACTCTTTCCTTAGACGATTTTGTTTTCCTTTAGGAGAGCTTACCTTGTCTCTTGGATCCTTCTTCTTTATTCTCTCTTGGACGACTCCTATGGACGATGACTCATTTTTTGGTATGCATACGCACCCCTGAACCCAAATTTGACAAAAATCTTGTTTTTATTGTTTTAATCATTTTTCACATGTTATTTGATTCTGTTTGGCTCTGATTAGTTAATTAATTGTGTTTAATTATTTTCCATGTTTTTTTTAGAATTTTTCCATGTTTGGTTTATTCGTGATTTTTTTTTTTCCTTTTGTGTTTATTTAATTGTTATCTTTTCCTTTTTAGTATATGTTTGATTGTGGTTTTAATGTATTTCCTTTTCAGTTATTGTGTGATCTTTAACATGTTGCATGTGTACTTTTAATTAAGTGCATGATGTATGTTTAGGTTAAGGATTATGACTCTCTTTATAACTTCTTTATTTAAACATGGTTTAGCAACACATAATGGAGGCCAGCCCACAAGCCGGGCGGTTCTTGGGTGCCTAACACCTTCCCATGCCATACCCAAACTCCGGACCCATAATCTAGTATGCAAACCTATATATGTAAGTAAGTGGCCCAAAAGGCCCAATTTGGTTCCTAGACCTAAACCAGGTGGCGATTCACCCTCCACCCGGTCCACTCTAGGCCGAGGTGTACTTCCCACGAGGATATCACTCATCACGGGTGCTTGCGTCCACAGTGGCGATTCCACTGGAGATAGAGGAGTGTTTTTTTTTATTTATTTTAAGAGTGAGTTTTTCTATAGATATTTTTTTTCTAAAAAATCAAATTGAATTTTAAAGAAAGAGTTTATTTCAAATAAAAAATTTCAAAAAAAAAAAAAAAAAAAAAATCTCTTTTGAGTTTCTTTTTAGCAATAAATTTTTTTTTTCAAAAGTTGGCCTATTCATAGTCTGTGTTGTTTGATGTTTGAGTCTTTCCTTATCGTGTCTTGGGCTTTAGGTCCATCATTTTTCTTGTCCTGGGCCTTAGGTCTATCCGTTGTCTTGTCTTGGACTTAGGCACATCCTTTGTCTTGTCTTGGACTTAAGCACATCTCTGTCTTGTCTTGGGCCGTAGGGCTATCCTTGTTTTGTCTAGAGGCATTAAGCCCACCTTTGTGTCGTCTTGGGCCTTAAGCCTATCATTTGTTGTGTCTTGGGCTTAGGCCCATCCGTGTCTTGTCTTTGTCTTGTCTTGGGGCCTTAGGCCCATCCTTGGTTTTGTCTAGGCTTTGAGCTTTCCTTGTTTTTGTTTTAAGGCCTTAGGATAATGTTGTGTTATCTAGGGTTGTTACCTTATCTTGTCCTTTGTTTGGGTCTTAGGGCCACTCTTATTTGTCTAGGGGCATTAGGCCCATGTCTTGGCAAGGTTTGTCATCTTTTACTTTCTCCATTGTTGTGTCTTCAAGTTTCATCCTATGGGTTTTATCTTTCTTGGGTCTTGTTTAAATTTTTTTTTTTTTCATTTTAGGGGCATGGTTAAGTGGGAATTAAAAGTAAAATTTATTTTTAGTGATCTTCATGAAATGTCTCTTATAAAGATAAATCTCTTGTAGGTGACCCACCGTTGCTCCTAAAAAGAATCTTGCACAACCTTCTTGGTCTCGAACATTTGATAATCGACTCATAAGAACTGATCTTACTTCTATTGACCAAATGGCATTAAGTGACCAAGATATGTTGAAGAAGATGGAAGAAATGATGACAAAAATGACTACTCCTATCATTGAAATGCTTCACCATCTTAAGGAAGCTCAAGAAAAGAAAAAAAATCCAATTGAAGAACTACAAGATGATGACTCTGATGATGTACGAAAATCAGTAGGCTGAATGCTCCGAGCTACGACGACAATTTGATGACCTGAAGAGAAAGAAAGACTGTCAAGGGTGACCGGGGTGAACCGGCCAAGGACCCTCCGAAAGTTAAGTCAGTTTTCTCTCTAGAACACAAGGATAGTGAATTAGTGAATAGTAAAAATGCACCCTGGGCTGATGGAGTCAGATCCTTTTTATAGAGAGTTTTTAGTGGATCTACTTGCTCGAATCCACTACCATCATGGGAGATGTGTATAGTTAGCGAAGAAAATGGAGCGAATTTCGGGGAATCCTCCCCCACGTTCTAGAATGATAGATCGTGGTCCGATTGCTTGGTGTTTGTAGAAAAATCCTTCAAAATTTGCTAAGTGTTATTTGGTCGTCCATGCCTCTAAGTGACATGGACGACCAGGTTACTTTGGACGGTCATGATGTTTGTGGACGAATCCTATTCACCATCTATGGTACTTTTTATCAGGCTCCCTTTCTTGTGAACTAGTCTAGACGTAGCTTGGTCATGGATGACCATCATGGACGAATGGAACTTGGTTTAAATCATTTGCCCCTTTGTCCTTATGTCGTCCATCCCACAGTTGAAAATTTTGTCGTTATTATTATTATTTTACATGTGGTAATTTTTCAGTGGTTGATGAGTTTTCCACATGGCATCTTGGGATGGCTTGGGATTTGACGTCCTGGATGTCGACACATGACTTAATCCTAGCGGTCTACACGTCACGTCGTTTTGTTCTTCAAAAAAGCTGCCACGTGGCACTTCCTGGTTGGTTCATGCTGCTTCTATGTCCCACCCTGTTACCTATAAATAGGTCAATACCTCTCCTACCCTCTCACTTTTCTCATATTTTCTCCCCTGACCTTCTCGTCTCAGTTCGCTCTTCGCGCTTCATCTAGGAGTCCTCTTTTGTCCTTAGTCCTCTTCGTCTAGCATCAGCAATTCTCTTCACTTCGCCTATAGGTTTTCTCCTTTAGAAGTCTTTACAAATGGCTGAGGTCGTAATGTCTTCATCTAGCGATAGATATGAGAGAGAGATAGACGAGTATCATAACCAGACTAGTTGCAGTGGTAGTAGTAGTGATTCCATGAATGAGCAATACTAGTCTGGAGTCCCTAGAGTTCCCCTAAAGGTCCTCTATGAGGAGATGAGGAGGGCAGCTTCTAGGTCGTCTGCTGGCCCGTCCACTAGTGTTCAACTGTCCACCTCTTCCCTTAATGAAGAGGACGACATTTTGTATTGTTGTGCCATGGACATTCCATCCAAAATAGATGAGAAAAGGCTTTATATGCTTAGGGGTAAATACCAAATCCCTAACAAGGTCAATCCCCGTCTTGCTGCCCCTGGTGAATGGTGTTGTACCCCAAATTCTAGGGTTCGTATATATGAAGCCTACCTAATAGGGGGTCTTATAAACCCTCTAAGATAATCCAATCTTTATGTTTCTATCAATTTTTGGCTAGGGGTTCCAGTTGTAGGCTAATAAGGCCCCTCCCCTCGCCTGATTGGCTTTGGAAGACGGAGTTTTTCTTCATCTCTGGGTGATGGGCAAGGAACCCTATTGAGGTAGGCAGGGACACATTCCCTCCTTACACTAATGAGATGGGTCATCTACGTTCTAAGGGTATGTTACTTTCTTTAGCTCGTCTTACTTATTCCATCATATTTATCTAACTCCATTTTCTTTTTCTTTTCAACTGTGAAACGTCCTTCCCTGAACAACTTCTACTGGAACCACATCCAACAAGTGCATTCCTTTGCTGACGAAACCTTCCATTCCCTAGTGACGCTTCGCCGTCTAGTAGCTTGGGGACTTAGACCTGAACCTACAGAGGAGGCTTTAGCTCACGAGCTTACTACCCGTCGTCGTAAGTCATATACACTTTTTTTTTTACTCGTCTCAAATTTTGACGATCATTTTCTTCTTTCTTGTAGGAATGGAAACCATGAAAGAGAACAAAGAGAAGGGCCTTGCTGTTGGTGATAAGGTCATCCAAACGAGGGATGATATCCCTATTCAGACTTATCCACCTGTTCCGTCTGCGTTGAAGCTCGTCCTTCCGGTCTCGTCGAAAAAAAGGAAGACTATATCTAAGAAGCTTAACACGAGTAACCTTCCCAGCCGTTGAGGTAACAAGAGGCCAAGAGTAGACTCCTCGACGCCGTCCAAGACTCCTGTCCTTGTTCTTGATCCTGCTACTCCTCCTACCTCTGTTCAACCACCTATGGTCCCTAAGGTTGACCCTCCCATCCCTCGTCCTAATGCAGAGCCGTCTAGCTCATCTCCTAAAGCCCTTCCTCCTGAAGACGGTCTTATGACCCTTCTAAGGAGTGAGAACTTGGCTTGGAATAGGTTCAAGCAAGTGGTGAGGAACGAGGACATCTCCATATGCTATGATATGTCAGTCAAGGAATTTGAACATTCCACGATCCATAATCTTTTTAAGGTAACTTGTCTTTGTCCATAGCAAATTGCATACTTTGTCTTTAAGTCGCCTTTTATAGATTTTTTTTTTCTTTTTACTACAGGTTATGTCCAAGTTCATGGCAGCATCCAGGCAAGCCACGGAGTTGGATAAGGAGAGGATCAAAATGGAGACGAAGATCAAGGACATGGAGAAAGAGGCAAGTCATAAGGCTGGGGAGAGAGCGAAGTTATAGGATGAGGTGAAGGACTTTAAGAACCCCGTCAAGGAGTTAAACCATCTCCAAAAGCAAAATGATGAGTTCAACTCCTCTTTGAGCAAGGCTAAGGATGAGGCCACTAAAGAATTCAAAATGTCCAGCAAGTTTACTGATCTCCTGGACAAGAATTATGCTGCAGGCTTTGAGGACTTTCGTCTGGACACCACTGAAGCTTTCCCTTGGTGGACTTTGATTCTATTAAGCTCCCCATTGCAGCTGAGAGTTCTTTGCTCCAGGCCAACTAAGAGGACGTGAACATTGAAGACGATGCCTCTACTCCTCTTCCAACAAAGGACGGTTCAAAGTCTGGGGAGGTTGTCCCCAATGGTTTATCCAAATAGTTTTACTTTGTAAACAAAAATTATTTTCATTTGTATTGCTTGGGGTCCGTTGTTTTGGACCATTTTTAAATTTCTCTAAGTACATTCACTTCGCCCGTGTTTAAGGATGGAAGTTTCATACACTTGCCTTTTAGGCTTATTACTCTTAAGGGTTTTTGGACGGTGGTTGTCTACCCTTTTCTGATCAAGTTTGTTTTTAGGGAAAATTACAATAAACTCACTTGTGGTTTGGCCCATTTGCACCTTGCCTACTCGTGGTTTAAAACTTAACACTTTGCCCACCTGAGGTTACCTCCATTAGTCTTATGTTATCCACCTCTATTAAAAACACTTTTTTAAGACTAAAACAAATTTAAAATGAATCAAAGAGTTAGGGTTTGAATTTTTTTCAAAAAAAAGATAAACATTACAAATGAAATTCCAAACAATTACAAATCAAATTATTTGAAATTAAAACTAATACAAATCAAATGCCTACATATCACAACAAATACAAGACAATACAACACAAGATCGGAGAGAGAGAGCCTACAGATCACAATAAACACAGAAAAAAAGTTCCACCCTGGGTATGGATTTGGTTTAGAACAAAGACTGAGGGAGAAAGGGGGTGAAGCTTGAGGTCATGGGCTTGGTGTAGATCAAAGAAAGCAGATAGGGTTTAAGAGAGAAATCGTCGACCATGGAGATCGATGAAGCTTCAGCCATGGAGATCAGTGAAAGCAGAGACGGCCATGGCTCCAGTGAAGCTTCGGCCATGGAGATTGGTGGTGGATCAGCCATGGGTTCTAGTCATGGTGGTCTTGGAGACCGGTGGTGGATCTGTCATGGGTTCTGGTTATGGTGGTTTTTAAGGTCGATAATTGATCGGCTGGTGAAGTCTTAGATCTGCTCTTCTCTCTCTCTCTCTCTCCCCCCCCCCCCTCTATCTGTCTCTCTTTGAGCTGCAGCTTATGTGCCTGAAAGTGTAGGATTTTTGAAATTTTAGGTTAATCATGTATATAAGTGTAGTTTGTGAACATTTTTCGAATTTTTATTTTACTTGGATTGATTGGCTTAAGAATGTTCATACCAGAGGAAGGGTGTTCTTCAAATAAAGTTTTACAAATTTAAAAAATTTGTTTTTAGATCTTATTTCTCTTCTTTTTTTTATGTATTATTTTGTTTTGGGAGGAGAGAGACATAAAATGTGAGAAAAATACATATTTACCCTTGTTTTTAATGGAAGTGGATAACAAAAGACTAACGGATGTAACCTTAGATGGACAAAGTGTTAAGTTTTGAACCATGGGTAGGCAAAGTGCAAACAGGCCAAACCACAGGTGGGTTTACTGTAATTTCCCCTTGTTTTTAAATACATTCTCGTCTACGTTTAGACGTTTACTTTTATCCCTTTTTGTTGCTAGCTTTAATGTTTAAGTGTTCTCTTGTCCATGGTTTGGACTTCACTTTCTTAGGGATTTTGAAATGTTTAAGTGTTTTCTCATCCATTGTTTGGACTTCACTTATTGCATGCTTTACTTTGTTTATTTATTTCTCATCGACGAGTATGTGTGGGAGGTTTTTATTCTTTCCTCCTTTACTTTTTATTACCTTAAGGTTTTGTTTCACCGTTTGGTGCTTTGCCGTCAATGATTGTCATCTAAGGACGGCTATTGACGATACGTCTCTGCGTCCAGAGATTTTATTCATCTATGGTTTTTAGCCTTTCTTATGGACTTTAATTTCATAACAAATTAAAAACACTTAGTAAAAAATTCAAACTGCTTTATATACAAACTAGGAAATTTGTACATAACATAATGACGTCCACAAACATTGCACAAGCCAGTAGCTAGTGCATTTTAGGGAATTCAAATACTAGAAAACATAAAATGCTGCTAGAAAACATAAGTGCTGAAAGATAACATAGATAGACTACTAGTGGGAACCAATAATCTGTAGGTTTTAGGTCGTCCATGCTGACCTTCTCGACGAGTCTTCACTGATAGTACTTCCTTAAGTGCTCCACGTTCCATGGATGCTCTGGCCTTCGTCCATCCAAGGCTTCTAGATAGTACGATCCTCGTCTTTTGTAGTTGATGACTCTGTATGGTCCTTTCCAATTGGGTCCCAGCTTCCTATGAGCAGGATCCTTAGTTGCCAGGAACACCCTTTTCAGGATGAGGTCTCCAATGTTGAACTACCTAGGCTTTACCATCGCATCATGGTGTTTAGTCATCAGGTTCTTGTAGCGTGCCACTCTCTATTCCATGTCCATTCTTACCTCGTCAATGAGATCGAGACTTAGACGGAGTTGTTTCTCGTTTCCTCATCCTTATAGTGGGCCACTCTGTAGCTAGTCAGGCCAACCTCCGCGAGTATCACTGCATCACTTCCATATGCTAGCTTAAAAGGAGTTTCTCTAGTAGGAGTCCTCACTGTTGTCTTGTATGCTCAAAGGATGCAGGGTAGTTCGTCTAGCCATATCCCCTTTGCCCCCTCAAGCCAAGTCTTGATGATCTCAATAAGGATCGGTTTGCAACTTCTGCCTGTCCATTAGCTTGTGGGTGGGAGGGTGAGGAGTAATGATTCTTAATTCCCAACTGGTCACAGAATTTTCTGAATGGTGTGTTATCGAACTAGCGTCCATTGTCTGAGACGAGCACCCTAGGAATTCCAAAACGGCAGATGATATTCTTCCAAACGAAGTTTCTAACGTTTTTCTCGGTGATCTTTGCTAATGGCTCTGCTTCCACCCATTTAGTGAAATAATCAATTCCCACCACCAAGAACTTCATTTGCCTTGTCCCCATGGGAAAGTGACCAAGGATGTCAAATCCCCATTGGGCAAAAGGCCAAAGGGCTATCATCGAGGTAAGATACTTTGATAGTCATCTAGGTATGCTACTAAAGCGTTGGCATTTGTCACAAGCTTTGACGTAAGTCTAGGCATCTGCTTGCATTGATGGCCAATAGTATCCAACTATCTTATAGACGAAGGACCTTGATCCTGAATGATTTCCACATGCTCCTTCATGTATGTCTCTCATGACGTAGTGGGACTCATCCAAAGTCAAGCACCTCAAGTAGGGCTGAGAGAAGCCCCTTTTATATAATACCTCGTCCATGAGGACAAATTTTGCCACTCTAACCCTCAGCTTCCTTGCTTCTTCTTTATCCTTGAGGAGGATTCCATCCTTGAGATAGGATACGATTAGAGTGGTCCAGTTGGCTTTTCCGTCTATCTAATGCACCTTAGGAACGTCTATGCTTGGGACTTATTGGACTTTAATCTGGTCATCAACAATCTCATTTGCAGATGCTGCCTTGGCTAGGCTGTCAGCTTCCATGTTTTCTTCCCTTGGGATCTAGTGAAACTTCGCCGTTGTGAAGCCCTTAATGCACTGCTTGACTTTGCTCAAATATCTTTTCATCCGTTCCTCCTTAGCTTTGCATGTTCCATTCACCTGAACTATGATCAGCTATGAATCTCCTTGAACGACCAATGATTCGGCTCCCAATGCCTTAGCTAGATCTAAGCCCTTAACAAGAGCTTCATACTTAGCTTCATTGTTGGTCGTCGAAAATTGTAAACGAACGGCATACTCTAGATGATCCCCTTCAGGTGATTGTAATACTACTCAAATTCCTCCTGCATGCGGAGTGGATGAACCATCCACATGGACGACCCATTCTTTTGCCCCCTGGTCCCTATTCTGCTGGTTATGGGCAGGAGTGAATTCTGCAATGAAGTCTGCAAGGGCTTGGGCTTTTATCACTTCCCTTGATCGATACCTTACGTCAAACTCACTAAGTTCAACTGCCCATTGAATCAATCGTCCAACTGCTTCTAGCTTGTTCATGGCCTTTTTGAGTGGATGGTCTGTTAAGACGTTGATGATGTGAGCCTGGAAGTAAGGCCTAAGCTTCCTTGCTGTTGTTACTAACGAAAAGGCCAACTTCTCTATTGGGGGGTATCATCCTTCAACTCCTCTTAAAGCCTTGCTGGTGTAGTAGACGGGCTTCTGTACCTTTCCTTCTTCTCTGACTAAGGCTAAGCTCATTGCATAAGGAGAAATTGTGAGATAGAGGTATAGTTCCTCACCTGGTTTGGACGGGCTCAACAAGGGAGTTGTCATGAGATACACCTTGAGTTCTTCGAATGCTTGCTGACACTCATCCGTCCACTCAAACGCTTTTCTTAACACCTTAAAGAATGGCAAACACTTGTCAGTAGCCTTTGAGATAAACTTGTTCAGAACTACTACTCCTCCAGTGAGACTTTGTACTTTCTTGACATTCTCTGGCGGCTCCATGCTTAGTATCACTTGGATTTTGTAAGGATTTGCTTCAATTCCCCTTTGTGAAACCATGAAGCTAAGGAACTTTCCTGATGAAACTCCAAAGGCACATTTGTTCGGGTCCAGCTTCATGTTGTATCATTTAAGCATGTCAAAAGTTCCCTGAAGATCGTCCAAGTGTTGTTCCTCCTTTAAGCTTTTGACTAGCATGTCGTCCACATACAATTCAACATTTCGTCTAATTTGTGGACGAAACATATGGTTGACTAGTCTCTGATAAGTGGCTCCTACATTTTTCAAACCAAAAGGCATTACTTTGTAGCAAAACAAACATTGGCTAGTGATGAAG
Organism: Notholithocarpus densiflorus; assembly: GCA_030021035.2. NCBI lineage: Eukaryota > Viridiplantae > Streptophyta > Magnoliopsida > Fagales > Fagaceae > Notholithocarpus > Notholithocarpus densiflorus. The sequence goes on along the minus strand of JARYZH020000024.1, from coordinate 3,524,500 downwards.
GATGTTTTCTCCTGGTCTGCCTCATCCATCTTGATCTGATTGTACCGCGAGAATGCGTCCATGAAGCTCAGCAATTGGTGCCCAGCTGTTGAATCTACCAGCTAGTCAATGCGTTGAAGGGGATAACTATCCTTGAGGCATGCCTTGTTCAAATATGTGAAGTCCACGCACATCTTTCATTTGCCGTTAGCTTCTTTAACCATCACTACATTAGCTAGCCAATCAGGGTAGTAGGCTTCGCGGACAAACTCCGCTATTACCAACTTTTGAACTTCTTCTTTGTTGGCATTGTCTCGTTCAGGGGCGAACACTCTCCTCTTCTAATGGACGGGCTTATAGGACGGGGACACATTTAAACGATGAGTAATCACACTTGGGTCAATCCCAGGCATGTCTTCGTGGCTCTAAGCAAAAGCATTCGTGCTCTTCTTGAGGAATTGGACGAGATCTTGCTTCGTCTTCACCTCCATGCTTGTTCCAATTCTAGTGAACTTCTCCAGGTTAGATTCGTCTAGGGGGACATCTTCCAATACTTCAATCGACTCAGCAACTGTTCTTCTTTCTTCAATGTTCATCATCTGCATCTACTCGTCCATTGCTAACATAGCCAAGTAACATTCTCTAGCCGCTAGCTGGTCTCCTTGTACTTCTCCAATGCCATATTCCGTTAGGAATTTTACGAACAAGTGATAAGTAGATGTTGCAGCCCTCCAACTATTCAAAGTTGGTCATCCTATAATGGCATTGTATAAGGACGAACAATCCACAACAAGAAAGTTTACTTCTTTATTGATTTGTCGTGAGTAAGAACCGACTACGACTGGTAAAGAAATAGTGCCCACTGGTAGAACCTGATGGAATTATGCATGTACGCAGCGGAAAATTAACAGATCTACTTCATTCGCAATTGATAACATGCACTATGTAAGTTTCAGAATTAAGAACAAGAGAGTGTACCTTGATGCGGTGAAATTCAAAACCGAAGATCAGAAGTTCTTGGGAATACTTTTAATCTTCACTCCAATTCCACTTGATGCCCAAGATGTGTGGTCTCTCAATCAGTTATATGTGTATGTTCTAGAGAGAATGCAAAAAAAAATGTCTAACACTAACACACATACCAATTCATGTTATTACAAATTTTGTATGTTTCTCTCCATATAACTAATTATCTAATTGTGATAGCCTTTTGGGCCTTTCCAATTGGGCTTTAATGTGTGGCTTGGAGTGAGACCAAAAGGGAACAAATAAGACTCTAGCTCCAATGGGCCTTAGGCTTTTCTGTCAACTCTTGACAAGTCCAAAGTTACCATTAATTATATTTAATACCACTATATAAATATAATTGCACTCTAGGCCTTATTAATAAATTATATCCCAAGACTTTATTGTACATGCAACCCCTTCATAAAATATTCGTAGTAATACAAAATCATGAATATAGACTGCCACTTTGTGAATTACTACATCTTAATCCTTGAGTACCCGGTTTAATCTTTTAATATTATTCATCATATATTTATGAAATCCAATTTCATAAATATATACTTTAGTCTTACTAAAGTGGTTAGGCCTAACTCTCTGAATAACAAACCCATTAAACTTATCTCAAGGGAATATTTTATATCTCTGTTAAGAGACTATGAATTCCATCTTGAGAATATATATTCCATCAACAGTAAATGTGGCTGCTCAACATACTAAGGTTTTGACCGTTACTTTAGATCTCACTTCTAATATATCAAAGCAACCTACATTTCATGATCAGGTCCATTATTCTCTCACAATTAAGAGTTCATGTAAATATAAGTCGTGAGATTTATTATTCAATTGACAGTCGTTAGGAGAATAATAAATCTCACAGCAGTCCAGTTCAATATGTCTTAACTCTTAAAACATATCAACATATTAACTAGAAGTCTCCACTTCCATGATCAAGACAAATCATCTTAGTTGATATGTTATAGTCTTCGCAGATGAAATGCCCAATTTCATCACCGACTATAAACTACAATTCTGAGTTTACAAAGAACTTGTGACTTATATCTTCTGTGACTAAATCACATAAATCACATACAATGCATCTCATGGACTATATGATAATGTCCGAATATTCATGTTACCATTATTTCAGATAATAATAAAACAACTTTATTAATCACAACATTAAGTCATACATTATTTAACATATAATGTCATACATAATATCATACATGGCATCTTACAATAAGATTTAAGGGCACTAATCCGAACAGAACCTTCATTCCTCCAAACCCAACTAAAGGTACATTCACTGGACGAAGTAATTCCTTACTAACCCTCATTTGTTGGAAGGCCGGATAGTAGAGGATATCCACAAAACTCCCATTATCTACTAACACTCTTCTAGTTGTGTAATTCGCAATTGTCAAAGTGATAACAATTGCATCGTCATGAGGGTGATGCAGTCTCCTCGCATCTTTGTCTATGAAAGTGATAGCAGGCTCATCTACTCTAGACGTCCTTGGTGGGCGGCCAGTGAGCTGAACATTCCAAACTACATGTAAGTAAGCCTTTTGGCTTTGGACAAACTTCCGGTTGACATTCCTCCCACAATAACCCTTATTTCTCCAAGTGGCTGACGCACTAGTTCTTCTGCTTTGCCTTTCAGTGGTTGCCTTTCGTCCTTATGGTCTCATCCAAGGAAATTCTTCAACTTTCCCTACTTAATGAGAACTTCAATTTGCTGTTTTAAGTTGTAACACTCGTCCGTGTCATGTCTGTGATCTCGATGAAAAATGACAGTACTTACTTTTGTTCCGTTTGCTAGGATCCCTTTTCATATTCTCTGGCCATTTCAAGGACGGCTCGTCCTTGATCTACATCAATACTTGGTCAAGTAGGGCATTCAAGAGAGTGTAGTTGAAATATCGCCCTGAGGACGATCCTACTTTCCTGCCGTCTCGATCTCTTTTTTCTCCTGTCTTGGCCTTCTTTAGACAAGGGCCTTGTTCTGGATGGTGCACATACCCAGCTACCATTCGTTCAGCCTTCTTCTTTTTCTTGGCAATAATTGCGTCCTTAGCATTCATGAAACTTTAGGCCGAGTGTATCAACTTATGAATGAACAAATCCGAAGTAACTCCATTGTAAAATACTGCCAAAAGGATTTTATCGTCCATTTCATCTACCAACAGGGCTTCCTTGTTAAAACGATTGATGAAAGTTTGAAGACTCCTGTTTTCTCCTTGTTCAATGTTCAGTAGGCTGGATGAGGAGTGCTTATGTCTTTGGCCTGTAACAAAGTTGTTGACGAATAGCTTACATAACTCCTGGAACGAAGTTATGGTTTTTGGTGGTAGTTTACCAAACCACACCCTGGCTAGGCCTTTCAACGTACTAAGGAAGGCTCTGCACATGATTTCGTCTAGGACGCCTTAGAGATGCATGGTTGTCTTGAACGTGGCAATGTGATCACAAGGATCTCACGTCCCATCATACCAATCCAAGGTGGGCATTTTGAACTTGGAGGGTAGAGGGTGACTCGTGATGGACGCGGTGAAGGGAGAGTCAGTTCTGTGGACGAGATCATCCACATGGTTCACCCTTCTCATGGAGTCCTTCATCTCCTCCATGGCCTTCTTCATCTGGTCCATTTCTCTCTCTAAATGTGGTACCCTACAAGTGACGGTGCCTCTGGATTAATCTCCTCCTTCACCGTCGTTCTCTGCCCCTCCATTCTCTGAGTTTTGCCCACGTTCCTCAGTGCGTCGCTGTCAACGTTGTTTATTGACTTCTCTGGTTAGCTCCTAGTTTTATTGCGTCAAGTCCGCCATCACAGCTGCCATGGACTGCAGCTGTTGTTGGACAGATGCCAGTGGTGGTGCTGGTGCTGGTGCACAATTTGGATGACTAGAGGCATTTCCACTTCCTGGTGTTCTGGACTTGTGGCCATCGACCTAGTCCGAACCATGCAACCTTTTTGTCTTGGAAAGCAAGGTGGTTAACACTTAGAAACTTTACCTACTTCCCACAAACAGCGCCAACTGATGATGCACGAAAATCAGTAGGATGAATACTCCAAGCTACGACGACGGTTTGATGACCTGAAGAGAAAGAAAGACTGTCAAGGGTGATCGGGGTGAACTGGCCAAGGACCCTCCAACAGTTAAGTCAATTTTCTCTCTAGAACACAAGGATAGTGAATCAGTGAATAGTAAAAACATACCCTAGGCTGATGAAGTCAAATCCTTTTTATAGAGAGTTTTTGGTGGGTCTACTTGTTCGAATCCACTACCATTATGGGAGATGTGTGTAGTTAGTGTAGAAAATGGAGCAGATTTCAGGGAATCCTCCCCACGTTCTAGAATGATAGATCATAGTCCGATTGCTTAGAGTTTGTAGAAAAATCCTTCGAAATTTGCTAAGTGTTATTTGGTCGTCCATGCCTCTAAGTGACATGGAGAACCAAGTTACTTTGGATGGTCATAATGTTTGTGGACGGATCCTATTCATCATCCATGGTACTTTTTATCGGGCTCCTTTTCTTATGAACTAGTCTGGACGTAACTTGGTCATGGACGACGATCATGGATGAATGGAACTTGATTTAACCCATCATCAGACTCTATCTTTAATGATGATTGTTTTGAGGAAAAAGAGGCTAAGATCAACAAGGAACCTAAGAAGAAAGAACAGAAAAGGAAAACCAAAGAGATGAGTCAAGAAATTGAGAAGATGAAAGGTATGCCTAATTCACACAATGTTCAATTGGATGTGAGCCTTAGAGACTTGGAAACTACAAATAAATTGAGCAATGAATCTTTTTCTAATTTTCTAATGAGGTGAAGAGGAAAAACTTCCAAGATGCCTAATCGTCCTAGTGAGAAAGACCAAGTGAGGATGGTTATGAAGAACATTCTACCTACTTATGGGTGCAAACTTGCATCGTACCAAGTTAACAAAGGAATAGTGGTAACAAAGGAGGTAAGACGAGTGAAGTTAATGCTATTAATGTTGGAAGAGAGTTCACTACATTGGGAATGACTTTATCCCAAGCACTTGAAACTTTGTCAACCAAAGGACTCGTTAAGCCATTAGATCTTGGAAGGTATACTCCAAACACCTCTACTCTAAACTACAATGCAAGTGAGTATTGCAAGTACCATCAGAGCCATGGTCATTCTACTGTTATGTGCACTCGTCTCCGTCATGACATTGAAGACCTCATTCAATCTGGGAAGATACTTAAACCATTTATCAAATTCTCGAACATCAAGACTAATCCTCCTTCTGACTACCAAAATTCATTTTTCAAACCAAAAAGGCATTTTTCAAACCAAAAAGGCATTACTTTATAACAAAACAAACCTTGGCTTGTGATGAAGGCCTTCTTTTCCTGATCTATCTTGTCCATCTTGATTTGATTGTACCAAATAATGCGTCCATGAAACTTAGTAGCTGATGTCCGGCCATCGAGTCCACTAGTTGATATATGCATGGAAGAGGGTCACTATCTTTTGGATATGCCTTGTTCAGATCTATAAAGTCTATACACATCCTTCGCTTGCCATTTTCCTTCTTGACTATCACTACATTTGCCAACCAATCTGGGTAGTGGACTTCTCGAACGAACTCTAATGTAACTAACTTCTGCATTTCTTCTTTGATGGCATTATCTCATTCTGGAGCAAACACCCTTCTTTTCTATCAGATTGGCTTGTAGGATGAGGACACAATCAGACGATGTGTTATTATGCTTGGGTCAATCCCAAGCATGCCTTCATGACTTCGGTCAAATACATTTTTGCTCTTCTTGAGGAAAAGGATGAGGTCTTACTTCGTCTTCTCCTCCAAGCTCATCCTAATTCATGTGAACTTCTCAAGTTGGATTCGTCCAAAGGAACATATTTTAATACTTCAATCGGCTCAACAGTCGTCCTCTTTTCCTCAATGTTCATTGTTGGCAGTCGTTCTTCCATCTCCAACATAGACAAAAAGCATTTTCTAGCTGCTAACTAATCTCTTTGCACTTCTCCTATGCCATACTCTGTTGGGAACTTGAGAGACAAGTGATAAGTGGACATTGCAACTCTCTAACTATTCAAAGTTGGTCATCCTATGATGGCATTATATAAGGATGGACAATCAACGATGAAGAAATTCACTTCCTTCGTGTTATGTTGTGCATAAGCACCAACCACAACAAAAAGAGAAAGAGAGAGACTATTCCTACAAGCAAGACTTTCGTCCCTCCGAACCCTATCAGAGGAACATTTGCTGGACAAAGTATTTCCCTATCGATCCTCATTTGCTAGAATGTTGGGTAGTAAAGGATATCTGCTGAACTCCCGTTATTCACCAGTATTCTCCTTGTGGTGAAGTTTGCAATCATCAAAGTGATAACAATTGCATCATCATGAGGATGGTGTAGCCTCTTAGCGTCTTTTTTGTGAAAGTTACAACTAGCTTGTCCATCCTTGGTGGACGACCAGTGAGTTGGACACTTTGTATAGCTCGGAGATAAGTTTCTTTAACTTGGACGATTAACCTGTCAACATTCCCCCCATAATCACCTTTATTTCTCCAAGGGGTGGACAAACTGGTTCATCTACTCTGCTCTTTGGGGGTGGTCTTTCGTCTCTGTGCTCTCATCCAACAAAATTCTTCAACTTCTCCTGTCAGATGAAAGCCTCAATTTGCTGCTTCAAGTCATAGTATTCGTCAGTGTTGTAAGCATGTTCTTGATGGAATCGACAGTACTTGCTCTTCAACCATTTGCTAGGATCTCCTTTCAATTTTTCTGGCCACTTTATGGATGGGTCATCCTTGATTTTCATAAACACTTGGTCAAGTGAAGTGTTTAGTGGCGTGTAGCTCGAGTATCATCCTAACGATGATCCTAGCTTTTTACCATCTCGGTCTCTCTTTTCTCCTGTCCTAGCCTTTTTTAGACTAAGGCCTTACTTTGGATGTGGCATGTATTTAGCCTGAGGCCCTGCTTCTGCCCAATTAGCTTTCTTTTTGCGTTTAGCAATGATTGTGTATTCAGCATTCATGAAGCTCTGTGCTGAGTGTAGCAATTCTGCCATCATGTGAAGCTCTCGGTCAAACATATTATGAATGAACAAGTCTAATGTAACTCCATTTTGGAAAGCTATCAAGAGAACCTTGTCATCTACCTCATCTCCCAGTAGGGCTTTTTTGTTAAAAAAATTGATAAAAGACCGTAGGCTTCCATTCTCCCCTTGTTCTATCTGCAGCAAGCTAGACGATGGACACTTGTGTCACTGGCCTCCAATGAAGTTATTGATGAATAACTTACTCAACTCCTGGAACGAAGATATGGTGTTTGCTGGCAATTTACTAAACCATATTCTGGCTGAGCCTTTCAATGTCGTGGGAAAAGCTCTGCATAGGATCTCTTCCGGAATTCCTTAGAGATGCAATATCGTTTTGATTGTGCCAATGTGATCACAAGGAACTTGTGACCCATCATATGAGTCTAGTTAAGGCATCCTGAACTTAGGGGGTAGAGCATGGGATGTAAAGGACGCAGTGAAGGGGGAGTTAGTCCTTTGGATGAGGTCTTCTAAATGCGTTCTTCCCTTCACAGAGTTCATCATTTCTTTCATAGCTATCTTCATTATGTTCACCTCTTGCTCTAGGTGTGGTACCCTCCAGGTTATTGTTCCCCTCGACTGGTTTTCTTCGTCAACGCTACTTTCTGCTCCCCTACCTCCTGATCTCATCCGGGCTCTTCCTATTCTGCATGTCGATGTCGACAATGCTTCTTCTTTTTATAGACTTTTTTGGCCAAATCTTGGTTCTGTTTTGTCAACTCAGCTACCGCAGCTGCCATGAAATACAACTGTTGTTGGATGGAAGTTAAAGGAGGATTATGGGTGGGGTTAGGAAAGTTGGAGGCGTCTCCTACTTCTTGGTTTTCAAGATTTGTAAGCATTGATCTAGTTCGAACCATACAGCCTTTTGTCTTAGAGAGCTAAATGACAAACTCTTTTCTCACAAACGGCGATAACTGATGAGGTACGATATATTAGTAGGCCGTATGCTCCAAACACGATTGTGAATCAACAATCTAAAAAGAGAAAAAGGGACTATTAGAGTGCACCGGTGTGGTACCGACCAAGGATCCTCCGACAGTCAAGTTAGTGTTTCTCTCAAGAACTTAAGTATAAAAAGTGGAAGACTAGTTGTGCGTACCTTTGCTTGGTGAGGTCTAGTCCTTTATATAAAGAACTTGGAGTGAGTCTACTTATTAGGTGCCACTATCATCATAGGAGAGTGTGGACTTAGTGGGAAGAGTGGAGTGAATTTTGGGGAATTCACCCCACATCTCGGAATAGTTAATCATGATATAACTTCTTGGTTGATGGGATTGCTCGGAAGTGTTTTTCCTTTGTCTATGAACTTTTTCGTTAGACGAATTTTGTTTTCTTTTAGACGAGCTTATCTTCTCTCTTGGATCCTTCTTCTTTATTCTCTCTTGGACGACTCCTAAAGACAATGACTCATTTTTTGGTTACCCATCAATGTTAATACTAAGAAAGAAAGAGCTTATCTTCTCTCTTGGATCCTTCTTCTTTATTCTCTCTCTGACAACTCCTATGGACGATGACTCATTTTTTGGTTACCCATCAATGTTTATACTAAGAAAAATATATTCAATATAGTATGATAGGGCAAGGTTAATGGTCTTTGATGGAAGAACAAATTCATAGCAGAAAATGAGGAATTCCTATTTAACCAAATAGTCCAAGAAGTAAAAAAGGGAGAATAATGTTCCAAGGAATACGGAATACCCCCTAATAGAAGAGTTGAATTGTGCATTTCGTTTACTCAATCATGCAACGGGATATAAAAAAACACAATAAGTAACATGTAAAATTTAGTTTAGTCCAAATAGTCTTGACCAAAAATAGTGCTGTAGAACACGAATTGGTGTTTCTAGGCTACTACAAAAAAAAAAAAAACAAAACAAAACAAAACAAAACAAAACAAAAAACAAAAAAAAACTTGTGAGATATATCCATGTTTTGTGGAATTTTTTTTGCATTTAGCCTTAATTTTATAACAATTTTGTAAGTTGTCATCTTTCTAAAATTATTTGGGGAAATAGTATCTCAAGTCTTTAAAACTCGAGTTGGTGACAAAACTCGAGCATTTAAGACTCAAGTTCTAGTGGTGGCAGCTGATGTGGAACAATATACACGTGGAACCCACGTGGAACTTGAGTGTGTACAGAAATAATAATAGTAGCTTAGTGATTAATGGGCTTGAAGTGTCAGGTCCATCAAGTGGGTATTTGCAGAAGACATTGTAAGAAAAATCATCTATAACCACTCAAATCTCATTCAATTTCGTCTCTCTTCTATGGCTTTTTCCTTCAAATCATTCACATCTTTGTGTGTGTGTGTGTGTGTGTGTGTGTGTAATTGGTTCAAATCATGTGCGGTGATGGAGATCGTGAACTGTACCATAGATCGACGATCGGGATGTGCTTGACAGAGACTGGGTTTGTGCGTGTTGTGGGTCTTCTTCTTTGCCGTGGGTCTTCTTCTTGGTTCTTCTTTCTTTCTTTCTTCTTTATCTCCTTTCTTTCTTCTTCTTCTCTTGCACTTGTACACCACTGTATGGAACTTGAGCCTCTAAGAGTCAAGTTCCACGTGAATTATTTATCCACATCAGCTTGGAACTCAAGTCTTTGAGGCTCAAGTTTCTTCACTGAACTCGGGCCTCTAAAGCTTGAGATGATACTTTCCTAAATAGTTTGAAAACCTTGCTTCCTAACGAATTTGTTTCTATAATTAAGGTGGCACAGGTGTCCTCCAAATTCAAGCCTATGAGGGGGATGGGTCCTAATTAAACTATCATTAACTGCAGCCACACAAGAATAAGGTATGACTTAATTTCTAAGAAGGCTAATTTTCGGCTAACTCTACTCTACTTTCCCTCTCTCCCATCCAAACTATGGGTAACAAAAAATCTTCTTCCTCCCTCAGAAGCAGCCCCTGAATCCAATAATCAAACCAAAAATTGAGGTTACTGCCCCGCCCAAGACTCCACTTGGGTACCTCTTTCAAAAATATCCCAACCCTTCTTCATGAAAATCCAGGTGCTAGAGCAAGGAAGCTTATCAAAGTTGCTGGAAGCGAATCTCCATCTGTTTTTCAACACTCGAGCCAATAGAGAGCATTTCTCACAATAAAATCTCTAATTTAACACTACTTTTATTATTTATATACCTATTAGAATGAACTACATCAGAAGTGCAAAGGTGTGAAAATAATTAGGTCACTAGATTTATTATTCATATGTTTTCGTCGAAATTTCAAAATTTTGACAATTATACAAAAGCAGAGTTAAATTGAAACTGATAAAGAAAATAAGCAACTCCAATGATACTGTTCATTTTGGTGTATAAGAACACAGTAAGGTATGCCCTCGTATAGATACAGCATGTGCAGCTAATCTCTATGACGTCTTACATACATGATGTGTAGCTACAATTTACCCGGAAAAGTGGGCAAAGCCTTAATTCTACAGGAAAGGCCTGACCCAAATACGAAAAATAAACAAAATCAAAGGTTATGACATGCTGTCCTTAAACTTTAACCGTTGTCTATAAGTTATCTCAGTAAAAGCAAACTAGTTGACATTGTGATACTTAAGCCCCATAATCTTTGATATAATATTTGTCTTCTGGATAATAAACGGCACTCACTACATTGCCTCCAAATTTCCTCCCATTCAGTGCATTTCTTGCATTGGCACAACCAGAGATATCAGAATACTCCAAGAACACCTGCAAATGAAAAATCATAAGGGATGATAATACTGACGTACCCGCCATTGATTTTTCAAAATACTTGTGAGCCACAATTTCACTTCCTAATCATTGTTAAAATTTAGAATGAATTTATACAGCCAGGCAAGCAATTGTATAAAGAGGGCATTCTAGTCAAAAACCTGGTTAAGACTTGAGTTAAGAGAAGGAAACTTACTTATCAGGTGTGTGTGTGTGTGTGTGTGTGTGTGTTTGTGTGGGGGGGGGGGGGGGGGGGAGGAGAGAAAAAAATGAGAGAGAAGGAAAAACTCTGTTTAGAAAAATCTAGTGAGATGCTAAAAGGACAGTCTGTTGAGGAAAATCTAGCAAGGAATTAAAAGAACGCAACCTTTTCCCAACACAAGTAGAAACAAAATCTTGCAAATCTGCAAAACCATCTGCCTATTAGTTTCAAAGAAGACTAAGATGTTACAAAACAATATGCAATTGCCCTACTTAGAAGGAAAGCCACCAAACAAACACAAATTTTGTCATGATCAGGCCATGCATGATGCCATAGCAACTCTACAAACACTGAAAAGAGCACCAACATGGCTACTTAAGATATTACATCTATTGATCTCTTTTCCTCTCTTCCCATGTTAACTGGTTGACATTATAATTGCTTCCAGCATGCAATGAAAATGAATTCAAACAATTAGCAAATTTGACTAAAAAATATCTAAAGAGGTAAATAACTTTCAAATGAATTTTCACAGTTTTTTTAAGGTTATTAGAAAATTTCTAAGCATATTGCATTTACTACTCAAGTAATCCTTCAAGTAAAAAGAATTTTATTATAAAATAAGACAATTTTCAGAATAAATTCATAAATAGCACTTTCACGTACAAAAGCACATTTCTTTAATCACAAATATATTTAGCAAAGAATACCAAAAAAAAAATGTAATATATAACTATTAATCATTAAAAAATAAAAAACAAATATGATAATATATCAGTAAATGATGCAACAAAGGCAGTTGCCTCAGTGGTCGCAATGCGTGACAAAATCTAATGGAGTTAGGGGACTAAGTCTTATCCCTCACAGCAACATTTTCAACACATCTAGTTTCATTCACTAAAAAAACTATATCATTGACAAAAGGCATACACCAAGCGACTTTATCTTGAATCAATCTAGTGAGCGCAGCCATCACCGGTGCAAAGAGAGATATAGGTACCCTATCATACACTCTCTCTACTTATCAAAAAAAAAAACCATACACTCTCTAGGTCAATAAAAACCATACAGAGATCTTAATGCCCAAGGTACAAACATAAAATAGCAAATGATACACTTAACAGTACTAGTACATTTAAAAAGCAAAGAAATGGAATTAAACATTGAACGCACTAAGATCAGGCAGAAACCCAATAAATTACATACAGCAAAACAGAACTAAATATACCTTTCCAACACCTGGGATCCAGTCTCCATTTTGATCTGGACGAGGAATAATGATGCCCACCAAAGTTCCTTATCATTCCAAAGAAAAAAAAAGTTTCTATTTACTATATATTGGTAGTAGTATAAACCATGAACCAGAAATAGATATAGTATAGGTGGATCTCTTAAGTATACTTTGTTATAACGGTGTCTTATATGCTGCCCTAACGATCATTGTAGTCCAACATACAAGTTTGTTGGCAAAGGGAAGGAAAGGGGTAGAGGGGTGGGGAGACCAAATATATAAGATACAAAATAATTGTAAACAAACTGGCACACAGGTCTCAAAATCTTTGGGTTACAATCAAAATCCTGCTTTCAAGTGCAGGGGATAGGTTTTGAGGGAGAGACCAGCCATTCCTGTATTTGTATTTCATCTATTGTTAGAAAGTTCACTCTGCTCCCTGTTTTTCTTTTTTAGAAATGTTTAAGCATTGTGATGTAAGTGTTTGATTGTACATCCTCTTGAGTACACCCTGGTGTACTCGGTTAGTTTTTTCCATTAAAAATTCTCGTTACTTAAAATAAATATATATATATATATATATATATATATATATATATATATACGGGCCAAAGGCTGAACCATGTATATTGCTTGTCTTTTCTATGTGATTGTTCTTTTGTTTCTCAATTTCTCTTTGAATCATTACTCTAGTCTTGGGTCTACACATAACAATTCACAACTTTCTCTTTTCATTTAACTCAGTATTTTTTTTTTTTTTTTGAGGGGGGGGGGGGGGGGGGTGGGGAATATACTAAATTTTTCGTAGTTACGTGACTTGCATGAACTGTTAATTTTAACACAATGGGGTGCAATTTGCAAGGTTTATTACAATTGGGATGGTGATTGAGCATTTTCATAATTTGGGGTGCAAATTGCAAGTACCCCATAATTTATGGTGGTTTTCTACCAACCCCCCCCCCCCCCTTTTCTCTTTTTTTTTTTTAGTTTGTAAATGTTCTACATACACAGGTTTGTCACTAGAAACATAAATTGGTTATTAGGAGAAGCAAATTCATAAGACTTGTATACCAAATTTGCTGCATTCATCCCGCATGTCTTCGGATATTTCTTCGTACTCTTGATCATTCCTCAGTTGCTCCACAGTAATTGCCTTTTATCATTAGGGAAGAAAAACGAAGTATTTGAAATCAGTTAGTTATATCAACCTATTAATAACCACAATCTCAAAGGGGAAAAGAACTGATGAAATAAAAACTTGATCACCTAAAGATTAATGTTCTATCTTAACTATACAAGCAGGACATATGTCTGGATGTTTTACTAAAACTATAGTGGCAGAACAATGAACATTGGAAGCCAATAATAATAGGAAAATCCATATAGCCGCGGTTTACGTTACATTAAAAGCTATACCTCAGTCAAGCATAAAACTTTAGTTGCAGGTTCTGCATTTGCTACTGGTGCTACCCCAGGAAGATTCAAACCACCAGCTATCAAAGCCATTTTCTAAAAGACAAAGCAATGGATAAATCAAAAATGGAGATGAATGAGATAAAAATAAAGAAACAGGAGCCACACAAATTCGGGCTTTACGTGCATAGTTATATGCTGTTGTGCCTGTGCTAAGATCATTTCCTGTTCTGTTTTGGACTGCCCCAAGCTGCAAAATTCCAAGGCAACAACGTTTCAGGTAATGTACACAGGCTCATAATTAAACATGCATATTGCCACTAATAAATTTGACAAGACATATAGACATTTATCATATCTTTTGTAAATATTAAACGAGACATCAGATAGATATAGATCAAAAGACCCAATGTGTCTACTGGATCTACTTTCACTTTACTTTTGGAACGGGAAAATCTCATAAGGCTTAGGTTTTTGCACCCAAGTTATCATATTTACAACCGTGAAAATCAGAATAAACTAAATATAAATATTCCATGATACAAATACGTATATCCTATATGAGTAAGATTTAATGATCAAAACACAGTTTCTCAATGCTAGAAAAAGTGCAGACTTTTCTGACATTTCTTCCCCACTCAATTTGATTTCTAGAACCTTTTTACAAATAGAATTTCTTACTGCACATCTTGTGTCAACTAAGTCAAAGACCTATAAGAGGAAGTAAAATGAAGGAATTCCACTATAACTAAACTACAATATTCATAAAACAAGCAGGAATAAAAATGACACTGTTGATGATGATTGTCTAAAGATTGTCAATTCATATACATTTGAGGCTCAATTTGAAAAAAAAAGGAGGGGGGGGGGGGGGGGGGGGGGTGGAAACAAAACAAACCTGGCAGTAGCACGCCTGACCGTTAGGATTTTATCACCCATTTTCAAGCCAGTAAGAGCAGCACAAGCAATGTCTGTCACAGCTGGATCCTGAAGTTCTTGTATGTTAGCTGAACAGTTTTCAGGAGGAAGAATCCTCCAGAATTATAAAGATGTACAAATATGAGAATAGAGATTGCCATATAAATTAATCAACTTGATTAGTCTTTAAGTCTCCACAGTCCAAGTTAAGATCTAGAGATTCTAAATGTTAACTTTATTTACCTGATAGACGCAGAAACCATATCCTTTAGAGACTCCTGTGTCTTTATCCTTAACAAGATCGAACCCACGGAGAGGTCTGTGATAGGTCAATTGTACACTTAGGACATGAAAAAATAGTTGATCACAAATGGAAGCAGATCTATCAATGGAAGGGGAAAAAAAACATGAGATTTTAAGAACAAAAAAGCATAGTTACGTAGTTATTTAAGCCCCATAATTGCCAAGGAGCTCTAGCTCATATTCAAGACCTACCAGGTGCATGTGTAATTACCAATAAAAACAACATTAAACCCCATACCCAAAGGCCTGTAGCAATTCTCTTATCTGTGCTTCAGTAAAGTAGTATGGTAGTCCACCAACAAAGATACGATCAGGACCCTCTGCTCCACCAATTAAACTGCAATCAGATCCAGAATTAGCACAACAAAGTAACAAATTCAACTCAACATCACAACATATTAATTTACAAAGACTTTATAAAGAGTACATCTCCAAACCAAGTCATGAATTAAACAATAGAGCTGGCATACCCTGGTGTGAGCCCAACAGCAGATAAGTTGAGATGAGGACTTGGTTGGCTAGGACCAAGTGCTGCAGCTAATGCAGGATTGTAGTCTGTAGGCCTTCGCACCCTCACAGCAACCCCCTTGTGTGATCACAAAAAATATGTCAAATGAGGAATTTGTTATCAAATAACTTCATCTGAGTCAATGCTCAGTTCAGTTCCTTTTTCTATGTACATTATAACACGAGTTTCTATCCCATATGTGCTTTTCATTTCATTCTCACATCCACTCATTTCGTTGTTATTTACGAAAGCCACCTTTCTCCTTATGAAAAAGAAATAGAAATATTAAGAAAAAAAGGTTTCAGACTGGCATGCCTCAAATATAATCCCATCTAATGCCATCGCATTACTTGCTTCTTCAACAGTTCTCATCTCCACAAACGCAAACTTCTTCTCATGATTAATGTAGACATTGACTACCGCATCACCTACAAGTTCAAATACAGGATTATGCACTATAATCAAACAAAACTTGTGAGACCATACACATGTACTACAAAGTCGAACTGAATCATCCATTGCAAACACATGCATGGGCAACATGTTTATAGTTAAATGACTACCTTGACCAGAAGAATTTCCACCAATTGCTGCCATGACAGAGCTAAAGAAAGTTGCAATTGTCTGTTTCAAATATACAAGGAAATCATCATTCAAAGCATGCTTCAAAGAATTAAATGAAACAATTATTTTAAAGGGTAAGATGCATAAGAGGTGACAATTAGGAAAATTAAATAATAATAAAATACAATAAAAAGTTTCAAGGTTAACTGCAACTATCATGTAACAGCATCTAGCAAGCTTTCTTATAAATTAGCAACACTAAAGATCCAAAAGAACATGGATTAACTAGCATTCTAGCTAGCATAACATGCATATGGAAATCCTATCAGACATAAATGATTGTCTGACAAAGCTCCCACAGAATAAGGAAAAGAGAGAAGAAACTTTAGATACTAGTATACTGTGCTAAGAGTAAGAGAATTTTTTTTTTTTTGATAAGTAATAAGGATTCATTGATATCAAAAGAGAGAGGCACCCAAGTACACAGGAAGTATACAGGGGCAAACAAATCAAGAACGAAAATTACAAAAGTCAAGTAAATCCAAAATAGAAAAAGGTTGGTTTCTCCACACAGAGAACCAATCAAATAAGGTTCGGAGAAAAAGAAGCTTGAGAACAAGCATAGAACGCTCAATGTCTTCAAAACATCTACTATTTCTCTCCTTCCAAATACACCACATCAAACAAAGAGGAACGACCTTCCAAATATCTCCATTACGATGGCGACTAAAACGACCTTGCCAGCAAGCAAAGAGCCCAACAACAGACAAAGGCATGACCCAACTAACTCCAAATAAACCAAAAACCATATCCCATAACTCCGAAGCAACCGGGCAATGAAGGAAAAGATGGTCAACACTTTCACTATTACACTTGCACATATAACACCAATCCAAAATGTAAACCTTTCTTTTCCTTAAATTGTCAATAGTCAGACATTTCCCCAAGGCTGCAATCCAGACAAAAAAAGCCACTCTAGAGGGGATCTTCTGCTTCCAAATGCTTTTCCAAGGAAAAAATTCCTCACTATGGCCAACAAGAAGATGGTAGTATGCACTAACCATGAACCCCTTACTCTTACAAGGCAGCCAACATCTCTTATCCTCCTCGATTGAAGCTCCTGAAAGCTTCCAATTCACGATTATGCACATCCCTACAAAACTGAATCTCCCAATGGAGGACTCCATTGGAGTACCTCATTAAATCCGCCACACTTGCCTCTTTGCTACAGCTAATCCTATATAATTCAGGATAGCAGACTGCGAGCGAAGAAGTCCCACACCAACAATCTAGCCAAAACTGCACTTTTGATCCATCTCCAATTTCATACATAATAAACCGAGATAAAGAGTGCCACCCCCTTCTAATATTTTTCCACAAACTGACTCCATAAGGACCAGAGAAAGAGCTAGAACACCAACCACCCCAATCACAACCATACTTCACCTCTATCACTTGACGCCAAAGAGCATCTCTTTCTTGCCCAAATCTCCAAAGCCATTTCCCTAAAAGAGCTACATTGAAAGTTCTCAAATTCCTAATCCCTAATCCACCTGAAGAAAGCGGAGTACAGACCGTAGACCAATCAACCAGATGAAATTTGGGCTCATCTCCTAGGCCACCCACAGAAAGTCCCGCTGAAGTCTAGCAATACGGTTGGCCACAGAAGCGGGGATAGGGAATAAAGAGAGAAAATAAGTAGGAAGATTAGAGAGAGTGCTTTTAATTAAAGTGACTCTACCTCCCTTGGATAAATATAATTTTTTCCAACCTGCCAATTTTCTTTCCATCGTCTCAAGAATTAGATTCCAAATAGACTTGTCCTTAAATTTTGCCCCCAAAGGAAGACCCAAATATTTCATTGGGAGGGACCCTTGCTTGCAGCCTAAGACAGCCACCAAAAGATCCATGTTATGAACAGCCCCCACAGCCACCAAAAGAGAATTATTACTTTATCTTTATTCTATATGAGATAACAGTTTGAATTAGAGACATGCCTTTTGACTTGGATTAGCTTCATGAAGTGTTTGTTAGATAATAAAACAATGTACCACCCATGCATAAAGTGAATTCATTGAAGGGAAACTACCCATCCATGCATAAAGTACATAGCAGAGACAGAAAATGGTACATCTTATTTCCTGAAATACATACTAATATCCTTCAGTCACCTCCGATAATTTTTTAAGTGAAGTTATTGGTCAAATATAAAAATTCTGGTTCCCAGTACCATCTTTTGGGTTAAGTTATAACTTGTGTCTGCTTAATATTGTATATTTTTCTCACAACCAATCCCAAAACCGGGAAAAAAAAAAAAAAAAAGAGGGTTGTAATAGGTTGATGGACAGCATAAAGATTTATTCACTATAAATCATGAATGGGTCTCTTGGGTTAATTTATGGTTCTGCAAGTCAGCAGTAAAAAGATGTATGCAACATATGCATACACATTGTAGCACAACAAGAGTGCCAGATTAAGGCTAAAAAAAAGGAACAGAAAGGGGCCTGCCACCATCCTTATCACAAAAAACTAAGAATTTGAAAGTGCACATAGCGGAATATATACATAAACTCATAAAGGGTGCTGGTATTATGTCAAACAAGGGAAACAGGAGCCTTGTCTATACTTAGGAAAGAGAAACAAGAAGCAAAAACCAAGGCAAACCTGCTCATTTGCAATTGGAGGAAGCCCACCAACATATACCCGTCGTGCATGCCTTGTAGCCTGAAAGAAAGAAACAGGTAGAGAAAACTCCATTGGAAATCTTTTAAGCATACCTCATTACTGGAGGGGGGAAGGCATCACAATTCACCTGCTGGGTCATGGCTTGGATTGGCATTAGGGGAACAGCTCCCAGCTGCAGTATATGACATGTAATTTAGGAACGTGAAGATTAAAATGGCAGACCTGACAGAGGAAATCAATAAATGATGCTTGTGGAAAACATGCACCTGTGATGTCCCAAAAGATAACATGTTCTGTACGATTCCTGGCATTGATTGAGAAACAACTGGTGGTTGCACTACATTATTGCCAGAAAGGAAGAAGTAAATACTGAAGAATGACTAATATAACTGAAAGATTAAAATGTGTTGCAAGAGATTTTTGAGAAGTTACGCATCTAAAAGCCTAATTATCTATCGCATTATAAATAGAACAAGAAAGAAACCTACCATACCTAAATTATACCATCAAAAAACAAAGTAAGAAATGAAATCCCTTGCGGATGATAGGGAAATATGTGTAAGTCTACCAAATGGCAACTGTTGCCGGTGGGAGGCGAACAAGATCCAGCCAATCAGTGCATTGATTCTCCATTGAACATAAGATCTACAGCAGTCACGCCGAGGTGTACCACAGTGGGACATGTAGTCCAACATTGCCTCCTTACCCAAACCATAATCACGAGACACAAACAAAAAACCACACACAACAGCCAAAGAACACAACAATGGTTCTCAGTAACCACAGTAAACTATTAAAAATTAGAAAATCATTTAATAAAAGCCACAAGCAACTCTAAACAATACAGGCAAGAGCAGAAACTACTAAAAAATGAAAATACAAGTTTCGCATTGAACAGAACCCAGTATAGTTAACTAGTTGATAATAATTGCTATATGTAAGTAAAGAGTTTAGATGCAAACCTGGAACAGCAGCACCATGCAGCACATCGGCATTAGATGGTGCCATGTCAAAACCACTTGTTCGTTTGCTGCAGACATGTAGACAATCAGCAAAATAATAGTGGAGTGATACAGTTTTCAAAACCATATTAAATAACAACATTTTCCAAATTTCTATGGATCTCAAAGTTATAACAAATTCCCCACCATTTCTCTTATTTTATGGTATACCAGTCAGTGGGGAACATGTGATACAAATGCATAGTAAGATCAACAGTTATTTAGAGAAAAATAGGAAGATCAATCCAGTGCGATTGCAGAAGAATATCTGCAAGTGTGAAAATCAAAGTGAAAAAACAGAAATAGTTGATTATGTTGCATACCTTTTTGATCGAGAACGAGAACGAGAGTCTGATCTGGATTCGTTCTTAGATCCATCCCTAGAAGAGGATCGTGATCTATGTCTATGCCTCCTCTCTCTGTCTCCGCCATAAGAACGGTGCCTACAAAAGGGAGATATGATATTTACTAGTCAGAATATAAGAATATATCTGAAAAACATGTTCAACTCACTTATATGGGACATTAAATGGGATTTACATTAAATAAGTTCCAAAGCACAACAATGGTCAAGAAAGGACCACATGTTAAAATGTGCAGGTAAATCTTGTAACCAATAGTTCCTTTTTTTCACTGACTAGTTCCAATCATTTTGATAATCAGTAAATGAATAAAATCAGTGAGAACGTGATAACCTGTCATAATGGCTGCTTTGATGACGGTCATAATCATCATACTTGCCCCTTCCTTTATCATCCCTCATACTTCTATCCCTATAGTTCCTGTGATGACGGTCTCCATCTGTTTCCCTATCCCGATTTCGCTCTCTAACCCTCAACCTCTCACGATCTGATCCACGTGAATTTTGCTGAGATAATTTCACCCTAGTCAGTCATTTGATTAATATCCATAATGACAGATTACTAAACAAACTAAGAGTATAAGAGATACAAAGAATACACTGCAAGCTAGAATATCAACAACAACAAAGCAGTAAAAGTACCAAAACTATTAGAATATGAGAAGTTACAAATTTAAATGTAAACCAACATCCATGAACAAAACTCAAAAATGATCAAAATTTCACTAAAGCTGATTAAGCATGCCACACAGCCAATGAGCTCTACTGAGGTCATGCGATCACCTACTGGTTGCATGTGTAACTTATCAATAAATTTAAGGATAAAACTTAGGCATAGTACCTTAGATGCAATACCTTAGGTTATCTAATTAAATTCAAACACATAACTAGATTGACTTTAATTCTCCTTAGGAAAGATAATATTGTTTGAACAATGTACAATTCAGTCTAGACGTGTTTGCATTTAATTGGAGAACCTAAGTTTAGCACTAAATTTAAAAATTGTCGCACAAAAAAGAATTGTTCCTCGATGTTTTGCACAGCATGTCAGTGTGTCTGCCAAATGTGTGCAGTATTTATGGTACACGGGGTGTCCGGAAGGGCATAATAGCACAAGCCGTCATTACACACACAGACATACAAGTTACTCATTCAACTAAATTCAGCTTATAATCCAAAACCATAGGCTGGATTGGGAAAATTCCAGCCCCAAAGGTTACTTAGGTCATGTTTGTTTTAGTTCAAAATACCATTTTATTTTCACGTCCGGCTGCTTTTAAAAACCTCATATATATTTTTCCTAAGAACAACTATACTTTTACATAGCTGTGAAAAAAAGCTCATCCAAACACAAATTAATCTCTAACAGAACTCGGATTCAAAAACCACATCACTCAAAACACTTGCTGAAACATTATGACCACACCAAAAATAAACACATTATTCGAAAAAATTGAATCATAAAAAATTAAGCAATTAAAATACAGAAAAAATAAATAAATAAATAAGACCTTGTGATGCGAATGGCGAGCATCGAAAGGAGAAGAGCGACCGGGTTCGGATTCGGGTTCGCGTCTTTCTTCGTTGTCAATAGAGGCGTAATCGGACATTGCAGGTTTAGAATTCGAATTTGAAACCCTAATCGTAATTTTAGGTAATTACTATATTATTAGCACTGTGCTGTGCTCACCGTTTTGCTATCTATTTCTTCTTACAGATTTGGATATTTTTCAGAGTATGATATACGAATACGATATATGAATTGCACGCACGCACACGAGAGTCGAGTAACGACGCTGTTTTGGTTGGACAGAACACAGAAGAATTATTAATGGGTTTCTATCGAAGTTGGCCCGAGTAAGGGCTGGACTTTTGTGCAGAAGCCCTAACCCCCAATTTTTTTTTTATTTTTTTTTTAAAATTCTGCTAAAGCCCACGTTGACAAGTCAAGAATACTTTTTTTTTTTGGCTAGATGCAAGCCTACATTTGGTAACAATTTCTTTTACAACGGCAAGAAGTTAACGGAGGAGAAATTTGAAGTAGGTTCAATTAATTAAAGGCTAAAATGCAAAATTAACTCTCTAAGTTTTACCTTTTATCATTTTCGTCATTTAAGTTTCAGTTTTGTTATTTCTGATCTCTAAGTTTCAAGTATAGTCAATTCAGTCCTTCATTAGTCTTTTGTTAAATGCTGCTATTTACTAACCAAAATGACGTTGTTTTGGATGATTTTTTTTAAAATTTCTTAATTTAAAAAAATAAAATAAAAAAATTGAAAAACGTTAATTACAAAAAAGAAGACGAAGAAGAAGAAGAAGGCTTTAGGGAACCTAGCCTGCCCACCATTCTCTTTTCCTCTTGTCTAGAGCAGTCAAGTCAATGCTGAAAAGAAATGTGGACTGAAACTTATGAACCCAGTTCTAATGGGAAGCACCTTCAAATGCTTTGTCCTTTATGCAGTATATTGTTTAGTTGCAGACAGTGAATCAGTATTTGGAAAACCGAACTGGGAGACTAGGAAGAAATAATAGTCCAAATTTTCAAAATTGATCTTAGTTACAAATGAAAATACTTCTCAAATAAGCCATCTGTTGCAAAGTAGTTTGAAGAGAACAAAGCATCTACTCGTTTGGCGAATTGGGACTTCTAATTTTTCGATACAATCCTCAGTTATGTTCCTCAGCCTTTAACTCTATAAATGGTTTTTGCAAAACAATCTTCTCCCCCAAATTTCTCAGTTAATTGGCAGTGGGAGTGGGGATGATTTATGACTTTCAGTGGCCAGGGGACGACATCGTTCCCTAAGCCCCTTTTTTTCCTCTCTTTTTTTGTAATTAACGCTTTCAGTTTTTTTTTTTAAATTAAGAAATTTAAAATAATAAAAAAATAGTCCAAAATGGCGTCATTTTGGTTCTTAAACGACAGCATTTAACAGAAAAATAACGAAGGACTAAATTAACTATACTTGAAACTTAGAATACTGAAATGACAAAACTGAAACTTGGAAGACTGAAATGACAAAATGTGAAACTTAGAGAGTCAATTTTGCATTTTGACCTTAATTTAATTAGTAAAATCTCTTGTCGTTGAATAAAATAATTAGGTTTAATCTGCGTTTATCCCAAAAAATCAATTGGTGTTTTAACTTGATAATAAAGAGCAACTATCTTGAAACGGACATCATAAGTTTGAAATGCTATTGATAAAGATAAATAAAAGGTTGGGAGATCTATATTTTGTGAATTTTGGTGACTGTGGTCTTTATTTTATGTTTGTAAGAAATTAATTATTTTTTTGAGAGCAATGTTATACAAATGACCAGATTGAATCAAACTAATCTCTTTACCCTGGTGATTGGCAAATTAATAAATTAATAATTTTTTTAAAAAAAAAAAAAAAAAAAAAACTTCTTTACTCATTTGAGAAGTCTAAAGACGCTAAATTTGGTGTCAAATTTTTCACACTTCTTTTGCTTTTTATGTTTGTGATGGGTCCAAGTGGAATGGAACGTGAGAAATGATGTGATTTTTTTTCTCAATGGCCCTAACAAAACTTTTACCCAAGCTACATGTGTGTTAAGAATTTTTTGAAAAATTAATAAAAATTAGATTAGTTCCAACTTTTAAAAGTATGAAGCTAAATACCAAGAGCTTTCTACCTTAATTGGCACTATAGTGTTTCCAACGAAAACTTTCAAAGTTCAAAACCTCTCACCCCAATATTATGAAGCTAGGTTAAAAGGTGTTACATAGTTTGTAAATTACATGCAACGAAATATTTATTTGAGAAGAAAGATCTCAAACTTTCATTAGAGAGAAAGGCAGCCTTGATCGGCTAAAAAGACAGCATAGAAGTGTTGAGGAATATCCTCTATTCACACCAATAAACCTTTAATATACCTAGCATGTTTAGCTAGGTTGTGCACTACAGCATTGCCTAATATACGTGTAATGGAATAAAAAATATTACTTGAGGCAACTGTTGAGGATTTTGCCAAGGTAAGGAGGTGACCAAATGAAGTGATGGACTCATCATTGCTATTAAAAGCCTTGATGACCACCTCGGAGTCTCCTTCAAGGGTAAATGATGAAAATCCCAATCTTGTGCTAAAAGGATGGCTCTCACAGCCACCAAGGCTTCAACATCATCTGAAGAGCAAACGAAAATAAAGAAGAATATCTATTAACTATTAAAGGAAATGGATAAATGAAGAAGTTGAAATTTTAGTAAAGTTTATATACCGAGGATTCAGTTAATTACATATTTTGAGCTTAAGTATATCATGAACTTAGGATTCTCTATAAATTCTTAGATTTCTTCCAAACCAGATGATTATTCAATATTGAAATTGAAGTAAAGGAACCTATAGAGTATAGACAAAATGTTGGTTTTAGGTAGACTTGATAACCGGGTTGAGTTCAGTGGCAGCTCTAGAGATTTTTTTGAGAGTGGTCATTTAGAAATTTAAATTATACAAAATTTAATAAAAAGAGAACTTCATATATTGACGACAAAAAAAAACACACACACACATATGCAAACACATAAAGTCTTACAATTTCCTTCTACGAATTTTCTTATTTTGAAATCATTACATGATAGTCTCATTTTCAATGTTGCAAGCTACAACCCTTTTTAAATTTTAGTTAAGTAAAATTTTTCTTGGACTTTTTTTTTTTTGGTAAGAACCTAATATATTGTTAAGGGGACTAAAGTTTAAGGACAAAGTTTGGCTACAAACTAAGTTGTAACAAAAGACTACAACTCTTACTAAACAAATTAACATTGCTACATATTTTGAAAATCTAACCGTTGAATTGCATGTTCTCTTTGTCTTAAAACAAATGTCAAATTTCATGCCAATCAGATGTTATTTGCTATTCGATCCATAAACTTATTTTTTATGTATAATTTTAGATTACAAAAACCTGAAATTTAAACATTAATTAATGATATAGCTATTGCTCTTTGATCTTTTTGAAATTTTGCAAATATGGAAGATATAAGAAGAAAA
Source organism: Notholithocarpus densiflorus (assembly GCA_030021035.2). Classification (NCBI taxonomy): domain Eukaryota; kingdom Viridiplantae; phylum Streptophyta; class Magnoliopsida; order Fagales; family Fagaceae; genus Notholithocarpus; species Notholithocarpus densiflorus. The sequence goes on along the minus strand of JARYZH020000024.1, from coordinate 3,499,492 downwards.
TGTAATTAAATGGTAGATTTGTCAAAATTCACATCCAATAAAAAAATATTATATGGAGTTGTAGCCTTAACTTACAACCAAGTTTTTTGCCAAATTTTGTCAAAAATTTAATTATGTTGGGCCTAAAAAAAATTTAGGGTTGTCACAAAGTATTTTTAAGGGTAAAAAAATCATAAATTTTAAAATTTATACATAATAATAATAATTTTTTTTTTCAGGTCAGGGTGGTCCTGTGACCACCCTGGACTCTATGTAAAGCCGCCAGTGGTTGAGTTGATTGGATTACAAGTGTCTACTTGCATTTTTTCACATGCAAATAAATAAATAAATGAACAAAAAAAATACCAAATGTCAAAAATAATACAATACTCAAAAATAAAAGTTAAATAATATGTAGATTCTTAAGTTTACACAATTCAAAATTCACGATTAATATCATCACCATAAAATAACAAAACAAAAAAAAAATTTGAATGTCATGAACCATGTCAAGTTATCAACCTTCTCAAGTGCATATATTCTTGTTACATGTAAAATATTAATGAAGTCATATTATTATTACCTAGAAAGATAACTACATAAAAAATGGTTTTGAAAATAAATCATAACATGTTAGGTAAAGAAGAATAAATAAATATTTAATATGAATAGCACTTCAATGTACTCAACATTTATAGTAAATTTAGTATTAAAAATCTTCATACTTGAGAATCGCTATTTGGCATATAAATTTTTTTGACACTATTTACACTTAGCCCTATATATCCCATTGTCCTTGAAATATGTTTAAAAAATAAGTCGGAGCACGGGTCAACTTATTTTTACTTCAGGTAAAAAATCTTGGGTTTAGATCCAGTATTTTCCTTTGAATTTACGTCAAGTCACCAAGTTAGGTCCAATTTCACCAAATCTGATATAGACTCTAAAATTGAAAGAAAATTTTAGGATTTTGAATTTATGATTTTTTTTTTCACTATTTTAGTGTTAGTGTAAATTTTTTATATTTTCCATGAATAGGCTTTTGATAGTATATAGATAAATAAAATACATTTATAAAATTATGTTGTAAATGTATTAATTTGCAAGATATTAAAAGTTGTTCATAAAAACATTCATATTTCCTCCCTTGCATTTTGGGAAAGGTCAATAACTCAAAATGCTTTCACGTGAGACCCCTGTGGATCATTTTCTGGTTGATGGGCTCACCGGAGTTGAGGCCCTTGGGAGTGTTTTTTCAATAAACGCTTCGACTAGTGCATACAAAGCAAGGAGTGGTACTACCGTACTAGGTCTAGGCTACTGTTAAACACTTAAGGTCCATTTAGATACAACTTATTTTGTTGAAAACTGAAAACACTGTAGCAAAATAATTTTTAAATGTGTGAATAGTACCGTGGGACCCATTTTTAATATTTTTTTCTAAATAAAGTGGTTATGGGGCCATGAACAGTGCATGAATAGTGCGTGAAAAGTAACTTTGTCTCCCGTACAGTGTCTTCACGTGCATGAACAGTACCAATTACTGTTCATCAGCGCTAAAAAATAAAAAATAAAAAAAACGCAAATGTTGAACTTAAAATGCGAATCCAAACGCACAATAAAAACACACACAAACTCTCTCTCTCTCTCTCTCTCTCTCTCTCTCTCTCTCTCTCTCTCTCTCTCTCTCTCTCAAGTCTATGTCATACTCTGATACACAGTCACACGACCTGTCCCTTAAATTCTGAATAAGTCTGGTGCCACTCATTTTTGCACAATAAATGCTACAACTCGCCATGTGATGAGTTGTAGTTGGTGAAAGGGTAATGGTGAATTCATGTGGGGACACCCCTCTACCAACCACAACTCACCATATGGCGAGTTGTGACATTTGTTATACTAAAATGTGTAGCTCTAGACTTACTCTTAAATTCTACATTTGGCAACGATTATGATTTACGGGTCATTTCAAAGAAGAAGATTGATCAATTCTCTAGTACGGTAGATAAGCTCCGTGTACGAACAGAACATCATCTACATCTAGATCTAGGTTTCGATTTTCTAGTGCGATTGGTAAGTGCTCGTTTGTCCTGACGTTAAATTATTTTGTCCACACCAACATGTTAACCTTTGATGGTTTTAACCAAACACAGCACAGACACGGCTAGCTATAGAAACATATGTGGTATCTTTTTCTTTTTTCTTTTTTTGGAATCAGCCTATGGTATATCTTATCATTAAGAAATTGAATCAAAAAGCATAAATTGTTACTAAAGAAATATATAAAATTTCTTTTTCTACACCTACGATTTTTTTTTTTTATCTTCATCAATTCATTAAAGCAAAATTTTTTTTTTTTTAAGAAACGTTTTAGAAAATAAATTAAATTCTATAAAGATGTGATGTAAAACATAAGTTTTATCACATATTGATAGGTTTAAAACTTGCGTTTTACACCCTTTAATTTATACATGCATATCACATCATTTTATCACATATTAAAAATAAACACAATCACATCCAATCAATTCTAATAACTGAGAGTTTATTGAGATGAGTTGTTATTATTTATATGTGATAGAATGCATTGTGTTTTAAGTATAAAAAAAAAAAAAAAAAACAATTTTTTATTAAATAGTCTAAAATATAGGTTTACACTCATCCTTACTGTAGCGTAACGAACTGGTACACAGGGCCCAATAAGTCCACTGCAATATGTATTTGTAGAGAGTGGGCTTAAGAATTAGATTCGAATGATGAGGGCTTCGTTTTTCCTATTCTCAAAGACAAACTAAGAAACAGTTTTAGAAGGCCCAAAGCACACCAGAATATCATGGAATAATTCTATTTTATATAGGTCCGAGGAGGAACCTTTTTATCGTGTTGTTCATGTTACAAATATTCCTTTTTCCTTTTGTTTTTCTCTTTCTTTTCTTTCTCAAAAATCCGTCGTCTCCCAATGGAGGAGGGATGGCCTTCTATATATCATCTTCTAAGCATCCTATCCTTACACTTGTCATTCATCTAAGGTGCCCCTTGATACTTATCCCACCAGATCTTTTCTTTGGCCTCCCTGTGAGAGGTCATAGTCTTGGTAGCACTGTTCAGAGGTCTTCTCCACATAAATGCGGCCAGAAAAGCAGTTGCAGGGTATTTAATGTGGTGGTAGCAGCTTTTCTACAGATATTTTCGGGGATCTTTTCCTTCCCAGTAAGCTCACCAAGTTTATCTCTATCATAGGGGATTTCAGGAAGATTACTTTGGCCACTGGAATTCTTCCTTGAACTGAAAGCCTTATATCCGAGAACTATACTCTCCTCGGACGGAATCGCCGGACCTATGTGCGAATCTTTCGAAAGTAGAACGCTTTGATAGCTGCCACATTGCTTGGCCCATGAGACCTCCTCGGACCAAGCCCACGGCCCAAGATGTGTGGACCTTGATTATTTGTCCCCACAGTTACTTTATCCAAAGAAGTTGATAAAGATAATTTTTTTTTGTTTTGTTTTTATCTAAAAACTTAAGTGAATGAATTTATTGAAAATTTAAAAATCTAAAAAAAAAATCTACAATTTGGTGAAGCCACTTGGCGCAACCACAGCTTCTAAACCCAACTTTTATTATATAGTATATGATATGGAGCCGACCGATTACAATAAATTAATTAGCAACTTGGACTCTTTATTTATATATATATATATATATATATATATATATATATATTATTTGAGATTGTCAGATAGCTTCCTCATGAAAACTTGAACCTCAGTTTTGCCCTCTTCACATTCTACAAAGACTTATACTTGTGAAATGATTATCAAGCTAATGATATGCTGTGATTGGACTCTTTAATTAAATATGTAAATATTAAGTAAGTCATTTATTTACAACAATTTCATCTACTTTAACCATTTTTAGAGCATCTCCAATCGATGCTCTATATCTATTTTTTGGAGAAAAAAAATCACTGTTCACACTCCAACAGCAGGTCTAAACACACAACTTTTCTAAATATTTTTTGAAGTTGCTACAGTGCTAATCTAGATTTAGAAAACACTGTAGCAACTCCATACCCTTATTTTATCTTAAAAAATTGCCCAATGGTATTAATTTACTATTCTTTCTCTCTCATTCCTTTTCTCTTTCGTTCTTCACTCTCTCGTGCTTCTCTATCTCAACAGTTACAAACTAAAACATACCACAATCAAAACAAAAACACAAAACCCAATCGAAAGATTTGAAACACAAAAACAATCTTTCTCATAAGCCTAATGAAATATGAACAATAAAATAAAACTAATCAAACCAGAACAAAAAAAAAAAAAAAAAAACCCATGTAGAACGCCGATCTCCACTTCTCTAGCGGTGATCTATGTGTGTATGAGAGAGAATTTGTTTGTGTGAGATAGAGGGAGAGAAATTTGTGTGTGTGCGTAAGAGAAAGAGAAAGAAAGAGAGAGGGAGAAGTGGAGATATGTTATTGTTCTGGAGGCTACCACAAGTGATCCGGAATGAACTAGAAAAAGAAAAAGAAGGGTAGATAGAGATAGTGGGATACGTGTGTGGTGGAGAAAAAACCAAGAGAAAAAAAAAAAAACAAAAAAAACAAAACGTATGGATGAAATTAAGAGAGGAAAAATAATATAAAAAATAAGAAATGACAATTAAGAAATGCTACCACAATATTTTCACAATAAATCTTAAGTAATAAATTGATATTAGCTAATATTGGTGAGTAAAAAAAAATTTCAGCTGTAGGTTCAAATTAGAACTAGTAACAACTTTCCACATAAGATTTTGATGTGATTCTTGTGAAAGTATTGTGAAAAATATTGTGGATGTAACACTTTTCATTTAAAAATATAATTGTTGGGAATGAATATAGGAAGAATAAATGATGATACAAAAAGAATAAAAAATGAATGAAGAAATAATATTTAAATGAGATAGAGAAAAAAATAGAGAATCTGTTAGAAAGTGTATTTAAAAAAGTAGGTAGATAAAAGCTAAATGTCACTATTTATTGTCCAAACAGTACAAAAATTTGACTAATCTGCTGAAAATGCTCTTAGAAGATGCTACTCTTTCTTTTTGTGCAATGATAACAATTAACCTTTTTTTGATGAATTGACGAAACAGTGTCCTTTTCTTAAAAAAAAATAAAAAAATAAAAACCTAAGCACTTTATGTTGTTGGCTTGAGAGAACTTTAAGGTAAACCAAGAAAAAGCAATCCCACTTCTTTAGGCAAAGAGCAAATGATGTGATGTACTCTTGAAATATTAGTAAGGTTTAAAATCTTCATTTTAATTAAAAAATGTGTGTCTTGAGATTTGAGAATAGAGAGAATAATGAAAGTCATATGATTTTGTCACGGTATAGAAAAATGACATTAGGTTCTAAAAGATTGTCCAAAAAAAAAACACAATTTATATTTGTTGGAGCATTTTAATATTAAATAATTAAAATGAATAAATGTAAAGATATGGGAGTGAATGTGGAATATGAGGAGTTAGTGAAAATGTTTAATCTCACATTAAAAATGAGAGAGACTATTTTATTCTTTTTAATTGTGGTGATTAATGGGCTAACATGAATTGACTCAGATATTGGGTCTTTTCATTCTTCAGAAACTCCTTAAGGTTTTGTTTAACACTTAGTAGAATTAACTGAAGTATTAATTTACCCAAAACATGTGATGCAATAGCTCTCAATGGTTGAGATTAAGAGTAGCAAAAAAAAAAAAAAAAAAAAAAAAAAAAACTTTCAATTTCATCCAATTGAATAAAAAGAGTGAGAAAAAGTTAAAAAGTTAAAGTGGTCAAATTTTATGAGTGAGGAGGGTGTAATTGTACAAATGCACCTAATCCGTAAACACATTACTTTAGCATATGCTTGGTGCACTGTATTGTAATAATTATTTTTTAGGGATAATTATTTGGTTGTTTGGTTGTATTAATTCAAAAGTTTCCATATATAATAAACAACTAAAAAGTTACTACTTTGTTACTTATACAAAAATCAATTTGTAAGTAACTGTACTTTTAAGAATAAGTAAGAGCTATAACAACAAGAACAACAACTTGAAGAAAACAAAGACACCCATTAACAAAGGTGACTGACCTTTATCTTGTGGAGGATTTCTCTTCCATGCTTTCTTTGTTTTTTGAAGGAAAAAAAATATTGGGTACAATGCTTTAAGGATACTTCCTTTTTTGTTGCATTAACTTATTCCAATTCTACCAAAGGTTCAACTACGAGCTTTTTAACTGTAACAACTTAAATATACGCTATTGGAGCTAGAATTACCGCGGCTGCTGGCACCAGACTTGCCCTCCAATGGATCCTCGTCATGCCTGAGTCTTCAGACCAGATGCTTTGGAGAAATTAACACACCATGGCAGTCCAACCACAAATTCAATAAATAATTTTTTTTTTTTTTGAGAATCACAAATTCAATAAATAGTAATTAGAAAAAAGTCCAACCACAAAGTTAAAAGATTAATATTTCATAATACACTGGCTGATTTCCTGTGTGATATGTAGATACGTTATCCCAAATTGTGATCTCGTGGTTCCCCAAGCGTGATATCGTGGTTCTCAGGGCTATTAGATCTTTAATCCATGGAATCCAAAAAGCTAGTTCCTTGATGATAACTCTTATCAAACACTAATAATATGCCGTATTTCCTTTAGCCTCTAAGTAATAATGACATAGCTTCGAAGGGAGGTTAACATTAAACTTAGTCTAGTGTATACCATTGTCCTGGATTACCACAAGAAATGATTTGGTATACTCAAGAAACACTCGATAAAATCACAAATTAGGTTTACTGATTTTAATGCACGGGCTTTATTTAAAGCGACTTTGACTCACTAACATCCTAGTTTTAGTACCCTGGGAAAAGAGAAAATTAAGATTCAAAGAGAAGCGCATCACATCACTAAATTTTACATAATGAAAGCATGAAAGAGAAATGAGAAGAAAACCAACTGCTCCCTATAAGATGCATCAGAATTAACTCCTATGTATAGCAGCTTATCAAATCTACCAGGCCGTAAAAGTGCTGGGTCAATTAGATCAGTCGCGTTTTTAAAACGTGGCCTAAGCCTAACCCACCAAAACGCAGCTCAAACATCAAAAAACGCGGCTATAGAGCTGATCTTTGGGCTGCGTTTGGTAAGCGCGACTGGTGTAGCTGCGTTTTTGCCAAACGCGGCTCAAATCCAGTCTATAGCCGCGTTTTTGTAAACGCCGCTTAAAACACCCACTACATTAGAATAATGGACCTAATTAATCAGATTAATTTGGGTAGTAATTTCGTGAGGCCCATTGAGCCTATAAATAGACTCATTCATACACAATCCAAGTTACTACAATATACAATATACACACAAAAAATAGAGAGGTTCTTGGCAAAGAAGGGTGTTCTTTCTGGTGGAGCTTTGGGCTTGAACACTTTGTGCAGAGGTTGTTCTAGCCATACGACACTTGTTGGGCTGTTGTATCCTGGGGGAGACAAGTCAGAGAAGGTCTGCACCGGTTACAAAGTTTAGCCAACCAAAGGATTGAATCTCCTTAAAGAGAGTGAGTGCCGCGCCTTAGTCCAAATAGTGTTGTGTAGTTGTTCTTTCTTTAAATTAATAATATTCAGAAGTACTATTCAGTTTCTCGTTGTATTATTTCCATTATTATTGTATTTGCACCAACAATTTTAAGGAGATTCATACACATGGAGCCTACACAAGAGAAACCAAATGAGCCTGTTGGAGATCTCAACAAGCCCTTTCGCTTTAAGGGAACCCACTTCAAGAGGTGGAAAGGAAATGTCCTTTTCTACTTGAGTCTTCTCAAAGTCTCCTACATCCTCACTGACAAGAATCCATCAAAAGTTCCTACCGATGAGATGAGTGAGGAAGAATATAGTCTCCATCAAGAAAAAATAGATAAGTATACAAAAGATGAATATAATTGTCGCTCTTATCTTTTGAATTGTCTTGCCGATCATTTCTATGATTATTATGATACAACTTATAATTCTGCTAAGAAAATTTAGAAAGCTTTACAAAGCAAGTATGATACTGAGGAGGCAGGTGGAAAGAAGTATACTGCTAGTAGATTTTTCCGTTACCAAATGGTGGATGGAAAATCGGTGGTGGATCAAGCACAAGACTTCCAAATGATTGTGGCAGAATTGAGATCCGAAGGCATAAAGATTGGAGAGAATTTGGTGGTAGCTGGCATAATTGATAAACTACCACAATCTTGGAGGGAGTTCCAAAAGACTTTGCGGCACAAACAAAATGAGACATCCTTGGAGACTTTGATCACACGCATCCATGTGGAGAAGGAGGCTAGATGACAAGATGCACTCATGACACAAGAGAGCAATGGTAATTCCACCACAAAGGTAAACCTTATTTCAGCCAATAATAATATGCCCAAAAATCATTTTCCTAGAAATTGTCAATTGAAGCCTAAAAAGAGAGCTTTTAAAAATAATAATAGACCTCAAGGAAGGGGAAACCCGAATAAAAATTACAATAAGAACCAAGAACCCCCTTCACAAGATCAATTTAATAGATCCTGTTTTGTCTGTGGCAAGAGTGGGCATATTGCTCGATTTTGCAAATTTCGGAAACGTGAATCTGTCTTGCAGGCTAACGTAACCGAAGAGCCTTTAGTGGCTATGATTACAGACATCAATATGGTGCAATATGTTGAAGGGTGGTGGGTAGATTCTGGTGCTAATAGGCACGTCTGCTATGATAAAAATTGGTTCAAGTTGTACACTCCTTTTAAATAAGAAAAAACTATTATGCTTGGTGACTCTAGCAAAACCAAGGTTCTTGGGAGTAGTGAGGTTGAATTGAAATTCACTTCTGGACACGTTCTAACATTGAAAGATGTTCTTTACACTCTATCCATGAGGAAGAATTTGATGTCAAGTTTTTTTTTTAACAAGGCTGGCTTCAAGCAAACTATGGAATCTGATAATTATGTAATCACTAAAAAGAGATTATTTGTGGGCAAGGGTTATGCTTGTGATGGAATGTTTAAATTGAATGTTGAGAATAATAAAGCATCTACCAGTTCAGTTTATATGCTTTCTTCTATTAATTTTTGGCATGCTCTTTTGTGTCATATAAATAGTAGATATGTGGGAATTATGAGTAGTTTAGGATTAATTCCAAGACTGTCAAAAGATTTTGAAAAATGTGAAACTTGTAGTCAAGCTAAGATTACAAAAAAGCCTCATAAAAGTATTGTAAGAAATACCAAATTGCTTGAGTTAATTCACTCCAATTTATGTGAATTTGAGGGAATTTTAACTCGTGGAGAAAATAGATATATTATCACTTTTATTGATGATTTCTCAAAATATACAACTGTTTATTTGTTGAAAAATAAAAGTGATGCTTTTGAAAAATTTCAAGATTTTTTAAAAGAAGTTGAAAATCAATTCGGTAGAAAAATAAAAAGAATAAGAAGTGATAGAGGCCGTGAGTATGAATCAAGTGCATTCAACTCATTTGTTCAGTCTTTGGGAATTATCCATGAAACTACTGTACAATATTCACCTGCTTCTAATGGTGTGGCTGAAAGAAAAAATAGAACTTTAATTGAGTTAACAAATGCCATGTTAATTGAATCTGGTGCACCTTTACATTTTTGGGGTGAAGCTATTTTAACTGCATGTCATGTTTTGAATAGGGTGCCACATAAAAAGTCACACACCACACCTTTTGAGATGTGGAAAGGACATAAGCCAAATTTGGGATATTTGAGAGTATGGGGTTGTCTTGCTTATATAAGGCTTACTGACCCTAAAATGCCTAAATTAGGTATAAGAGCTACTACCTGTGCTTTTCTTGGTTATGCGATTAATAGTGCAGCCTATAGATTTTTTTATCTTGAAAACAAAATAATTTTTGAATCTGGTGATGCAATCTTTCATGAAGAAAAATTTCCTTTTAAATTGAAAAATAGTGGGGGTGAAGAAAATATTTTGTCACAACCTAGTTCTTCTACTTCACATTTACAAAATCAAGAAAATTTTAAAATGGAACCTAGAAGGAGTAAAAGAGCTAGAGTTGAAAATGATTTTGGTTCTGATTATTATGTTTTTAACATTGAGGAAAATCCCCAAAATTTAAAAGAGGCTTTAACATCACCTAATGCTATATTTTGGAAAGAAGCTGTAAATGATGAGATGAAATCTCTAATTTCTAATAGAACTTGGAAATTAGTAGATCTTCCACCGGGTTGTAAGACCATAGGTTGTAAATGGGTCCTTAGAAAAAAGTTGAAACCGGATGGATCAATAGATAAGTTTAATGCTAGACTTGTTGCAAAAGGCTTTAAACAAAAAGCTGATCTTGATTTCTTTGATACATTTTCTTCGGTAACAAGAATTACATCTATTAGATTGTTAATTGCTATTGCTGCAATTTTTGATTTGAAAATTTATCAAATGGATGTAAAAACTACTTTTCTAAATAGGGACCTAGAGGAAGAGATTTATATGGATCAACCCGAAGGCTTTGTAGAGCCTGGACAAGAAAGCAAGGTATGTAAGCTAACTAAATCCCTATATGGCTTAAAACAAGCACCTAAGCAGTGACATGAAAAGTTTGATTCCTGCATGATTGAAAATGGTTATAAATCAAATGAATGTGATAAATGTATTTATTTTAAATCATGGAATAATTTACATGTTATTATTAGCCTCTATGTGGATGATATGTTGATTTTTGGCTCAAATATGAATGTTATAAATGAGACAAAAAATATGCTTAAAAGCCATTTTGATATGAAAGATCTTGGTGAGGCTAATTTTATTTTGGGCATGAAAATTACAAAAGCATGTGATGGAATATATTTTGATCAATCACATTATGTTGAGAAAATATTAAGAAAATATAATTTTCATGATCGTAAAAGTGTAGCTACTCCTTTTGATTTTAGTATTCATTTATTTCCTGTGAACAATGATGATGAGATTTTGAATCAAAAGGATTATGCTAGTATCATTGGTAGTTTGCGTTATGCTACTGATTGTACTAGACCTGACATTGCATATGCAGTAGGAGTGCTTAGCAGATTTACTAGCAAGCCTAGTAAAGATCATTGGCTAGCAATTGAGTGAGTCATGAGATATTTAATTGGTACCAAAAGTTATGGCTTATTTTATAAAAAGTACCCTGCTATGATTGAAGGTTTTAATGATGCCGATTGGAATACTTTTTCAGGTGATTCTCTCTCTACCACTGGTTATATTTTTACCTTAGGTAGTGGTGTTATTTGTTGGAAATCTAAAAAGCAAACAATAATTGCTAATTCAACAATGGAAGCTGAATTAATAGTATTAGTTTCATCTAGCGAAGAGGCAAATTGGTTTAGAGATTTGTTATATGAAATTCCACTTTAGGAAAAGCCAATTCCACCTATATTAATTCATTGTGATAGCACTGCCGCAATTGGTAGAGTAAAAAACCGTTACTACAATGGTAAATCCAGACCTATAAGAAGAAAGCACAGTACCGTGCGATCTTATTTGAGTAGTGGTATCATAACTGTGGATTATATTAAATCTAATGACAATCTTGTAGATCCATTTACCAAGGCCTTGGCAAAAGATAGAGTCTGGAATACATCGAGGGGGATGGGACTAAAGTCCATAGAATCATGAGCCATGTATGAGAATACCCAACCCAAGGACCAGAGATCCTGAGAATATGGTTCAATGGGAAAAACGAATCATACGATGGTCGTAAGAAATGCACTATTTATTTTTTTTAATTATTTATTTTGTAAATAATTTTTAAATTGTTCATCCCTATGATGTAAGTACATTTATCCTATAATGTGGAGAGGTTGAGTAAAAAACTCTTAATGAAATTTGTAGCTCGTATGAGTGGGGTGTTAGAATTACAGGAGCACCCTTGACAAAATTTCACCTATGTGAGTGTGGGGGTGAGGCCGCTCCCTATGAGATTTGGACTTAATCTCAAATACACTCATGAAACCGGGATCAGCACACGGCCGTAAAGTGCTAGCTATAAAAGCTTATGTCAACACTTGGGTTATTATGTGTAAGCAGTGACGCTTAATTTCCCTAAAGCAGTCCTAGTTCAAGTCGGAGACCACTATGACTCTGAAGTTGAGATCGCTGTTTTACTAAGTGAAGGTTCAATGCAGAGCACACCTTCATGATGCATAGTGACATGTCTTTGCCTGGTAATCTCTCTTTAACTAAAAAATTTAATATTAAAATGAGTGGGGGATTGTTGGAGCATTTTAATATTAAATAATTAAAATGAATAAATGTTATAATATAAATGTAAAGATATGGGAGTGAATATGGAAGATGAGGAGTTAGTGAAAATGTTTAATCCCACATTGAAAATGAGAGAGACTATTTTATTCTCTTTAATTGTGGTGATTAATGGGCTAACATGAATTGACTCAGATATTGGGTTAGATACGTGCGCAAGAGGGAGGTGAAGGGTGGAGGTATCAAAAATGAAAATGAATTAGCCTCTTTGATCCTCCTACTTGACAGCCCATTCAGAGTAATTACCATATCTGTTGGTGAGTAAATGACCCGAATTAATACTCCATTTTTATTATGGACAATGAAGAGCCATTAACCCACTTAATGGACTATCCGTTTGGGCCTTTTCAATCTTCAGAAACTCCTTATCTCACCATTAATTGTGTAACTCCAGCCCATCAGATTAATATCCAACAATTAATCTTGTAACACCCACTACATTAGAATAATGGACTTAATTAATCAGATTAATTTGGGTAGTAATTTCGTGAGGCCCGTTGAGCCTATAAATAGACTCATTCATACACAATCCAAGTTACTGCAATATACAATATACACACAAAAAATAAAGAGGTTCTTGGCAAAGAAGGGTGTTCTTTCTGGTGGAGTTTTGGGCTTGAACACTTTGTGCAGAGGTTGTTCTAGCCATACGACACTTGTTAGACTGTTGTATCCTAGGGGAGACAAGTTAGAGAAGGTCTGCACCGGTTACAAAGTTTAGCCAACCAAGGGCTTAAATCTTCTTAAAGAGAGCGAGTGCCGCATCTCAGTCCAAATAGTATTGTGTAATTTTTCTTTCTTTAAATTAATAATATTCAAAAATACTATTCAATTTCTCGTTGTGTTATTTCCATTATTATTATGTTTGTACCAACAATATTATAATGCATTTTTCCAATAATTCAATTGTTATTATAAGTGAGGCTGAAGAACTTGAACCATGCATTTATATATATATATATATATATATATATATATATATGGTTCTCATTATCAAAGAGATCAAGTAATATTACAAAATTACAAGATTCTTAATTTACCTTGTATCTTTGATGGAATTTTGGGCTCGATTCTATTTCTATCATGCATGAGCATGAACCAGCTGGGTTTGAAATTGAAAGCCAAGCCAATCAAAATTCGAGGCATGACAAGACGATAAAAATGACATTGACAAATATCTAACTATGGACCATGCAGCTATTCTACGGTACAGATTCGAAAAAAATACGAAGCAGATAGTCACGGAGAAGTAGCATTCTATCGCTATAGGCCGAATACAAAGGAACACTGTTTGTAAGCTCGATCATTGAGAACAAACAAGTGCATACATATATGAACTCAAAGTGGTGCCGTGCCAACCACAATGTACCGTATATTGTCCTAGCTCTCAATGGTCAAAATCATATATACCACGTAAATCAATCTCATCCTCACAAAATCCTGCCCCACGCGCATGTGTCTCTGATACTAATTAATATTAAAATTTAATTAAGTCGCACTCACTGATCAGGAAAATTAAAGTATTGTCCCAGCTGTCTGTCTTGTGCCAAATAGTATTTCTTGGCTTTACATCAATGAATTAGGGAATACTGTCAAATTTATTAAAAAAAACTACTGTAATTAATTAATTATAACCTTTTTACATCATCAATTACGACTTCATTTTTGCTTTATTATTATTATTATTATAATGCAATTAGGAGATAGTGATCGATGAGATACACACATGCATACGCTAATTAATGTGACATTTTTAACATTTCCAAATCCTAATAATAATGCGACGCTTCTAAGTTCTAAGTTATTGCTTCCTTTAGACAGAAAATAAAAATGCAAACCGTACTGATTTTGTCTCGTGTAAACAAATAACCTGGAAAATTTGAGAAATCAGCTTCAAGATAACATTTTCTTATTGCTTATATTATATGGTAACAAAATATTTTATCTTCTCTCGCATAATGAACATTAATTGACTAGAGAAGGACATAGAGTAATAAGGGAATAAACAATTGGACATGTTGAAAAATGGTCACACACACAAGTCGGCTGCAATTGTTTAATTTCTTCCCTCCTTGTTGGGCGGCTACTAGGTATAAAAAAAAGGTATCCTTATTCCTTACCCGTTCTCTTTTCAATAGAATTACAATTTTCTCACCTCTTTTTTTTTTTTTTTTTTTTTTTTAACTATTGAAGTTATAAGTTATTAATGATAAAAATAAAACCATATTAGTAGAGTTCTATATATAGTCTATACAAGAGTTGGTAATAACTCTTAACAACTCGATAGTTAGTAAATATTTAGAATTCAAATCCCTTATATTATTATAATTAGTATGTAACCCCGAGCATGTGCACGGATATAATTAAAAACAATTACAATTATACATTTTTTTGAAAATATGTTCAAATTATACATGATATTACCTTATACCTTTTTTAAACCATACATTTCTAAAATATGTAATGGTTTCTCATTATTTATATATATATATATATATGATTTAGAATTTATTTGGATTTAAACTTTTTGGTTTTTGCACCTAATAATTCATCTGTTACAAAAATTAAAAAATTAGATGAATTTGGATTTAAACTCTTTGAATTTGGACTCTTCGATTTTTACACTCAATAATTCATTTGGTACAAAAATTAGAAATTAAATGAGACACATGGCACAAAATTGAGAATCCAATTATTTTAAAATTAAAATTTAAAAAGAATTCTTAGTATAATCATATTCATACCATCAATCAAATATTCATTGTTGTTATAAAATAAATTTTCGATAGATTTCGCCATCCATGTCCCATGTGCTTGTGCTGCAAAACTTTATTCAAGAGGACATGGACCAATTGGTCCAATAGGGCAAGGCATTTTCTACATTTGTGGCTGAAGTTTTGTGTAGTTGTTGCCATAAAACACTTGGTGGTCACACTCTAAAAATTATCAAACCATCTGCTTCACATTACTACCATATAATATTCGGAAGTATCGAGTATATGCTTGTCGATTTATATGCATGTGTCATGTCATATATATATCTTGACCTTGACGTTGAGACTTGAGAGAACAAGAAAATAACTCAGCAGAATTCAACTTTTGTGAATACAAAATTTTCATAGATCAAGGATGAAGAAAAATGATGAAGAATGACTTTAGAAGAAATGGGAGTGGGAAATGGATTATGTGCATGCATGAAACATAGATAAGGGATTCAATGAATTTTTACTTATAATTCTTTTTTATTTTTTCTGCAACAATATTACAAGGCCGGCCTCGATGCTAAAAAGGCGTGTGTAATTTCAAACGAGTCTATGTCAAGATTAAAGGTGGCATATTCCACTTATTTTTTTTCTTTTTCTTAATTTTTTGAAAGCTGGCATTCCACTTATTGAACAAAGTTTCTTATTGTAGTTCTTAGTAGGTTCGGTTCATAGATTTTCCAATGTCAGCATAAGTGGATGCAATAATGTTTTCACGATAAAAAAAAAAAAAAAAAAAAAGGAGGCATTTATAAAGGCAAATGAAAAAAAATAAAAATAAAAATTATATTTGATGGTAACTTTTTTTTTTTGAGAATCTATTTGATGGTAACTTGGTAATTATCTTCTTCTTCTTTTTTTAATCAACTTTGTAATTATCTTTAATGATTACCAAGAAATGTCCCATTTTTTGAAAAGGACTGTTTGGGCAGTAGACAATACTGACAAAATAAGACATGGGCTACCTACTATTTAGATCCTCTAGATTTCTTAAGGTATTCTATCAGTAGATTTCCTTAAATCCTAACTACTCTCTAATGATTTAATGGTCTATATTTTGTCATGTCAGCATTCCACTAACAATATTCTTAAAATAATAAAATAATGTTGCAAATAAAACAATTAAGATTATTGTCAGTGGAATGCTGACATGGCAGAATCTAGACCATTAAATCATTAAATAATGATTAAGATTTAAGGAAATCTATTTGACAGAGTACCCTAAAAAATCTGGAGGATTTGAATCCGCAGTATTAATTCATTCTAAAAAAAAAAAATTGCAGCATTAATGTAAATAAAATTTCCATTTGCAAACCATTGAGAACGCAGGTCCGACTTGATATCTCTATTATGAACGTGAAATCAAAAGTTTACCTGTATCATACTGGCACTCAACTCAAGGCCTTTGGTTTCTTTAGGGAATAAATAAATAAAAATAAAAATTCGAGGCCATTTGTATAATTTAACCAGTTATTTATAATTATTTGTGAATTTAATTTATATGGCCACGGATGGCCGTTCATTAAAATAAAAAATGGTAACAACAAAACATGTATAATACATGCTAATTTATCTTGTAAAAAGAAAAAATTGATTGATATTAACGGTTTTTTGTTTTGTTGTAAAATATTTTTAGTTGAAAATATTTTCAAGTGTTTGGTAGTATATCCTAAAATGAGAAGAAAATAACTCATATCACAACCTACTAGCCATCCACCAACTTGACGCCCACCGAGCTCGCCACCACCAAATCTCTGACTAGATCGAGCCATGATCCTATTAACTAAATCAGTGCAACCCCAAAGAATTCATGGGCCCAGCCACCAAATCAACTTAGACGCTAGATTGGCACTTTCCAGCCGCCACCATTGACGCCCTTCAATTGCAATTGGAGCCTCCCAAACTCCCAGTTGCAAATCGAAGCTTCACCTCCACGATTCACCAAAACCCAATCACCAATCATTGCAAACTAAGCTCCAGAGGGGAGGGCTGGAAGGTGTACGATGAGTGTTCAAGGGGGGATTGTGCAAGCCGGTTAGTTTGTAAAATGTTTTACCAAGTTTATTTTTCTTCTATAAAATGTTTTATAAAATTTTACAAAGGGTTTTACAATCAACTGAAAATGTTCTTAGTTTTGACCAATATTTTACAACGAAACATTTATTTTAAAATGTTGAAAATATTTTCAATAAAACATTTTACAGCGAAACAAATCGAGCATAAAAGACACTAGTGACTAACCATAAAGCATTCCATAAAAGATCAAATAACAAATTGGGTGCCATAAAATAAAAATCGGATTCCAAAAGATATATACACATAGCTTCTAAATGATTTATAGGTAATCAAAATAAATATGTTTAGGACATTGCCAATTAATAAGTACAAAAATATGTAAAATTTGGATGCCCATAAACACTAAACAATTAGAAATTTCTCCATAAATGTGCTTCACTTAAACCAGTCAGTGTCTAAAGACAAAGATCCTACAATCAACAAACCATGTAGTGAAACAAGAAGGAGGAGGAATATCAAAAGTGCTAATTTGAGCCTCTCCTTCCGATCTCTCTCGATCTTTGAGTATTAGGTGGGAGTATTAAAGTTACGAATAGGTGGCCTTTTTAAAATAATATATATATATATATATATATATATATATTAATATGCAAAACTCAGAGAGAGACTAATTAAAATTTACAATTGGAGTCTAATTTGCGCCATGTGTCCAAAAATTATTCTAAATTTGGGTGCCAAGGGAGGACCACACCATAAATATACGTATAGATGTCCTTAAATCATGTACGACTCTTTAATGACTCTTTTTATCTCTTTTCTATATATATGAAAAGACAAAGCTCAGAAAAAAAATCAAATTAGAATCTAAATTGAATTTCAATTAGGGTCCAATTGTGCCCCATGTGTCCCATTTAATTTTTAATTTTTGTGCCAAGTGAATTATTGAGTATAAAAATTGAAAAGTCCAAATTCAATTAAATTCTAAATTGAATTTCAATTGGAGTTCAATTTTGCACCATGAGTCCATCCAATTTTTTAATTTTTGTAGTAAGTGAATTATTGGGTACAAAATCCGAAAAGTCTAAATATATATATATATATATATAAAATTAGAAACGATTACATATTTTAAAAATCTATGGTTTAAAAAATGTATAAGCTAATACCATGTATAATTTCAATATCTTTGTTGATGCTCATATTTGCAAATCCATACCCAAAGCCCACAAGGAAGAAAGCCCAATAAGAAGCAAGGTTCAAAAGCCCATATGGAGGAAAGTCCAACGAAAAGCAAGGCATAAAAGTCCATCAAGAAGATCGAAGAGCAAGAAAGGCCCAAAGAAAACAGAAAAGAAACAAAAGCCTAGACTTATGCTTGGACTAAGAAAGAGATGCATGGGAAAGTGATCTGCAGCATAATACAAGTCTGCTGCAGAATAAAAATCTGTAGCAGAATACAAATCTGCAGCAAATTATGACAAATTAGGCCTAATAACCTTTTGACCCAATGAAGGGCAGCAAGCCCATAAAGCCTATAATATATTTATAAAAGAAGAAGAGAAGCCAAACTTATCTCTGGGAAGAGACACAGTGAAAGAAAACAAAGGCAGCAATGGTAGAAAACGTGTGAAGGAGAAAGGAAACAAAATTAGAGAAAAGACAAAAGAAAACATGGCAAGCACAGGCAGAACAGACACGCAACAGAACAGAACAAAGCTAATTTGCTACAGCAGAAATGGCGTGGGAACAAAAGAAGACAAAAACAGAGGATAGTGGAGCAAGCACACAAGGGCCAGACCACCACCAACCTGTACCTAGCCAATACAAGGGAGGTGGGCCCACGGTCAAGGGATTCAGAGGGTGTGGTTTGGTGGTGGGGGGAAAAGGGGTCTATATTTGGTTTCCAGCCATGACTTCTTTTGGGAATATATCTCGCTGGGATGGTATCTTACCCAAAAGAGGTAGTAGATGGTTGGGACCATCTAATGCATGTCATAGAGGTAGGTGGTAAGGTAGCCTAATCTTTATCCATTTAAACTCAGAGGTAGAGGTATACAACATGAACAAACAAAAAGGAATTTTGTCATGAAATGAGTAGTGGTGCAGCAAACATGTACTGAGCAGTAGTAGTAGTTGGGCAACCAATGGGTTGGTGGGCAGTCTTGAAGGAATCCACAACAAACCAAAAACAATTGGTGAAGCCCTAGGGGTAAAAGGGATAAATCTCATTGGATCAACTCACTATAAAAAGATGAGGTCGACATAGATGAGAAGAGGCACCCAAGGAGAGGGGGATTCAAAAGGGAAAAGACCTAAGGGAGAAAAATAACCCATGGGAAGATAGTAGTCAGAAACTAAGAGTAAAAAGAACGGAGAGAAAGAAAAGAAAGAAAGAAAGTGGTGAAAAGAAGAGAGAAAACACGGCAGAAATAGAGGCATGCATCAATAGACCATCTTTTCCCTCCTTCTTAGCAAACCCACTCTTTGAAGTCCCCTAAAAGTAATAGCTAGTAGCCATTTAGGCCTATTTTTCAAAATGAACAACTTTGATGGCAAAAGCCTATGAGAAGGTTGTTCAAGTTGGGGTTTGGGTTCATTCTTGGTTTACTTATTCTATTGGAAGATTCAGTACTTGATTTTGATTGCAAATATATTTGATTTCACTCGTTAGAACTTATATCTGCTGTATTTAGTCATTCTGCTTAGCACATTTTTTTATCACGTTCGCTGCATCAGTTGTCCTGCTATGGTATCTTTATTTGCCGTACTAGTTATTTTGCTGTATCACCTTTTTATTATATTTACCGTGTTAGCTATTATACTAACTAAACATTTTCTGCTGAAACTTTTTTATTTGTTTGTTATTACGTGTTTTACTTTTGACACGAACTAATCATTATCCTGCCATAAGTATATATACATATACATTGTATCTCATGTTCTGCAAAATATATTTTATATTTTATATATGTATGTGTGAATACGTATAAGTACATATATAAATATATGTTTGTATATATTTGAGAATACACTAACCCACGTAAACTAACGTCTACTTGATGGGTATTTTCTTTAGGTTTTAGAGTTGTTTATATGCAGGAAGTGGAGAAATATTTTCTGCAGTGGAAAATGAAGAGTAGTCATTCACGCTACAGAAAAGTGTAGAAAACTTTACTGCACAGCAGAACACTTTACTACACAGCAAAAAATGCAGAAATGTCACGCTGTAGAAAAATGCAGAAGACGTTATTGCACAGTAGAAAGTTAAAAAAAGCCAGCTCTGCAGCAGAAATGTCACGCTGCAGAAAAATGCAGAAGACGTTATTGCATAGCAGAAAGTTAAGAAGAGTCAATCCTATGATAGAAATTGGAGAAAAGTTCTTTTTGCGGCAGAAACGGGGAATAAGCCCATTTTGCAGCGTCTTCCCTTGGACTTTGGACTCAACATTTACGCACAAACTGGTAGCTATAGAATGGTACCTTGAAGCCCATTCCACAGAGTGTTAGGCCCAACTTCTTTCTTAGAAAAAGCCTAAACTAAACATTGTCCAATAACATCAAGACGCATGTCCAAGGTACAAGAAACGTAAAAAGAACCCTCAACAATCTTCTAAAAAAAATTATAAATTGAACAGTATAATTGTGATTGTTTTTAATTGTACTCATGCATATGCACGAGGTTACACATTAATAATAATAATGAATAAGCAACCAATGAACCAATTCAAATACATAAGCAAGTAATCGAAAACAATGTAAGCTGAGTTTGGAAGTTTGAATTTAGATTTGGATTTGGATTTAAATAAATAGATTTGAAATGCCATGATTTCAAATCTATTGATTATATATACCATTTCAAATCCAAAAATTTTAAAGGTTTTAAATTCTTGGTGGATTTGTTAAATCCAAATGCTTAACCTTTTTTAAACTATCCAAACAAGGCATTTAGATTTTAACCACCCAAATCCAAATCTACGTACCCAAATCCTACCACCTAAATGAATTCTCAAATGCTGCACAATTGTCAAATTTTTAAGGATTTTTAAAAAAATATAAAATCTTGGTTTTTGTTGCTAATCTATCTCTTACCTCACATATGATAGCTTTCAACATCCCCATTTCACTTCTCACTCTTCCGTTCTCTGAGTCTTTCATTTCTATCTCTCCCAACGTGATTAATGGTAGCCTCCCAAGCCAACTTAGAACCCCTTTCCCTCTCCCTTGTGTGTGTGTGTTTGTTTCTCAAAAAAAAAACTTACATATTATTTACTTTAAAACATTATTTTTTTTTCTTCTCAAAAGAAAAAAGTAGCTATTTTCTTTGTGTAGCAAGAGGCTAAACTCTCCTTAAATCAAGTGGTTACCTTTTATTCTTTTATTAAAGATTTGAATAAATTACATAACTTCCCAATAGTTTAGGGACAATTTCAAATTAAACCTTAAATGTTGAAAACTTTAAATTAAAACCACAAATTTATAAATTGTTTGAATTCATACCTTTAACGAGTCACTATTAACTAAAAAAAAGTAAAAATTCATATAGGTTGTGACTAAAATCTATCTTAATAAAAAAAAATCAATATTAAATTTGAAGACCTCTATACATTATATAAGAATTGTGAAATTATTATAAGTATATATGAAAATTACTAACATTGTTTATTTTTTATGAAACTCTATTAGTATATTTTTTAATATATATTTTATTGTTCAATTTTAATTATATTATTAGAATATGTAATAGTAGTTCCTTTTATGAACTCCCAAACGAAGCCTTAAGGTTGTTTACAAACTTACAATCTATTCTAACTCATGCCCCCAGGCTCCAGCTACGTATTTGTCTATTAAAATGACATCTAATGTTAGTGAGAGGGCAGTTAAAGATAGTTGCTCTCTTAATAACTCAATTATATATGTTGCTACAAAATTCACGTAACAAATTACAAAACTTCCTTTGCAGTCCCATCTGAGAGGGAAGCCTATATATTGTCAATAGAGTCAGCTAAGTAATAAAATCATGTTTGTTGTCTCTTAGTCTAATCTGACTTCCCAAGCATGTGTACAATTGAATTCCCCATTTGCAGCCGGCAATAAATTGTCTTATTAGCAAACTTGTTGATTTGAACCAGAACAAGTTGATCTAACATACTCAGATGCCAATCCAAATTGCTGTCTCCAAATATGCTTGACGACTAAGCATACATCATGCTGCCATTGCCAGTGTCATACTCAAAAATTAATAACCTATATATATGACCAAAAATCTGATACAATGGCCATTCATTGCCATGCCAAAAGTGTATAATAGCCTCCACCTTCCCTCACTCTGAAATTCATGAGTGCTCTAGTTATGCACTCAATTGAAGCAACTTCCTCTGGCTCTAATAAAAATTTAAAACAATCTCATGGAATATGAATTTTCCAAAAAAAAAAAAAAAATTTCTTCCCCTCAAGACATCAACAAATAGATCTTTATTCGGGCCACACCAAATAGCTAGAATATATATAAATATATATATATATATATAAAATCCAACATTCTGCCAACTAAAAGCACGATACTAGGACTTTTTTTTTTTTTTTTTTTTTTGAGAAAATCAACGACACTAGGACATAACTCAAAGTGCAAAGCAAACACCTCTTTAAGACAACTGAAAGGGCATCTGCATATATTTTAAAAAATGGTAACTACAAAACATGTTGATTTATCTTGCAAAAAGAAAAAAACCGATTTATATTAATTTTAATTTGTTTCGTTGTAAAATATCTTTAATTGAAAACATTTTCAAGTGTTTGGTGTTTCTTAAATTTGAGCCACTCACTCACCAACTTAGCGCCCACCAAGCTCGCCACCACCAAATTAGCCAAAACCCTCACTGGATCAATTCACGACCCAAATAACTAAATCAGTGCAACCCTAAGGGATCCATGGCCCCAGCAACCAAATCAGCTTCTTTAGCTACTAGATGAAGGAAAAATACGTGTATGCATTGCATACAAAACATACACAGCGAAAAATTAACGGATCTACTTCATTCGTAATTGAAAACATGTGCTATGTAAATTTCAGAATATAAGAACAAGAGAGTATACCTTGGTATGGTGAATTTCAAAACAAAAATTAGAAACACTTGGGAACACTTTTAATCTTCACTCCAATTCCACTTAATGCCCAAGATGTGTGGTCTCTCAATCAGTTTCTATGAATGTGTTCAAGAGAGGAATAGAGAGTGCCCAACACTCACATACAAACCATTTCATGTTGTTACAAAATTCTGTATATTTCTCTCCTTATAATTGATTATCTAATTGGGCTAACCTTTTGGGTTTTTCCAATTGGGCTCTAATATATGTGGCTTGGAGTGGGACCAAAATGAAACAAATAAGACACTAGCTCCAATGGGCCTTGAAAATTATACTTAATACCACTATATAAATATAATTGCACTCTAGGCCTCATTAATAAATTATATCCCAAGACTTTATTGTACATGCAACCCCTTCATAAAATATTCGTAGTAATACAAAGTCATTAATGTAGACTGCCACTTTGTAGATTACTACATCTTAATCCTTGAGTACCCAGTTTAATCCTTTAAGTTATTCATCATATATTTATGAAATCCAATTTCATAAATATATACTTTAGTAACTATTTACTAAAGTAGTTAGGCCTAACATTCTGAATAACAAACTTATTAAACTTATCTCAAGGGAATATTTTGTATCTCCGTTAAAAGACTATGAATTTCATCTTGAAAATATATGTTCCATTAACACTAAATGTGGCTGCCCAACATACTAAGGTTTTGACCGTTACTTTAAATCTCACTCCTGATATATCAAAGCAACCTACACTTCATGATCAGATCCATTATTCTCTCAGGATTAAGAGTTTATGTAAATAGAAGTCGTGAGATTTATTATTCAATTGACAGTCGTTAGGAGAATAATAAATCTCACAGCGGTCTAGTTCAATATGTCTTAACTCTTAAAACATATCAACATATCAACTAGAAGTTACCACTTCCATGATCAAGACAAATCATCTTAGTTAATATGTTATAGTTTTCACAGATGAAACGCCCAATTTCATCATCGACTATGAACTAAATTCTGAGTTTACAAAGAACTTGTGATTTATATCTTCTGTGACTTTTCACATAAATCACATACTATGCATCTCATGTACTATATGATAATGTCCGAATATTCATGTTACCATTATTTCAAATGATAATAAAACAACTTTATTAATTACAATATTAAGTCATACATAATGTCATACCTAATATCATACATAGCATCATACAATAGGATTTAAGGGCACTAATCCTAACACTAGATTGGTGCTTCCCAGCTACCATCAACGCCCTTTGTTAAGTACCTGTATTAGTTAGTGTACATAGCATAATAGTTGTGCTAATTGAAATATATTTTGTTGTAATAGTGTGTTAGAGTGCTTATTGTAAACAATGGCAGTAGTGCAGGACAGTTAGTTGGTTAGTTATAAGGGATGCTAATATAGGTATATGGCAGTTTGTATTGGATTCATTGATGAATAAGATTGATAATTATGTTACACTCTCTCTCTCCCTCTCTCTCAATTCTGCTATGGAGGCCAAGGTTCCCTTAAAGCAACCTACACAAAGTTCCTAAATCTTCTTAAGTCTTAACATTGGTATCAGAGCACTCGATCCCTCCACACCACCATGACAGAAACTCGTTCCAATTCACAAAATTCTAAGAAAATTGCAGCTCTAGCTAGGGTTTCAAAAAGTCATGAGCTTACTTTGCAAGAAATTTAGAAGCAATTGCAAATTATTAACGGGTTCATGCAGAGAATGGTGGAAACAAAGGAGAAGCGACAATAAGCCTCAAATTCAGGCTCTTGAGCTCTTCTTGTTAACAATAATGGGGGAAATTTAGAATCTTTATCTCTGAATTCTATCAAGAATCTAAAGTTGGAGTTCCCTAGGTTTCGTGGTGAAGACCCAACTTGTTAGGTTTACAAAGCAAACCAATTCTTTTCTTATCACAACACCCCTTAGCATTAGAAGGTGATTATGGCCTCTTTTCATCTAAATGAAGAAGCCCTGATCTAGTTCCAAGATGCTAAGCAAATGGGTGGATTTGCGAGTCGGGAAGTCTTCATCAAGGCCCTTCAGACTAGGTTTGGTGTCACTGCTTATGATGATCCCATGGAGGCACTCACTTGACTCAAACAGACCACAACTGTGATTTCTTACAAAGGTAATTTCGAGATTCTTTCTAATAGAGTTATGGGATTGTTTGAGTCTCATAAGTTGAGTTGTTTTTTTGAGTGGGTTAAAGGATGAGATTAGGCTACTTGTGAGAATTTTAATGCCTAAATCTCTTAATGAAGCTTTTGGTTTAGCTAAAATTCATGAGGAGTATTTGATGAGTAGTAAGAAATCCTTTAAGAATGTGATTGATGACAGTAAAACTTCTATATTGGGTTTGCCCAAAATGGAGGGTAGGAATGATGCTAAGGTGAAACTGGCACTGTAGAGATTAACTAGTGCTTAAATGGAGGAAAGAAGGAAATTAGGGTTGTGTTACACTTGTGATGAGAAGTGGCAGATGAGACATAAATGCAAAGGAGCAAAGTTGCATATTTTGGAGGGATGGGATGTGGGAGTTGAGCATAAGTCAGGAGTGCAACTAGTGGAGTTGGAGGATGATGGGGTGGTGTTGGAACATCAAGGAATTGGGCAGCAGCAGGAAGATGTGCCTTTACTTGCTGAAATTACACTTTATGCTTTAGTAGTAGTCCTTCATCTCAGACTATGCGAGTTAAGGGCAGGATTATGAATCAAGAAGTAGTGTCTCTCATTGATTTTGAGAGCACTCACAATTTTTTGGATTTTGCTGAGTTGCCTGCATTGCAGTTACAATTGGATACTTCTAAGATTCTGGAGGTTAAGGTAGCTGATGGGAGCATTATTAAAACTCTTGGGTGTATCATGGAGCTGTTATTTTAATTCAGGGAAATAGATTTGTGGTGTGGATTTCAATGTCCTGCATTTTGGGGGGGGGGGGCTATGCAGTGGTTCTTGGTACCCAATGGTTATGTACTTTGGGGGAAATCAGTTGGGACTTCAAGTTATTAACCATGGAGTTCTCTTATCTAGGTAAAAGGGTGTTCTTGCAAGGACTTCATCCGTCAGGGTCTACCCTCTTAGATGCTAACAAGTTTTTTGGTAACTCTGTCAAGAAGGGTCTGGTTCTTCACATTGAAGCTGTCAGCACCTCAAGTCCCAGTCAACCCTCACTGACTACTGCACTGTTAGATTTGCTGGATCAATTTTCTAAGGTGTTTGAAGTTCCATCACACCTACCCCCATTCCGAGGACATGAGTACCAAATAATCCTTAAGGAAGGCATTCCTCTAATCTGTGAAAGACCCTACAGTTACCCTTATTTCCAAAAAACTGAAATTGAGAAAATTGTGCATGAATTGCTTAAGGTTGGTTCTATCCAGCCTAGTCAGAGTCCCTTTTCTTCACCTGTTTTACTTGTTAGAAAGGCTGATGGGAGTTGGAGAATGTGCATAGATTATAGGGCTTTGAATAAGGCCAATATTAAGGACAAATTTCTCATTCCTGTTGTGGATGAGTTGTTGGATGAACTTAATGGTGCCACAATCTTTTCTAAGCTAGATTTAAGGTCAGGGTATCATCAAATCCGTATGACACCTGAGAATATTCCTAAGACAGCTTTTCATACTCATGAGGGTCATTATGAATTACTTGTGATGCCCTTTGGTCTGACCAATGCACCATCCATATTCCAAGCTCTTATGAATGCTGTTTTCAAGCCTTATCTTAGGAAATTTGTTTTTGTCTTCTTTGATGACATTTTGGTCTTCAGTCCTTGCTTAGCTGATCACCTGTCACACTTGAGGATTGTTTTGGAGGTTCTGTTTTCACATCAATTGTATGCCAAAAGGTCTAAATGTGTTTTTGGATGTGTTGAGGTGGAATATTTAGACCATATAATTTCTGGTGATGGGGTTAAGGTTGACCCTAGGAAGACCATGACAATGCAACAGTGGCCTGTACCAACTACTGTAAAAGCCTTGAGGGGTTTCCTAGGCCTCACTAGCTATTTTAGGAAGTTTATTAAAGGGTATGGTGCCATAGCCCAACCCTTGATTGATTTACTTAAAAAGGATGGGTTTCTCTGGTTTGATAAAGCTCTCACAGCCTTCAACCAGCTCAAGGCAGCAGTAGCTCAACCTCTTTTCTTAGCTCCTCCAAATTTTACAAAGCCTTTCACCATTGAGTGTGATGCCTCTAGATTTGGGTTGGGAGCTGTACTGATGTAAGATAATAGACCCATTGCCTTCCATAGTCAAGTTTTGAAGGGAAAGCATCTTCATTTGTCCACCTATGAAACTGAGTTATTGGCTTTAGCCACTGCAGTTAAGAAGTGGAGACCCTATCTGCTTGGCAGTCCCTTTGTTGTGAGAACTGACCACCAAAGCCTCAAATTCTTGCTAGAACAGAGGATTGCTACACCTGCTCAGCAAAAATGGCTTGCAAAGCTCTTAGGGTATGCCTTTGTGGTGGAGTACAAGAAGGGGGTGGAGAATAAGGTTGCTGATGCACTTTCTAGAAAATCTAAAGGTGCTTATGAGTTGGATTAGCAAGGTGATTCTCTGAAGTCCAGTTGTTTATTCCTTCTTTCTGTTCCTAACCCCACTTGGTTAAATACTCTTGAGAGCTATACTCAAGATCAGTCTCTACAACAATTGATTCAGTCTATATTGGGTACTGCTCCTAAAGGGTTTACTTGGCAAAACAATATGATCTTTTACAAGGGCAGATTATTTTTGGGACTAGGTTGTTCTTTGTTTCCCCAAGTCCTCCATCTTGTCCACAACAGCCCTATTGCTGGCCATTATGGGTTTCTCAAGACTTATCAGAGATCAAAAAGGGAGTTCTATTGGCATGGTATGAAATCTGACATCAAGAAGTTTGTTAGGGAATATGATGTGTGCCAATAAGTCAAATTTGAAACCTCTGCCCCTACTGGATTGCTCCAACATTTGGAAATTCCTACTATTCCTTAGACTGATGTGAGTTTGGATTTTGTTGAGGGTTTGCCTAAGTCTCAAGGCTTTAAGGTAATTCTAGTGGTGGTGGATAGGTTGACTAAGTATGTCCATTTCATCCTCATTTCTCATCCATTCACTGTTGCTAAGGTTGCCTCCTTATATATGCAATATGCCTTTAAACTCCATGGGATGCCTGCCACTATTGTTAGTGATAGGGATACCACCTTCACCCCCCTCTTTTGGTCTAAATTGTTTAGACTGCAAGGTACTACCCTGGCCATGTCCACAGCTTATCACCCTCAATCTAATGGCCAAATTAAGATTGTTAATAAGAGTTTCGAGCAATACTTGAGGGCCTTCACTGCTGACAGACCACATAGATGGGCTGAATGGTTATCCTTGGCAGAATTTTGAAGTTGACACCATTTGAAGCACTCTATGGTTTTGCCCCTCCCACCCTGCAAAGTTACATTCCTGGCACTACTCGAGTTGATGCCTTGGATTCTCTTTTGTGCCAAAGGGATGCTGTTTTGGTTACTCTCAAGGCACACCTTGCTGCTGCATAAGAGAGGATGAAGTTTCAAGCAGACAAGCATAGGCAAGACAGATCCTTTGATGTGGGAGATTGGGTTTACTTGAGGTTACAACCCTACAAGCAGAATACTTTAGCTTATAAAGGGAAGTGGAAATTGTCCCCAAGGTTTTTTAGACCCTTTCAGATTCTGCAGAAAGTGGGAACTGTATCCTATAAGCTAGCATTGCCTCCTGAGTCCAGATTGCACCCTGTGTTCCATGTTTCTTGTTTGAAGACGAAACTTGGCCCAAATGTGCAGTCCATGCCTACTTTGCCTCCAATGGATGAGGAAGGTCAGGTGTCTTGTGAACCTATTGTTGTGCTACAGTCTCAGACTAAGTCATTAAGGTCTAGAGTGATTACTGAAGTTTTGGTTCAATGGTTAGGCTGTCCTCCTGAAGATGCCACATGGGAATCCTTACATCAACTTCAGAATACATTTCCTCACCTTGTGGGCAAGGTGCTTTAAATGGGGAAGGTGATGTTAAGTACCTGTATTAGTTAGTGTACATAGCATATTAGTTGTGCTAATTGAAATATATTCTGTTGTAATAGTGTGAATGGCAGTTAGAGTGCTTATTGTAAACAGTGGCAGTAGTGTAGGACAGTTGGTTAGTTACAGGTAATACTTATATAGGTATATGGTAGTTTGTATTGGATTCATTGATGAATAAGATTGATAATTTTGTTACACACTCTCTCTCCCTCTCTCTTAATTCTGCTATGGAGGCCAAGGTTCCCTCGAAGCAACCTACACAAAGTTCCTAAATCTTCCTAAGTCTTAACACCCTTTAATTGCGATTAGAGCCTCCCAACTACGAATCAAAGCTTCATCTCCATGACTCGCCTAAATCCAACCATCGATCATTACAAACTAGGCCCTAGTGACCACCACAACTTAGGGCTATGACAGTCACCTTTGTGAGCAAGAAAGGAGAGGGGTGGAGGGTGTATGACAAGTGTTTAAACAGAAAATTATGCAAGCTAGTTAGTTTGTAAAATGTTTTAACAAGTTTTTTTTTTTTTTTTTATTCAGTAAAACGTTTTATAAATTTATACAAAGGGTTTTACATTCAATTGAAAATTTTCTTAGCTTCAACCAATATTTTATAACAAAAAAAAAATTGTAAAATTCTAAAAATATTTTTCGTAAAACATTTTATAGTGAAACAAACAGAGTATAAAAGAAACTTGTAGTTAACTATAAAGCATTCCATAAAAGGTTGTGGTAGGCCTTTTGTGATTTTGGGTTGGACTGCCTTCTGCTACACTGGGCCCAAGTCTTCTGAATAAGAGAGTTGAGATCGGTCCAATTGTAACTCACCTTGGTCTGGCTTGTGCACAAACTATGCCCTGTTTGCTGAAACTTTGGTCACATGCCCTTGGCAGGCAAAGCTGTTACAGAAGAGTTATGGTAGACACATACAGTATGACAATAACAAAGACAACACACTTACTATTAGACAAAATGAAACTGTTATAAAAGAGTTACGGTAGATAAGTGCAATAAAGCAATGATAAAAGAAATACGTTTGCTGTCAGGCAAAGCAAATAAGAGATCCTTAATTGAAATAAGGAAAAGAATGATATAGCAACCAGAAACACATTACAGGTGAAATTGCAAAGACAAGAGAAGGAGCAATAGCAATAAGCAATGAAATCAAAGAAGGAAAAGATTAGTCTTCCGTATTCAGTTGTGTTACGGGGCTAAGGCCAAGGAGGGAACCACTTCCTCAATGTGGGTAACCTCACAGGCGGATCCTACTGTAGAAATTATCCACTTTGAAGGAACGGGCCTGAATGGCTTATGCCCAAACGAATTCTTTATCCTCAACATATTGTAGGCTTTTAGAGGGAGAGAAGGGATTAGCCTATTGGTGCATGCCTACCATTCTACACTCTCTATTTTTCTTCTTTCTCTTTTTTCTCCGTTTTGTTACTTTGATACTTTCCCCCACTCATTTTCTTTCTTTCTTAGTGCTTACTCATGTGGTGTTATAGTGATGGTGGTGCTGTGATTCTCTCCTTGTGGTTGCTACTATTGCGATGATGTTACTGTTCACGGCAAGGACCTTTTATATACTGCCTGTCGTAATTGGTTTTTACCATTTTAGCATTTAACTAATTTTGTTTGGATTAGGGTGTCCTTCCCGACCACCCACTGATTTGTCAGTTGCCCAGCCACCACCACTTACCTGTGCTGGCTGTGCCACTCCCCATTATTAGACAAAGAAGACTTGTTTTGTTTGCTTGTCCACCATGGCATTCTTATCCACCATAGTGTGGGTATTCTCTCTTACTATCCCTCATGGCATGCACCTAGTGGGTCCAACTCATCATTCCTTCTTTTGGGGGGTATGTTATCCCAGCAGGACATCTTCCCCAAAAGAATTTGAGCGGGAACCCCAGAATAGGCTTTCCCTTCTCCCCACCGCCAGACCATATCCTCTTTTACCTCTGACCCATGACCCACCACCCTTGTATTGGTTAGGTACAGGTTGGTAGTGCCTGGGCCTTGCGCGTGCTCCACTTCCGTGTACGTCAAAAGTTTGTCCGCTGCTCATGCGTTTGCCATGGTCTGGAGGTTCATCTGTACATTCTGCCGCTCATTCTTGACCCCTTATGGCGTGAACTGTCCTCTGATTTTCCATTCTTTATTGGCTTGCTCCTCTCAAGAGCTGGGCCTTGCTTGATTGTGGGTTTTCCCCTCTTTAGCCCATTCTTTGCTCCTTCCGTAATCTTGTTGTCATTCCTGCCATGCCATTTTGCTATTCCTGCCATGGTGTTATTTACCCGTACTTGCTTGGCCTCTTTTGGGCCTATTACATGTTCTTCTCTCAATGATCCAGTATGGTCATTGGATTTATACTCATGCTATTTTGGGCTTTCTTAACCTATTACATTGCTTGTGGGCTCCTTGTCCCATTTCCTTCTCCTTGGGCATCATTGACCTATTTGCTTTCCTTGGGCATGCTTGACCCATTTTCTAATTCTGCATTCCCATGGGTTTTTACTAACTCCTTTGGGCTTCCCTGGCCTAATTACCGTATCCTTCATCCTTGGAGCTCATGGGCTTTCCATCAACCCCTTATTTTCTTACTTCATTACTTCGGGCCTGCTGTGACCCATTCTTACTTTTCTACATCACATAATGCTCATGAGTTTACTATTTCTTTCTCTGGGCTCCTCTAGGCCCATTTGCTTTCCTCAAGACCCATTTATTTATTTCATAGGCCTATGATCCATTATTCCTGTCATTCGAGTTTAATGGTTTTTCTATCAATCCACTAACTCTTTTCTGCCCATATTTTTGGGCATCTTCCTACTATTGGGCTTCCAAAATGAGCATCAACAAACATCAAATAACAAATTGGGTGCCACAAAGTAAAAGCAGATTCCAAAATGATGTCTACACATAGCTTCTAAATGATTCATAGGTAATCAAAATACATATATTTAGCGCATTGCCAATTAAATAAGTACAAAAATATGTAAAAGTTGGATGCCCCTAAACACTAAACAATCAGCATTTTCTCCATAAATGTGCTTCACTTAAACCAATTAGTGTCTAATTTGAGTGAAACAACGAGGAGGAGGAATATCAGAAATGCTAATATGAGCCTCTCCCTCCAATTTTTACAAATACCACTTTTTGATCTTGTTGGGTCTTTTTTTTTTTTTTAATTTTTTTTATAATGTTTTTAATAGTGCAAATGGAGGGGTGAGTTACGGAAGCCTAACGTAAGTAACCTCAGGTGGACAAAATGTCTTTTTTCAAACCACGGATAGACAATACTAATTTGGGTCAAACCATAGATGAATTTACTATAATTATCCCAAAAATTAATAAAGTTGTAATAAAAAAACAAAAAGGAAAATATATATATTTGCATTACACAGGTTATTGACTAATATATATAAAACTAGCCTCATCACATGCGCTTTGAGCGTGGAATGAGGTTTTTTTTTTTTTTTTTTTTTTGTCTAATGTCATAATTTTCATTTTTTTAAAAAAAATTTGGATAAGTTTGTTTTAAAGACACGGATTAGTAAGAGAGTGTCTTATTTTGTAAGCATTTTAAGTGGAGTTTGAGATATATTTTTACCAGGTTATTCTTAAGTTTTTTCTATGTTAAACATAAGGTTTATGGATATTTTTGAATCACATAAAAGTCTAGTCCAAAGAGGAAAATCCTTTTATAGATAGTATAGATTAAAAACGTTTTTTTTTTGGGTTAATTTCATATTATTGTGTCACATAATCTTTTAAAATCTCAAAATTTTAATTGTCATTATTTTAATTGTCATTATAAATAAATTGGAAAAGTCACCATTTCAATTCAAAACTTTTTAAATTGAAATTATGACTTAAGTCTCCAAGACATGATAATAATTACGAGTAACAAATAATAATAAAAAGTAAAAACTCAAAAAGTTCACACGATTTAACAAAACAAACCTGAAATAATTGATTATGATAAAGTTAAAAACTCCTTGAGAGAAATAAGGAACCGATTGTTACATTGTGTCATACCAGTTGTACACGGCAACTACACGCATTCGTACTTTTCCCTTACTTTATTTAGAGTCACCAGGCAGTTACCCAAAAATTTAAAAAATAATAATAATACAAAAAGACAAAGAACACAAAAAGATATTTTTCTCAATGGTGTTCTACTATTTTTTACAAATAAAAAATCACTAAATAATTACACATTTGAATTAGTGACAGAGTTTTATTGATTGAGTAAACCTAGTTATCAATATTGTCCGAGAACAAATGGGGCCCATCTCTAACAGTTCGGGATATGACCGGCTATAGTAAATAAAACACGTCTACTACAACATTTATAAATCCCAGCTGCCAAGTCTATCTCTCTCTCTCTCTCTCTTTGAAACTGAAACTGAAACTGAAACTGAAACCAACCAAACAACAACCTCAAAATTTGCTCCCAAAACAAATCACACATATCTCTTTCTCTTCGGTTTTATTGTTGTCTGTGTATGGCAGTTAGCTTATTAACCCAAGAGGTATCCGACTTATGTCTAGGAAAGCCAGCACTTAGGTGTCTCTCTGTCTCCGCCAACATTGGTGACGCCCTCTCCGCATTGAAAAGGCTTCGCGAGACTTATCTCAGCGTTTGGACCTGTAATCACGACCACGACCCCGACGCGTCGTTTAGCTCTAGCTCTAACTCTAGCTCTAAGTCCGATGATTGTGTTTGTGTTTGCATAGGCAAGATTTGTATGGTGGATATAATCTGTTTCCTCTGCAAACAAGACTGCCTTAAATCTCCAACCACAGCGCTGCACTCTCCGCTTTCTGTTTTGATTCCGAGGTCTCCAGCTGGGCTCGTTACGCATTTGGAGCCTCATGCCAGGTTTGTTTCTTTTTCTATTTTCTATAATCGCCTTTTTTTTTTCTTTGGGTTGGGGGTTTAGATTTGTGATTTTTTAGATCTGTCATTCTAATTTTTTTTTTCTTTGTTTTTCATAATACTTGTGTACAGGGAAAATTATATATAAAAAGGCTTTAAAGCCTGATTCAGATTATGTCTTAAGTTTTTTATTTTGTTGGTTAAAATCTTATTAAACTTTTGAACCAACAATTTCAATTCGAATTACTCCCTAATTCATTTTCATCATTCTGAAAATGGAGAACCCAGATTTGATTTCCTGACAATTACTTTCTCACTCTTAGCCAAGTTCTCTCTCTCTCTCTCTCTCTCTCTAAATGGAATTCTCCAGCCTCTATGTTCAATAGATTCCAAATTGATTTATGAATCAGCTCTAGATAAAAAGCACAACGTTTAATCAATGATAATTACTAAGTTGAATAGAGACTTTTTGTGGAAACAATTTCACAAATTTAGGATCTTAATTTACAAACTTAGACTTGATTGAAATGTTGTGGTATAGATTTTAATTCTTTTTTATGTGATTTTCCTTTTATGTTTTTTTGTATTAGAAAAATATTAAAAATTATGGAAAAATGTTTGAATTTGAATGGGTTGGGAATGGGAACCTTTCTATTAGATGTGATTTTAAAACAAAAATATATATATATATAAATATATATATATATATATATATATGAAGATTCCAACTTTGATTCTTTTTTATTCAATTTCTTCTTTCTTTGTCAGGCTAATAGCAAACGATCATCTATAGAGAGATATATTGTAATTTGTTTTTTTTATTTACTCCTGCAAATTGTGTGTTTGTGTTCTTTTTAATCTAATTTGTTATAATTTACAGCTTGGTGGAGGCTATAGATCTCATGCTTGAAGGAGCACAGAACCTTGTGATACCAATTCAAAGTCGGAGGAACACCATAAGTTCAAGAAAAAAGCTGCTTCTCCACAAAAAGCCCTCCTCCAACTCTACCCTCCACAACAACCGCGAGTACTGCTGGCTTGCCCAAGAGGACTTAATCCGCTACCTCCTCAATTTCATTGGCCTCTTCAACCCCACTCCAATCAACCCCATCAACACCCTCAATGTAATTGAGACCGAAAACATCCTCGCCATCCAATACGATAGCCCTGCCTTGGCTGCATTGCCACTCATCTCTCAGTCCCTCGTCAACCATACTTCTGTTGCCATTGTGGATGCAGACGGCAAGTTAATTGGTGAGATCTCGCCGTTCACTCTCAACTCTTGTGATGAGACGGTTTCGGCCGCGATCGCCACTCTCTCGGCGGGTGATCTAATGGCATATATAGACTGTGGTGGTCCTCCAGAGGAGCTAGTACAGACAGTGAAAGATAGACTGGAAGAGCGAAATTTAGGTGCATTTTTGGAGTTAATGGAAGAGGAATCAATCATCACATCTTCGTCGGATGATGAATTTGGTGGCAGTGGCGGCCACGGGAGGAGTGGAAGGTTAGGTGGGTATTCAGCAAGGCTGGTGAGGAGGTCAGAGGCTATTGTGTGCTACCCATGGAGCTCATTGGTGGCAGTGATGATTCAGGCACTTGCACACCGGGTGAGTTATGTGTGGGTTGTTGAAGAGGATGGAAGCTTGGCAGGGATTGTTACCTTTGTAGGCATGTTGAAAGTTTTCCGGGAACGTTTGAAGTCTATGATATAGCACAAAATGATGAGAATACCGAATTGCCAAATCCCAACTATCTAAATCCAGCTAGTATCCAAAAAAGAAAAATCTAAAACCAGCAATATTTTCTAGTAATCAAATTGTGTGGACATTCAAACATTGTGATCCTTTCGTGTGCTTCTTATAAGAGAAGAATATGCAGATGCTATATTAAAATTAAATAACTGTTTTTTGTTGGAGATATATGAAATTTTTTTTTATAAGATAGAAATTTATTCTAGCTTAATTTAAAGCATATATATATATATAAATATATATATATATATATGTGCGTGCGTGAAGCTTTTTTTTTTTTTAGATTTGAACTTCGACTTTTAAACTTTACACTTTTTAAACATTTATATATACGGAGTAAACATTGCACTAAAGTTGTGCGGTAATAACCTCTGTTAAAATTTAAATGCTATGGAATTGAGGTAGTACAACATAAAAGTCTGTTTTACTTTATTTTAACAATAAATGGTAAGGAAATAGTTATTTGAAACTGTGGCTCGAGGGGGCCGTATAGTGTGTACAGGACAGGCATGCACTCGAAGTTCTTAATGACATGAGAGAGACACTATAGATGACACGAGATAATTGTCACAAAGATGTGGTTCTCAATACGTACACCTAAGCAGCAATAATAGAAGTCAATGAAAATAAAAGTTTGATTAGACTAGACGTCGAACAATATATATATATAAAAGATGTCTCTGGACAATTCCAGATAAATCAATGATGATGTAATGGAGAATTCACAATAGGATTTGGATTATATACATCTTTTTACACGGTCGTTAGGATTTAGACAAATGCTTTAAAGCCCTTTTTGTTTGGAGAGGTAAAAAAGTGAGAGGATAGATAATATTTTATTATTATTATTTTTTGTTTGTTTGAGAGTGAAAAAGTTGAAGGATAAAAAAAGTGAATTTGTATAAATTTATACATATATTTTTGTTAAAAAATGATGTTTAATTAAAACCAAAAAAAGTGATAAAAAAAATCAACCACCTAATTTATTAAAAAATAAAAATCATGTCCAGAAAAAAAAATCAAATCTAAAAAAAAAAAAAAAAAAGCAAAAGAAAAAAAAAAAGAATATGAGCACTGGATGAAGCCTGCCTAGTAAATCAAAAAAAAAAAAAAAAAAAAAAGAAGGAGAACGTTCAGGAGAAAAAAAAGAAAAAAAAAGGAAAAAAAAAAGAAAAGAAAAGAAAAGTGAAAGAAGAACAAGGACAAAGCTCATGTTCAATTGCATATGGGCATTTTCAGAAAAAATTACACTTTACCATCTTAAACTATGCCCCAAATTACACTTTGCATCATAAACTATTCGAATGCACAATTTGCACCTAAACTATCATCCTTGTTACACTTTGCACTCCAATGTTAGTTTTACAGTTAAGTTTGATGGAAATATGAATCATGTGACTTTCACATGTGCATTGCTTAAGTGGCACAAATTTAAAAGACCAAATCCCCTTCTTCCTAATCAATTAAAAACTTTTTTTTTCCAGGTTTCTCATGTGCATGTGCGTATCAGCCCTTCTCCCCCAAATCAAAATCCTTGCAACCCTAAATCCCTAAATCAAAATCATCTTTGACACCACTACCACTCTACTACCGTTATTCCTAGAAGCATCAGTCTTTGGACTTCATGTTTTAGATAACCTTCTGGAAAAGAAAAAAAAAATGATCTAGATTTCCATGCTTGTTACAGCTTAGTATTTTTTTTGCTATTCATATTTATATAGTTGGTAGTGTGCTTCAAGGATGGGAAGTGTGTAGATATGGATGACATTTGACATTCTTCGATCCTGATGCATAGGGAAGGACAAGAAGATACTATTCTGCGGTATTAATAATTGGATTATGTACAAAGCTTTCAACTGAATTTTTCTATCATCATTTGCTGTTCTTTGTTGTTTGTGCATATATTTAGTTTTTTTTACAGCAATCCAGGAAACTAGCATGGAGGGTTATTCTGAAAACCACTACTCAATGCTCCACCGTAACAGCTTTTCCTTCAAAACCATTCAGGAATTTTCACTTGCTATGTTGCAAAATCATCGGCTTATCTGAAAGTTGATAAATAAAATGTGTTGCTCCACAATTAAGAGTGGTGTCATGGTGGTGGAGCAATGGGGTAGTGCCGAAGATGATTTTGTTTTGGGGATTTATGACTGCAGGGATTTTTGATTTGGGGAGAGGGGCTGGTACGCATGAGAGAGCTGGGAAAAAAAATTTTAATTGATTTAGAAGATGGGAGTTTCTGGTGTTTTAAGTTTGTGTCACTTAAGTAATACACGTGCAAGTCACATGTTTTATATTTCTGTCAAACTTAACAGTAAAACTAAAGTTGAGGTGCAAAGTGTAACAATGGTCATAGTTTAAGGTGTAAACTGTGCATTCAAATAGTTTAGGGTGCAAAGTGTAATCTGGGGCATAGTTTAGAGTGGTAAAGTGTAATTTTCTCGCATTTTCGTTCAAAAATGATGCACAATTTCTCCCTTCAATTTTCTCTCCATTTTGGGGAGAAAACTTTTTGGTGGGCTCGGGGAGAAAACACTCGGGTCCCACAATTTATTTTCCTTCCTCCACCTAACTAAACACTCTAAAAAAGTTTTATTTCCTATTTTCTCTCCAAAGTTTGTGGGAGTAACCCTCAAAAACCTTTTTTTTTTTCATGTCAAGGTAGGGACATTTCGTGTTTGTGTACTCACCCCAATCGAGTAAACCCTAGATGCACAA
The DNA here is from genome assembly GCA_030021035.2 of Notholithocarpus densiflorus. Classification (NCBI taxonomy): domain Eukaryota; kingdom Viridiplantae; phylum Streptophyta; class Magnoliopsida; order Fagales; family Fagaceae; genus Notholithocarpus; species Notholithocarpus densiflorus. The sequence goes on along the minus strand of JARYZH020000024.1, from coordinate 3,460,891 downwards.
TCTCACCTGCAAGAACCACGGTCCATGGATGGTGTAATTGCAATACTCAACCCTTAGGGAAGTGCCCATGAGGCCAACCATATGAGGTATAACTCTCAATACCTTAGGGCTTGTAAATTGTCAGTTCAACAAGTTATAAACCTGGACAAAATTTCTAATACAAACTGGAGTTTTTTTTTTTTTTGCCAAGAGAAGTCAAACTCACCACTGATTATTCAAATGAAGTACACTCTGACCGTTTTATCAAAAAAAAAAAAAAAAAAGTACACACCTCTGATTTTTTTTTTTTTTTTTTTTTTTTTGGGGGGGTGGTCCTTACAACATTAGCATTGGATGTGTCAAATGCGGCATTAACTACAGTGCACTGCTACAGTAGCAATGCCATTCTTAAAAAAAATATTAATATATATATATATATATTTTTTTTTTTGAGGAAATGCATAATGCCATTACCACAAGAAAAGGAATACAACAGGGGCCGAAGCCTACAGCAATCAACCATGATCAGTCTGAATCAAATGAGCTAAGAAAGGCGGAAATACATCTTTCCAAACATGACAAGCATTATTACATTTGGCAAATTGGGCAAGCTCATGAGCAGCCCTGTTGTAGTCCCTTTTCACGTGTCTAAAAGAACAACTTAAGAAAGAAGATTTTGCCAGAATAATCTCCTGAATCAAATGACCTGTAACGCCGCCTTGAAGACCTTGAGTAACTGCTTGAATCACTGATGAAGCATCAGACTCAAAAATGGCTTTGGGAATGGCTAAATCCTGAGCCAAGAGGATGCCCTGTTCTAGTGCAAAAATCTCAGTCCACTCAGCTTGAAAGTGCGTAGGCAGAGCTTTGCAGAGCGCAGCAACTACCTTACCAGCTTCATCGCGAATGACCACTCCTATACCCGACACCCCACTACCATCCAAGGAAGTCGCGCCATCAACATTGATTTTACAGAACCCAGGAGGAGGTGCTTCCCAGCCACTGTTGGCAGGTTGTTTCACGAGAAGGGGCTCCAAGTTGGTCTCGTGAAAGTCTTCCACGATATTTCTCGCCAAATCCCAGATTTGCAGAGGAGAAAGGCTAACTTCATTATGAGCAATCTGGTTTCTGTTATGCCAGATCGACCAAGAAATTGCAAAAAAATACTCTAAGTGCACGACACAGGGGGGGAGCATATTTTGTGGACCACATCCAAAAAATCCGAAGCATTCAACAGCAGCCTCAAGGGGCAATCTTGCCACAGTGACCACACAGAGAGAGCGTAATCACATGAAATTAAAGCATGGAGTAGACTTTCAGGCTCATCTCCGCATACAGGGCAGTCAACACCAGATTGGATACCCTTCTCAAACATTTTTGTGTACACCGGCAAGCCATTCACGCAGGCTCTCCAAGAGAAAATTTTTACTTTGGCAGGGAGCTTCAGTTTCCACAAAGCCCTCCAAAGATGGGCATTTGAGTTTCTTGAGGAGCTTTCTCCCACATCCGAAACAGTTTGAAGACTAGCAGCAATAAAATAGGCGCTTTTGACGGAGAACACACCCCTTTTATTCCCAATCCAAATAAGATTATCTTCCGGCAAATTCTGACTCAGGGGAATTTTCAAGATAATTTCCGCTTCGAAAGGCAAGAAGAGCTCCCTTACAACATTTGCTTTCCACCACCTCGTTTCCCAATCAATAAGAGAGGAGACCATGGGAAAGTCACCAAAATCTCTAGGAGGGGAGACAACTTTGAATGTGGAGGGGGTAGGGAGCCATTTATCCTCCTAAATGTGAATTAAACGTCCATTTCGTACCCTCCAGCGGGTTCCACTCTTAATGACCTCAAGGCTTTGGAAAATGCTTCGCCAAGTGTAAGAGGGGCAGCTGCCAAGGCTTGCATTTAGAATGTCACCGTAAGGAAAATACTTCGCCTTTAGGATGCGGGCTGCTAGTGAGTGTGGGTTTGTAAGAACCCGCCAAGCCTGTTTTGCTAGCATAGCAAGATTAAAAGCTTGCAAGTTCCTGAAGCCCATACCACCAAGGGATTTAGGCTTGCACATTCTTTTCCATCCAACCCAAGCAATCTTAGTCTCATGTTGTTTCTGGCCCCACCAAAAGCTTCTCATCTCTTTTTCAAGGTCCTCACAAAGCCCCTTAGGAAGAAGGAGACAGCTCATTGTGTAAGAGGGTATGGCTTGAGCCACCGCTTTAATCAAAACTTCTTTACCCCCCAAGGAGAGCAGCAAACCCTTCCAACCTGCCAGCTTCTTACAAACCTTCTCTTTTATCTCTGCAAAAACCAATTTTTTTGATCGTCCAATAATGGAGGGGAGGCCAAGGTACTTTGTGTGGCGAGAGTCGTTCATAGGCCCAAGGATGTTGAAGATTTCATCTTTAAGCTCTTGAGAAGTGTTTGGGCTGAAGAAGATTGAAGACTTGTCTGTATTGATCTTTTGCCCAGAAGCAGATTCATAAATTCTGAGAATTTCTTTCAACTTGTTACATTCAGTACCATTGGCCTTACAGAAGAGGAGACTGTCATCAGCAAAGAACAGGTGGCTGATTCTTGGAGAACCCCGACATATGGATATACCGTTTAATTGCTGACACCTTGCTGCTTCATTAATGAGAGCTGAGAAGCCTTCAGCACACAACAAGAACAAATAAGGAGACAGAGGGTCCCCTTGCCTAAGCCCCCTAGTAGGCACAATGCTTCCATGAACCGAGCCATTTATAATAACTGAGTAAGTTACCGAGGTTATACACTTCATCACCAGACCAATCCAAGACTCATTAAAGCCCATCTTCCTCATTATCATTTCAATAAAGGACCATTCAACCCTATCAAAAGCTTTGCTCATATCTAACTTAACCGCCATAAAGCTCTCATTCCCACCCTTTTTGTGCTTTAAATAGTGCATAATCTCGTAAGCAACCAAAATATTATCCGTGATGAGTCTGTTCGCCACAAAAGCACTTTGATTTTCTGAAATGATAAATGGCAGAATAGTTTTAAGACGGTTAGCCAAAGTTTTTGAAATAAGTTTATACACCACATTGCAAAGGCTGATTGGTCTAAAATCAGTCATTTTCTGAGGATTTTTAGTCTTTGGCACAAGGGCTATATTAGTTCTATTAATTTCAGAAATAGACATGCCATGATTAAGAACATTTAGGACCAAATTAGATACATTAGTGCCTACTATGCTCCAATACTTTTGAAAGAAAAGAGCGGACATACCATCGGGGCCAGGAGATTTAGTAGGGTGCATCTGTTTAAGGGCTACAACAACTTCTTCTCTGGTGAAGCTTCTGGTTAGCTCTATGTTCATTTCATCTGTCACTTTGACTAGGATGAGATTAGTCACTTGCTCAGACTGATTCGGAGAGGAAGTGGAATAAATCTCCTCAAAATAGGATATAGCGGCCCGAACAATACTATCTTGGTCCCCACACCAATTCTCAAATTTATCCCAGATACCCAATATAGTATTTTGTTTTCTTCTTTCAGAGGCACGGGCATGGAAAAATTTCGTGTTCCTATCTCCCTCTTTGAGCCAGTGAGCCTTTGACCGCTGACACCAGTAAGTTTCCTCACTGTCGAGGAGCTCATTAATTTCTTTCCTAGTCTGGTTTATATCATCACCCAGCAGACCATCCCTATCAGCTTGAACCAGAGAATTTAGTCGTTTCCTCTTTTCTTGGATTTTCTTTGGAATTTGACCAAAAGTAGCAGAACTCCAAGCCTTAAGATCAGCAACACAAGCATTAAGGGCAGCAACCATACCTTCCGACGTATTTGTATTCCCTACACTATTCCAAGCCGCCTCAATGACATCCTTACAAGCTTCACATTTAGCCCACATAGCCTCAAAGTGAAAACGCCTTGCACGGGGCTGTTTAGGGGCTCTTGGGTCTGTAATGTACAAAGCACAATGGTCCGAAGTTGAATCCACTAGATGGTTAACTCTTACCTCACCAAACTTATCCACCCAGTCACTAGTTGCAAAAGCCCTATCTAGTCTCAAATATACTCTACTGTTACCAGACTGCATATTGCACCAAGTGTAATCTGTCCCCGAATAGCCCAGGTCTTTGAAGCCACACAGATTAACCACATCCCTGAATTTATCCATCTGACTTTGGCATCTTGTAGCACCGCCTAACTTCTCTTCCGAAGACAATATCTCATTGAAGTCTCCAAAACAAAACCATGGAAGCTGGAGTTGATTCTTTAAATAAGCAAGCAAATCCCAAGATTGCTGCCTCATATGTGTTTGGGGGTGGCCATAAAAACCAGTGAGCCTCCATTTGAAATTTGAGCTCTCATCAGTAACAACAGCATCAATGTGGTGGCTGCCATAGCTTTTTATCTCCAAATTTGTCTCTCTCGACCACAAAAGAGCTAAGCCACCGCTGCGCCATTGACACGGAACAAAGAGCCCATTAGCAAAACCAATTCTTTCTTTTATTCTTTCCATCCTTCGCTGCCTTACCTTAGTCTCCGAGAGGAAGACTATTTTGGGATCCCAACATCGCACCAAATCATGCAATGCTCGAACTGACCGGAGGTTCCCAAGCCCCCGGCAGTTCCATCCTATGGAATTCATGGCCCCCGGCGGTGCTGCATGGCAGCCACCGCCGATAACTCTGTTTCTTTATAAGAGCTTCCATCAGAACCATCAAGACCCTCACACTTTCTTTTTCTAGCTAAACTTTCTTCACCCTCGGCAAGGAGCAAAGCAATTTGGCGTTTAGAACCAATACCTGGGCCGTGCACTTGTTTTCCTTTATTCTGGGCTTGACCTTGCTCCCTAGCGATCTTTTTTATCCGGCCCTTCTTTTTTGGACTCTTAGCAATTTCCTGGCCCATTGACTGATCTGTATCTACTTCATGCTTTTGGGCCCAGTCAGTTGTTTTATTTGGGCTAGTGGCATCAGCAAAGTTGTTTGCTTTTGAAAAGGAAGGATATTTGCTGAGCTCAGCACTGGTTTCTTCAGCCCGAGTAACTAAACTAGACTGCACAACAGGAATGGGAACTGGTCCCACTCCACGTGACTCCATTTTCTGCCTCAAATCCCCTTCATCAGTCATCTTTTTGTCCCATCCGTTTCTGTCATCCGCCGCCTGACACATGAGAGTGTCTGTCACGCAACAGCCCAGTCCCTGAGTGGACGTAATTTTTGTTTTTGAATTTTGAACACCATCACCGTCTGCGCTTCCTTCCATGCGGCACACCGGGGAGAGATGAAGCATATTATCGGCAGCAAAATTTTCTCCACCAGCTTTATCTTCTGTCCCAGTACTGAAATTGCTATTGTTGAAAGTTTTTTGCCTTGCGTTACCTCCTTTGAAAGTTCCATTTGCTCTCAACCATTCACCATATTGCTTTGGAGAGCTTTGTCGATCTGTTTGTACCTGGCAATGTTTATCGTCATGGCCTAACTTTCCACACAGGTAGCAGAACGTTGGGAGCCTTTCGTACCTAAATTGAACCCAATACTTTTCGCCATCCTTGCTCACCACATGTCCACCTCTACGAAGTGGCTTTTCTAATGGTAGATCCACTCTAATACGCATGAACTTAGCCTGATCTGCCTGGCTAGCTCTTTTATCAACTTCAATGAATCGTCCCAGACTTCTGCCAATAGCTTGCCCAACCTCCACTGACATGAGCTCAAAAGGCAAGCCCCATAGCTGAACCCAAAAGGGAGAGTGAGAGAAGACAATATTTGCAGAGGTGAGCCCTTTCTTCCATCTACAAAGAAGAAGCAAATTATTTTCAAAATTCCATGGCCCACTATTTTCAACCCAATCACGTTGGTAGCTAGAACCAAACTTAAATTGTAAAATGTTGCTTCCTACATCCACTATTCTCAAATCTGATCCCATTTTCCATGCTGCTCTTAATGTACTCTTCAGAGCTCTTATATTCTGCTGCCTATCAGAAAGAAGCCAACCAAACAAGCTCAACGAACATTCTTCTAATAGATCTTCTCGGCTTTGTGTTGTGATTGGAATTTCCTCTTCTTCTTCTTTTGTGAGGCAAAGGTTTTGTAGTTCATCTATCACTGTTTGCTCCATTAAAGAAAAAAGTGTTTCAAGGGGGTAGAAAGCCCCACAGAGGGGAGTAAAGATCTCTACCAGAAGGGAGAGGAGGGAAAAAGCTCTTACAGGGTGAGAGAGAGAGTGGCTCCTACAAGGGAGAGAAAAACAACCCCCCTCAATTTTAACTATTACTAATTAGACAGAAAAGACTAGTGGCAATAAAAAAATATATATATATAAAAATATTAATATTAGCAGTGCGATTTAGGCTGTTGCAATGCCATTTGTATTTCATTATATATTTCTCTTCTCTCTCTCCTCAAGTCACTCTTTCCTCAAACATCTCTCTCTCAGACCTCTTTCCTTTCTCCATCTTGAGCAACGGTGACAGATTTGTTGGTGGCGACAACAATGAGATCAGTTTTTGTTGATCTTGGACTTCTCTCTATCTTGAGAGACAACATTGGATTGATTGGCGTGGTTACGATTTGGGTTGACTGGCATTGGTTGTGGTGGTGGTTGGGTTTATTTTGAGTGGTAGTGGTGGTTTGTGGGGGTGGTGGTGGTCGGTTGTGGGAATGGTAATGTGGGTTTTGAATTTTATTTTGAATTTTTATTTTATTATATTATAGGATTTTTTTTAAAAGTTATTTTAATGTGTTGTAATGTTAAAATAAAAGATGACATGTATGGTGTATTGTTAAATGCTATGCTAAAATAGGTAAAGTAGACATTTGGTGTTTTAAATTAGCATTTGGCATAGCACAGCCAATGTTAGTGCTTAGGCAATGCAAACTGGAGTTATTGCTAGTCAAATTGTGCAAAATTTCAAACAATTTTTTGAATGCAAATATAAGCTGTCGCATGTCAATTAAACCATGAACCTGCACTACTTTACAGTGCAAAGTCAGATTTGATAAGCAAGTCCAAAAAAGAACATATTAGCTCAACCTTTTTTATTAATCTGAGATAAGTTTTTTATTTAAAAAAACAAAACTTCATTTCTACCGAGTTTGATCTGCGATACAACAGATTTAACTTACAAAAAATCAAAAAGCATTTGTTGGTAAAGAGAGCAAGAAGAAAGGATTTCTTTTACATTTTACATCAACGTTATTCTTAATATTATGTAAGGATGGAAGAGGCTATCTGAACCAATCTCCTCTTCTAGATCCCACAAAAGTGGGAGATTGGATACGGCCTTTATGGAAGAGGCTATCCATCACTGCATTTTGCACTCAAAAGATGGAAAATAGAATGCACGCAAATAGTGATGCAGTAATGAGAAGATTGAGTTGATTCTTTCGGTGAAACTGACTAGTAGTGCCTTAAGCTAAGCTCAGATATACATGTTGATAGGGCTTCTCTTACTTGGAGATTGTTGGTGTCCATCTGGAGTGCATCTTCATATAGCCTCTTTGCCTGCTGCAGTAGCTTGACCTTATCTTTACTATTGCTCGGCCGTAAGCGAGATCTTTGCTGCAAAGCCACACCCCATCTGAAGAGAGCTGCAATTCACGCATAAGATTAAAGTAGAATGTCATACTCAGTTGAAATAGTCTCTTCATAGTAGATGTAAATGGCAAAAGCAAGCTTTTTGCATCTTAACTGAGGGGGACTTTATGCATCATCCACAGTAAGTGGGAATGCTCTATATTTTCACTTCAAGGCATTTTCTGAGACCAGAATTATGAAATTGCAGCCAACCAATGAGACACAAAACCCATTCAATGATTTGTTAGAAATTTACACAAGTGTTACTACCTTTTCTCATTTGGAGCTCAAGGTATTGCATAATTGTTATTACTCTCTCTCTCACTCCTCACAAGATATCTTTTTGATGCTGTGTGTCCATAAATTTTTCTGTTTCAGTGTAAAACTAAGTAGAATTTGTAATTGAAGTACATAGGTTCTAGCTGTAATAAATATTCCCGTCATGAAATCGCTTATTTAATTCAGGGAAAAACATAACGTACCATCAGGTGCATAAACATTGCCTTTCGACATCATAGCATCAAATTTATCAATTGCTGCCAAGAACACTTTGTCAGCATCAAAAGCAGCTTCCTGAAATTTGAAAAGATTCAATTCCGATTCAAAATTTCAGCAGCAGCATGGAACAAAATATTGGTTATCAAATCAAACTAGCTTCAAAAGCAATCAAAATCAACCAAGCAGTATGGTAATGTAACAATATATCAGTCTAGAAAATATAATCCTCTAATTTCTATGCCAACTCTTTATAGTAAATAAGAATGCCTACCGGTCCAATATCTGCAATTAATTGTGCACGGAAGGAGAGAGCAAGGCCCCAATTGTATAGTGCCCTTACATCGTTCCCATCAATTGATAATGCCAGCCTATATTTTCTGCCCGCCTCCACAAGAAGTTCTTCACACTCTTCACACACATTGACAAGGACAGATGCAATTTCATCTTTACTTGTGATCCGACCATCTAGTTGCTTAAGTACTCCATTCCGTCTCTCAATAGGTAAGGGACCATGCCCGGAAAGAAGAGTTCTTCTCAATGCACGAGTGATCTTCAATTTTAGTTCTCCATGAAGAAGATAGGTGTTGCCTAATTGGCCAACAGCCAACAAACTCATTGGCTTTAAAGCGATGGCTTTGGAGAGTAAATTGGCAGACCTGTACAATATGATCTCCGCACGCTCTTCATCATGCCTACTCCTTAAAAACTCCTTTGCTTGTTGCAGAAGGCCATTAGCTTCTGTAAGATACCTATCAAACATCACATCATCTGAAACCTTTGGAGATGAAGAGGAACCAACCTCACCCTCCTGTGAAGACAGGAGATTAGTCATATGGGAATCATCTTCATGATTCAACCTATCTTCTCTAAATTGAAACCTGTAAGTCTCATTGTCACTCTTCTCCTTGTTTAGAGAAGTCTGGTAAGCTTCACTGGATTTCTTAAGCATCTGTTCTTCCACAAAGGATGCTTCAGTTCCCATATGTTTCATACTAACTCTAAACTCCTCAGAGTTAAACAACTTATCTTGAGATTCCCACATCTCAGTCTTGTTATCACGACCCATCTTCAACGAAAAACTACGATTATTTGTAAACTGCAAACTGCTATTTCGGTAACTATACTCTCTGCCGTCCATAAACCTTTTAGCACTGCCGCCCATCTCCCCTGAACCCATTCTCCCGTATTCTGAGCCAATTTGTATTCGTCTACCTTCATCCTCATCCAAAGCAGTTTTATTTGATGAATTTCGAGATGCATTCAAACTCCCATTTCCTTTATTATTATTAACTAAATTGAAATCACTTTCTTCAGCTGTAGAAGTAGAAATATTTGCTTGAGTTTGATCATTTACAACGCTCTCTACAGTCTCACGCTTACCGTTATCTTTCACTTTATTAGGCTTAGAACCAACCAAGTTCTCTCCAAACAAACCTGCAACAGATTGCAACAACTCAAACCCAATTTCACCAAGCTCTTTCTTTCTTCTACTTGGCTTCTGGTTCTCCACTAACACAACATTAGAGTTCCCCACATTATCAATAGAAGCCTCAACGACATTCCTTGCATTCAAAGCTGATAAACTAATCGATTCCATCACATTTACATAATTTTCCAAATCACCTACTGTAATTTCATTATTATTAATAGCTTTTTGTATATCATTCTTTAAATTATTAACCTTTACATCAAAACGATCAAAAAAATTCACCAAGTTCCCCAATTTCTCAGTATAAACCCTAAAGTTTTCCTCTTTTGCCTTTCTCTTACCTCCATTTACACTCACCTCACTGAAACTCCCACCACGAACAAACCCAAACGAAAACCCAATAGCAAAAACCAAAACCGAAGCTGGAAACACAACAATCGAAGAAACCCTAACCCTAGAAATGGCCAAGGCACACACAAGCCCCAAAAGAAACACAAATATGTGCTTTCTATCATCGATCCCTACAGAAACCAGGAAATTACGAAACTGATCCGACTCACCGGAGCGCTCCGAGTCGCTGACGAGTCTCAGCTCGTCCCACCCGCCGTAACTCGCTGAGCCGGAGGTACAAGAAACGCTTGCAGAGCAAATGTTGGGGGTTTCGTGGCTTTGAAGCCATTTTCGGCGTGTAAAACGAAAAAGGCTTCGGCTTTCCCGAGAAAGAGAGGGAAAATCAAAGAGAAAATTTGCGGGTGAGAATTTAGGATTTGAATAATTAATAGGATTTACGGAAATTAGGGTTTGCATTGTGGGGATTGTAACTTTGTAATTCGGACTTCGGAGAGGAAAATGTTGTACGACCTATCATCTACTGCAACTCCGAGTTGGAGTTCCACGCAGGCACTCAAGCTTTTCAAAATTTTTTTTTAAAATTATTATTATTTGAAAAAAAAAATGATGGGATAAAATTGACAAATGATTTGATATTAAAAAGATTTTTTTTTTTGGAGAAACAATATTAAAAAGAAAAAAAAAATTAATTAAACGAATTATATTATTACCCCTCTTTATATATTAAAAAGGTCGAGTTAATGTATGCTCTTAGGGCATATATTAACAAATCCCTTTTTAAAAAATTTTATTGAAAATTGAAAAACCTTTCAACATTTTTTCAATTCCCGGTAAAACATTTTTAATTCCCAGTAAAATTCATATTAAAATGATACCTAGAGTTAATTACCTGTCCCTAAATTCTCTAAAACACTCCCTAATAATTATTTATCACTATTTTAAGCAAACAAACAAGTGAGAGTATATAAGTAAATTGATCTTCATAAATTTAAGAAATTTTTAATTTTAACTCAAATACAAATACACGTTTTTCCCTTCAAAAAAAATATACAAATACACGTTTGAAATCTGAATTCCCACCATCTCACTTTTAACTCCTATAATACTCTTTTACACTCACAACTTAAAAAAAAAATTTAAAAGATAGTAAAAAAATTACTAAATTTAAAACACTCATTTAGGAATGGCAACAGGTCGGGTTCGGGCCGGGTTTTTCCATACCCGGACCCGACCCGCAGGTCTTAGCCCGGGGCCCAGACCCGACCCGTTTACTAAACAGATTTTTTTCCCGGGGCCCGGACCCGCCCCTGCTGGCCTCGTTTAGGCCAACCAGATTTGGGCCCAACCAAAAAAAAAAAAAAAGAAGAAGAAGAAGAGAATTGAAGCCTAAACAGAGTCTAACGAAATTACGAAAATCTAATCACACTTTCCTCTTTTTTCCTCCTGAAAATGCAATCTATCAAAACTAACTATTCCTCTTTTTTCTCACACTTAATCGGTAACCAAACAGAGCCAGAAAATCACGATTAACAAGCCCAAAATCACAAACACAGAAATCCCAAAATCACAAACACAGAAATCATTGAATATACATGTTTAAATAAAAATAATTACAACATTTTCTCGGCTATTTTCTTGCCACCCAAACGGATCCAAGATCTAACAAACCAAGCCATTTTCTCAGCTTCTTTTCTCGGTCAAATTGCAGAGACAGTACAGCGGTTCGACAGATATTCTTCAACGACAAGTTGTTTGGGGGTTTGGTGGTTTCGAATTCGCTGAGGAACAATGGGGGTTTCGATCAGAGGGTGAAGGAAATGTTAAGTACGAAATGTCCATCAGATGATGTTGCACCTGCATCACTAGTGTACGGGTTTTCTGGGCTTGGTTGGAGCTGTCGTGGTGAGAAGAGAGGAGAGTGAGTGTGGCTTGGTTGTGGCTGTGGTGGTCAAAGGAGAGGAGAGTGAATGAGTGAGAGTGGGAGAGGAGAGAGGGAGAGATATCTGAGGAAAGTGAGGCAGTGAGGATTGAGGGAGGCGTGTGTGTGAGAGAGCTGAGAGATGAAGAGGGAGAGGCGGAGGTGTGAGTTGAAATGAGGAGAGGAATAGAAAAGTTTAGGGTTTTTAACTATATATATGTGAGGGTAATTTAGTAATTTTATATATATATATAACCGGGTCTTATCCGGGTCGGGTTTCGGGTTTTTTTGATAAAACCCAGACCCGACCTTATTCTTTATCGGGCCAGGTAAAATTCGGCCCATTAGGGTCGGGTATCTACGGGTCAGATCTAAATTGCCATCCCTACACTCATTCCCTATTTTTAATTTTATACCTTAAAATTAGGAACATACTTATTTTCTAAATTCAAGTAAGTTGGCTAAAGAGAAAATAATAGAAGCCCTCTTTCTTCTACCCAGTTACTCGTTCATAGGCTGGCAAGAGAAGGTTGTGGACAGTGGTAGTGAGGTGTCCTTATTGATGTACTCCAGTCACTCTCACTCTCACAGTCTCACTCTCCAAGTAGCCAAATGAGATGGGACTAGTGTAACCCCATCACATTTGAAGAGCATCAATTTAAGTTAAGGTAAAGGAGTTTGCTCCACCTCTTGGCGTGGCAGGCCCAAAGGATTGAATAACTATAGCTCTAAAAATTAAAACGTAAACTCTCATTTTTGCAAAATAAGGCAAGCGTTATCTAGATTTGTTACTTTCTATTTGCAGGTTGTGTATTTATGAATAATGCTAGAGATACAAATTATTTTACAAAAAATTTTACAAACTGCTAATGTGGTAAATAATTATTGGTAAATAAAAAAATGATATTAATGGTGAGCCTAGATGAAAACCAATAAGAGGTTGGCCACGTTAACATTTTGTAAAAATGTTATAAAATAGTTTGTACTTGTAGTATTATTAACACACTAGTAAAAGACATCACTTATGTGGTGCTGTAACCCATAACATATTGCCATGGGTGCAAATGTTGAAAGACCATGGTTACAAAAAAATGACTTTAAGACCGTCAACAAAAAATTTTGCAAAATTTAGGCCTTGTTTGGATTTTGGTGAACTGAGTTAACAAATCTGAGTTTTGTTAACTCATAACCCAAAATTGGTGGGGCCCACGGGTAGGAGGCTTGTTTGGATGATTATTCAAGCACTTAACTCAATTAACAAATCTCAGTATTTTAAGATATGGGTGAGCTAATTCAGAATCACGGTGGAGGTGTTTTCAAGTTATGGGTTATGAATAATCAATGGCAATTTCGTAAATTTTCAACACAAACAGGCCCCACAGCAGTGTCTCGTCCCATCACTGCAGACTTTTGCTCGAACGGATCTTTTACCTCATTACTTTCCCAACCACCCAGACCACTTGCACTTCATCACTTTCCCTTTTCCCTTCTCCCAAACCCACAGCACAAGCACAACCGAAAATCATCACTGTTAATTCATCCAAAAATCTAAGCTCCAGTTTCGCCGATCAGCACAAGGCCCCCGTTCATCGATTCCATTTTTCGGTGAGACCCAAACGCTCCCCCTCCATCTGTTTGCATTCCCGGAGCTGCTGGGTTCTACCTTGTTTTTTTTTTTTTTTTTTCCATGTTCCTCCATTTTTTGCGTTGTGTTTATTGAGACGTTGGCTCACTTGGCTGTGAATGCTTGTTTATGCCTCTTTTTTTACTCTCTACTCAAGTATAGCTACTCATGTTTATGCCTCTTTTTTGTTTTATTTTTTTATTTTATTTATTTTTATTTTTAATTTTAGAAGTTTCTTTGTCTTGTTCCTTTGTTAGAACCATGGTATTATGAACAATGTCTGCTTTGCTCTGCTGTTGGCTTGGAAAAAAAAAAAAAAAAAAACCTTATTAGGCTTTCTGTACCGAAACTCTACCAAAACACCATCATACATCGCCTTTGAGTTTTATGGGTGTGTGGATAGATTCCTTGAGGTTTAGATTTAGTTTTTTAATCATCATTTTTTAAGAAAACTAATCACCTTCTCATGATTTCCGAATTACACCAACAAACCATGGTTCATTTCCCACTATCCCTTTAGCTTCCATACAAGAATTTACTCTTACAATTACTAATCACTGGTTTATTTATTAAAAAAAGTCAATAACAAGTAATACCTTGGGAATTAGTCATGTTGTAGCTAATATAAGATAAAATTTAGTAATTACTTGAACGAATGTACTTCATATTAATTTGGTATTTTGAAAAGCATTTATGCTTTTTTTTTTTTCCCCATGTTGATGAATGGTTTTAGTCTTTACTTCCAATGTGGCTCACCCTATTCTTGATGAAAGATATCAAGTTAAGAAAGGTGGTTGGAGTTAAGGTGGTATGCCTCTGTTTCTAATTTCTTTCTTTTTTTTTTCTTTGCTTAATCCATGATGTGGGTTCCCTTGCTTATTTGCTTATTGATTATACTATTTTTCGACATGGTTCATGTAATATTCTTATAATGGAAGATGGATGTAACTTTTTCAAAAAAAAAAATTAGAATCAAAGATGGATGTGCCTTAGTTGCTCTATCTTGTTTTTTATTATGATTGTTACTTTAATTACTACTTAGTTTAACTGATAAGATGTAGCTAGTGACAGAATATACATCAATTTTGTCTCTTCAATAGATCAATAGAGTATGTAACAATGTACATTGTATCCATAAACAATATGGTGGTTTTTTAAGGGAGGATAAAGTTGCACTATTGCACCTTAAGATAAGACCCCTAAACACTATTGTCTGACTTTGATTGAATACATGGAAATGTTTATTGTTTACATGTGATTGTTACATGATTAGAGGTTGTTGTTAGATGGCTGGGGATTTAAGGAAATGGGACGATGACTGTGTCGATGAACTATGTGACATTGTCTTCAGCCAATTCCTACTGGGTAATTTTGCAACAGGGCTTCCTCGTGAGCCATTGTGGGATGTGATCACAAACACTCTTAACGCTCGGACTGGGAAGGATTTCCACAAGAGGCAGGTTGTGCATTGGTTCACTGTACTCCGGAGGGAGTATTGTTGGGCCAACAGAGTTCGTTATGGGCCAAGGCGTGGGTGGCCAGTGGTGGCTCCGAGTGAGGGGGCTGGTCCGTCTCAGTATGAGGCGATTCAATAGCTGAAGCATTGTAGTGCATAGCTAACCATTTTGTTTCTGCTAACTTATTGTGTTCCCACTATGGTTTGTAGACTACTATGGTGTTGTTAGCATACACTTTCACATGCACTATCCTATGGCTATTAGTGACCACTTTTGTAGTAAAACAATGCTTCGGTCTTTTGTCTTTTTGTATGTTACATGGTCACAATGTACATGTTTAGCTATGAACTGGAATATATGTCAGTATGGTGTTATCTTTATTTACATGTACTGCTTGTTTATGTATAGTTACTTGTGCACTTTCTCATTACGCAACATACTTGGTCGCGGTAACACATTAATATTCCTTGTTCATTTATTTACCTGTCAATACAAAGTGTGTTCATCTTACCATGTGAGATATTTGAATTAGATGGCACATGAATCCCAAGATGCGGATGACAAAATGTGGCCTCCCTACATAGAACACATATTTATAGAGATTATGGTGAAGGAACAAATAAAGGGTAAAATGGAGAACAGTGTTTTTAAAGGCCCTATGTAGGAAACAATGACACAAGAACTTAATAAAAGGACTGGTAAAAATTTCACCGCTAAGAAAGTTTTCCAAAAGCACAATAGGTTTCGGGGTAAACAACGTAAGTGGAGTCAATTGCTGAATCGTACGGGGTTGGGGTGGGATAAGGCCACCCAAACTATTACATGCACTGACGAGGTTTGGGCGCATGTGGTGGTGGTATGTTACTTTATGCATTTCAAGTTTCATGTTAGTATGGTATGCCTTTACATTGTTGTGATTACTTTTCTGCCTAACAAATGTTCCTATGCTTATGTTGTTGTAGGCTGATTGGAACGCAAATAACCTGTGAAAGAAGGGATGCCCCAACTACGATAAGCTGAAGCAGTTGTTTGCCCCCAGTACTACAAATGGGCACCTTCAGATTTCATCAAACATACCTGCACTGAACAGTGATGAAGAGCGTGCACTAGAGGAGGAGCTTGCCGCTGATGTTGCTCCTATCCATCTTGATGATGACTGTTGCACCCTTAACTTGGATAGTATTCCTCGGACTACGGAGGAAACTGATGTTGTTGACTAAACCCAAGTTGCAGGCAAGCGTCCCATGCAAGAAGCAAGTGCCAAGGGTAAGAAAGTGGCGAAGAAAGGCGATAAAGTAAGTGAGATGATTGTGACCCTAAAGGAGTACACCGCAATGACGAGGGAGAGGTTTAGCGGTAACAAAGGCAAGTCAAGTGGCACTTTTGAGCAATTTGCCCAATCAGCAACTGGAGGTGATCCATGTTCTCTAGGGAAAGCTATTGACATACTTAATCAATATGAGGATCTAGGAAACAAGGCATATTTGAAGATCTCAAAGGCTCTCCATGTGAAGGAGAATAGGGTGGTGTTCATGGGCATGTTGGAGCATAGGAGGCGGGCATGGATGGACGATATTGTTAACTCGGAGGATTGAGACATGGATCATATTTTATTATGTTATGGTTATTGTAGTATTGTAGTATTATGTTATGGTTATTGTAGTACTTGTACCTTCTGTCACAAAAACCGTTATTTTGTTGGTTATTATTTTCTCTACTATGGATGTTTGTCAGGTTGCCTTTTTTATTTCTAGACTTAATGCATTCTTGTATGTTGAACAATTTTAAGTTATTATTTGGAATATTTATGATAATTTCCCGTATTCGCCTTGGTTTATTGTTGAGTTCTTGTTATTCGCATTGGTTTACTGTATACATCACATAGGTTAATAGTATGTTGTTGTGGTGTGTAGGTGACAATGGCATCAAGGAGTGAATGATTAGATGCATTCCTGGCTTATGATTTTGACGAATCATACTTCAGCAACGTTGATTATGATGACGCTGGTCATGATACCGATGATGATGACAGGTGAGGTTCAGAGTGCGATAGCGAAGATGAAGCAGAGTTTGACTTTGTGAATCCTTTGGTAGGTGAGATGTTCGCCTATATGCAGCGACATTATGATAAACAGCTCATGCGTGATAGTATCCTCACGGGGCAAGGATACATGAATGAATTTGACAGTAATCCTAATAAGTGCTTTGAGATGTTTCGCATGACACACCCGTATCTATTACATTTAGTGGATGAGTTGCTCGGTCATGGATACTTGATGGAAGGGCAGGGTGATGTGGATGCCACGCAGGCGGTCGCCATGTTGTTATACATACATGGCCACAATATCCGAATGAGGTGTATTGCAGACAGGTTCCAGCACTCAACTGAGACGGTGTCCCGCCACTTCCGCAGGGTGTTGCGGGTGCGAGACATCTGATTAAGCTAGATCCAGATGTAGTTTGCCTCCCCGAACATCTTTAGGTGAACAAGTACTGGCCATGGTTCTCGGTAATATACATCACTTAATTATATTGTAAACATATTCTGTTTAACTAGGTACATACATCATCAATACTTAGTCATGTGCAGAAATGTGTTGGGGCAATGGATGGCACCCATGTAAGTGTTCGGCCTCCTAAACATGCGACTCAAGCATACAGGAGCCGGAAGGCTACTGTAACCACAAATGTTTTGTGTGTGTGCAACATGGACATGCAGTTTATTTATGTTCATGCGGGGTGGGAAGGTAGTGCTAATGACTCACGGGTGTTGGAGGAAGCGATAAGTGACCCAAAGCATGGATTCTTATGGCCATCTACAGGTACTACAATTAATCTCAAAGGCTATCAATTTTTACATGTTTTTGTTATGGTTATTGTAGCCAATTCTAAATAGCTTCATAAACATGTAAGGTCATACTACTTGGTGGACTCAGGCCTACCTATTGGCACAAGTTTCCTTCCACCTCACAAGTCAACTAGGTACCATGCCTAGGAATTCCATCCTAGTAACAGGAATCCAACAACCAAGAAAGAGTTGTACAACTATTGACACTCTTCCTTGCGGATGGTTATTGAACAATCGTTTGGGGTGCTAAAGGCTCGTTTTCCCATCCTCAATTTAATGCCAAATTTCAAGCGCAGTAGGCAGCGCTATGTGATTACTGCATGTTGTTGTCTACACAATTTTATACGCATTAATAACCGGAGTGATGAATTGTTTAACACATGGGACAATGTTGAATATGAAGGAAATCATGTTGTTCCGCCTGGTAGTGGCAACAATGGAGCTTCCACCAGCACTGCAAACCAGAGGCATGTTGTGGAGATGTCGGATGCATCAAAGAGACGTATGACCCACTTTAGGGATGACATCACCGATGCTATGTGGGCTGATTATGTCGCCCGTCTGCATTGATTTCGCACATGAATTGTATTGTAAATGCTTTACATTTTGATATTTATAGACTTGGTAGCATAGGCCAGGCGATTAGCATTTATTAGGTGCATGTTCAACAAATGTTATGTATTTTTTTATAACGTTATTGCGCTATTTTGGAACCACAAATGTATGATGCGCATAAGTTTGGTATTTAGTATTTGTACCATTGTATTATGCACTATTATTGTAGGGTCAATGGTATTTGAAGTTTCTATCAAGTCCACATTTGGCTACTTTTTACATTGGTGATGATGGTGATTTCATAATGGTCTAGTGTGATTTTATAAACCATGCGCAGTGAACTGCAGTTTCTTAGATAACTTAGTCGTATTCGAGGCGACTACCCTCCTAGAAATAAAGGGAGACAAGGATATTTGGGATTAAATTCTGCTTGCCTCATATTATTCATATCGATGCTTAAATACACTAACAACACAACTGAATTATAAACAATAGGAATGGCAAAAAATAAGAATGCTGCCATTACAAAACAACAATGTTATATATAAGGTTACAATAAGTCTGTCATTCAACACATACGTTGCCAAGTCCAACACCTACACTACAAGGCACTCCCAACACCTACAATACATTTCCATGTCCAACCACATAATAGAATTTCATTATGCAAACCACTAATCCAAATTCAGAATCATGGCAGACACATTTGCCGTAATCCAACCTCCCTATTACCAAGTGAAAATATAAACAATACCACAAATGTGAACCATGAGATAAGTAAAGCATTCTTGTATTTATGTGCTCGAGCATTGGCCATACGTTGTGAAACCCTTGCTTTTTCAGCACTACACTTTGCTACTCTTTCCCTGTGGAGTAGGTCTGCTACCATTGCACGGGCTTCCATCTCATTGTTTTTTGCCATAGCTGCCTCAGCCTCAAGCCTAGTAAATTTCGCAATGACAATCGGTGTTGTTTCAGCACCACGCCTACATGGCATGCTATCCAACCACTTAAAGGACTTACAATGTTCGTCACTGCCCTGCATATTAAACAAAGCTAGTAAGTACATGAGTTGAGGAGCATAGCAACTTTAACCATGAAGGGATGATGATAGAAAGCGTAGTTGATACTTACAAGCTTCCAATGTCTACAGCCATAAAACCTTCTACCGAAATTATGGAGCTGCAAAGATGTCTGCAACACGCACTGATCCATGTCACACACATGCCCCCTATAGTTGGAGTTATAGCTACTTGCACTTGCCTCCGACATTGTTTGAAACGTCCACCCCTACATATATATTCATTGTCAATCAGTTACTTTGATTTGTGTTTATTCTCTACATTGGCTGTGAATGCTTGTGTTAAAGAAAGACAATACAGAGGAAGATATTGAAGTGAAAAGCAGTAAAGTTAAATTTTAATTGTAATGGTGAAAAATTAAAACAAAGTGAAAACAAAGCCGAGGAAGAACACTAGTTACAGATACACTTAATGAGGATATACACAAAGTCAATTGATGAAGAAGGCAAACCATGACGAGTGCAGAACTCCTAAAACATGTCTTTAAAGCATTAGATTGAAAATTTTCATTTTCAAACCATGACGAGTCCAACCTCTTATTCTATCTTACTACTGTCTTCAACATGAAGAGCATTACAGCTGCAAATATTATTAACATCTTCAATAGCACAACCAATTTTTCCACCTTGGTTGGAGCTTACCTTTGTGACACTTACTTTAGTTGCTACAAGACTTTGGGATTTGCAACAATCGCCTCTTTTATGGTACTAATTCTACTATCATCATTCATACTGAAAATTTTCATCAAGTTGTATGCAGTAAGAGATGACACTAGTGTATAACCAAATTTGTCTTCTACTAAAGCTTAGTTGTTATTAATAACTGAGGTCTTAGGAGAACTAAAGGCTCTACTAGGCTGAATTGACAATTTAAAATATGTAAAATTAGAATTCATTATTATGTCACTAATATGATATACTTAGATTGCATGATTGAGTAATTAGATATTGGTAGATAGCATGATTGACAAATTAGATATTGTTTTAATTTACTTGTTAGTTAGAGAGAGTAAAAGAGGGAACCAACAATGCAAAATGCTTAAATTGATTATTACTAACACAATTGAAACTAACTTCATCCCATACAACTTGAAATCCATCATCAATACCGAAACCCTCGAAATTTCCCATCCAAACTCTAACACACATCAACTATCCAACATTCATCAATGGATCCTAACTAGATGCCATTCATAGACTATAAAACAAAAATTCCATCTACACTTTCCCTTGAGACCCTGAGCATGTCCTTCAATTTTCTCATAAGTTCCATCTAGAGTTTCTCTTATAGTGAGTTTCTCATTCAAAACAGAGAATTTGCTTACCTCTACCAATGAGTTCATTAGTGCATATACCCTTTCAAAGACACATAAACAATCTTGTAACAGTAAATCCGACATTAATGTGTTCAAAACCATGGCAGATTTTGGGAAATTTATAACATTTATTTCCTAAAATTGCATATTAAATGGGGGACAAATTGACATACAGTGGTGATCTTACCTTCAGAGATTTACTGGGATTTACCCATCGCTGATCAGCCTTTAGGAGCAGAGGAGGGATGGTGGATGTCTGGGCTCAGTTTCAGGGGCGGAGGTGTTGCGGAGGACGGAGCTGTAGCGTCCTCTTCGAGGTGTAGCGGCGCTCCCTGGGTTCATTGGGCTCATTGTCAGGGACGACGAAGGGGGAAGCTGATGTATGTGGGCCCCATGGCGGCGGTGCAGTTGGGTGAGGATGGAGGAGTTGAGGTCAACGGTGGTCGGTGGGTTTGGGTTTTAAGAGCAGAAGTGTGAAATGTGGTTGAAGGTGATGCTGGGTCAACGCTGGAGGACGGAGGTGTAGCGGCTCGGGTTCAAGGATGAGGAAGGAGGATGATGTCGTGGTAAGGTGACATGGCGGCGGCGCAGGTGGGCAAGGATGGAGGAGTTGATGCTTCAGTGGTCTTTTGGCTTTGGGGTTTGAGAGGCGAAGACAAAGGTTGGAAATAAAAGGAAAGCAAAAAAGGCAATGGAAACTAAAAAGAGAAAAGGAACGCGGGTAGCCATTCTGTGCCTCTGCAAGATGGACAGTAAGTGGGTCCTACAAAAGGTGAGTTTTTTGTGTTTTTAAGAAAGAAAAGTTAACCGGGTTTAGTTGCCGATCAGAGTTAGGTTTGGTTTGGGGATTTTTGAGTGATGAGTGATGAGTTACAGGGTGATGAGTGATGAGTGATGCTGCAACTAAACAAGGCCTATTGATTCCCACCGTCACAAAAACATAAATGTCCCAATATCCCCACATCATTTAAATCTTGCTTAAGGCTTAAGAGTTATAACCATAGTTATTAGAATTAATTTACTAATTTAGAAGCTAGTACCCATACAATATGTGATACGGAAAATTATAGAATACTTCAGGAGTACCATAAATGCGTACTCTCTCCTTCACATAAATTATGGGTCCTATTATAAATTTAATTAGTAGGACCCATAATTATGTGAGAGAGGGGAGTACGCATTTATGATATTCCGAGAATACTCAATAATGACCACAAGTACAACATATTCAGTACAACATATTGAATTGAATGAAAAAAAAAAATATATATATATATATATATATATCATAGCTACCCATCAACTATATTATAGGTATACATTACTGTAAATACGTTCTTGGCCTAGGGTAAAGGGGTCTGTGGCTTCCTAAGCGCTAGACTGTAGTAGTGTGGTTCCTTTATCTCGGAGAAAGTCACAGTCCCTATAGTAACTCAGTTACTAGTAGGGTTTAGTTTCCTGCATCCCTCCTGAGTGTGGGAGCTTAGAGGTAGGAGTATGGAGGACTTAGCCCGTAGATGTGATCGGTTATCGTTGTTTGCAAAGGAGGGCGAGAAGGTTATCTTAACCAAGACTCGAGCGTCTGCGAATCATGTGTTGGCTGCAAAGTTTTTTACGAAAAGAGCGCTGAACATGGAGGCAGTAGTACGTACTTTTCGTCCTCTGTGGCGCACTAAAGAAAGTTTTGAAGTGACGAACATGGGAAATAATGTGATGCTATTTGCGTTTGGCCTGGAGGTGGATGCCGAGAAAGTTCTACTTGGTGAACCGTGGTCATATGATCGGCACTTGGTCACTCTTCAACGTTTTGACGGAAGCAAACCTATCTCAGAACTAGAGTTTAAATACTGCTCCTTCTAGGTGCAAATCCACGATCTTCCGTTCAAGTTTATGAATCCGGAGACGGTTGTGCAGATAGGTGAAACAATTGGGCCGGTCATTAAAACACAAGATCTAGCAGAGATGAAGGGGGGTTGTTTTATGTGTGTTCGAACTACCATTGATGTAACAGGAATGAAGTTAGAAATAAAGGCAAAAGGAAGAGCAGCAGTGCATTGTTTCATGAGGCAATAGACTATCTGCATGAGTATCAAGCCTGTTGTGGAAAGACTGAGGTGCATGTACCGATCTTGGATGTGAACTGGACCCGTCCACCCCCTCGGCATTACAAAATAAATGTTGATGGGGCAGTTTTTGGCTCACAAAAGGCTGTTGGTGTAGGGGTACTGAATACTGATCCGTGATGCAGAGGGCAGAGTTGTTGGAGCATGTAGTAAGAAAATTAAAGCACCTCTAGGAGCCGTGGAGGTGGAAGCTAAAGCTTTGGAGGTGGGTCTTCAGTTTGCGAAAGATATGCTTATTTATGACTTTGTCCTTGAGAGTGATTCGCTGACCATGATCAATGCCTTAAAGGAAGTAGCCCCTCCTCCAGCTGTAGCTGCTATAGTTTATGGATTCCTGTCTTTTCTTCATGATTTTCGTAGTGTGGAGTTGTCACATGTCCGTAGGCAAGGCAATAGGCCAGCCGGTACTAGCAAAACATGTTTTAAGTATTGCTGATTTTTTTGTTTAGATAGAAGAGAATCCTTGTTTCATTGAACAAGCTCTTTTACATGATGTATCTGTAGCTTTTAAAAGGCAATAAAAATCTATGTAGTCTTTTCATCAAAAAAAAAAAAAAAAACTATATTATAGGTATAGGAATTGTAAGTATTGGACTATACATAAATATATGGGTTTGAAAATTATAAAAATTATGGAAATACCTAACATTTTTATTAAGTTCTTTGATTTTTTTTATTGCTTTTCTTCACTGATGTCATATTTTTTTACTTCTCTCATTTAATTTATATATGTGCTTTGAAACTTGGATTACTGATGAATAGCATCTCACTAATAAGAACCATACCAAAATAAAACTTTATATATTACTGTAATTTAATATAGTTTTGGTACGGTGTAAATTACAGTAATATATAAAGTTTTATTTTGGTATGGTTTTTATTAGTGAGATGCTATTCAACGTCTTTACTTTATTTTGTTTAATTTTGTTTCTCTCACTAAAAAAAACCAAAGAGAATTGTATTTTGTATTAACATAATTTTCTCCATAACAAAACTTCATTAATTGTTTTTTGAACTCATTAGTAAGCCAAGTTTCAAAACACATAAATAAATTAAAGAAGAGAAGTAAAAACGATACGGTGAAATCAGTGAAGAAAAGCAGTAAAAAAAATCAAAATACTTAACAAAAAAAGTTAGGTGTTATTACCATGTTTTCTATAATCTTCACCAAACGAAATTTTCATCATCTTGCTTTCGCCGTTGCAACCTATAGTAACAACTAATAACAACACATTAAAAAAAAAAAATTCAAAGAAAAGCAGAGAAAACTAGAAAAAGAAATAGAAACGGAGAAAAGTAAAGTGTATATATATACACACATACACACACCTAGTCTTTTTCTTGCCTCTCTCTCAGAGTCTCACATACATACATATTATTTGCTCTCACGCACTGCATGCACTCTCACCCACCCACCTCTCTATCACATTTCGCTTCTCACACTTTCACAAATCTCTCTCGTCTTTCATAATCAAGAGCTTAGCGGAGGTGGCTGCTACTACTCGTACTTTTCTCCTCATATTCAAAGCCTAGTCAGAAAGACGAGAGAAAGAAAGTGGGGCTACCACCTTTGATTACGTAGTGAAAAGGTGTGCTGGATATGCATGCAGTCATTGGTGATGGATTTGTGAATGATTAAACAATTTTAGCTTTGATTAAACAATTTAACCTTACAATCATACACAAATTGCTTCTCTCCTCCTACTCCCACATTTGATTACATGGTGAAAAATGAAAATGTGTGAGGTATCCACGCAAACCCAGAATGTTTTTTGGTCTCTATCAAGTAAGGGTTGTATGATTCGTGTTTAATTATTTAAAGGACATAGAATATTTGGGGATTTATTACAATGACTCAAACTAGTAGTGGAGTTTTTGGTATGCTGGCCTAATTGTAAAACATGAGACAAGACATGCGATAATAAAAAATGGCATAATAATAATGACAAAATTAACAATAAGTGCAACTAATAAACTAAATCCATTTTTATTGAAGCACTTAAAGAAATTAACTTGTTGAAATAGTTATCATCAGGAAAATAAATGTTCAGATTATTTTGATTCTAGGGTCCGCCTACACAAAAAATCAATTGGTATTTTGATTTATTATCAGAAGCGAATATTATAGGTTGAAACTCTCTAAAAAATATATATATATATATTTAGATTCTTAAATAAAAAAAAATAAAAAAAAAAGTTAAGATTATTTGACATGGGTCATATTTTAAAAGAGGGAGCTTATTTTGTTAAAATCAGATCAGCCCATGATTTTAGTTTTGGTCCAAGTGAGAAAAGGTGGGTCATTTCATTTTAAGGAAAGTTGGAAACTGTGGACGCTCTTATGAAAAGGCCTGGGCTGATCTTATTCGTTATTAAAGGTTAGGTGGGCTAATAAGTAACCAACATAGAATGTTCTAGTGCTGCTTCTTTAGTTGTGATCACAGTTCCTTTATCCCTTTTCGTCAACACTAGAAACTAGGTCCTAAATGCTTATATAGTTACAGACATTCAAAGGCCGAATATTCATTATGCAACAAATCAAGCATAGGATAGTGAGAGATTAGAGATAGGGTGTTTGTGGTTTGGTCTGTGTGAGGGGATATTCATGTAGCTGAGAGGTATTCTGAATTTTGAGACTTGGGAGTGGGTGAAGATGATGGGTAATAAGTAAGATTGAAGTTAAATTTATTCCTTCATTTAAAATTCCAGCACCAGAAGATTTGTTTAGGCAACTCATGGAGAAGCACGCATAAGGGGATTTGGCTTGGTACTCTATCATTGCAGGTTAGCAGCTGAATTATATGCTTCCCCAATGCAGCTCAAATTGCTTCAATTAATTTTTGCATCATGTGACAAATTACTGAGTTCTCCTGTTTTATGAAATAAGTCTTTGTTTCTATTTCATATTGGAATGAGTTATGAAAACCAGATGCTAAAATTGCAATGTTATGCGTTAAGATATGATCCTTCATAGTTCATAGCAAGATATGGTGCTTATGAGTTGATGTGGACCAAAAATTTTCCGTTTTAGTTTCTTTACATGCCACTGTTTCATCCAATTTTTCAAGCCAAAGTTAAAACAGTGACACGATAGAACTTCAATGGTGCAAATGTGTGCTAAGCTTGAAGTGTGATTAACCTAAGATAAGAACAAAAAAGGGCAACTAAGCACTCTTTTTTTGGCTCACAAGATAGAAAGCAATGAAGACAACAAAATAGCCATGCCCTTAGGTAACTCTTATGTGGCGTTTGGTACGGGGTAATGTTTTAGGATTCTCAGGAATGTTTAAAGATTCTCATGTTTGGTTACAAATTACGCCAGGAAATCAGATGTCAGGGGAATCTGGATTCCCCCATTAAACCCCTCTCAGTAGGAATGTGATTCCCTTTAAAACAAGTGGGTATCCAGATTCCCAAGCTTAAAGGAAATTGTATTTTTTTATAAATTGACAATTTTAACCCTTTTTCCTTATCATTTAAGCAATTAAGATAAAATATAAAACAAATCATCAATATCTTTTTTCTTATCTTTATCTTTTCGCGCCAAAACAACATAAACAAGATAGACAACTCTGTTAATATATTTTTTTAACAAAGTTCTATTTAATATATTTTTTAACAAAGTTCTAATTAATAGTTTATATTTTGTTTTTCATTATTTATTTAGAGGAATATATTTTTTTAAAGGACTAATTAATAGTTTATATTTTTTTTCATTATTTATTTAGAGGAAGATTTTTTTTTAAAGGACTTGGTAGTTCACATTCAAATTTAAGGATAGAATGGGAAAAATAAATAATTCATTTAAGATTCTTAGGAATAAACCAAACATTATCGTCTCACATTCCTAGAAATCTTAAGAAATTCCCAATGAAACCAAACATAAGAATAGCTACATTCCTAGGAACGTGATTCTTAGGAATCACATTCCTAAGAATTTGGATGCCAGGAGTAATGTGAATTCTCCCGTACCAAACACCACATTACAGCCTCAGACAGATTACAAAGAGAGAAAAAAAGCAGTAGAATTACACATAAGACCCCATTTAGTAAGAGCATTGGCAGCTTTGTTGTGGCCCCGTCTAATTGAGTGATCAGAGGAGCACCTAGAAGATCTGCATGGCTTAAAAGTTTCCACCTGAATGTCAACTTTGGATATGTATCTAATGTGCTCCAACTTTTTGATGGTAAAGCTATTGCACCTTTGACAAACTGGGAGAGAAAGTTGTTTTTTTTTTTATAAATATTTTCCTAATGAAAAATTTAGGATCAAAGCATTCTAGTTGGTTGTTGAATGTTCTTAAGTGTTTTTCACATGTTTTTTTTTTGTTTTTTTTCACATGTTTATGCACACACTATATTTTTTATCCTAAAATTAGGTTAATTATGTGAAATAATATGTTAGTTCTTAACTTTATTCAACATGCTCACATGCTAGGTCTAGAGCAATCACATAATCACAATGTTTATTCAATAATATGCTTGAATTTATGATGTCATCACTCATGCACATTCACTAAAATTTATCTTTCAATCCAAATGCAATCTTGAATAGAGTGGATTTAGGGTTTATCACATGTACACACATTTAATTTCAAGCAAATAACATGTCACTTTTACTTTAAAGCAATAATATGCAATTGATTGATAACATGTTGGTTGTGTGGATGATGTACAAGATCATTATTGGTCACCATAGTCTAGAAGATCAATTTTACCAGGAAAAGTGGGTGACTAACACCTTCCCACCTTGTAATTTAGTCTCCAAACTTAGATTAAGAGTTATTATATCAATGCTTTATCCATTTACTTTTCAATTTTTAAAATGTAACTAGGATCAAAGTCATGTACTTTTTTCTTAGATTGTATCTAGGACTAAAGCCATGCATGTAAAATCTTAGTTATATTCAAATTAATGTACAATTTTCAATCAATAAAAGATGTTTATTTCAATTATGGTTTTATTATTTTTCTTTTTAATAAAATAAGTGATGACTCTATTGTAAAATCCTCGATCTAATGGAAAATATAATTAGTCGAATCACAATTTTGAAAGGCATCAACATGACTCCACTAATTTATGCAGGTTTGGCCTGACTTTTGAACAAGTGGGCCAAAATGGCAGTCTCTCACGCCTATAAAGAGAAAAACTCAATGTAGCCCAAATAGTATATACTCCTTATCTCTCCATTATCTAGTTTCAAATTTAGATATTGATGTATGATGGGATAGTGAAAATCACAACTCATATTCGTCCATATGGCTCGTCCATGATTTTGAGCCAAATATTTTAGTTGATTGTCTAAGCAATAGGGTCGTCCATGAGTAAAGCACATGGACGACTCACACAACGTCTGAGCAATAGGGTCGTCTATGGGCAAAGCACATGGACAACTCACACAACGTCTAAGCAATAGAATCGTTCATGGGCAAAGCACATGGATGACTCACATAACACCATCAGAGAACCAAAGTCATCCATGCACGAAGTGCATGGACGACCACATGACACTTAGAAACTCTCAAGTGTAAATTCACTTGAGAGTATGGAAGATTCGAGCCACAAAACCTTGAAACGGTTACTCAACCCGAATTCATCGCCACAGATTCCTCTTAAGTACATAACTTCCATCAATGGTTGTAACTCCTATAGCCGTTGAGGAAGTTATGTCTGGACTCATTAAATTCCACAAATCTTGGGGAAGTTACCAAGCCAATAACCGCTCCAAGGTCCTCTATATAAAGGATCAGTCTGAATCAAAGAAAGGCAAGTGCATTATGAGATTTTACTCATAATAAAAGTTGGAACTCTGTTCTAGTGAGAAACTAACTTAGCCATCGGAAGGTGTTTGGCCGGTCCACACTGGTCCCCTTTTAATAGTGTGTTCATCTTTGTAGGCCTTCACAACCACCAGTAGCCCACCGAAGCTGAAGCATTCAGCCTACTGATTCTGTGCAGCATCAGTTGGCGCCGTCTGTGGGAAGGAGAAACTTCGAGTTTTGCAGTTTTATCTTTCTCTGACCAAAGGCTGTATGGTTCGGACAAGATCCAGGGCCACTAACCCAGGCCAGCAAGAGAGTAGGGATGCTTCTAGCAATCCCCATCGAGATCGCCAATTAGCGCCTGTCGCGCAGCCGCCTTCCATCCAACATATACAATCCATGGCAGCCGCCATGGCGGAGTTAACTCGTCAAAACCAAGAGTTGACTAGGGAGATCAATCTGAGGCAGCATCGTGAAAGATATGCTGAAGGACAAGCCTAAAGTTAAAAAGATAGAGGGGGAAATGCTGAGCCTGAAAGTCAATCAAGGGGCACCACTTCGCAAAGGGTGCTACACTTGGAGAAGGAGATGGATCAGATGAAGAAGGTTATGGACGAGATGAGGGAGAACATGAGAAGGGCAAATCCCGTAGAAGATTTGGTTCATCGAACAGATTCCCCTTTCACGGCTTCCATCAATGGTCATCCCTTGCCCCCAAAGTTTAAAATGCCTTCCTTGGATTCATATGATGGGACGCGTGATCCTTTCGATCATATCGCTACTTTCAAGACTACGATGCATCTCCAAGGGGTTCCAGACGAGATTATGTGCAGAGCCTTCCCTACCACCCTTAAGGGACCAGCGTGAGTATGGTTCAGCAAGATACCTCCAAGCACAATCAGTTTTTTTGAAGAGTTGAGTAAGTTGTTTGTCAATAACTTCATTGGAGGGCAAAGACACAAACGTTCTTCGTCCAGCCTGTTGACTATATAACAAGGGGAGAATGAAAGCCTGCGCTCCTTCATCTCTTGTTTTAACAGGGAAGCCCTGATCGTGGATGAAGTAGATGACAAGCTACTCTTGGCGGCTTTCCACAATGGGGTTAACTCGGACTTATTCATCCACAAGCTTTATGAGAAAGAACCTCAATCCATGGCTGAACTCGTCCATTCAGCCCAAAACTTTATGAATGCAGAAGACGTAATCATAGCTAAGAAGAGGAAGAGAGCTGAGAGGATGGAAGCAAACCCTGCACGACACTCTGAGCAAGGTCCTCGTCCAAAGAAGGGACGAACGAAAGATAGGATGGACCAAGATAACAAGAAGCAGGGCCCCCCAGCCAGGAATCAGAATTATACACCCTTAAATGCTCCTCTCGATCAAGTGCTCATGCAGATCAAGGATGATCCTTCTTTGAAGTGGCCAGAGAAGATGAAAGGAGATCCTAACAAGCGCAATAAGAATAAATACTGTCGCTTCCATAGAGATCATGGCCATGACACGGACGAGTGTTACGACTTGAAGCAGCAGATTGAGAATCTTATTAGACAAGGAAAGTTGAGGCATTTCGTTGGAAGAGATCATAAAGATGAAAAGTTGAAGGGAAAGATGGAAGAATCATCACGGCCCCCACTTGGAGAGATAAGGGTTATCATAGGAGGAACTTCAGCAGGACAGTCTTCCAAGTCAAAAAAGACATATCTCAAAGTGGTGCAAAACGTCCAACTCTCTGGACGATCACCAAGGACGAGAGGGACCGACGAATCAACTATCTCATTCACTAATGAAAAAGCTAAAAGGATCCATTATCCGCATGGCGATGCCATTGTTATCACTTTACTCATCGTAGATTATACAAGCAGGAAAGTGTTGGTGGATAACGGAAGTTCAGCAGATATATTGTACTACCCTGCCTTCCAACAGATGAGGCTTGGACGAGATCAACTTTGTCCAGTATGTTCACCATTGATAGGGTTTGGAGGAATGAAGGTGCAGCCTGTTGGCATTACGCTACCTGTAGTGGTGGGATCATACCCACAGCAGATAACCAAGGAAGTCAATTTCCTCGTGGTGGATTATTCGTCCTCATACAATGCTATTATTGGAAGACCGACTCTGAACAGTTGGAAGGCAGTAACGTCTACCTACCATCTATCAGTCAAATTTCCTACGGAGTACGGGATAGGACAAGCACAAAGAGATCAATTGGCAGCTAGAGAATGTTATTTAGCCATGATGGCTTTGGACGAGCAGGTGCAGACAATGAGTATTGAGGAGAGAAGGTTTGTTGCGGAGCCCACTGAAGTATTGGAAGATGTTCTTTTGCAAGAAGATGATCCTGAAAAATTCACCAGAATTGGAACAAGTATGAAGGAGAAGGCGAAAAAAGACCTCGTCCAGTTCCTGAGGAAGAGTATTGATGTTTTTGCGTGGAGTCATGACGACATGCCAAGAATCGATCCAAGTATAATTACTCATCGATTGAATGTATACCCCTCTTCTAAGCCTGTTCGTCAGAAAAAGAAGGTGTTTGCTCATGAACGGGATAAGGCTATCAAGGAAGAGGTTCAGAAATTGACTACAGCACAGTTTATCCGGGAAGTCTATTACCCGGATTGGTTAGCCAATGTGGTGATGGTGAAGAAGGCAAATGGCAAGTGGAGGATGTGCGTAGACTTCACTGACTTAAACAAGGCTTGCCCTAAGGATAGTTATCATTTGCCACGCATTGACCAATTGGTGGATTCTACAGTTGGCCATCAGTTGTTGAGCTTCATGGACGCCTTCTCAGGATATAATCAGATAAAGATGGACGAGGCAGACCAAGAAAAAACCTCCTTCATTACCAGTCAAGGTTTGTTTTGTTATAAGGTGATGCCCTTCGGTCTAAAGAACGCTGGGGCAACTTATCAAAGGTTGGTGAATCACATGTTTCGTCCACAGATAGGACGAAATGTGGAGGTGTACGTTGACGGCATGCTTATGAAGTGCTTAGACGAGGGAAGCCTTTTGGACGATCTACAGGAAACCTTCGAAACACTTAGACGATATAAGATGAAACTGAACCCAAGTAAATGTGCATTCGGAGTATCGTCAGGGAAGTTTCTAGGATTCATGGTTTCACAAAGAGGAATTGAAGCAAATCCAGACAAGATCCAAGCCATACTGAGCATGGAATCACCAAAGAACATCAAGGAAGTCCAATCCCTCACTGGGCAAGTTGCTGCTCTGAACAGGTTTGTTTCGAAAGCCACAGACAAGTGTTTACCCTTCTTCAAAATTCTTAGGAAGGCATTCGAATGGACGGACGAGTGTCAAAAGGCCTTCCAAGATATAAAGGACTATCTCACCACGGCTCCATTGTTAAGTCCGTTAGTGCAAAGAGAAGAACTGTATCTGTACTTAGCAGTGTCCCCACATGCCGTGAGTTCAGCGTTGATCAGGGAGGAAGAAAAGGTGCAAAAGCCTGTGTATTACACTAGCCGAGCACTCAGAGGAGCAGAAGGAAGATACCCACTGATAGAGAAGCTAACTTTTGCACTAATAATAGCTTCTAAGAAGTTAAGACATTACTTCCAAGCACATATCATCAATGTCATGACGGACCATCCGCTCAAGAAGGCAATGAACAAGCTAGAAGCTGCAGGACGGCTGATTCAATGGGCAGTCGAGCTTAGTGAATTTGACATTCGGTACCAACTGAGAAATGCAATAAAGGCTCAAGCCTTGGCAGATTTCATAGTACAATTCACTCCAAGTTATGAGGACTTAGGCGGAAGAGAAGACAATAAAAAATGGGTTGTCCATGTAGATGGATCGTCTACACTACATGCTGGAGGTATAGGAGTTGTTTTGCAGTCACCAGAAGGAGACAAATTAAAGCACAAGGTTTGCTTGCAGTACCAAACAACTAACAATGAAGTGAAATATGAAGCCCTTCTTAAAAGGTTGGAGTTGGCTAAATCTGTAGAAGCAGACTCAATACTCGTCTTGGGAGACTCTCGGTTGATTATAGGCCAAGTAAATGGAACATGTGAAGCCAAGGAAGACAGAATGAAGAGATATTTAAAGAAGGTGGTACGCCTTGTGAAGAAATTCAAAGAAGCTGATTTCGTTCAAATCTCAAGGGAAAAGAACGTGGAAGCTGATACTCTGGCAAAGGAAGCCTCCGCGAATGAAGCAATGGACGAGTTTGATGAAATACAATACATGCCAAGCATAGACTTTCCAGAAATGTGGCAGATAGAAGGTGAGGAAAATTGGATGACTCTGATAGTATCATACCTGAAGGACGGAAGGCTCCTAGAGGGGAAGGACGAAGCCAGAAAACTCAGAGTTAAATCAGCCAGGTACACCCTCATAGACGAAATGTTATACAAAAGAGGCTTTTCCCAGCCTTTCCTAAGGTGTTTGGCTCCGGACGAGACGAACTACGTATTGAGGGAGGTTCATGAAGGAGCATGTGGTAACCACTCAGGAGCCAGATCACTCGTCCACAAGATCGTCCGTGCAGGATATTACTAGCCAACCATCCAAGCTGATGCTAAGGCATATGTTAAGGTATGTGATCAATGTCAACGTTTCAGTAATATTCCTAGACAGCCATCAGAGTATCTTACCCCAATGATGGCCCCTTGGCCTTTTGCACAATGGGGATTGGATATTTTGGGCCCCTTTCCAACCGGAATTAGGCAAATGAAGTTTTTGGTGGTGAGAATAGATTATTTCACTAAGTAGGTGGAAGCTGAACCCTTAGCAAAAATTACGCAACGGAACGTCAAGAACTTCGTCTAGAAGAACATTGTATGCAGGTTTAGGGTACCTAGGGTACTAGTGTCTGACAATGGACGATAGTTCAACAACACACCTTTCAGAGATTTTTGTGAGCAATTAGGAATCAAGAATCATTACTCCTCACCCTCCCACCCACAAGCCAACTAGCAAGCAGAAGTAGCAAACCGATCCCTGTTGAAAATCATCAAGACTCGGCTTGAAGGGGCAAAGGGAATATGGCCAGATGAGTTATCAGGTGTTTTGTGGGCTTATACAACAACAGTAAGAACCCTCACTGGGGAAACTCCTTTTAAACTAGCCTATGGAAGTGAAGCAGTTATACCTGCAGAAGTGCACATGGCCAACCACAGGGCGATGAAGTATTAAGATGAAGAAAACGAAGAACAGCTTCGTCTAAACCTCGATCTTATAGACGAGGTGAGGATGGACACAGAGCAGAGAACAGTAAGGTACAAAAATCTTATGGCGAAGCAACATGATGCCATGGTGAAACCCAGATGCTTCAACATTGGGGATCTCGTCCTTAAAAGGGTTTCTTTGGCCACCAAAAACCCGGCCCACAGGAAGCTAGGACCAAATTGGGAAGGACCTTACAGGGTTATCAACTGCAAGAGGCAAAGATCTTACTACTTGGAAGCCTTGGATGGACGGAAACTAGAGCACCCTTGGAATGTTGAGCACCAAAGAAGATATTATCAATAGGGTGATCATGGACGAGCATTGTCATGGACGAGCTCTTTAGATGTTTGAAGTAATGTGTTGCCTAGTGTTATTTTCTCGTATTTGCTTATTACTACTACTATGTGTTTTATATGTATAAGTATTTAGTGCTGCTCATGGACGAATTTGTGTTGTATAAGTATTTTTAATTCCCTAAAGGCACTAGCTCTCAAGCATGTGCCATGCTTGTGGACGAATGTTTGCATAGTTTGGATTTCCAAATATATATATGATGTATTTTTAAGTCTATACATAATTGTATGAGAATCCTTCGTTTTTTGTAATTTCATTCAGAGTGATCCATGAAAGGCAAACAATCAAGGACGAATAAAATTCTTGGACGTAAGGATGTACCGTCCATAAGCTTTCCTTAAAGAAAGGATAAAGCAATAAGAATAAACGGAAGGTATGTCCGTCTAAAGCTTAAGACGAGATGAAACCTAAGGAATGATCGTCTAAATCATGGACGAATAAAAATTGTGTAACGATCAAGGACGAATAAAATCCTTGGACGCAAGGATGTATCGTCCATAAGCTTTTCTTAAAGGATAAAGTAATAAGAATAAACCGAAGGTATGTCCGTCTAAAGCTTAAAACGAGATGGAACCTAAGAAATCGTCTAAACCATTGACGAACAAAAGATGGTGTAAAAACTCAAGCCTATAGACGAATCTAACCAACCTAACAATCTAGTGCAAGTACGAGCATTTGCTGGGAACGATTTAGCTAAGGACGAGTAAATGATTGTCCCAAATTTGTTATCCAAATTTGGTGATGTAAGAAGAAATTCACCCATATACCCAAGACGAGGTAAAATGATTCAATAAGTGGACGAACCACGCAACCATGAAAATGATATGGACGATGTAAATAAAGTTCATACATAAAGCTTTAAATGTATTCAAACATAATAAAAGGTGAAAATGGAAAACATTCATAGAACTTAAAGAAGGGTGGACGACCAACATCCAAAAACCCTTAAAAGCTATGTAAAGATAATATAACTGATTGTATATAAGGCTCGTCCATAAACTTAGACGAGATAATTGTACTCCAATAAAAGCCCAAAACAACGGGCACCTCCAATAAAGATAAAATAAATTTTCTAAGGAAAATATAAAATTATTTGGATAAACCACTGGGGGCAATACCCCCAGACTTGGGATCGTCCTGGGTCACTTCGTTATTAGCATCGTCCATTATGTTGACGTCCTCAGAACTCGTCTGCAGCAAGAAGCTTTCAGTAGCAAGGGGAAGCTTGAAAGAATCAAAGTCCAAGTCAGGAAATGTTTCCTTGGCATCAGCACGAAAGTCCTCATAGCCAGCTGCATAGTGACTGTCTAGACGATTCTTGTACTCGTCAGACTTCTTGAAGGCTGCTATGGCTTCCTCACGTGCTTTCTCCAAGGACGAGGTAAACCCAGAAACTTGTCCCTCGAGATGAACGATGCGAGTATCTTTTTTGATATTATCGGCCTTAAGCTCTTCCACCTCGTTTTTCAGCTTCGTCTCACTTCCTTGCAGACAATTGAAGTCTTCAGTCAACCTAAGCACCTCCCCCTTTTTTAGCAGAATTTCATTATTCAGCTCCTTAGCCTTATCCTTAGCAGTCTTGGCCTCTGAAGTAAGCTCCTTAGCCTGACAAGTTGCTGTGTAAAATTTTGACATAGCCTGTGTATGGACGAAAGAAAGTTAGATATTTTATTCTAAAAACTTACTGAAAACACACAAGGACGAATGAAACTTACCTTAAAAAGGTCATGGATACCAGAACGTTTAAACTCCCTCACTGACATATTGTAGCATTCATTGACTTCATTATCAGTGATTATTCCTTTGAACGTCCTCCATGCGTGGTTCTCGTCCAACACCAGGTTAGAAGGACGCTCGAATGGCTCTGACGGATGAGGCTTACGAGGAAACTTGGTTGTAGGGGGAGTAGGATCAGTCTGGACGGGCTCCACATCAATTGGAGGTTCGTCCAGCTCTACCGTCGGAGATGTAAACTTGGGAACCTTGGGAAGAGAAGCCTTGGCAGGTTTTCGCTTCTTAGGACCTCGACGACTTGGAAGGTCGTCCAGATCCACAACACTGGATATAGACTTAGATTTTCTTTTCCCTGTCTGGACGGAAGATTTCTGGACAACTAAAGGTGCAGTAGCATCCTCGTCCCCACTAGTGATGTTCTTTTCTCTGTTCTCCCTCATCGTAGCCATCCTTGCGACGAGGAAACTCTAAGTTAAAAAAAAGAAAAAAAAAGAAAGAAAAAGACGAACAATGCTTACTTCGACGAGTAGTCTCCTCGTGACCAAGATTCTCAACAGTAGGTACTGGGCTGAGTCCCCACGTAGCTAGACGACTGAGAGTCACTAGATCGTGAAAAGTCCTCCCAGGGAAGGCACGTACTTGGTCAATTCGATCCAAGTAAAATTTGTCCAAGCATGGACGAACAACAGCTGCATCAATAAAGAAAAAGGGTTAGACGACTGAAAGTGGTAAAATATGTAGAGAAACAAAATAAAAATGGAAAGGAAACATACCCTCAGGACGAAGACGACCTAGAGGACTGGTAAAGGGTGGGAAGGGGGCATTACCCACATCAACTAGGTCCCCAGCCTAATTTCCAGAAATAATAAAAAATTCTTTTTTCCAAAGTCTGTCAGACGAGTTACGGCCCTTAATTAAACTATAGTAAGAGCCTCTGGACGAGAACTGGTAAAAACCAGCAGACTTCTTTATCTCAGAGGGCTTATAGCAGTAAAGGAACTCGTCCACTGTGATAGGACAGTTCCCTTCCAATGCCTCACGCCACAGCACTTGTATGGCAATTACCGTCCTCCATCCATTGGGGTTAAGCTGGTTAGGTCCAATACCCAACCTATGGAAAAGACCTCTACAAAAAGAATTTAGAGGAAATCTAAGGCCAACTAAGAGGTAAGAGGTATATATTCCTAAACCAAAAGAAGAAGAACAACACCATTTTCCGTCCATGGGTAGAGGAGGATTAAACTCTTTAGGAATCTGATACCTATCTACAAGGGTTTTTAACTTAGCAGCATCTAAAATGAACGCTACTTCAGGGACACAACTATAAATAATATTCTCCTCCTCCTCCTTGTCTTGAGGAGGGTTAGGTGGTTGTCTGGACGAACTAACCCCAAATCCAGAAGCCTTCCTACGTTGTAATTCCTGGAATTCCTCCAAAGGAATACCAGGAACCCCAGACGAATAATGCTCGTCCGAAGAATTACTACTAGCTATACTACTTTCACTACTCTCACAACTACCCTTGCTCCCAGAAGAAACGTCCTGGTACTCGTCTATCTCTTTCTCTAAACTACTACTAGGCGAAGACATGACTTAAATGAAGATAGATAAGACGAAAACCTAAGAAGGAAAAGAAAATACTTGAGAACTAGGAAGGAATGCTAGACGAGGCTTTTGGACGAGATGGCAGAAAGAAAATTATGAGAAATGTGAGGGGCAAGAGAGGGAATGCACCTATTTATAGGGCCCAGAAATGGGGTCAACGAAGCAACGCCAGCCATTCAGAAGAAGACACGTGGCGATTCCTTTGAAAAACGCAATCGACATGATGGGTCAACCAACGAAGTTGTGACACGTGGCAAAAAAAAAAAAATTTTGAACCACAAAGGTACACATTAAATCCCAATAATGTCTTTGGACGACCATTGGACAAGGGGGCAACTGATGGAATAGTGAAAATTACAACTCATATTCGTCCATATGGCTCGTCCATGATCTTGAGCCAAATATTTTAGTTGATCGTCTAAGCAATAGGGTCGTTCATAGGTAAAG
This sequence comes from Notholithocarpus densiflorus, assembly GCA_030021035.2. Classification (NCBI taxonomy): domain Eukaryota; kingdom Viridiplantae; phylum Streptophyta; class Magnoliopsida; order Fagales; family Fagaceae; genus Notholithocarpus; species Notholithocarpus densiflorus. The sequence continues at coordinate 3,423,068 of JARYZH020000024.1, read as the reverse complement.
CACATGGACGACTCACACAACGTCTGAGCAATAGGGTCGTCCATGGGCAAAGCACATGGACGACTCACACAACATCTGAGCAATAGAATCGTCCATGGGCAAAGCACATGGACGACTCACATAACATCGTCAGAGAACTAGAGTCATCCATGCACTAAGTGCATGGACGACCACATGACACTTAGAAACTCTCAAGTGTAAATTCACTTGAGAGTATGGAAGATTCGAGCCACAAAACCTTGAAACGGTTACTCAACCCGAATTCATCGCCACAGATTCCTCTTAAGTACATAACTTCCATCAACGGTTGTAACTCCTATAGCCGTTGAGGAAGTTATGTCTGGACTCACTAAATTCCACAAATCTTGGGGAAGTTACCAAGCTAATAACCGCTCCAAGGTCCTCTATATAAATGATCAGTCTGAATCAAAGAAAGGCAAGTGCATTCTGAGATTTTACTCCTAATAAAAGTTGGAACTCTGTTCTAGTGAGAAACTAACTTAGCCATCGGAGAGTGTTTGGCCGGTCCACACCGGTCCCTTTTTGATAGTGTGTTCATCTTTGTAGGCCTTCACAACCACCAGTAGCCCATCGAAGCTGAAGCATTCAACCTACTGATTCTGTGCAGCATCAATGTATAACTCTTAAGAATCCTCTTTTGTTATTGCTTCAAATTTTGCATAGAAAATATGGACCCAAACACTTGCAAATTAAAGGGAGAGAATGGCTTGAAGTAACCACTAGTGTGTGTTTGATGGGAGAGCCTTGATGTCTAAGTCAATAACTCAACATCACTTACATATGGGTTCACGGCAAAATTCTAATAGATGTTAACAAAAGGGCTACATTGATGTTGTAATATTCGATGATGAAAATTAGAAGTTTTCATAATAACGAACCGATTTAAAAGCAACTTCAAACTTAGATAGTATAAATAGAAATTTATCCATATATATATAGTTCAATTATCAAAAGTTTGAAGATATTCAAAAAGAGTTTAAACTTATTCTATAGCCTATTATAAGGTTTGGTTTTTGATAAAAATTTAAATTTACATGATGTATATATACATGATTAAACCATGTATATATAAATTAAATAATCATATGCATATACAATTAACCTCAATAGTTGGCACGCAAATGCCTTTTTAAGGATTCAACTCTAAACACATTATTGAACAAGAGTTTTTGTTTTTAATTTGAAGGGGAAAGAACAGTGGGCGGTGTGGTGTGGGTAGTGAGGATTGCATTGGGAGTTGGAGTTGGATGTCACCGCATGCACCATCTCCATCATCTATTATATATAATGGACCTAACTCATATATACCAACTTCACCAATTCTTTTGGGACCCACCATATTTCTTTTTCCCAATTCTCGCCCTTCATTCTTTTGGCCTGATGAAGATGAAGAAAAGCATTTTTCCATCTTTAAATACCAATCTTTTTTCAGATTCATTGAACCCTAATCCCGTTTGCTTCTTTCTCACTCTTTATTGTCATCCTATAATCTTTACCAACCCACTTTTCTAACTTAATCTCTCTCTCTCTCTCTCTCTCTCTCTATATATATATATATATATATTCAAGCAGTACCTTATTTTATTGTTTAAAGTTCATACTTCACCTCTCTTTTTTCTCCTCCTTCTTTTATTTCTCCAATGCATCATTTATCATTTATTCATTCATTTAGTTTTTTTCTTTCAAAAAAACAATTTAATTTTCTCTAGGAATGTTGTTAGGGGTTTGTTTATGTGATAATGTAAAAAGTACGTTTGGTACACTGAATGAGGATTACGATAAGAATTGTAATCTTTATTACTAGGAATAAAATGTGTTGTAATGTAATAACTAAACATATTCATTAGTTTGGTTGTGAGTTATAACATTAGAATGAAACTTAACATTTAATTTAGGAAATTTTTTATTTATACAATTATATCTCCTTAAAAATTGTTTTTTTTAAATTTAAGAGAGATATGTGTTATTTTTTATGATTTTTTATTTTTATAATTGTTAGATGTACATGGAAAGTTTGTTTATTTAGAAATATACTAAATTTTGAAATTATTGCACTTATTAAGGAATAACTAATACAACATTTTAAAGAGAAATAGTTATTCCTTATTTTGAAGAATAGCTATTCATAAGGAATGATTATTCCTTGTAATAAAAACATAACCAAACTAAAGAATAACTAAATCATAAGAATAACTATTACATTACAACACCTATTACAGTCTACCAAACATGCCCAAAGTGAAGACGTAGAGCCGTACATGCATAGCTTTTATTGTTTGACTTTAGTTTAGAGACAGTTTTTTTTTTTCGTTTTAAGGAGAAAATTACCAGGGCAACTACAGTGTCACCCCCACCCCCACCACCACCCAAAAAAGTATAAGGGATTTTATTCTAGCAAATTGAATATTGACCATAAATAACGTGAACCCTTTATGTTTCCTTTTTCTTTTTTTCTTTTTTTCTTTTTAAGAAAAAACCTTTATGTTTCTTTTTTTTTTTTGAGAGAAAAAACCTTTATGTTTCTTATACAAAATACACTCATTAAAAACTATTTGACATGGTCATGTTAAAATTTTTGCGAACAGCAAGTTGTATGTATATTTGAGGGTTTTCTTGTCCTTTTTTTTAATGAATTATTCTTGTACCCTTAATTATTATTTTTTAATAATAAATCCTTTAATCGTAACTCCAATTTTTTTTAACATTTATTTCCCTTGTTTGTTGGCTGTTGAGGTAACAATATCATACATACATTTTTATTTATTGTAACAATCATGCATGTGCTTTGGTAACAATTATAATAAATGTAGATGAAGATGCCTTCCACCCCTTTTTTTTTTTTTTTGAGAAGAAGATGCCTTCCACCCTATTACGAATTAAAGGCCAAATTGTGCCGTAAAAAAAGGACCGCATATAGATAAATAAGAAATGGATGTTGGTTGAGGGGGAAATAATTTAATGGATATGTTGGAGTACCAATCATAATTGTTAGCTAATCTATTGTTATTGGTGCATACGAAATATGGTATTGTATTCATTAAAAAAAAAATTTGAAGTCAATTACAAATTTTTTTTTTTCTGAAAAAATAAAATAAAAAATGTAAACTATTAGGCTAAATTACAAATTTAGTTCTCTAACTTTACCTAAAATTCAATTAAGTGCTCTAAGAGCATTCTTATCAAGAGTTGCAAAAAATTTAGCATTTACTATCTCAAATTCCAATTTTATAACATATAACACCCCACTTTACAACCTCCCTTCCATCAAAACTTTTATTTTTTTTAACATTCCATTTAAATATTCTTTCTTTATCATTTTTTATTTTTCCTTCATTCTCCTCTGTCTCTCTCTTTCTCAATCCAATTCTCAGCACCGCCGGCCACCATCCACCCACGCATACCATAACTACCACATCCACCCACTTCGCCGCCACCAGCCACCAGCCAGATCCACCGCAACCACAAACAACAGCAGAGAAAAAAAAAAAAAAAAAAAAAAAAAAAAAAAAAAAAAAAACCTCCACATCCTTCGTTGGACCAAAAAAAAATCAACAGCACGACTCCGTCAATCCACAGCCAAATTAGACCACAACCCACAGCCAAATCACGGCCAAAACCCACAAACCACAGCCAAATCGGACCACAACCCACAGCAAAAAAAAACCCACAAACCAAACAACCAAATCGGACCACGACTCCTTTGATCCACGCTTCAACCCGTGCTCCATGGTTGACCACCAAGCTCCGTCGCACGATCGGAGCCCAATCAGACCCAAGAAGAACCACGCAGAACAAAAAAAAAAAAAAAAAAAAAAAAAAAAAAAAAAAAAGAAGAGAGAAAAAGAAGAAATCTCCATCGCCGCCACCGGACCACAGCCATCGGACCCACGATCCATGACCACAATCACCGGACCACAGCCATGCGCATCTCACAATCGCCGGAGCACAATCATCGGCGGAGCCCACTCATCGGCGAACCACATCGGTGAAGCACAGAGAGAGAAAAGAGAAGAAAGAAGTGAGAGAGGAAAGAGAAAGATAGAGCAGAGAGAGAGCGTTGAGTGAAAAAAAAAAAAAAATTGGCCTGGCCTGAAACTCCGGCTTGGGTTTCGTCGGAGAGGGAGGCGTCGAGCAGAGAAATGGTGAGAGGGAGAGAGAGAGCAGAGAAACAGGAAATGATAGGGAGAGAGAGAAGGAAATAATAAGTGGGCCCCAATTGAATAAAAAAATAATATAAATTTTGCAATTGATGAACAGTGCGGTTTCAAATATGAAACCGCACTGTTCATCAATGCCAAAATTTTTGGCATTTAGAACTCTTGATGGAGCAACCTTTTGGGTAAAAAATGCTAAAAAAATGCATTTTTTAGCATTTACAACTCTTAATGAGAATGCTCTAACTTTCGCTTTGATCATTTCAATCCTCTAATTTTAGAGGTTATTTAATGTAGCTGCCATTAACAATGCACCCTTTATCACCCAAAAAAATAGGTCATTTTGGTATTTTTGAGTTTATTCAATTAAAAAATCCAAAAAAATGATATAAAGTACCTTTTGAAAGAAATTTCTCACTCTTCTTCTCTCTCTAATATGATATCATGTCTCTCCCTAGCCGTCATCACAAGTTGCAACCCGCAACCGATCTAAACCAGTCAGGTCCAAGTTCAACCTCTCTCTCTCTCTCTCTCTCTGGTTACATAATAGAAAACCCACAAAATAAGAAAAATGGGAAAGATATTTTCAGACTCAAGGAACTTTTTGGCACATATCTAACTTCCTATCGTTTCTCCAAAAAAAAAAAAATCCTATCTTTTTAAGATATATTTGAAAATGCTTAACTTGCCAATTTTTTGTACTACAGAGTAGTAAACTGGTCCTGGGAGTTTAAGTTCAACACCAGCTGCACCAGATGTTGGGCTCACACTCATAGATCCATAGCTCCTAGTAGCATGGTACCCTAAAATTATCAAAAACCTCATTTCAGAAAGTACCTTCTCATTCCCGCTCCCATATTAAAAAAAGTAAAAACTATCATCTCCTCACTTCTCACTAGCTCACAAAATTGAGAGAAAAAAAAAGGATAAAATTTAGCTATAAAATTGGTTGTAACCTAAAGCTACAACTTTACTAAATAAAATAAATATTGCTATATATTTTAAAAATCTAACTGTTGAATTATATGTTCTTTACGCTCTTAATGCATATGTCAAATTTTGTATCCATCAGATATTATTTACCATATGATCTATAAGAAGAAAATGTAATCCAATTATGGATTTGTCAAATTAATCTCCAATAAAAAGATATTGAATAAGGTTGTAGCCTTAGACTACAACTAATTTTGTAGCTAAACTTTATCCAAAAAATACATTCACAATTCCCTTCAAAACCCAATGTAGCAATGGAAGAAGAAGACCGCCAAAAAAGTGTTAGATCCGATATAAAGAGCTAGTCCTTTGCTTACTCTCCCAAAACCCCACCTCCGATCCCCAACTCATAGACCCAAAAACCTGCGATTTTGTCAACTCTCTTTGCTATGCAATTCACATTCTCCCCAGTTGAATGAATCTTTTTTCTTTTTTCTTTCTTTCTTTTTATTGTTAAGCAGCATGGTACCCTAAACTTATCAAAAACCCCATTTCAGAAAGTACCTTCTCATTCCCGCTCCCATATTAAAAAAGTAAAAACTATCATCTCCTCACTTCTCACTAGCTCACAAAATTGAGAGAAAAAAAATGGGATAAGTTTAGCTATAAAATTGGTTGTAGCTTAAGGCTACAACTTTACTAAATAAAATAAATATTGCTATATATTGTAAAAATCTAACTGTTAAATTGCATGTTCTTTACGCTCTTAATGCACATGTCAAATTTTGTGTCAATCAGATATTATTTACCATATGATCTATAAGAAGAATATGTAATCCAATGATGGATTTGTTAAAATTAATCTCCAATAAAAAGATATTGAGTAAGGTTGTAGTCTTAGGCTACAACCAATTTTGTAGCTAACTTTATCCAAAAAATAAATTCACAATTCCCTTCAAAACCCAATGTAGCAATGGAAGAAGAAGACCGCCAAAAAAGTGTCAAATCCGATATAAAGAGCTAGTCCTTTGCTTACTCTCCCAAAACCCCACCTCCGATCCCCAACTCATAGACCCAAAAACCTGTGATTTCGTCAACTCTCTTCGTTACGCAATTCACATTCTCCCCAGTTGAATGAATCTTTTTTCTTTTTTCTTTCTTTCTTTTTATTGTTAAGTCACTAGGTATAAAGATTGTCTAATATTTGATAATAAAATAAATGAATTTCAATTTTTTATTATAAATTAGTATTAATTTTTTTGGTATTTTATAATTTAATAAACTCAAAAAATATCAAAATGACCTCATTTTTTGGATGACAAACGAGGCAGTTTAAATAGAAAGACTACATTGAATAATTGCTAAAGTTAGAGAACTGGAATAATCGAAACGATAGTTAGAAGATTTAATTTGTAATTTAGCCAAACTATTATTACAACATACAAGTATATTGCTTTTTATTTTTAAAAAAACCTCTTTCCACGCACATAGCACATTTTTGTAGACTTTATATATAGATATATATATATATATATATATAAAATAATTATTTATAAAATAGCAAAACTTTTATTGACCAAAAAAAAGGCTGACATAATAATAGTCTAAACTATGAAGACAATGAGGGTAAGTATTATTGATGAACAGTGTGTAATTAAATATTTAATACTGATAGGGAATATTTTACCAACACTCTTGACTCTTCATCACTAACATTAGCGTTCGGTCTTTAGAGTATTCTTATCAAGAATGCTAAATATTATAGCATTTACCACTTCAAAATCCTACTTTATCAATTTAAAAAATACCATTTTACAATCCACCAAACATCAAACATTCTATTTTTTTTACAACTTCATTTAAATAATAATATTTTTATTTTACCACTTTCTCTCTCTTTCCACCACTTTCTTCTCAGCCCAAGCAACCCCAGTCAGCCACCACCACCATAAACCATCAACATTCAACAGCAAACCCAGACCCATGGCCAACCCACTACCACCACAATCAGCATCCATCCAAAAATCGACCCCATAGCCAAAAAAAAAAAAAAAAAAAAAAAAAAAAAAACAACAACAAAAACTAAACTAAACTTGAGAGAGAGAAGCCTCATCGTGAGAGGAAGAGAGGGAGGTGGAGGATAGAGCGGCGAACAAAATCCACAAACCCAAGACCCACGGCGGCCACGGCAAGCAAAACCCATCAAACCCAAAGACCCACGCCTCAGCCACAGCAACCCACCTCAGTCACCACCCACCTAGAGACCTATGAACTCAGACCCACAAACCCAAACCCACAAAATCGCCAGAGCACATCAGGGAGAGAAGAGTGGGTTCGGTATGGGTTCACTCAGAGTAAGAAGAGGCTGTGTTTGTGATGGTGGTTTGGTCAGAGGGAGTAGTGAAGCGGAGATTGGTTTGGCGGCGTGGATTGAGGGAAGGGAAGAGCGGCTTGGGTTGAGGGAGAACGAAGAAAAAAAAAAAAGGGAAAACCAGTAGAGATAGGCGCGAAAAGGGAAGCGGGTGGGAGGGAAAGTGATTAAACAATTTTTTTTTTTTTTTTACAATCTTGCTACAGTGGGCTGCTAGAGATAGCAGTCCACTGTAGCCGAATTGCAAATTTTATAGGATTTAAAAGTTTTGATGGAGCATGCTTTTTAATGTTTATAGCATTTAGCATGCTAAAATTTAGCATTTATACCATTTAGCATTCTTAATGAGAATGCTCTTAGAGCGCTGTCAATCACTAAGGGCTCTTCGGCTACTAAATGGATAGCAATGCGTTGGCATGGTCAAGCCACACTTGTGTCGTCGTGATCATTAGTGTCGTCGGTCTCCTAAGGGATCTTCATGTCTCCCCTACCCAGTGGCGGCGCCACATGGTGTTCAGGGGGTTCAAATCAACCCCCTGACTTGTGATTTTTTTTTTTTTTTTTTTTTTTTTTTACATATGACATTTTAAAATATTTTTGTTTTGAATACCTTAAAAAAAAATTTTGAACCCCTAAATTAAGTCCAAAGAACAAATCAATTCAATACTAAAATTTATCTTGGCCTTCTTAAACAAAAAGAAAAAAACCCAACATCAAACCAATTTGATATAAAATCGCAAGAAAAAAAATAGCAAGTCCAACAACAAAAATTAGTAATTTGTTAATCTTAAATCTCAGAAAAAGACAATCAAATGAGCTGTAAAGTGTAAACCCTAAAAGAAAATTAAGTGTAAGATAGTGGAAGTGGGATGTGAGACATTGAAAAGTGAAGACATTTTTTTTAATGATTGTATTGTTGCGTTGAATTCTTAATTGAGTAATGTAAAAAACACAACAAAATTCTTCTTAATGAATTACAAAGACCTGTAAGTTGTCACAATTGAGTTCAATTGTTAAATAAAAGAATTGAAAAGAGTAAAAACAAAAACTAATAAATAATGAATTAGAGTATTCTAAGTAATAATAATTAAAATTCACTTAACAACAATAACTAATAACTTTATTATAGTAATAGAGAATAGATAATTTACAAGATTTAATCTTAGCAATAATAATTAATATCTTCATTATACTAGGAAAACATATGCCCAATGAACTTATAATTTATCTTTAATTCTTTTGCTAATACTATGAATAAATTTTTGACAAGGAAGTCACATATACCGCAAGATTTATCTCCTACCTAAGATTTATTATATAAAAGAACCCGTGTTGACTTAAAAAAATCTTCATTTGGATCATAGGTTATGAAAGATCTCATCAATATTATCATAATGATCAAGATGAAAAAAAAAATTTAGTAAGAGCTCTTTATCAATCTCTTCAACACGAATTTGAATGACCCCTCTAAAAAATATTCTTGGAGTCGCCACTGCCCCTACCACAGGCCCCATATTGACAATAAGGACTTGTCATGCCACCCCGTGTCACGACGAGCATGTCCATACCGACGATGATTGTACTTAGTTCCACATCATTTATGTGTTCTCCACTTCCATATTCCTATATAGAAAGAACTTGCACGCTACGCCCAAAGATCTATCTACATATTCGTATCCTCTAAATATGGGCAATAAAGCCCAAGGATCTTGAAACATAACTCCATATCTTTCCCACAAGGAAAGACCCTACGGTCATGGGATCTTAGTCAGCTCCATACCACTATATAAGTGTCAAGCCACCTCTTTTTCAAGTTACGTGAAATTTCCTAATTCTCATTCTTTTAGAGTTATTGGAGATTTTTCTGTTGCTAACTTAACTTTTGGAGGGTCTTTGGCCGGCACCCCACTGGTGCTCTCTATAGGTTCTTCAGGTACCTTCGATCGTTGCTCGTGTGGACAATCGACTCACATTTTAGAATTTTATCATTTTTATTAGATAAAAATAATTAAATAGACTTGTGTTAGGCAAGAATAAGTTGTTGTGTTTTGGCTGATACAGTACGTTTCGACCATTTCATGCCTAATAAAAGTGATGTTTAATTTAATGAAATGGTCAATTGAATTATTTTTATACTACAATGTTTAAAAAGTCAAATGTAAGTATAGCATTGTGTTTGATAATGATACAAATAGTCTGATACCAATTTTTTTTTTTTGCTGATTAGTCTGATACCAATATTTTTTTTTTTTTGCTGATTAGTCTGATACTAATATACTATAAGAGATTTCTTTGCGTTTATTTAACCCAAAAAATTAAGGGCCCGTTTGGTAATGTTGTTCTAGTAATATTGTTTGTATTTTTTGAAAATATGTGTGAGTGAAAAAGTATGTAAAAATACGTGTAATATTGTTTCAACATTGAAAACTATTATTCAAAATACACTACCAAACAACTCCTAAAATATTGGGCACTCTAGTTTCAAGTTTCAACTATGAATTTTCCTTTTAAAAAAAAGTTTCAAATACGTATTCTTTTCCCATTCATTTTACGTAAACCTCAAAAGTCAAATCATATAACTTTTTTTTTTTTTAAATTATTTTTATTAATAAGAAAATGTAAGAATGCACTCACTATGATTACACTTAAACAAAACTTGTAAGTTATTTCAAGAAACGTTGGTACTACAAATTCGGTTACAATTACCCAACTTATTAATTGTTGGCAGGACAAAAACATTTTGAGCAAATCAATAATCATAGAAACCAAAAAAATAAAAAGAATGGTAGGCAATTAGAATTAGCAGAAAATAAGATGAGGGGGGAGGGATGTGTAACTAACGATCAACACAACACAATACTGCGTGGAACAAAAGCTACCGTAGGAAAAGGAAAAAGTGGGAGTCAAAAAAGCGCACACAAAGAGAAACAAACTGAGTCACAGATCACATAATAATAATAGATTAGAGAGTGCATAAGAGGGAGTTACTCACGCACACTCACGGGTCACGGCCTCTCTCATATCATATTCGTGCATTTCTTTGAACCCTTAGTTTTTTTTAATCAAGTATTTTTTTAGTAACTTCTTTTGTGGAAATTTTTTAATTAAAAGATAGAAAACTATTTTTTTAGTACTCAACACTTATTACCCAAACAAAAATGAATAATATATTCAGCAAATCCTTCTTCCCTTTTGTCTTTAATAACCAAATAAATAATTTTTATGGGAAGTTTCCACAACAATTATTATCTCTCTCTTTATATATAGACAAAGTTTAACTACAAAATTGGTTGTAGCCTAAAGCTACAATTTTACTTAATAAAATAAACATTATTTCATATTTTAAAAATCTAACCGTTGAATTACATATTATTTACACTCTTAATACGCATGTTAAATTTTGTATCAATCAGATATTATTTACTATATGATCCATAAACTTATATTTTTATGCATAATTTAAAACTACAAAAAGTTGCAATTTAAACAATTTATTAATGACATAGCTATTGATCTTTAATTTTTTATAAATTTTGCAAGCATGTAATATATAAAAAGAAGATGTAATCCAATGATGGATTTGTCAAAATTTACCTCCAATAAAAAAATATTGAGTAAGGTTGTAGTTTAACACTACAACCAATTTTGTAGTTAAATTTTGTCCAATATATATTTTGTTTTTTTATTATCAAGTTTTAATTTTGTCGACTAAAATTCCAGGCTTATTAAATCATCATTTCAACATGAAACCTATATCCATTACTTGCTCACTTTAAAGTTTAAAGCAAATATTTTCTTTACATGTTTAATAGTTGTCAAATTGATAAACCTCGAGTGTTATCAAAGATTTTTTTTTTTTTTTTAATATATGTTTCTTTTATCTTTTATATGTTTCATTGCATTTTATCTATTTCATTATTGTCCAAAATAAAGTAGAAAACATTCTATCTTTTAATATAAAAATAGAATAGAAACTTCAAATTGAAAAAAAAATTCATATGTTTAGATTTAATTGACAAAATTAAAAACCTAAAACCTAATATAAGATATGATGTAAAATTTGAACAATCATATATATTTTAATTACCCCTAAAAAAAAAATAAATAAATATATTAATTAAATTAATTAATTATTTTAAGCCGCTACGCTCCACGTCCACGATAACTATGCGAATTCCACGTGTCCTGTACCTGACTTCATCTTCGCTTTCAAGAACAGAATAGAAGCAACTTGAAGGACCCCCCAACACTGAAAAAGAAACCCAAAAAAAGGAACAAACAACCTCACTGTTCCTTTTCTTACTTTGAGAGCCAGAAGAGAGAGAGAGATATCATACTCATACAAACAAAGTCTGGCCTTTTTGGGGTTTCAAATTTGGGGAATTTAAGAATTGGGTTTTTACTTTTTATTTATTTATTTATTTTAATTTGTTTGTGTGAGTGAAAAAAATAAATAAATTTGGAGATGTATGTGGCTACTATGAGAAAGTCTTTCAAGGACTCTCTCAAAGTTCTTGAAGCTGATATTCAACACGCTAATACTCTGTAAGTTCATAAGGGTCTCTCTCTTTTTTATTTCTCTGCTTGTTTTTGTGCTAAAGTTTCCTCTTTTATTCTCTGTGTGTGTTTTTTCCGAAATGTGAGATTTTTGTTGTTGGTCTTTCACTTTTGTTGTAGATTATGTTTTTTTTTTTTTTTTTTGGGTGTTTTCAGTTTTTGATTTTGTTTCCTCTTTTGGTATTTTATTAACATCAAGTACTTCTCATAATACAGCTTACATTATTATATATATCTTGAAAAGGAAAACGCTTGGGTTTATTTTTTGGGTGGATTTAGTTCTTACAATTCTAACTCTCTCTCTTTCTCCGAGACACACTCGCACGGAACTGCTAGGGCATCCTTGATTTTCATCTCTGCAACTTTGTTTGTTTGTTCTTTTTTTAACCTCGTTAAAGTGGGTTTTCCATTTTTTACTTTTTTACCCCCTTTCCTATAGGTCAATCTTGCTCAAATTTTCCTTGTTACTAATGGGTTTCGTTCTGATTATACTATGTTGGTCTCTGAATTGGGATTCCATTTCAATTTTTTGGGTGGGTAAGATAATTCCTAGGTAACTTTTTTTTGGGGGGGGGGGGGGGGGGGTAATATTGAAACACTTTTTTCTAGGCCTTATCCTTATCTTGATACATTGTGCCTTAAAGCCCACGTGGGCAATGGTTACATCTTATTGAGGAGGAGCTGTCTCAATGATTTGGATGTACTTAAACTAATATATGACTAATGGGGTCAGGTTAAGGATTGTTCTGTCCCGTCTCCTACAATGATTTTTTTTTTAGTCTTTTTGTTTGTTTGTTTGGAGTGATTTATTCCATGTGTGTAAACAATGATGAATCTAATTTATCTAAGAATTTGCAATGCTTTAGATGTTAAAGACATATATTATTTGGAAATTGGAAAGTTCTTTATTTCTTTAATTAATGTATTTTATGATTTCCTACTTTCTAATGTACCTCAGGAGGCTACTAGCTTAATCTGATAATCTTATTTTTAATTTTCTGTTTAAATTCTTATCTTTCAATGCGAAATGCAGTGCCTCAGATTATCCAAGGGAATATGATGGTGCCTGCCTTCAGATGAGAATGTCATATAGTCCAGCTGCACACCTATTCCTCTTTCTGGTCCAATGGACAGATTGTAACCTTGCAGGGGCCCTAGGACTCTTAAGAATCCTAATTTACAAGGTTGTGATTGTGTTTCTTTACATGGGATTTTTTTTTGTTGCGGTCTTGATTCATTTCCAATCATGGATATGGCTGACCTAATCAATGTACCTTATGCTTCAGGTTTACGTGGATGGCACAACCACCATGTCTACCCATGAAAGAAAAGCAAGCATAAGAGAGTTTTATGGTAATGTCCTGAGTCCAGCATACTTGGAATTTTGGGTTTAGTGTTGTCAACTTGTGTAGTTTGTTCCCTTCTATCTTGCTAATGTCTAAAACCTGTTGCGGCCAGCGGTAATTTATCCCTCTATATTGCAACTTCAAAGAGGTGTTACTGATACAGAAGATAAAAAGCAGAAAGCAGTATGCATGGAGAGGTATCGAAGGAGAGATGACGAGGAACATAGGCAGTGTTCTGATGTAGATACTGAAAGGGAGGAAGAATGTGGAATATGCATGGAAATGAAGAGCAAGATTGTATTGCCCTACTGCAACCATGCCATGTGCTTGAAATGTTACCGAGAATGGTACTTCCACCTCTCTCTAAAGCTTTTATTTTTTTCCCTGAGTTCTTGTACTGGAAATGGTCAACTATTTAGTTGGTTTGCTCTGTGATTCTTCTTTCTGATGTCTACCCAGTAGATACTGTTCAATACCTACAAATAAAATTAATTAAGGATGCATTGGATGTTTCATGGATGTTGGATTGTTTGGCGCCTAATACTAGATCATCAAGGTCTAGTGAAGGCCCTCTTTTTTCATTGATTGATTGATTGGTCTCATTTTAGTAATGCATTTGTGTTTCCAATGTTTACTGAAAAACACGACACATCACTAATTAATATACCTTACACTACAAAAGTTATGGTGAAGTTATGCTAGCAACTTATCAGTTACAAGCAAAAGTTTTTGTATGATTGAGGTACAAATACATGTCTTGATACCCGGGAAACTAGGCTTTTTTTAGATTACTTTACATGAGATAGAAGTATGCAGAATCATCCTTTTTCTGTTTTGGGTGAATATCAATATGCAGAATCATAAACATTATTTGGGTTAGGAAAAGGTAGATGACAATGGGCTAATGAATGTAATTTGTAGTGTAAGGTATATTAGTTGTTGACTGGTGCAGAAGTGCAGGATATCTTTCTGTAAATATTTATTGAAGCTCTAATATTTTTTGTGTACTTTAAACTTGGATGTGGCATTGTGGCTTATGAATTTTAATGGCTTGGGATGCAAATCAGGTCCTTTTTTGATAATGATCAAGGGAACTTTAACGATTGATTCTGTAAACAGTTATTCTTGTCCTAAGCTCGTACAATGAAAATGCTTTCCTTCTAGAATTTATGGTGCACCATGATTATGTTGGGAAGATACAAATTGGTATCATCTTATGGGCGGTTATTGTGTTGGACCCGTGGACTCATTGAATTTTTTCCTTCTGTGTATGGTACCTAGAGTTGAAGTTGAATGATTCATGGGAAGAACTGCTGTTGATTATGGGAATGGCTTGTTAGCTGAGAAGCTATCATTCAATGGGGAAAGTGTCCCATGGAAGAGGTGCCATAACTTGGGATGGGAACTTTTAATTCTTCCATGTGGCGTTTTGGATTGGATTTGATTACTTGAAAGTTCATTTGTGTTGTCCTTTTATTATGTTTGATGTGCTATTGCAAGTTCATGTCTACTTTTGGTTGTTTCCTTATGGCAGCAACAATCAATTGGTTATTGTGGCCAAGCGTAAACACTGGATTAGATCATTCCCATATTTCATTTTAGAGGTGTCAAATCTCACCCAAGTTTGAAGAGTACTTTTAAGATTAGATTTCTGAATATTGCAGAAAGGGAATGTAAAGTTATTTCTACAAGAGTTGGTGCATTTTATAATGATATGCTACTCTATGAGCTTAAGTCATTATTCTAATGGATTGTAGCAGATTCAACCAGGCAACATCTATTAGGGCGATGCTCATGTAGCTTTTGTTTGAATTATTTTATCTTTGATTGTCAGTAAAATAGATTCCGAGATCCATTTTCATTCCGCCTGAATTTTGTGAAGTCTCAAACCTCACATGCAACCATGTTGTGCATAACCTGTATTTGAATTGAAAAAGAAGTAGATGTATTTAACCATTGTGGTCTAGTCACAATTAAGCCTATTGTTTTGTTAGAGGAAAATGATTCTATGATCTCTAGTGCTGTTGCATCTGGGCCCAAAAAACATCTTGCTAGTTGATGGAAATGATCTGGGAAATTTAGCATGTCTACCCTATGATGTCCTTATTTATCTTCAAACAATTCATTTGTGCTTCAGGTAATTCTCATACATTTTTCTAAAAAAGATTTTTAAACTTGTAATTGAAATGCATTAGAGTGCAAATTGCCACCAAAAAAAAAAAAAAAAACAAGAAGAAGAAGAAGAACACCTTGGCTGTGTAAGTAATGTCGATGGTGCTAAAAGGCTGCATTTTGTCACCAGATTACTTTCAGGTTGTAATTGGATTGTTTATCTGTTTACGTGCATGTAGTGCACTTCTTGGGTTGTCGTGTTGGGGAGTAATCTAGCTTATCTTCCATTGTTCCAGGCTATAAATCTAAGTTTATTTTATAATGTATTTACCCTTATGGATAAAAGTAATAATCTGTTGCAACCAATTGCAGGCGATCAAGATCACAGTCATGTCCCTTTTGTCGTGATAGTCTTAAGAGAGTGAATTCAGGTGATCTCTGGGTATTCACAGACAGCAAGGACATAGTTGACATGGCAACAGTGACAAGGGAGAATCTTAGAAGGTTGTTCCTGTATATAGATAAGTTACCATTAATTGTTCCTGATTCTCTTTTTGACACTTATGATTCTCACCTAAGGTGATTAGCATGGCCTAAACCCTAAGCCCACCATCTTTTGTGGTCTCTCTGTGTAGTTCTCTTCTCTCTTGCTTACATAAGGACCGAATTTATTCGGCACATTTAGATCAGTTAGAATTGCAGTGCTTCCTTCCCGCTTCTGATCGGAAGAACCCAGCCTGCATTATTATGGGCTGGCTGGTGAAGTTGAGATAATCTAATTTGAAGGGTTCATAAATTGTATCTAGCACATTGTACATGCTTGTATAGCTTGGAGGTTGCCTATAAAGAAGCTTCTCAGAATGTCTTTTCCTCATAGATGTCCTTTTTAATTGTAACATGAACTATTTGATTTTTCTTGTTCAATGCATTAATTGATTTCTGTGAGTTAGCTAGCATACTTCTGATGACTTGGATCGACCATGGAGCACAACTAACATGCATTACTTTAGATATAGTGTCTCTTTATTTGGCAATGATCTTAGAGATTATGTGGATCATATTTATTGTTTAGTTGGTCTAATAATAAGGTGATATCAATGGTGGATCCATTTGAGAACCATTTAAAATTAGCTCAGCAATATGGCGGCTGGATCTCCCTTCCAAAAGTGAGGTGGTGAAAGATCTTTAAAACCGGCTCTGTTGAGGCAAATCTTTTAAAAATGGCTCTCTAAAGATGTCATAGGCAAGCAAGCTTTCATGATATCATATCCTGGGTTCACCATCACATACCCAAAAAAAGGGGAAGAACAAGAAATTTAACTCAAGGGAAAAAAAAAAACACATTAACGGAAGGAGAAATTGAACTTCATAATCAGTGTTCAATTAAATCATATTTCAAGTACCAGAGTCACGACCCTTGCTTTCTACATTTCTTTATCATCGGTTGTTATTGTGTTTTCATGGCTTAAGATCAAACTTTTTTCATGCTTATTTCCAGTTAGTGGTATGATCTTCTCCATTTGAAATAGATCAATGTGATAGATTCAGATCAAATGTTGTATATCTTAAGGCTTATTTAGTACCACACCATTTACCATTTAAAATTTTTTATAATGCAAGAGTTAGGAAATAAAATCTTAACCACGAAAGAAATACTTAAATAAAATCTCTGCTTTTCAATTATTTTAAATAACATAATATTTTTTATAATATGAGAATGAGAGTCAGGAAATAAAATCTCTGCAGTTGAAGTCAAAAAATTGAGAGGATCTTGTTTCCTTATCTTAGTTATGACATTCTGTTATAAGTCTTAAGTCTTAACTCAGGCCCTCCACTTACTTTATATTGACCCCTTAGCTTACCCATGCTATGGCCACCTCCTCGGCCTCGCTAGTGCAAAAGGATGGATGTTGTCGTTGGTCGAACCTGGAAGATATTTGTATTATAGTTATTAATGCATTTCTTAATCAATAATTATATGTAAATCTTAATATGTTTAAAATTGAATAATAAAATCTACATTCAGCAAAATAATAATAATAATAATAATAATAATAATAATATTTTAAAACTCTTATGTTTGTATTTTTTTTTTATTCATTTTTTTCATCTCTTTTTGTTGGATAACATGGCCAGTGAACCATTTACATTTTCTCAAGAAAGTCAAAATTTTCTTTAAAAAAAAATACATAAAAGAAAATTCATAGCAAGATTAGAGCAAAAAAAAAAAAAAATCCTTCAATCTAGCCCACCCAAATAAAACACAAGCATCCCAAAAATTTCTTCCAATCTAATCAATTCAATTTCTTAGCATCCCCATCAAAAAAAGAAATTAAATAAATAAAATTCTTAGCATTTGAACAACACAAAAACCCCCAGGCCTCTCCCCTCCCCCCCCCCCCCCCCCAAAACCCCCACATCATCCGACAACTAAGTCTCAAAACCATCATCACCTAATTTTTTTGGCCTATCAAAAATGCCAGCCATTCCATTGTCGTACATCAGTATTATGTCTATGTGATGCATGTTGTGGGTTCAAGGAATTTGGCCCCCAGCCCACTTTACACTAAGCCCAGGGCCCACGCCGAAGAGGAAGAAAGGCCCGAGGACGAACGAAGAAAGCCCAAATTGCCAAGAAATATCGCCGAGGACAACCCTGTCCTCTACAAACCGAGATCATAGAAGGGAAGAGCGACATGCCATCAAAGGCAGCCCCCCAGAGCATCCCAAGAAAATGGACAAGTACAGTGGGTCCGCCATAGGAGCATGATGGAGGAGCAATTCCAGGAGAAACTGTCACCTCCGCATTAAATACCCACAACCAACAATTTGGCTGCATTAATGAGGAAATGACCTCTGAGCAGTGCGGCCTTGGTTGTTGCAACTCACAGAAAGTTTGGGAAGGCGGCAAATGGGACAAGTACTCGAGTAGCGACTTGCATGATCAACAAATGAAGGACCAAGATCAACTGAATAGAGATATATAATGTAA
Source organism: Notholithocarpus densiflorus (assembly GCA_030021035.2). Classification (NCBI taxonomy): domain Eukaryota; kingdom Viridiplantae; phylum Streptophyta; class Magnoliopsida; order Fagales; family Fagaceae; genus Notholithocarpus; species Notholithocarpus densiflorus. The sequence goes on along the minus strand of JARYZH020000024.1, from coordinate 3,404,582 downwards.
GAGACCCCCCAAGAAAAGGGGAGGGAGAAAAATTGGAAAATAGAAAAGACAGTAACAGTTTGTATCATCTTGGAAACATTTGTAACCAAGCACTGAAGAAGCAATAAGAACATTAAGCTCCTCGGATGAATGCCAAGGACAGAACTTCACACTTTAATCCACGTACTTGTTATTTAATCCACTCATAACCCTGTTTAGTTGTTGTAATCCTCACTAAGGCCTAGTTCTTAAACTCATCCTCTATAAATTTATTGTATTGGGCTAATTGGGCTCGAGTCCATTCATCTAACAGTAACAGTGCCCAAATATAGTCCCTACACATGTCTTAAAACAATAATTATTGAATAATCAAATCTGTAAGGACACAAACGAACCTAAGGCCCAAGAACGACCAGTTGATGGCCCAAAGAGCCCAATACAATGAATTGTTAGAGAAATGGGTATGATATTGACTACTTGGTAAGCTAAAATTAAGTACAATGAAAAGAGATGCCAAGTAAAAGACTAGGAACACTTGATTATCAAGAAGAAAGGGATCCTCAGTCCACCCGAGGAAGATCTTTTTATATATCAATGTTCTTGCTTTCTCTCCTTTACAAATTCTTTTCTTCTTTTTTTCTCCCCCCCCCCCCCTCTCTAAGGATCTTCATCTCTCTTTTATATTTACTCACCGATTATCTTCACGCTACATTTGGAGGGTTGAGATTGCATTCTTAAGACTTCTGTCCCATCCAGAACATACAGGTTAGCTTCTGTCTTACAATCTGAGCTGTGCCACCACTGTTCATGGTCATTTCCTCATTATTGTGGCCAGAGAAGTAGTTGTCTCACATTTAATGCGGAGGGGATAGCTTCCACTCCCTTCTCTTCTCACCCTCCTCGTAACCCATGCCAAGTCTACTTTAGTCAATCTGTGATATTTTAGCTTCATGTACTTCTCAGGGTTAATGCTCGTCCCCAAGGCTAGCTGGTGCCCGTCCCCGTGGTTCAACCAATGCTCGTTCCTGAGGTCCGAGACACATCCTCGAAAATAGTATTAGCAGCCCAGTTAAATGGGATTAGGGATCCTCCTCCACACAAAATCTATAGTATTAACAGAAAAATATTTTAAGCTATATGACACATACACATTGTGTTTTGTTTTTATAGAAAAAAATATTATTGCATTCTATCTCATCGTATCACATTCTATTTTGCGATATTGGGGAATCACCATCAATACCTCGGTGTAGGTCCTAGAAATAGATCATAAAATAATTTTAAACAAAGAATGATTGTTTTTCTAAATGTGTTGAAACTTTTGATAATTGAATTTTAATTGCAATAATATTATAAATTTTTTGTAATAATTTTGGAAATATAGTCACTTAAAATTATATTATGTTAATAAATTTAATATACTTATAAAAAGTCACAAGGCGAAATGATTTGATGACACAATATAAGATAGATTTTCCAAAGAACAAGGATTTATTTTCTAATAAGCCAATTCATTTGGGAGCTTGCGTGCGGATCCACTTTTTAGTGCAAGCATGATGTGTACAACCTAACTTTTATTATTAAAACCAAACTCATAAAAGACTATTAAAATAACATAAAATAAATCATTTTTTTCAAAAAATAAAAAATAAAACTCTTGGTAGTAGAACTTTAATAACTAATATCATATGTAAACTAAAAGATATATTTAAATATTATAAAATATAATAATAATAAAATATAGTAAAAGTACATATAAAATATTAATTAAGTTATATGACACATCCATGTAACTTAACCCTATTAATAACTATTATTAACAAGTGGGGGAGGGCTACTTGAAAATTAGGTCCTCTGAACGATGGATGTCGTTATTGGGTGCCAACTCAACTCGAAAAAAACATAGTTTTAATACGTTAAAATTAATTCTTTTTGTTCAAATAAGTAATATATATATATATAACTTTTTAAAATTTTATTATTATATCTTAGGTTTTTTTTTCCCAATAAAATGGCAGTGAACCTTTTTTCATTTTCCCAAAAAAATTATAATTTTATTATTAAAAAAACATATAAAAGAAAATTGTTTATAGAAAGATCAAAGCAAAAATTTGTCATAATCAAGCTCAACCAGATAGAATAAAAGCATCACAACAATTTCCCCCTTCCAAATCGATTTACTCAATTTTTTAGCATCCAAACTTATAAAACCCCCCCAAGCCTCTTCAAAACTACCACATCACTGACAACCAAGTCTCAAAACCAACATACCCCCCCCCCCCCCAAAAAAAACTAAAACCCTATTCATTCGAAATGACACAACCCCCCCTACTGCCAACCTCCATTCACACTGTTATAGACACCGCATTTTGTACCCCTTACGACTCAAGCTCCCGTTCACCAATGATGTTGGAATTCTAAAGCCCAAGGTTGGTTTAGGGCCCAATCGAATAGAAATTGACTTAAGGAAGTGTTTTTGGAAAAATATAACTCTTTTTGGACTAATTAAGCTTTTTTTTGGAAAGTAAAGACTACGGAAGCCCTAGGGCATGCGTACGCATACACGCGTATGTGCAAGCATGCTCAAGCTCTACGTGCGCATGCGTACACATACACGGGCATATGTGCGCATGCTAGGATTCCAGAAACCAAAAAGGAAAGGTTTTCTGCATTAAATCTTGGCTTGGAACGAATCCCACATCGTCTGGGAGCCACCCCAAACCCTTATTTTCTACTATATAAAGCCTGAAATGGTAGATTTTCAAAAGAGGACGAATTTTGAAGGAAAACACACAAGATTCACTAGAAAATAGTGAATCAAAGAGGGAGTTTTCCACAAAACACACTCAAGTCAATATTTTTCTAATTGAGACCTTTTCTAGTCTTGATCTTCGAGTTTCAAAGATTTACTAATTGATTTTGGTTTGGCTGTGACTAGATTGACTGTGGAGAATTGTCAAAATCAAGCTAAGGAGCCTTTGTTTGGAGGTAAAGGTTCTAAGCTTCGTCTTTGTTTTCCTCTTGTTTTAATTCTTGGTTTATGTGTTTTATATGTTTTTATATGCTCTAATATGTTTGTTTAGTTTAGGTTTATTTCTCTTTTCTGTATTAAGCATGTTAGGTTGTTAGATTTTAGCTTCTGTTTGTTAATGTTTCTGTTTTCTGGGTTAGGGTTTAGGGTGTGTATGCGTGTGCATGCTTATTGCATACGTACGCATACACGGGAATATGTGTGCATGCTAGGGTTCTAGAAACCAAAAAGGAAAGGTTTTCTGCATTAAATCTTGGTTTGGAACGAATCCCACATCGTCTAGGAGCCACTCCAAACCCCTATTTTCGACTATATAAAGCCTGAAATGGTAGATTTTCAAAGGAGGATGAATTTTGAAGGAAAACACACAAGATTCACTAGAAAATAGTGAATCAAAGAGGGAGTTTTACACAAAACACCCTCAAGTCAATATTTTTCTAATTGAGACATTTTCTAGTCCTGATCTTCAAGTTTCAAAGATTTACTAACTGATTTTGGTTTGGCTGTGACTAGATTGATTGAGGGGAACGGTCAAAATCAAGCTAAGGAGCCTTTGTTTGGAGGTAAAGGTTCTAAGCTTCGTCTTTGTTTTCCTCTTGTTTTAATTCTTGGTTTATGTGTTTTATATGTTTTTATATGCTCTAATATGTTTGTTTAGTTATGGTTTATTTCTCTTTTCTGTATTAAGCATGTTAGGTTGTTAGATTTTAGCTTTTGTTTGTTAGTGTTTCTGTTTTCTGGGTTAGTATTTAGGGCTTATATGCGTGTGCATGCTTATTGCATACGTACACATACTTGAAGTATGCGCATGCATACAACTGGGCTACGCACGCATACAACTGGGCTACGCACGCATGCCCTATGTATGTGCATGCATACTTGTGCTCAGAAATCCTAATCCAAGCCTTTTTGCTTCTGTTTCCTTGTTTTGTTTATACAATATGCCTTTGTCTGAGTTGTTTTTCTTATCTTTAAGCCTCTGCTTCTCTATTTTGCTTTGCTTTGTTTGTTTACCCCTTTGATGCTAGTTAGGATTTTGATCTATTGATTACCATGAACATGCATTAATGCATTGGTGCTGTGATGCATTGAGGTAAATGATGCATCGCTTTTGAATATGATCTTGCCTTGGGGATGAACATGAACATGTTTGTTTGAATACTATATCTTTGATGTTTAGGTAAAGTAACATGCTTGTTTGATTCTGTCATGCTGTGTTTCTGCCCTTGGAAATAAGTGTTTAAATGCCATGATAAATGAATGCAAGGTTTTAGGATGATTATGTCATGTTTGTATGTCTTAGATGCATGCTAAGGTGTGTGTGAGTTAGAATAACGATTTTGAGCTTGCCTTTAATGGGATTAAGACGTGGAACACAATGAGTGGAAGCCGACCCACAGGTCGGGTCGGGTTGGGTGCTTAACACCTTCTCATCCCCATACCTAAACTCCGAACACGTGCTCTGGTAATAGATTAGTCTTTCCACGAAGGGCGCTAATATATGGTTCCTAGGCCTAATCTAGGTGGTGACTCCATTTTTCTCCACCATGGTCCACCCTAGGCCAAGGCGTACCCCTCAATGGTCACGGGCACTTACAACCACAACTGTCAACCAAACTCAAAACCCCAATCTTGTTAATTCCTCCAACAAAACCTAAAAACCTTCAACACCTTTCATAAAACCCAAAACCCAAAATGAACCTAAAATCCCTATCAAACACACCACCTAAAACCAAAAACAATTGCTGAACCCAACTCTGCAATTTGCAAAATAATATTACATTTAAATGAAAAACCATTAAAATCTCTCTCTTATTTTCTCTCATTGTACATAGATGGGCACCTAAAACAAGAACCTCTGTTCACTAATAACGTAAGATCAAAAGAAAAGATTGAAAGGGGACTCAAGCAATTGGTAATATCTTGCCCAACCTTAGCTTTTCGCTGATTGACTTAATCACTATGTAACCAATCTAGGAATTGGTTTGGCCCTATGTTCTTCGATACGTAGAGATCAAGGTAGTCAATTCCATACCAATGGTATTGTGAGGATCCCTTTTTTTTTTTTTTCTAAAACTTAGGCTAAACCTAATGGGTCTTGGAAATCCTTGGAGATGTGTTGTGTGTGTTAGTGTTTGGAGTCACCACTTATTATGTTATGGAAAAATAAGAAAACCATGAATGAAATTACATATTTATTGATATTGAATCGAATTATGCGAGAGATCGCGCCCCCGGCCCGTTTTGGTGTTGGGCCAAACCCACGTGAATGGGTAGAGTCGAGTTATTGTCTCTCAAAATGGAGGTTCGACTAATTATATTTTTCCATTTAGATTAAGGGTTTTACAATGGAGTCGCCACTTATTTAATTATTGGAAAATGTAAGAAAACTATAATTGAAAAATTTATCATTTTATTGATTTGATAATGAATGTACATTAATCATAGAAAATTACATGACTTTGATCCTAGATACAATCTAAGATAAAGTACATGGCTTTATTTCCTAATTACAATATAGAGATTGAAAATTACATGGATAAGCATTTGATGTACTAACCTTTGATCTAAGCTCGGAGACTATGTTATAAGATGAGAAGGTATTAGGCACCCATCTTACCCGATGAAACTGGTCTTCTAGACTATGGTGACCAACATTTATATCATATCATCCAATACATCATCAATCAATTTGCATGTTGAATTTAATGTGTATGCATGTGATAAACCCTAATTCCATTTATTAATCATTGCATTTCGATTGAAAAATAAATTCTAGTGAATATGTGTGGATGGTAATATCCTAGATTCAAGGATTTTAGAGAATTATGAAACTAACATATTTTTCATATTTTGGATGTGGATTTAAGATCAAAACTAGTGTTATGCATGAACATGTGATGAACAACCAAGAACATGTGAAGAACGCATATGAACATTTAAGAATATTAAGAACATTCAAACCATTGTTATTAATTTCGTTCCGTTCCGGCCGGAATGGCCGGAAAATTTCGTATCGGTATGCAAACCGGAATGGCACACCCCTCTGTTCCACCTCGGATAAAATTCCGGCCTATTCCGGTGTGTTTCGGGCATTCCGGTTCATTTCGGTGAAATCCGGCCGAAATGCAAGATTCGGCCGGTACATGTTCAATAGCAAAAGATGAGCCTCAGTGAAAAAAGAATAAGAAAAAAAAGAAGATGAAGATGATGCTAACGATGAGAACATAAATTAAAAGATAAGATGAGATGAGTGTCAAGAAATTTACACAGAGTAATAGACCCGAAGAGGCATCCTTGGAGCTGAACAAAGCTGAGAGAGAGAGAGTGGAGATGAGAGTATCAAAGTATAGCAAGAAGATGAGAGTATTAGACTTTTTCAATAGGAGAGGTTTTGAATATACGGTTGTGATGAGGTTTGGGGTGTGGGAATATTGGGATTTGGTGATAGATGGGACTTGATGAGAAAGATGAAAATAGGGAGAAGAGAAGACCAAAACACGTGAGATAGAAGAAAGAAAAATAAATAAAAAAATGAATCAAAAGATATGGCAGTGGTTAGGTCAGATAGGGAAAATAAATGACTAGTAAAAATTAAAATTATTATTTTATATAATTAGATTAAATTTATTATTTTATATCTATATTTCACTTTTATGAATTGATACTTTTATATATATATATATATATATAATATTTTTTTTAAAGAATCCGAAACACCTTAAAACGGTACGCCGAAATAATCCGGTACCGAAATATTTCGTTCCACTAGACAAACCGAAACAGGGTCCGAAACGGAATTAATAACATTGATTCAAACATATATAAAGAAATTAAATAATCACCAGCATGTTTTAATCTTAAATTCTCATCATAGCAACATAAAAAAAACAAATTAGGGAAAGAAATTATACTTGCATGCAAGATCCACACGATAGAGGAGGAAGCTCTTGGTGGAGGTCCTAAGAGTAGAATAGAGAAGAAGAACTAGGAGAGGGAGAGTAAGTCTCACTCAATACCTTGAGTCTCAAGAAGACCAAGATATGACAAGACTACTTTACTTCACTAGAACTCAAGAGGGGAGAAGAGATGGTGTTTCTGTGTGCCTTGCAATGAAGGAGGGGGGGTTTATATAGTAGAGGTGGAGAAAATATGAATGGAATGACATTTAATGAAGGTTGACAAAGGATAAAAGAGAATAATGAACCTAGACCCTATCTTAGTATTTAGAGAAAGCTGGTGCATTAAATTTTGAGGTTGGTGGGAGTGATGAGCAAGCAAAATGACTAAGAATTTGGTTTTTCCCGTAGCTTCTGTAACAGCCCGCAGAGTCAAATTCAAAAAATCATATCTTACTCAATTTTGATTTGAATTGTCTCGTTCTTGTGCTCAAATTGAAGCCCCAGATGTCTAGTTTCTAGAAAAATTAATCTCACTCAAAAATTTAAAATATTCTGAGAGATAGCAATGAAATGGTGAGCATAGATCATTTGTCAGAAAATAGTTTCAACATAATTAACATTAATATGCCCCAAATTAGTTTCCAATTAACATTAATAGGCTCGAATCACTTCCATTTCAAACTTAATAAATTCCAAATTTGCCCCAATTAAAAAGATAATTACACAAATTACTCATTTAAATAATTAATGTTTGATTATCTAATTAATCAAGTGTGTGCAACCTTACCATAAGATGTAGTCCTCGCCAATCAAATTATGACACGTCATTAATTTCAAATTGATTATAATTATAACCAATTGAAATTGTTTATAATCACATATAGTCGGACTCAATTTGTGAAAGTGCATCTCGGCCATTAAAACTTAATTTGATGATAACTTTCAATCTGATGATCCGATTAAGGCTTAGGACTAGTCAATTTGATTGTTATAATATCAAGATCATTTTGACGAAACGAAATTAAGGATCTAATGGGCATAATTAAGTTGCCTATTTTCAAGGTGAAATTACTATTTTACCCCCCGTGTGAGGCTAAATGCGGGTTGCAAAATAGGGTGTCAACAAATTACATTAATAGATCAAAAGAAATAAATAATTACATGGCTTTGGCCATAGATAGAATCTAAGAAAAATAAAAATTGCATTGATTTTGATCCTAGTTACATTATACCAAAATAGAAAATTACATGGCTTTGTTTTCTAGTTACAATCTAAAAAATAAGGCAAAAATGATAAGGAATTGGTCTTCAAACTAGATATTTAAATCTAGAGGCAAACTTGTTATGTACCTAATTTACTCAACATGTTACAATGCATGATATGCATGAATATATAAATATATATATATATAATCATTCCATGTCTTCAATCGACGTGTTTTAATATATATTATTATTTGTATAAGGCGAGAATACCTTTTCGATCTCTATATGTTGGCCCTATTTTCAATTTGGTACTCAAGTTTTCACAACTTTCATTATTTAGTCTTTATTTAAACTTCTTGTCATTTTGGTCTTTACCATTATCTCACTTACAAAAAACACTTGATATAAAAACCTTAATTATCATTAGCCATGTAGGAGTTTTCCATAAGTGAGATGATGACATGTACCAAAATGACAACAAGTTTAAAAATTTAAGAACCAAAATGAAAGCTGTGAAACTTAAGAATCAAATTGAAAATATGGCCAAACTACATAAATAATAATAAAATAAAAAATCTTTGTATATTATAGTGGTTGGTGTGTTATACCTGCATGCATTATCCCTCCTTCAAAGTTCAAACGGCTTGATGGCAAACTTGAAGGTGATATAAACTCCTAACAATTGTAGACATTCTTATTTATGAATCTTCCACTTGATTGCTAGAGGTAGAGGGAGTTGTGCATGTGGGTGTTTGTGAAATGTCGTATGTTGTGCTGTAGCTTTGCTTGATGTGATGTCTTGAAGAATTTGATGCATTCTTATCTATGCAAATGTGTTCAAAGGCTTAATAGTAGATGATACAAGAGCAACCATATGTATCCTCTAAGCCTTTTTTTCTCTCAAAATTTTTACAACACCTCACTACTCTCAATTTTTAATAGCTCTATTGCTGCAAAAAATTAGAATTTTCAAATTCTACCGTTATTTATCGAGGGGGAATGGAATAGATAACATTAATTTCTACTCCATCATTTCACTCTAGGAGTTTTGAACTTGTTTTTATATTTAAACGCATTCAAATTTGGTTTCAAACTGATAAGATACGCCAAAACTTTGAATTTGGCCGGAATCAAGACATGAGTGCCGATTGGCTTTTGGGTCTTGAGCACCTTTTTGCTCAAACTTTGTTTGTCTTTTGGTGGGTTTTTGCTTGATTTTCTAACTTGTTTAAGGATAATTCTGCGTTTTTTTCTAGATATTTTAAAGACACTAAATGATAAGAACATTATCTTAATGATCATATCTTCTAATCTCCAATTTTTCCTTCTCTTGCTTGAAAAATCAAAAAATTAATATCAAAATCTAGGGCTTTATATCATAATTTTTATTGATTATTTTAATTGCGTTATTGTCTTAAAAATAAACCAATGAGATTTTGACATGAAATTAATTCTAATTAATTTAATTAAGTATCCATCAAAATTAATCATCCATAATCACATGGTTTATGCCTTAGTGCATTATAATGCATATTAACCATTAAATCTTGATGTGGCTTGATCTCATGATTGGATCGTCTAATTGACATGTTCTTTATGTCGTTTTGATCATGGTGAACTCAATTTTATTTTAGAGTGAAATTCATGTCTGTCAAATGGTTTAAATGACATTTTTACTCTTGTGATTATTTTAAAATTATAATTTAACCCATGATGGATTCCTTGGTTGCAAAATAGGGTGTCTACATGTATATATTGTACTGGCCATTAAACTGGTACCGGTACTTCTAAAGTATGTAATAGCTATATTAGGGATTTTTTAGCTGTTTAGGTTGGTATAAATAAAAAAAATTAAAAATTCTATAAAATACACTATTTAAGCTTTGAGCTATAGGCTAATATTTGGACTTATAAGATTTATGGATTTTAAATTATATTTTTATAAACATATGTTGAATAACTTGTGTTTATTTAGAAAAAAAAAACTTGTACTTTTATTTGGATCCACTTTAAAGATTGTAGGCGTATTTGATACGTAATATCTAGTATGAACGATTACTATAATTTGTTTAGTAAAGTTTATAGTGTGCTTTTATGTTAGAATCAAATTCTGTGTGCGTTTGTTTCTTAAAAAAAAAAATGAAAAGGATGGTCTCAAAATGGAACTTAAGTCTTTGACTTTAGAGATAGAAATCCAAAATTTTAAAAGTTAATGGACAAAAATCAAAATGACACTCAAACTTTAGGGGGGAAATTACCATTTGAGTCTAAAATAAAATATCCCAAAGAGAGTGGTATCTATGAGCTCTGCTGCTTGCATAGCTGTAAAACCGAGGATGACCGCCAATGAGATCCAAACAAACGTAACATAAAGTTAACGCTGTTTCCAATCTTAGTATTCTCCTCTCCTCTCCTCTCCTCTCCTCACAGACACAGCTCATTCTCACGTTCGCATTCTTTGTTGGTTTCTTTTGAAATACTACTTAATAATCAAACAAAACAGAAATAATAACTCAGCGAGGAGAGGAGAGGAGGTGTTATAGAAAAGAGAGAGAGAGAGAGAGAGAGAGATGGGAGGCAGAGGGGACGAGAGAGAGGAAGGTGAAGGAGAAGGAGAAGGAGTAATGGCGACTGACTTTTTCTGGTCGTACACAGATGAACCCCACGCTAGCAGGCGCCGCCAGATTCTCTCTCAGTACCCTCAGATCAAGGATCTTTTTGGTCCTGACCCATTTGCTCTCTTCAAGGTTCTTCTTCTTATTCTTCAACATTCCATTTGCTTCATGTTTCAATATTCGTTGCTACCTGCATTGTAAATTCTTTTTTCTTTAGTTTTCTACTTTTTCCTTCAATTTGGACTTCTGGGTTTTCTGTTTTCTTTTCTTTTTTTGCCGTTTTTATCAATCCTGTTTATCAGCTTTGTGCTTGTTTACAATTTTATTTGATGGGTTTTTGTGAGATTTTATTGTTAGCGAATTTATGGTTGGTGACACTTTCCAAGTTTCATGATGATTGGTGTACTTTTTGGCATCTGCCATGGATCTGTTTTAATTCAAATCATTTCTGGTTCACGCTAACCAATGGATTGCCAATATTTCGCTTTTTTATTTTTATTTTTATTTTTTAAACGAATATTAAATTCTAGACTGTTACTTTGCTTCATGTAGAAGATATGTTAAAACTATAGGATTTTGCTGTTTTGCATTTTGGTTTTCCTTCATTATGTTAATCTCATAGTCATTATTTCATCTTGTCTTTAAGCCAATGAATGCGGTCTCAAATAATTCTTGTATGTGGAGTGTGAGGTTGTGAGTTCAAAACCCATTGGATGCATGTCTAACTTGTCAACTGAAACTACTATTTCATCTTGTCTATAAAACATTCTATTAGGTATTTTCCCTCTATTAAGTTCAGTATTTAGATTTGAGTTTTCTGTGTTAATGTGTGTCTTTTGTTTATAGTGATTCTGGAATCCACCAAATTATGATAATTTGTAATGGGTTTCATGAGATCTCCATAATGTTCTGTGTGTGCATATTTTATAGTTTATTCTTTTTCTTCTGAGGAACAAAAAAGTCAATCTGCTCTTATGTGCCTAGTCAGACTTCTGCACCTCTCTCATTTACTTGCACTGGAAGTTTCTTTTTGTAGTTTGATGATTGTTCTTATTCTAGATGTGGTACTTAGAGTAATCTTAACAAGTAGCGCTCTAGAATAAATGAGTGATTTGGAACTGAGAAGCTTTTCTCATACGGTTTGAGAGGGGTAATCGTCTATTTATGAGCATGTTTGGCTTAAAAATGGTAATATTATTGAAAATGTTACCTATGCATTCATCTAAGTGTTCTGTTATGTCTTTGAAACTGTGTAGAAATTTATGAGCCACTTGACCAGCAAAAGGCTGGTTTTTAGTATTGTTAAAATTTTACAACATTCTTTCCTGCGCACACCCTCTTAACCCCAACAATTATGCAGAAAGAAACATGAAGTAGTGAGATTATTGGAAATGTTGTTGAACGTCAATAGGATGTTCGACAGTGTTTTTAATTACTGGATATCAAAATTGGTTTATTTGCATTGAAGGCAATTTCAAAAATATATGAAAATCCCTATGAAAGAGATGATGATTGCATTCGGAACCTTATTTATTTGGTTAACTACACAATTAAGAAAGCCTGTAGTAATTTGCTTATTTTTCAGTGGTGAATTTATATAGTGATTATTTTACTTTAAAGCGTATTCAGTCTTACAATACCATATCAGCTATTTTATTATGTTCATGCCCTTGTAATTGTGGTGTTGCAGATTGCTGTGGTTGTTTTGCTTCAGCTATGGACGGCAACTTTGCTCCAGAAAGCTGGTTGGCTGAAGATACTGGCAATAGCCTACTTCTTTGGCTCTTTTCTCAACCACAACCTCTTCTTGGCCATCCATGAGCTCAGCCACAATCTTGCCTTCTCAACCCCAGTATACAACCGTTGGCTTGGGATTTTTGCTAACCTCCCTATTGGTGTACCCATGTCTGTCACCTTTCAAAAATATCACCTTGAGCATCATCGGTTCCAAGGTGTAGATGGCATTGATATGGACATTCCAAGTCACACTGAAGCTCATCTTGTGACAAATGTAATTTCCAAAAGCATATGGGTCATTTTGCAACTCTTCTTCTATGCTCTCCGGCCTCTATTTCTGAAACCAAAGCCTCCTGGTTGTTGGGAGTTCATCAACACATTTATTCAGATATCCCTTGATGCATTTATGGTTTACTTTTGGGGCTGGAAATCTTTTGCCTATTTGATTCTTTCCACATTTGTTGGCGGTGGGATGCACCCAATGGCTGGTCACTTCATTTCGGAGCATTACGTCTTCAACCCTGAACAGGAGACATATTCTTACTATGGCCCCCTGAATCTTATGACATGGAATGTGGGGTACCACAATGAGCACCATGATTTCCCTAGAATTCCTGGGAACAAGCTGTATAAGGTGAAGGAGATTGCACCTGAGTATTATGAAGGTTTAGACTCATATAAATCTTGGAGCCAGGTTATTTATATGTATGTTATGGACCGAACAGTTGGGCCGTTTAGCCGAATGAAGAGGAAGGTAAAGAAAAATGAATAGGTGTTTTCATTTTTATTACCTGTTCCATATTTTTTATCCTCTTTCCCTGGATTGGTAATGGTAATTACCTTCGTAATTCACTATGTATTTGTAACATTTTTGAAGGGTGCTTTAGTTTTAGGCTAAAAGAGTTAGTTGTTTGTTCATTCATTAAAAATTCAGAAGAACATCTGTTTACTGGTTTATGCCTTTAAGATGTGGGGTATATCTATATTGATAATAATTTCTATAGTAATCTCTCTGCACACACACGCACAGAACTTGTGAGTTCCTTACTCTTATACTTGGCACTACTAAGCAAGCTTTAGTGTGCAGTTTCTTTTGCTTTTGTATGTAAAGTGCTCCTTTCAATTCTTGCAATGTAGAATTTGTTTTCTCTGACTGGAAAATTGAAATCCAAGCAAAATTTATGGTGGCAATTCTTTGGCTCAATTAATACATGTTTGCATATAATCTGGAGTCCTAAAGATGTAGCTGATGCAGGCAAAATAAATTACTTGAGATCTCTGTATTTCAGAGGTTTCTAGTTTGGTTGTGTTATGATATAAGTATCAATAATTAAATTTAAAGGGGTTCAGCATGTTAAATCGTTTAACAAGCCTCCTGTTGTTTTTAATATTTCACAAAATTAAAAACATTTTCTACATAAACATCCCAGATTGTATCAAAAGGAAAATAAACAAACTTGGGAGTGTGAAATCAATGGCTTAACATGTAAGTGTTCTTTATACATAGTCAAGTAGATGCTCCAGGCGATCAAATCTTGATATTTTCTTACGTCAGAGTCTTATAGCCTTGATCAATTCCACACCTTAATTATACCATCAAACTCAAATGCTCACTAAGGAGATAAGGCCACCAGTGTCCAAAATGGCAGTTGCATCTGTCATATGCTAATTTTGTGAAAATTTTACACTGCTCTTCTTACTTCTTTGCCTGAGAAGGAAATCAAATTGAAGGGGAAAAAAATCATGTGCCTTGTAGAGGAAACTCAGAAGTAAGCTATGGATTATTGAATTTGAGAAATAAAACTTACATTCCAGGTGTCACTTTTGGAGGAAAACCGAGGGTCAGCTATGACATTAACATATGGTGGTGGTTGAACTTTATTATTTATAAGTGGAAGCCTCTCTGGAGCATAATCCTCATCACTGTCATAATTAAAATAGGATTTTTGGTTTGGCCCAAGAGTTCTTAGAACCAAGGATAATAGAATCGAAAATCCCTGCAGGTAAAACCATCATTAAGGAAATATTAAGGGCTCGTTTGGTAGAGGAGTTTGAGTAATGTTGTTTGAGTGTTTTTGATATACGTGTGGGTGAAAAAGTATGTTGAAATTTGTGTAAAGTTGTTTAAACTATGAAAATATGTGTTAGAACTTACTCACCAAACAGGGCCTTACTTTTTGTATAAATCAGCTTGGAAGCACTACCCAGATTTTTTTTTTTTTTTTTAACAAGCTAGCATGGATGATGACACATAGAAACTATGGAATTTGCAAGTTGGTATGGTTGTAATATTTAGCCACTACAACTACGTTATTCTGTAAACAATTTTAAAGGATGAATCAACTACTACACCAAAAACCAGCTTAACAAATTAAGCCTATTGAAAAGGTCTTTTTTTTTCTTTGATTGGCCTAAATGAGTGTAATTCTGGAAATAAATTTCTGTACAATAAGCACAGTGGACTTTTGATCTTTTTTAAACCTTTAAATTAAAGTCAACTGTTCAGTCTGACTTTCAATCAACACAATCACAGATTCGATTAAAATACTTGTGAGATGAACTACTCTATTTTAGTTTAGAGATCATTAATTTATGGAGCCAATATCTTCGTTTCATAAATTATTATAAAAATTTGGTTAAACTTCGCATTTCCATTTTTTTTTAGAGGGTTAAATTCAGAATTCAGCATATCAGAAACTTATATCCTTATGTCACTGTCTAACTTTTTCAATAAACTGTCCAAATTTATTTATTTTCTCTTAACAAATACATTAAACTAAAATATATTTCTTTCTAAAAAAAAAAAAAAACTAAAATATATTTCTTTCTCAAAAAAAAAAAAAAAACTAAAATATATTTGTGCTCCTACTTAAAAAACTGGAAACATTTTTTTTTTCCACTAACACATTTAAACTCAAAATTACCTAAATTCAAAAAAAAAAAAAAAAAAAAAACTCAAAATTACCTGGGCTAAGAGGATTAACAAGCATATCCATTTGAAGATATCAAAGTTTGATTTCACAAAATCCTCAAAATCTCGGAATCTTCCAGTTGGATCCTCAGGTAAATCCTGATGTAAGTTTCAAGATAAGAACCAAGTAACATGTTAAATATATGGGAAAGTGAAATTGGATAGAAAATAGGGAAAAATAAATTAAGGTAACATCACCTTTTCCCAGTTGGAATTTAGTAGTATATCTGCTGCCATTGCAGTCTCCAATAGGAGAAGCAAAATGATGACCATCATGTACTTTGTTGATTTAAGGTTAGCAATATAGAGGACATGAGCCTGATTTGGTAGGCACATGCTTACTAAGCATGAGCCACATATGATAGACAATATTTATTACTGTTCCTGAAACATGGATGTGGTGTTTTAAATATCTAATTTGAGAAAAAAAAAATTCTTAAAAAACTCTCTTCAGGAAATTTTTAAGAACAGAAATCGTGTTTCCTGGAACATGGACACATTAATGAAAACAACCTGAAAAACTGGCCAGAGTTATACTCATAATTATTAAATACATTTCTAAAAACTGCTTGAAAAGGATACACAGGAAAGGCAACAACCATGGACACTATCAGCAGCAAAATGACCTAGGCAAGTTATCACGCCTAAGATAACACCAATCCCCAGAAAAGTGTATATAAACCTGCAATTGAACAAAATTAACTGTCACCAATGTTGTGTTGAGTAGAAATAAATCTTATCAAATAGATAATCATTAGGATTTCCAGAATTTAACCACCTCAAAAACAAAAAACAAAAAAAACTTAAAAACAAATCCTAGGAATCTTATGTATCATCATCCTTTAGGAAGAGACTGAAGCTCCTAGGAGCTAGCAGAGTGAGTTGTTTTCTTACTTGGCAATTGGCTTAAACAACCCACATCTTTCTTCTTAGAAACATAGTTAAAACTAGTCTACATTTTTTTCTTCTTCTTATTTTACAACTTACAAGCCCATATAGGCTTCAATTCATCATGAAGAACTAACTGTTGTAGAAGTAAAATCTTCAAACTAAACTAGGTCCACAAGCAGCAAGCAAGAACTTTCTAATGCTAGAGGGCCAGGCTACCATTTAGCAAGATTTAATCAAATACTGATTAATCATAATCAGGCAAACGCAAACACAAACTGAAAGAACTCTAATATGATAAAGAGCTTACCATGGACCTGTAGAATTAAAATCAACATATGGGGATCCGTCAGTGTCTCTCTGCCAAACTCTAATCATCCACAAGCCATAAAGAATCATTGCAATTCCAAGTAAACCCATCATGGAATTGACAAATTTCAGCAATGATCGTAGGCAAGTACTTGCAATTCTTCCCATTATCCTAGCCAATTTTCTAGACAGTTTAAGAGGTGAAAATCCCAGTAATGCAATCAACCCTCAAATCTTAAGAGACTTAGCTGACTCAAGATATGGGAAGCAAAGACAAAATATGTTTTCTTGATTAATATTGCTATTCAATTCTTTAAAGGTGTAAGATATTCCACATGACAAATGTGGTACGTTCATCAGTTAGCATGGGATGAAATATTAGGCCGTGTCTGCCTTTGGGAGAGGGTTAAATTTTGAGATCATAATCACTTTTTATAAAAAGACAAAAACTGAGCCTCAACTATTGAATTTCTTTCTTAATCAGCACGGATGTCCCTGGCTACTACATTGAAACAATAAACCTTATAAATTTTTTTGACAATTTTGTTTTTTTTTTTTTAACAACTCTTGACATGCAAATGGGTTGTTGGGATTGGTGGATAATAAAATTAATGCCACGACACCAACACAACATTTTTCACAACGATAAACAAAGACCGATATGATTGAGACAACATTACCTTCACATAAGTCTATTATTTCTTCTCAAAAAAAAAAAAAAAAAGAGTATTATTGACATGATTTTTTATCGTGCACAAATCACAACAAATCATATTAATTGTGAAAAAAGAAAATTTCCGAGAAAATTGTGAAAAATATAGGTTAACCGTAATAACTTTTTCTTTTTGAAAAAAATTATGCACTTAGATTTCTTAGTGTAATGAAAGTTAATATTGGACTCGTATTAAAATAGATGTTGCTCAAATCAACAGTTTAACAAATTGCAAAAAGGATTGAAATATTATAGGCATAGCATTGCAGCTGCTCATGTCAAAATATTCTTTGTTCAAAAAAGTTATTGCCACAAAGTGTGCAAACCATAAGAGCCAAAGCATAATGGAGATAAGAAATTTCTTCGAAACTATCTGTGTGTCTTTTTATAAGGTTGGCCTGATAAGCTTCCCATACTTGGCGATAGTGATTTGACATCTCAATCTGTCTTGACGTCGAGAGAAATTTCCTCCCTTTTTACTTTGGTCGGGGTGGAAAGAATTCAATTTATAGCTAATTGAGGCGTTGAAAATTTGGAAAGATGTTGGAAGTGAATTAAAATAAGAGTTATTTTATTTATTTGTTACGCACTTACCAATGGGGTTGCTGTGGTGTAGTGGTTATCACGTTAGTCTTACACACTAAAGGTCCCCAGTTCGATCCTGGGCAGCAACATAATGAATTTTAATTTCAAGTGCATATTTTTTGGCACTCATACACATATTGATTGAAACTTGTGTCAAGATGCTATTGTAGAAAATTTGAAGAACATATTTTTACCCTAGCGAAACTCAAACTTGCTTGATTGAAACACAAACGAAGAGAGAAAAGCTTCAGAGAAGGTTGCTATTCTCATAGCCATACCAAGTCAATCTAGAAAACATTATCCTTGAGCTTAAATAGAGAAAATTCATCTTTGTGCTTTGATCATATTTAGTAAAAAAATATTGTGATCTTGATATACCTTGTACTTAAACGGTCCATTCTTCAAACCCAAAGTTCATTTCTCCAACAATGGGTTGTTGTTACTAAGCTCCGAAGTTCTGAGTTGCAAACACGATTCGTTCATGGAGGAAACTCCCATAAAAGGATTCTAGAGGTTCTAGAGTTACTATTATGAGAAGACAAGTGAGTTATTAAGGTTACAATACAAAGTCTAATTGTGTGAAGGTTTTGTAAGTAGGGGGCTGTACCTAATTCTAATAATAAAATTCCTACAGAATTGGATTCTCGAACTGGTTTATATGGTGTCCTTAGAGAATGCATTTCTATCAAATAATAACGAATTTTTTAAATAATTATTTATTTATTCAATTAAATAATTTAATTACTATATAGTATATACTCAACTTACACTCTTTCAACCACCATCTAGTTGGCAAAAATTGAAATTGACCATCACATGTCAACCAACAAAAACCCTCAATCAACCTCCTCAAAACAGACAGCGAAAACCCAAATCAACCACCATAACACAACCAAGCAAAAACTCAAATCGAACAACATTAAAATGTTAGCCACCAAAAACCAAACTAACCTCCATAACAGGAGTTTTTATTTTGTGCTAAATATTCGGTTTTTGAAAATTATTTTGTTAAATTAAAAGTTTCTATCGCGACTTATTTACCTATGTATCATTTTTTTGGAACTCAACTTTCTCAAAATCGAATTCAAAGTAAAACTCTATTTCACCAAAGTCGAGTTCTATGCAATTTTGTTATATGTGGCAAAAGTCAAGTTCCATTTTTGCCACATATCACTGAATTGTATAGAACTCAACTTTGGCAAAATCGAGTTTCATGTTAGAACTCATTTTTGAGAAAGTTAGGTTTCAAAAAGAGGCTACATAAGTAAATAAGTTGCGATAGAAACTTTGTAACAACCAACCAAGTTGCCACATCCATCATAGATAAATCCCTATCACAAATCAACCAACCACCACCACCACTACCTCCTTGTTACTCCCTAAGAAATCCATCAGGACGCAAAATTGAGCTCTATTGCAAGTCAACCCATATGGGCCAGGGGTTTCTAGGGGTTGGGCAAACTCTAGTTTATATTCCTAACTAGACATGGCAAAAACTGGGTCAGAATTTTCTGATCCAACCCGCCCCAACCCGAAAAATACCCAACCCGAACCCGATATTTTTTTACCCAAAGCAAAAACAGGTTGACCCGTAACCCGACCTGTGTTTTTTGCGGGTCAACCCGACCCACGACCAGAACCATTTTTTAAAACTTTTTTTTTTTTTTTTTTGTAAAAATAATAATAAAATTAAGACAATATTGGTTTAATTGTTTGTTGTGAGCTTTAAGGAAACAATTGAGACATTTACATAACTGCATGCAAATGAATTGAAAGATGAATGGTTGAGCATTCTGTAATGAGCAAAGATTTTTAGATATCAAATAGCAAAGTACATGCTAAGATAATCTGGTTATAGTAAAGTTAAAAACATAAATTTAAAATTGTAGACATGTGTGAGAAACATTCATAAGTGTGAAATTAGTGAAGCCAAAGTATCAAATTAGCATAAATAATGAATGCTTAGACCTATCTTTTAACAATTTAAGTCCAAAATAAACGGCATTTCAAAATAAATTATGATATTTCCTAGAGTATGTGTTATTTAACAATGATATGATATTCATAAAAGAGACCATGTATAAATAAGTAAACAATCAAACTTTAATTTATATTCTCAAATTGAAATAGAGTGTCAACCACAATTGATAATAGATTATAAAATTAATTATCAAGATTGTAAATTTCTTATATGTTTTTATTCTTTGTCAAATGAGTTATCTAATAAGTCATTTGTAATTTTGTTTTATATCTTAGGATGTTGATATTGTGTAGAAATAAAACTTTTGTATTTGTTTTACTTATCTTTGTGTTATTTTGTTTTAGTTTGCAATGTTGGGATTTGCATAATTTTAAAATTATTGAATAAGTATTAATAAATTTTACTGAGTTCATTCTTGATATAAGTGGTGAATTCAAAGTGATGCATTTTACATCAAGTAATTTGTTGCATGACTTTCCAAATAGCAAATAAATGTTGTTTTCTTTATTAAAAAAAAAAAAAAATCATGTGAAAAATACGGGTCAACCCAACCCGCAACCCGATTGATCTGAACCCATTTTTAACCCGCTTAAAACGACCCGCTTTTGACCCTCAACCCGATTGACTCGACTCGACTCAACCCGACCCGCCATAACCCGACCCGCCGTTTGCCATGTCTATTTTCTAACATTGCTCTAACCTATTATCTAACTTTCACTTATGACTTGTGAGACTACCCCCAACCAAAGTTATTAGATACAATGTGTTTTGGCCAAAAAATAATGTTCCCTAATTAACCAGTATGATTTCCCTTATTCCACATCAACTTAAATTACAATGTGTTTCTCTAAATTTTGGTCAATATGATCGTTTCAACCAATATGTGAGTAAAACTTCAACTTTTTTCTCTTGTTCTTTTGTTTTTAAATTTTGTTCTTAGAATATAAAATTTGATTTTTTTTTTCTTTTTTGAGAAGAATATAAAATTTGAATTCGATTGTTCTATTTGATATTATTGCCATGAGCAAATTCAAACAATATGAGCTATTGATTTTATTCATCATATATATTTTTTTCCTTTGATTTGAAATTTGAAATTTGGTCTATTATGCTAAGGTGTTAAGTCATGCTAAATTAATGAACCCCACATTCTCAAAAAAAAAATAATGAACCCTTTGCTATATAATGAGATATTAGAAACTTTCTTAATATGTAGTATATTAAGAACATGTATTATTTGGTTTTGAATTGATAATTTAGTTGGAATGAAACCATGTGATGAAGATTAGGTATATTTATTTTGTGTTTATAACTTTATGTATACTGAGCTCAGTGGCGACGCCACGTTGAGAGCACCCTGACCCGAAAATAAAAAAAATTTTATACATAATAATTTAAATTTTTTTATTTGTTTACCCTTAAAAAAAAAATAGGAACACCCTCAAGCAAAATCAAAAACACCCTCAAATAAAAAAAAAAAAAAAAAATTATCTGTTCTACTTTCAAGCAAAAAAAAAAAAAAAAAACCCAAATTTTTTTTGGCATAAATGCACTTTTAGTCCCTACATTTTGACTTTTTTCCATTTTAGTCCCTACATTTTATTTTTACCACTTTTAGTCCCTAAACCAATTAACGCGGGACATTTAAGTCCTTGAAGCATTATTCTGTCACCAAACTAACGAGAAAACTGGACGTAACTGACGTGGGCATTAAAATATTATTAAAAAAATTATTTGGCATTTTTTAAATGCCAAAATTAAAAATTATTAATTAATTACTCAATTTTCTTTTCATTATTTGTGTTCTTCCCTATTCCAACAAAAAACAAACCCTAAACCCATATCCTAACCAAACCCCAAACCCATATCTCCAGTAAAGCAAACCTTAGCCTTCAAACCCATAAATTTTCTTAGCAAACAAACACAAAGAGAAAACCCACTGGAAAAAAAAACTCCAAATCACCACCACCGAATCAAAGAACATGAAGATCAAACCCTGCAACGACATCAAACCCAAAATCAAAGAGCAAACCCAGAATAAAAGAACATGAACATCAAAGAACATGAACATCAAACCTACAAGGGAAAAAAAAAACATGAACATCACCAAATCAAAGAGCATGAACATCACCGCAACGTGTCCCAGCCGTCCATCATCATCCACGCCTAAAAGAAAACCCAGATGCAGATCCACCAAACCTAGTTTCAAACTTGATGCTGCACGGAATCAGTAGGCTGAATGCTTCGGCTTCGGTGGGCTACTGGTGGTTGCGAAGGCCTACAAAGATGAACACACAATCAAAGGGGACCAGTGTAGACCGGCCAAACACCCTCCGATGGCTAAGTTAGTTTCTTCCTAGAAAAGAGTTTCAACTTTTAGAAGGAAAATCTCAGAATACACTTGCCTCATTTTGATTCAGACTGGTCCTTTATATAGAGGATCTTGGAGCGGTTATTGGCTTGGTAACTTCCCCAAGATTTGAGAAAATTCTCTTGAGTCCAGACATAACTTCCCCAACGGCTATAGAAGTTACAACCGTTGATGGAAGTTATGTACTTAAGAGGAATCCATGGCGATGAATTCGGGTTGAGTAACTGTTTCAAGGTTTTGAAGATTCGAATCTTCCATACTCTCCAGTGAATTTATACTTGAGAGTTTCTGAGTGTCATGTGGTCGTCCATGGACTTCGTCCATGGAAGACTGGTTTTCTGACGGTGTTATGTGTGCTCTGACGTTGTGTGAGTCGTCCATGTGCTTTGCCCATGGACGATCCCATTGCTCAGACGATCAACAAAAATACTTGGCTCAAGATCATGGACGATCCATATGGACGACTATGAGTTGTAATTTTTTACTATCACATCAAAACTAATTCCAGATATTTCAAACAAAAGCCCTAAATTCAAAAATTCAAACTAATCCCAAAATCCTTGGCTACAAACCCAAATCCACCAATACCCCAACCGTCCAATACCATCCTAAACCCAGATCCACAACAGAGCTTGATCTGTGGCCAACAACCCCAAAGAAAACCAGATCCAATCGATCCCGATCCCGCCCCACCTGACTCGGATCGTCACCGCCTTGTGCAGCAAAAGCATCCCACGAGCTCCTCACCGCACATGGACGTTGGTCAGAACGACGGAGATTGAGTCAAAGGATTGGCTATGGCATTTGAGTGACAATGAACGTTGTTGGCTTTGGCTCCTCATCACGCCGAAAGAGAGAGAGAGATTGTATAGTTTTTGGTTGATGGATTTTGGGTCTCAGTTGTTTGATTTGGTGGCTTGATGGATAGCGTGGGTGGGGTTGTTTTTCATGGGTCTTAATCTTTCTTTTTAGTGGCAGATTTCAATTGTTTCTATTATTTTGCTTGGGTTTGATCTTCATGTTCTTTGATTCGGTGGTGGTGATTTGGGGTTTTTTTTTTCCAATGGGTTTTTTTTGTGTTTGTTTGCCAAGAAAATTTATGGTTTTGAAGGCTAAGGTTTGCTTTACTGGGGATATGGGTTTGGGGTTTGGTTAGGATCTGGGTTTAGGGTTTGTTTTTTGCTGGAATAGGGAAGAACACAGGAAGAACATAAATAATGAAAAGAAAATTGAGTAATTAATTTTTTTTTTAATTTTGGCATTTAAAAAATGCCAAATAATTTTTTAATAATATTTTAATGCCCACGTCAGCCATGTCTAGTTTTCCCATTAGTTTGGTGACAGAAAAGTGCTTCAATGACTTAAATGTCCCGCGTTAATTGGTTTAGGGACTAAAAGTGGTAAAAATAAAATGTAAGGACTAAAATGGAAAAAAGTCAAAATGTAAGGATTAAAAGTGCATTTATGCCAAAAAATTTTAAACTAAAATCTGAAAAAAAAAAAAAAAAAAAAAAAAAAATGTAACAGAGCAAGCCCACTGCCCAAAGCCCAACATCAATCCTAAACAACAGATGGGAAAGCAAACCCAATCTAAAGAAAAAAACAACATATGGCAAGCCCAACATATGGTAGCAAATCCACTGGCCACAAATTCTCAAAAAAAAAAAAAAAAAAAAAAACCAAAACCCAACCTAAAGACAGATGGTAGCAAACCTAACCCACGATGGTAGCAAAAACTGAAATCAGAAACGGAGCAACAGAGCTCATCGCCTCCACCTCAAACTCGAGCAACAGAGCTCATTGCCTCTGCCTCAAACTCGAGCAACAGAGCTCATCGCCATCGGTCATCGCCAGTCAAATCGGAGATCGGTCATTGCCTTGGCCTCGCCAGTCGCCTCGACGTGCTGCCCAGCCCGACGGCGCCACCCCTCAGCCTCAGCCTCCCTGCTCCCTCAACTTTAAGGTATTTCATCTTTACTTTACACTTTTCTTCTCTCTGACTCTCTCTTTTTCTCTAATGGGTTTACTCTCTACTCTCTTATTTCTCTCTGTCTCTTTCTCTCTTTTATCTGAAGACTGAAAGTATGAAAGTGAAATGAGAGTCTCTCTCTTTTTAAGACTAAAAACTTAATCTGATTGGCTGATTCTTTTTTTTTTTTTTTTTGGTGAAATTTCTTAGCTTTATTTTATTTTATTTTTTTGATACGGGCTTGCTTAGCTATATTGAACTGTAATTGCTTAGCTTTATTGTAACTTTATTAATATTTGTGATTGGCTGATTCTCTTTTTTGTCTTTTAGTGTATTGTCTATTGTGATTGGTGGTTGTGAATTTCTGATTGGCTCTTGTGAGTGGGGCTTGTCTGTTGAGTGGGGGGGGGGGGGGGTGAATGGGGCATGGGACCGGGTGGGAAGTAAAGGCATGAGAGGCAAGCAATGGATAATGCACATGAGGTGTGTGCTAATAGTTAGTAAAGAAAAATAATGAAGCAACTAATAAAAAATAATTAATATTTTAATTAACTAATACATTATAAAAGATAAACAAATTAAATTATGTTAGGCTAAACAACAATTAATAATTTTATAATTAATGAAACAACAATATAACAAATTATAGTTTATAAAAGACAAACAAATTAATGAAACAACTAAACAACAATAATTAATAATTTTATTAATATTTCAAATGAACTTATAGTTTATTGTATAGGTAACTTTGTTCATTTCTTTTCTTTTTATTTTTTTTTTCCTTTTGAGGTTTTTCGGTGTACAGAATGCAAATTTGTTTTGGTTTTAAGAACTTTTTTTTTTTTAAGCACAAACTTCATGCCGGCCAAATCTTGAATTTTGGCCAGTATTTCCAAAAACACCCGAAATAGACCAAAATTACCCGAAATTTTTTCAAAGTAAAATAGGAATATCCTGGACAAAATTCCTGAAGTCACCACTGATTGAGCTATTGATTTTCTTGCATCATTCATATCATACTGGAATTTTTTTAAAAGAGAAATAACAACATTGTAATTTAATGTTTACTGTTTTCAAGAAAAAAAAAAAAAAAAAAGTAAAAAAAGGTCTTTCGGTCATGGCCTTTAGGGGGGAGAAGCTATACCCGGTGCATGATAGATACGACTTACAAACGTTAACACGTGTGGAAGCCCAAAAGCTAACTAAACGGAGCCAAATTCCAGTTAGGAGCCAACCAATCCCACATCGTCTAGTTACACAAAGCTATGACTCTTTATAATAAACACCAAGGCAAGTATGCTTGTCCCTTCGGGGACATCCGATAAAATTGGAACGATACAGAGAAGATTAGCATGGCCCCTGCGCAAGGATGACACGCATAAATCGAGAAATGGTCCAAATTTTTTTCTTCTTTCTTCCAATTTTCGCCTCTTGCTCATCAGGTAAGCTGCTCATGCTAGTTTTGGATTCCAAGTTAAATCAATTTGGATGGGTTTTTTTTTTGGCTACAATTAGTCAAACTCTCTTCAAATTTGTTACATTCTGCAATTGGGTTCACCATTTTTTACAAACACTCAAACCTGAAACTTAATTGGGTTCACGCCTTTTTATAGGATATCCTCAAAGTTGACATCTTTGTTAATAATTAGTTTAATTTTTTCCTTCTTTTCTGCAATCTACAAATTGTATTTTTTTGCGCCACTTTTTTACTTCAGAACATTATAATATGTAGAGAAATTTTGAGCCTTGTTAGTTTTTACACTTTAATAACTACAGCTTGAAAGTTATTTTTCCCCACCCTTAAAAAAACTGTTGAGTGAGCTTATGATTATAATAGGACCTCCATCATATGAAACCTGTGAATTGCACTTATTAGATCGGAATATAGAACTTCCTCAGGTGAATTTCAATGCTGTAATATCCTTTTCTTAAAGTCTGGTTGTTCAAGGCCATATATTTCTTTGCATTTAAAAATTCAAAGATAAAATACATATGAAAGATAGTAAAACCCCAATTTGTAGTTTTTCCTCTGTCCAGAAAAGAGAAACAAATGATGACATTATGCCCAGCCCATTAAACACATTATCACTTCTTTGGCTCTCAATGAAGCTAACCAAACTGATTGGATTTACAATTGACTCTGCGATGAAGGTCATAGAGTGATTATAGGCTAAGCCATTTAGCCACAGAAAATTCTAAAGCCCACACAGTGAAGTTTCCTAAATACAAGGTCATTAGCATTCCCCTTCATGAAGTCCAAGGTATAGGTAGAACCCTTTGTGAGGGTTGGAGTGATTAGGATTCTGGAGTATTGTTTGAAGTCTTATGTCTGTATCTCACCATCCTAATGAGTTATGACAGAACATTGGTATAGTCGATGTTGTGTTTGATTTGGCTCTTCATTTAGATGCACTCGTAGTTTTTGAGAAATGCCATGGAAATTGATTGTTAACTGGCAGGTTGCCTGCAATTGAAATGAAAAAATTTAGTATTGAGTGACAGTTTAAGTGATTAAATAACCTTTTCTGTTTTCCTAAATGTCTGGTTGGGAAGTTCTAATTTGGTGTTTACATGCTTTGGATAGTTGCTCTAGGCTCCAGACAAGTCTTGGTGAATGGTGACACTATTGGAATATACAATTTTAGTGTGATCTCCATTTGGGTAAAGATTTATGGTTTAAACCAATACTTAAACTCTTTATTAGGCTAGAATTTTCTTAGGTATGAATGCTAGCTTGGCTCATCATGCTTTAAGAACTTGCTTTAGTCAACTGCTTCTGTAGCTGGGGTAGTGCAAACATTTTAAGAAGCTGCTAAAAATTTGTTAACAAATTAAAGAAATAAAGGAACGAGTGAATAGATATATGAAACCAAGAAATCAGCTATACAATATGGTAGAGGTAAATTTGCTTGTCAAAGTTCACTATGCTGATGAAGGTATGATGTGCCTAATTTCCTCAGATCACTTGATATTTTGATTTTCATTTTAAAGAGAAGGGAAAAATTATGATATTTTTCCCATTTAGGAAGGCAGAAAGATAACATAAGATTCCTTAGTTTTCCCTCCTACAGATTAGTGAATTATCTATGTCTTATTACTGTTACACATTAATTGTTAGCTCATTGTATTTTTCTTTTATATTTTGTTGCCATTTTTATTTTGCATAAAGAGTCAAGACTCCTTTATGTTATCAAGTATCAACCACCATTGCTGCACAGATCAAACCCTTTTTTAAATATCATT
Source organism: Notholithocarpus densiflorus (assembly GCA_030021035.2). NCBI lineage: Eukaryota > Viridiplantae > Streptophyta > Magnoliopsida > Fagales > Fagaceae > Notholithocarpus > Notholithocarpus densiflorus. The sequence continues at coordinate 3,377,083 of JARYZH020000024.1, read as the reverse complement.
TCAAGTTCCCACATCAAACCCTATGGAGTCAAAAAGTTAGGTCCGTGTAGCCAATTGGTGGCCAAATTTCCTGACAAGGGATGTATCCGTGAGGTCTCGTCACAACTATAGAAAGCGTTCATCTTAGTGTGATATCCTGTCTAGGTCATGCACATATGCGAAGAAGCTCAGTTAGGCCAAGTGGGGTCCTAGATGTTGCCTTGAAGTAATTTTTCTACTGCACAACAACTTGAAATTGCAAGGATGATCAGTTGTTTACATTTAGCTAAAGCTTATTTCACCCTCTTCCTGGACTACACTCTTTGCACATTAGTGTGTTAGTAAATGAGAAGATGTTAAACTCGATAAAAAGGTCATATGAATTTACTAGTGCAGGTGCTGGTTCCATGTATACATAATTTCCTTTGCACGTGGAATGGAGTCCCCTTACCCCAACCCAAGTGCTATTCCTTCACAATCACCAACTTGCAAAAGAGCCCTCCTCTTCCTGAGTATATAATCAACCTTGCAATTTTGCCAATGTTGCTGCACATCTAAAGCTGGTAGTGGGCAATAGGCACAACAAAACTTTTAACTTGAGAGTGCTTTCAACCAGGATGGTATTAAATTTGATCTGGAGGAAGAATGGATGGTGATGATTGCAATCCTCTTTGGTTAGATGAGACTCAAAAGTCTGGATTCTCGAGTTGATTTGTTAAGGAAAATTTGTGACTAGTAGTAACTAATAAGCTTTCATAAAAATTAGATAGAATTTACTTGTGAAGTTTTAAATTATTACCTACAGATGACATTGATGTGAAGAGGAATGGCAGGGAAAGCATTGCACGAGCCATGCTAAAAAAGAGAGTGGGCTGCTTGATGTTTGATTGCATTGTTGTTTTGGCACTTGTAAGGAGTGTAAAGTTCTACAGGTTTTTTTTGGTGTACATAGCATTTCTGTATTTTAAACCTATTGGGATGTGATTAAGATGTTGAAATAACACACATGAGAACTTCTTGCGTTTATATATGCTTGTCTTTTGGTAGTCTATTGATTTTGCATTTTGAATTCTTGTAGAATGTATTATAAGTTTATAACATAACGCATTTTAACTAGTATCGTCCACCAGTGAGTATTGAATGATCTCACCCACAAGGTTTCCACTCTTCCTATAAAGTGAGGAAATACAATTTGAAGTAAAACTTATTGGCCACAGACCTCCCATTCATTATTGTGAATCATATCAACCGATATAATGAACTTACATTAACTTTTTTTTTTTATCTAAAAAATATCCTTCCTTTATTTTGTCTAAAACGTATTGTTTATTTTCATTAAATACGAGATTGACTCCAATAAGCTGTATCCATATCACAAGTAGCAGAATGATCATTCTGTCTGCCTTCCCCACCAACACCCCCCCCCCCCCCCCTCTTCACCCTACCTTCACAAATCACAATGCCTGAGAATTTTCAACACGAAAGAATGTTGGGATTTGAAACTCAACTCATTTTATAGAGTACAGCATTTTTACAATCTGATTGCAGTGTATAATTAATCCTCTCCATCTTCAGTATATTCACAGCATTTTTCCATGATGCATGACTCAGTCTTTATTGGTAAATCCAACATAACTCGAGCAAAAAGGAAGAATCTGATATCCAACAGCCCCAGAATGTACACAAACCATGTAGCATGTTCCATGTATATTGCTCTACCTGACTGCTTGTATTGCCAGTAATTCATCATCAGGAAAAATTGTAATAATATCTGGCCTACTGCTTTTGACCACGTAAATGGTCTCGCATATGGATGTGTATTTCTGCCTTGACCACAAGACGCATACGTTTTGAATCCTCCCATAGCAACCCATTCCACTCTCGTGCGTGGTCACAAGCAGCCTCAAAGATTTCCTGTCAGACAAAAGACACAATCAGATCCAGTCATGGGAATATGAAGATGAACAGATCACTCTAAGATATTTTTACCCTAGAAGGAAATTCATCATAATAATGTGCAGGACTCATCTCAACCCTATTCAGATCTGATTCCCACAGCCTAATCTGCCACAGAAGAGTGCATTTCAAAATGTCAGAAAACAAAGAAAAACACGGCAATTCTAATTGCAATAACTAAGAAATTTCAGGAACTTTGTTGTTAAGTAAAATAGCATGGTCAAGTCTGCTTTTAATGGACTGCCAGTGGTTACATAGAATCACATAAATTGAATCACAAGAAAGGAGCTACAGTATATATGTTAAATACAAATATGAATATAGAGAACTGAAACCTGATCTGTGACATTTTCTGGTACAGTTGGTATTCTCTCTGCTACACGAGGATGAGCATTCTGCTGAAGAAAAGAAATTATCTGCGAATATAGTTCAGGAGTTAATTGAAGCAAAATATCTTCCAGAAAGACAAAATAATGAGGGAAAAGATATTAACATTTTAGCCTTCCAATATTGCAGAACCAGTACAAATGCAACAACACTTTTTGCCCAAAAGAATACCAAAATTAATGTGAAAGTAATTTGTGGGTGCATCTTAAAAAAGGGAGGACTGTAGCAAGGTGTTTTGTCCATGTACCAACAAGTTTTTTTTAATTTATTTAAACAATTGAACCTGCCTATGTCTCTTCCATGGTGGTACAATAGTACAAACCACCAACAGATTAAGACACCTACATTATGTGCATGTTGAAAAGAGCATACCATTATAGCGATTTTGAGCATTTGACCATCTCTTGGATATCCTCATTGCTAATAGTTATATTCCACTTATTTGTTATAGATTATTCAACCTAATAGGCAATATCTTTCAAGCCATAAGAAATGTTGTCACAATCCCTAAATAGCCATTACAATTTATAGAGTTGACTGAAGCACTGACATGAAAAACAGCGCCGTGCTTGTGTCAGACAAGGATACCGAGCCAACAGGCGGACGTCTGTGCCTAGTACATATCCAGAAAGAAAAAAATAAAAATAATTGGGACTCGGCTCCAACACAGTCAAGACAAGGCTACATAAAAAATTGAGAAAAAAAAGAAACGAAATAAACAAAATTTGAAGCCTCAGATCTCGTTGGATCTCCATTCCAACTACTCATAATGGTCGGATTGGCATAGATTTCGCTGGTGCATCTTCGACTTTATACCCAATAGATTGTTGCTTCTCTCTAATTGTTACGGCTGTGGGTGGTTCTTATATGGAGTATATGGTGCAAAGAACAGTGACGAAAGATAATATTTAAGAAAATGTGGTAACAATGAGAGAAAGAGAGACATTGGCCACAAGAGAGAAATAATAGAAGATCCATATTCCCAAGATAATTTCATCACAAGCAATGACTCTTCAAATAATTTTCCAATTGAAACTAAAAAAAATTGACAATCAGTAAGATCCCAACATGTCAATTCAGATTGACCAACATGCAACTTCCTAAGTGAAATGGTTAAATTAGCCTCAGTTAAAAGGTACTTGTGGGTTTGGATTAACTTATTCAGGCAAAGGATGAAAGAAATACAAATTACTTTATTGTAAACTAAAAGGATGATTGGACAGGCAAACAGGGATGTGGACATAGATAAGTTTGAGTGGCGTACAATAACCCATAATGCTAATCCAATTAGTTGGGATTAAGACTAAGTTGAGTTGTAAAATTAAAGGTAGATGAGAGTGGACTAGAAATCAATACTTGCCTGATCTGCTGCAATACCATTTTCGAAAGCATTATACAAACTTTCTTTTGTGATTGCTCCAACTATAAGATTCGGAAGTTGATACTCTACCCTGCATATATAAACACAATACTTTTCATCTCAGAGATGATTAACATATATAAAAAGACCACCTGGATTCTCAGGCAAGCAGGATGGTGATAAAGATCGAAGTGCATAAATAATAAGTAGTCAAACTCCACTGTATAAACAGATATAGGCAATTCAAGTCATAAATTCCATTAAAGTAATACAAAGGAGAGATAGTTGATTTTTAGACATAAAAGACAATCTATATCCCATGATTAAAAATAAATATAAATATATAAATTGATATCATAACAGCTATTTATCAACACTCAGTATTTCCAGAATTTTTTTTTTTTAAAATGACTTCAAATAGCCATAAAATCATTTTTGGGGTTGGTCATGGATCCTCAACAAACTAGCTAGGGTTGGCCATATGTATTCTTTTTTTCTATTCTATTTTATTCGAAGTACTTCCTTAGTTAACATGTTCTTTTTTACTACTTCTATTAACGTTAATTTTGGTCTTCCTTTATCTTTTTTCACTCCATTAACTTGAATCAACTCACTCTTTTTCACAAGTGCATAAATCACTCTTTTCTGAAAATGATCAACTATCTCAAGCGACTCTCCCTAATATTTTCACCAATAGGGATCACCCCTATCTTTAAATGAATTTCCTCATTTTGAATTTTGAATCTTATCTTTTCTTGTATTTCCAGTTATCCATCTTAACATTCTTACTTTGAACTACACTCATTTCATGAATATTGCTTCTTAACAACCCAAAATTTAGTACCATAAAGTCTAGCTAGTCCTATAGCAATATTTAAAAATAAAAAAGAGAAAAAGAACCTAATAGGTATTCTACTATCACACAATACTCAATCTCTCCGTCTTTGTGAATTATTGCTCCAAGATGTCAAAAACTATAGCTCTTTGGTGTCTTTTGACTATCAAGTCTTATAGTACATTTATCTTTGTTTCTACTTTTTATTGGACTTACATTCCATGTACTCTATTTTTATTCTACTTAACCAAGGGACTTCCTCTTGAATCAATTTAGTGAACTCATTCATCGCTAGTGCAAGGAGATATGGACTTAATGTCAATCCTTGATGCAAATGTCTAAACTCAACTGTGATGCCTCCACTTGTTCTCATACTAGTTGTAGCTCCGTCATACATATCCTAAATCAACTTAATATAATTTAGAGGAACTCATTTCTTTTTCAAAACCCACCACATAATTTCACCAGGGACTGTCTCATATGCTTTCTCTATGTCAATAAAAACCTTATAGAGATCCTATATTTTTCCATTAGACGTTTAAGTAAGGAAATAGCATTCATTGTTGACCAGTGACCACCCTAGCATATAACTAAATTGATTCTCCAATATTGTTGTTTTGCATCTTAACCCACGTTCAGTTACTCTCTATCAAAGTTTCATAGTGTAGCTCCTAAATTTAATTTCACAATAATTTGTAAAGTTTTAAATATCTCCACTGTTCTTGTAAATCGGTACCATATTCATCTATTCCTCCTCCCAGTACTTTTAGACCTCATCCAGTGATAATTAAAAAGATAACAACAATCTCATAAAACACTTTAAGACCATTCTAACAGTCTTATTAAAATTAATAAACCCACAAATCAAGCTTGCTTAGGAGAAAACATTGAACCCAGAAAAAACCCACAAAGAGAGACTACCAAAACCCTATTAAGCAAATTGCCTGGCATACCTTGAGAAAAGACGTAGAATTTCACAATGCAACTTTGAAGAAGAGTACGCATACAACCTAAAATTTGTTTCCACGACAACAAATCCCTGGGCAAAGAGAGAAGAAGCAAGAGCTTAAATATTAATTTACAAATTTTTATCCACTACATATTTATAGAAGTGAGGACTGAGGAGAAAAAGACTATCATAATACAAGCTGAACAAGGGAAAATAAATATAATCAAAGTGACAACAGGATTTTATCAAGTCTAAGGTTTATATGAGACAAAAAAGATTCACAGGAAGAAAATTATAACAGGCAGAAGCTCTCAGATAAATGACTCCCTGTTTGATGAACAAAATAGCTCCAACAAACCCAATCCATCCTATCAATCAGTTTTCAGGACTGTGAATGCCAGAGAGGCTAAAAATCCAAAATAGCTCAACAACAGAAACAGGTATGTAATAGAACAAATCAGCCATAAAAATGTGAGAGCAAACACCCAGAAATTTATGGACCACATTTCAGGACACCATCGTAGAAAATGATGGTAACTACTAACGGTGCCAACAATTAATAGCAAGGACAGATATTCAAGTATATAAATTTTTCGTTAAGAACATCCAAATCCCATGTTCATAGAGATATAGGAACTGTGATAATCTATTTCTGCCTTCTCCAACAAGTTTTCTGTACTGTTTGTGGCTATAATGGTACAAAAGAAGAACTGATGAACAAATACAATCAGTTTTGAGGCTTCATTGTAAAATAGAGCAACACCAGGCTAATTGCAGGAGCTAGTGGGGCGCAAGACATGTACACAGAGGATATTACAGAGCCAAGCCAGCAAGAGCATACAGGCACAGGTAACATACCCTTTGTCACAAATCAAAACAATAATGCCAACCATATGCATAGAAAGTGTAAGTTGGTTATTGTCTTCTACTCAGGAGTAAGGTTATCAACTGGGAGACAGTGATATCACAAACATACAATAATGATGAGTGGAATCAAATGCAACCACAAAGACAACGGCAGACAAACAACAAAGGATAAATCTATTGATTGAACAATAATTCCTGACTTCACAAAGAACATACTTGTTTCCGTGACGATGAATCTGTTAAGCTCACTGAAAGATTGGTAGCTAATTTAGTAGGTATAAACCAACTCTCTTTCCTGCCCTGTACACGACACCAAAAGAAAGAAAGAAAATCAAACCTCTAGCAAAGCAACTATTGATCTTTATATGAGGGATAAATGGCACATTCTACAGCAAGAATAGCAGAAAACAGAATACCTGCTGAAGTTTTACCAATCCCAAGTCTGTTAGGTCCTTAATCGTATTCCTTTGAACTTCAGTCAATGTGTTACTATTATATGCCTAAAACACAATAAAAGTGAACAACATTACACCAAGGTGAGATATGCAATAAACAATAAACTTCTTAGAAAGAAGGCAAAAAGGCCTCGAAATATAACATAAGAAAAAGAAAAGATACAGTTATTTTTCTTTTATAATAGGTGAAAACAACTCACAGACGTGCATATGAGAATCTGTAATCTCACTCTTCACCCTTTCTTTACAGGGGCAGTAGATGTTATTTGGTTCAAAGTCCATTCTCACAAAGATACAAAAACTATTAAAGCAACACTAAGGTATATCAAGGTATATCTAATACCTCACCAGTGACATGAAAGCTAAGCTCTAATAGGAATGAAATTAAATCAGCTGGATCCACACCTCGCTCCTGAAACAGAATTAGAAAATCCAGATATAAGATGGAACACTGGTATTAGAGATGGGGAACTATTAAACAAAGGAACTGGGAAGTGAACTACCAAAGAAAATCTCACTATCCATACCTCAGAATTAGAGATGTATTCTCTGATGATGTACCAAAGTTGTGCATTGGTGTCCATCAGCTGTATTTTGCACAGATAAAAAATAATTTCAAGTAAAACACAACATAATAAGTGCAAGCAGCTCATGAATCATAAGATGCATACCAAGAACTGGAAACCACTTTCAGTTAATCGCGGAGCTTCTTTATCCCTGTACAAATGCACATACACAGCACAATACCAGATATAAGACACAGTAAGCCCATACTACACAACAAACAGGGGAATGTAAAATGACTGCAAGAAATTAAAATAATACGAGAGAAGACCTTTGACTCAAAAGGCCTCTCTGGAAAACTTTCATCATAGAAGAGCTGATATTTGATGGCCTTTCAGCTTGAGCCGAGCTTATAAGTTGGAGCAAGAAACACTAATTTAACACAATAGCAAGTCACAAGAGAGTCTAGCTTTAATCAAGAAACTGAACAACAGGTAAATTCAAAAAGTGAAATTAATTTCACTCACACAGAATAACTTGGTAAATATGAGTCAGAGAAAATTTTCAAATACATGCACAAATAAAACAGACAACAGAAACATATAGTTGAGCTTCACACCTCCCATTGTCCAATGGCATACACATCAAGATCCTCCACGCTTGGGAGCCTCACGGTTATGTTAGAAGGCATTGGTTCCCTTGGCAAAACTTCACTGCCATATCAAATAATAAGGTCATGTGCCAAATAAGATTAAAACATCTTGAGCACTGTAATTAGCCAAACATAATTGAATGCAGGATCATATTTTTAATTTTATTTATGCCATTGATAAAATAAGATTTTAGGCATTCAATTTAAACTAATATGGTAACTCTAACAACCTATAAGCAATCTGAGGCCATAAATTAAATACATTCATGACCAAACATGGCAGCAAATGGTGAAAGTAAAAGGAAAAAGAGCAGTGCATGTTATATTTTACAAAGCTACACATCCAAGGTTGTGATTTGTATTCTATGGGGGGTGGATGGAGGAAAAACAGGAAAAGAAGGTTTCTATTTCATAGCTTTTGTCAAAACTTTACCCTGAGTTTAATCCTTTAGAGCTCCATATTGTAACTAATAAAGATCATGTAATGTCTGTATGAGTGATGTACAGTATACATGAAAAACAGTAGATTTATCTTATTTTCTGTAATTATTAGATTCTCAAGTCCCAATGACCCACAACCCACAAAAGAATCCCCAAAGGAAAGAAATGCATTCATTTTAGCTAACTGATATAGAGAATAAAAGTCAGATTTATGAATCTAAACTCACCCATGTGTTAAAAGCTTTTGGAGGTTTGTCTGAAATGTTGGATTGATTTTGTAAGTTGTTTCCTTTCTCCTGCCAGTAAAACATGAAGTTCATTAACAATGCAGACAGAATAGATTTTGATTCAAAACTATACTCCAATAATTTAAAAATGATTATTAGAAAGATAATAGTGGTGAAAGTCATTTCAAGAGATATATATACAAATTAAATGGCACATTTATCAAAAACAAAAACATTAAAAATAAAAAACTAAAAGACTGGAAAGTTGTGGTATTTTATAACTTCCAACAATATGCAACTCATCTAAACGTACTTATAATTACATAAAAATTAAAATTAAAATGAAAGTGGACAACCTTTGGGAGTACTCACATTATGAGGGAGAACTGAAAAAATTATGTTTTCATTCTTTGAAAAAAAAAAAAGGAAGGTATGATGACATTTCAAGCAATGTCATGCAGTCAAGAGTAAATCTCAGAGATCAGGGAACACAAAAAACTGAAATCCAAACATGTTTTCTTTCTCATATCCCCAGTTTCCCACAAAATAAGGCATTGCAATATGATGGGCAAGCGCATAGATGTCCAATGAAACTAAGTCAAACTCAAATATTTCACAGCCTTATTGTAAATGTTTTCATGGTACAGAAAATATTCCATCCTAAGAGGTAGTATGTCCCGATAAACTCATTGCTTGTTTCCATGTTTTAGGACAAATTTGGTTCTTATTGGAGTGAGAGGAGGGGGGGAGGGGGGGAAGATTAAAAGAAAAAAGGTTCTTAAAACAGTTAATCTCCTCGGCAATCTAACTCTTTTATTTCTAATTTCTCTTTTACACTTTCAAATAAACAGGAAGACATATATATATATATATATATATATATCAACAAATTCTTCCATTTTCAAATGAAATGTTGTGTAAAGAGAAGCTGGCCGCATACCTGTCAACAGTTTCAGTGAATACCCTTAACTGAATCAACCTATCAATCGCAACTCTATGCTTCGAGGACCCATCTGGAAGTACCCACACCTCCATTGACTTGGCAGTTATCGGAGAATCAATGTATAACATTTGTAAAACATACTTCTTGGCCAAAGGTGGCAGAGACCTGAGAAACTCACCCAAACACAAAAAACCCACATATGTCTGAGAACTTGGCATTTGACATCAACTTCATAACCCATTCAGCAAAAAAAACAAAATTTGCACAATAACTCTCTAGGACTGAATGCTACTGATGAATAAGGAGTTTCCTCTTGTTCTTGGGTTTTTTTTTTTTTTTTTGTTAATCGAAACATATTAACTAAAACTATTTAATCCCAACATCAGGAATTGATATTCAAGTCATTTGTGTGTGTGTGTGTGTGTGTAAACTAGGTCTGAAGCAATCACATTATTAAAACTGAAGAAGCAAATAGCAACAAAACCTCTAAAAGTAAAACCAAAGTGAATAAGCATAAGTGAAGTGAATGAAAGGGAAAGGAAGGGACCTGAGAATGGCTTCGCAGATGAAAGCGTTGTCGTAGAGCTTGTCAAGCTTCATGGCCGGCAAGGACGCCACCATGTCCATGAAATTCTTCGCTATTATCTTTACCTCTGGCATTCTGATCTCTCTCTCTCTCTCGATCAAGCTTGCTTAGGGTTTTGAATGAAGCAAAAGGTTTTAAACTGTAGAAAAGTGAGAACTTGAGCGACCGATATCGTTTCGGAACTCTGACTTATGATGCTTCTCTTCTCATCACTGTAAGACAATAAAGACTGTAACTCTAAAAAGGTGTTCGTTCTATATGTCCTGCGTTAATTGCGAGATGGGGAAGAAGGAATTTTCTTTTTTTCTTTTTTGGTGAAAGAAATTTTACCACTGATACATAAAAAGCCGTAATTGCGTAGTGGCTATTTCTTTATGACAAGTTTTTTAAATTTTTAATTATTTTTTGAGTAAGTACAAGCTTTTAAACTTTATAATAATTGATATTTGATTAGTGACCACAATTCAGCTTCATATAACCGATCTAAAAATAGGCCTTTATTAAGTGCGATATCAAATGTCATAAAAAATTTGAGGACTTTCTTATTGCTAATTGATTTTGAGGTAGAGTGGCACGGCTTATAGTTCGACAAATGGTATCAAAACCAAAGTTATGATATCAAATGTCATAAAAAAATTTGAATGTCTTTCTCATCACCAATTGGTCTTAAAATGAAGTGGCATGATTCATGGTTCGACAAATGGTATCAAAGCCAAAGTTATGAATTCTAGTCACAGGAATGTCATTTTGAAAGAGGGATTGTTGGGGCTCATAATTCAACATTCAATATTGTAATTTAGATTATGGAATTGGTGCCCTCGGCACCCCCCACCCCCAAAAAAAAAGACTGAAAAGATATGCGTTTTTTACACGAAAAATCACACATCCTTATCAACATTAGCAAAGTACAACAAAGGCATGGGATAGATTCAACCATATCCTCGTAACATCAACCACAATCAAACAACCTAGGAGTGAACAGCCCTTCACCCTTATGGTAAATTCTAAATTCCTTCAATAAAGACATAGAAGTTTGGGATTTTTTTTCAATTTAACACCAAAATGCTAACAATTTCATTAGATAGCATCATTTCCAAACTTGAGTTCACTGTAGCAAATTGAGTTTGTAAGACTCGAGTTCCATGTGGAACTTCCTTCAAACCCAAATATCCTACCATAAACAGATCAACCCAAAGAAACACAGAAAATGAATCCGGAGATAAACCAAACCAGAAAACACAGAAAACAAACCTTTGGTGTCGAGATCAACAAACCCAAGTCGCTCTAGTGCCGAGATCGTCAAACCTAAGCCGCTCCAGTGCTAAGATCATCAAACCCAGTGCTGAGAAAGTGATTTTTGGGTTTGGGTTTTTGCTTCGATTTCGAGATTGTTATTTTGGGTTTGGGTTTTTGCTTCGCTTTTGAGATCTTTATTTTAAGGGAAGAACTGTCTTGAGTTTTGGGGGCTTGGAAGAAGAGAGTGGAACGGCAGTGGAGAAAAGAAAAAAAATGAAGATGGAGAGAAGAAAAAGAAGGAGGGAGAAGAAAGGAGCAGGAACTCGAGTTTCTTAAGCTCAAATTGCTAGTTTCTTAAATAGTTTGAAAACGTTGTTAACTAACAAAATTGTTAGCAAAATTGTGTTATGAAAGCTCGAAAATGTGTTAAAAACACAAGAGCTGTTTAGACTTCCAAATAAAAGTTACGGCTTGATAGGTTTTACACTAACTTAATTCTAAGTGCGAAATAGTGTAAATGCGAGCAAATAAACAAACAAACTACTCTAACACATATTCATATAATCACAGTAGTAAAATGAAATGTAAAATAGTAGGAAAGAAGAATGCAAACGCAGATAACACGCCAATGTGTTATCGAAGAGGAAACCGAAGAATTCGGCGAAAAACCTCTCCGTTGCCCTCCAAGCGGTAATCGATCCACTAGATAATCAGTTGGGATACATGGGTTAGCAAGAGACCCTTCAACCCTAATCTACCCGCTGTACCTAAGCCCCCCAAACTCCTACTCCAACAAGGCTTCTCGGAATCGTGTCTTGTCTAGCTCTCCGAATCCCGCAACAAGCTCCATGTTGCATCTGCCATCCTTGTCTTCTTCCAATACTTCTCAGCAACTCCAAAAACACTCACTACACTCTAAAAAGGTGTGGATTGTGTTTGGATACAAGTCTCTTCTCAAGGTATGATAATGGGAGAGGGAAGGAGAAGAGGCTATAATGAATTCTCACTAAAGATGAGTAGCTCTCTCTCTAAAAGATGGGTGTGTGTTGTAGAAAACCTATCTAAGGTTTTTCTTTCTGAATGATCTCATTACATTTGTGGGTAATGAGGGTATATATAGTATGGGTGAAGGGTATGAAAATCTCACTTAAAAATCCTCCAGGCAGAATGTTTTGTGACTGTCTCGCGGGAAGGCCTTACCCGCGAGACACTCGCGAAAACGACAATCTGGCATAACTCTTCAGCTTCCAGTCATGTGCTCCTCACGTGGCTCTTTTGCAGCTTAGCTTCTCGCAAGACACTTGCGAAATCCACTGATTCTTCATTTTAAGTTTGAGTCTTCACCAACTTAATACTAAACCCAATACAATAAAATCCCACAAAATACAAGGAAATAAATTAAAGCAATTACAACACTTTTTGTCATGGAATAAAGCCAACATAAAACATAGTTGTAAATTACATCTTTACATGTTATTTTGAAAAAAAAAACCCTAGAAGTTTGTACTTAATTGGCACGTATTATTGTTAATAGTGTTGTTGTTGGTTTTGTCTATGACTGCAAAAGGGGAAATGATAATTGGGTTGAGTTGAGATAGGTATTGCACCAGATGTAATAACTATCAATAGTTGGAATTGAGGGTTAAAAAAAAGGTAAAAAGTAAAAATGATGAAAAATTTAAAAAAAGAAGAAGAAGAAGAAGATGATGTTTATGAGCTGAGAGGAGATAATTGTACGGCTCAATCCTAATCCCTATTGGTCACCAATTTGTCAGCCACCACTCACAAATCAAGATCTATGAAAAGAAAAGGTCAAATGTTTCCGTTAAGAGACAATCAAGCGACAAACTATTCACTATGGTCGTCTCCTGGCAACTATTAGCAATCCTCTGTTGCATTCACACTTTTCAAAATTATGATATAGCATTTGATACTAATTAAAAGCCATTGACGAACAAGCTTAGGTGAAGACAATCTTTAGTGAAACCATTTTTTTCTCATAACTAAAAAATTAATTAGCCGTGGCTGCTCAACCATGAACATGTGCTGTACACATCGCTATGTTGCCCTGCACTGAAGTTAAATCTCACTTTAGCTCTAAGGATGATTATATAACATGATAGTGATACTATAACGATAGATTACACCCTACCCTACCACCAAGGATGACTAGATTACATGATAGTGATTGCTATAACGACATTTTACACTACCATGACATTGCAGAATGTCGTAAATTGCTTGAAATGTCCATTGGGATCAATTTATAGTCAGAGGAGCGAGGAACTATTATCCACGCTGTAAATCAGATCCAAATTGAATGAAACTCCTTGGTAATGTTTCTAAGCTGAGAGCTTAGGCTCTACAAAATAAACTCAGCACATAGTGCTGAAGTTGAAGCAGAGCTTTACAAGAAATCCCACTATCTGGATGCTACTGAAATCTCCAATATCAGCATTGAGCACTGCAATTATCATAAAGTAGGATTAACCTGGCACACAATCACAATCCTTTGAGCGGTATAAGTGCAATATCTATTGCTGCAAAATTCTTTAACTTATCCAAGAAGCTTACAAACTGTCACCACCATTTAGGGTCCGTTTGGAATTCGCTTATTTTACTGAAACTGAAAACTTTTTGCTAAAAGTACTGTAAATATAGGTAAAAGTTAGCTAAAATAGTATAGTGGAACTCATGAATAGTACCAAAAAGTGCAGTAAGACTCATGAATAATAGTAAAAATATGGTGAATAGTAAAATAAATTGGCAAAAATAATCTTTGCTAAATGGACACTTAGTCAATATATCTATTGAAGAACAGTCTCAACGTATCTATTGAAGTTAAAGAGATACATTCTAAGCTTTTCTTTGATTATATGATGAAACTTGCAAAAAGATCCATCAGTGACTTCTCTCTCATCAATATTGAAAGAGCCACCCACATTACACTCTGGTTATCCATGGTATGCTATCATAAGAAAAGGATTGAGTACTGGTTAAGTGACATGAAGCTCAAGGAAACCGATGAGGGACAAGATGGATGAAGAAACTTGTGTTCCTGTAAACAAAAGGGACCTAAGACTGAACTAATCTGCAAAAAGGATATTCCTACAATGCTAAAAAATTGTTAGGGTATACATTTTGTCTTAAAATTATGCTTCGCTTATCTCTATGCAGAAGTGCTAGGAATGTCTTCAGCAGTCTCTATGTGATCAATAGATGGTCTGGTTGGCTTTGGAACAGGGGGGGGAAGCTTTGGTGGCCTATTCGGACGAACTTTATCAACTTTCTCCGAGTGCATATCAAACTGCAATTAAGAAAGTTCCCACTAGGTTACATGGAAATTTTGTGAATTCCTGCATCTAATTTATGGGGAAAAACTTGAAAAATAATGCACTGAAATATTGATGATTGTCCTGTAGCAGCCAGAAGTTATGGAAATTATGTAAACAAAAATCCCAATACATACACACCTATATGTATGCAAGGTTTATATATGTGTATATGGTTTTCTTTGTATTTATTTTCTCCCCAGATTTGATAAAATGTGTACCATACTAGTCCTCAAAATTATAGCATCATATGAACTAATCAATTTATTGTGCATCTCTTGCAGTTGTACAGATGGGGATATGTGAGAGAGGACAAAAAAAAACAAGGGAGGAGAAGAGGAGGAATATTCATTCAATTGCTACCCAAATGTTTGCAACCAAGCTTCTTATAATACAGGATTTAATTATATCAAACTAGGGCATATATGCATATTTAAGCAAGGTCATCAAATTGACATTAAATGTAGTTAGACCATTGAGCCCATTGACTATGCAAAGGACACCGTCCAGGCAAAAGTACTTGGCCAATGGACATTGAGAAGGAATTACATAAAAAGATTATTACAATTTCAAAGAAACCTTTCATATTTTAATCCTTTTTAAGACACGCAATCATAAACATGATGCAATGCCAATTTCAAAGAAGCATAAAGATCTCACGCAACTAGAGGGCCAACAATCTCAAGCTTAATAGATTTAAAATCTTCACTAAAACCAAATGCTTAACTCATTGAGCAAAAAACTAACCTTGTAACCACAGCCAGATACACAAGCATGGAAACATTCCTGTATACAGAAACAATCAATATTCAAAGAATTGATAATTATCTACTCCCCCCCAATTGACTTTCAAATTGCAAATTTAAAACAAGGAGTGCCACAATTGGCAATTATCTTCCATTGTAGCCATAGAACATCTTCAAATTGAATATGATTGTTACATATTCCATTTTGATTGAAAATTAAAAATTACAAACAAACTAGTATGTATGAGTACTTTAATAACCAAAGAGAAAACCAAAGAGGATGAATGCCCATCTTCAGCAGGCACCCTTATGTGAAGGCTTTTAACTATAACAGCAGTATAAATATTAAATTAAACTGCAGCATTCAGTGTAATGAAAAAAGGAAATAAAATGTGAAAGAACCACAGGTGAAAGACGAAGTACCTCTGAGTAGGTGGAATGTCCAGGAGAACGGTCAATGTAGGAACTCCATTGGTGGTCCTTTAATACAGGGTCCTTATAGCATATCTCATTGCACTCCTCCAAGCCTGGACATGCAATACTCTTATCATATCAGGCTTACAAACAAGTATAAAAAAAATATTGATTCCATGTATACGCTCCTTTTGTGTTGGCAAACTAACTCTCCAAACCAATGATTCATTACATATAAAGGTTTAATACATGGCTAGATCGTTCAATTAAGAAATTGATGAGCTAAAGTGAACCAAGAGTTTTTGAAGTCATAATTTTCAAGATGCAGGCTAAGCCACATGCTAGTGGGCTTTGTAGCCCAAAAATTCTCCCCTTTAAATAGAGAATTCTAGTGCGCAATGCCATCATATTCATAGGAAATTTACGGAAATTTGAGGACTAACCCATAGTGTATCTAACTGGTGGCCCCTAGAAACCAGCGCCCAATCCACTCCCCCCTCTCCCCCTCTCTCTCCGAGAAAAGAAGGCTAACTTTGCATGGTCCATTATTGCGCATCACTTCAATAAGTTCACATGTTTTATATATATTTGATCAGTGTTAAATGAACGTTTCATTATTGTTAACACATCATAATAATGAAACTTTCTCATCAAAATCCCTTTGTAAATGGACCCAAACTGCAGTGCTAAATATACCAAATTTTTTATCCAACTTAACTACCACATTAACACCTTAAAAGATTTCAATAAAACTCCAAATATTTGATGCACAAAAGGAATCAAAAAAGTAAAAAGCTAAGAAACAACAAAGTCTGGCAATGTCATACCGATCAGCTTGAGAAAACTGCAGCACAAACAAGAAAAGTAAAACTTACATTCTTCCCATGTCTTTCCATCAGCATCACAGCCCTTTTTGCAAAATACACGCCCTACAAGAACCCATGTTGGACCCAATTCAGTAATTATAGATTTTAAAAGGGCAATAAAAAAAAAAAAAAAACAGTGCTAATCATGATTCCAAAGGCAAAGCAATGCAAACCCAACATATTCACAAAGGTTAATGGGAGGAAAGCATTTCAAAATTCACCCAAAGATCCCTACAACAAGCATTGGTAAAGAAAAATGACAATGTAAACGCAATGAATATCATAAATACTTTACAATCATTGCAAGAAAGTGCCAAGTAGAATGAAATCAGATCATCTAAATATTTACTCCTTCAGTTAGAAATTGGTCAAAAGCCTTATTCTCATCACTAACATCTCTTTCTACTACTTATACCTAATTAATATTTTTTTAAATATATATATATATATATATTTATATGTTGCAGTTTTAACATATAAATATTTTTCTACTTTGTATGTGTGGTCATTTAGTAACCAAAAAACTCATCATACATGTACTCAAAATTAAACTCGGTACACATTTTGAAAAATCAATTTTTTACAAGCAGGCTAGGGGAATTCAAACCTTGGTTCTCCTCATAAGGAAGACCAGGGAATGATACTGAATTACAAGACTCTTGACTACATTTCATATACTTGCGTTCCAAGGAACAAGACGCGTGCTTATTATTGCACATGTACATTCCCGTATTGTGTGATCCTTGCTACAATGTGTTACAATTCAAATTCAATTCTAACTAACTACACCCACTTCCAAATTTAATGATGAATTAGACTCATTTTTTTTTTTTCTAAAAATTTTGACTTTTATTTTTTATTATATGGAATTCTAGATGAGGACATTGTCTGCGTTACACTTACATCTAATAAGCCAAGACACCCAAAAAAAGACACATAGTGATAGAGCGAGCAACAAGAATTATTTACAGATCAGAGAAAAAAGAAATAGAGATAGAAGTGTTGAATAATTACATGGAATCTGAATCAGTGCTGCGTATTTGTTGGTGCACTGGTTTCCGCAAGGCGACGCCCACTGCTGTGGTAACATTCTCTTTCTCTCTCTTCTTCTTCTTCTCACTTCTCACCCAACTCTCAAGTCTCAAGGCAAGGCAGAAGTCAGTCAAAAAAAAAAAAGGCAAGGCAGAAGAAAATGGAACAGTGTTGCTTAAAAGTTCTTCCTCTTTATGTGAGGCTATTTTCGTCATTTTCATTCTTTTCTTTTCTTTATACAACAATATGTTTCGTTTCGTGGATTGCCTTCGCCCTTTTAATTTTAATGGATTAAAATATTTTCCTCCAAACAAAAAAAAAAAAAAAGTAATTAAAATATAGTGACAGTTTCAGTGAGTGCCACACTGCCACCTGCCTTTTCTGTTTTTTTTTTGGGTCGGCAAGGTTTCAGTTCAGTGGCTCGGAATTTCGGATCGATTAGCTTGATTAGTTTTTGTTATTTGGTTGGGCAAAGATTTTTTTTTTTTTTTGAAATGCTAAAAAGATACGTGGCATCTTTATGTCATATATATATATATATATATATATATATATATATATATATACTCTCACTTTCGTATGCTATATAATAAAAATTGGGTTTAGAAACCGTAGTTGCATCAAGTGACTTCACTAAATTGTAAAAAAAAATTAAATTTTAAAAAAATATATATAATTTTCTTCTCTCATAATTTCTAAGTTGATAAAAATTTTAATCTTATTATAATCCAATTTTTTTATCTAATCCTCTATAAAAAAAAAAAATCTTAATTAAAAAAAAATAGCAACAAAGCACACGTTTTAGATTTTGATTTAAAAAAAATAGATATAATTTTTTGGGCAAATTATAACTTACCCACATGTAATTTGGCTGAAATTTAAATTGCCTACTTGTGGTTTGAATTCCCTTCTTCAGCAATTTGGCGAAGGCTGGAGTGATTGACACCCATGACATAATGCATAAAGAAATGGAAGACTATGTGGATGATATTGTGGTGAAATCAAAAACTAGGGCAGGACACCTTCAGATACTTGAACAAGTTTTTGAAAGGTGCAAGAAATACAAATTGTGCATGAACCCCATGAAGTGTGCCTTCAGGGTGTCTGCTGGAAAGTTTCTTGGGTTCCTAGTACATCACAGAGGCATAAGTGTAGATCCAGCAAAAGTCACAGCCATTGCAACAATGAAAAGGCCTACAACAGTAAGGGAGCTCAAAAGCTTCCTAGGGAGGGTCTCCTACATTAGGAGGTTTGTGCTAGGATTGGCTTCAGTCACAAGTGGTTTATCCAAACTATTGAAAAAAGGCGGCTAAGTTCACCTGGGAAACTGAGCAGCAAGAAGCCTTTCAAAGGATCCAGCAGATCATGAATCATCTTCCCACCCTCCAAGCACCAGTACGTGGGCGACCCCTGTTGCTATATTTAGCGTTAAACTCCCAGGCGATAGAAGTCCTGCTAGCACAAGAGGATGATAATGGGAATGAGCAACCTATTTACTACGTGAGCAGGACACTTAAGGACATTGAGACCAGGTACACCAGGATAGAAAGAGCTTGCCTAGTAGTCATCTACACATCCCAAAGGCTGAAGCGATATTTCTCATCTCACCAGATCCTTTTGGTGACTAAGTCACATCCCATAAAAGCACTCTTACATCAGCCCCTCCTGACGGGAAGGATAGCATAGTGGCTAGTCCTGCTCTCTCAATACGACAAAGGCATCAGGACCCCTAAGGCTGCATTGATGATTTCTCTAGATTTACATATGTGTATTTAATGAGAAATAAAAATGAATCATTTGACATGTTCAAACGTTATAAAACTGAAGTAGAAAATCAAAAGGATAGGAAAATAAAGATCTTACAAAGCGATAGAGGTGGTGAATATTTTCCTAACGATTTTTCTACATTTTGTGAGGAACATGGTATAATACACCAAAGTTCAACCCCTTATACACCCCAACAAAATGGTTTGGCTGAAAGGAAAAATAGAACTCTTGTAGACATGGTAAATGTCATGATCTTAAGTGCAGAACTCCCATTTAATTTATGGGGAGAGGCATTTATACTCAACCGTATATGATGGTTTAGATTGATTTTATTAGGTATGCATTTATTTGTTTAAAAGGGTTAGTATTTGTAGTTTGAGAATTAAAGAAAGAGATTGAATCACATTTTAATTCTCTATTATTGATTGAAAAAAAAAAAAAAAAGAGTCTTTGTTTCTCTATAATTTATAAGATCCTTCTGTAGTGGTGGCTATTTCAAGAGATGCTTTAAGTTCAAATCAATATATGTCAAATTGGCTAGCCAAAGCATCCGATGACTATAATTATGAAAAACAATAACTCAGCCCTCAAACAATGTTTGAATTTTGGCAGTGTTTAAATTTTCAATGTAGATTTAACAATGTTTCTTTCTTA
Source organism: Notholithocarpus densiflorus (assembly GCA_030021035.2). Classification (NCBI taxonomy): domain Eukaryota; kingdom Viridiplantae; phylum Streptophyta; class Magnoliopsida; order Fagales; family Fagaceae; genus Notholithocarpus; species Notholithocarpus densiflorus. The sequence goes on along the minus strand of JARYZH020000024.1, from coordinate 3,356,895 downwards.
TTGTAATTTGTGATTTATGTTAATGATAATTCTAGGGTCCTCCAACTCATGAAAGTACGCAAGATTTATGTTTCTTTCTCATTGTGTTTCTTCCAACCCAGATGGATACAAGAGAGAAGTTTTGACGCTAAGGTTGACAGTCATAAGTGGAGAGATTCCTAATCCAATTAAATTTCTAATATATATATTCTCTTTGGATATGCTGATTTTTCATATTCTACATTGTTTTTGGGCGGTACTGGTAACTGGAAAGTTCAAAATGCTCATTTTCTTTTTTAGTAGCTTTAATTTTGTGCTTTCTCCGTCATATCTCTCTTCTGTTGTTGACCATTCAGTGAGGCCATTTATAAGTGAAATGAACCTTCTGTGTATTCTTGCTTTGCCAACACTATGTTAGTTCTTTCTTTTTTTTTGTGTATTACATCAATGTTGGTGTGTATCATATTTCTATGTTTCTTATTTTACTCATTGATTGTTTAGGGAAATATGATACCGAAACATTGAGCATGTGTGTGAATTTAATTAGTAATGTATATATGAAAAGTTGATTGTGTAATTTTCTTTTAGTGTTATTTGGAGCAGGAATTCCAGACCTTTAGTGTGGAGTACACCTAGAGGAGTGAGAACAAGTTCGCTGATGCACTAGCCACCCTGGGATCCTAAGTGCCATTCAAAGGGAAAGACACTCTAGTAAGAATAGGTAAGCAGGAACATTCCATCATAAGGATCCTCAAAAGGATGTTCCCTGAAGAACCTAAGCAGCAGGATTGGAGGAGTGAGGTTAAGGAGAAAATGAAAGAGGCAGGACCTAAAGGAAGTATCAAGGAACTGAGGGACTACACTCTGATGGAAGGAGAACTATATAGGAGGCTGCCTGGAGGGATCCTATCCAGGTGTGTCAATGAGAAGGAAGGAAAGCTGAGATTAGAAGAACTACATAGCCAGGCCTGTGGGGTTGCAGAAAAGATCAGCCTATACAGAAGGATGCAGCGCATGGGGTACTACTTGCCAAATATGAACAAAGAGGCAGCAACTATGCAGGAGAAGTGCCAAAAATGTCAACTTTCAATGGACAAGGAAGAGAGCTACGCCATATTTGTTACAGAAGATTGGAGAACTCCATTCATAAAGTACTTGGCTTAAGGGATCCTACCAATTGACATGACATTAGCCCGCCAGCTCAAGAAACTTGTAGTCAGGTACTTCTTACAAAACGAAATCCTATTCAAAAGGGGGTACAGCGGGGATCCCCTAAGATGCCTAGGGCCAAGGAAAGCCAGAGAAGTAGTCAGTGAAGTCCATTCCGGTGACTATGGAAGTCACCCAGGGAAAAGAAGACTCTACAAGCAATTGCCACTGTTAGGGTACTATTGGCCAACAATGAAAAAGGACTTCGAGGAACTAGTCAAAACGTGCCATGCCTGTCAAGTACTTGGAGATGCAATTCATACTCACCCAAATGTGCTGCAAGATATGACAACACCATGGCCTTTCCACACTTGGGGGCTTGATCTCATAGGGCCTATAAACCCTCCTTCCAATGGTTGCATATGGATCCTAGCGGCCACCGAGTACTTTACAAAATGGGTAGAAGCTATCCCTTTGAAAAAGGCCACTAGAGTAATAGCTATGACTTTGGCCGGGTCCACGTCTATTCCCCTGCTGTGGACCAGGAATCCCAAGAATTTCCTAGAAGACACTCCGAAGGCACACTTGAGGGGATTCATTCTCAACTTAAAAACTTTGCATCTTTCAAACACCTTTCTTAATACTTTGACATGGTCCTCTCGTCTCCTCGACTTTACAACTATGTCATCCACATAGTCTTCCAGCTTGCAATGCATCATGTCATAGAATATGGCGGTCATCGTATGTTGATAAGTTGCACCTGCATTTTTCAACCCGAATGGCATCACAATGTAGTAGAAATTGCCTATGGGTTTTCTGAAAGCAGTTTTCTTCACATCTCTTGGCGCCATTCGAATCTAGTTATATCCGCTGAATCCATCCATAAAGGAGAACATAGCATTTCCTGCTGCAGAGTCTATTAGTAGGTCCATGTTTGGTAGCGGGAATTCGTCCTTCGGGTAGACTCAGTTGAGATTTCTGAAGTCTACGCAGCATCTTATCTACCCATTTTTCTTCTTCACTAGCACGATATTTGGACAACCATCGCGGGTGCTGGATGAAACTAGCGACCAATAGTTTTTGCACTTCTTTTACTATTTGTTCTTCTATTTCGGTATGAAACGCTTTGGCAGGTTGAGCTACCGGCTTAGCCTCGGGATCTACGTTGAGCGTGTGCACTACCAATCCTGGGTCTAGCCCAGGCATCTCGCTGTAGTCCTATGCGAAGACATCTCTGAACTCTTTCAACAACAGTATCAGTTCTAACTTTTCTTCCTCTAACAGTTTCGAACTTATCGAAATGGGTCTTGGCTTCTGTGGGTCGATGTCCAAATCGACTTCTTCCAACTTCTCTTCTGCTGTCACCTATGTATCCTTTTCTGCTATAATTCCCTCCTCTTTTTCCGTATTGCTTTCTTCTTCCGAACTTTCCTGGGTTACACAGCACACCAAACTTTTATGCTCTGGCCCTTATCTGGGACCCCCTTGCGCATCACAAGTGGGCCTCGCGCACCTTCATAACTTATAGACTATTCTGCCGTCAGGGGTCCAAACCCCAAAGCATCGTAGTGCATCACTTGATGCCAAAGAGGGCGCTTCTTTCCTCTTCTTCCTTTGCATTAGCAGTCCCCTCAGATCGGGCTCCGGGTCATCTTGAATATCCTCCCATCTGGGGAGGAAGGTGTCTTGTGGTTTAGACACTAAACTTTCACAGGATGGTGCCCACTCATCATAAAACATGGTTTCTACTAGATGAGCCTCTGCTTGCTCGAAGGGTGACAGGTTTGCCGCTATCTGTATCATTCTGCCGTTCAGCCTTCCCTTTACGCATTAATGGTAAGTAGATGGGACCAACCGGTGCTTATGCAACCATGGCCTTCCCAATAATATGTGGTATGAGAATTCTGTTTTCACTACATGGAAGCTGTCTAAGGAAGCTATTGGTCCTACTTTCAACCAAAACTGGATGTGGCCTGCGATATATTCACTTCTTCCTCTAAATCCTATCACCTCCATTGGGCACCCCTGTATTTTCATTTCTGAAATTCTTGCTGCTTGCAATGTGCCCAGCAGATTGAGGTTTACGAAAGCGCCCGTATCGACCAAGGCCCTTTTGATGGGGATTTGGTTTATAGAGGCTACTAGGTAGAGGGGTCTCCTATGATCTAAATACCCCACATCCATGTCTTCATCACTAAAAATGATCTCGTTTGTATCCTGTAAGAAAGCTTTGTCAACTTTGGCTTCTGCCGACAAGCATTCTACTCCTGTCCCTCAGGCAATGCTTACTAGAGCCTCTGTGGCAATTCTTCGCTCATTTACTGTGAGTTCCAACTGATCAAACAGATTCCTAAACCTGAACTTTTCTACAAGGTGGTAATTGCTGCGGCAAGCAGGGCTGGCCTTTCCTCCTTGTCTTCCCCTGAATCCGCGCAAATGACGATTGCTGCCACTCCCTTTCCCTTGTGGTTCGGGAGCGGGTTTCTTTGAACTTCTAGCTGAGATAACTCGAGAGTTCTTTCTTTGATTCTTCGATATACTAGTCTATGAAACGCACAGCATTCTGCAGTAGGGTGTTGCACATAATTGTGCAAACGGCAGAAACGCAGGTCTCTCCACTCCTCTTCGGTAGGTTCTTTGGAAACTTGGTTGGGCTTGAAGACCCCATCTGCAATCCATTTATCTAGGAGCACATCTAGCTCCTTCGGTGTACATGGCAATGATGGAGGAGTCTCGTACTCCTTCCCAATCCGATTTCCTTTTCCTTTTGCTAGTAGATATTGCCATGGCTTATGGAGTGGTCTTCCATTCTTTAGGCCTGTCAGAGCTTGACCTTACCGATTGGGCGGTCTTCTTGGCTTTCTACAGCAACTATGCAAACTGGGAGATTTCTAAATTTTCCAAAACAGCTCTGTATTCCATACACATCTCTATTAATGTCTTTTCCTCACAATGATCATAGTAGTCAAGAGTTATGTCTCTGAATCTCTTAATGTATTTCATTAAATCTTCGTCGCTTCTTTGCTTGGTTGCTTGCAAAGTTGCAAGCGTTACTGTCTCCTCTCCATGAAAGTATTTAGTGCAAAACACATCCACTATGTCATCCCATGTCGGGATTGACCCTGGTTTCAAACCGATGTACCAAGTGTACGCACGGTCACATAGGGATTTGGAAAATTCCCGAAGACATAAGTCCTCGTCTGCCATGTAGGGACTGAGGGTGTCAATAAACTTGCTCACATGTTCGATAGCACTTCCTTTTCTGCCATCGTATTGTGCAAAAGTTCGCGGTTAATACCTCTTAGGGTATGGCTTGTTGAGTATTCTCAGCAGATAAGGAGGCCTTCGTGCATAAAATCTTTTTTTAGGCGCTTTGGCCCTTTCTTGTTCTAGAAGTGCTGCAACGTCGGCCATGGTAATGAAACGCTGCTCCGCATTCTGTGGACCACCTCCCGTAAGGGTTTCTTCCTTGTCTGCCGCATGCTCTAGGTCATGCTGGCTTCCTTTTTATTTCATCTTGTCTGCCTTCAATTGACAAATTTCTTCCATTATTTGTTGCTGGGAATGCTGCACAGACTGCATCACCTTGATGAAAAGTTGGCATTGTTAGTGGGAACACTTTGCTGTTGCTGAGGTCCAGCCCCCGCTCTGTTGATACCTTCCGCCTGGTTAGGCTGGTGCTGGTGGGGCGTTGTTGGTCTTGACTCTACCTGTGAAGGCACGAGGCTCACGTTCTGCGTCGTCTTTGATCTTAGGGGCATAGTTTGCGAGGGCTTTATCTACCTTCCCTGTCTTTTTCCCAACTCCCTAATGGAGTCGTCAATTTAAATGTGGTGGGCCTTTTTGTATTCTAGGCTAGACTGTTCCTACCGTACTGTGGCCCAATAGTTCTGGGGTAAGAGAGTTGGGACTGGCTCAACTGAAACCCACCTTAAGTTAGCTTGTGCACAAGCCAAGATCCCTTTATAGAGATCTTAATCACATGTTTACGGTAGGGGATATTGTCATAAAAATGTTATGGTAGGAGAGACATAATATAACATGGTAATAAAAAGAGGCATTCTAACTAAAGTGCTTGCTGTCAACCAAAGATAATATTTAAACAATTTTGCAACAAAAAAAAAATGCGATAATATAAGTATGGCAGAAATAAGTTAGCAATAATGGAACGAACAATGTTAATGCTTAAATAATCATGATAAAAGAAGGGAAGGGGATTAGTTTGCTAAACTTGGCTTCTTAGCAGATTTAAGTCCAAGAAGTGAACCAATCTCAAATGTGGGCAACCTCGCAGGGAAATCCTGCCATAGAAATTGCCCCATTTGGAAGAATAGACCTAAATGGCTTAATCTCGAATCCTTTAACTTACTAGAGATTAGGCTACTGAGAGGGAGAGAAGGGAGTAGCGTATTGGTGCATGCCTTATCACACTTTTGTTTTCTCACTTCACTTCTTACTCTCTTATTTTCTTTCTTTTTGTTTATCCTCTCTGTTTTTCTCTACTTTCTATTTCTTTTTCTTTTTTTCTATGTTTCCTGCTGTTCTCCTGTTGTTGTTTACTGTGCATAGCTAAGACCTTTTTATACTGCCTCCCGTGATAAGATTTACCACTCAACTGCTTTTGGCCTGTTGTGGGTGTCCTTCCCTGGCCACCCACTAGTCTGCTGGCTGCCCAGCCACCACCACTACCCTGTGCTGGCTGTGCCACGTTCCATTCCCAGACAAAGAGAGCTTTGTTTTATTTTCTTACTTTCCGTAGCATTTCCATCCAGATAAGGGTTGAGTATTTTCTCTTACTAACTCCTATGGCATGCACCTAATGATTCCAGCTCATCTTTCTCTCTTTTGGATGGTATGTCATCTTAGCAGGACATCTCCCCCAAAAGAGCTTGAGCGAGAATCCCAAAATAGACTTCTCCCTTCTCCCCACCACCAGACCATACCCTCTCTTACCTCTGACCTGTGGCCCACCGTCCCTGTATTGGCTGGGTACAAGTGGGTGGTGTCTGGGCCTTGTGCGTGCTCCACTCTCATATGAATTTATGGCTTGTCTACTGTTCATGCGTTTGCCATTGCCTGCGGGTTTGTCTGGTCTTGCTACACGTTCTGCTGCTTATTTTTAACTCTTTGTGGCATGGATGAGTCTTGGGTCTTCATTCTTTGCATCTTGTTTCTTCTTTGGCTGGGTATTGCTTGGGCATGGGCCTTTTCTTCTTTGATTTAGCCCCTGTCTCCTTTTACTTCTGGTTTGTGGGTCAATTGGTATTCCTGCCACTCAACTGCACTACTTCTGCCGTGATATCGCTTAACTTATGCTTGTTGGGCCTCCTTTGGGCCTGCCATGTATTATTCCTTCTCTTAGTTCAGGTTGCCCAGTATTTCTGCTGGGTCAATTTTCATATCATCTTGGGCTTCCTCGGCCCATTTTATTCCTTTGGACATCCCTGGCCCGCTCCATTCCTTTGGGCATCCTTGGCCCATCTTATTCTTGCATTCCCATGGGCTTTTGCTAAATCTTTCAGGTTTCCTTGGCCCAATTATCATATCCTTTACTTTTGGGGTTTGTTGGCCTTTACACCAATCTCATTTACTAATTCATTTTTTTGGGTTCTTTCGGCCCATCTTTGCTTGCTTTCTACTTCTTACGATTCCCATGGGCTTACTACTACCTTCTTTGGGGCTCCCTTGGGCTTATTTGCTTTTTTTGGGGCCCTTTTACTATTTTGTGGGTTTGTGTACCATTGTTCCTACCATTTGGGTATAATGGTTTTTCTTACTTTGCTAATTCTTCTTTCTTCACCCCCTTGTTATATTGTTGGGCTTCTTTTTGCCATTGGCCCTTTTCTTTTTTTGCCAAAATGGGCCTCAATACATACATCTGTTAAAAACATGACTAAATATGTAATTTTGCTCCACTTTTATGTTTCTCTCCTCTAAAAACACAATAAACATAAAAATACAAGATCAAATAAGATCAAAAAGGATCTAGCAGAACACTTTGATCATGAGATTTCAAACCACAGGTAGGTAATTTAAATTTTGGTCAAATTTCAAGTGGGTAAAGTGTCAATTTCAAACCACAGGTAGGCAACTTAAATTTCAGTCAAACCACAGGTGGGTAAGTTGTAATTTGCCCTAACTTTTTTTTATTCTTAAGTTGATTAAAAGAAAACAGCAAAAAACATGCAAATAGAGCAAACAAGCAAAGGAAGGGAGCATGCTAGAAAACAAGCAAAGAAGGAAAGCATGTGAACATACAAGCAAGCAATCAAAGAAAAAAGTGTCCTCAGGGGACAAATGTGATGGAAATATGAATGTACGCAGCAGAAAATTAACGGATCTACTTCATTCGCAATTGATAACATGCACTATGTAAGTTTCAGAATTCAAGAATAAAAGAGTGTACCTTGGTATGGTGAATTTCAAAACAAAGATTAGAAGTTCTTGAGAACACTTTCAATCTTCACTCCAATTCCACTTGTGCTCAAGAAGTGTGGTCTCTCAATCAGTTTGTTCAAGAGAGAATGAAAGAGTATCTAACACTCACATACAACCAAACTAGACAAGAAAAGCACAAAAGGTGCAAACAAATAGATGCTAAAAGGAGAATAAAGCATGTGAAGCAAGGTAAAGATGCAAGAAGCTAGATCTAAACATGCAAGCATGGATCTAAACGATGAACATGGATCTAAGCATAGAACATCCAAACATGGCATCACAAGATGATTGACCTAATAATAAAAGCAAGTAAAAGCATGGACAATCAATAAGACCCTAATCCAAACCCTTTATTGAACTTGGGTGTTTGGATGTGAACATTGACTAATGGGTCAAGATCTACACCCTACCCATGACACAAATAAAGAAAACAAGGCATAGACAAATTAATTAAAGCTAAAGGCACTCAAGCATAGCATCCAAACATGTAGATATGGCATAAAGAGTAAAATCAAGAAATTTAGGCATATCCTAGCCCAAGAAGGCTAGGCCAACATCATCAAAGCAATAAAAACATGGTAGGGAGACTAGGAAAGCAATAGACATGCTAGGAAAATGAAATAAAGCAATAAAAGTGCTAGGAATTAAATGGGTGTAGATTGTAACTAAAAAGTAACATCTACACCCTTTAAACCCCAAAACCAATGAAGATGGACCAAGGAGTAGGAGATGGAAGCAAGAACACTACTTCTTGATGTATGGTGGATGAGAGAATCAAGGATTTGTGTGTGTGTGTGTGCGCGCGCATGTGTGGGAGAGAATTTAGGTGAAAAGAGAAAGAGAATTGATCCAGAAAATGCTTCAAATGCCCAAATATTTTTTTTTTTTTTTTTTGGAATTCTGGGAGGTGGGAGGGTATATATAGTGAATGTGATGTTTTGCTTAGTGCACACCAGTTCCTTTTGCTAACGTCAGCAATCTTGTCTTTTCCTACAACTATTTCGGTTCCAACTTCAGTCGCTCATTTGAAGGCCTTCCCAGACAACGATTGACTTGATTTTGGTGGCATTGGAAAGATATGGCTGTCTAGTTTCCAAATCACTTTGATTTTTGAAAATCAAACGTTTAGATCAAAATTTATGGCCTCTGGAAGTGAGTTGATGTACTTAGCACGGTTTTCAAGATATCTGAACTGTTTTAACTTTGATTTTGACCCAAGTGTAGTCGTTTGAAAGGGAATTCGATATTATTTGCAATAAAGTTGGTTTTATCCTAATTGGACATTCGGATCAAAATTCGATTTTCAGTCGTTGCCGAGAATCAACTTTAGGTCAAATTTGGTCAAAGTTAATAAAAATCTCCAATAGCCTCGAGTTTGATGTTAAAATATGAAAAATGTCATTTTGGTGGATTTTGGACCAATTTTGACATTCGATCAGGTTGATAAGGGCATTTTGGTCATTTTAACCTAAAATTACACTTTGAGTGCTTCGATGCCTAAACGGGTTGAATCATGATGATCCAAATGTTTCCGTAGTCCTCCGGTGAGAAAATGATTTTTTTTGGAGTTTTTGGGGTCCGACACGCAAAACAAGGGTGGACAAAAAATGGTATCCACAAAGTAGTTAAAACTTAAAGTAGAAAATGACTAAAATATTAAGGTTATGTTTGGTTTAGTGGAAGGGGAGGGAAGAGAAGAGAAATGAAAAGGGAAGGGAAAGGAAAAAGAGTGGGGAAAGAAAGTACTTCCTCAAGTGTGTTTTGATAGAAAGAGGAAGAGAAAGGAAAAATGTGAGGTATTTTACACTTTTATCCTTTTAAATTATAAATTAATAAGGATATAAATATCATTTCACAAAAATAGTCAAGACCTTTTAAGGGTATAAGAGTAATTTTAGGAGAAAAAAAAATGGATTCCACAAAAACCTTTTCCCTCCATTTCTTCCTTCTTCCTATTTTCATTTCTAACCAAACAAAGGAAAGTAATTCTTTTCTTTTCTTTTCCTTCCTCTTCCATCAAACCAAACAAAGACGGAGTTTTAGGTCTTTTTTTATTTTATTTTTTTTATAGGAAGTTTTAGGTCTTTAAGTGTTTACTTGACCAATTAACCAATTAAATGCCTGAACAATCACTAACTTTACAATATATATTTTTGTCCTGAATTACTAATTTTATAATAAAATATTATTATAACATAATAACAATATACATTAACAAACTTTTTTTATTTTTTAATTATTAAATTATATAAAATTATATTATATTTATAATAGTAAAGCTTCCAATCCTCCATATATGACATCAAAGAGTTAAATGATTTTGATTTTTTGTAAATCTACTACCATAACAATTTTTACAACTTTTGCCATATCTTGCCTACGTTGCGAGTTGTAAATAGTGGAAATAAAATAGTGAGTTTATATGAGTCTATGATTTTACCACTCACGAGTTGTCATATGACAAAATTGAGGCAAAATTGTGAAACGAGTTGTGATACTAGACTTAGTTTTTTTTTTTTTTTTACATAAAGTACGCTATCTATGCATTAAAAGTGCTGAATCTTCTGATATAATATAATTGAGTGCTGTATGATTGTACATTCCTTTATAGCTTCATTGTTTTTCAGCTTTTTACTTGAATTGGCCTGTTAACTTAACGAAATTGAACGAATCTTCTACACCATTCAGTGACTGTCGCACTAGTGATCCCCAAAAAGATCAGGAAACAATACAAATATCATACAGCCACGCCCTCTGCCATTAGGTAAAGTGCTTCCAGTGGACTTACTATACCCAAACTTTCCCCTTATAAAAAAAAAATAAAAAGTGTTAGGAAGATAAATACTTTAGAAAGCTTCTTTTTGAGTAATTAATATAACATATAAAAAGACATTTTAACCTAAAAGGCCTAAGTCCAATAAGTATATATTCAATTATGTTATATTAATTACTCATTCTTCTTATCATTATTTCATGTGGGACTTCACCCACGTATATAACCCAAGAAATAATATAGTGGGGTTGGCTAAGTGGTTAGACACTCAGTCTCAAAGTGGATGTCTCGTGTTTGACTAGGAGCTCCTCAGTTCAAGTCCAGGCATCAGTACTTTGAAAAAACTTCTTGGACCAATGATTTACCCCGCTATGGACCCCCTCATCGTGAACAGTGATTAGTCTCTACTCTCTAGTTGAAAGTTTTGAAGAAACACGATAGGAAACTCAAAAAAAAAAAAAAAAAAAAAAAAAAAAAAAAAAAAAAAAAACCCCAAGAAAGGAAATGGATATTTTTTTTAAATCCTCAATTTGGTTTTAAATTTGTCACAATGTGATTGGGCATCGTTCCCCTCTTTAACAAATGCAAGTGGCATTTTTTCAGAAATAACTATAAAAGGCAAACTATTTTGTTAGTTAGCAAACTTTTGAAACAATTTTGCTATCTAACAATTCGAGCACGTTAGGGTCGATTTCAGGGTATAAATTGAGTATTATGTACTCAATTTCCTGTTGCGCCAGCAGCTAACTTGGACTGTCCACGTAGTTACGGGTATGGAAATCGAGTCTACTAGACTCAAGTTTCGGCTAGGGAAATCGAGTCTAGTGGACTCGAGTTCCTGGTCTGGTTCCACCACATCCTTGCAGCACGTGGATGTAAATCGAGTAAATTAGACTCGATTTGTACTAGAGAAAATCGACTCTACTGGACTTGATTCCCATTAATGGCCACCACCCCTCCACGTGTCGCATGTGGGTCCCAACTGGGACCTTTTTTCCCCCTTACCCGTCTCTCAGCTCTCACACCCTCTCTTCAGCTCACACCCTCTCTTCACTCTCACTCACAACTTTCCTCAACTCTCACACAATAATCTTAACAACACTCTCTCACAGGTAATGTTTTTACAATATTGGGAATATTTTTTGTTAGTTAATATTGTGGTTATTTGCTAGGTTTTTTTTCTTTTCTTTTTTTAAAGAAAAAATTAGAACATATTAGGAATTTTTTTTTTTTGTTAGTGTAAATATTGTGATTAATTTATTTGTTAGTATATTGTGATTAGTTTATTTGTTAGTATATTGTGATTTGTGATTAGTTTATTTGTTAGTATATTGTGATTATTTGCTAGTTTTTTTTATAAAAAAAATTAATATTATGAGTAATTATTGGGAATATTTAGTACTAAATATTGTGATTAATGTTATTACAATACATTGAGAATATTTGTTTTTTTTTTGTTAGTGTATATTGTGATTAAATCATTTGCTAAGTTAAAAAAAAAAAAAATTAATATTGTGATTAATTATTGAGAATATTTAGTACCAAATATTGTGATTAATTATGTTATTACAACATATTGGGAATATTTGTTTATTTTTTGTTAGTGTAAATATTGTGATTAAATTATTTGCTAGGTTTTTAAAAAAAAATTAATATTGTGATTAATTATGTTATTACAACATATTCAGAATATTCGGTTTTTTTTTTTTTTTTGTTAGTATAAATATTGTGATTAATAATATGCTAGGTTTAAAAAAAAATTTAATATTGTGATTAATTATTGGGAATATTTAGTACTAAATATTCTGATAAATTGTTAGGAATATTTAGTACTGTAGGGTAACAAATTGTACACTCAAGTTCAAAACATGCAAGACTTAGGCCCAATAAGTCCACTGCAATAAATTTATAGAGAGTGGGTTAAAGAATTAGGTACGAATGGCGTGGATTACGTTCAACCTATTCTTAAAAACAGACTAAAAAGCTAATAGAAAGACTCAAAGCATATGGAGATGATTTGGTATAAGTAAGTTCTTGTTTCGATCCGAGTAGATATTGTGTCATGTAATTCACGTTCTTTTTCTTTCTTCTTTCTTTTCTTTTCTCCAAAAGTCCCCCTTCTCATAGAGGGGGTGTTACACTATATAATCAACTTCTAGTCATCCGAACCTTACACTTGTCATTCATCTAAGGCGTCACTTGATACTTGTCCCATCAGACCTTTTCTTTGGCTTCCTTGTGAGCTGTAATAGTTTTGGTAGCACTGTTCAGAGGTCTTCTCCACATAAATGCGGCCAGAAAAGTAGTGGCAGGGTATTTAATGTGGTGGTAGCAGCCTTTCTTGAGATATTTTGAGATCTTTTCCTTTCCAGTAAGTTCACAAAGGCCATTTCTGTCATCGAAGATTCCAGGATGATTACTCCAATCGATGGGATACACACTTGAACCATACTCTTCTCATCCGAGGACTATATCCTCCTCGGATAGAATTCGTTCGTTTCCCACGTATGAATCTTTTGAAAATAGAATTTTTAATAAATGCCATTTTACTCGGCCCATGAATCTTCCTCGGATTAAACCCACAGCCCAAGATGCATGGCTCTTGGTTATTTGTCCCCACAATAGCCCCTAAAAACTTAAATTTTTCCCTCCCATCCGAGGAGGAAAAATGGGGTTTTGACTTTTAAGAGATAAAGGCAGTTGATATTTAATCCCCACGTGCGGGGATATGACTTAATTGCGTTTCATAATTACCTCTGATGCTTCGCAGTCCTCGAAGCATTTATTAATTACTCCAGGAGGCGTCTTGTCCCCTACATCCAATGGTTGATGCGCGGATTTAACGGTTGATATTTCCCTCAGAATTCTGAGCGGGATAACTTCCCTTTTCTCTTTCCATTAATATAAAGGTTTGAGGGAAACCATTTATCTTCTTCTTCAAAGAAATTTTAAGCGCTCCAGAGAACTCCAACGCTCCTGTCTCTAAAAAAGGCCAAACTCCCGAATCTCTGTCGCTATTTCTTGTGAGAAGTCTTCGAAGGTCTTCCCAGAAAGTTTTCAGATACTAGCGTATGTGCTCCCGTAAGTTTGTTTAGCTTTTATATCCGAATTTGTCTTCTCGGCCTATCTCCTCGGCCTGCCAGTTTTGCTTCCTTATCCTTAAAAATCACCTACTCTGTCTTTAGGTTGTAAAAAATGGGTAGATTCGAGCGTCTAGTAGATTCCCCCGCAAAAATAGAAGCCTTTAAACAAAAATATCATATACCTCAGGCGGTTGGCCTGCGATATTGTTCCTCAGAAGAAATTGTTTTACCTAGAGAAGCAGGAGAAGTGGTCATTCCTATAATAGCCTTCATAGAAGGGGGAATGACTCTTCCTATGGGTAGGATAACCCGAGAATACCTTATTAACCATAGGCTATGCCCTCATCAGTGTGCACCCAACATGTTTAGGATTTTAGGGTGTATCGATGCTTTAGACCAGCATCTTCACTTGGGCCTCAAATGGCACGATGTGGTTCACCTGTACGAGTGCCACTCGCAAGCCGACGGAGGGTTTTATCTCAAGTCCAGGTCATCCATTGTGAGGCTCATCTCGTGTCTCCCCAAGTCCAACAAAGGGATGAAAGATGACTACCTCATCGCTTCAGGGGCATGGCACGATGGTCGACCCTGCCCAACTCGGGAGAGAGAGACAGGTGGGATACCTTAGAGTTAGATCCCCTGACATAGGATTTAGATTTTTATCCCCCATCCATGTTTCCCATTGTACTCTATTTTGATAATAGATTTTCATTGTTTAACCGTATCTAACTTTTTGATTACTTCTGCAGATAGGACGCTTGTCGCTCCTCGGCTAAGTTTTACCAACGTGGTTGCCCTCAACTACCTTTTTCGGTCAGAAATTTTCGTGAGCGAGGATCGACAATTACGAGCTGTTCACCTCGTCTTAGATTTCGAACCCATTTCGAGGGTTTTTCAGGAAGTCGGTAACGCTATCAGAGTTGGTGATCGTCGGATTAACCGTATCGACGTGTCAAAACCAGACTTTCTGGCCCGAGACGATCTTCCTCCTGTCATCCTACCAGTCTCTCAAATCCCTCCTCAGCTTGTGATTCCATTGCAATAAGTCCCTCTCGGAGCTGAAGTTGCAGAAGAAGAGGAAATCGCTTCTTCGCGGCTGTCCTTAGAAGAGGAAATAGATCAGTTCCGCTTTGAAGGCGAGGAAGGCAGACCAAAAAGGCCTGTACAGCTCTCGGATTCTGAGGACGACTCCGACAGACTTTCCGCAGCTGTTCAGCCCATATTAATTGTTTCCCGAGCGAATACAAGTTCAAAAGAACCAGGAGAGATGAGTCCGAAAGGAAGGTCATCCCTGAAAGGCTTAGTAGCCAATAGAGGCAAGAAAGGAGCCTCGAAAGGCATATCCCAGACTCTGGCTCCTGCCAATCTACCACCTCCGCCTACTCTTCCTGCAGATCTTGGACTACACGCCATCCCAGATTTGAAGAAGAAGAGACCAATGCAGGAAATAGAAGAAGGTGAGGTGATCCCTCCGAAGGGCCCCAAACAGCAGAAGACTAAAGATCCAAGGGATGATAGGGCAAGCTCTGCTGACAGCAGAGAAGATGCTGAAGTGCGCCGACAACAGCGCTTCTAGGCCCCTCGGATAGAATTGGATGGGACTCAAATTCCCTAGAATGCCACTATCAGGGAGTCCCAGAGAGGTCACTCGGCCCATCTTGCTCAAGCTTTAGAGCAACCCCTTTTGCTCCCACGGGATATGGAGGCTCTCAGGCGTACCAGGCAGCCCGAGCTTTTCATGTATTTAAAGAAGGATCTCGCCCTGGTAGGCTAAATTTATTTTACGAATTTAAACATTAAAAAGTTATTGATCTTATCAGTGTTATTATACTTGCTTTTACATACATGACTTCTTTGCCATTTGCTATGCAGGTCACTCAACAAATCTATGTGGCTGAAGAGTGGGTTCGAAATGCCCACAACAGATATGAGGCTGAGTCCCACTCTCGGCGTGAAGTTGAGAAAGCCCTCGGGAGCATCAAAGAGGAAAAAATGCAGCTGGCCGAGAAGTTGAAGATTTCAGAGCGAGAATGCTCAAGTGCCAAGGCAGGGCTAAAAAATGTTGAGGCTCAGGCCGAGGACCAGCGAAAACAGCTCTACACGACCCAGCTAAACTTGGCTACTGAGAAAGTAGCAGTTCTAACCCTGAAAGCTGAATTGCAGAAAGCTAAGGAGGCAGCAATAAAGGCGATGGAGGCTGCTAAGTCCGCGGAGGAGGCGGCATATGAACGCGGAGTAAGGGAAACGGAGGAGAGGCTAACCGAGGAGGTAGCTGAAGTGTGCAGGGAATATTGCACGGAGACTTGGGTAGAAGCACTTAATCGTGCAGGGGTTCCTGCTGATTCCGAGCTGAGGAAACCTGAGAACGTGTTCTTCCCCAAACACATCAGAGAGGTTCCAACCAGCCCTCCGGTGGCCACTAATCTACCCCTCCCTCCTCTTGAGCAGATAGCTGTTGTAAATGCCCCTGTTATAGCTGCTGAGGCTTCCAAGGAAGTTGTCAAAGATAAATCCGCTGAGGATTCCCTTACCATAAAGGACGTTGTTTCTCAAGCCAAGGCAGTTGAGAAAAAATCTGACGCTGAGGATGCCAAGATCAAGACTATCTGTCCCGAGAAGGATTCTCAATCTTCGAAGAAGTAGTTGTAGGGTTTTTTTTTTTTTTTTTTTTTTTTTTTTTTTTTTAATGTAGCTTCTGCCAAGACTTACGATGTACTTATTATTATTATTATTATTTTTATTAAAGAATAGACTTATCTTTCCTACCTTTTGTATTTATACCTTTGCCATTTGCTTTCGTTAAAAATTGAGATGACTTCCTATTTATAATTTAAGGCTTTTCATAAAATACTTGTAACGGATGAGCTTACCATGCTCTTGTTTTATGGACTGACCTTTTCGTGATAAAGAATGACAGCAAAGACTTGTTATAACTTAAGATCCATTGAATACTTTATAAAAAATACTAGGAAATTAATTCAATTTGTATATGGTTAGAGGGTTCTGCAATAACTTAGGATTCATTTGAACATTCTGATAAACTGTTATTGTCTACTAACACATAAGTGTATTAACTTCCCCAAAGCATCTAGTCCGAGGGCATCAGGCACGACTAAGGTTCTATTTAAACATTTTTATAATAAACATAAGTGTAGTAATTTCCCCAAAGCATCTGGTCCGAGGATATCAGGCATGACTAAGGTTCTGTTTAAACACTTTTATAATAAACATAAGTGTAGTAATTTCCCCAAAGCATCTGGTCCGAGGACATCAGGCATGACTAAGGTTCTATTTAAACACTTTTATAATAAACATAAGTGTAGTAATTTTCCCAAAGCATCTGGTCCGAGGACATCAGACATGACTAAGGTTCTATTTAAACACTTTTATAATAAATATAAGTGTAGTAATTTCCCCAAAGCATCTGGTCCGAGGACATCAAGCATGACTAAGGTTCTGCTTAAATACTTTTATAATAAACATAAGTGACGGGAATTCCCACATCTTCACACAACACACGAGTTTAATGATAAAGGAAATTCTTATTAATAATAATACATTTTCAGATTGTTTACATTCCAAGGACGTGGTATTACACGCTCGTCTAAATCTTCCAAAAAATATGCCCCTATACCTGCTTCCGAGGTGACGCGATATGGTCCTTCCCAATTGGGCCCTAGCTTTCCCCATGCTGGGTTTTTTGCAGTGCCCAGAACTTTCCTCAAGACCAAGTCACCAGGCGTTAGTGGCCTTAGCCTTACTTTAGCGTCGTATCCTTGCTTTAGTTTGTGTTGGTAGTACGCCAATTGGACCAGTGCACTTTCCCTTCTTTCTTCAACGAAATCTAAGCTTCTTTCCAGCAGATTATCATTATTATTCGAATTGAACGAGCTGCTTTTTAGCGTTGGAAACCCTGTTTCCAAAGGAATGACAGTTTCGGCACCATAAGTCATTGAAAAGGGGGTTTCCCCCGTTGACCTGCAAGGTGTGGTTCGATATGCCCACAAGACATGCGGCAGTTCTTCCACCCATCTCCCTTTTGCATCATCTAACCTCTTTTTCAGTCCGTTTACTATGACTTTGTTAACGGCCTCGGCTTGTCCATTCCCTTAGGGATAAGCTGTGGTGGAATATCTATTCGTAATTCCCAATTCGCCGCAGTATCTCCTGAAGGTCTTACTATCAAACTGAAGACCATTGTCTGAGATAATAGTGCGAGGGACCCCGAACCGAGTGACGATACTCCTCCAAATAAATTTCTTAGTGTCCACATCCCTGATGTTTGATAAAGGCTCGGCTTCAACCCATTTAGTAAAATAGTCAGTGCCGACCAGCAGATATCTCTTGTTTCTAGCTGCTTTGGGAAAAGGCCCGACAATATCCAAGCCCCATTGAGCAAATGGCCAAGGGCTGGTTAGTGGATTAAGGATCCCTCCTGGTTGGTGTATGTTTGGTGCAAATCTTTGGCATTGGTCACACTTCTTTACTTACTCACGTGCTTCTCTTTGCATATTCGGCCACCAGTAGCCTTGCGTGATGGCCCTATGAGATAAAGACCTGCCTCTAGTGTGGCTCCCACAAATCCCCTCGTGTAGCTCTTCTAGGATGATTTCTGTCACTTCAGGGTGAATACACAGTAGATATGGTCCGGTAAAAGAGCGTTTGTACAATTTTCGATCTTCGGACAACCAGAAGCGAGGTGCTTTTCTTCGTATTTTTTCAGCCTCCAATTTACTTTCCGGCAAGAGGTCTTCTCTTAAAAATAATATGAGGGGATCCATCCAGCTAGGTTCCACTCGGACCTGACAAATTTGGGCCAACTTCCCCCCCGCCTCCGTGGGCTTGTACAAGTCTTCTACGAGGATAATTCGAGGTAAGCTCTGCGCCGATGAGGTTGCAAGTGTAGCCAGAGAATCTGCATGCGAGTTACTGCTTCTAGGGATGTGCAGCAGACTGAATGATTCAAATTTTAACCGCAACTGTTTAACTTGACTTAAATACTTCTGCATTCTTTCATCCCTTGCCTTTAATTCACCCTTGACTTAACCAACAACTAATCTAGAGTCTGAAAATATTTTTACCTCTTTTCCCCCCATCCTTTGAACCATAGACATTCCTTCCAGTAAAGTTTTGTATTCGGCCTCGTTATTGGTAGCTAAGAAACCCAACCTTAACGATTTCTCTATTGTGAGATGTTCAGGAGAGATTAGGACTAGTCTCAATCCAGAGCCCCTTTGATTTACTGCACCGTCGACGTACACTTTCCAGCATAGGGGTTCTTGCAGCGAGATGATGCCAACCGATTTTTCATCCATGTGCTGCGGTGCTGGCACATTCTCTAACGAGGCTTCAGCAAATTCGGCTACCAAGTCTGCGAGGATTTGACCCTTGACAGAGGTGCGAGGCATGTACTTGACGTCAAAAGCCCCTAGAATTGTGCCCCATTTAGCAATCCTGCCTGTATAGTCAGCACTTCGAAGTACAGCCCTAAGCGGGAGTTGAGTTAAGACGATGACAGTTTGTGCCTGAAAATAGTGGAGAAGCTTCTGCGTACCATGTACCACAGCCAAGTTAGCTTTCTCCAATGGTAAATAGCGCACCTTGGCCTCATGTAACGATTTGCTAATGTAGTAAACCGGCCGTTGCACGCCACCGTCAACTCGAATCAACACCAGACTTACAGCATGAGGGGCCACGGCGATGTAGGCGAACAGGACCTCATCCACCTGAGGACTGGACATGATGGGAGGTCGAGAAAGATACTCCTTAAGCTGCTGGAAGGCCTTAGAGCACTCCTCGGACCACTCGAATCCCTTCCACTTTTTCATCAAGAGGAAGAAAGGCTGACATCTGTTTGCTGAACGAGAGATAAACCGATTTAAAGCGGCAATCATTCCAGTAAGTTTCTGGACCTCTTTGGGATTACGAGGAGAGTGTAAATTGTTAATCGCCTTAATTTGATCGGGATTGACTTCGATTCCTCTGTGGGTTACCATGTATCCTAGGAATTTGCCCGATCCCACACCAAACGAGCACTTGGAAGCATTTAGGCGCAACTTGTGTTTCCTCAAGATTTCAAAGATGCTTCCGAGGTCATCAACGTGCTCGGACACCACCTTGCTCTTCACCACCATATTGTCTATGTAAACTTCAATACTTCTTCCTAATTGAGGCTCGAACATTCTCGTCATCATCCTCTGATAGGTTGATCCTGCATTTTTTAGACCAAAAGGCATCACCTTATAATGGTAGTTTCCGATGGGGGTGACAAAAGCAGTCTTCTCCTGATCTTCCAAGGCTAAGGGTATTTGGTGATATCCTTGGAAGGCGTCCAAGAAGCTCATCCGAGGATGTCCCACTGTCGTGTCCACCAACTGATCTATTCGTGGCATGGGGAATGGATCTTTTGGGCAGGCCTTATTTAGATCGGTAAAGTCCACGCACATTCGCTACTTGCCATTCTTTTTCTTTACCACCACAGTATTAGCCAGCCACTCAGGGTAAAATACCTCCTTGATAGCCCCTGCTTGCTTGAACTTTCTCACCTCTTCCTTAACAGCATCTACATGCTCCTTGGATGGGCGCCGAGGTGGTTACTTTTTTGGAGTAATGGATGGGTTAACGTTTAAGTGATGACAGATAAAGGTCGGATCCACCCCCGGGGCCTCGTAAGCGCTCCATGCGAATACATCAACGTTCTTCTTAAGAAATTCTATCAACTCCTCTCTCTCGCGAGGCGGCAACTGGGACCCAACTTGAAAATATTTCTCCAGATCATCCCCTATAATGATCTTCTCTAAGTCATCACATTTTGCCTCCTCGGAATGCCCATTGATAGGCAACTCTAGAGTTTTTAATTTCTATGAACTTCCCTCAGTAGCTATCGACGATTCAACCTCAAGTTGATGAGATATGGAGGCCACCAAGCATTGTCTAGCCATGGACTAGTCTCCAAGGATTTCTCTAACCTGACCCTCGGACGGGTACTTCACCCTTTGATGTAGAGTAGAGGAGACAGGCCCTAGAGTGTGAAGCCAAGGTCTGGCCACAATAGCCGTATACGGTGAATAAACGTCCACCACAATGAAATCCACCTCCACCACCTCAGGATCGGTTTGTACAGGTAGCCTAATCTGACCTTTCGGCATAATGGTTCTTTCCTCGAAACTAACCAGGGGGGAGTCATAGGCGGTTAGATCCTTAGACTTTAACCCCAAACCTTTAAACAGGTTGGGATACATAACCTCCACGGCATTCCCTTGGTCCACCAACACCCTCTTCACATCATACCCACCTATCCTAAGTGTAACCACCAAGGCATCGTCATGTGGTTGGATAGTTCCGACCTTGTCCTCGTCTGAAAAACCCAAAACTGGTTGGATTTCCATATTGGTTCTCTTTGATTCAAGATTATTATCCTCGGCGAGTGACCGAGCCACAGACATCACTATGTACGGACAAGATCCTGTTCTCCCGGGGGCAGCGAAGATGACGTTTATCGTTCCTAGGGGGGCTTGAGGAAGCTCCTCTTCTAGAATCAAACCCAGCCTGTCCTGCTTGGCTGCTGGAATGATGCAACAGATCCTTCAATTTTCCTTCTCAGACCAACTGATCCAAATGGTCCCATAAATTCCTGCAATCTTCAGTAGTATGTATTTGATCTTGATGATATTGGCAATAGAGGTTTTGGTTACGCCTCATAGCGTTCCCAGCCATTTTGTTCGGCCATTTAAAGAACGACTCATTCTTAATTTTTTCCAAAACCTGATGAACTGGTTCTCGGAATACCACATTGACAGCTTGGGTGTTGGAGGAATCTGACTGCCCGGCGAACTCTCTCCGAGGCCGATTGTTACTGAATCAGTCCGACCTGAAATCCCTACGCTCCTGAGGGTTAACCTTTGTTTTACCCTTTCCTTGCTGCTGGTCTTTTTCAACTCTCTTGTACTTGTTTATTCGATCCATAAGCTGACGCACACTGGTGACAGGTTTACCAGTGAGGGACTTCCTTAATCCATGCTCGGCAGGTAAGCCGCCTTTAAAAGTACTGATGGCCACGTCCTCAAAGTCACCATCTATTTCATTGTATGTCTCCCAATATCTGTCCGAGTACGTTTTCAGGATTTCCCTTTCCCGCATGGATAGAGACAATAAAGAATTCAAAGGGCGAGGTACCCTACTGCATGTGATAAAACGAGAGCCAAAAGCCTGCGTAAGTTCCTTAAAGGAATTTATGGAGTTAGCTTTCAGTCCATCGAACCACCTCATGGCCACAGGTCCCAAACTGGAGGGAAAAACTTTGCACATCAAAGCCTCGTCCCTAGAGTAGACAGCCATTTTCTGGTTGAACTGGCTTACGTGCTCTACTGGATCCGTTCGTCCGTAGTAAGTGGTGAAAGTGGGTTGATGGAATCGCCGAGGAAGTTCTACCCTTTCAATTCGACGCGTAAAGGGGGATCTAGAGATTTGATTCAACGCCTTGCTCATGGCGTCATTTTCCAGGCCCTTAAGAGGTGGACTCTTACGTTTCTGCTTATGAATGTTTTCCTCGTCACAGGAAAAAGACTCGCTTGGTGGTGTCCTAGACCTGCGTCTGTACGTGATATCCTTTTCATCATTGGAAGAAACGCCAGAACTAGAAGGAGCTCGTCGTTGGTGTGCATGGCGTAGCTACCGCTTTAAATCATCGATTTCCCTCTGCATGGCCCTGTTACTCCGCTCCTGAGGGAAGTGACTCCCCATTTCAGGGTGACTTCTGCCAGTCTGTGTGGTATGCGGGCTACCCTCCCTATTTCTTCTTCGTTCAAGATTATGGAAGGCATCTTGTTGATGGGGGCCCCTAGATTCCTACTGATGGGGACCTGATCCTACCATGGTCAAACGTCGCACTCACTATTACACAAATTCTTCCCACAGACGGCGCCAATTGTAGGGTAACAAATTGTACACTCAAGTCCAAAACATGTAAGACTTGGGCCCAATAAGTCCACTGCAATAAATTTGTAGAGAGTGGGTTAAAGAATTAGGTATGAATGGCGTGGATTACGTTCAACCTATTCTTAAAAACAGACTAAAAAGCTAACAGAAAGACTCAAAGCATATGGAAATGATTTGGTATAAGTAAGTTCTTGTTTCGATCTGAGTAGATATTGTGTCATGTAATTCACGTTCTTTTTATTTCTTCTTTCTTTTCTTTTCTCTAAAAGTCCCCCTTCTCATGGAGGGGGTGTTATACTATATAATCAACTTCTAGTCATCCGAATGTTACACTTGTCATTCATCTAAGGCGTCACTTGATACTTGTCCCATCAGACCTTTTCTTTGGCTTCCTTGTGAGCTGTAATAGTTTTGGTAGCACTGTTCAGAGGTCTTCTCCACATAAATGCGGCCAGAAAAGTAGTGGCAGGGTATTTAATGTGGTGGTAGCAGCCTTTCTTGAGATATTTTGGGATCTTTTCCTTTTCAGTAAGTTCACAAAGGTCATTTCTGTCATCGGAGATTCCAGGAGGATTACTCCAATCGATGGGATACACACTTGAACCATACTCTTCTCATCCGAGGACTATATCCTCCTCGAACAGAATTTGTTCGTTTCCCACGTATGAATCTTTTGAAAATAGAATTTTTAATAAATGCCATTCTGCTCGGCCCATAAATCTTCCTCAGATTAAACCCACAGCCCAAGATGCATGGCTCTTGGTTATTTGTCCCCACAAGTACTTTTAGGTCTTTATCATGGGTATGAAATGAATTATGAGTTTGATACTTAAGATAGTATTTGTAGTCTTTTTAGCATAAATTATTTCAAGATATATTTGTTTAAGATTTATAACAGAGATTTCAATGGATAACTGGTTGGTATAATATTTTTGTTCATCATAACTTATTTGAATGGGTTTTGAAAGTCATGCCCCTAGAATGATTTGAAATTTTAAAAGAATATGAAATTGGTAATGACTATTTTTGTATGTGACCTGAGGTGAGTATATGCAAATTTGGTTGAGGTTAGTATTGTTCGCATTTCATACGCAAAGTTTTGTGATTGATGTTGATTGAGAATTATAAATTTGTCACTAACACAATTACACTTGATGATCTATAGGTTGACAATGATCCATATAAATATATACTACGGTGGACCCCTTAGCAATGCTAACCCTTATGACGGATTCCCATTTCAAGGTCCGGGTATCTAGTGCACATCGAGGTGAATCCTTTACACTTCCAGTAGTTGAAGATGAAGATGAAGACGAAGACTATGTTGATCATGTTGCCATTAATGGTGAAGATCTTGATGATAGAGATGAGTACGAAGAGAGGATTGAGCGAGACGACTTTGACAGGGGTGTTGATGACCCTGAAATTACTCCCAATCCTCATGTTGATGATATGGCTGAATGTGATGAAGATGGTGCGGACGCTACTATTAGAGTTCAGCATGTTACAAATACTCCCCCTGTTTATGAACCTCCTGCCTCATCATTTTATACAAATACTTGGGAAAATATGGTTAATCTTGAAGTTGTTTAGCAAGCATTTGCTTCTTCTTGGAAAGAGGACATGCATTTTAGTATAGGGTTGATTTTTGTGAATAAAGAGGCTGTGAAACGTGCACTAATAATTTATGCCGCAAAGCATAACATAAACTGTATGACTAGTAGGTCGACCAAAAATAGACTGTCTGTGAAATGCATTGATGAGTTATGCAAGTGGTACGTTGGGGCAGTCGTGAAGCCTAAGCTCGGACTATGGATGGTAATATTTTATGGGGGTCCTCACAGTTGTATGCCCCTTGGCACGGCCCTTGATGGTAGAATGATGGATTGTAATTTTCTTGTAGTAGAATTTGTGCCAACGTTGTAAGAAAATCATACGGCAACAATTGATCACCTCAGAGACTTCATTAAAGCGAAATATTATGGACATAAGTTTTCTTACTATGAGATATGGGATGTGAAACAAAAGGCTATTGCAAAGATATTCGGGAATTGGGAAGAGTTTTACCAAATGTTGAGAAAGTTGTTGTTGGCATACTTCGATCAAGAAATTGGCACCAGGTACTGGTATCACACCATACCTAGGGATGAGTTCGGTGATTCAATATTGCTCTATGTATTTTGGGCTTTCGCTCCATGCATTGAAGGATTTAGACATTGTAAGCAAGTGATCAGTATAGATGGGACCCATTTGTATGGTAAATATTGAGGGGTGTTGTTGATTGCAATGGCCACCGATGCCAACAACAATGTTTTGCCTCTCGCCTTTGCCGTTGTGGACAAAGAGTTAGGGCCTAGTTGGGGGTGGTTTTTAGAATGTTTCAGGATTTCACTGGGGGATGTGATAGCAAATAAGGACATCTGCGTAATTTCTGACCGACATAAGGGTATTCAAAACGCAATTGCAAACTGGCCTAGAGATGATGATGGACGAGTACAAGTATTTCACAGATATTGCCTTCGACATGTTGCTAGCAATTTCAACACACATTTTCAGGATGCCACTTTAAAGTCATTGGCCTTGAAAGCGGGGTATGCTACCTAGGAAGCTAAATTTTAGTTGTACATGTAACCTATCAAGGAAGCCGAGATTGAGGCCCTTAGGAAGAAATTAAGAACCGAGCGGCAGGAAAGTGAACCTGACTCGTCCATCATGCCATACACATATCTAATGAAAGAGGATCTAGACATGTGGACCCAGCTACATGATGGTGGATACCATTATGGGGCTATGAAAACCAATGTCTCAGAGTGCTTCAATGGAGTACTCTATGTACAACCATGCAAGGCAAGTGCTCTCCCAACTGTACCAAGGTGGATTGCGAAGGTCCCTCAACATCTGTAACCACATTGTATGCACCCTATCGCTAGACTTGTTGGCAAAAATTGTGTCCCCCAAGAGTGCTAGAATATAACACCATGCATACTGATGCACAGCAACCTCTGTTGCTTCATTGGGCAACCCTTCATCTACTTTTTGAAGTAGCCGGTTAATTTGGATTTGTTGTCCTTGAAGCACCACACCATTAGTAACAATTCCAAGAATCTCTTGACATTCAGTAGCCCACACCGAGTCAGTTCTTCCAACAATTGCCTCACTATCGATTGGAATACCCAAAAGAACCTCCACATCCTGTAATGTGATCGTCCTCTCACCATGTGGCAGGTGGAAGGTATGGGTTTCAGGCCGCCATTGCTCAACGAAGGCCGTTATCAAGTTATGATCAATCTCTCTAGATAGAGTCCTATACAGCCCCTCTAATCCAACTCTCTTGACAATGTCGAGGACGCGATCATCCAACATCGGTGGTCGTTTTCGGAACTCGTCATTTCGACCACGGCATTTCAGTGCCCTTAGATCCTGCATATGATAGAACCATGGTGATGAGATGCAATATGCCATAACCTTTGTATATATGATTGTAGCTATTGATCCCAAAAAACAAAAATAAAGCGGTTATGAAGGGAAATTAAAATATCATCCCAAACCAAAAAAAAAAAAAAAACAACGGGAGAAAAATAAAAGTATGCAATGCACTTGATACATTTGTTTTTAGCCATTTATCCTACTACTTATAGCAATCCAACCCATTACCCACCATGTTTTCAACGAATACATACATCAAAATTTGATTCTCTCTGGCTCTCACAATTCAATTTAGTTATCTTAGTCCAATGCTAAAAGACTAAAACAGTCAAACCTCTCTAAATCTTATCAATAGTAATGTTTTTAATTATCTAAGTGTAACCTTTATGTAAGGGTGGGCAACAGTCAACCAATCCAACTCAACCCAACTAATGGGTATGACTATGCATTCAAAACTAGTAATACCATTGACAAACTTAGAATTTTAGAAATGGAAAAAAAAAAAAAAATTCAACATAATGTAAAAGGATAAGAAGAGAATATAGAAATTCAGCAGGTGGTCGGTTTTAATTTTACCTTGCCTTCCCAAACAGCGCACGATCAATGTTCTTTTAGAAACCTTAACACCGAACCCTCTATGGGATCAGGGCCGAACTCATCAGGGATCTCAGCAGCAACGGCAGCCATACTGCATGAAGTTTAGGGAGTCAAGAGTAATATAAGCACAGGGAATAAATTCGCAAGGATCTCAATGTATAGCCTAATTTCTTGCACAAACGATAAGTATGATAATCAACCACAGGGAATAAAGATACATATAAAAAACTCAATATGCTGCCAAAAACTCAGTATGAGCTAAATTAATTAAGCCTTCTACATTTCTCCATTTTCATTCAAATGTGTTTTGAGGAGTTAGAATTTACACCTTCAGCCTCATCATAATATGCCTTCGAAATCACCTTTTTGAGTGGCTTTCATCAAGCATCATTCCTTAACCACAAACCTGGACTTCGTATTTAGCAATTTAAAAAATAATAATAATGGAATCACCTTTTGGCTGCATTAATTACAGAACGAGGGTACTTCCTTAGTTGCAAGTTGATCATCTAATATCTCCAATGCTAAGAACCTAGGAGTCATTTTCCTTTTAGTAAATGATGATGTACAACCAAAGAGAGGCATGTGAAGATTTTTCCTTCTCAATTTCAGTCCCTACAGCTTATAAAGCTAAACCAAGTGCTTATTATTTCCAAAAAATCATAGGTTTTGGCATACGAACAAACAGGTGGACAGGTAAAGAGTAGTATGTTAACATGTAGATCCAAAAAGCAATTTGCATTTTCCCTATTCTTCAATTTATACTATTCCATCAATCCCCATTCTTATGGCAAAAGAATCATCCAACCCTAGGCTACAAAATACTACTCTTCTAGCCACTCTCCAGATAGGATATTGTCTAACAACCTTCATGGACTGACCATTCCATCCCAACTTCCATTGCAGCATGATATTGATACTCCCCTCATCACATTCACACCTCCACTATAGGCTCATCATAATCAAAATGGTTTTGTTATGAATGCCTATCTACAATCACTGGGGACCACTTTCATTGGGTGGGTTTTTCCATTTCTAATGATACGACACACTTGAATGAGATGATTCCATCCATCTGAGAATGAGTTTTCCATAGGCTTATAGTGATAGTAATCATAACAAATCACAAGAATTATGTGAAGCCTGTGATGTAATAACAAAGCCTGATTGTTATCAATGCATTAATCATGTGGCAATGGGTTAATGATTTGGTAATGATGCAATTTAATATATTAAAATTAAAGAATGTGATAGCAGGTGCTGGAAGTTAAAAATGCTAGATCAAGATGCATGTACCCCACATCTACATGACTTCTATATCCTATATACCATCTGTTTCTAGCCATATTGATGCTACAATCACAGATCAACACAAAGATTCAGCAATTACTCTAAGTTAGTACTGCATTACCAAGCAAAGAATTAGGGAAGTTCAAAACCAGCACATAAATGCATAATGCAATTGAAACATGTGATAGGTAAGAACCAAAAACAATACTTCAAAATAGTGGGATGGGGATTCATAATAAAGATTCAATTTTTTTTTTTTTTTGGAAAAATAAAGATACAATTTTGATAGCATATATTGGATGCTATCAGTTGCAAGGAATAGAGAGAGAGAGAGAGTCCTTACTTTTGTGATAGACTACCAGCGGAGCCACCCAAAATCAATGTCTGAGGGAGAAAGGCTGAGCGAGGCGGAGACGGAGCGATAGAGCGAGAGGGAGCGACGGTGACGGAGCGATGGAGCGAGAGGAAGCGATGGCGATGGAGCGAATGAGATCGAGCGACAGAGCGAGAGGGAGCGACGGAGACGGAGTGAATGAGATCCAGCGACGGAGCGAGAGGGAATGAGAGTGAGAGTGAGTGATAGTGAGAGTGAGAGGGAATGAGACTGAGAGTGAGTGAGAGGGAATGCGACTTAGTGAGACACTGTGAGTGTGTTTTTGAGTTTTTGAGTGCGATCTGTTTTGATGGACACGTGGAGGGTCGAAAGGAAATTGAGTTCAAAAGACTCGTTTTCCATTTAAACTAAATCAAGTCTTTTGGACTCAATTTCCTTTAAACCAAACAAAGTCCAATAAACTCGATTTCTGGGCCTACGTAGACACTTTGTCCACCTCAGCTGCTGGTAAAATGGGAAAATCGAGTACAATATACTCGATTTATAACTCCAAAATCGAGTCCTTTGGACTTGATTTGTTAGAAACCAAAATAGTTTCAAATTTTCGCTAACTAATAATATAGTTTGGGTTTTATAGTTATTTAAAAAAAAAAAAATTCAATGCAAGTGGCCTTTAAGTATTTCCCTGAAAAAGTTGACACTGACAACCAATATGCCGGAGCCATGTCATTGGTAGGTGACACTAACTACCTCCCCCACGGGTGACAGTAAAAATACTTCTGGCTCACCAAAAGAGCTCTGATTATTCTGTTAGGCATGAGGAGTGGAGGTTGTGCGTGACAAGACAAGACAAGACAGTGTTTTCAAAAAACGATTTCACGATTTAAGTGATGAGCAAAATAGTATACTAAAGCCTCTTTAGAGATAACGTAAGACAGATATTGTGACTTTGTGTCTGTCCTCTGTATATGTGAGAGAGAAATGGATTATATGCTGCAATGGAGGGTGTTGCCTCTGCTGACACTAGTCGCTTCTTTTTTGTTGTTGTTCTACGTCCAGAACTCTTCCAAGGTCGTATATTTTGTTTTTCTTCTTCTTATTGTTATTAATATTAGTTTGCCATTTATATATTGCTCCTAATGATTGATTTATATCATCCATGGTCTGGTCGCTGAGAAAATAATCAAAGCCTATTCATCCAAATAAAAATTTTTTTTTCTTTCCAAAAATCGTAATCAGGGTCTTGAAGTGAGTCGGTTAAGCATTGGTTTTTGTTTATTATTTTCGAAAATAGAGGAACTTAATTAGGATATTAGTATAGTATGTTTGGGTTGGTTAATTGAATTTGACGTTTCATGTTTTACAGTCGTCTCACAAGGAGTGCAGCCTTCTTCCTTACCAGCACTATTGGATAACCAGCAAACGCATTGTGACCCCACAAGGTGTCATTTCTGGTTCAGGTTTGTTTTAGTAGTTCATTTTTTATTAGTCCCCCAAGAATAAGAGTGAGAAAAAATAGAGAAAATATAATCAGGGTTTGTGGATTGTAAATTATAGAACCTTGTTAAAATCTACTTGCGTCTAATATAAAAATGTTGCTTAGTAATTTGTATGACTTTGGATAGAGTAAAACGATGTGAAAAAATACATGCGACTCTATTGAGATTCATAGCTAACCCCAAAATGTTGGGACCAAGGTTATATAGTTATTGTTGTTATTTTGATGCTAAATGCTTCATTCTACCGTGATTGTTCATAATTATCATTTTACCACTTAATTAATGCATTTAATTTTATTTATAATGAAATGTTAAAATGAGCAGTTGAAATAAAGGAGGGGAAGATTTTATCAATTGTTAAGGAAGAGGACTGGCAGGGGAAATCCAAGGTGGGGCATATAGTTGATTATGAAGAGGCTGTTGTCATGCCTGGCCTGATTGATGTGTAAGCTATAAAATCTATCTCCTTCTTGTGGTTAATTTCATTGTTGCGTATATATGTATCAGACTTCTAATTTTCATGATGGTTTTGGATTTGATTATTGAGAAGGGGAAATATATATTAGAAATAATGATGGGAACTGCAGGGATATAAGTGTTAAGATGCTTATTAGACTTGGAAACATATTCCCATTTATGTGTCTCCTGTTTTCATATTTAGGAAACTGAAATCCAGGATAATCTATTTCCCGCTGAATGCCTGAATAGTTGCATGCAATTGGTGGCCATATTTTGGGTCACATGTAATGATGTATTGATTTGCAAACTTTCTATGTCTCATGATAGGTGATATTTGGGCATTGTATTTTATTAACTTTTTGGCAGAAAGAATATGAGATACTGCAATTTTTTATTATCTTAAAAGGCAAAACAGAGTTTACACAATTGTTCTCCACCAATTAGCTATTGCTTGCAAGAATGAATTGAACTATTATGCAGACTTGCTGGAAGTTATTTTTTCACGTAATTCTTTACTTAGGCTGTAATTAGCAGTGCATAACAGATGATTTGATTTGACTGTCTTAAAATAGTGTTACTATGGAATGTATAAGATTAAATATAATTGGGGTATTTTAAAATAAAAACTCCAGCTTTAATTTTAAGTTCAACAAGATAACTTTATTTTTATGAACATGAACAATGATAAGTATTTGTTTTTAAATGAACATGAACAATGCCCTTTTTCCCTTAAATTTATATGATTTGGATTATTTCAAGGCAGGCATGCACATCTTGATGATCCTGGAAGAGCTGAATGGGAAGGATTTCCTTCCGGGACTAAAGCAGCTGCTGCAGGTATGGCAATCTCTGTCATCTATACTTGAGTTTCAAGGTTGCCTTTGGTTGGAAATGATTTTTTTTTTTTTTTTTTTTTTTTTTGTATAAAATTTCTAATTGCTTTTTTTTTTTTTTTTTTTTTTGAGTTTACTGGATTTCCTAGATAGCCGGGGTCATTGAATATAAATTTTTTTCCTCAATTTTATTTCTCTGTAAATTTCAGATAATACTCATGCAGTACCATAATTCCTTGATTCTTTTATGTTGATCTCTTCTCTTCTTATCTATTTGCTTCTCTCTAGTCTATAATATATGTACAACCAAATCATTTGGCATCACTGTGTTTGTACAGGTGGTATAACAACATTAGTTGACATGCCTCTAAATAGTTTCCCATCTACTGTGTCTCAAGAGACTTTGAAACTCAAGGTATGGACAGAAAAGCAGTAGTAGACTACTTTGTTTTTTATTACAAATAAATTTTTATTGTTTTATTATTACATTCCTGCACAACACGAAGGAAAATTTTCTTTGAGTCCTTAGTTTTTTCCCCCTGATAAAATCTGTAAATTTTTTATATTGTCATATCCCATCCATCTCCCCTTATTAAGAAATGAACTTATGAATTTTAATGGGTAGTAGCTGCAGATAAGGTCAACTAACCACTGATTTTTCTTTCTGACTTTTATGCTTCTGCTTAACAGATTAAATCTGCAAAGGAGAGAATTTATGTCGATGTTGGTATGCTCTCAAATCTGTACCTTAGCCTACTGATAATTCTAGGACTAGTGTTTTTAACTATACTACCAACAGGTTTCTGGGGAGGTTTAGTTCCAGAAAATGCATTCAATGCAAATGCTCTTGAGGCTCTCCTAAATGCTGGTGTTCTTGGTTTGAAGGTAAGTATGAGCCATTATGCTTGGTTTTCCTTTTCAAAAAAGACATGCAAAAGGTTGGATAAAACTTTCTTAGATCAAGAACTAGAGGGGCTGAACTGTATATCATCTTAATAAAGTGATCTGAGACTCAAAACTTGAAAGCAATCTTTGCTGGACCGCACTTCCATTTTGAAATATCTCCAGTTCTCCATCTCCACCTTTAAACTTGTGTTGTTCCATCAATATTTCCTTTCCACAGAATTTCATGCATAAGGGTAATTGCAAGAGCTGTCTATGTTTCTTTCATGGAAAATAATAGCATGTTAAGTATCCCTCTTCAGATGCTTATTGAGAACCATGGTTGCAACTAAGACTTCTTTAGTGAGACTACTTCTCTGTTGAAAAGCAGGACCTCCAATTCCTTATTTCCCTTGATTCATAATTTTCCAATTTTAATGTATACCTTCAAAAAAATTACTTCCAGAGTGAGATGACTTATTTGGGTGGTTCATGAAGGATTTTCACATCTGAAGAGGGAGGCATCAATTTCCTCTTATCTTTTTATTGTATTAGATAATGAGTAACCTAATCTTCTTAAGAGAGACAATGATAGTACTCTATAGCTAGGGACTGCAACTGAAGATCCACCACCAATTCATGGAACCTAAGTTTCAGGAGTGTGGTTCTGTAGTGTTATTGGACTTATAATATTTCAAACTTCTATATGAGTATAGCTGTTTCATGTTTGAGCCTGATCTTAAAGTATTAATTGATTTTTAGAGTTTTCTACTTAGCTGACTTGTAGAAATGGCCCCACAAACTAAAGTTGGAACATTTTGGAAATAAATATCATGTAGGTTTCTGCTTCCATCATCATTGTTTAATTTGATAATACATATAAAGTATGGCTATTGTATGTTAAAAATACAATAGCATTGTAAAGTATGTGTATAGTGTCTTTCTAGACCATCATGACTCCAACTGTTCTTTTGTCTAATAAGTATGATCTTGGAGGTCATCTGATAAAGTTTTCTGTGCTTTTTTGTAGTCCTTTATGTGTCCTTCAGGGATCAACGATTTTCCCATGACAAATGCCAGTCATATAAAGGTTTGTTTCCTGCTATTTTGCCCAAATGTTCATGCTAACAATCTACCTATCTTGCAAATTCAGTTACAGTTACAGTAAGTGACTTATTGGAAGATCAAAATGCGGCATTTCCATTTTTCTAATGTTTTGTTATTCTCTTCCAGTATAACAATTTAATTTGTAATGCATAAATAATTGTGGATGTCACCTTTATTGCTATACATCACATGCTCACTTTATTCTCCTCTACTTCTTCCCCAATACCTTTTAGTTTTCCTTTTTCTCTTACTTTTTCCTGGTCTATGCTTGCCAGTCTCGCAGAGATGATTTTTGGATGAGTCTGTCTCTTGCAGTGCTGATGTATTTTTGTATATTTGCAAATGGTTTGCAATAATTTGTTCCTCAGGAGGGACTGTCTGTCCTGGCAAAATACAGAAGACCATTACTTGTACATGCAGAGATTCAACAAGATTCTGAAATCCACTTGGAAGCTAAAGATGGCAGTGATGATGCTCATTCTTACTCAACCTATCTGAAGACTAGGCCACCTTCATGGTAAGATATTTCTTATGACATCATGAAGAACTAAGCAGGTTATTGAGCTATTACTTGAATTGTACTTATAGAATGGATAAAAAAAGGTTTATGAAATAGTTTAGATTCTGATACTTATGCATGTATTGGTTCGGTCAATTGCCCATTCGAACTTAATGCTGCTATCTAATATACATGCATTTGGTATCAAACTGGCTAATGTGTCTTGAATCTTGATAATTGGCTGATATTTGTATGTATAATGAGTCAAATTATAATTTCCAGCAGACACCCAACAAGTATCAATCACGATGATTAACAAACAAAAACCACAGAATATTTTCAAATTAGTTTTGACCACCTTTTGAAATCAGATCAATACTTCTTTCTAAAATTATCCATGCCCTTCAAAACGCAGAACAGTTGTAAACTATTTTTTCACCCTTCAAGGGCTTGATCTCTATCAATGTTACTTTACATGATTAATGATATTCCTCTTTGTTTTTAATCAGGGAGGAGGCAGCTATTAGGGAGCTTGTAGCAGTGACAAAGGAGACAAGGAGTGGTGGCCTTGCAGAAGGATCTCATCTTCATATTGTTCACTTGTCTGATTCAAGTTCTTCCTTAGAACTTATTAAGGTACTCTTTTATATGTATGTAGTCCCAATTGGCATGATACTTGATAAAGAAGATGCAAATTGTCATTGCCTTTATATGCATCCACTACCAAATAGATTTACCAATCATTGATGACTTCTAAATATACATGCTTTTAGTATATATAGATAATCTTGGCCATTAATCAGTGTTCAAAGTCCTTGTGACTGCTGTTCTCTTCCTCACCTCAACTCAATTCAGTGGATCCTTCACTTTAGCTAACTGAGGTTGGCTACATGATTTTTCTTAGTCGTTCATTTCTGTTAATCCGTAGCAAACTGTACTCCTGCATGCAAAGCAAATGCTTTCTTGTTTTTAACTGAGAATATTACTCTCACTTCAATGTTCTGTTAAAGGAAGCAAAAAATGGTGGTGACAGCATAACTGTTGAGACTTGCCCCCATTACTTGGCTTTCTCAGCAGAAGAGATCCGTGATGGAGATACTCGCTTTAAGTGTGCTCCACCTATCCGTGATGCAGCCAATAAAGAAAAACTATGGGAAGCTTTGTTGGTATTTTATATTCCATGATCCACTTATATCCATGATCCACTTATATCCCATGGTTTTGTTTCTACATAGTTTCCATCTATTTTCAGGAAGGACATATCGACATGTTAAGTTCTGATCATTCACCAACAGTGCCAGAGCTCAAGCTGCTTGATGATGGTAACTTTTTGAGGGCTTGGGGTGGCATATCTTCTTTGCAGGTTGGTGTGTTTTCATTTAGGATCAACCTCCTTGGTTTCTAACGCTTTGTTGAATTTGCTTATGTGGTTTTAAATAACAACAGCTTAGTCTTTGATTGAGGAACCTTGTTATTATTGATGGTAACCAAACCTTGATTAATATACAAAACTGTTTGTCTGTATCATGGAATAGAATTTTCAGGATTGTAAGAAAAAAGAAAAGAAAAGAAATGGAGGCATGAATTTACTGCTTAGTTGTGTGTATCTGTGTGGGGCATGAAAATCAACTATTTTATATTTAGCTCTTGAGATACCCAATCATCCACCTCTGAACAAAAACTATAAAAAATTGTGTGCGCAACAGGTTGACTCCTCACCTGAACGGCCCTAAACGTGCCGGTGCAGACACTAGATTTTTGGCTGATTTTAGCTAATTTGAATTATGTAATTGATTTGAACTTATTTTTTTATTGAGAATTTGGTATGATTTATCTATGTCATAATTATAGGTATTCTTTCTTTTCCTTATTAATGTAATGTAACCCTGGGATCCTTTTTTTTCTTTCTAAAAAGCTCAACTTTGATGTTATGTTGATTTTGATAATTTTTGAATTGTCATATCCTGTGCAAACCCTCCCCAAATTGGTGCTGCATCAACTGTTCTTAAAGGCTTTAGTAGGTTTTTTATATTGTTCAACACATTAATTACTCCCCAAACCAAGCAGAGAACAGACTAATTTGTTCGAATTCTGATGTTGAATATATGCAAGAAGAGAACAGCCTATTGTGGTTTCAATAACTGACTGGTATTCATTTGGGAGCATCTGTAGTTTGTTCTTCCTGTGACATGGTCATATGGGCGGAAATATGGGGTAACTTTGGAACTGTTAGCTTTATGGTGGAGTGAGAGGCCTGCCAAACTTGCTGGACAAGAACTAAAGGTGATAACTTTGATTTTGCTTCAAATTCATAGATGTGATGTAATATTTAGGAATATATGAAGTACAGTGGCGGCTTTGTTCTTAGCCATTGCCGTGAAACATGAATGTACATAACTAATGGAATTCTTATAATATCCCCCTTATCTCCCTTGCCCGATTAAAAAAAAGCAAGCATAGAGAAGTTATGAAATCTTACAATGATAGTGTTTCAGATACATAATTTTTGTCACAGAGAGAGAGAGTGGGAGGGAGTTGCATTATAAAGTCAAATTTGTAACTTAAAACTGACATATATTATCTTAGTGTCCCTTGAAGTGGCATTAGTAAGTTTGAAACAATGGAGTGTTGAAATCAATGAGCAGGTAAGAATATTGGTGGCAGGAGCCAATTTTTATGATTGCTAACAGTTACCTGCTGAAGTATTTCATCTGAGTTTTAGATATAACCATGCAGGGTGCAATTGCTACTGGAAACCTTGCAGATATTGTCATATGGGAACCGGATGTGGAGTTTGACCTCAATGATGACTATCCTGTATACTTTAAGCATCCTGTATGTCTTTCTTTTATGTCTTGTATTATGTAAATTCAGTCTGATCATCACTTGTTTATATCCTGCTTTCGTACATGAGATTTTCCTGTTATAAAATCTTTTAACTTTTAGAATTTTACTCGACCTTATTGCGGTGAACACAATCAGTACTTTTGAAGTCACTAATATATGTTCCCATGTTCCTTTATATAGAGTATCTCAGCCTATATGGGAACAAAACTGTCTGGAAGAGTGTTGGCAACTTTTGTAAGAGGGAACCTTGTGTACAAAGAGGGGAAGCATGCTCCTGCAGCCTGTGGTGTTCCAATCCTTGCAAGATAAAGACCAAAAAATGAAAACATGTAACTCCTGTAACTATTCTAAGTTTCTAATATCCAATGGTTTCTTGATGTTTTATTTCATTCTTCAATTGATTTCTGACAATCACTCCAAACTCTTGCCCATTACAGAGCCTGGGTTTGGTTGAAGGTGGGCCAGTCATCATTGGGGGCAAGAAGCAATGTTGCAATATGCAATCACCATCAACTTTTGCTCAACTTAGCAGTATTGGTTATTGGACTCAAGTCAGGTTTTAAAACTTTATTGGTGAAGATATTGATTTCATCTCAAGGCATGGATGCACAGAGTTCATTGCTTATAGAGAAGATTTCTGAACTTACATGGACATAAACTGTTTCTGTATATATTTAATATAAGTTATCATCAATATACTTTTTATCATTTAAAACTTTATTTGAACATTTCTGTTGATTGAAAAATAATAAAAAATCATGCTTTTGTTTGACTGTGACTTTCTAAATCTAATGCACCAGAACCTTCGGGGCTTGGTTGTGCAGAAAAACAAAGTAGTGGATAAGCTAGTGCCAACTTTTACCTGGTTAAATAAAGTTGGATGCTGGTTGTTGATGCTTCCATAGTTCCATATATAGTTCTTATGGTACATAGGCCAGCTGATTTATTTATTATTTTTTTAAAACATTAAAAAAAAAAAATTTTGCAGCAATTTTATATGAAAAAGAGAGAACTTTACACAGGAATAACATTGTCAGCCAATAGCTGAGCCAACATAGGAGGGTCTTCTTGCACCTAAACATTAGTAACTTTATTACAAAAGGCATACTGGGCAAGAGCCTTAGCAGATTTGTTAGCTTTATGCACACCATGACTGGCCTCTATACACCACACGTGTGTAGAAGTAGTTCAAATTTATGGCCTCATGTAGAAAGGGAAGGAACTGGACAGATGTGTTCCTGATAAACCCACAAGTTTGTGCTTTCCAGTATAATGTTTGATAAACCCAACTATAGATTTTCCATGTCACGTTACAGAACAGTCATATCTTTAGAGGCGAATCTGTTTTGGATCCACTCCACCAAATCTCTAAAAG
Source organism: Notholithocarpus densiflorus (assembly GCA_030021035.2). NCBI lineage: Eukaryota > Viridiplantae > Streptophyta > Magnoliopsida > Fagales > Fagaceae > Notholithocarpus > Notholithocarpus densiflorus. The sequence goes on along the minus strand of JARYZH020000024.1, from coordinate 3,319,388 downwards.
ACCTCAAGTTGACTCCCTCCATTCCTGATCAAAGGGCAGACTGCTTTGGACACATATTTGTTGAGCCAACTTACATGACCAAAGGGCATGCAACCTAAGGCCTCATGCAGTTCTGCTTGGTAGGCAAAACTCCCTGACAAGTTCCGCATATCAGGGGATGAAAACCTTGCCTATTAAGCAAGATGTCACATGATTCAATGCCATCAAAAGGTAAGTAGCAGTCTTCTAAAAAATTTTACATTAAATTCTCATTGGGTTTTAGACTAGAGCCAGATAAAGATATATTAAAAAAGATTTTAAAGAAAAAAATTCAGAACAGAATTGTCCAATAGACCTCTCAGTTAACTTATTGACATCCTTCTCTTAGAATGCAATAACTTTGGACAAAATTTCTCCTGTACCCATTGGACATTCATCATCAACATTGCAAGCTGATTGAATAGGAGGTATTAGTATGAGGCGATGTTAGCCTTGTTAACATTGATGCAAAAGATTAATGATTGAAAAAGAAATAACTGAATTCGTTATTCTGCAATACATCTACTCTTAGGACTAAAATTCAAACCCATTACTTACAAATCCATGAACTGGCCTTGCAGTGAGAGTTGAACATATTTTTATTAGTATTAGAATCAGTTGCATCCCCATTTCTGATGCAGGACAATTAATAGAAAAATAAAAGAACAAGAAAAGTAAAGGATAAACCTAAGAATCAGCACTTAGGTCGCTTGGAATCAGCACCAAGCTAAACCCTTAGGTATCAACATCTAAGGACCCTTAGGAATTAGCACCTAAGGCGTTAGGAGTCAGCACCTAACAATTGTAAAAATATCCAATCTGAATTTCATTAATCATGTCTATTCCAAAATACAAATAAACTAGTCTCTTATATAGAGCTAGAACTGGAAAATAAAGAGATAAAGATAAAAACATACCAAAACTAATCCTAACTAAACTCAAATACTAATCCCTATCCGAATAAAAGTCTACCATTATCCAATTTCCTATAAGATAAATACAAAAATCTGAAAATATAAATTCTAAAATACTTTGCTTTTGCTCCTGCATCATACTCCCTTGGTTGGAGAAAACTCAACCTCAAGTTTTTAATCGTTGAAGAATGAAAAATCTGGCACATAACACTTGCTGTAGTTGAGGAATCGTTTTTGGGAGCATTGAAAATAGATAAACCTTGTACTCTACCTCAGGTAACTTTTCTGGAATTACAAACTCAATGAGTGGAATTGGAGTCTCAACCTTTTCGACTTTATCAAACTGTAGATCTGCATGCACCATGTATGATTCTTCAAGTATAGAGGCTTCTTGTTGTTTTGCATGAACATTGAAACTTCGGTTGAGACTTGCACTTTGTTGTCAGTATCAAGGTCTGATGGTACTTAAATTCCCTTAATTTGAGTAGTCAAGTCTTGAAAAACCTTCATTTGATTAGCCAAGTCTTCAATAGTTTTCATTAGATTTCCTAAGTCTTGGCGTATGGCAGATACTTCATGAATGAGCTTTGCATTGTTGCACTGCCTCATACTTGTTCTTTGATCTTGTAAATTGCCATGAGAAGTTTGTTGTAGATCCTTGTGAAAATACTGTGGGAAATATTCAATACAAAGATCTTTCATTCTTTCCCAAGTAATTTGAGACCAATGGCATCTAAAGTGAAGGCTCTCATAATGATTCCAATACTCTAAAGCTCTACCAGCAACTCTTGTTTTGGCATACCACATCTTTTGTTTGTCATTTGATAAATGCACTTGTGCAAAGAATTGTTCCACCTCAAATATCCAACATTTGAAAATCCATGGGTCTTGATTTTTATATCCATAAAAAATAGGCAGCTGGGGTACTACCATGGTTCTCTAAAAATAAATAATAATAAAAACCTTTTTTCTTTTTTGTGATAGGTAATCAAAGAAATATTATTAATGAAAATAGAAAGAAAAAAAAAACAAGTTGTTCATGATGATGAACAAGAAGAAAAGGATAAAATAAACAACAAATAAGAGGGAAATCAGGAAACTAATCTAAGAGAAAGCATAAACTCAGAGAGAGAAGAACAATCAGTAAAACCCCAACAACGAGACCACTCAAAAAGATTACGCTGGCATAAAACCTTTAACTCTTCCAAAGTCTTCTCAGTGTCCTCAAAGGAACAACGATTTCGTTCTAACCAAGCAATCCACATCAAGCAACCTGGAATCAAATTCCAAATATTTGAAGTATGATTCCCAAGCCATTGACGCCAGCAAAATAACAATCCCACCACCGATCCTGGCATAACCCAATGAATACCGAAGGCCTGAAGCATAAAAGTCCATAAGGTATATATAACAGGACAATGAAGAAGAAGGTGGTCCACCGACTCTCCATCACAACGACACATACAACACCGATTTGCCAAAGAGCGACCTCTAAGCATGAGATTATCCAAAATAAGAATCCGACCATGAGCAGCTGTCCACAAAAAGAAATCCACTCGCTTAGGAATCTTTGGTTTCCAAACACCCTTCCAAGGAAACGAAGAATCCTAAGTTCCCCGAATCGCATGGTAGAAAGACCGAGTGTCAAACTTACCATCTCCTTTGAGCTGCCAACAAAGAGTATCACTCCTTTCACCCTGAGGAATACGAGATTCGATAAACTCAAGGAGAGAATAAGATGCAGCTAGCTCCCAATCTTCAAATTCTCTATAAAACCTTAAATCCCAAACTCTAACAGTACCCCCTTTGGAAGCCACAATACCTCAGAAGTACAAGCGTCCTTGTCAGCTGAACACAAGTAGAGCTCAAGATAGAGAAATTTTAGGGTAATATCACCAATCCACCTATCATACCAGAAGCGGATACGAGTACCTTCACCCACTACAAAAGACAAATGCTTAGAAAAGCTCTCTCACCCTTCATGAATGCTTCACCAAAGACCACATCCATGAGCCCTCTTGCATGCTTGAGTACTCCAACTTCTTGACCCTCACCATATTTTGTGGAGATAACTTTCCGCCAAAGATGGGTAACTTCATGACCATACCTCCACAGTCATTTCCCTAATAAAGCTTGATTAAAAGACACCATACTTCTTATCCCCAAACCGCCTAATTCAATGGGTAAACACACATTTTCCCAAGCCACCAAAGGGTATTTGAAACTCCCCTCGGAAGACCCCCAAAGAAAATTCCTTTGAATACTTTCTAATCTAGCAGCCACAACTTTAGGAATAGTAAAAAGAGATAAAAGATACTTTGGGAGACTTGAGAGAGTACTCTTCAGTAACGTGAGCCTACCACCCTTAGATAAATAGAGACACTTCCACCCTGATAATTCTTCTCCATTTTCTCCAATATAGGATTCCAAATCGAAGCTGTCTTAAACGAAGTTCCCAACGGCATCCTCAAATATTTTATAGGCAAACTGCCCACTCTACAATGAAGAATATTAGCCAAAACGTCTAGATTATTCACCTCCCCAACAGGGACAATCTCACTTTTCCCAACATTAACGTTCAACCCCATAAAAGCTTGAAAACAAGACAAAGCCAACCTTATGGCAACTAGTTGTTCCCTAAAAGCATCACAAAATAAGATAGTGTCATCAGCAAACAATAAATGGAAAATACGCACACTGACAGAATTCACTGCTCCCACATGAAAACCCCGAATTCACTGCTCCCACATAAAAACAACTTCAGCAAAGAATTTTAAAAAGAACCTGGATTGCAAAATTTGCTGCTTAGAGTCATCCTGTGCTTCACAGGGTGAGGTCTTGTTGTAGCCTGGGCTTGGGGGAATGTGCAAAATAACGGTGGAAATGGGTTGTATATAGTTAGTTAGGCAACGTTTGAAACAATAAAGGAAAGTAGCATCTCGAGTTTTAGAAACTCGAGATCCATATTAAAACTCGAGTTCCAAAGACTCGCTTTGTGAGTGTTTGGGGACTGAAAATGCCACATAGATCTCGAGTTTTTAAGACTCGAGTTCCATGCAAAAAAAATTTCCCCTATGGTGACGTTTTTAAGCCTTACAGTGATGTTTTAAAGCCCTATAGCGGCGTTTTTCTGCAAATTTTTTTTTATAAGTGATCACCCCATACTAGGTTTAGGGATCTCTATAGTGGCGTTTTTAAGCCCTATAGTGACGTTTTAAAGCCCTATAGCGGCGTTTTTCTGCAATTTATGGAACTCGAGTCTTTAAAACTCGATTTCCATGTGAATTTTTTTCCAAATCAGACCCATCTTCTTACAAATCGAGACTTAAAAAACTTGAGTTTTATCTTGGAACTCGAGTTTTAGACACTCGAGATGCTAGTTTTCAGTATTGTTTTGAAACGTGACAACTAACTAAATTTTTTGATATTTATTGTTATTTGGAAAGGGTGTTCCCTGGGCTTCACGGGGTGTGGTCTTGATTTCAGGCAGATGGGTTACAATGGTTTAATGGGAAACACGACAAAGACTTTTTTTTTGGGAATTGGATCTGTTTGCTCTGATACCAAAATTGATGCAGAGAATCAGCACTTAGGTTGCTTGGAATCAGCACTTAGGTTGCTTGGAATCAGCACCAAGCTAAACCCTTAGAATTAGCACCTAAGGACCCTTGGGAATCAGCACCTAAGGCGTTAGGAGTCAGCACCTAACAATTGGAAAAATATCCAATCTGAATTTCATTAATCATGTCTATTCCAAAATACAAATAAACTAGTCTCTATATAGAGCTAGAACTGAAAAATAAAGAGATAAAATAAAAACATCCCTATCCAAATAAAAGTCTACAGTTATCCAATTTCCTATAAAATAAATACAAAAATCTAAAAATATAAATTCTATAATACTTTTTGCTTTTGCTCCTGCATCAATTTCACTTCCAAGGAAATTGGAGGTCAATTCTCAGAATCCAACAGCTTTCATTCAACTATTCAAGTATGAAGAAGGAAAAGTAGAGAAATAAGTGAAAAATGAAATAACAGTATAACACCCTTTGGCAAAACATGAGTGAACTTAAAAGGAACAACTATGTTCATGTTAAAACTACAGAAGCAGACCCACATATAGTATGGCTAAAGTAATGAGATAACCAGTCTAGTGAAAGTACAAGAACAGATTAGCCGATTAGGTAACAAGAACCCAATAAAAATAAATTTTGTTTCTTGATTCAAGATCATTTTAGAAACTCCCCTATAAATATCATTAAGTTTCCATTGATGTTATGCGAGGCAAATTGAAAACCATAATATTAGGAACAAGTAAGAAAACCATTGATGTTATCCTCAATCAACAAACAAAGCATCTTTATTTCTCCCTCTATGACAGAAATCCTCACAAGTACTGTTGAATTTTGAAAATGATGTAGGAGCATTAAGCCCAAAGCAAAGAACAATTAGTCAATATTGCTTAAATTTATTATAAGACTAGTTTTTTTTTTTTTTTTTTTTTTTTTTTTTTTTTTTAAGTTTTCTTCTAGGTATATATGACTAGTCTTTTATTTGCCTACGCTATTTTTGGTTTATTATTTCGTATTTAGCATGTTAAAATGCCATTTTGATTTACATATTCATTTGGGATGTGTGTGGTACCCCTATATCTATGTAAAATTAATTAAACCCTAGTCACCCACTTAGGGATCAAACGTAGGGTAGTAAAGTGAATGAGTAGGGGCGATCATGCTCCATGTGTCTTTGTCTCTATTGGATTCTATCTCACCATGTATACTAGATGATTAGTTGATGAGGAATAAACTGATTAAACCCCAAAACCCCTTGGTAGGGGAAAAGGCGAGTTAACCCCTTCCAAAAAAAAAAAAAAAAGTAAATTGTCTTTTGTGTATAAGTCAAGTATACATCGCAATAAAAAGGTTCATGCACAATCTCGAAACTATATATTTTTTGTAAGAATACATTTCCAAAATTCACAAGTTCAAACAGTTACTACCACAATCTTCTTCTTCTTCTTCTTCTTCTTTTTTTCTTTAAGTATAGTCGTTTCTTAATGTAGAATCTTCAAGGAAGCAACCATATCTTTGAATGTTACACTTGCTTCATTTCCGCCATCCTAGGTACAAAAAACTAATGATTGTAATGTTAATTTTTAGGTGCAAATCACATAGGAGGACTCCTAGTGCATGGAGGGAAAAAATTGATAGCAAGTCCTTTTAGAGGACCCACATGATAAAGGGTTATGTTTAGAAGGGGATTGGTTAACTTTTTAATAAGATGTAGCCTCTTAGCATCTTGTAAATGCTTGGGATCTTGCAAGATTAATTATGTAGGTCTGTTTAGAAATGCTGAGCATAATATCTAATTATAGGTTTTGTAAGATCATTTATGTAGATATCAAATAGGTGTTTATGTTGTAAATGCTAGCCAAAAACACCAGATGCATTTGGTCTCACTATCTATTTAAGCACTAAAATAATAATAATAATAATAATAATAAAGAAAGATTCTTTTTTTTTTAATGAAAAAAAGGTCTCGTGCCTGTGGTCACCAACCCTACCCACTTAAACCCGGATTCAACATGGCGTTGGGCAACCTTGGGTACATTAGGGCTATCCACATCATGACAACACAACATTTTTTCATTGAAGCATGTGACTCAAACCAGCACACCCCTGCAAGCCAGTCCAGGACTACTATCAATGCACCTCACCGCCAGGGGCAAAGGAAGATTATTTGGAATGTATAGGGAGAAAGGAGAAACATACATCAACATGTTATTGAGGTTGTGTATGCTGTGATCCAAGGGATACTTTTGGATGGACAGAATGAAAATAGCCAAGTTCTCCTTCTCATCACCGACATTGTCGTCATCTTCATCAAGGGGTATTGTAGAAATGTCAAGTATGAGATAGTTAAGGTTCCTTCTTGAAATTATTAGGTTCTCATCTATGATGTAGGGGGAAATGAGAAGGCAGAATCTCTGGTCACCTAATTGTAGCATAGTAGGTGTACAAATGGATATCCGAAAAGATTTTCAGCCTGTTCAAGAATTGGGCGAACACATCGAGTAGAGAGTATTACTAACAGCAGAAGGTTTTCCCCACTCAACACATCGAGAAACTAAGTGGAGACACAGTTAGTGTTGTCCAACATTATGGGCAAAAAAATGTAGCAGAATATATATATATATATATAGGTATATACGCGATTGCCCTTAGCTACAAGTCTACAACAATCAATTTTTTAGATTCAAGAACCATATAAGTTAATGTCAAATGGAGATGGAGGATTGGGCAAGTATTCCCATGTTCTTTTTTCTTTTTCTTTTTCTTTTTAAATTTTTTTTATACCAGAACAACAATAAGCCTTTAAATTTTACTATTTATTTTACAGGCCCTTTTCTACATACTTTCTTTTTGTCGGCCCTCATATTAAGGCCCTAAACTTTATTTATAACCAACAACAATGTTAATAAACTGTTGCTTTCCTACCAAAAAAAAAAAACTATTGCTCTATATATATACATAGGGTCATTCTACGGTACCCATGTAAATTTTGACAGTAATCTTGACCATTTATTTATTTTTAATGGAATACTTGTCACCAGTCAAGTAGGTAATATATATATATATATATATATATAATAAAATAAAAACAATTTTTGCTCTTGCGTTCTCTCTCAGAAAAAACAGACTTACCCCATTCTCTCCCTCAACATTCTCTCTCAAACTTGTTTGATCAGAATCGGTTTGTTATAGTTGAAGGTAAGGATGAAAATGACAAAACCCTAATTTCATGCAAGTTGTGAAATCTCTGAATTAATTATTAGCATGTTTGTTTTCTTTCCCCAAGTTGTTTTCTTTCTCTGGATTAGTTTTTTTTAGTTCAGTTGATTAGAGTTTATTGCACCTCTGATCATTGATCCCTCTCTCTCTATTTGATATGGCCGAAGTCTAATTTTGTATTGTGTATGGGGTGGGTGGGTGGGTGGGGAGGAATTTATGAATTTATGATTCATATTGCTTGTTGGGAGAAATCGCCTTCCTACATATATTTGGATTTATATGTTCTCTTTACAATTAAACTATAAGCCCTAATGTTCTTTTGTAATATTCTAGATTTGTGTTCCTATTACTACAATAATGGTCTATACTACCCATTGTTAACTAGAGCAATCCAAATTCATTGACTACCATATTTCTCAACCCCTATACTTATAGACTGTTTGTTAAAAAAAAAATTGATAGGTAAGACTCTTTAAATTTGTGCTGGATTTCCCCTGTTCTTGTGTAGGGGTTTATTTTGCTTTAGGTTGGTCTTTGTGATTTAGAGGTTTGATGGTTTGGTTGATTCAGGTGTGAGGTCTGATGGCCTAGACTTTGTAAAGTTTCAAATTGATACCCTTTCAGTTAATCAAGAGAAGAAAGGCTTAAAGCTTTCAAATTGCTTTCTGCAAGTGTTGTCTGTGGACCTTGAATGTTTTGATCTTTAGGATGCAAATATGATATGGCTTTTGGTAGATTGCTTCCAAAGAGGATCCTGCACATGATTTTGTTATTTTAGGAGTAAAGTACCTATTCTCTGCAGAATCAATGGCATCTAGGAGGCACTAGTCACAGATATTTGCTTGATGGATCACTGTCACATCATGTTTTATCCCTCTTCCTAAATTGTACATTAAGATGTTGTCTTAAGTTACACCATGCCAGTTATAAAATTCCAATTTACATTTCTAATAATTTGGACCCATGTTGTGATGCTTATTCTAATAAATGATATTTTAAAAAATTAGGAAGGCAGAGTTCTATTTGCGTAAAGTCTAGAATGCCTATCATGATCAGAAGTTCAATATAAGGTACTTGGCAAGGGAAGTTTGGATGACATCAGAATGTTGTTATATGAATGGTTGTTCCTCATTGCTTGATGTGGTGCATTTGGCGGGAAAGAAATAATTAGAGTTTTGAGAATACTCTTCTTCTTCAAAACCTTATAGGATTGGTTGTCTGTAATAGGCAATCATTCTATTTTTTGGTTTTTTCTTTGATGGATGTTTGTAATTTGTGTGTTTGATTGTTTCTTGTCCCTGGTGTATACTTTCTGTATACTTGGGTGACTATTATTTTGATATACTAATAAAATTTTCTCATTACTTGTCAAAAAAAAATGTCAAACTGATTGCATGTGACCTTAAAATATTGTCAATGTTAACAGCATAAAATATATAAAATAAAGAAGAGCCAGCACTTAAACCAGTTTGAAATGCAAGTGTCAGCAAAATTCTAATTCAAATACCTCTTCTCTAGGAATGTTTTTGAGTTTGAAACATTCTTCCCCACTGCTGAAGCCTTCCATGAGAAATACAAACCTGACGGTTCCATCTACATAAAAATATATAATAACAGATCCATCTACAGAAAAATATATAATAACAATCAATATTTGCAGAATTAACTTTATATGCCAAAGTAATTGAAGAAAAGATGTAATTTTACTTTCATGTCATAATTATACTCTCTTTTTATGCTACAACTTAAGTGGAAATTTCACATTTACAGCTAGTCAAAATTAGTCACTAACAGCATCAATTAATATTTTAAAGAGCAAACCATACTGCAATTGAGACAAGGCAAAGACAAAAGAATTTTATAAAATTTAGTGTAAAAGAAGGTTTCGGTATGCCAACATGTTCAGAGGCGCAACCCATTAGATAATCCAGTCATAAATTGCAGCCAGTTAGTAACTATAATTTAAAGCACATCAGAAAAACAAATACCTGGTATAATTGTGATCCATAGTCATCAAACCCAGCAACCAGCAGAGATACTCCAAAGGGCCTTACACCACTAGCAAGAAAAGGAAAGAATCAACTATATTGAACTTCATAAAAAAATAGATAAATAATAAACATGCTTTCCTAACTTTCTGATGCTTAGAAAAATATGGTCAAGCTTATTAACCATAGTTCCATTCCAATAACAAAAGCAAGGCTGGTTGTTGCCTTGAAATAAAATAATGAAAAAGTCAGGGACAGGAAAGTCAAATAACATAAATTTCTCAAATTTAATAATGACACTAAAAATGCAGGTTCTAGGAGCATTCAAAAGTTCTACAATTTCAAAAAAGAGAAAAAAAAACATTTATATTCCCAGAGCTTGCATCCTTTTTCTTCCTTTTCAAAATAGGTAATTCTGACCTATGCCAAATAATTTGGTTTGGAAAAAGCTAAATTTATAAATCTCTATACCAGGCAACAAAAAAAAAAAAAAAATGCAGACTCCAACATTATGCTTTGGCAGGGTCACTTGCTCCATTCTAAGCAAACAAAGCATCACAAAATCTTTAAGGTCCTAGCCAATGATCTCTAGCTTAAATGGCACTTCTGCTTCCAACAATAATGGAAAGGAGTGTGAGGTCATGATTCAAGAACCATCAAATGCATGTAAAACTACTTACCAACCCAAAAAACAACAAAACTCTAAGGTTTCATTTGTTTTTTGCATACCCTGTTTTTGTGTTTCCAGGTATTTGGTGTGTCTGAAAATTTTAGTCAACGGAAAATTACAGCAAATAGGCATTAAACATTTACACATTTTTTTTTTATAAATCAAAAACATTTACACTTTAAAAAAAAACATAAACTGTTTTAAAAAATGCCTTGCGTTTATCCCTACCATCCTTATCCCTTTTAACTCCTCTATGCTGAAACTTCCCCACCCCCTCTCTGCGGGACGATGACTGCTGCCATTGGCTTAGCCACTGCCCCAGCCGCCACCCATTGGCCACCAGTTGCCAACCATCAGTGCCACCTACCACAGGCCACCAGCTGTCACAAGGTCCACCTGATTCCTGGCAGGCCATCATTGCTTGCCCATTGCCAACCATCGGCTACCAGCCACCACTTTGCCTGCCTGTTGCCATCAATCATTGATGATGAGGAGTCCAAGTGACCTAATAGGGGCCAAATAATTTTTCCACACACCTAATACTCATCTCTCTATTTCAATACAATTCTAGAAATGATACCAACCAAAATCGAATGATGATTGAAACACATTTGATATCATATTAAAGATATTTTGATTACCCAGACTGAGTGAACTCCTTCATAACAGTTGCAGTTTCCCTTACAAGTTGCGTAACAGGAATTGGTTCCTACAAGCATGACATTTGCACACAAGTTATAATCTTCGCTGTATAGAAAAGAATTGTAAGCGATGTAGAATACATGGTACAAAATTAAATCCTTCCACTCCAATTAGTTGCATTGATTTAGCAAAGTATATAGAGGTAAGGAATAAAAAACACAACCAAATGCTATAATTGAAACCAAAACCATGGTAACTATGTCCAAGAAACCTCTTAATGTCAAATCATCATGACCCAAATAAGATATAATCTATAATGTATATAAAAAGCATAGTCTTTGACTTTTGTTGATTTTGAAAGCCCAAAATTTCACGTCATTCTTCTAATATTTATTTTTTTAAATGAGTTTAAATTCTATAAAGATTCCTTATAAACCCCATATATTTACACCATCCATTAGAATATTGCCACATTATATTTTCTATAAATAATAGAATAAATATTTCTATATGCAAACACAATCATAATAACTGTCATAATTATTAGATTCTATATTTATAAATAAATAAATAAAATATCGTATTTGTTGAATTTTCTCGTGCATTGCGTAGGTTACTAGCTAGTTGTGTATGTTCACAAGTGTCATAAGAGAGTTAGTACTTGAAAAGCAAAATACTAGTCAGCTGTATGCCTAAGGCAGTAGATTAACAGGGAACAGACTGATGATAAAGTAGTTTATAAGAGCTTCCATCAAGATGATAAGCATATGTCATACCACAACTTAGCAAAATATTGGAATGGAGAACACATACTTTATACAATCTATGATATTGTTCTGCCTACTTCCTAAATTTTCGAACCAAAACTCGAAAATCTGAACCCATACCACTGCAGAAGGCTTTGCATAGACTTTAAATTTAGGCAAGAGAAACTGAATAATAAACAGAAGATATATAGTAATAGGCCCAAAAAAACCACTCCATAGACTGAGGTAGAAGTAGTAATAATGTCTAGATGCTTGTTTGGTGGTAATTTTTTTTTTTTTTTTTTTTTTGAATAAGTAAAACTTTATAAAAAATATAAACATCACCTTGCACACAAGAAGTAGACGCAGGTGGTCAAATCAAGGGAAATTACAATCATCAAGAAACTTGAACAAATTAGAACTTGAATGGTATGATAAAGCATTCATCCATTCATATAAGGAATACAGTAAAAGCATCTTAAAACCCATCGTGGACCATTCTAACCCTTCAAATGCTCTGTTGTTCCACTCTCTTCATATAGTCTACATAAAACCTAAAGCTACAGCTCTGCTAATTAACTAAATGTGTGTTGCCATCTTTGTTTACCAGACCAGCTGGTGGGTATTGCCTAGTTGGTTGGCTGACAAAGGTGCTTCACCCTTTTGAGGTGTCCATGTTACAAGAAAAAGCTAGATCAAGTTGCTTGCTGATTTATAGGAAAGAATTCAAAAGTCAAAACCACACATGAATACTCCTAAGTAGTTGATTCACCAAAAGTGACACGTTGTGGGTTTGAGTCCAGAAATCAGCATCTCCAAAACAATTGGAGATAAGACTGCCTACCATGACCTCCCTCAAACCGCACAAAAGTAAAGAGCTTTGTGCACTAGATACAACTTTTTTTTAGCTAGGTGTTTATATCTCCTTTCACTAATCACCTAGCTCTAATCTGTTAACGAATACGACAATGTGGCAAGACTGAATACCCTTTCTAAGAAAAATAAAAGCCATATGAAGTCTCACAACAAATATAAAGTATACAGGAGATTGGATTAAATAAGTTGACAAATGAAGTTTTAGCTCATCATCGAAGGCACATTCTACACTGCTCCCATATCATGAAACTAATGGTAATATTACCAACTAGCACTCTAATTTGAAGCTATTAGATCAAAGCCCATGTCAAGAGATCAAAGGCTATGAGTTGTTGCTCAAAGAACGTGAAAAGTAAGGGTTATATGAAAGCCATGAGACATTAGATTTATAACTACTTCCAGAAATTTGATGCAACAATACGCTTTAACAAAACACAGAAGTAAAACTTCACTTTCAAAATTACAAATAAACAAACAGAAGACAAACCTGTAAACAATTCCAATATTTGATGTGAGAGAATGTATCTTTTCAACCTGAGATGAAATAAAATCACATATTAATTGGCAGCCAAAATGTTAGGCAATTTGAATATTGAAAACATTGAGAGGAGGGATGGCTTTGAAACAAAGCAGCCACAACATTCTAGAAAATTAGAGATAACTCACATATTTAGAGAGAAGATATGTTTAGGCCTGTGAAGTGACAAATAAACTTTAGAATTGGCTTTCACGTATCATGTTAAAATTTTACAAGCCAGTGCCTCTAAACACTACATCACTAGAAGTACCTACCATAAACCAATACAAGAGAGCTAATAATAAAAATATGGAGCAACAAAACCTCAATCCAGTAATTATAAACTTAAGAGTTACTCACAAATTCTTCATTAACCAAGATAGAAGGAAGTTCCTTCTCGGTCACAATAACAACACCATTAGCAGCTTCAATACACAAATATATCATCAGTAAACAAATTTAAGATAAAATAAAATACCCACATTCCACATTAATCAATATCTTAGGCATACATGCAGATAACACATAAATAATCACTAACTAAAGGATCAAATCAAATTATTTCCCCAACACCAAGGACTATCATGTATTTATTTTAAAGAGACTGACTTTTAAAAATGTGGAAACTACTGCACATCCATGATTTTTAAGCTTCATATTCATAGAGGCGTGATGCTAGTAATACTACAAATTTTGTTACATAATTCTTACAAACTGATGTGTCCCCAATCACAAAAAGTTAATTCAAACATTATTTATTGTATTGTTGAAATGGCACCAAATACCAATCACATTTGATTGTCATGTCAGTTTGTAAGCATTTTGTAGTAATAATGGTGATACCTTTAGCATTTTCCTTCATAAAGAAGCAAGAAGTTTTTCAACCACAAATCTGTGTACTTCTATCCAAATTTTGCAGCACAATATAGAAACCCACAACATAAATTTGTAGCTATAACACAAATTTCTTAATTGATGGGTAAGAATTAATTATTTGAAAAATTAAAATTTGCAGCAATTGGATTAATCATTCGTGGTTCTGGTCCAAAATGTGACCTTTATCTAAGATGGCATGTCAGACTTGTGTATGTATGCAAACCAAGATGACCCATTACAATGATGTTGAAGATACATGAAAATTTTCAAATGAGTAAAAAAAAAAAAATGTTAAAAGAAAGTACCTTTAATCCCAAGAGAGGTTTGGCCGGATCCAATGGCAGTCAAGGCATGTTCAATTTGCACTAGCTTCCCTGAAGGACTACTCAATAATAGGAAGAGGTATGCAAAAACATGAATAGTGAAAACAAAACACATTGAAAGTATGGTATAGTAACCTAAAAGTGGTGAGAGAATGAGTACTGACTGTCACCCATGCTGTCTTTTTGTGAGAGAGAGAGAGTTCAATTTAATGTTTCACAGACGTCAAGAAGAGAGAATGACAGTGAGAGATTTCCTTTTTTTCTTATGTGACCATTCTTTCTTGTCAGACAAGAAGGCCTTTTTTCTATTTAATAATAAAATTAAAATAAAAAATAAAATCCCTAAGTTTTGTAATTCAATTTATTTATCAAAAAGTTTTGTAATTCAATTTAAGCTAATTATAACACTGTCAAACACATTCTACCTGAAATCATGTTTTGAAACTAAAACACAATTTTAAGTGTGTCTTATACACCAGTGTTGTTTTTAAAACACGATTTCAAGTGTGTCTTAAACACAGTGTTGTTTTTAAAACACGATTTCAAGTGTGTCCTATACACAGTGTATAACGATCACCACTCTAATTTAAAGCCCATTTAAGAGAATTGTATTTAATATATCCTAGGGCGCAATTAGGTGTTAAATGAGATGATTCTCCCAAAAAAAGTGTTAGATGAGATGAAGGGTGGTCAAGTATTGAGTGCGCTTGATCAAGAGGAGGAACCCGCTCCAACAAAATAATAAAGGTCCAAGAGTTTCTGTCTGTCCCCTCTTCGACTCAAGCAAAGTTGTAGAAAATTGTTTTCCTATTTCATTTACAACTTGGTTTTGTGTCATCTCTTATAACCCTATTTGTGTGTCTATATTAACCATGCTTTGGTTTGCACAATTTTTAGTAAAGAAAAGAATGCCACATGATGTGCTATTCATAGAAAAACCATGTTTCTATACTCACTCTACTTGTGATCGTTGAACATAAAGAAAAAAAAAAAATCCAAGTACAATTCTAACTACCTTAATATTTGCTAACAGCTACTGGCTAACTATTACAGTACATCAATAAGTATTGTTGGAAAGGCACTCAAAATGCTGGAATAACATAATATTTATTTCAGTGATGCATACGCCATTCTGAAACAAAATAAAATTCTCAATATTCTAAATTTTTTCAGCAGAGGATTACCAAAATAGGAATGGCACACAAGTTTTGAAACTGAGACATAAAAACCTTTGCCTAAAAATGAACAATAATTTCATATCAAAATATGCAATACATGCACACAACAATCAATGCAAAGAAAATTGATCATGCAAGAAAACAAAGTTGGCATCAACATTAGACTTATCACAAATCTAATTCAAGATTTTCGAAATCTCATAAAGTAGGACCAACAGAGCATATAATTGCAAAGTTTGATTACTTTTCTCAAATTCAAGAACATTTCATCTTATGCAAGTTTTTTTTTTTTTTAATCAAATTCAGAAGTCACTATTACACCATATCCATCAAATTTTAATCTGGTTAAGCAATAGAACACAAACATTAAAATATGGATCTGAAATTTTATGGGAAAAATATTGTCTACCTAAGCTTTAGACATGAAATTAACATTCCCAAATGTGCACCACTTTCGTCTACCTTAAAGCATAAGAACCTATGCCATAAACATGTAAAAAAGAACCAATATAGATAAAAAAAATCCCACAGAGAGTAAAAGAAAAAAAATTATACCTTCAAGATGCAAAGCTTTGACTTCTAAAACCAACCTTTCTTGCAACTTCAAGCAAAGCTGAAACGTCAACATAGAAAACCTAAATTTTCATAATTTTCATGGGTCAAATAATTTGATTAAGCATTACAACACAACCATTGATTAAGCATTTCAAGAAAATAAAATATAATACGAATTTATAATAATGCAGACAAAAAAAGAGAGAGTTTCTAGTCCTCTTAACTACCAAGTTTTGAATTATAAATTAAAAATTCCAGAATGTCATCACGTTCCTCTCCCTTACAGCATAAGAACTTGTGTTATAAACATGTAAGGAAGAACGAATATGCATAAAATTATAGCTTCCAAATGAAAATTTTTATGCTATTTGACTTAAGGTATCTCTAAAATTAACTTTTCTTGCAGCTTTATGCAGAACTGAAATGCCAAAACTGCACAAATGGATAACAAACCAAATTCAGGTCCAACTGGTGAACCCGGGCATCTACCAGACAATTATATGGTTGAAATCTAATGAAATTCACAACAAAAATTCATTAAAAAAAAATGCAGTACCAATAATTTTTTTATATTCATAGAAAAGAAAAATGCAGGTAGTTTATTTTGTATCCTTTATATATAGAGCTAAACTCTATGTTTTTGACCTTTTGTTATGCATCTTGCGTTTTCTCAATCCAGTATAAAAAATACATAATCCAAATTCCCCATATCCAATCCCATCATGCCAACTATTTTCAAAGTACTTCACCTCTCTCTCAATTTTTCTTCAGGAATACCTCTCTTGGACTCGCTTGAACAATGAACTCTGTTTACTTCTTTTTCTTCTTCAACTCGCTTGAACAGTCAACACGGTTTACTTCTTTTTCTTCTTCAGCACACATCTCTCAACATAAAGTCATACTGCTTTCTCTCTTTCCTTAGGCTGCCAAAACTCCCTCTCTCTCTTCCCTCTATTCTCAAGATAAAATGATAATATAAAACACAAAAATTAAATAATTCACAATTGCAACCAAATAAATTAAAAGAGAGAGTTTGTAAATTACAGAAAAACGTTTCTCCACCTTGCTTTCCTCTCTGTAGATATAGGCTGCAGCTTTGATTTTTCACCAAAAATAGATGCGCTTCATTTGCCATATACAATATCGAACAATTAGTAGAAAATTTCAATCCAATAACCTAATTTTCTTCTAAAAAACTTGCTGCAAAGAGCAGGATTAAGAGGAACTGTAGCCACAGATGTATCCATTGAAGATGACATGGTGGCCCATCACTTGAAGCCAAAGTGGGGCTGGAATGGAGGAGAGGCAAAGGGTTTGGCTGAAAGAGAATAACATATTAGTGGGAGAGGGGGAAGGTCTGCTGTTTGCGACAAAAAAAATAGAGGAGGAATTATTGAATGGTAGTAGAGACTGGAGTGAGAGAGAATGAAGCAATTGAAGATTTATGCGAGTGGGTCTAGGATTCTCAGTTTGGAGATTTTTCAAAAGCAAAACAGAGGAGTTGGGTTGCTTCTGGATAGTATTTAGTTAAAACAATAACGGAGGGGATTTTGTAGAGATTGTATACCCGCCTTCGTGTGGCAAGCTCATCTTTTTCATGATTTATCAATTCCCATGAACCATCCGCTTCAGCATGAACCGTCAATCCTTTTGCTGAAGAGAGTTAGGAGAATTTATGACAAATAAATGATGTTGCACTCTATTAAAATCAGTAATTTGATAAAACTTCTCCATAAAATCGACAAAAAATCCTGATTGCACATGTTAAAATTCAAAATATGGATACAAATAACATATGCCAACCTCCAGATCTTAAACGAAATTGCAAACACATAGTTTGACCACAAATCCTCAAACTTCCATTCCAACCACCACCAACTCGGCAACTCAACAGCCATATGGGACCCAAACCAGAAGCCCCAAAATTCCCATAACTCTTGAAACACTCAAAGACGACAACCACAACCTTCCAGATCCCCATTTCGCTTACAAAGCTAGATGAAAAATATAAAAGGATATATTTAAGATAGTGAGAGCTTAGATTACAATCAACCCCGTAAAAGTTACAAAAAAACCCCCTAAAATCAGAGAAATTTAAGAGATAGAAAGTAATAAAAATGATCGTTGACAATTACATTGCATATTGACTTGCTGGGTTGAAAGCTAATGAAAAGATCTATGCTTTGATATACAAAACAAATGGAGAGAAGAGAGATTAATTTGAATTTGGTAGAGAGAGAACGGAAAAAATAAAAAAATAAAAGATTTTTGCTTTGATATGCAAAAAATACTCAAACTAAAGCAATCAAAAACATTAATGGAATAGTAAAACTAATTAAAAGTTTTTTTTAAAAAAATCAGAAATATCTAATGCATTGAAGGTTAAAGAAACTGTAATACTCCGTTTATTTATACTAAAATGGATTCAGTCAGAGAGAAAAAGAAAGAGTAACCTCTTTGATGGACTTATCGCTCTGGGCTAATATAGTAGCCGGGGAAGAGAGCGGCTCGAATAGGAGAGGAGACTGAGGAGGATGAAGTTCTTTGTGTCTTCTTGTGCTTTGTGGGTTTTTGTTTAGGGTTTTTCAAAGACAGAGAGACATCCTTTCTTTTTGTAGTTGTTAAATTACTAATTGTCCCAAAAGCTTAAGCTGTTAGGAAATGGTGAGTTTAATCACTTAACCATAATTCTAACACTCCCCCTCACTTGTGGGCCTAAACTTCCCCTTAGTAAGTGGGGGCCCAACAAGTGGGAATTTAACATTTTAAATGGGAGGTAGAGTGAAGACAGGAATCGAACTCAGGATTTCCTGCTCTGATACTATGTTAAATTACTGATTGTCCCAAAAGCTTAAGCTTTTAGGAAATGGTGAGTTTAATCACTTAACCATAATTCTAACAGTAGTCATGGGCATTTGGCTCGAAATCAAATGACTTTTTTTAATGAAACTTAAAACGAATTTATAAAGGAGCAAACTTTAGAATCCAAATGGCATTGGTTTGAAATATAAAAAAATGTTGACAAAGTCAAAGCTAATCTACAAAAATCTGTAAAACCCAATCAAACACATTTGATTACTATAGAATTTCGGAAAATATTTCGCAATGAAAAAACAATTGTGGTAAGTAGGACTTTAACGTGCCTAACCTGGTGTGCTTTAGTTTGAAGTTCTCATCGGCAAAACATCAAATATTGAAACTCCACCTCTGCCATCACCAAGAGTGAAATCACCTACTTGGATCATAAAGTTGGAAATAATTCTATGAAATGTGCTCCCTTTGTAGTAAAGAGGCTTCCCATTCTTCCCAATTCCTTTCTCCACTGTTATGAGAGGGCTCATCAAATTTGAAACAAAAAACATAAAAACCTACTGACCTTGGTAATAAACACAAATCATAAAATGGCACAGCGAAGGGAGAAATAATCCAAAATATAGAAGTAAATTTCATCTAATTAAAGATATAAGAAGGGAGCAAAAGTTACTTGCCTGCCCGTGCCAAGAGCTTAATTTTCCTTCAAAGAAAAAATGTAGAAGTCAGTAACTTCTAGTTTACTTGGAAACCGTACCTATAGTTTTAGGAATTGTATTACCAAATGAGCATTAAGGAACCTTGGAGGTTGGAACAAAATGTAGGTGATGCAGTCTTTAATCTGAGTTCTTATGTCACTATACATACAAACAGTGTAAGTAAGAACTATTACAATTATCCAATATAGACATATGTCTGACTAGTTAATTAACAAAACTATACAATCAAACAGTGTAAGAACTGTCACAATTATCCACTATAAACATATGTCTGACCAGTTAATTAATAAAACTATACGTTCAAACAGTGTAAGTAAGAACTATTAAAATTATTCAAAAAATAGAACTTTCTTACTTAAAAATCATATCAAGGGACTCAAAATCAAACAAATCCATCTGCAAATCACAATTTCACATACAACCCACTCTAAGATTCCACTTATAACAACCATACATCCAGTTGTTGAACAAAACTACATTCAAAAATCTCTTAACATTAGTAAAAACGATTAAAATCATTCAAAAAATAAGGAGTGTCCATCAAAATTATAAGCAATTGAAGATTTTTGCGTGTGGGTATAGGGTTCTCAGTTTGGAGATTTTTCAAAGACAAAAACAGAAGAGTCGGGTATTTAAAGCTTTTGGGTAGTATTTAGTTAAAAAATAATTGTTATGAGTAATAGGGGCAAAACAGTAATATCATGTACTTTATATATAAATAATATTTTATGTGTTAGGGTTTACTTATCAAACTCTAAAACACTTTCACAATAAACAACATGGTATCAGAGCCACCAAGCCGCCGCTGCCGTTAACCCTCCGACCACCACCCACCGATATTGTTGTCGTCGGCAACCATATCCCTACTCGCTAGCTCCGACAACCCTAATAGAGACTCTGACGATCTCGATTTAGTGGCTGAAGGAGTTGTCCAGCGCCGGTGACCCTCTCTCCGGTCTCGCGACACCAAATCGACGTCGCCTGATCGCGAGAGAGGCAGGGTTTTACTCGCCCTCCTCTGGCAACCATCCTAGCTTACTCGCCGGTCCTCGCGCCGCCGCTCCTGCACCCTAGCGTCGCCGCCGGAGCTTTTTCAGTTGAGGGTTTCAACCATGGTTTGATTTTCTTCTCTTCTTCAATACGTTCTCTGCGTATCTGTTCAGGCAACCTTAGGTTGATGTTTAGTGGTGGATTGGGCAATTTTTTTTTTTTGGTGTTGGTATGGATTTGTTGCTGCCTTGTTTTTTGGACTAGTTTGGTGTTGATTCGTTGATAGATGAGTTACTGTTGACGTGGCTGATTGGTTGAAGTACATTGGTTGCTGGTTGGAGTTTGTTTTAATTCAGTCCAGCTTATTTCTTTAGTGTTAGTTTGTTCTTTAGATTGCTATTATGGAGTCCAAAGACAGTGCTCAGCCCCCTAATTATTTCTTATCTCTTGATATATTATCAATTACCTCCATTCATTTAAATGGTAGTAATTATGCTCAGTGGGCACAGGCAGTTGAAGTCTTTCTTCTTGGTAGAAAGAAGTTTGATTACGTGATTAAGGAACCTCCTGTACTTACAGACCCTAAATTTACTGATTGGAGAGCCGAAAATGCACAAATTAGGAGTTGTTTGTGGAATAGCATGGAGTCTAAGATCAGTTGTAGTTTGGTTTTCTTACCAACTGCTAAACTTGTTTGGGAACAAGCCAAGGAACTTTACTCTGGTGTTAACAATTTGAAGCGGATTTATGATCTTCATCAAAATTATTTCTCCTTGAGTTTGGGTGATATGTCTTTAGAAGACTATTATAACAAGTTTAAGGGTGTATGTGAAGAACTCAATATTTATCAGCCTATCTCCTCTGATGTTAAAATTATGAAGAAACAACAAGATTCTATGCATGTTGCTCGCTTCCTCTCTGGATTGCCTAAAAGTTTGAATCCAGTAAAATCACAAATCTTAGCTAGTCCAGACCTTCCTTCATTGAGTGAAGTTTTTGGTAGACTTCGACAGGCCACATTATCTGATTCGAGTATTGACCCTTTCTCTTCCTCCCATACTGATGCATTACCTTCTGGTGATAAATCTGCCTTTACCACTTATATGGGGAGTAATAGAGGTGGTCGTGGAGGTCAAGGTCATGGGGGCCGAGGCCGTGGAGGTCGTGACCAAGGGGGTCGTGGGAGTGAACAAGGAGGTTGTGGTAAAGGACGTGGTCTTCGTAAGTGCACTTATTGTCATGGTGAGAATCATACAGTAGACTTTTGTTGGGAGTTGTATGGTAAACCCTCGGCTAACCAAGCTAGTTTTCAAGTTCAAGAACCACCTTCACAGTCACTTCCACCGACATCTAGAGTAGTCTCTATTCCTGAGGAAGAGTACAATCGCCTCTTGTCTTTGCATTCCAACTTTGTTGGGTCTGATTCTACTGCTACTTTGGCTCAACAAGGTACTTCCGCTGCTTGTCTTGCCACTCAGGACCCTTGGGTCATTGACTCAGGTGCTACTGATCATATGACAGGTACCTCAAGTTTACTCTCTAACCTTGAGCGCAATCTAGTAGTCTTCCCAATGTTACATTGGCAAATGGCTCAGCCACTACAGTTTCTGGTTTGGGCACTGCCAATCTTAGTCCTAATCTTTCTCTCTCTTCTGTCTTATATATTCCTGATTTTTCTTTTAACCTTTTGTCAATTAGTAAGCTTACTAAAATTTTGAATTGTGCTGCCATTTTTTTATCCACTCATTGTATCTTTCAGGATCTCAAGACGGGGAAGATTATTGGTGGAGGGCATGAAGCCGATGGACTTTATTACTTGGATCGATGTGGTTCTTCCCATTTAGTGGCTTCTCATTTGTCTATCTCGCCTCTTCAGCATCATTGTCGCCTTGGTCATCCATCTCTCAAGAATTTGAAGTCATTAGTTCCGTCGTGTCGTCAAATTGAGTCTTTACAATGTGAAGCATGTCAGTTGGGTAAACACCATAGGGTGCCTTTTGCCCCTAGGCGTGAGAGTCGTGTTAGTAGTCCTTTTCATTTAGTTCATTCTGATATTTGGGGTCCAATAAACACTCCCTCATTGTTGGGATTTAGATATTTTGTCATTTTTGTTGATGATTATTCTAGAGTCACCTATTTTTATCTTATGAAAGAACGGTCTGAATTATACTCAATTTTCAAATCATTTTATATGGAAATAAAGACTCAGTTTAATGCTTCGCTTCATATTTTTCGGTCTGATAATGCTCGTGAATATTTTCACACATCTTTATCTCAATTTTTTGATGATCATGGTATAATTCACCAATCTTCATGCCCCTATACTCCACAACAAAATGGTGTTGCTGAACGCAAAATGCATCATTTGTTAGAGGTCACTCGTGCCTTAAAGTTTCATATGCATGTTCCCAAATCATATTGGAGTGATGCTGTTCTCACTGCCTGTCACCTAATTAATCGTATGCCTTCCACTGTTCTAGGTGATCAGATCCCTTATACTGTGCTCTTTCCTTATGCACATTTGTTTCATCTACCTCCTAAGATCTTTGGTTGTGTGTGCTATGTTCATATCTTAGGTCCAGGGAGTGACAAACTTGATCCTAGATCCATTAAATGTATTTTTCTTGGGTATTCTCATACTCAGAAAGGATACCGATGTTACTCACCTACTCTTCGGCGTCATTTCATTAGTGTTGATGTCACATTTGATGAATCTCAGTCCTATTTCTCTCCTTCGGTTGCTAGTGACAATTCTCCTCCTTGTCTTCCTCTCCTACCACCTGTGTCTCCTATTGAATCTCCTCAGAAACCACTCCAGGTATATTGTCGCCGGCAGAAACCTCCAACAGAGACCTCTACCCCGCCTAGTGATCCAACTCCTGATCCTGCCTCTCTTCCAATTGCTTTGCGCAAAGGTAAGCGTTCTTGTACCTCTCACCCTATCTCTCAGTTTGTCTCTTATGGTCACTTGTCTCCATCTCTTTATGCCTTTACCACAACCTTGAATTCTACTATTGTCCCTAAGTCTGTCCAGGAGGCTATGTCCATCTCGGGTTGGAAATTTGCTATGGAGGCAGAAATGTCTGCCCTATCTGAAAATGCTACTTGGTCTTTAGTTACTCGTCCTCCAGGGAAAACTATTGTTGGTTGTCGTTAGGTGTATACTGTGAAGTATTTGCCTGATGATTCTATTGAGCGTTTGAAGGCTCGCTTGGTTGCCAAAGGTTATACCCAGACATACGGTGTTGACTATGCCGAGACATTCTCACCTGTTGCTAAAATTTCTTCTGTTCGGATTTTGATCTCCTTGGCTGCTAATTTGGGTTGGCCATTATTTCAGTTAGATGTTAAAAATGCATTCTTGAATGGTGATTTGAAGGAAGAGGTGTATATGGAGCAACCACCTGGGTTTGTTGCTCAGGGGGAGTCTGGAAAAGTGTGTAGGTTGCATAAGGCCATCTATGGTCTTAAACAATCTCCCAGAGCTTGGTTTGGTAAATTCAGTGAAGTAGTGTTAAAGTTTGGATTGCGACGTTGCCATTCTGATCACTCTGTGTTTTCTCATACCTCTGATAGAGGAAAGATTTTGTTGATAGTATATGTTGATGATATTATAATAACTGGAGATGACAAGCAAGGTATTGATGATTTGAAAAGATACCTTCAAAACTCCTTTCGAACTAAGGATCTGGGTAAACTTCGTTATTTCTTGGGTATTGAGGTAGCACGATCTAAAGAAGGCATCAGTTTATCACAGAGGAAGTATGTGTTGGATATTTTGGAAGAAACTGGCTTGTTAGGGTCTAAACCAGTGGAGACTCCTATGGATCCTAATGTCAAATTGTATGAAGATCAAGGGGAGCTGTTATCTAATCCTGAGAGATATTGTCGTTTGGTTGGTAAACTAAATTATCTCACAATTACTCGCCCAGATATATCATTTGCCGTTAGTGTTTTGAGCCAGTTTATGAAAGATCCTCGCCTTCCACATTGGGAGGCAGTTATTCGAATTGTGAGGTATCTTAAAGCACATCCAAGCCGTGGTTTTTTGTATAAAGCTAATGGTCACCTACGGGTAGAAGCCTACACTGATGCTGATTGGGCTGGATCACCGTCAGATAGAAAATCCACTACTAGGTATTGCACTTTTCTGGGAAGAAATCTGATTACTTGGAGAAGTAAGAAACAAACTGTTGTTGCCAGGTCTAGTGCAGAGGCTGAGTATAGAGCCATGGCACACACATCATGTGAGCTTATGTGGATTAAGCATTTACTTGAGGAATTAAGATTTGTTGTGAAACTGCCTATGACTATGCATTGTGATAATCAAGCAGCAATTTACATTGCCTCCAATCCTGTGTTCCATGAGCGAACCAAGCATATTGAAGTAGATTGTCATATTACTCAGGAGAAAGTAGAAGATGGTGTAATTGCTACTCCATATGTTTCTACAAGAGTCCAGATTGCTGATATGTTTACTAAAGCTTTATGTAAGACTCGTTTGGGTTTTTATTATGTAACAAGCTAGGATTGTATGATATATACTCTCCAGCTTGAGGGGGAGTGTTATGAGTAATAGGGGCAAAACAGTAATATCATGTACTTTATATATAAATAATATTTTATGTGTTAGGGTTTACTTATCAAACTCTAAAACACTTTCACAGTAAACAACAATAATAATAATAAATTTAATATAAATTTTATCCAAAAACAAAGGGGAATTTTCTGAAACCTTAAACAATCATTATAAATTTTTAAGCCTAAGCGACTATAAGCCTAAATTGAAATACCAAAACCTAAATAAAATGTTATCAGCAAATTTTTAAAACAAAATTTAAAACTTTACTGGTAATGTTTCCGAAGGTATGATGGTGGCTTGAAGCTGGAAAGCAGAGGGAGACCAGCTTAAATGATGCTTTCTACCCCTAATGTTTGCTGTTTTCTATTTTAAATGATGCTTGCAGCAAAGTGTTCATAATAAGGGCAGAGTTGCAGAGATAGAGAATATTGAGGGAAACGAAGGAGAGAGACTTTAAAAACAAAAATAAAAACTTTACTGGTAATGCTTTTGGAGAAAGTCCAGTCTGACCACAGCAAAGTTGATCACGTGTTGTGCAGGACATGCAGGACACACCAACGACTGCAAAAATAATATTGAAATGAAATACCCCAAAAAAAAAAAAAAAACAAACGGCTCTTTTAAAGGCCTAAGGAAAAGGCACAATTTTTTGGTGTTTTTAAATGTAAACCTGGCACAAATTTATATAGTCACATGGCACAATAAGGAGTGGTCAACAAAATATTAAATGTTTCGCTTTTATATAATACTAGTCGCTAACCCGTGCGATGCACTGGTTTATCTCTGCTTTGAGTAGTTTTTGTTATAAAACATGTGAGTTCGCTAATAAAGCATGTTCTCAGCATCCATAAAGCTGCCAATAAGATACAAACCTCTGCACCAAAATAGCCATTGTTCCTAATTCTACATTACAACATCGGAAATGTAATATGATTCTAGCTAATATGAAGTTGGCTGATGAAAGTCGTATGAGATGTTTATAGATTGAAAGAAAAAAAGAAGAAGAAAGTTGATAGTAAATTTTGAATAGAATAGAACTCTGTTTGTGGTCTACTCCCATAAAAAAAAAAAAAAAATGAGAAAGTTGATATTATATTTTGGGTTTCTCTAACAGACTTATCATTAGCCCACACAGTAGAGAGCGCATAATTATATTCCTGAAAAGGTAGATGATCACTTAATTAGTACTTCTTTGAAAAGGCTGTTCCAAAAGAAAAAGTGAAGCTTAAAAAAATATTGTGCTGTGGAAAGGAGCAGCTTGAACCTGTGTTACCACAAATGCACATAGCTTAATAATGATAAATATATATCTAAGCATATCAGAAAGTGGTAGACCTCTGACCTCATCGATGGCTTGAATATCTGATGCACATTATATATTGCTCTCATTTAAATTCACAGAATCACCATTGCAGCTTTCTTTGGCTGACTACAAAGGCATGAAGCATTACTTTGATTTAGAATGATTTAAAACGAATTAAAAGATGATGTATATGTTAGCTTAGGGATGTGCAGTAGAATGAACATAAAAAATGCAGCAACATGGCATACCTCATAGAGTTCATCTGATATAACTATCAAACAGTGACCAAACGAGATTCTTGAATTATCATCAACAAAACCATCCGTCTTTGGGTTCCCAAGCACATATCCCTGTTAAAATTTTGAAATGCACATCTTTAATTTGAATACAAATAGAAAACTAATAACAATAAGATTAGAAGATTGCATTTTCCTTTGCTCCCTCTGTGACTTAACAGATCATTAGGCATTACTATCCTTGTATATATTTTTTTTTAATATTGCTGACAGTGTAAGACAAACTCATTGGACAGATTAAGTTGAAGTTCTTGAATAGGAATTATACACTCAGATTCAAATTCAGCTCCAGCTGCATTACTTGCATCAAAACCAAACTTGGCTCAACAAACAAATAACATAATATATTACAAATTGACTGAAGGGTCTTTCTGATGGAGGAAAATGGTGAAAAGAAAAGATGTTTTAGAAAGCTGAGTTGCCTAGAGAAAAGAAAGAATAAACTAGCTCTTCAAGAATTACACTCTTGGAATAATACCTCATAGGTAGAGATTTCTTGGATTCAAATTCAACTAGTTACAATGAGGGCAGTCTTGATTATTTATAGTTACATAAGCAAGCTGCTGAGTTAGTTACAAGAACCCACCATGTGGCTGCCATGTGGTTGGCCAAAGCCTAACAAACTTCTCTAACTAACTAATAAGCTATTGCACTTATCACTAACAACCTATCAGCTAACTAACTTTCTGTTACAAGTGATAAAGGCTATTAAAAGTAAAAGGAACTACTTATCATATAACATAAGCTAGTAACAGTTAGCTTTAAAATTGAACTGCATCACTTTCAGAAAAGGCCAACTAACACGATAGAGTTTGGTAAGTATAAGTAAAGCAGCAAAGAGTTTTTAATCCCTACCAAGTGAGAAGAAACAACCTTACCATGGAGCTGAGAACCATTCTAAGCAGTAGGAACTCGTATTACCAATAAAAACAAATAAATAATCCAAAAATTGATGGCCATTTTATAAAAGAACCAAGATGCAAAGAAACACCAAAGTCCACAAAAGGAACCAAAATCAAGGCCTTCAAGGTAAAAATGAACCTAAATATCTATGTACTTCCCATACAACAGTAGCTACTTCACTACTTGAGTCAAAGACAACAACCCCAATTTTGCTTCAAAATCCAGATGGAAAAATAAATAACACAAATTTCCACCTTAAATCGCTAGAGCCAAAAGCAAAATCACCATTTAAAATCAATAGCCAAAAGGGTGTTCCAAATCAGAACCCAATAGTTGTAGTCCCCATAAATTAAAAGGCTTCAAAGAGGTATGTGAGAGTAATTAATATTACCAGAGAATCGGAATGGTTCAAAAAATTCTTGGAAACTTGGAGTTGGTAGAATTGGTGAGAGAGTAGAAGTCATTCAAGAGATAAGGAGAAAACCTGTAGAACCAAATTTAACAACACAGACAAAAAAATACCAAATAAAACAAACAAACAAAGATAAATTGACCCCCTCACGTAGCAACCATAGGTCCATAGTGACTTTTCTTGCCCAAAAGTGTGAGCTTTATCAATCAACGACACAAAGTGTGAGATTAAAGTAAATCTTATAATAATCCCAGAGAAAACATTGCAATTTGCATATAAACCTGTAAGCTTATTATCCACAAAAACACTTGTCACTCTCTTGAATTAAAAAGAGAATGAACCCAAATTAGGGTTTCGAATCTTTCGACCATTGATAAAAACCATTTCTAAATCAAACCTTAATTAAAACCAAATCTAACCCAATTACGTAAATCAAACCAACCAACCCAAAGCTAAATACTATTAAATGCCCAAACTTTAAAAAATAAAAAATAAAAAATTTACCTGTAGACATTTGGGGGTCTAATGTGGGAAACAGATGCCAAACTATATCTCTGTGTGCATAATTATGTTGTCTGGCCAAAAAGTATCTCAAGCACTTAGTCAAGCACATATACTAATGTTTGTTTGCATAAGTAGCCACTTTGCCAAATGCAATGGTAAAATTGACCAAAACATCAATTACAGGTTTGAAGATAACATGAAGTGCATATATAGAATCTAATACTCAATGATAGTTGTCCACAAAATTGCATGGGAAAAAATCATAGGCTCTGCAAATTAATGATACGCGACTGTTCTTCCCAAATGATCTCTTAAGATACCTCTTTTGGGTAGCCCACAGTCTAAACCATATTCCTATATAATACCAGAACCAAAACCACAATTAAAGTCCAAATTTTAAAAAATGAATACAAAAACCTTACCAATGGTCTAACGGTGGTAGGATCCTGGACTTTGGTGGGAGGCCTGACAGTAGTGGCGGCTCTCAAATTTTTCTCATTATGTGTGTGCCTTATGGATTCTCTCTCACCCCATACTGAACCAATTGCAGAGAAATTACAGAAAGAGATAATAGAATTCATACAAAATCAAAGCTTTCAGTAGCTAAAGCAACATTATGGAAAAATTTCAATACTAAAAAATTAAAGCTTTTAGACATACACTCATACATAAAGCGTAAGTTCTAGTGACTGGTTACTGTATCAATAAGTAAATACATTTCGCAAATTTAATTAGCAATTTGTTAATAAAACCAAAAGAAGAGCAATGAACTTTTTTTTTTTTTTTTTTTTTTAAGTACCAAACCTGAAAAACAACACAAGTTTCTTCCAAAAGGTTAACAGTGATGTCCATGACAATTGGAAGAACTGCAAAGTTATATATAAACTCTAAAAAACCCAAAACCAATAATGATCTGTCAAACAAAAACATGGTTCTACATTGCAAGATTCAAATTTTTTTATAAAACAATCCCTCACTTTGACTTCTCCGCAGCCAAAGTGAGAAGGGTGAAGAAAAAAAAATTAAATTAAAAAAAAAAAAAAAAAAGAGAGAGAAGGGAAAAGCAAGCGTACCAAGAACCAGCAATGGTGGAAACTGTGGCTGTTGAGTCAGGCTCAATCAAAGTCATGATTTATGCAGATGTGGTCAGGTTTTCTGGGTCGTTCTAAATTGAGATTAGAATGAGAGAAGGAAGCAGTTGAAGAGAAGTTTTTTGTGTGACTAAGGTTTTCAATTTGAATTTTTCAAAGGAGAGAAAAGATCGTGCAGTCGGGGTTTTCAAACTTCAAACCTTTCATGCAGTAAATAGTTAGTTAAAAAAATAAAAAATAAAAAAGTTTTAAATGATGTGGAAAATTGTGAGACTTCCAAAGCTTATGTAGCAAGCTCTCATGAGGTCAACAAAAAGTCAATGACTTCGATTATATAGTATTTATAGACTAGTTGCAAACCCATGCAATGCACGGTAAGCTATTAAATATGAGATATTAAAAATACACTTTGCTCTCCAATTTAATAAAAAAATAATAATAATTTTTATTTTTATTTCGCAAGAAATAAAATTAGAGAAAGACTAGTCGCAAAAAGTCAAAGGCTTCGATTATATAATATTTATAGATTAGTCACAAACCTATGCAATGCACAGGTAAGCTATTAAATATGAGATATTAAAAATACACTTTGCTCTCCAATTTAATAATAATAATAATAATAATAATAATAATAATAATTATTATTATTATTATTATTATTATTATTATTATAATGCAAGAAATAAAATTAGAGAAAGACTATTAATCACATCATGCAATTCAAAAGTATTAAAACAAGTCGTTGACTACATTAAATATAACATTTTGTAGATTATCTACCAGCCTCGAAATGCTTTCAAAATGTTGAAAGAACATAATATTCACTTCAATGACACATTCACCGTTTTGAAGTATATGTAAAATTCTCAATATGCTGAATTTGCTCAATAGAGGATCACCAAATAGGAAATGGCACATAATTCTTGAATTTGAAACCACTGCCTAAAAATGAACAACAATTTCATTATCAAAATGTACAATATATGCACACAACAATAAGTGCAAAGGAAATTGATCATGAAAGCAGAGCCGGCTGAATGCTAGAGCAAAAAATGCGGTCGCCTAAGGCCCCAAGTAAAAAAAAAGGCCCCCAAATTTTATCCAATAGGGTTATTTATAATCAATAAATAAAATAATATTTTTTTACCAGATGAAAAACAAATAAAAAAGAGAGAAAAATGCAACGTTCACAATATTTTTCACAACACTTTTACAACTAATGTTAAGTAGTAGGTTGTTATTGATGGCAAAAAAATAATTATAGTGATATTTTCAAATAGAAAACAAAAAACAACTTAAAACTTAGGATTTGTTGTAAAAAATATTGTGAATGTTGCACTTCTAAAAAAAAAAAATTTGCATCTAAACAAGATAATCAATTTTCGCCTTAGGCCCCCAAATGCATCAAGCCGCCCCTGCATGAAAGAAGACATATATTGCATCAAGTTAGGCTCACCTTCCACTTAAAATTGAAACTTACCAACATAGACTTGGCATACTGATCAACTGATTCAATTCAGTCATTTGATGAAGCCAACAAAGATTGTTTCAGAAATAAAGAAGGCCCAAACACATTATTAATCGTAGGCAACCTGAACATGGAACAATATGGACAAAATATAGGCTATTTATTTTAGACCAAGCCTTTAAGTCAAAATCAAGCCAGACGGTTAATCAACATTAACCATCAACTAAGCCAATGAGCTCTAATTCAAATGGCACTTGCTTCTCCCATACAAATAGATGGAAGGTGAAGTTGTGGCTTTAAAACCCCATTGGGTGCATGTGAAACATACCAACCTAAAAACATTAATCATTAAATAGAGAAGTTCTCTGGTTTTTACAACATCAGTTTGGACTTTTATCTTTATTTTTAGCATGTCATATAATCATCAGCCAATTGGACTGTAAAACCATTACACCTGTGACCAAACGTTATCAAGGATCAATGGGGCAGAGAGATACAAACTATCACAAAGTTATCCTTTAATAGTTCAACTTTGTTTTCTATGGGGAATTTAGTGAAGTGGGAAGTTGTGAGGACCAACCAAAAACTGGAGAGCCAGTCATAAAGACCTCCAGAGAAATTGTGGGGTTTACGGCCTGTAGGCCACTAAACAAAAGTATTCAGGGCATATCACAGAGCCACCCATAATGACCATGCATATCCTACCGATAGCAATGTTTCTTTAATCTCTTCTTAATTTTTTTTTTTTGGGGGTGGGGGTGGGGGTGTAGGGGAAGGGATAAGTGGGGTGCAAAAGTTTTCCAAAATCATTATGCTATGGCCATCTGTTATTCATTACTCTTGGAGATTACTAAGTTGAGACAAATCTACAACAATAAATAATCCTGGATAGCATCATCAATAGCATATTAGCAAGCATATGGATACTGACACCAGTAAATTGAAATACAAAATGCACATACACGAAGGAACCAGAGAATGGGAATAGTGACTGAAAACTCAGGAATCTTTTGTTTTCTACGCACACAAGATTGGTCAAAATATATAAACATGTTGGCAAAAGAATAAAAGAACTTACGTTGAAGCTGGAGTTGCCTGCACATGAACATTACAAAGCTGCACCAACAAAACCCCCCCCCCCCCCCCCCAAAAAAAAAAAAAAAAAATTGATGCACTGAGGCTAATATAAAATTCACATAATTGCCAAATAAAATTATTGCCAGTTCTAAGTATCCTCATTACCGATATTTGGAAGTCATGCAAGCCTAAAGAAATTTTCTATTGGGTGGAAATAGTACTCATAAAAAAAAAAAAAAAAAACTATTGGGAATAACACTCCATGAAAGTGTCTAGTTGGTTTAGCCATTTTTTTGGGTTATTTAGCTTATGTACAGGTTTTTAAAGCCTCGCTTTTTCTAGTTTAGATTTGAACTTTTGCCCAGCTTATATTTTTAAACAAAATAAACATGTTTTAAAAAAACGATTAAATCATTTCACAACAGCTTTAGCTTTTGGGACAAGTAGTAATTTATCATGGTATCAAGAGCAAGTGGTCCTAACTTCGAACCATGTCTCTCCTGTACCTCTTATTTGAAAAAATTAAAAATTAATTAAATTTTAAAAAAATAATATATATATATATATATATATATATATATATCAAGCTATAAACCTCACAAGTTGAGACTCACTTATTAAGGGAAAGTCTAGCTTCATACATGAGAGAGAGTATTAGAATAATGGTTAAATAATTCAATTTACCACTTTATAACAATTTAAACTTTTGGGACAAATGGTAATTTATCAAAACCAATAATTTTTCTTTTTAATAAGAAATAAGTTTTATTTTAAACAAACTCACTCAAATTCCTGCACATGATGCAAAACTATCCCAAGTCATTCATGAAAATCAGTAGTCACACTTGTATAACCATAGGGTCAATGGCCCAAGCCAAATCTTAATTTTGTAACAGATCTTAAAAATACAAATTCTACAGATGCCCTTTTTCTTTTTCTTTTTCTTTTTTCCTTTCTGTATGAAGTACTACAGATGGCTTAACATGCAACATAACCATAAACCATTCCTATTCCAGCACAACCAAGAATGGAATCATTAGTGATAAAAATATGTTACCAATAGGTCTTTAATTGTCTCTACAAGTAAAGCCTGGAAGGATGAAACTGCCTCCTTCCTACGAACTTTCAGCCGCACCCTCTCCATTTCATGATCTTCTCTTTCCTTTCTTTTCAGCAATTTTCGCCCCCTTTCCTTCAATTTTTCCTGAAATCAGTATAAGAAGGGCAAAAACTTAAACATTTTCCATACAAATTAAAATTCAATAAATAAAGGTCATATAGGTCCATTTTTAATTATTTAAAGTGCTACAAACATCTCCAAAATGGGAGGAGAATTAATAGATAATATATATATATATATATATATAATCCAAACCGCTATGCTCCCAGCTACAGAGTATTCGCAAGGGTCTACGTGGCGACTCGGTGGTTCTCATGGGTAAAAACCGCTATGCTCCCTTGAAGTAATAATCAATCAGAGATACATATATTTGTGCATAAGTACACAAGTGCATATGTAATAAACAAATTTGAGGGCCTTCCCTCGTCAACAGGTCCATCCATCTTTCTTTCTTTCTTTTCACCTCCCAATTTCTCTTTTTTTCACACTTGACACACGTCCCCCAATTTCCATGTAATTCCCATAAAGCCCAAATCATTCTAGGGGAGGAGAAAACCAAACATGTATTGAGTTTTCTTGACAACCATATTCAGGTCACACTCTGTTATATTACTACCCCATCACACCACTAAGAGGTATTGTTGGATTAGCATGTGAATTCAATATTAAGATTGCCAACACACACAAAATGATCAAAAACTAAATAAGAAAGCAAGACAAAAGCATAAGAATTCAAATAGAAATATCAACAACACTCACTCAATGAGACTTGGACAAATAATCCGAACCAAAAGGCAAAAAAAAACCTAGGAAAAGAAATGAAACACCCGAGTATTAGAAAGAAACTAAAACGAGCAAAAAACATTATCTTAAAATTCTTATGATCATAGGAGAGGAAAAAAAAAGGGTAGGAAAGGAGAGTTTACTTCCAAATCAGACTCCACTGCAAAGCAACACAAAAATCTAGCTTCCTGTAGATGGACAATAAGTAGCAATCCAAACTGGACATGGCAAGCAACACAGGATAACCAAGTTCAACTAAAATCAAGAAAAAAAAAAACAAAAACAAGACAATAACACAATTGTACAAGCACCACAGGAAAGCGCAAACCCTTTGTGGCATTGGCAATGACTATAAGAGTAAATTGAAAACAACAAAATACCAGCTACACATTTTAGGACAGCTTTAAATTAAAGAATTTTTAATTCAAAAATAAATAAAGAAAAGAATGAACAACAAGACTACTCGAAAGCATTTTTCATTGAGAAGCAAAAAAATCAAATCAACCTTAGTTAAAGAACCGCAAATGCATCGACCCTAGAATTAGGTAACTTCTAATAATGCATGCTAAGAAAACTCAAATTAGGTAACTTCTAAATATATATGTATATATATAAATAATCCAAACCGCTGTGTTCCCTTGAAGTAATAATCAATCAGAGATACATATATTTGTGCATAAGTACCCATATATTTGTGCATATGCAATAAACAAATTTGAGGGCCTTCCCTCATCAACAGGTCCATCCATCTTTCTTTCTTTCTTTTTACCTCCCAATTTCCCCTTTTTTTACACTTGACACGTCTCCCAATTTCCATGTAATTCCCATAAAGCCCAAATCATTCTAGGGGAGGAGAAAACCAAACCTGTATTGAGTTTTCTCAACAACTATATTCAGGTCACACTCTGTTATGTTACTACCCCCCCACACCACTATGAGGCATTGTTTGATTAGCATGTGAATTCAATATTAAGATTGCCACCACACACAAAATGATCAAAAACTAAATAAGAAAGCAAGACAAAAGCATAAGAATTCAAATAGAAATAGCAACACTCACTCAATGAGACTTGAACAAATAATCCGCACCAAAAGGCAAAATCAAAACCTAGAAAAAGCAGTAAAACACCCAAGTATTAGAAAGAAACTAAAACGAGCAAAAACATTATCTTTAGAATTCTAATGATTGTAGGAGAGGGGAAAAAAAAACAGGGTAGGAAAGGAGAGCATATTGCCAAATCAGACTCCACGGCAAAGCAACACAAAAATCTTGTTTCCTGCAGATGGACAATAAGTAACAATCTGGTCATGGAAAGCAAGTACTAGTGCTGGAATTACTAAAACACACATAAATGAAGCCTAAAATATAACACTACAAAGCACCAATTATCATTTACAAAGTGATTTTAATTTTTTTGAAACCATAATCCAGTAGAAGATAACAAAATTGTTCCAGAAAACAACCAACAAAAATTATAAAATAAACCAAATTACAATTGCCTTCCAGAAGATATATCAAGATCAACATTGTCCTCACAAGTTTATAAAGATGTCATGCTTCGAAAAAAATGTCATCTATTCACTTACTAGCAAAAAATGACTCAAAAATAACCAAGTAGATTCCAAGATTAAGAATTATGATGCACCTCCAAAGAAATAAGTTAAAGCAATTTAATTCCCAGAAAGCCCAACTCAAGCCAAATGCCAATCATGACACGAAAAGGCAGACACCTGTAATATTCTTCTCTTGGAAACCATATTTAGATCACAATCCCTGTTAATCTAACTGCCCCACCAATAAAAGGATTACCGCATTCAAATTAGATATGAGCCAACAACAAGACAAAGCGAACTATGGGAGAATTAAGATCAAAGGTAAATAAATCAAATACGCAACGGCAAAAAGGTTATGATAAATATCTCTATTAAATATATAAATTTTAAGGCATAATAATAGGAGATTGTTGAGAAAACCAAAGAGAATTCTGATCTCAACCCAATGTTACTCCAAAAAATTATTTTTCAAACTCATAAATATCTTAATCCAATATTTAAACCTTTAAAGTCTAGGAAAAAATGTCCTAGTTCGTTGCCCAGCATTAAATTTTTAAACATGGGAATTAGGGTAACGGAGTCATAAAACCCCAAAACATCCCCTAGCAAGGTCCAACAATCCAAGAAAAACTCATACAAGTAACAAAAAGTTTGAAACCCTTTACAATAAACACATACAGAAACACATGTTCACTTTTCGCACCACAGAAGCGCAAACCCTTAGTGACGTTGGCAATCACTTTTCGCATGAGCAAATTGAGAAACGCAATCCCAGCTACACAGTTTAGGACAACTTTAAATTACAATAATATTTGTTTTTAAATTTGGAAAAGAAAAACCAACAAGACTACTCAAAAGGATGTTTCATTGACGCGCAACAAAATCAGATCAACCTTTGTTAAAACACTACAAATGCGTCAATGCTAGAATTAAGTGAACTCTAAGAATGCTGCCTGGGAGAACACAAATCCCAAGCTCCAGTAATAAAATATAAATTAAAAAAATGATTATGTAGAAATTAACAAAAACATGCCTTAAATAGCACAAATGCAGTCTAAACTCATAATCAATTAAAACCATGTTGAGAGTGAAGAAATTAATTAAATTAAAA
Source organism: Notholithocarpus densiflorus (assembly GCA_030021035.2). Taxonomy (NCBI): domain Eukaryota; kingdom Viridiplantae; phylum Streptophyta; class Magnoliopsida; order Fagales; family Fagaceae; genus Notholithocarpus; species Notholithocarpus densiflorus. The sequence goes on along the minus strand of JARYZH020000024.1, from coordinate 3,282,570 downwards.
TCACACAAATGCATAAGAGGGGCAACATATTGATGAGCTTAAGTTCTAAAATGTTGTGAGAAACATGCTGGGCAGTGCAGGAAAATGCAGCCTGAAGTACAAACAATGCAAGCACCAATTATACATTTACCAGAAAGCACCAAGTGAATGTTTAAACTCTTTAACACATAATAATCAGCCAGTAAGCAATAAGGGAAAGAAAAGTTTTACATATCTGTGCTCCTAAAAAAAGAGAACCAAATTAAACCAGAAAAGCCAACTTTGCCGCAACATACATACATCTCAAAAAAACTAACAAGCACTAAAAAATACATAAAATGAATTGAATGAACATGGGATAATATCATGTTTATGGGAACAGTAGATTAAAAAATCTAAAAGCACATAGTGAGAAGCCAAATTTGCTGCAACAAACTCCTTAAAAAGTGGAAGCTGACAAAAAGGGACAGGAAATAGCAGACAAACACCAAAATCTATAAAACAAAAACTGAACAAGGGTTAGAATCACAATAGATTGAACGTGGTGTCAAGCTTGAAAGACTCATTAGCAAAAAGTGACATCAAGAAGAGAACCAAATCAATCCAGAAACCAGAATCTATAAAAATATATCTTAACAAGGAATTGTATAGTATCATGTTAGAAGGAACAGTATATCGAAAGAAAAAGTGAGGTAAAAAAGAATTAGAGAGGAGTTAAATTCAAGAGTTCACCACAAATAAGAGAATATCAACACTAAATCAATCACAAAACAAACATGCTGACTAGTACTTAAAACTACACAAATACACACAAATTTTGAAACTAGAAAGAAAATAATTCCATAATTACCAGCAACAACAGCATATTGAAAAGAAAAGTGAAATCAAAAGAATCTTATAAGAGAGCAAGTGAATTCAACAAGCTAAGAATCTTAAGCATGCAACAATTTAAATGCAGACCCCAAGCCACAGCCCCCCAGGCAGAGGATTATATTAACCTAATACAAAAAAAAAAAAAAAAAAAAAAAAAAACAAACAAACAAACTATTGTTTGAGGAGTGATGTTTAGTTATTGAACGAGAGACTCAAAAGCAGAACTGAAAAAAATAAAATAACTAAAGGCAGAACTCCACCACCAACGTATGATCGTTATTTCTACACCCCTTCCTCCTCTTACGACTACCCCTGTAAGAATTTGAAAGAAAAAACCTCTAGGTTAGGCAGGGATCAAATTTCGGACCCACACATTTGTTAAACACAGTAGTCTCCACAATGCAATTGCAACCACTAATCTCCCATTGGGAAATTTATAATCACTTTGTGATCGTGTGCACTTCCCACTGGACTACAGAGGCAATCTGCTTATTATTATTTAATAAGTTTATTTTGTAAAAGTACACCTTCAAAAAGGTAATGCTTTAAAAAGATGCACGCTCCTTTTTTATGATGAAAATAAGTTGTGTTGATGTGGTCGTGGGGGGGGTGGTGGGGGGGGGGGGGGGGGAGAGAGAGAGAGAGAGAGAGAGAGAGAGAAAGATGACACTTCAATTTTAAGGTGGTCGATGAGACCTCTGATACTTCATCCAGCAATTGTTTAAACCCTTCTATTGCAGCCTTCTGAGCTGCTCATTTTTCCTTGCGTTCCTCCTCAGCACATGTTTTCACATGGTGTTCAAACTATGACCTCCTAGCAGAATAACTTGGAATTGCCTGCAACAGGACAGACATTTCACAATAAAGAAAAGTAAAAAAGAACTCCTAAATTAATGCTTGGGTATTACAATCAGTTCTGATACATGCCAGTTATATGACTTCCATTGTTGCTTCCATGCTCCTCCATCACCAATGTGCTAGCCCAAGCTTGGGGCAGACAGTTTCAGTTTCAGCTTAATCCTTGCTCTAAGGAGAGGTGGAAGAGCCTTGACCAAGCCAAGCCATGTCCATGTGAGATTTTGAAACATAAAAGAAGTTATGCTAGAAACATGAGTACACATTCCAGAAGTTATGCTAGAAACATGAATACACATTTGAGACTCAATTAAAAAGGAGCCCATGCAAATGAAACACGTAATTAATGCAACACTAGGCTGCATCAAGAAAAAGTGAAAAACCATGAAAGCATGTGATAAGAGGCATCTAACATTTTTAAGTAAGGTAATAAGGACTAACTAGAATGCATATGAAATGGAATACAGGTCTATCAAGGGATTTATTCTGGTCAAGGAAAATGGGATCACCCATCCCATTCAAAGGAATCATGATGCACCCACTTTAGCATCATATTATCGTATTGGCATCTAAATTATATAAGGAGACTGCTTTCATCTCTATGAATTTAGTTGATCAAAGGATAAAACTTTTGCGCTACATGCACAAGTGCAGAAAGGATCAATCAGGAAAAGGAATCTCTCCATTTGAAGGGTTGTATCCATTTCGTCCATTTCATGGTTCATATTTTATTTTACAAATCTGAAGGTGTACAGATAGAATACAAAGTCATTTAAAATTTAAAATGACGTGGCAGTCTGTACATTGTTAGATGCAGAAAATGAAATTTGAACCATGAAATGGAGAGGATCTTGTTCCGATTAATCATATAGAAAAAATGATGATGACAAAAACAAGATAAAAAAAAACACAATAGCAAGCACCCAAACTATTCTTTTAGATTATGGGATTCTACAATATCATTAAATATAAATTTCAACAAACAATTTGTACCTTGGTTTTGTTGTTGTGGTAATATTTTTTTCCATCACTTGTTGTGACCATTACCCAATCAGTACCAAATATATTAACCCTGAAGACAAGAAAAACACCACACAACTTTACAAGGAAAATTTTTTATGTACTTTTGGACAGCAAAGATCACCTACAGCAACTCTAATAGTTAAATAAAATAGATCCAGTAAAAAAAAAATAACTAAAGAGACCTTAACAATAATATGGCACTAAATATATCACAGCACTTCCCAAAATTTACAGAAAGCCAGAGGACCAAATTTACAGAGATCAATCTATAATTCAAATCAGGTATTTAGGCTCTTAAATGACAAAGAAGATTGTCAAAAATAATAATAAAAAATGGGTCCATACAGTTAAGGAACATAGAAGGAATGACTTGCCTATAGTATCCATGAGATAAGAGTATCAATATGCCCAAATCAAAATTTAAATACTTTCTAAAATTTTGGACAAACAAATATCAAGCATAAAAGAGACAAGCATTTATTTACCGAGAGAGCTTCTTGCCTAGTAGGTCTCTGCAGGTGGAATCTAAAAATCAATTAGGCAGCCATAAAGGGCAGACCTTCAATGGTCAAGCCGTAACGGGCTAACCTTAATTACCTTAGCACCCACAACAGCTCCAATTACTTTAACACTCAAATTTCTTTCAATTGACACTTTACTTGATTAGACATTTGAATCTTATACCAGAACATCACTTAAGCTCATTTGTCTTTTCTTGTCAATGCCCCTGAGTCCCTGACACCTTCAACTTTAATTAGAAGGGGAGAGAAGAAAATTTAAGAAAACCTCGACAAAAGAATGAAGGTAAAATCAGACATTGTTAAGAGAAATTTGGACTTTTTGCAGAATTAACCAATAATAACAAAACATCATCCTCATGACCAATTCAGAGGACAGGAGTGGAGGCTATATTCAAAGCCACATAAGAAAGAGACTCCCACAACAAATCTAACGGGGTTCTGTACATGTTCGGTACCATAACACCAAAATCCAAATAAAAAGAAAATTTCAAGGTTGGATGGGGTAACATACAGCAGGTACAATGCAAAGAGAGAGAGAACAAGAACCTACCATAGGGTGATCAGGCATCAGTTCTAAGAGTCTTTGGATCACTCCCAAGAAAAGATGCATCAGACAACAAGCAATAGTAAACTTGGAAGCAAGCAAAATTGCAAGGAAATCCAACAAGAAATTTAAATCAAGACCTACTGTAAATGACTAGGCAATATTTTGACCACCAAACAAATTTTTTTTTTTGGATAAGTAATGTAATTTTTATTGCCATCAAAAAATAGAGTCACCCAAGTATACAGGGAGTATACAACTAGGGACCATATGATTAATCACACAAATTACATGAATTTATCAAAACACTAACAGACCATAACGACTGACTATGCAAAACTGAGATCATACTTATAAAAAAAAAAATTTGCAAAACTGACATCCATTCCAACAAAATCTTAACTCAACTAAACACAACTCGTGAAGCAATTCTATATAAGATTGCCCTTAAACAACAAAATTACAATATTTCCATATGGCTATGAACCTAAAGAAAGTCAAACTATCTTATTTTATAAAAAAAATTGGGACTGTTCATGAATATAAATTCCATAGATGTCAGGCCTTTTAATCTGACATGTTTTATACTACTTACTCTTTAGGATTGCTCAAAATGATGACCTTTATTTCTGCAAAAGAAAAAAAAATCCCAAGTGGCTTGGTCTAGTCCTTCCTCACTTATTATCAACATAGACATGGAATACTGATTAACTGATTCAATTCAGTCATTTGATGAAGCCAACAAAGATTGTTTCAGAAATACAGAAGGCCCAAACACATTATTAATCGTTGGCAACCTGAACGTGAAACAATATGGACAAAATCTAGGCAAGGTATTTTTGGTCAAGCCTTTAAGTTAGAATCAAGCCAGGCAGTTAATCAACATTAGCCATCAACCAGGCCAATGAGCTCTAATTCAAATGGCACTTGCTTCTCCCATACGAGTAGATTGAAGGCAAAGTTGTGGGTTTAAAACCCCATTGGGTGCATGTGAAACTTATCAACCTAAAAACATTGATCATTAAATAGAGAAGTTCTCTAGCTTTAACAACATCAGTTTGGACTTTTATTATTACTTTTAGCATGTCATACAATCATCCAACCAATTGGATGGTAAAACCATTACACCTGTGACCAGACGTTGTCAAGGATCAATGGCCCAGAGGTATAAAATATCACAAAGTAATCCTTTAATAGTTCAATTTTGTTTTCAATGGGGAATTTAGTGGAGTGGGAAGTTGTGAGGAACAAATAAAAACTGGAGTGCCAGTCATGAAGACCTCCAGAGAAATTGTGGGGTTCACGCAGCAATTAAGGCCACTAAACAAAAGTATTCAGGGCATACCACAGAACCACTCATAATGACCATGCAAATCCTATTCCTACCTATAGCAATGTTTCTCTAATCTCTTGTTCCTATTTTTCTATTGATATTTTTGTTGGGGAGAGAAATGGGGGGTGCAAAAGTTTTCCTAAATCATTCTGCTATGCCCATCTCTAATTCACTACTCTTGGTGATTACTGAGTAGAGACAAATCGACAGCAATAAATAATCCATGATAGTATCTTCTATAGCATATTAGCAATAAATAAGAACTAGATGCTGACTGTTGCAAGCTTCCAGAAGGGGTGGGAGCATTTGGAAGCAAGCACACTGTATGAGAATGAAGGTGCAGGAATTACAAAGCCAGGTGCATTAGCATATCTTACTTGGGCAGGTCCTTGCATTAAACCAGGTGTACCTGCACCCGGAGCAGGAGCAGGAGCAGAAGCAGCAGCAATTGGAGTTGAAAGGCCACTGCTAGATGACACTCCAATAGGCAAACCAGATACAGGTGCTTGAGAAGTTGGTCGCTGCATTTCCTGTGTTAACCAAGCTAAGAATCTTAAGCATACAACAATTTAAATGCAGAACTGAAAAAAAGAAAATAACAAAAGGCAGAACTCCACCACCACCGTATTATCGTTATTTCCTCCTCCTCCTCCTCCTCTTACTGACTACCCCTGTAAGAATTTGAAAGAAAAAACCTCTAGGTTAGGCTGACCCATACATTTGTTAAACATAAGAGTCTCCACAAAGCAATTGCAACCACTGGGATTTTTATTTATAATCACTTTGTGATCGTGTGCACTACAGAGGCAATCTGCTTATTATTTATTATTTAATCAGTTTATTGTGTAAAAGTACACCTTCTTTGAAAAGATGCACATTCCTTTTTTTTCTTATTTGGTGGTTCCCAAGCCTTCAAAATTAAAACTCTCTTTTTTAACCATATATATATATATATATATATATATACACACACATACAAAATTAATATAAAGAAAAAACCTGATTAAGTTTTAAAGCAGAAAACCATTTAAACAAGTGTGTCTCTCTCAAGTTTATGAGGTGATTTCTAATCAGGGCACAAATCGGACTTTTATGTGATCTTTGACAACCTCTCTCAATTGTTTTTAATTTTCCAGCAAAATCTACACAGGCAAATTAAAACCCTAAAAAAAAATCTGTAAAACTTAAGGAAAGGACAGAAATTTTAATAAAAATACCAACTACAGCGGCCAAAGTTTCACTAAGAATTCCTGACCCAAAAAAAAAAATATATATATATTGTTTAATTTTATTGAGGCGGAAAGCAAAAAGATAGGGCAAGAGATACTAACCACTAACCAGAGAAATAGACGAAAAGGTTCTCAAAACTCGCTTCACTGACTCAGTAGGCCATGGCGACACTACTCGTTGCCTGTCTGCATGCCTAAATGGTAAATGCATGATACCCTTATACCAATACCCACTGTGCCATTTAAATAACGGTGCGCTATGTTTCCTTTGGTGGAAAATGGATTTGTATGGAAAATTTTAAATTCCCTAAACTACCCCCCTAAAATTTGAATTTTATACCAGAGTTTCATAATTTCAATTTTACCCCTGAGTATATTTGCTTTTTTTTTTTTTTTTTTTTTTTAAGAAAAAGATTTGCTTTTAGTTCATACAATAAAATGTCATTTTCATTAAGTCATGTCAATCAATTATTTAAGTTTTCTTAGGTTACAAAGATTGAGAAATGCTAAGTTCACAACATTTTCACAACAAATCCTAAATGACAGGTTGTTAATGGTTGTTATTATTGAGGCAAAAAAGTAATCTCAATGGAAAGTTCAAATTTGAACCAATAACAACTAATCATCTATGATTTGTTGTGAAAATGTTGTGAACATAGCACCTCTCTACAAAGATAACGTGACATAAAGAAAATGATGTGATGTCATTTTATTACACGTGGCAAGCTTATGTGACACTTACTCTCTGATTGCTTTAAAATAAATATATTTTCCAAAAAATGTTATCTCATTTTCAGGTGCTTGTTTGCATGTAAATAGACGGGGAATTTCTAATGCTATAAATCTAGAGGATAAAATCCAAATTATAAAATTTTAGGGTATAAAATCCAAAGACTTTCAAACTTTAGGTGTGTAGTTTGCACTTTAACCCTGATTTTTTTTTTCTCTTCTTGTGGTGGAAACGAGGGAGGATACAAAAGGGTGTGTGTGGAGGGGGAAGGGGGATTTAAACCCTAAATGTCTCCTTTGGAAATATCAGAATGTGACAACCAGTTGAGCTACAAGACTCTAAGTTATTTTTCCCAATTATTTTCTATCCTCTTATGATACAAGAATATCGAATAAAAGAGCCAGCAAACCCAACTCATGCCGTCTTACAAACCCAAATAAAGGAATCCTACGACTTGGACTTGGAGGCCTCATTCCAGCTCAATTATCCAAAAATTGGTCCTACTAGCCAAAGTCCATTAAGGATGGTCATACAACATTTATTTAGTCAATGTTGATGTATGCTGTTTGTGAAAAATATATAATAATTTAGGGTAAAATACTATTTTAAGAAGTTCATATTTCGTCCCTAAACTATTGAAAAAGTTCACATTTCATCCCTAAACTATTGAAAATGTTTTATTTATGTCCTTAAATTTTACTAGAAGCTTGTTTTTCATCCCTAAACTATTGAAAAAGTTCTTTTTTTTCATCCTTATTTTTGTCTCTATATTATTCAAAAAACTCTTTACAAAGTTTAGGGATGAAAAAAGAAATTTTTAAAGTTTACGGACGAAAAATAAACTTTTAAAAAAGTTTAGGGACCAAAATAGTATTTTACCCAATAATTTATTTTCATCCGTATTTTAGATGTCGTGGAAATCATGGAGTCATTGAATTTTGATGGGGACTAAGTTAAGGATATTCGTCCATGGTGGTCGTCCATAGTCACCACGTCCATAACTTGATCACATCTAGAAAACCTTAAGAAGAGGAGAACAAGGACATTGTACTTAGGAACAATACATGTCCCTTTGTAACAAGACCAGGTTAGTTGTCCATATCACAAAAGTAAGGACGACCAAATAACACTTGGTGAATTCTACAAAAGAACTTCTCATAAAGTTCCTTATGATCTGACCATAGTATGCTACTCTCAAAACGTGGAAGGAGTTCCTCGTAATTTGCTCCACGTACTCCATTTACCCATTTTCTTCATTAACTACTCACATCACCCACGATGGTGGTGGATCCGAACAAGTAGACCCACTCCAAACTCTCTATAAAAGAAGCAAGTCTCATTCATTCGAGGTAAGTTCTACTATTCACAATTTCCCATCCTTGTGTTCTAGAAAGAAAACTGACTTAATCGTCGGATGATCTTTGGCCGGGTTACATCGGTCACCATTGACAATTCTTTCTTTCTTTTCAGGATCAAAGAGCCGCCACCATAGTTCGAAGTATTCCAGCCTACTGATTTTCATGCATCATCAGTTGGCGCCATCTGTGGGAAAGACGAGTTAGTTAATTTTCTAAGTGTTAACTTCTTAGCTTTCCAAGACAAAAAGGCTACATGGTTCGTACTAGGTCAATGGCCACCAGTCCAGGACACCAAGAGAGTGGAAACACCTCCAGTCACCCAAATTATGCACCAGCACCCCCGATAACCGTCCAACAACAGTTACAGTCCATGGCAGCAGTGATGACAGAACTGATGCAACAGAACCAGGAGTTAACTAGAGAAGTTAATAGATAACGTCAATAGCAATGTGGTGAAGAACGAGGCCAGAATTTAGAGAATGAAGGGGTTGAGAATAATGCTGAAGGAGACCAGTCCAGAGGTACCGTTACTCGAAGGGTACCACATTTGGAAAGGGAGATGGACCAGATGAAAAGAGCCATAGAAGAGATGAATGATTCCATGAGGAGAGCAAATCATGTGAATGACCTCGTCCACATGACTGATTCCCCCTTCATTACATCCATCATGAGTCATCCTTTACCTTCCAAGTACAAAATGCCTACCCTAGACTCATATGATGGGATGTGTGATCCTTGTGATCACATTGCTATGTTCAAGACAACCATGCATCTCCAAGGTGTTCCAGACGAAATCATGTGCAAAGCCTTTCCTACTACGTTGAAAGGTCCGGCCAGAGTATGGTTTGGTAAGCTACCACCAAACACCATAACTTCGTTCCAGGAGTTAAGTAAGTTGTTCACCAACAACTTTGTAGGGGGACAAAGGCAGAAGCGTTCCTCATCCAGCCTGTTAAACATAGAACATGGAGAAAATGAAAGCCTACATACTTTCATTAGCTGTTTTAACAGAGAAGCCATGTTGGTGGATGAGATGGATGACAAGATCCTCTTAGCAACTTTCTACAATGGTGTCAGTTCAGACTTGTTTATCCATAAGTTGTTCGAGCAGGAGCCACAGACAATGCCTGAATTGATACATTCAGCCCAAAGTTTCATGAATGCAGAAGACGCGATCACTGCCAAGAAAAAGAAGAAAGGTGAACGGCTGGACAATGGTTATATACATCATCCAGAGCAAGGTCCTTGTCCAAAGAAAGCCAAAGTAGGGGAGAAAAGTGATCACAACAGCAAGAAGGCAAGGTCGTCCTTAGGACGATACTCCAACTACACTCCATTGAATACTCTGCTTGACCTAATGTTAATGCAGATCAAAGACAATCCATCCTTGAAGTGGCCCGAGAGGATGAAAGGAGATCCTAGCAAGCGGAACAAAAGCAAGTATTGTCGTTTTCACCACGACCATAAACATGATTCGGACGAATGCTTTGACTTGAAACAGCAGATTGAAGCTCTTATTAAGCAAGGAAAGTTTAAAAAAAAAAAAACTTTCTTGGGTGAGACCATAAGGACGAGAGACAACCAATGAAGGGCAAAGCAGAAGAACCAGCACGTCAACCGCTTGGAGAAATAAGGATCATTGTAGGGGGTACATCAACAAGAAGCTCGTCCAAAGCCAAGAAGACCTACCTGCGGGAAGTCCAGAATGTTCAAATATCTGGATGGCCGTCAAGGATGATCAGAGCAGATGAACTAGCCATTGTTTTCACGGACAAGGATGCAAGACAGCTGCACCGTCGTCATGATGATGCAATGGGTGTTCAGCAGACATCCTTTACTATCCAGCCTTCTAGCAAATAAGGATTAATAAGGAATTACTTTATCCAGTGAATGTGCCATTGATCGGGTTTGGAGGAATGAAGGTTCTATCAGTAGGTACCATTTCCTTGCCAGTCGTGGTTGGCTCTTACCTACGATAAATCAATAAGGAAATAAATTTCCTTGTTGTAGACTTTTCGTCCTCGTATAATGCCATTATTGGACGACCAACTTTCAATAGTTAAAGGGCTGTAACGTCCACCTACTACTTGTCTGTCAAGTTCCCAACAAAGTATGGCATTGGAAAAGTAAAAGGAGATCAATTAGCTGCTAGAGAATGTTACTTAGCAATGTTGGCCACGGATGAGCAGACAGTCAATGAACATTGAAGAAAGAAGAACATTGGCTGAGCCAATTGAGGTATTGGAAGATGTACTGTTGGATGAGTCCAACCCGGAGAAGTTTACCAGAATTGGGACGAGTATGGGGGAGAAGACGAAGCAGGATCTCGTTGGATTCCTCAAAAAGAGCACAGATGTTTTTGCTTGGAGCCACGTGTCAACTTCCTTGGCACATCCCCTGAATATTCCTTTAATAAGTAATTAATGATTAAAGAAACAATGATGGCGTGGACGACACAAGGACAAGGAGGCAACTGATGGGGACTAAGCTAAGGATATTCGTCCATGGTGGTCGTCCACAATCACCACATCCATAACTTGATCACATCTAGAAAACCTTAAGAAGAGGAGAACAAGGACATTGTACTTAGGAACAATACATGTCCCTTTGTAACAAGACCAAGTTAGTCATCCATAGCATAAAAGTAAGGACAACCAAATAACACTTGGTGAATTCTACAAAAGAACTTCTCATAAAGTTCCTTATGATCTGACCATAATATGCTACTCTCAAAACGTGGAAAGAGTTCCTCGTAATTCACTCCACGTACTCCATTTACCCATTTTCTCCATTAACTACTCACATTGCCCACGATGGTGGTGGATTCGAACAAGTAGACTCACTCCAAACTCTCTATAAAAGAAGCAAGTCTCATTCACTCAAGGTAAGTTCTACTATTCACAATTTCTCATCCTTGTGTTTTAGAGAGAAAACTAACTTAACCGTCGGAGGGTCCTTGGCCGGGTTACACCGGTCACCCTTAACAGTTCTTTATTTATTTTTAGGATCAAAGAGCCACCACCATTGTTCGAAGTATTCCAGCCTACTGATTTTCGTGCATCATCAAATTCTATTTAATTCTCCCATGTTCAAAGGGTTGTTTAGAACTCTATATATAGATGTTAATGTAATTGGAATGAAGCCATTAGACCGTGAGTTTTTTACCAAAGTTCTGAGTGGCACTTATTTCCTATACAACACTGTCGATTAACACTTTTGTCTCTATGTAAAAGTGTCATTTTTTGTTGAATTTTCAGATCTACCTATGTTTATATATTTTGGCTATAACTGTTGACTCATACATCTAATTTAGGTGAAAAGAGTGGTTTTAGAAAGATAATTCAAAATGCAACAATTTTTGTTGAAATAGATTCTTTTCCTAATTTTTCACATTTAGAGCACCAACATTAGTGAATGCAAAATATTATAAGAATTCATTTTTGCACATTTAACCCCAAAAATTACTCACATTAGTTTAGCGAAACTTGTGTAAAATAGCATCAGAGTTACAATAACCGTGCAAATATACAATGTTACTATTGATGTGTAAATAGATAAAGAAATAATAAAAAAAATATGAGAGAGAGAGAGAGAGAGAGAGAGAGAGAGGGAGAGAGAAGATAATTTAATTAAATGTAGAATAAATTAGGTAATATTTTTTAAGAAGAAGTAAAATAGATAATTTGATGTAAAATGTTTTGAAAAGTGGTTTTATAAAATAGAAAAAAATTGTTTTTTATTCTTAAATAGATAAGAGTTTTTGCACGAGCTAAAGGTAATGCTCTTACTATCCCAAATTGCCTCCACAATATGAGTTTGAATACTATTTTTCAAATTTTGTACTTTTTTAACTTGATTTGTTTAAAAGATAATTACAAACATTATAATGCACAAATTTTCCAATTTGAACCTTGTTATCTACGCATAAAAAATACAAAATTCAATCACTTTTTTCTTTACCTTTTTTATAATTATAAAATTAAAATCCAAGCATAATTCAGAAAAAAATCCTAATCATATTCTATGATCACAAAAAAGTAGCCTATCAAAAGATAAATGAAATTATCGTTTACACAAGTAGAAAGGAACCCTTATTCTCAATAAATTCCACAAGAAATATTAAATGAAACCAAAATTACAAAATAATCAATCAATTTTTAGCATAATAGTAAAAAATAATAATATTTTCCAATATTCAAGAGATTAGGATTTTATTTGAGGAGGACAACAATCAACAACAAATTATCATAAAGCAAAGAGGGCAACACTTGAGAGGAGACAAAGACCGCAATAAAGTCTGAGTTTGTAAAAATAAAGAGTAGCATTATTTTTTTTATTAATTATTATTTTACACAGTTGTAACAAAGCCTGTAAAATCTTGTTTTGAAAACTTAATTTCAATTATAATTGTAAAACAATGAAATATGATTTCACAATTTAATTAAAATTTTATTTTTAAAATATAATTTTAACTAATGTGGCTCAGTGTGCACTTTTATTTTATTTATTTTTTAATTTTATGGGAATGCCTAAAGCATTTTTAACTAATAGGCTAAGAGCATCACCACCAGTGGGAATGCCAAATGGGAAATGTAAGGATTATTTAGCATTAAGAGCCACAAATCACCCAGCATTTGGACTTGTAAACGTTCAGAATTGTAAATTTTTTTACAATTGTGCTACAGTAGCATCTTATTAATAAGATGCTACTGTAGCACAATTGTATTTCTAAAAATTATTTTTTAATTGTCTCTCTCATACTTTTTATAAAAAACTCCGACCAACTTTCTCTCTCCTCTTTCTCTCATTATTTCTTTTCTTTTCTCTATCTTCCTTCTCTCTCTCATTCTGCTCTCCTCTCTTCAGACCCAAAACCCCATAGCCACCACACCATGGCCTGACCCACTGTCACCGGCCATGGCAAGCCACCACCCACTCATTATTTCTCTTCTCTCTCTCATTGCAGATTAGTGTGGTGGTGTGGAGATCAGCGTTTGGGGTTTGACACAAAGATTGGTGTTTGGGTGTGGGGTGGAGATCGGCATTGGGTGTGGCGATCGGCGTTGGGCGTAGAGATCGGCGTTGGGCGTGGGATGTAGAGATCGCCGTTGAGCATGGAGATCAGCATTGGGCGTGGGATGTGGAGATTGCCGTTGGGCATGGGTTTCTGGCGTTTGGGTCAGATTTGGGTGGCGATGGTGGCATGGGTTTGGGCGATGGTGGCGACGGTCAGATTTGGATTTGGGCATGGGTTTTCGGCGTTTGGGTTGGATTTGGGTTGGATTTAGGCATGGGTTTCCGGCATTTGGTTAAGTTTCTGTTGATTTGGGTGATTTTTTGTTGTGATTTGCTTCTTGTGATTTTGCTGGGTATGGGTTTGCTAGAGGTTGAGGGAGAGAGAGGAAAAGGAAGAGAAAAAGAGAAATAGTAAAAAAAAAAAAATGATTAAAAAAGAATATTTAAATAAAATGGGAAAAAAATAGAGTTTTAGGATGTTGGGTGTGTTGTAAAATGGTATGGTATAATTAATAAAGTAGCTTTTTAGGATGGTAAAATGAGATAGGATGGCATTTCGGGTTGTGGATGCTCTAAGTGTGCCCCTTTTTTTAAAGAGAAGAAGTGAGAGACCAGGGTTTGATTTTAGTTTTTTTGAATGAGAATGAAGTCATAATTACGTCCACGGGAATTAATTCCAAGATTTCAATGTGACCGTTGGCAGGGGTGGCTGTACGTGGAAGGCAGGGTATTCAAATGAATACCTTGACCTAAAAAAAAAATTATATATAATATTTTTATAATTATTTTGTTTTGACCACTCTAAATTTTTTTTTTTGGACCACCCTAACAAATTTGAATACCCTAAATTTTATTTAAGCCCAACTAAATTAAACTTAATTGGTCCCTTAAACAAAGACAAAAGGCCTAACAACAACAAATTAATTTTCTTGCTTTAAAATCTAGAAAGAAAAGAAAAACCTATGGAAGCCCAACAATAATCTCAGAAAATCAAACAAATAAAAGCCCATTTGGACTTACTCCAACATTCCTTCTTATGAAGCCAAAAATGATTGTCAGTTGATAACCTCGTCAGAGCTTATGACGATGTCATGTTTCCTGCAAAGATGAGAAAAAAAGACATCGGAGTGGCGTTAGCCAACGGTTCTCCAATAATAAAGTCAGTAGAATTCTCAATATCTCTCATAGAATAAGAATGTAATTCTGTATGTTTGAAATTGTGTACCTTTCTTCTGGTGCTTGGTGGCTTATTTATAGCCTTAGTACAGCTGTTGGGATCATCATTATGAGTGTAACCGTTGGTGGCCTTTTAATGGTTCTCTTGGCTGTTTTGAGTAACATTTGCCTGAACTTAAATGGAGGTTTGACTGGCTCATGATTGGTCTTTCTAACCGTTGGAGCCCGTCGGTTACAAAACCATTAATGATTACGCCATTAATGCTAAATGGTTGTCTTCTCATATGGCAGCCCATGGATGAGATGCTCGTCATCTGTTATGACAATCCTGTAGATGTAATACTCATTCGTTGCTTGGACGATCCCATAATTTTAGTATTCGTCACCTTTGCTCGGATTAAAATATATTGGCAGTTTGGCACAACATAAATAACCAAATTTAAAAGAAAAAAAAAACACAAACCTAAGAGAGAAGTAAAGAATACGCCTTGTGGGTTCCAATTAGCTCAACGGGTAAAAATTTTAATGGTTGAATAAGAGATTTAAGGTTCAATCCTTACCTACACCAAAAACCGATTGATGTCTTGGTCTGATGATAAAGAGCTATTATCAGGAGCAGACATCATAAGTTGAAACTCTCTCAAAAAAAAAGAAGAAGTAAAGAATACGCTTGCGGCTTGCCTCCTTTTCCAGTTTTCCTTAGAACCTTCACTCTACTTGATCTCAGTTGCAGGTACTATCGCATCGCTTCCCTCTCTCTCTCTCTGTTTTGATTTCTCACTTTGTCTTTGTGGACTGTGACTTGACATTATGGATTATGGGACTGAAATCTAACTGTGATATTTTTGTTAGATTATGAGTCTATGATTAAGTGACTTTTTTTTTTGTTGAGAAGATATGACTAAGTGACTTTGTGGACTATTCTAAGTGTGCGTTTGGCATGGTTTAAAAAGTCAGTTTTTTTATTTTATTATTATCTTATTTTTGTTACTATTCATGGGTCCTATTGCATTTTTTGGTACTATTCATGGGTTTCACTGTACTATTTCAGCTATCTTTTAGCTTTATTTACAGTACTTTCAGCAAAAAATTTTCAATTTCAGTTAAATAAACTGTTTTCAAATGGACTCCGAGTATATTATAATTCATGTTAGTGTCATAGTACCAGCGCATAGTCTTATAATTATAAGTATTTGTTTAGTGTTATGAAATATGAATAATTAATTTGCTGAGAATTGAGTGGTTGTGCTCACATGGGTCAGACCAGTGGAACTGTGGTCTTTAAGACTAAAGAGTAGAGACAAATTTTTCGGGTGGTGAAAGACAATTTTTTTTAAATTGAATTGTTGACTTGAATTCTTAATAAACTAATGTTATGAACCCAACAAAAATTCTTTAATACAATTAAAAGACTATTAAATTGAGTTGATTTGTTAAATAAAAGAATTGTATTATTTTTAATTGAATTGTTGAGTTGAATTCTTAATAGAATAATGTTATAGACATAACAAAAAAATTTTCTTAATATAATTACAATGATAAAAATTCTTTTTTGATTGAATTGTATTTTTTTTTTTTTGCTACTGCTATGGAAAAATACCTTATAAGTAAAGGTATACCGAAAAATACCTTATAATTTTTTTCTTTTATTATATTTTGTATAATTTAAATTTTGTAATGACTATCTTAAAAAAATTTTTTGGAGCCGTCACTGACCGTTGATTAAAATTGTAACTAGCTTCAATTTAAATTTAACATGAGATTCTCACAGTTTTAGACTTCATTAAAAAAGAAAAGCAAAAATTAAAATTAAAAATAAATTAATATAACAAATTAAGCTTGCACTTTATTTAAACCTTAGAAATATATTCCACTATTTCTATCTTCTTCTTTTTTCTAATCTAAAAATACAAAAGAAACCTTTTTTTAATAGGAAAAAAAAAAGTAAATAAATAATTTGTCGGTCCAATACATGTTTATATATATTAATATTATCGACATTCTATCTATTACCCAAACCCTAACCTAACTTGCTATTTCAATTCGGCTACGTTTTCCTTGCGCTTATTTTTAGTTTTTCATTTTACGAGTCGGCGAGTTTCATTCCCCAAATAAGAGTTGGAGAGTTTTCTTCCAAGATATATGTATATATAAATATATATATATATATATTTATATATTAAGCTCTGCCTCCATCCCTACTCCTTTTACACCTCTTTAATTTCTGCGCTAGCTCTCTGTGGTTTTTTTTTTTCATTTAATTTGCTGGGTCCACGATGATCATCAAGAGAAGAAGACTTGACGGAGAACTGGAAGCAACTACTGTGTTGCGTGAACGAGGCCCGGCCAAGATGAAGATGAGTTGTGGAGCGTTATACTTAGCCAAAGACGACGAGGATAAGCCATTAGGCGAAGATGCACACTTCATCTGTGCAGAGAAGCAGACCATTGGTGTCGCTGATGCTGTGGGCGGCTGGGCCAAAAAAGGCGTGGACGCCGGAGAATACGCACGTCAACTCATGAAAAACGCTGAGATCGCCAGCCAAAAAGAACCCAATGGAGACGTGCAACTAAAAAGGGTTTTGGGAACAGCTTTCTTGAACACCAAGGCTCAGGGTTCATCCACGGCTTGCATTGTGACTCACAAGCAGGATTATTATCTACATGCTATTTATGTCGGTGACAGTGGGTTTATGATATTCAGGGACAAGAAATTTGTGTACAAATCGCCCATACAACAACGTTGTTTTAATTGTCCGCGTCAGTTGGGAAATAGCAA
Organism: Notholithocarpus densiflorus; assembly: GCA_030021035.2. Taxonomy (NCBI): domain Eukaryota; kingdom Viridiplantae; phylum Streptophyta; class Magnoliopsida; order Fagales; family Fagaceae; genus Notholithocarpus; species Notholithocarpus densiflorus. The sequence continues at coordinate 3,265,154 of JARYZH020000024.1, read as the reverse complement.
TAAAAGTGATAAGCCATGTTCGGCTATTGAAATAAAAGTAGGGGTTGTACCAGGAGACATCATAGTTCTCGGCACCGATGATGGGCTTTTAAATAATATGTTCCCTGCGGAAATCGAGGATGTTATCAAGAAAACAACTTTAGAGGAAGGTGTAAATCCAGAGAAGTTGGCTTTGACTATTGCAGATTTGGCATTGTACAACTCGTTCGATAGATTTTTCTATAGCCCATATGCAAGAGCCGCTCGGAAAGCAGGAAAGGAGCACAGCGGAGGAAAGATTGATGATATTACTGTCATTGTTGCCCATATTTTGCCATATGTCTAAAATTCAGGTGTTTTTCTATTCATCCACAGAAAAAAAAAAAAAAAAAAGTTTAGTTTATTAGGTGTTTTGTTAGATTTTACCTTTAAAAAATATATATATTTATATTATTGTATAGAAAATTTCCTGAATTGAAACAGTCCCTGTGTATACAGTTGGTTTTGTGCAAAACATGTGAAAGATTAATTGTTACATTTATGCTTGATATTGTTCTTAAGTATTACTCTCTTTGTTCTTCTATCTAATGATGTCATGAGCCTTTTGGCTCTAATCTTTGCTTTGGTTTTTTTTTTAATCATCAATAATTCGTCCAAAAAAAAAAAAGGAAAAAGAAAGCTTAATGCTATTTATATTCCGGCCATCACCTGTTGTTCTCAATTACATTTTTTTTTTTAATAATTTGAATAAAACTGCGTGACTGGGAATTAATAAACTCTCCACTTATGAAAAGCTAGGCTTGATGGATATAAGGAAAGGAACCACTAAATCATATTCTCTTTCGTTTTTCTTCACCTCGCAGTCGTTAAAAACATGGTTTTGTATCTCGTACAAATCAATATACCAGTAGCAACATAAAAATCTGTTTTTATTCATAAGAATAACATACAACATTGAATTCTATAACAAATAATAGAAAACATACCATGATGTAGTGATTCTTAAAACAAACTTAAAATATGATCTTGAGAAGTTCTTCAATTTTTACCTCAATTCTACTTGGTACCCAAGATATGTGGTCTTTCAATCAGTTCTTTGTACGTACTTTTTCTTTTGTTATGGAAAGTGTGTTATAGAGAAAACAGTTTTATCTGAGTGGAGATACCATTGAATAAACCAATTCGACGGGGAGGATGTGTAGCAAGCCCTGAGGGAGACTGAGTATGGGTGGGATTCAAATATGAAAGACCGGTAAGTCTATGTTACTAGTGTGGTATGTTTGGCCATGAGGCAAAAGAATGGCCAACCCCAAAGGAACAACAGCTGACCGAGAATCCCTATAGCGAATGGCTAAAAGTAGGATATCGGAAAAAGCGGCCAAAACTCAGACAGGAGACAAAACAACCCACTACGACGGGAAACACGGTCGGAATCTGACTAGGGCCATAGGGTTTAGCCCCAAGAATCGAGTGTAACGTTCCTAGGTGGTAGTGATGACAATAATGGAAAAAACGGAAAATCAGGTAACGATCCAATAGCTGCGGATCCACAAGAAACGGTTTCACAAAAGAATATTGAAGACGAATTAATGAGAGCGGATTTTCTGGAGATGGATTAGACCGGTAAGGAAAGTATAACGGGTGAATATTCAAATGTGCGTGAAGTAACGGAAAAGGAATTAATTTCACCAGAGGCAATCAAACCCATGATTGAAGCCGAAAATCCAGTTAATGTCCAAGTTAAATACATAGTTGTAACACAACCTACACACAACCATGCAACCCTGGATCAGAATAAAATATCATGTGTGGAGTCACGTGAGAATAATGAAACACAAAGGAGCAGGCACACGGAAAACACAGCCAAGTGGAAGTGGATTGAGCGCCAAATGGTCTATCTTATGAGGGTGATGAGCATTGGCTTAAATAATACGAGGTTAAAGAGAGGACAACTAGAGGGTGGACGACAAGAAGATGGTGAGGAGAGAAAGAGAAGCAAGACTAGAGATGATAGCCATGAACAACTATTCCCAACAGTGGACGCTGTGGTGTAGCCCCACCAAGACCAATGATCATTCTAAGCTGGAATTGTCGGGGGCTTGGGAACCAACGTACAATCAATGTCCTCTTTCACCTTGTGAGAGAAAAAGTTTCCAAAATTTTGTTTCTCATGGAAACAAAACAATCAGTTGATGAGATGCGAAGGATTTAAGCAGATTTACCATACCGTTGCGTGCTAGCTGTTCCTACTATTCGTAGAAGTGGTGGGCTAGCTCTATTTTGGATAGAGGAGGTGGATTTGCATGTCCAAACTTTCAGACTTAATCACATTGATGCTCTCATTTTTAATGGCTCTAATACCACATGGAGATTGACAGGTTCTTATGGTTAGTCGGAGGAACAACGGAAACATGAGTCATGGCAACTGCTCAAACACCTCCACACTAGAAACTCGGCCCCTTGGATCTGTGTTAGGGGTTATAATGAGATTCTGACATCAGATGAGAAGCAAGGTCGCATACCAAAGCCATTGAACCTTATGCAAGAATTTCGGGCTACTTTCTTGCATTGTGGACTGGTGGACCTGGGCTTCCAAGGTAACATTTTTACTTGGAACAATGGTAGACATGAGGATGCATCTGTATAGGAACGGCTTGATAGAGCATGTGCCACGGTAGAATGGAAGGAAATCTTTCCAAAAGCCCGAGTGACTCATCTTCAAGCATCATACTCTGATCATGTTCCTATTCTCATCACCACACAAGACCCAATCCAGCTAGCTAGGAGGAGAAGAGTACCACAAAGATTTGAAGAAAAGTAGGCTTCCAAACCAGAATGTGGGATCATGATTCAGGATGCATGGATGGTCAAAGTGGGGCATGGCAGCCCTTAGTCAATCTTGTTTGAAAAAATCAAAAAATGTAGATTTGCCTTGGTAGAATGGAGCCGTGTATCTTTTGATAATTCAAAAACAAAAATTCAGGAGAAACAAAAACAACTAGAAGTATTATGCTCCCTAAACAGTGTTGAACATTTAAATGCTATTAAGGGATTAAAGATAGAGATCAACAATCTCTTACATCAGGAGGAATTGTTTTGGCGTCAATGGTCTTGCTCCATTTGGCTACCTGTTAATGACAAAAATACAAAGTTTTTTCATCAAAGGGCCAGCCAATGCCGATGTAAAAATCACATCTTGGGAGTCTTTGACAATGAGGGAAGATGGGGCACTACGAAGGAGAGTATTGCCTAAACTGCTGAACATTATTTCCAACAACTATTCACCTTTTCCCATCCAGCCAATATTGATAGAGTTTTGAATTTAGTGGACAGATTGGTCACTCCGAATATGAATGCCACTCTTCTTCAACGGTACACTCCGGAGGAGGTCAGGACAACGCTATTCCAAATTCACCAATCCAAATCACCAGGACCTGATGGTATGTCTCATTTCTTTTTTCAGAAGTTTTGGCATATTGTTCGGCATGATGTTATAGCAACTATTCTATCAATTTTAAACTTCGGGCATATGTTGAGAAAAATGAATCATACACATATTGTTTTAATCCCAAAGAAAAATGACCCTAAACACATGGCGGATTATAGACCCATTAGCTTAGCCAATGTGGTTTCTCGTATCATATCAAAGGTTATTGCTAATCGTTTGAAGATTATCTTGCCTAATGTGATTTATGATGCCCAAAGTGCCTTTGCCCCAAAGCGCTTAATCACTAACAATACCACTGTAGCATATGAGTTGCTCCACAAAATGCGAAATAGAAGGAAGGGAAAGAAGGGACAGATGACAGTAAAACTTGATATCAGCAAAGCCTATGACCAGGTGGAGTGGATATTCTTGCAAAGAATGATGGTGAAATTGGGATTGGATCCTAATTGGGTCCATTTGGCAATGGTGATAGTGACCATGGCATCTTACTCAATTCTAATAAATGGAGAGCAAAAGGGCTTTATCACTCCTACTTGGGGGAGAAGGCAAGGAAACCTTCTCTCTCCATATCTATTCCTACTATGTGCGGAAGACCTATCAACATTACTGAAAAAAGCAGGGGAGACAGGAGTGCTAAAAGGGATTAAGTCTAGCCAACATGGAGTTTGTGTTTCTCACCTCCTCTTTACTGATGATAGTCTCCTATTTTGTCAAGTAACTGTGGAGGAAGGCCAAAGATTGTTACAACTGTTAGAACAATACGAAATTGCATCCGGTCAAGCCATCAACTGACAAAAAACTTCCCTATTATTTAGCAAGAACACAAAGTCGAAGGTCAAAGAGTTGATAAAACAATTACTTGGAGCACGAGTAATGATAGAATGTGAAAGGTATATATGGCCATAGGCAAATCAAAGGTTAACACCTTTAAAGATCTCCAAGAAAAAATCACAAAGAGAGTAATGGGGTGGAATGAAAAATTTATTTCGAAGGCAAGAAGAAAAATACTTATTAAAACGGTGGCCCAAGCCATACCTACATACTCCATGAGTTTATTCAATAGGGATGACAATTTTTGCCCGACCCGCGAGTACCCGACCCGGCCCGACCCTAATGGGTCGGGTTTTACCCGGTCCGATTAGAAATAGGGTCGGGTATGGGTTTTTTTTTTTTTAAAAAACCCGAAGCAGGTCCAGGTTGGGTCCAGGTTTTATAAAAAAAAAAACCCGAGACCCGGCCCGGATAAAAACTCGGTACCCTGAAAGTACAAAAATACCCTATATTTATATATACCTATAATCTAACCCTAATCCCTTATTTCTTCACTCTTCAGCAGCAACTCAGAACTCAGCAGCCTCCCTCCCTCAGTCCGACACTCCCTCTCCCTCATTTCAGCTCAGTCCCACACTCCGACACTCCCTCACCCTCACTCCCACACTCCAACACCCCCTCACGCCTCCCTCTCTCAGTCCGACACTCCCTCTCCCTCACTCCGACACTCCCTCGGTCACTGAGTCAATCACGCCTCCCTCGCCTCCTCACCCTCAGCCCGACACTCCCTCACGCATATCGCCGACCCGATTCATCATCCTCCTCACCCACTTCGAAGCCCAGCTCATCTCTGCCGAAGCCGCCGCTGCCTTCCTCAGCCTGTTGCTTTGGTTTTCCGCCGATCTCAGGTATCACTCTATTCTTCCTCTTTTCTTTTTTTATATTTTATATTTTATTTTTTTTATAATGATTTTTGCGATATGATTTGTGGTTAAGACTTACGAGTTAAGATATGTGGTTTGTGGTATCTGAGATTTTGAGTAGTGATTTGGGTATTTTTAAATTCGTGATTAAAGTGGTGTGGTTTGTTTGTTCACTCTGTCCTGGTACCACTTTGTTCTGTGATGGGATGCTTGTGATTTGGTTGTGTTCTCTTCGTTTATGCAGTTTGTAAGGCTTTAAGTCACTTAATTGCATGTGAATCAAATGGGTATGTTGGGGGAAATTCGGTGTTTGAACTTTTTTGGCTAGGGTTTTATCAAAATGTTTAGTTAGTTTAAACATTTTGGTTGGCTGCTGAGAAAATGCTGGCAAAAGGGGAAATTTATTAGGCACTCAGTTTAAAGTTTTATGGTTAAAAACCTAGGCCTACGAGAGAGTAAGCCCAGATAGCCAAAGAGTCAAATTGAAACCTCACTGAGGGTTTTGTCGAAGAGGATCAGCTTCAGGTACCATTTAATAATCTCATTTTTTTTTATTAGTTACTTCTGTTCTTAATAATTAGCGACAAACCCTCCTCCTCGATTCATGTCTATTTCTTTATTATGTCCTCTTTGGTTCCTCAGATAGAAATCGATTTGACAAAAAAATGAGGAATTACAAAACAAAAAATCAAAATCAAAATTTATGTTTAGTTTGGTCTCTCTTTAGATACGGCTGTGTTTGTAGTTGGGCACTAGTAGTATTCAGTTAAAGTTGATATACTTTCATGTCATACAGATTGATTTTAGAGTGTGTTTTTAATAAAAATGATGAATTTGTTAACTACTAAGGGCTACTGTTTTCATGAGAAAAGCATGAATCAGAATTACTCTCCAGTATTTTTTATTATTATTATTTATTTATGATTGTATTAATTATGTTTGTTTTATTTAACATAATTAGGATATGTGAAGTTTTAACGTCTTGTGTGTGGTGGTTCATTGAATTTGTTGTGATGATAATAATGTTTATTTGGGTTTTGGGTGGGTGAGGGTTTGGTTTATGGGTTAAGGTGTTTGTGGTGTTATTGGGTTTGTTTTGGTAATTAGGATTGGATTTGATGATAAGTAATACATTGGGGATGTTGAAATCAGTGAAACTAAGTGTGAAATATGGTAGTGAATTTTTGTACACATATCTTTTACCTGATTCAAGTCTCAAAGCATTCTGTTTACCTGTTCTTTCCCTTCATATCTGCATAGTTTGTTTAGTGGAAGAAATTGTTTATTGTTTTTTGTGTTTGTTGGGAATGCAGAGCCTAAAACGGAGATGGAAGACACAAACACAGACACAAAGCATTCTGTTTCCCTGTTCTTTCCCTTCAGAATCTGCCTTTAGCACTAGTGGGAGACTTTTAAGTCCACACCGTAGTAGGCTACATCCCAAGACTATAGAGGCAATGAAGTGTGCTTAGAATTGGTTATGGAGTGAAATCAACAGTTAGCAATTGTCTAATTTCTATTTATAAAATCAAAATTGTATTTTTATATTTGCTAGTTACAATTTGATGAAGTTTATTCCATTTTTTAATTCATTGTTGTTGTAGGTTCTTCAACTATGTTTGGAGATTGTACACTTCAATCAATTCTTGATGATGGGGAGCCTAATGAAGATGATGGGAGTTGTGTCACAATTGTGAATGATTAGACATTTTGTATTAATTTAATAGCCTTTTTAATTTCTTAGACTTGTTGGATTAATTTGTTGGTTTGTAATTATTCTAAGTATTTTTAGCCTTTTGTAATTTCTTAGCCTTTTTAATTTGTTGGTTTGTGGAGGATAAGACATTTTGTAATTTCTTAGCTTTTTTAATTTCTTAGACTTGTGGGATTTGTTTTGTAGCTTTTTAATTTCTTGAACTTGTTGGACTTGTGATACTTAGTTCTTGGACTTGTTGGATTTATTTTATTTTTATGTTTAGTTGGTGATTTTAGTTATGATTTATTGATTTATAAATGTATAATTAACAGGTGATTTATTGATTTATGATTAACCTATGATTTGGATTGATTTGACTGCATATGATTTGGATTGATTTGGCTGCCATATAACGTGGCTAAAATGCCAAAAATCTTAATACAAAAAAATCTTAATGGGCTTGAATCTGGCAAAATATCTCAATGGGCTTAAAAAAAATTGGTTGGGCCAGATTTGGGCCCAAGCGGCTAAACGGGGCCCGGCGAGGCGGGTCTTGGCCCAGAAAAAAACCCCGATTAATAATCGGACCAAGTCCGGGTCGCGGGTCTTGGCCCGCAGGTCGGGTCCGGGTATGCAAAAACCCGGCCCGAACCCGGCCCGTTGCCATTCCTACTATTCAAGCTGTTAAATTCCATTTGTGAAAACATAAATTCTTTGCTAGCCAAATATTGGTGGGGCCAAATGCAGGAAGAAAGTAAGATACATCGGATAAATTGGAAGAAATTGTGCACGACAAAAAAGGAATGAGGGATGGGCTTCTATGATCTCCATGCCTTTAACTTAGCTATGCTGGCAAAGCAAGCTTGGAGATTAATACAAGATAACCACTCTCTATATTACCAAGTATACAAGGCTTGTTATTTCCCACACTACTCCTTCATGATGGCTGAGTTGGGGAATAACCCTTCCTTTGTTTGGCGTAGCCTCCTATCAACAAGGGACATAATCAAAGAGGGCTCATAGTGGAAAATGGGAGATGGCCACAGTATTGGAGTTTTCACGCATCCTTGGCTGTCTCATACTCCTGTGCCACTGAATGATGCACCACCAAATATGAAGGTTAGTGAACTAATCGACCAAGACTCAAGATAATGGGACCGGGGGAAAATATATGCCACCTTCACTCCTCAAACCCGAAATGAGATCCTGTCACTGCCACTCAATAATATCGACTCCCATGACTCTGTTATTTGGATGGAAAACGGGGCACAACAATTTTCGGTAAGATCAACATACAAGGTGGCCATTTGCTTGAAAAACCAGCCCAAGGCAGAACATTCAGCAGCTCGGCTTCATGGGTCGACATGGAACACGGTTTGGTCCCTCAATGTGCCGCCGAAGATACATACTTTCATATGGAGAGCTTGTTCCAATTGCTTGCCTACCCGAGACAACCTACACCGCCGGCGAGTGAGAGTGGAACCGATATGCGAGCTGTGTAAACAGGAACCCGAGACTACCGCCCACCTGCTATGGACTTGCCCCTTTGCAAGAAATGTTTGGGCATTGGTCCGAGGCAAAATACAAAAGTGCAATAACGGGGCTGGCGAATTCTTTCTTCTTTTCAAGCAGATGCAAACTAAATTGAGCAAACAAGAACTGGAGACATGAGCGGTCACTACCTGGGAGATATGGAATGCAAGGAATACCCGCAGTCTGACTGCCTGTATTTTCCTCCTAAATTGTTTTGTTTTCTATTTCCTCTTGGGCCCAGCGTAACTGTGTAGCTGGTGCCCCTCAGGCCGTGGTTTATTACACGGGATTGTATACTTTTTTAAATCAATTCACTTTCTGTTGTTCATCGAGAGAGAGAGAGAGAGAAAACAATTTTCTCTAATTTTAATTATACGTTCATTTAATTAACTACTTAAACAATTATTTTATTTAATAACTCCTTATTAAATAATAGGCTAAATGCAAATTGTACACTTTAAGTTTGACTAAAATTCATTTCAATTATCTAATTTTACTTTTATTCAATTAAGTCTTTTAAATTTCAAATTTATTCAATTCAGGTTTTCCATGCAATTTTATTAAAAAATTTCCATTAAAAAAATATTTTTCTCACATGAAAAAACCTATAAAATTAATTAAAATATTTTATAGATTTTTTATGTGAGAATGTTTTTTCAATTTTTTTTTTAATTAGTTTATTGCATACTTAATTGCAATTTTTTAATGGAATTGGACAAAAGAGTTGAATTTAATAAATTTGAAACTTAAAGGACTCAATTGAACTAAAATAAAGTTAGAAGATTGAAATGAATTTTAGTCAAACTTAGATAATGCAATTTGAATTGTAACCTAAATAATAATTGATTATCTAATTGGGCTTGCCTTTTCTTAATTAGGGTTTAGTACGTGGCTTGAGATGGGACCAAAGTGGCAAATAAGGCTCTAGCTCTAATGGTTTTCCGGCTTTCTATCAACTTTTGACAAGCCCAAAGTTACTATTAATTATATAATAAGTACTACTATGGAAATATAATTACATTCTAGTTCTTATTAATAAATTATATCTCAAGACTATTATAATATCATATAATAACTGTTACTTTGTAAATCACTATTTTAATCCTTGAGTTTCCGGTTTAATATTTCAATTATTCCCATATTTTATGAAATTTTATTTTATTAAAAATATAACATTTAGTAACTCTTTACTAAAGTGGTCAAGTCTGACACTTTGAATAATCAATTCCTATTAAGAGTCTGTTTGACATCAGCTTTTAACTTTTAACTTTTAGGCAAAAATGCAAAACTCATCCTCTAAGTTTTACCACTTTTCATTTCAGTCATCTAAGTTTGCATTCGATCATTTCAATCCTCTAAGTTTCAAGACTCGTCAATTTAGTCATTCATTAAAAAGTCATCCATTTCTACCGTTAATATCCCCAAAATGATGTCTTTTTGGATTAATTTAAATTTAATTATTTATTTCTTATTTATAAAATGTTAATTAAAAAAAATCAGAAATATTAAATAAATAAAAAACGTCCCTCCCAGCTATCATCAATAGCTTCCATACCCAATAAGTCAACAATGAAATCCCAACAAAACTATACAATCCCAATACCATGAACACCATTACCATTGCAATCATCTCAATCTGACAATTTTTCTTCTATATACTCATTCATCATTCTCCATTTTCACTCTTATACTCTTAGAACCCAAAACCCAAAATTCCTTTTTCCTCTTCACCACCATGGCTATGAACATTTTAGACCACGAAGTGAACCAAGACACCTATGACCTCTTCTAAGTCACACTTAGACTCCAACCAATTCCAAACCATCGTCACCCGCACTCCCCACACATGGTCGACTTCTGGCTCTCCAATATCTACCACATCCACCGCCTCATCGTCGGCTTCCAATCCCCGATTCGCCAAAGCTACTTTGTTCCACAATAGTCCTCTCTCCTTCCCATGCTTTCTTGGCCATCATCTCCTTCTCTCCCCTTTGCGAGGGACTACTTTTAAAATTTAATTTCTATTTGATTATTTATTTCTTTAATTTTAAAATATATTAATTAAAGAAAACCCAAAAATAAAAAAAATAAAAATTAAATGCAAACTTAGAAGACTGAAATGACCAAATGCAAACTTAAAGGACTAAAATGAAAAGTAGTAAAACTTAAATGGTGAGTTTTGCATTTTGGCCTAACTTTTATGTACAACTCTTTCTCAAAAATAAAAAAAATAAAAAAAACCCCTTTTATGTACAACATTTCAAACCTCACTTTTTCTACTTTTTCACATTTTTTTTCAAGGTATAAGTATATTTTAACACATTTTCAGCAAAAAGTTAGATAAGTTGTTCCCAAACGGACACTAAATCTTAAGACGATGTTTTGTGTCTCCTATCGAGGTTATAGATTTTATCTTAAGAATATGTATTCCTTCAACAGTACGTGCGGTTGCTCAACATAATGAGATTTTGACCGTTAGATTAGATCTTACTCTTGATATATCAAAGTAACCTACATTTTATGATCGGGTTCATAATCCTCTTAAGATTAATAGTCTATGAAAATAGAAGTTGTTAGATTTATTATTCAAATAACAGTTGTTAATTGAATAATTAATCTCACAATGGTCTAGTTCAATGTTTCTTACACACATAAGACACTCTAATACGAGCCAAAACTACTCTATTTTTTAGTAAATAACTTGACCATGATATGCAGCTTTCTATCAAGGAGACATTCGGGGTTCCTATGGTGTAACAATATGAGAAATACCTTGGCCTTCCCTCTTTTATTAGCAGGAAGAAAAAGGACAGCTTTGCAAAGATCAAATAGTGGATTTAGAAAACTTTACAAGGATGGGAAGCAAAACTCTTGACCTAAGTGGGGAGAGAAATCTTGATTAAATCGATGGCTCAAGCCCTCCCCACGTATACAATGTCATGTTTCAAGCTTCTAGTAACTTTATGTCGTGAAATTGAAGCACTTATTCACAAATTATTTTGGGGACAAAGAGGTGACAACCGGAAAATTCATTGGCTGAAATGGGAAACTATGTGCAAGCCTAAGTCAGAGGGTGGGTTGGGTTTTAAGGATTTGTCTATGTACAATGATGCTCTCTTAGCGAAGCAAACATGGTGACTCCTCCATGACACACAATCCTTATTCTATCGGGTTTTCAAAGCAAAATTCTTCCCTAATTGTTCGATGATGGAGGCTAAAAATCCTAACAACGCTTCTTATGCTTGGAAAAGCATTCTCAAAGGCAGAGATGTTATCAAGCGAGAACCTCATGGAGAATTGGCACAGGTACCTCAGTTAATATTTGGGGCGACAACTGGCTTCCAACAAAAAATAATCCAAGAGTTATTTCTCTAGCGATGTCGGGTCTGCCAGCAAATAAGGTTAGTAACCTTATTGATCCTGTGCAACGGGTTTGGAAAGATTCTGTTCTTGATAGGTATTTTTTTGAGTTTGAGGCAGCTATGATCAAGAGAATCCCCCTCTGCTAATCTATCCAAGATGATGTCCTTATTTGGCCATGGAACCTAGATGGTGAGTATTCGGTAAAATTGGGTTATCAGTTCTTGCAGCGTACTTCTCAAGCCCAACAACCCAATCACTCTATGGTGGACAATTTGAAGCCTTTGTGGAATAAGATTTGTGGACTAAATGTTCTAGCTAAGGTAAAGAATCTGGTTTGGCGTGCTTGCCAAAATTCATTACCCACGAAGACCAATCTGGTAAAGAGGAAGGTGATTACAGATGGCGTATGTGACAGCTGCAAGCTCCAACAGGAAGATGTTGCCCATGCTCTGTACCATTGCTCAAAATTGGACAGTCTTTGGAACTCGATACCATCGTGGAATCATGGTATCCTTAAGCAAAGTGTGAACTTCATCAATATGTTGGGTTTTGTTTTTACTGAAAATAGGGACCCTGAATTGTTCGCTTCGGTGATTTAGGTGGTTTGGAATCATCCAAATAACCTCAAGTTGGGCAAACCCGTGGTGCCACTGTGTCAGTTATTGCAGATAGCTCAAGAAAGATAGCTGGAACGTGCTACTCTTCCCTCGAGTACACCGATACACCAACCCCGACAGACATCAACTTCCTGGACACCATCGGCATCTCCCTGCTACAAAGTAAACTTTGATGGAGCTACTTTTGCGAATGAAGGCTGTGTTGGTTTAGGCGTTGTAATATGGAATGGAAATGGGCTGGTTATGGCTTTCCTATCCCAGCTGATACCGATACCCCTAATTGTCATCGAGGTTGAAGCTTTGGCGGCTCAACGGGGCATAGAACTTGCCCTTAAGCTGGGTTTCAACAATGTCAAATTGGAAGGAGACTTGGCAGTCTAATCAGTGTCCTCAAGGTTGGTCATTGGTCCCTAGCCCAGTACAGTCATATTGTAGCTGATATTCAATACCTTGCCTCGCATTTTTCAGTTTTCAACTTATCTCATTTTCATAGGCATTGTAACAAGGTGGCTCATTCTCTTGCGAGAAGAGCAATCCTTCCCCCCCCCCCCCTCCCTTGTCAATCTAGATGGAAGATGTACTACCAGATATCATTCATGTACTACAGGCTGATTTAAACTGAAAAGGGTAAAAATCTAGGTTGACGGATTCTCATGAAATGGGCCTGACGGTTCCATATCCGTGGGTCGATAGCGGACGGGCCCAACGCGTGCAAGTTCTGTTATGAACAGATCCTGCATAAACGAATGCAACAGGGACGGATCAAGCACCCACGTGGCAGCCAGAAACCCTAGATGGGAAAATACTTGCGACACACACTTAGCCACCATAGAATCCCAAGGTAAATGAAATCCTAGCACAAAGAGGATTCCGGAAGATACGCGCGTTAATGAAGATCTTCTCTATAAGGAAATGTCTTGTCCATCACGTTTGGGATTATTCAAGAGGATTCCTATAAGGAAAAGACTTCTACACCAAGGAAGAAAGGTCAACCTTCTACCACTATAAAAGCCCCAATACCCTCACAAATCAAGGTACGCATAATTTGCCCTCTCTAGCATTCTAGAGTTGTGAGAAGTTCTAACTTGACCTTCAGAGGGTATTCGGCTGGCACCATACCGGTGCACTCGGTTAGGTCATCTCTTTTCCCTTGTGCAAGTGGTGTTTTGAGCATAGGAAGGTCGTGTGACTCACTGGTGATTTTACGGCATCATCATAAACAATCTACCTTAATAACATGCATTGTCCTTTTTCTCCACAAAAAAAAAAAAGACATGCTAATACATCAACTAGAAGTCTCAACTTCCATGATCTAGACAAACCATCTTAGTTGATATATTATACTCTTTACAGATGAGACGCCCCAATTTCATCACTGATTACGAACTACGTTTTTGAGTTTATAAGAACTTGTGATTTATATTTTCTATAACTAAATCACATATAATGAATCTTAAGGACTATATAATAATGTTCAATTAGTTCATGTAGAAACAATCTCATATAACTAAATACTTTAATTACTTAAAATACGACAATAAGTTCAATTTTAGGGCACAAAGCTTAACAGTGGTATCAAAAACCTTCTTGCAGCCCCTTAGCTAATCCAACTAGCTAGATGCTATTTTTGTTCTCAAATAATGCTCCTAATTGGTTTTGGAAATTCCCAACTAGTGGCTGTAGCTTACCATCAACTACTTTGATATTTCCCCCTCAAAAAAAAGAAAAGAAAAGAAAAAAACTACTTTGATATTTATTGCTTAATTAAAGGATTGCTCCGTTTTTGTTTTTAATAATTTTTTAAAGGCTCTTCTTTTGGAATGAAATCTACCTACAAACCTCTTTTTTTTTTTTTGAGAATCAATCTTCCTACAAACTTTGTTATTAACATATGCTCAATGAACTGACAAATGGCAAGTTTCACTATATATGCTTGGGAAGTCATTAGAGATCATAACAAACCTGACCTGAGGTATATATAAGATGGTCGAAATTCCTTAGGTTTCAATTTTCAAAGCTATATACCAAAACATGGGTTTATTACTTTATCCATGACTAGATATAGGCTTGTGAGTGGGACTACAAAGGAAGTTAATTTTTTATGTGAATTTTGTAGCAAAGGAGATGGAGTTGAGTTACGAGAGCACCTATCTTTGAGTGGCCTGTGACTAAGGGGGTGTTTGGATCATCAATTTCCATAACTCATAACTCTGTTTTCATAACTCATAACTCAAAAATGGTGGGACCCATAGTTAAAAGTCTGTTTGGCATCACCATCACTCTGTTTCTATCACTCAATTCTTTGATTTTTGAGTGATGAGTTATGGAAACTGAAAACACATTTTAGCTGTTTTCAGTTTCCATATCTCTGTTTTCAATGGCATTTTCGTAATTATACACACACTGAGGGTCCCACAGTCAAACTTTTGCTCTCTCCCACCCACGTTATCTTCTTTTCTTTTTCTTTTTTTGTCTTTCACGCTGGTCTGGGACACACCTCTCTGCTATTCTCTTCTTCTTCTTCTTCTTTTTTTTTTCTTTTCTTTCCTTTCCTTTTCACGTTAGTTTCTGGGTTTGGTTGCAAAGGTTTTTTTTTTTTTTTTTTTTTTTTTTCACTGGGTTTCTGGGCTTGGGCTCTTTTTTTTTCTTTTTCTTTTTCTTTTTTTTTCCCTTTTCACATTGGGTTTCTGGGTTTGGTTGCAAACAATCAGCCACACTTCTCAATCATTAAAAAAAAAAAAAAGCATCACCAAACCCAGATTTCTCCAAAAAAAAAAAACCCCACACTTCTCAAACAATCTCCAAAAAAAAAAAACCCAGATTTCTCAATCATAAAAAAAAAAAGCAAACTCAAATCCATCAGCCGGGTCTTCGTTGGTTACAACCACACTTCAGCCCCAACACCACAAACCCATCGCACCACCAAACCCACCAATCAACGGCCACCGTGGAAAGCCATCCACCACTATCAATGAACAAGTCGTCTCGAACCCAGTCCACCGATCTATGCATGAGAGAGAACAAATATATATAAAAAAAATCCTAAAGACAAAGGGAAAAAAAGGATGGATTTCCAAACGAAAAGTAGAGAAAAGTTCAGGGGAGGCAGAGAAAGACGAAGGGAAAAAAACAGGGGAGGCAGAGAAAGATGAAGGGAAAAAAATGAAAAGAAAAAGGAGAGGCAGAAAGAGTTATTAGGGGCTGTGTGTGTGTCAGGCATGGGTCCCACAAATAGTGTGAAAAATATTGAGTGATGGCAAATGAGTGATGGTGCCAAACGGGTGTTGTATTTTAAAGTGATGAGTGATGAGTGATAAATGATGAGTGATGAGTAATAAGTGATGAGTGACGGAAATTGAGTGACGGAAATTGAGTGATGAAAAAAAGGGATCCAAACAAGGCCTAATAGTCCACTAGTAATAGCTCCTAAGTTTTTTTTTTTTTTTTTTTTTGAATAAACAGTAAAACTTACACATACGAAAATAGTAATAATAGTGTTTTTAAACCGGGTTTATAATACATTATATAACAAGAGGACAACTACAAATGGGTCTAACCTTTGTAGTCGTAGACTGAGATTATAAACAGCAAACACTAGACACATACAACCAATGTGGGATAAACATCCCTATTTTTTTGAGTAAACAGTAATATTTATTAGAACACACATGAAAATAGTAATAATAGCTTCTAAGTTCGTAAACAATGTTAGAGGAAGGAAACTAGTGCTAAACACATATAAGAGTCATGTATCTAAATTAAAGTATCTCAAATATATATATATATATATATATTTCTAACAATATAATTAAAATTGAATAATAAAATATAGGATTAATTACCATTTTGATCCTAACGTATGACCTGCTTTTATAGTTAAAATTCATTACAATTTTTTTAAAAATATATTTTTTTTCTTGTTTTTTTAAATAAAAAATGATGGTGAACTGAAAATTTAACTCCCATTCGTCCATGAGGGTCGTCCGAGCCGAGAAGGCAAGAATGGATATACCTAGCAAAATGGTTGTCCAAGGGCATATGGGTCGTCCATGAGGCAAGCACCTGGACGACCCCCAACACTTGGAAAATTCCATAGAGATTTATCTACAAGAGCCAGTAAAATTGAACTACATGTTATTATTTCAAGGAATGAGTAAAATCCTGGTTCATCGCTATAACTTCCTACTTAGTACTTAACTTCAAATGACAGTTATAGAAAAAATATTCTAACTCATATAGCAGTTGTGAAAGTTAACCTTGAACCCTCTGATCTCCTCGAATATAGAGGAAGTTACAAGACAAGTAACCGCTTCAAGAGCACACTATATAAACACTCATTCACAACAAATGAAGGTAAGTTTGAGACAACTCCCAAAAAGTTGGAACTCCAGAATTTTAGAGAGAAACTAACTTAAGTATTGGAGGGTTCTTGGCCGGTAAGCCCCTTTCTCCTTTGATCGTTTGTTATTCTTTTCAGACCTTTCAAGCAATTACTAGATCATTGAAGCTCGGAGCATTCAGCCTACTGATTTTCTATGCATCATCAATTGGCGCCATCTGTGGGAAAGATTATTTTTGTGTTTTGCAGTTTATCTTTCTTTGACAAAAGGCTACATAGTTCGGACAAGATTAAGGGCCATTAGTCTAGGCCACCAAGAGAGTAGGGATGCCTCTAGTAATCCCCACTGTGATCGACAATCAGTGCCTGTCACGCAACCGCCTTCCATCTAGCATGTACAGTCCATGGCCACCGCTATGGCGAAATTAATCCATTAGAATCAAGAGTTGACTAGGGAGATTAGTCTAAGGAGGCAACACCATGAAAGATATGCGGAAGGACAAGCCCAGAGTCAAGAAGATAAAGGAGGAAATGCTGAGCCCGAAAACCAGTCAAGGGGTATCGCTTTGCGAAGGGTGCCACACTTGGAGAGGGAGATGGATCAGATGAGGAAGGTCATGGACGAAATGAGGGAGAACATGAGAAGGGCGAATCCCGTAGATGATTTAGTTCATCGAACAGACTCCCCTTTCACGGCTTCCATCAACAGTCACCCCTTGCCTCCTAAGTTCAAGATGTCTTCCTTGGACTCATATGATGGAACACGCGACCCTTTTGATCATATTGCTACTTTCAAGACTACGATGCACCTTCAAGGGGTTCTAGACGAGATTATGTGCAGGGCCTTCCCTATTACCCTCAAAGGGCCAACACGAGTATGGTTCAGCAAGATACCTCCGAATACTGTGAGTTCTTTCGAAGAATTGAGTAAGCTGTTTGTCAACAATTTTATTGGAGGACAAAGGCATAAACGTTCCTCGTCTAGCTTGTTAACCATAGAGCAGGGGGAAAATGAAAGCTTGCAGTCCTTCATTACTCGTTTCAACAGGGAAGTCCTGACAGTGGATGAGATGGACGATAAGTTGTTACTGGCGGCCTTCATAATGGAGTTAACTCTAATTTATTCATCTATAAGCTTTATGAGCAAGAGCCTCAAACCATGGCTGAACTTGTCCATTCAGCCCAAAACTTCATGAATGCAGAAGACGCAATTATGGCTAAGAAAAGGAAGAGAGATAAGCGAATGGAAGCAGATCTCCCACGCCATCTTGACCAAGGTCCTCGTCCAAAAAAGGCACGGACGGGAGAGAAGAAAGATCGAGATAACAAAAAGGCAAGTTCTTCAGCACGGAGCCAGCAATACACGCCCTTGAACATGCCGCTTGAACAAGTGCTTATGCAAATCAAGGATGATCCTTCCTTGAAGTGGCTGGAAAAAATGAAGGGAGATCCTAACAAGCGCAATAGGAACAAGTATTGCCGCTTTCACAGTGACCATGGGCATGACACGGAACAGTGTTTTGATTTGAAGTAGCAGATAGAGAATCTCATCAGGCAAGGAAATTTGAGAAATTTCCTTAGACGAGATCACAAAGACGAGAAGTTGAAGGGAAAGCTAGAAAAGCTGTCATGACCCCCACTTGGAGAAATAAGAGTTATCATAGGAGGGACCTCGATAGGACAATCTTCCAAGTCAAGGAAGACGTACCTAAAGGTAGTGCAAAACGTCCAACTTTCAGGACAATCCCCAAGGACGAGGGTAACAGATGAGTAAGCCATTACGTTTACGGACGAGGATGCTGAAAGGGTTCACCACCCACATGACGACGCGATCGTCATTAATTTGCTTATTACTAATTATACAACCAGAAGGGTGTTGGTGGACAATAGGAGTTCGGCAGATATCTTATATTACCCTGCTTTCCAGCAAATGAGGCTTGGACGAGATCAACTTCGTCCAATGAATTCACCCTTGGTAGGATTTGGAGGGATGAAAGTGCAACCCATGGGTACCATTACGCTACCTGTGGTGGTAGGAGCATATCCATAATAGATAACCAAAGAAGTAAACTTTCTTGTCGTGGACTGTTCGTCGTCATACAACGCCATCATTGGAAGACCAACTTTAAACAGTTGGAAGACAGTAACATCTACCTACCACCTATTAGTCAAATTCCCTACAGAATACATGATAGGGCAAGTGCAAGGAGATCAGTTAGCAGCAAGAGAGTGTTATTTGGCCATGTTGGCTATGGACGAGCATGTTCAGACAATGAGCATTGAGGAGAGGAGAGTTGTTGCAGAGCCCACCGAAGTGCTGGAAGACATTCCTTTGGACGAGAATAACCTTGAGAGGTATATAAGGGTTGGAGCAAGTATGGAAAGGAAGACGAAGCAAGACCTTGTCCAGTTCTTAAAGAAGAGCGTTGATGTATTTGCATGGAGTCATGAAGACATGCCAGGTATCGACCCTAGTGTCATTACCCATCGTCTAAACGTATATCCTTCCTCTAAGCCCATGCGTCAAAAGAAAAAAGTATTTGCCCCAGAACGAGATAATGTTATTAAAGAAAACGTTCAAAAGCTAACTACAGCAAAATTTATCCGGGAAGTTTATTACCCGGACTGGTTGGCTAATGTGGTGATGGTCAAGAAGGCTAATGGCAAATGGAGGATGTGCGTGGACTTCACCGATCTGAATAAGGCTTGCCCCAATGATAGCTATCCATTGCCACGTATTGATTAGTTGGTGGACTTAATAGTCGGTCATAAGATGCTAAGTTTCATGGATGCCTTCTCAGGTTATAACCAGATAAGGATGGATGAGGCAGATCAAGAGAAGACATCCTTCGTAACCAGTCAAGGCCTGTTTTGTTACAAGGTGATGCCCTTCGGGTTGAAGAATGCGGGGGCAACTTATCAAAGGTTGGTAAATCATATGTTTCGTCCACAAATTAGGCAGAATGTGGAAGCTTATGTAAATGATATGTTGGTAAAAAGTTTGGACGAGAAAAATCATCTGGACGACCTTCAAGAGACTTTTGATACGCTTAGACGATATAACATGAAGTTGAATCCGATCAAGTGTGCTTTCGGAGTCTCGTCTGGTAAGTTTCTCGGGTTCATGGTTTCTCATAGGGGAATTGAGGCGAACTCCGATAAAATCCAGGCAATACTGAATATGGAACCACCAAGGAACATCAAGGAAGTCCAATCCCTCACCGGACGAGTTGCTGCCCTTAACAGGTTTGTCTTTAAGGATATGTTTGTTTGGGGTGAAAACAGGGAGGATGGAAAATAGAGGGAGGAAAATAGGGTGGAAAATGTTGTTTTCCACTGTTTGGTTAGGGAAGGAAAATGGGAATGACAGAAAACCCGGGAGAAAGTTTTCTCTCCCGGGCCCACATTTTTTATCCTCCCAAATCGGGAGGAAAAGCTGGAGAGAAAAGTGTTGTCACAGCACTTTTACACAAATACCCTCTCCTACCTACCCTCATTCATGACCTGATGATCCTCTCTCACCTACCCCACCTGATGAGTTTTGCCCACAAACCATCCTTATCACTTTTGCCCCTTCTCATCTTACCTTCACAGCACACCAACGTCTAGCGGTCCAGGTTCTTTTTTTTTTTTTTTTTTTTTTTTCAACGTGACCTGATTCTCTTCTCTCATCTTACCTTCTCACTTTTGCCCACAATTTTTTTTTTCATTCGTTTATCTACCATGTCCTCATTAGTTTCCGTTTGTTTTTTTCTCCAGCCAAGGGGTCTTTTGATTTCCTCTCCAGCTGAGACAGGTATGACCTTCTCCACATTTTTTGCTATTTGATTTATTTTTTTATTTTTTTTATTCTGTTCTTCCCAAAATCTTTCTCCTATATATATATATATATATATATTTTTTTTTTTAAATTCTTTTTCCTTTAATACACACATCATTGTGCTATTTTTATTATCTATTTCTTATTTTTTGCAAACCCATTTGGGATTATTGAATCTATGCATATAAAGAATCTATGTATTGTGTGTGAAAGAGAGAGGTTCATGTGCTTTGATGAGGTTGGATTTTATTGTTTGGTATTAGTTGTGATTGTTAGAATCTATTGGTGTAAGGTTTTGATTTATTAGTGGTTGTGTTTTGTTGAATCCATGTTAATTTTCATCCAAGTTTGCTGAATCCTGTTGGTATTAGTTGTGATTGTTAGAATCCATGTTAATTTTCATCCAAGTTTGTGTGTAATGATAACAGCAAACCTACTCCTCTCCATAGTTTCCACTATTCCTTTTACATTGTACCAATGAGGTTCAATGTTGAAATTTACTCCAATAACATTAGCAACACGAGTTCTTTGTCTGTTGTCTATACTGTACATGGTTGGCTAACATTCCTTACCAATAATTTGTCTCAGATTAAGCACTTGAGCTTGATATAATTTCTTACATGATTAGTTATGTGTATTAGTTTTTTTTTTTTTTATAGTGTTTCTTTGCTAGTTATGTTTGGGATGATAAGAACAAAAAAAAAAACAAGGGTAAGGTGCTTTAATTAGTAATTACTATGACCAATGTGTTGATTATTTCTTACTTGTGATGGATATTTGGTAGATGGATAATCCAACTAATTGGGATAATAGTCCACCAGAAGATTTGAGTAAGAGTTGGGAGGAAAATTGTCAAGATCAATTAAGGAATATTCATGAATTGAACAAATTTGGTTTGCAACTTTTGATTGATTGGCAGAGAAGACGAGATGTAGCAATTTTGAAACTTCTTGTACATGTGGTGCATGGAATATGGATGATGGGTATATATTGTAGTCCACGTTATGTGGATAGAGTACTTACCAAAAGTAGTGGGGAAAGAGAAAATGTTCGGCAAGAAGTACTAAGTGAACTTTAGATGCAATAGGAAATGTAGAGACATAATTTGAATAGGGCCTTATGCCTTTGCTAAGTTGTGTGAAATTCTTTGAGGAACTGGCCGTCTTAAAGACACTAGGAATGCTTCTGTTGAAGAGCAAGTAGCCAAGTTTCTTTACATTTTAGCACATAATGAGAGAATTCGTATGGTTTCCTTTTTCTTCTGTCATTCTAATGAGACCATAAGTCATCATTTTCACAATGTGTTGAGAGCAGTCATCTACTTAGATGATCAGTTCCTTCTACAACCTAATGGGGCAGAGGTTCCCCAACAGATACGAAATAGTCATAGATTTTACCCATACTTTAAGGTAAACATATTTTCAAGCAACTATATGGATTGCTTTAATAAGAATAAAAAAATTTTGAATTAATAGATTGCTTTAATTCCAAGATTGTGTAGGGGCTATTGATGGGACACATATTCGTGTAAAAGTGTCAGCAACAAATGCGCCTAGATATCGAGGGAGGAAAGAGTACACAACTCAAAATGTATTGGCAGCATGTGATTTTGACATGAGGTTTACATACATTTTACCTGGATGGGAAGGGACTGCCTCTGACTCGAGGATAATTAAAAACACTTTAAGTAGGGAAGACAAACTTATAATCCCTAGAGATAATGTTAAGTTATAAATACAAAGTATACTTATAAAAAATATAGAGAATTACTTATATATATAGTGAATTACTTATATAAATTATTTTCTTAATAGGCAAATATTATCTAGTAGATGCGGGCTTTATGCTGAGAAGTGGACTTATGGCGCCATATAGGGGTGTACGTTATCATTTAAAAGAGTATTCAGCACGTGGCCCAGAAAATGCTGAGGAAATATTTAATCATCGGCATTCCTCTTTGCGCAATGTCATTGAAAGGACATTTGGTGTGTTGAAGAAACGATTTCCTATTATATCTAGAATGACAGAACCTTTTTTCCCAGTTGATACAGTTAATGAGATTATCTTGGCTTGTTGTATATTGCACAACTATCTTATGGGAGTTGATCTGGATGAAAGGTTGATTGTAGAAGTTGATCAAAAGATTTTGAATGGTGACATACATACTGAAGCTAGAAACAGTACAAATGATAGTGATGCAGATGCTAGAAGATGAGCAATATTACGAACTTGTATAGCAACTAGAATGTGGAATGACTATGTATCGCATGATCAATAATTTTAGTCATTATGTTATGAGATTTGACTTGCTTATGTGTATCTTTCTTTATGGAATAGTTTCGAATGGAATGACTGTTGCTGAACATTTACTAGTAGTTGCTTTTGTACAACTATTATGTGTACCTTATTAATGTTTTAGAAGAATGTTCAATTACTAGTTTATTTATAGCAACATTATGCTATGTCGTATTTTGTTTTGTTGGTTTGTTTGTAGTATTTGTATGTAAATCTTATTGGTTTCTTTGTAGTAGTTGTATGTAATCTTGTAAAGACTAATATGTTTAACATGTAGTCTTTAAAGATGTCTAAGACATTAAAGAAGATAACTAATAATGAGTCTAAAGCGATTAACATGAGATAGACTGATAACATGGATGGCTTCTTACTTAACGTCATGTTGGAGGAACAAAACAATGGAAATAGGCCCAATGGAACATGGAGCTCTCATGCTTACTCAAATATGTCTAAAAAGTGTTCAACATCGTTTGGTTATGCAGTTGAGAAATGTAACATCAAGAATCGCATCAAAACATTGAAAGGTACTTTCCATTCATGTCATGACCTTTTCAAGAACATTAGTGGATTTGCATGGAATCCAATTACTGGACTTTTTGAGGCTGAAGATGAAGTGTGGGAACCTTTAATAGAGATTAGTTATATTTATTTTGATATTGTGAAATGTTTTTTAGATTAGGTTGATACATTTTGTTGGTACTTTGTTGTAATAATAATACTAATAAGTGTGTATTGTATTCTTATAGGCAAACCCAAATGCTAAAAAATGGAAAAGAACTCAAATTCAACATTATGAGAAGCTGTTTGATTTGTTTTCCAAGGATAGGGCAAATGGTGAAGGTTGTATAAGTGCAAAGGAGAAAGTCCGTCAATAGGAAAAGGAAAGAGAGGATAGCGTAAATTTGGAAGAAAATATTGATTGCTTTGATGAGTTTAGCATGCCAAATGTAGAATCATATTCTCCAATGGTCTCTCCTTCCTACTCATGTGAGATATCGTCCAAGAAGGCGAAGAAAACACCTCAAATGGTTGAAATACTTGAAAAGCAGATGGAAATTTTTCAATCTGGAATTGATAATGTGGCAGCAAGTATAAGGCAAGGAAATGAGATTGCTAAGGAAGGACTTGCTATTATGATGCAAGGACATGAGATTGCTAAATAGGGACTTGCTATCATGGAGAGAGGACGTCCACGTTGTTACTCTGAGGATGAAGTATTTTCTGAATTGGTGAAAATAGGAATACTGACGGATGTGCAACTTGATGCTATGCTCTTCCTAATTAAGGATCCAGCCAAAATGAGAACATTTTTTGGTGTTCCAACTAATGAGTTACATTGACAAATATTATTGAAGATGATGTATACTAAGGAACCTTAGTGGTTGGATAATTGTCAACTAACTTTTGGTAGTAGCTAAATTGCATAATACTAAACAATGCAACTTAACATTTTGCTGACTTTTGATTTGCTAACTTTTGTGGGCTGAATGTAGTATATTACATAATTAGCAATATTTGATGAATTTGTATTTCAGTTAAGACACTAGAAGATAATGTAATATTTTAACTTGCACTGTGCTATGGATGAATGAAATTAATATCATTTTGCTCCAAAGTTTTGTACTTCTTCTTGGTTCAGATCTGCATTTTGTCTAGCCTAGGTGTGTTGGATTGAGATGGTTTGTCATTCATTCTTGGTTCTGATGAAACCTGAGTACGCGCATGTTATTCTTTTTTTTTTTTTTTGATAAGTCATCTACATATCTATGTTGTTGTACTTGTATGAGTTTTCTCATGAAGCTCAATGAACTTATCAGCATGGTTAAAAATATTGCAGATGAAGTAGTTACTGTGATTTAAGAGTTGGGTGTTTATGTCTTTTTGTCTAGATTGTGTGTTCTTGAACATTGGGTTATTGTTTTATTCCATCAGGCTTTCCCTTCTAGCTTGAAATAATAGAAAGAAGGTCTAACCGTCCAAGGTTGGGAAGTCTTTGCTCTAATGTCTTTGGCGAAAATCTCAGATTTTATTATGTATTTCTCTTCTTATAGCCTCGTTCTTTATATATTAGATTTCAAAAAAAAAAAAAAAAATTGTTGCTAAACTTTTGGTTACGACATAAAAGGACTCAATTGTCTCTTTGAGGTGTGTAGCATGTTGACCACGTTGAATGGTTACAAAATCTTTTACCCACAAAAGTTTGCTGAATTTCTCTTTGCTGACCACGTTTTTGTGGGCTGAATGTAGTGTAAATTTGCTAACTACATTTTTGCTGGTTACAAAATCCTTTGCCCAATTAAATTTATATGTACACTATTGTAATTTTTACATTATAATAATAAAAATAATAATAAAAATTTATATATATGATGTGGTAAATTTTATATTATTTAATGAGTACAAATAAATCTATTTCTTACATATTATGTAACAAGGGTATAATAGTCAATTTATATAAATTACATTTTCCATCCTTTCCTTTTTCTCTCTAACCAAACAAAAGAGTTTTCCACCCTCCCACTTTTCCACCCCTCCAACCAAACACACAAGAGGGAAAACTAAATATTTTCCATCCTCCCACTTTTCCACTCCTCCAACCAAATGGACCTTAAAGCTACTGACAAGTGCTTGCCATTTTTTAAGGTTCTTAAGAAGGCATTTGAATGGATGGACGAGTGTCAAAAGGCCTTTCAAGACCTCAAGGCCTACCTCATAGGAGCTCCTCTGCTGAGCCTGTCTATACCAGGTGAGGAATTATATTTGTATTTAGCGATGTCCCAGCATGCAGTGAGCTCAGCGTTGATTAGAGAAGAAGGGAAGATACAGAAGCCTTTCTATTACACAAGCTGAGCGCTAAAAGGGGCAGAAGGACGATACCCAATGATGGAAAAGCTAGCATTTGCTTTGGTCATGGCTTTTAGAAAGTTAAGGCATTACTTTCAGGCTCATGTCATAAATGTCTTGACAGACCATCCACTAAAGAAGGCAATGAACAAATTGGAAGCCGCAGGACGACTAGTCCAATGGGCCATAGAACTCAGCGAGTTTGATATCAGGTACCAACCAAGGAACGCGATAAAAGCTTAGGTATTGGCGGATTTCATTGCAGAGTTCACTCCCAACCAAGGTGAACAAGACGAGGTGGACGAAGCTCAGAGGTGAGTCGTCAATCACTACAAAAAAGATTGCTATTTGCGACGAAACTTTTTCGACGATTACAAAAAGCCATCATAAAATCTAGCTTTTTCGACGGCAAGTCTCTTCCATCGACAATGACTCGTCAAATATCAACACATTCGTGACGGCAAAATGAGTCTGTCGAAAATGCTTATTATTTTTGTCGAAAATGTGATATTTTTTGGAGGGAAATGTTCCCGCCTTACTTTTTACGACGGCATAAAAATGTTTGTCGCTAGTAAGGTATTATTTATGACGACTAAAGAAAAACTGTCAAAACTATTAACACTTGTGACGACTTTGGAACATCAAAAATACAAAATATATATATTTTTATGGTGTTAGTATTTGCGACAAACAATCTTCCATCGTAAATATAAAAGAGGGTATTATTTATGACGACAGAAGAAACACCGTCGGAACTATTAACACTTGTGACGGCCTTTGTGCATCGAAAATACAAAATATATATTTTTTTATGGTGTTATTATTTGCGACAAACATGATTCCATCGTATATATAAAAAAGGGTATTAGCGACAGACATGAAGCCATCGAAAATGGTAAAATATTTTGGAGGGAAAATTCCCCCCTTACTTTTCACATTTGTGACAACATTTATCCATTGCAATTAAATTTTTTTTTTCTAATTGAGTTTGTATTTACTACAAACATGCTAACTGTCGTAAATAGTTAATTTGCTTTAAAAAAAGAATGTATACTTTAAAATTTGGCAGCAAATTTTTTTTTTTCTTTACTGCCACCCCCTCCCTCCTACCCCCACCCCTCTCAAAATTTAGAATTTGGCAGCAAAAAATTTTAAATTCAGATCATCCAATAAAAAATTAATTTATACTTTAAAATTTTATAATTGACCCTTATAAATTTGTCGAAAAAAATTCAAAAAATAAAATAAAGTTGGTACTGTTGACACCCCATTTTGCAACCTGCATTTAACCTCACATGGAGGGTAAAAGGGTAATTTTGCCTTGAAAATATGCATCTTGATTCTAGCCATTAGATCCTTAATCTCATTTCATCAAAATGATCTTGATGTCGTAACGATCAAATCGACTGGTCATAAGCCCTAATCGGACCACCAGATTGAAAGTTATCATCAAATCAAGTTTTAATGGCTGAGATGCACTATCACAAATTGAGTCCGACTATATGTGATTATGAACAATTGATTTCAATTGGTTATAAGTGTAATCAATTTGAGATCAATGATGTGTCATAATTTGATTGGTTAGGACTACATTTTATGGTGAGGTTGCATACACCTAATTAATTAGATAGTTAAACATTAATTATTCAATGAGTAATTTGTGAAATTATCTTTTAATTAGAGTAAATTTGGAACCATTTAAGTCTGAAATGAGAGTAAATGGAGCCATTTAATGTTAAGTGGGAGCTAATTTGGGACCTATTAATGTTAATTGTGCTGAAACCATTTTCTAACAAATGACCTCTGCTCACTATTTCATCAATATCTTTCAGAATATTTTGAATCTGTGAATGAGGTTAATTTTCCCAGAAACTAGACATCCAGGGTTTCAATTTGAGCACAAGAATGAGACAATTCCAATCATAATTGAGTCAGATATGATTTTTCGAAGTAGGCTCTACAGGCTATTACAGCAGCTACGGGAAAACCGAACTTTGCTTGCTCCTCACTCTCATCAATCTCCACATTTAATGCACCAAATTTCCCCAAAGGCTAAAGTGAGGTCTAGGTTCATGATTCTTTGTCAACCCTCATTAAATGGTCTTCCATTCATATTTCCTCCACCACTACTATATAAACCCCTCTTCTCCTTCATTTTAAGACACACAAAAAAATCCTCCTCTCCTCTTCTTTTGAGTTCTAGTGAAGTTGAGTAGTCTTGTCATATCTTGATCTTCCTGAGACTCAAGGTATTGAGTAAGACTCACTCTCCCTCTCCTAGCTCTTCTTTTCCTCTGCCCTTAGGACCTCCGTCAAGAGTCCCCTCCTCCACCATATGGATCTTGCATGAAGGTATAATCCTCTTCCCTAACTGTTTGTTTATGTTGCCATGATGAGAATCTAAGATTAAAGCATGATAATTTCATTGAATATGTTTGAATGTTTTTAATTGTTCTTATGTGTTTTTCACATGTTCTTGGTTGTTTATCACATGTTCATGCATATCACTAGATTTAATCTTAAATCCACATCAAAAATATGAAAAACATGTTTATTTAATAATTCTTTTCAAATCCTTGAATCTAGGTTATCACCATCCACACACATTCACTAGAATTTATTTTTCAATCCAAATGCAATGCTTAATAAACTGAATTAGGGTTTATCACATGCACACACATTAAATTCAACATGTAAATTGATTGACATATTGGATGATATGATATGAATGTTGGCCACCATAGTCTAAAAGACTGGTTTCACCGGGCAAGGTGGGTGCCTAACACCTTCCCATCTTGTAACATAGCCTCCGAACTTAGATCAAGGGTTGATAGACCAATGTTTATCCTTATAATTTTCAATTTTAGATTGTAACTAGGAAATAAAGCTATGTACTTTATCTTAGATTGTATCTAGGACCAAAGCCATGTAATTTTCCTATGATCAATGTAAATTTAATTTCAAATTAATAAAATAAGAAATTTTTTTCAATTATGGTTTTCTTATTTTTCCAATGATTAAATAAGTGGCGACTTCATTGTAAAACCCTTAATCTAAAAGGAAAAAAATAACTAGTTGAATCTCCATTTTGAGAGGCAATAACACGACTCCACCTATTCACGTGGGTTTGGCCCAACACATCCCATAAAAGGGGGCTGGGGGCGCGATCTCTCACAGGTACACCAATGTGAACAAACCCATTTTCTCAACCCAAAAAATAAAAATTAAAAAACCCAAAAATATAGGAAATTCCTTTTAGGTAAACATATCCCTAATTACAAAACAAAACAAAAAAAAGCCCAAATCTGTCTTCCTCAACAAATCCCTTATTCCTAGTACAAAAACCAAAAAATAAAAAACACAACATTGTCTTACAGTCACTCTCTTGTGCCGTCAGTATCTTTGCTTATCTCTACACCATCGTTCTCCATACTTGCCAGAATCCAATTGCCACAAAAAGTTTATTTTTTGTGTGGGTTAAAAATATGCCCTTACTAATACTAAATTATTTGCGAGGGCCACAATTGACCTTCGCAAAAAATCATTAAAGTATTAATTTTTTTTGGATATAAAAGTTATTCTAAAATTCAAAGAAAAATAAAAAGAAACGCATAATTGTTTAAATTCAAGTTTTTGTAGTTTAAAATAAAGCATAAAAGATAAATTTATAGATCAAATGGTAAATTACATCTGATTGGTATGAAAATTGGCATGCATGTTAAGAACATATAGAGCATATAATCCAACGTTTGGATTTTCAAAATATGAATTCAATAATAAGTTATTGGGTGATGTAACATTTTTTAAAATTACGTCAGATGTAACTTGAACCTAAACCTATATTTCTTAATTCGATGTGAATTTTGACAAATCTACCATTAGATTACATTATCTTCGCATATTTTTCATGCTTACAAAATTTCAAGGTGATCAAAGATCAATAGTCATGTCATCAATCAATTATCTAGATTCAAGTTTTAGTAGTTTAAAATAATGCATAAAAGATAGGTTTATATCTTTAACTGTTGGATTGGTAGAATGTGGTGAAATATTTGATTTTGTAAATGACAGTGACAATCAGAAGGTTAGATTGTGAGAACAGAGTAATCAAATCTTATGAAACTTCGTTAAAGTCTATTAAACTTGGTCAATCTTTGGTTAAATTCAAAGTTGGTTCCAAGACCACTGGATTTGATAAAATTAGGTTGATCAAGGAGGTTTTAAGTGGGTTTTGAGTATTGGCCAGTGTTTTAAGGTTTTTTTTGGTTTTCATGCCTTTATCTGTTTCAAGTTTTAAAATGCCAAAGTCAAAAGTCAAATTTGACCATTGGATTGAAATAGTGGGATAAAATATTGGTTTTGATGAATTATGAGCTCAATCAAATGGTTGGATTAGAAGTGCGTAACCAATCAAAATTTCTTGGTATGTTGGTACAACCAATATTATGAATACTGTTTCGGAACCCGTTTCGACTTGTCTATTGGAATGAAATATTTTGGTATCGGCCAATTTCAAGTACCGTTTCGGAAACTTTTTCGGAATTACGGCTAAAATATATATTTATATATTATTATTGCTCTTATGTAAAATAATGAATTTAATATAGTTTTCTATTAAAATAAAGTGGGATTATTATTTTTAAAAAACATTTATTTTATGGTTTTTTAATATAGTTTCCAAGAAGCTTCCTACTAGCTACTTTTTCCCATTTCCCAACCCACCCACGTGACTAGTACACTGTAACCTACTAATGCTACTTCTTCTATCTTTCATTATTGCAGATTGCTAGTCTTTCACTCTCTTCATCATTTCACGTCTGAGCTCTTTTCTCCACTCATTCTCATCTTCTTCATTTTTTTTTTTTCACAAGTCCAAATCCAAAATCTGACCATTAATTGGATTGGAAGAATATTTTAAATACTCTTTAATTAACTTTTTTTTGAGAAAACTTTAATTAAAATTTTAAATCAGTAAATTTTATTTATAAAATAAGATAATTTTGGAAAATTGAGAGCAAGTTAGTATACAACATTTTTAATATTAATTAAAAAAAATTTGGTTAATGAGATTTCAAGTGAAAAATGTTTTTTCCCTAGGGTGGTTTTGCCAAATAAAATACACAAAATTATTTTTTTTATTTTTTAAATATTGAGGTTATATTTTCGTACAAAAAAATCCACCTACACAATATTGAGGTTATATTTCACTGACTTTTGAAACTTCCTATTTGAGATGGAATAAAATTGCAACATAGGTTAAAATTTTCTTTACCGCCACCCCCTCCCTCCTACCCCCACCCCTATCAAAATTTAGAATTTGGCAGAAAAAAATTTAAAATTAAGATCATCCAAAAAAAAAAAATGTAATTTATACTTTAAAATTTTATAATTGACTCTTATAAATTTGTTGAAAAAAATTCAAAAAATAAAATAAAGTTGGTACAACAATGTTAACAAACCCATCTTCTCAACAAAAAATAAAAATAAAAAAACCCAAAAATATAGGAAATTCCTTTCAGGTAAACATATCCCTAATTACAAAACAAAACAAAAAAAGCCCAAATCTGTCTTCCTCAACAAATCGCTAATTCCCAGTGCAAAAACCAAAAAACAGAAATATAAAAAAAAAAAAAAAAAAAAAATCGCAACTCTGTCTTATTACTCTCTTGCGCTGTCAGTATCTTTGCTTGTCTCTACACCATCATTCTCCATACTTGCTAGAATCCAATCGTCTTGCTAAGCCACTAGTATCACTTACTCTATCTCACTCTCTTTGTCTGCACTTTAGTTTTTTGTACAGTTTTAAGTTATACTGCATGTTCTGGTTAAATGAATCCACTGAATAGATATATAGTGATAGTGGATGGTTGGGTGCTGAGCCAAAAAGCTAATGAATGAATGGCTGAAATTTTTTTTGATTAAAAAAAAATATTTGAATGAATGGTTGGTGTTTGTTGTGGATATATAATAATATAATATAATATTAGTGTACCGTTGAATATTTCTTTGTCTGTAAAATTGCAAGGAGACTAGAATCTTATTGACCACTTTTCAATAATACATATTTGTTGAAGCTGTGACAATAGTATAATAATAGTATTTGTCTTGTAGATATATAATAATATAAGTGTACCGTAAAAAGTAACTTTAGCATTTTTTTTTTTTTTTTTTGTGTGCTAAACTTTAGCAATTTGTTGAAGCTGTGTATGTTATTTGTATATAATTATTTAATTAAATTAGTGGATCTCTAAAATTTGATTAAGCTTTTCATGTTAGTTAGTTTACAATATATTCAAAGGTGGTGTTCTTAAGTTAGTTTTTTAGTTTTTAACTTTTATAATAAGTTTATCTATCACAAATTTTTTTTATCTTTATATTGATATTTCTAATATGGTCCTTGGTTTTAATTATGTTTTTGTTGACTAAATAATTACAACTTATCAAAGATGCGGCTTTCTTTTTAACTACGTTACAGGTGAATGGCAAAGAAAAGTAAGAAGCAAGCTATAAAACAAGCGAGAAATAAAGGTGATAGTGGTAGTCAATCACAAGTTGCACCTTCATCATCTAAGTCTCCAACTAATGAAGCACTTGTTTCTTCTAATAGTGTGATTAATGGGGGCAGCGAAGGTAATACTTAATATTTTCCTAAAGTTTATATGCTAATATACCAATTTTATGCTTAAAGCTTATTTATTTATTTTTACTTATTCCATTATTGGTAGGATCTACTGTACAAAAGAAAAGAGGTCGGGGAAAGGCTAAGGGTGTTTATCCAGGTCATAACCGCAAGTGTGAGATACATGACAGAAGGTCTTTTTTCCCTATTTTTTGGTTACTTTAATCATTTATTTTTTAGTGCTTACATTTCATTTATATGTAATATTTTACATGCTTTGTGTTTCTTTCATATTATTAGATTCATAGAAAAGAAAATACCCCAAGAGATTACTATTAAGTTCCACCAAAACATTACTGTGCCATGGACAACTTTTTCAGAATACCTTAAAGAACAACTGAATATGCTTTGAATTATACAAAGAAGCACAATTTGAGACAGATGACTTAGTTCTTGAGAGGGAGGTATTTGATGAGCATGTCAAACGACACTATCCTGATTGGATGTGGCACCTTAGAGAAGAATGTGTAACAAATAAAATTCCTCAAGATGAATGGTACAAGCATCCCCCAGATGATGTAACTCCAACTATTTGGAAAGAGATGTGCAACAAATGGAATAATCGCAAGTGGAAGGTGATTATAAAATGAACTTTATTAATAGTTTTTTTAATATATTTTTTTCTAAAATCTTTCTTAGAAGCAAATGTTTAATAATTAACTCATTTAGTGTATTTTTTTCATGTAACCAGGAAAAGAGTGATAGAAACAAAAGAAATCGCAAAGAAAATCAAGCTATCATTGCGACTACAGGTTCTGTACCAATGGCTAAGTGCAGAAAAGAATTGGTATGATAAAATTGCCATGTTAAATTTCGATAACATTAGTTCGTATATTGAATTGATTTATCTTATGATTTTCCTTTTAAAATGGTCATAGGAGGAGAAGAATGGATGCGAACCAAGTCCAATCATATGCTTCAAGTCGATGCATATGAAAAAGGACGGTGTTACTTTTGCCAGTGAAAAAGCACAAAAATTATATGTATGTTATTATTATTACTATTATTATTCTTAAATGTCTTATTGAATTTAAAGTTTGTATATATCTAATAACGGAATAAATGTTGTTTTAGGAAAAAATGGATGCAAGGAAATCGAGGTTGCATCTCAGGGTGAGATTGTTAATGATAGTAAAATATTCTTTGAAGTGACTGGACCTCCTACTCGTGGTCGTGTGCTTGGCATGGGTGCCAGTGTCAAGCCTAGAGATGTGTATGGCCCAAGTTCATCTAGCCAGTGTAGTAAGCGATGTCAAGTGGATCGCTTAAAAGAAAAGGAGGATTTTGAGCTTCGTTTTAAAGAAGCAGAGGATAAAAGTTCTGCTGAGAAAATGGAATTGCAAGGAAAAATCAATCAATTGAAAGAGGAAATGCCTCGTATGATAGCAAATGCTTTGAAAAAGATGGGCTTTAATTCTATGCAAGAACCTACTACACAGGTATATTTATATATTTTTCAGTATAATCAACATTAATATTTTTTGCTATTTTCTTGAGGTTGTTGAAATAAGTTGTAAAGTAGCTCATTATAGATTTCAATTATTTGGATCGCTAAATTTAGATTAAAAAAATGTTATTTAAATTAGTATATCTTTACCTATCCATGCAAAGTACATGATTTGTAGTGTTTGTTATGAAAATGTTATTAATGTGATTATTGGTGGCAAATTTATTCTTTGAAGTTCTCATTCACAAGAGAACTACAAGGTTCTTGTTAGTAAGTATCCTGTATTCTTTGATGTTGATAATACCATTGTTATTCATTGTGGGGATTGTTGTTGATGTTGTTAAATTAATACGTTTCAATATCTTTATTATGTATTGTAAATATAATTTGCATAGTAATAATTTTTTTGTATACTTATTTAGTTTAATCAAAATATTACAGACCAATGCTGGAGAAGGAAATCAAAATGTGGACAAAAACACAGAAGATGACTCTGAGGAGGAAGATGACTCTGACTCAGATGATGATTGATCTTCCAATATTTATGTTTTCAAGTTTGGTGAAGGATATTATAGCTTTCATGTAGACGTTTTAATTAATATTTTTATTCTATTTTATAGACGTTTTAATATTTTTTTTATTGCATTATGCACTTTCTAGATTTGGACAATTATGGATTTGTGCTTGTTATTTGAATTGAAAAACTTTTGGGAGATTTATGTTTCCTCGCAATTAAAAAATTAGAAATGATCTCTCTTTTACTATTGACAGAGTTATTTTGTTGCAAATAATGTATTACTGACGTGGTGAATAGGTTTCAATAACGGTCAAAGTTCATTGAAAAAGGTAAATGGTCACATTGATAATGTATTGTTGACGAAAATCCAATTATTTTACAATGGCTTTTAATCGTTGAAAAACTACATTAACGACGACTATAGTTCATCACAAAAGTTATTTTTGACGACAAACCAAGTACTTATGACAGATTTTATTCGTCAAAACAAGGGCATTAACAACGGCCTTAGTTCGTCGTAGAAAGTATTTGGTCATTTGACTTCCTCGTATGAAGTTACATTGTCGACGACAAACCAAGTAATTACGACAGCTTTTATTCGTCAAAAAAAGGTATTAACAACGGCCTTAGTTCGTCGTAGAAAGTATTTGGTCATACGACTTCCTCATATAAAGTTGTATTGTCGATGACAAATGAAATTACTACGACGGCATTTTGTCGTTGAAACTATGCATTAACGACGGCCGAAGGTTGTCACAAAAGGTATTTAGTCGTCCAACTTCCTCGTATGAAGTTGAATCTATGACGGCAATTATCAAGTACTTACGACGGAGTTGTGCTATCAAAATTGAGTGTTAGCAATGGTCTCGTCGGTAATATAGTATTACCGACAAGGCTTTTTCCGATGGCTGTCAACGACCTTTTACCGTCGGCAATACTAATTTGTGACGGCTTTTTGTGTTGTTGCGACGAACTTTGGCCATCGCTAATAGCAATCTTTTTTGTAGTGAATGTGGATGACTCGTCCACGTTATATGCTGGAGGAATTGGAGTTATACTCAAATCCCCGGAAGGAGATAAGTTGAAATATGCAGTCCATCTACAATACCAAACCACCAATAACGAAGCAGAATATGAAGCTCTCCTTAAAGGATTGGAATTGACTAAGTCCTTAGGGGCGGAATCAGTAGTCGTCCAAGGGGATTCACAGTTGATTATTAATCAAGTGAATGGAACGTGTGAAGCTAAGGAAGATCGGATGAAGAAGTACCTAAGCAGGGTGAAGCAGTTTGTCAAAAAATTTAAAGAAGCCAGTTTTGTTCAGCTCCCGAGGGAGGAAAACATGGAAGCAGACGTTTTGGCAAAAGCAACTTCGGCAGGAGGGGCCATGGACGAGTATGAAAAAGTCCAATACATGCCGAGCATAGATCTTCTAGAGATACAGCAAGTTGAAGGTGAAGAAAATTGTATGACTCCAATATTAATTTATCTCAAATATGGTAGACTTCCGGAGGACAAGGATGAGGCCAGAAGATTGAGGATCAAAGCTGCCAAGTATGTCCTCATAGACGAAGTACTATATAAAAGGGGCTTCTCTCAGCCTTACTTAAGGTGCTTAGCTCCGGAAAAATCAAACTATGTGTTAAGGGAAGTTCATGAAGGAGCATGTGGAAACCATTCATGAGTAAGAGCACTAGTCCATAAAGTCGTTCGTGCAGGTTACTACTGGCCAACTTTACAAGCAGATGCAAAGGTTTACGTCAAAGTGTGTGACCAATGTCAATGCTTCAGCAACATCCCCAGGCAACCATCGGAGTATCTCACCTCGATGATGGCCCCATGACCCTTTGCACAATGGGGATTGGATATCTTGGGTCCCTTTCCACTTAGAACCAAGCAGATGAAGTTTTTAGTAGTAGGAATTGATTACTTCACTAAGTGGGTGGAAGCAGAACCCCTAGCAAAGATCACACAGCAGAATGTCATGAACTTTGTCTGAAAGAACATTGTATGTAGGTTTGGGGTGCCTAGGGTATTGATATCAGACAATGGACGGCAATTTGATAACACGCTTTTCAGGGACTTCTACGAGTACTTTGGAATCAAGAATCATTATTCCTCACCCTCCCACTCGCAAGCAAATGGTCAAGCAGAATTAGCAAACTGATCCTTATTGAAAATCATCAAGACTCGGCTTGAGAGGGCAAAGGCAGTATGGCCAGACGAGCTACCAGGAGTTTTATGGGCTTATAGGATGACTGTAAGGACCCCCACAAGGGAAACTCTCTTTAAACTAGCCTATGGAAGTGAAGCAGTGATACCTGTAGAAGTGCACATGGAGAACCACAGGGTGATGAAGTATCAGGACAAGGATAACGAGGAGCAACTTCTCCTCAACCTTGATCTAATAGACGAAGTAAGGATGAACGCAGAGCAAAGGACTGTGAGGTATAAAAACCTTATGGCTCGACTATATGATGCAATGGTCAAACCTAGGCGCTTCAACATTGGAGACCTCGTTCTAAAAATGGTTTCCTTGACAACTAGAAACCCAGCCCATGGGAAACTGGGACCTAATTGGGAAGGACCCTACAGGGTTATTAATTGCAAAAGGAAAGGGTCATATTACTTGAAAGCCCTGGACGGGAGAAAGCTAGAACACCCCTGGAATGTCGAGCATTTAAGAAGATATTATCAATAAGGAGTCCGCCTGGACGAGCATCATGGATGAAATCATCCTAGACGTTGTCACTCTAGACGAAATAAAGTTTGTTGCTTTCTGTTACATGTGTTCTTTATTAGCACCATGTGTTGTATTTTAATCCCCTAAAGGTGTACTAGTTTTTAAACTATGCGCTATGGACAAAGTCCTAGACGATCTATATGTATTCTTAATTCCCTAAGGCACTGGCTTCTAAAGCATGTGCCATGCTTGTGGACAATGTTTATGTTACATATATACAGTTTGGATTTCCAATACATGTGATGTATGAATTTCTAATTTTCATGATTTCATCCACAAGAAGGCTAATGGCCTAAGACGAGTAAAATCTCTGGACACAAGGAGGTAATGTCTATTAAGCTTTCCTTAAATTGGGATAAAGCAAAGAATAAATGCACATTCGTCTAAACAATGGATGAGGTAAAGCCTAAATCATATTCGTCCAACTAATGGATGTGGAAATGCGCGTGTGTAAGAATATTCAGAGTCCAAGGATAAGTATAACCAGCCAAAACAATCCAATCTTTGGATGAGTAAAAAGCTGGAAACGTCTTGCCTAAAAGGTGGGTCACATGGACAAAAATAGAACCAGCTATTAAGTCTTTGAAAGATTAAAGCTGGCAGAACCAATACCATTCGTAAGGCGAGTTATACTTGCAAAAATTTAAAGAATGGTGAAGATGTTAAACGTGAGGAAATTCTTGTCATGGACGAGACAAATGCCTTCATGAGTGGACGAACCACACTTGAAACCAATATAATGAATGATATGAATAAAAAAAAAAAGTTCGTCCATACAATAATATGTTCAATAGTAAATAAAATAGTGATGGAAATAAACATTCATTCATCAAAGTTTAGAAAAGGGTAGACGACCACTGTCCAAAAAACCTTAAAATAAAAGCCTGGAAGGCAACTGTTTAGAAGCTCGTCCTAAGTATTATGGACGAGTGAAATGTACTTGAACGATTTCAAATGGTCCTAAACAATGGACCTTATTAAAAAAAAAAGACAAAGGGAAATTAAGACTAAAATTTTATATCTTCACTGTGGGGGGTCATCTCCAACGTTAGGCTCGTCCTGGGTAGGCTGAGTGGTGGGATCATCTTCAATGTTAATATATTCAGAGCTCGTTTGGAGGAGAGAGCTTGTAGCAGCACCAAGGTTGAGCTTAATGGAGCTAAAGTCAACTTCAGGGAAGTTTTCCATAGCGTCCATGCGAAAATCTTCAAAGCCTGCTACGTAGTTGGTGTCCAGGAAATTAGTGAATTGTTTAGATGCTCTGAACTCCACTACCGCATCTTCTTTTGCCTTGTTAAGAAGGGTACTCAACTCGTCATTCCTCTTTTGAAGGTGGTCAAGACGAGTATCCTTCTCAACAATATCAGCTTTCAGCTCTTCAACCAGGTTCTGCAGCTCCTTGGCCTCATCTTTAGCCTTAGCCGCCACCTCAGCCCAGCCCTTGCAGTCATCCTTGACCTCCTGGATCCTCGTCTTAAGCAGGATCCTCGTCTTGTCCATCTCTGTGGCTTGCCTAGACGCAGCTATGAACTTTGACATGGCCTACACAAGTGATTAAAAAATTCTGTTAATATATATATATATATATATACACACACACACACACACATATACATATTATTATGACAAGACGAGGTAAGAGTGATTACCTTGAAAAGATCATGAACACTAGAATGCTCAAATTCTTTCAAGGACATGTCATAGTACGCAACCACGTCCTCGCCAGTTACAGCCTTCTCAAACCTCTCCCAAGCCAAGTCCTCATTTTCCAGAAGGTTCATAGGAACCCTCTGGGAAGGTTGAGACGAGGTGGGAGCAGTGGTCTTGGCCAGAGTGACTTCAATGGGAATGGATGAGTTAACATCAAAAATTGGGACAGATAGCTGGGAGGTGGGAAGACTAGGCTTGACAACCCCAGGCCTGGACGATCCATGCTTCGCCTTCTTCCCTCGACAACTGGGAAGCTTTCCCAAGTCCAGCGTCTTGGGTAAAGTTTTTCTTTTGTCCCCAATGGAAGGACGAGGTTAGGATTGAGCCTCAGGCTTGGTTGCCTCGTCCACCACCTCCTTTCCCTTATTCTCCTTCATGGTTGCCATCCCTAAAAGAAAAGCATAAAGTATTAGCTAAAGAGTATAACTCAAATGGTACTCAGGTAGTTTCTAAGTAAAAAGAAAACTCACGTCTACAGACAGTGAGCTCGTGAGCAAGAGTTTCAACAGATGGCTCACGACCAAGTCCCTATGCTTGACGTTGAAGGGTCACCAACGAGTTGAAACTCCTATCAGCGTGTAGACGAGCTCTATGGATGCGGTCATGGTGGAATTTGCTTAAAGAGGGTCGTCCAACAGCTATAAAAAGAAAGAGAGAGAAAGGTTAGACGATTATAAGCAAAAGATAAAAACACTTAAAAAAAAAAAAAAAAAACAAACAAACAAACAAAGCAAAGCAAAACAAAACATACCTTCAAGACGAAGGTTCCCTAATTCTCCAGTATAAGGGGCAAATGGATCCCTGCCAACCTCAACAGGGTGCCCAGACCAGAAACCAGAGACGAAGAAAAACTCCGTCTTCCAGTTTCTGTTAGACGTTACCAAGGACTTGATTAATTTACAATCTTTACCCCTGACTGTGAATTGATAAAAGCCAAGGGATTGGTTAATTTCTGAGGGTTTGTAGCAGAAGAGGAATTCGTCCATAGTGAGAGGACGATCTCCTTCAAACACCTCCCTCCACAAAACTTGCATAGAGACGATCAATCTCCATGCGTTGGGGGTTAAGTTGACACACTCCTAAACCTAGCCTAGTGAGTAATTCTCTAGCAAAAGCATTAAGGGGTAACCTAAGTCCCCCCAAAAAATGAGCTTCATAGACGCCTATCCCAAAACGAGGGTTGCAACACCACTCTCCACGGACGGCTAACCTAGGGTTAAGATTGTTTGGGATCTGGTACTAAGTCCTAAGTGTTGCAAGCCTCCTTTCATCTGTTTTGGAATGGATGCCTACAGCACAATTGTACACGGTCTCTACTTTCACTACAACAAAATGTATTTTCAGTGACGAAAAAATTCGTCACTAAAAGTCTAGTTTTTCGTCACTAAGGACCTTTAGTGACGAAATTGGACTTTTAGTGACGAAACTCATTTCGTCACTGTAGCCCCGT
Source organism: Notholithocarpus densiflorus (assembly GCA_030021035.2). NCBI lineage: Eukaryota > Viridiplantae > Streptophyta > Magnoliopsida > Fagales > Fagaceae > Notholithocarpus > Notholithocarpus densiflorus. The sequence goes on along the minus strand of JARYZH020000024.1, from coordinate 3,224,980 downwards.
CACTAAAAGTCCTGGTGACGAAAAATTTCGTCACTAAAAATCCGATTTGATTTATAAAAAAAAAAAACTTTTAGTGACGAAAACGTTTCGTCACTAAATGTTTTCCTCACAAAAAACACTATTCAGTGACGAAAATATTTCGTCACTAAAAACACTTTAGTTTACTAAATCATATTTAGTGACGAATAATTTCGTCACTAAAACTATGTTCGGGTACATATAGTGACGAAAAAATTCGTCACTAAAACTATTTTTAAGAAAATCCAGGCACATATAGTGACAAAAATTTTCGTCACTAAAACCATTTCTTACAAAATTTTGCTATATTTAGTGACGAAATTTTCGCCACTAAAACAATTTTTTGTTGCTATATTTGTGACGAAAAAATTCGTCACTAAAACTTATTTTCTGTTTTTTTTTTTTTTTCATGGCTTTGATATTAACCTATAACCTGTCATTACATTATTAAAATCTCACATTTGAATAATACATTTATTTCAACAACACATTTATAAAAAAAGATCCATACATTCCACAAGTAAAAAATAAAACAAGTATCCAATTCAAACTCCTTCCATACAATAATTGTTTGCAATACATACAATAACTCTATCTAAACCCTATTTTAGAGCTAACGGAAGATGTCCTTATATGTCTGCAAGTAATGCCAAAAGTAAATCCCCTAAAAGCCACCAATAAGAAATCTGCACAAATATAAAAACAATTCTTCGTTAAAATCGTAAAGTAAAAACATTAACTATGTTATAAGAAACATTTCTAACAATGCATTAAGAGTAACCACACCAATAAATTAAAATCACAACTCCTAATGTATAAGTTGTATAAAACAAATAAAGTACTAACCAAAAAGTGTTTTAACTTGAAGTTGAACCACCCCTATAAGTAAGAGCATCATCATAATCCTTGCTCCTCAAAAAGTTAAGAATATTCTTTTGGACCTCATCTTGCTTAGTTCATGCCTCTTGGTCCTTAGATCGCTCCTCTTGATCTCTAGCTCTTGCCTCTTTGAGCTCAATTATCTCATTTTCTAACCGTTGGATATACTCTACCGATGAATTAGAGGAGGCGGTGGTTACTAGATAAGAGGAAGATCTCATGCCAAGTCCTTTTACTAGAGAAGAGGAAGGGCTAAATTTTACTAATTTTTTTATAAATAGTGACGAAATATAAATTTCGTCACTAAATGGTACTTTTTAGTGACGAAAAAATTTCTCACTAAAATTCGTCACTGAAAATACATTTTATTGTAGTGTTTGTCTAAAGGAGGGGACGTAGGAATAATCGTTGAGGTGCCAGCTCAAGACCCAAAAGCTGCCCTCGTCCTAAGATGTTCCTGGAAAACCTCTAGAGGAACTCCAAGAACACCAGAGGTGTATTCCTCGTCCGTGGTATTCCCACTATTACTACTACTACTACTGCTACTGGAACCACTATAACTGGTTGAGTTATGGTACTTGTCTATAGCTTTATTTACACTATTACTAGACAAAGAGACGACAACTTCAGACATGTTGAGGTGCCAACTCAAGACCCAAAAGTTGCCCCCGTCCTAAGATGTTCCTGGAAAACCTCTAGAGGAACTCCAGGAACACTAGAGGTGTATTCCTCGTCCGTGGTATTCCCACTACTACTACTACTACTACTGCTACTGGAACCACTATAACTGGTTGAGTCATGGTACTTGTCTATAGCTTTATCTACACTATTACTAGACGAAGAGACGACAACTTCAGACATGTTGAAATTTGAAGGAAAACCTAGGAACGAGGATGAGGAGAGTACTTGGCTCTAGACGAAGGAAGACTAAGGACGCGGGAATACTTCTAGACAAGGCACTGGATGAGGAATGTCAAGGGAGAGAATTTAAGAAATGTGAAGGGTAGGAGAGGAATTTCGCTATTTATAGGCAGTAAATTTTGGCATCTAAAACGACACAACCAACTAGAAAACGACACGTGGCATATTCCTTGAAAAGGTAAATCGACGCAACCAGTCACCAATGAGGTCATGACACGTGGCACGACGTTTAACAACCAATGTAAAGGCACGTCCAAAGAACAGCTGTAAATTTTACAGTGCTCTAGACGACCTTTGGACAAGGGGGCAACTGATGGTGAACTGAACATTTAACTCCCATTCGTCCATGAGGGTCATCCTAGCCGAGAAGGCAAGAATGGCTGTACCTAGCAAAACGGTTGTCTAAGGGCATATGGGTCGTCCATGAGGCAAGCGCCTGGACGGCCCCCAACACTTGGAAAATTCCATAGAGATTTATCTACAAGAGCCAGTAAAATTGAACCACATGTTATTATTTCAAGGCATGAGTAAAATCCTGGTTCGTCACTATAACTTTCTACTTAGTACTTAACTTCCAACGACAGTTATAGAAAAAATATTCTAACTCCTATAGCGGTTGTGAAAGTTAACCTTGAACCCTCTGACCTCCGCAAATATAGGAGAAGTTACAAGACAAGTAACCGCTTTAAGAGTACACTATATAAACACTCATTCATAACAAATGAAGGTAAGTTTGAGACAACTCCCAAAAAGTTGGAACTCCAGAATTTTAGAGAGAAACTAACTTAAGCATCGGAGGGTTCTTGGCCGGTTAGCCCGGTCTCCTTTGATTGTTTGTTATTCTTTTCAGGCCTTTCAAGCAATTACTAAATCATTGAAGTCCGGAGCATTCAGCCTACTGATTTTCTATGCATCATCAAAAAATGTTAATTATTTTTTTTGTATTTCGGCTTTGCTAACATCTAGTTTTCAATTGATAATATAACTATATAAGTAATCTACAGAATGTTATTGTATCATATGGAAGTAAGAAATTAACCAGTGCTTAATTACTTGCTTAAGAACACAATTAATTTAGATTATTGGCTAAAATCAATCCGTAATGGGAAATTTGAACAAGAAACCAAAGACTATTTCCCTCTTGTAAAAGTATGTAAAAAATCTTTTATTCATATCCTCTTTTTTTATACAATTCTCACTCTATGTATTTCTATCTTTTTCTTTTGTGTCCCTCCTATCTTTTTCTTCTTTCTTCCCTTTTATATGAGTCATCTCTTTCTTTTTAATGTTTTGTCCTTGTTCACTTGGATAACTTCTAATCTTATCGGGCTCTTCTTTCTTGGTTTTTCATCATGAACGGAGCTTTCTAGGGCTTCTTCTTACTGTTTAGGCGTGCACCTGGATAATTTTTGATCTTATCGAACTCTCATTTTCTGGTTATTCATTATGAATGAAGACTTCTAGGGCCTTTTTTACTGTCCAAGCTCGTCCTTCTGCATTAAATGCAGTAATGCCAGGCAGGTGACCTTCATTAATGCGGGGGTTATTGTGAAATCATCTGGAAATCTCAGACACCTACCTCGATGAAGTTGATCTTTTCTGGGACTTACCTCAGTAGTTTGGACACGACCTTGGCACTAGGTCAGGAACGGGATTGGGCCTGATCAATAGTCCGAGGTTCTGTACCTATTATTAGAATGGGCCAGCCTATGTTAGATTTGTTTTCTGCGTTTAGGCCAATGCTTGAAATGGGTCCAACATTTATCCCGTTATAATAAGGTCCAATGTTTATCCCACTAAATATTATAATTGATAATTTTAAGCAAGATCTTATCAATTTTAAATTTGAAAATCTCTTTTTTTTTTTTTTCATAAACAACTACAATAAATTTTGTCAGTAGTATATTATAAGAAATATATGTATTTATAAAAGGATTTATTATTTATTTATAATCAAGAATTTTTATTTTACATCTTTAAACATTATTATGATTATTTTTATTTCTATCTTTCTGTTGTACTATTTCAATATATTTTAAAGTTTTTTTTTTATGAATTTCTAATTGTTTGTGAGATTATATATATATTAATAATAACTTTATTAGGAGATTCTATTGGAGATTCAATTAAAATTTTTATTTCTTCTCTTATTTTTCTTAAAATTTTCATATCCAAATTGATATTTTTAAGTAAGAATTCGTAATTAAAATAGTTACTAATAAAATAAACCTGATCTATGATATAAAATTATGATATGATAAGATTAAAAAAAATTATACAAAATATTAGAATCTATTTTATCACGACTTCACTTAATAATAGAATTTCCCATCAATGTCAACCTATCCAAATAAAAATTTCCCAATAATGTCAATCTACCCAAATAAAGACGAATTAATATTAATAAAACAAAGATGAATTTTATATATAAAATCAAAGATCACTATTACTTTACAAAAAAAAAAAAAGAAGAAGATGAAAAGTATAATTTTTATATATAAAAAAATAGACTTTTAATTTACCTTAGTTAAGGCTATGCATAGTGAAGGAAAGCTAAATTCTAATTTCCAATTTTGATTTTGGTGGAGAGGAAGAGATTGTTTGGTATGTGGTCATATGGTAAGTTGTGTGGAAGACTTGTCTATAAAAATTGAAACATTAAGTTTTATTGGAATTTTTTTTTTTTTTTTTAGAAACTATTGGAAATTGATTATTAGTGATGATTCAATATACTTACATCCATTTTTTTTTTGTTATAGTTTTGGATTTCAATTATATTTTTAAATCATCAAAGTCACTATTAGAGAATTTTAGTTAATGATAGAATCATATAGAAGCATCAACTTGTTCAAGTAAAGATGGATTTAAACATAACAACTACTATTTACTGTCTTCTTTCATTCTTGGGATACGTAAATAAAAAAATAAAATACAAAATGAATAATGCTACTGTAAATATGACATGGTGACTTTATATTTTTACACAATTTTATATGAACATATGTGGGTGAATTTTGAGTTTAATTAGCTTAAATTTGATATTTTTTTCTAGGCTAAAATGTAAATTGCATGCTCCAAGTTTAGTTGAAATTCATTTTAGTCTTCAAACTTACTTTTGTTTAATTAGTGCTCTAAGTTTCAAATTTATTTAATTAAGGTTTTTTATCCAATTTTGTTTAAAAAAATTGGCATTAAAAAAATATTATTTTCACCTAAAAAATATATAAAATTAATAAAAATATTTAATGTGAGAATTAAAATTTTTTTTCATTAGTTAATTGCATAATTTTTTTAAATATAATTAGACAAAGGGAAAAGTTTTGTTGCATATAGGATTATGTGGCTACAAAAAGAAAAGGAACAAGTGTCTAAGGGTTCACTTGATCATGTGTATTGCATATGACCCTTGGACACATGTTGCTTTCTTTTTGCTACTATATAATCATGTATGTAGCAAAACCTTTCCTTTATACTAAAGGTATGATTTGAATAAATTTGAAAATTAAAAAACTAGTTGAACAAAAAAAAATTTAAAAATTTGAAATGAATTTGAGTCAAATTTTTTTTTTTTTTTTCAAATGATATGGGGAGTAAAAACTTAAAGGGTAAATTTCACTAACTACCCCTAAGGTTTGGGGAAATGCCAAGCAGATCCACAATTTCTCAAAACTAACCAATTTGGTCCCAAGTACAACTTAATTTCTAAATAGACTTAACGGACGTTATATTTTAACTCTCCCTTCTCTCTTCTCCTCTTTGACCCAAACTTCTCTTCTCTCTTCTCACTCTATCTCAAACGTTTCTTCTCTCTTCTTCTCTCTGACTCAAAGCTCTCTTCTCTCTCAAATCACCACTATAACCACCGAGACATAATCGGCGAGACCTACAGTAGAAGGTTGCGGAATGGGCTTTTTCTTCTTGATTTTTTTTTTTTTGGTATGCCGCTTCGTGAGCAAGGAGTGCCACGCATGAGCTACCTCTAACTCGCCGATTCGGTCAGTGATGTCACTTTTTGCCAGGGATGTGGGCACAGGCAGGTGATCTGACTTTCTTTAGCAGCTTCAGCGAAGTTCGAATCTCAGCGGTGAATCTTGGTTGCAAGGTTTGATTTGGTATTTTCAGTGGGTTAGATTTTTTTTTTTTTTTAATTGGTGGTGGTGGTTTTTTGTTTGTGGGTCTCATTGATTATGGGTTTGGGTTTGAGAAGAGGTGGGTTTTATTGAATTTTCTGGTGTTTCTAGGGTGGGGTTTGTGAACCTTAAGTTTGGGTTTGTGGGTATTTTCTGTGTATGTGAACCATGGTTTGTGGGTATTTTCTATGTATGTGAACCGTGGTGCGTGGGTTTAGTGGTTTGGGTGGCTGAAGTTGGTTTGGTTTGGGCGTGGGTTTTTGAATTGGTTTGATTTGGGTGACTGTGACTGTAAATCTATGGTGGTTGGGCTCCTATTTATGGTGGTGGGCTTTGTGACGATGGTGGTGAGGTAGTGGTTTTGGTCTCAATGAGTGGATTTGTGGGCTGTGGTGGTTTTTTTTTCTTTTGGGTGCGATTTGAGTTCGGACTTGTGGGTTGTGTCGTGAATTGGCGGCATATGTGGGTTGTGGACTTGTGGTGTTGTGGTTTGGTGGTTGGGTGTCTTGCCGTCTAAGTTTTGGTGGTGGTCACGGTGGTGGTTTGAGATAGAGTGAGAAGAGAGAAGAGAAGTTTGGGTCAGAGAGGATAAGAGAGAGAAGGGAGAGTTAAAAAATAACGTCTGTTAAGTCTGTTTAGAGATTAAATTGTACTTGGGACCAAATTAGCTAGTTTTGAGAAGTTGTGGACCTGCTTGGCATTTCTCCAAACCTCAGGGGCAGTTAGTGAAATTTACCCAAACTTAAATTAAAAAAAAATGGGTAAATTCCACAAACCACCCCTGAGGTTTGGGTTAGTACTAACTAGGTTCAAGACATTCCAAAATTGACCAATTTAGTTCATAAAGACTATTTTGTCCCTAAATACCACTAAACAACGTTAACCTCTGTTAGTTTCTCTCTCTTCTCTCTGTCTCTCTCTGTTACTCTTCCCTCTTCCCTCCTGTCTCACTCTCTCTCCTCTGATCAGCCATAACCATTCCTCAGATTAGCCACAACCACTCAAATTAACTACAACAAGAGCCACAACACAATTTTACTACTCATACCAAAACCCAGTCAAATTTGCTCCAACAATATCCAAATCCTCCAACACATAGAAAACTCACCACCACATCAAAACCCGAAACCACCCCCATTGCAAATTCATTCCATATTGGAACCCACCACCACCATCACCGGCCACTAAACCCAGCAACCACCTCTGGCCACAAAACCCAGTGGCCACCACCGGCAACAAAACCCAACCAAACCTACATCAATAAAACCCAAATCCAAAAATTCCTATCACCATTTCGTAACCCACAACCACCTCACTGCAAATCCACCCTAGATCAAAACCCATAACCACCTCCATTTCAAATCCACCCTAAATCAGACCCACCACCACCACCACCTTAAACAACCACCGACCACAAAACCCAAATAAAAAAACTCAAACCCACAACAAACCCACCACAGATCAGAATCCACCACCACCAAAATACCCACAACAAACCAGAACCCATCACCGGCAACCAACAATCACCACAAACAACCACCATAATCACGATCCACAACCAACCTAGACCACCAAACCCATGCACCACTGCCGTTACAGAGAGAAGAAAGAGATAAATGAAAAGGGTGAGTTAGAGAGAGGAGACTGGGTCAGGTTGCAGAGAGAGGCCTGAGGGAAAAGAAGAGCAGAGTGCAAAGAGGTTAGGATTAGCAAAAAAAAAAAAAAAAAAAGGTGCAGAGGTCAGAGGGAAGAAGAACGAAAGAGGTAGAGAGAGAGCAAACCTGTTACGTTTGAGAAAAGAGGAAAAAAAAAAAAAAGAAGAAGAAGAAAGAAGTAAAATGACTAACGGAATAGCTAAAGGAGTTAGGGAGTAAAATGTCTTCAAGGACAAAATAGTCTTTACGGACCAAATTGGTCAATTTTGAAATGTCTTGGATTTAGTTAGTATTATCCCAATCCTCACGGTGGTTTGTAGAATTTATCCAAAAACAAAAAAAAAAAAAACGCTGTGTATATCGTGGTTTCCACTTCAACGTGGCCTTTTGCCTCCATAATTCAAAAGGATAAGATTTAAAAAATGCAAGTGTAAGTAAAACTTCTCTCTCGCCGACTCGACCCAAACTCAATCCCAACGCACCGAGTCAACTCGTTCCCCATGCAACTCACCAATCTCCTATTCAACTCCGTCGCCCTCAAAGCCCCTCCAGTTCTCTTCCCCAAAGTGAAAGCGCTCAATTCCAACTCGCCCGAGTCACTCACTCTCTCCCAGACCCTCCAATCCGAAACCCTCGAAACCCTAGAATGGCCCTCACTCTGCAAACAACTCTCATCGTTCACGTCCACCACCATGGGATTCTCGGCCGCGCAGAAAGCCAAGATCCCCTTGGGCCAAACCCCGGAGGAGAGCCACAAGCTTCTCGATCAGACGGCGGCGGCAGCGGCAGCGTCGGCGATGATGGATTCTCCGCCATTGGATTTCTCGGGGGTCGAGGACGTTTCGGGGATTTTGAACTCGGCTGTTTCGCGCCAGTTGCTCTCGATTTCGGAGCTCTGCGCGATTCGGCGAACGCTCCGAGCCGCGAAGCTCTTGTTCGAGAACTTGAAACAGTTGGTTAATACCGGAGATTGCTCTGAAACTGAAAGGTAATTTACTATTATTATTATTATTATTATTAGAGAAGGATTTAATTTAATTTAGCTTTAATGAAACCCTAGATTCTAATTACAATTTTGCCACATCAATTTTTACAACTTATAGCATAAACAGCTTCATACTGAATATTAGGGAAAATTTGCAAAATAATAATATGTCTTAATTAATAATAATTATTTAAATTGGCAAAATAGTTATTTGGGAATATAGCCTTTTCTTTAGAATCATATTTCTACGATTTCAACTAACTTAGCTGAATTGAATTATAAGTGTCAAAAACACAATTTCAACATGAAACATGAATTTAATAAAAAGGCTAGATTTCCAAATAGTTTTAAAACAATGCTAATTTTTACATAATTATTACTAAAATGATATTGTTTTGCAAAATTTCCAATGAATATTATCCTAATAATATAACTCGCTACTATTGGATTCCAGTTAGCTCAATTACGCTATCATTGAATAACAAAACGAGGATTGACTACACCATAGGTTCAAATTCTATTTTTTCTTTTTCTTTTTTTGCCACCATTGTTGTGTGTGTGTGTGTGTTTGGGTATTTGTTTGGATTTTCAGCTCAAAGTCAAACCAAATCATTTATTCGTTTTGGTTTGCCTGACTTAAAATACGTTTGGTGCTTAAAAATTCATTTTGATTTTAGATGTTATAGTAGGGGCATGCACTATTCTTAGTTTTGATAGTTTGCTGTATATTCATAGATTTTATATTTTAAAATTTTACATAGGATGCTGTTTTAGAGATTGAATAATAAATAATATCCAATTGACTTGAAATTTGAGAGAACATATAATCCAAGTGTGAGATTTTGAAAATCCTATAAAATGCTATTAAGCAATAATGTCACTTTTTTGGGTAATTCAATAGTTGGGGGGGGGGGGATTTGTATCCTGGATATCTTTGTTGGAAATACTAAGAGGTGCCAGTTAATCTTACAAGGCTCTTGGCATTAACAAAGAGTTACATCATTTGGAACTTGAACTTTATCCAATAATTGTGTTGAGTCTATTGACTATTATCATCAATATATTTGTAGTTGGAATTGATATTTTGGTCTGATGAGTTTGTATGGCGTGTCATATATTAGTGAAACAAAATGCAGAAGCAATGGTGATTAGAGTAATTATCCTAAAAGTTGTAAAACTTTAACTTTGTGAAAGATGGAATGTGAGAATATGATGAAGAAGAGTGCAAATGTAAGAAAATAAATAGATAAGTGATATAACTTATAAGCTTTATAAGAAGTGGGACTTTGAGAGTGGTGAGAGGGGGAGGGGGTAATGGTGGAGATTATTAGGAGAGCTATTTGTGGTGTTGCAAGTTCATAATGAGTATTGTATTCCTGACGTTGGATGCTTTTTTTTATTATTATAAATTTTCATATATTTGTCTGATCTTTTTGATGTGTAGGTAAAAACTGATTGGAGTTAATTTTGGTTTAAGTGGGAAGTCTCGGTTTTATTGGTCTTCTTTAGTTGGTTTTTGGGTTTTGTTGATGTGTCTTTGTTTTGTTCTTTGGGTGTTATGGTTTGCATTCTTATTATAACAAATAGATGCATTTTGAGAATTTATTAGTAACCAAGCTGTTGATCTAAAAGGTAATAGATTTTGGAAAGAGATATGGTAAAAGCATGCTATGGGTTGATTGTTAATCTTTTTCTGCTAGATATATTCCAGAAAGCCTAGAGGTAGAATCTTAGAGGTTAGGAGGTCCTGCATTGACATGGTTTGCTGCATCAAACTGTGCCTAGAGTTAGCCTTTATTTTAAAATCACAGTTCTTTTTTGACTTGGTTCAAGACAATAAAGAGGATATTGTTTTTTTTCCAAAATAGGTGTCACAAGGCTCTGAAAGCTGCTGCTTCTATGTTAAGCAATTTTCTTTGCTACATCCCTGGATAGGTTGTCCTTTTTGGTTGGCAGTCGGGGAGAAGCATTTATCATAAGGTAATGAGTTCTCATGTCACAGTAAGGGTGTCAGTATAAAAATTTGTTTTAAGGGGACTGTCACATATAGAGTGCTGTGCTTCTTTTTCTACACTTTCATACAACTGAAAGCAGGAGCTTCCTGCATGATTTTGATGTTATAATAAGGAAATGAAAATTTATGTTTCTATTTGTATTCAAACAGGTACTTGCCTCTGCTTGAAATACTTAAGCACTGCAATTTCCAAGTGGAGTTAGAGCATAAAATAGGATTTTGCATTGATTGCAATTTGTTAATAATCCTTGATAGAGCTAGCGAAGATTTGGAGATCATTAGGTCAAAAAGGAAGAGGAACTCGGAAAGTTTGGATTCTTTGTTGAAGGGAGTGTCATCTCAGATTTTTCAGGCTGGGGCAATTGACAGACCTCTCATAACCAAGCGTCGGTCTAGAATGTGTGTTGGTATTAGGGCTTCCCACCGACATCTACTTCCAGATGGTGTAATATTAAATGTTAGTGGTTCTGGTGTGACATACTTTATGGAACCCAAAGAAGCTATAGAGTTGAACAACATGGAAGTGAAGCTTTCAAACTCTGAGAAAGCTGAGGAGATAGCAATTTTGAGCTTACTTACATCTGAAATAGCGGAATCAGAAATAGAGATAAGGTATTTGTTGGATAGAATTTTAGAAGTTGATCTTGCTTTTGCAAGGGCTGCCTATGCTCAGTGGATGAATGGGGTCTGTCCAATTATCACTTCACAGAGTTGTGAGGCAATAAATTTTAGTGAAGAAGAAGATTATGCTCTGTCAGTAGATATTGATGGTATACAACATCCTCTGCTCCTTGAGTCCTCTCTGAGAAGTTCTTCAGATGTCATCACGTCCAACTCTGGCAATTCGGTTCACTTGGGTGATGGAAATGGCACAATGACTTCTTTAAGTATGTTAAGAGGTGCATCTGATTATCCTGTGCCAATAGACATCAAAATTAAATGTGGAACCAGGGTGGTTGTGATATCAGGGCCAAATACAGGAGGGAAAACTGCTTCCATGAAAACCTTAGGTGTGGCATCTCTTATGTCAAAGGCTGGCATGTTTTTACCTGCTAAGAACCGCCCACGAATTCCGTGGTTCGATCTTGTTCTAGCTGATATTGGAGATCACCAGGTAGTTGTTTACCTTGTTTATGGCATATAAATTCTCAGTTCTTTTAGTTGTTCCTGCTTAGTCTTACTCTGGTTTTTTATTTTAGTCTTTGGAACAAAGTCTCTCAACTTTTAGTGGTCACATAACACGGATCTGTAACATCTTAGAAGTGGCCTCAAGAGAATCACTTGTCCTCATTGATGAAATTGGTAGTGGAACAGATCCTTCAGAAGGTGTGGCCCTTTCCACCAGCACCTTGCAGTATCTCAAAGACCGTGTTAACTTGGCCGTTGTGACCACTCATTATGCGGATTTGAGTCTCCTGAAAGAAAAGGATAGTCAGTTCGAGAATGCAGCCATGGAATTTTCACTAGAAACCTTACAACCTACTTATCAGGTCCTCTGGGGAAGCACTGGGAATTCAAATGCCTTGAGTATTGCTAAATCAATTGGTTTTGATCTAAATATAATTGAACGTGCGCAACAATGGGTGGAACAATTAAAGCCTGAAAATCAGCAAGAGCGGAAAGGTTTGTTATATCAATCACTAGTAGAGGAAAGAAACAGATTAGAAGCTCAGGCCAGAAGAGCTGGATCTCTTCATGCAGAAATTTTGGATCTATATCATGAGGTATTTTTAGAAGTTCATATCTTTCAGAGAATGCTTAAATTTCTATATAGGGCCAAGGTTAATGTTTTGAAGTCCAACCTAGTCCTAGCAAGGTTCTGAGCACTGACAGTGGGAATCAAATAATTTATTGGGTGCACCAATGGCTTTGCTAATATTAGCACTGATGGCCCACAGTAGGGCCATCTGCTGTGCCTCTTTGTGCGGGGCATTGAACCCAGGACCAAGTTTTTGTTTTGGTGTTTCTTGTGGTTGTCAAATTATCTGTAAGTTCCCATTTAAATGGTTGAGAGTTAATTTAAGTAGGGTGCCAAACTACAGTGAGGAGAAACTAGGATGAAGTAATTGGGTTATTTTTTAAGAACTTGCATTTTAAAAAAAATTGTCGAATCAAGGCTATTTTATTCCTTTATTAACTTTTTCATATTTCTAAAAAAAGAAAATTTGAATTTTTAACAGAACTTAGTGGTATTGTCAAAGTTAGACTAAATGTCAAAATTCAAACGTAACTCTTTTGTTTCTAATTGCAGCAACTTGGATTTTGAATGATTTGCCATTCTTGAATGAATTATTGTGATAGTTGTTTGATAATATTTTATGCTCCCCCCCACCCCCCAAATAATTTTATGGGTGTAGATCCAAAATGAAGCAGAGGATCTTGGTGGGCGTGAGACAGCTCTTAGGGCAAAGGAAACCCAACAGGTCCAGCAAGAATTAAAGACTGCAAAATCTCAGCTGGATGTTGTGATACAGGAGTTTGAAAATGGACTCAGAATTGCCAGTGCTGATCAGTTTAATTCACTGATCAAGAAATCAGAATCAGAAATCGCCTCTATAGTTGAAGCTCACTGTCCTCGTGATGCTTATTCTGTCAATGATACAGATTCCAAATCTTACACACCTCAAATTGGAGAGCAAGTCCAGGTGACGGGATTGGGACGTAAGTTAGCTACTGTGGTTGAAGCACCTGAAGATGATGAAACTGTCCTAGTACAACATGGTCAAATAAAGGTCCGTGTAAAGAAAAGCAACATCAGATCTATTGCAAGTAGCAAAAGGAATACTGAAACTAGATATGCCCCACGTTTGAAAAGGCAGGTATGTACTAAGTAGTGCTTTGCAGAAGTTAAGACATTTCTCATCTAGATTAGTTGTTAACTGAGCATAAATTGTAGGGCCTAATCCCTTTTGCACATAAAAGGATTTGGCTAAGCAAGTGGGGGCATTAGGCGAAATGATCCCAATGAATTTGATTAATTTGACTTTGCCTGAGGAAGTTAGGCCCCTTTGTACACAAGCACATTCTTCCATGGTTCCACCTTGACATCAAGGGTTTCCATCTAAGCTTACTTTCACATACCATCCTCAATACCACTCAACTCACCACAATCCAGGCTGCATGAGTTCTCCTATGTGAAACCCTTTGTGCAATCCTGTTTTTTCTATTGCAATGTATATAAGGCCTTGGAAATGATATATTTTTTTTCACTGTTATTATTATACATTTCTTCTCGGGTGTTCTTGTCCCTCTAATGCCTTTTACATGAAGGAAGTCTCTTCTCTGCACACCGCACTGTATAATATTAACGGCAGTCAGTTTCTGTTCTTGTAGACATTTGTTTTCAAGTTATTCCTACCATTTTTACTTTATTGGTGAAACCTGAAAGATAAGTTCCTTCCACAAGCCAAGTTAAAGTTTTAACTTCAGTTCACATAATTGAGTACAATGTGACATTTAATCATTGCGTTTAGTTCTCTTCAAGTTCTAACCCCAGAATATGACAGTATTTTTTATACAAGTACACATATTGCACTTCAACTTGTTGGATCCTATTCCTTTTAGTTAAGACAGATCTTAATCATAATGTAAACACATAATCCTACTTTAACTGTTTATTCTGAAACTTGAAAAATGAAAAAGATTTATCCTTGAACATTGGTTGGGATTGTGTGGCAATTGTTTGAACTAGTCATCTTCATTGATGTTTAACTGACATGAATCTGATTGCTTACATCAATACTGTAGGGTCAGCAGAGCAAAGAGCTCCAGGCTCTTCCAGAGCCAAAAAACAGCGAGGAGGTTTCATATGGCCCATTGGTGCAGACATCAAAGAACACAATGGATTTACGTGGTAAGCGAGTGGAAGAAGCTTCGTACCACCTCGAAATGGCCATCTCTGCAAGTGGACCATATTCGGTTCTGTTTGTCATACATGGGATGGGCACTGGGGCTGTTAAGGAGCGTGCACTTGAGATATTAAACAACCATCCACGTATAGTCAAGTATGAACAAGAAAGTCCAATGAATTATGGATGTACAGTTGCTTATATTAAGTGAAACCTCAGTTACTTGGTCCAATGAAGTATGTCATACTTGTGACCAGTTTTGAATTGTATATATACATGGGTTGAATGACTCACAGTCAGTAATCATAGTTCATTGAGTTTGATTCCTTCATGCCACTTCCAATTCTCTACCTTTTGTCTCCACAACCTTCATGAACTTGTTTCATCTAGAATTAAAGCCAATATGATCACCACAATATGTATTTAATCAGCATCTAGGTATGTACAACTCTGGTCCCGAAAGAATGCTTTCATGTTTGGATGATACACAGGTCATTCTTTGATGTCATATTTGTAGGTAAAAAGATGGGAAGAATAAGAAGGCAAAGGAAAAAGGTCCAAAAATGTATGTACCTATCCTTCTGTTTTCCAGAATAGTTCATTCATTTTACTATTATTCGAAACCGTTAATTGAGTTTTGTCTTTATGTATCCGATGAACATTTGACTGTTGAATTTAACAGACACCTCCTGATCCTGAAGCATAAACAAGAGACTTTTGGTTTTGGCACTATGCATGCTGCATGTCATAGGCACAGCAACCTTGGTTAGACACTTGCACATTACACGTATCACTCGAGCAAACCTTACAGCTGCCACATGCATTACAACCAACACAGCACTCTTGTGAGGTAGCAAACTTTGAATCAAGTACTACAACAAATAATGATAAGTATAAAAAAGAAAAAAATAATAAGAAGAAATATAAAAGCATCTATGAAGCTCACCTGTATTTAATTCACCGAAGTGTATGTATTAGTTTCTATTCAGAGCAATAGCTGTTTTTGAAGTTTTGCTTGGAAGTTTTGCTTGAAAATGTTGGTTGTTTTTGAGAAAGCAATAGGGAACCCACCAGAGGAGCTGGAGCTTCCTTCAATGGGGTTAGAAACTATGAAATCCCGGCAAGATATAGTTGAGATTGTTCGGTCATTGTGGCCAGACTCCACGGTTTACAGCCTTGCAAATGGGAATTTTATGGCTTCATCACATGAAAATGAAAGCCCATCACAGCCCAGGTATTACATAACAATATTGTTATTATTATCAACCAAAAAAAAAAACTCAACATTCAACATTTGCTAAGGTGGTAAGTTTGGTAAATTATGATTGATTGATGTAAATCACTTTTATAAGAGCCCACCATTGACACTACTTTTATTTTACACTAACTTAATTTGTCATCATTATGAAAAAAAAATTATAAAAATTTTATGTCACTAGATTTTTTATTTTACAAATATAGTTGCTACCAAATTGGGATAGTAAAACCCATGGAAGAGGCTTTATTTAAATCTTTATAAGGACCAACAGTGTCACCTTATCACATCAAATTATTAATTTTATAAGCAGTTTTGAAAAATTAGATTGAGAAAGTTACATTTTCAACCTCATAACTTAAGGCTGATTTCAAATTAAACTATATACTTTTGAAAAACTTTCAATTCAATTAAAATTACACGGTGACGTAGTTAATGGAAAATGCTTATACAAAACAATGATAGAGTGCTTTTCTTGCTTTTGAAAATTGAAGTTAACCTTGTAAGCTTCTCAAAAAAAAAAGAAAAAAAAAAGAAAAGAAAGAGTTAATCTTATAAAAGCAAGCTTGAAGTTTTGCTAGAGATTGTCAAATTATCTTAAACTTTAAAAATAAATATACTAAGAGCCTTGTAGCTTAACTGATAATTTTTGGTGTTTTCAATGGAAATATCTAAGTTCTAATTCCCTATACCCATTGTAACTATTGAATTATTTAAAAAAGAAAAGAAAAAAGAGTTTAAAATAAATTTAAGTGCACTAAATTAACTGGCTCATTTCTATGTTATAAGGTCTATCGTAGTCACAGATGATATCTTCTGCATTATTACCGGGGCTCTAGAGAACACAACTGAACTAAGACGACATTATGGTCTTTCAAGACAAGCTACAGATGCCATGGTTATAGTTGAAGCTTATAAGGTTCTAAGAGATCGAGCACCCTACCCATCTGATCAAGTCATTAAAGATCTTGAAGGAAAATTTGCATTCATTCTCTTTGACGCTAGATCTGGAACACTTTTTATAGCCCGGGTGAGTTCAAGCCTATAATACTTAATTTTTACTGGTTTGTAGATTAACTTTAACAACACTAGGACTAGATTACATAAATTATCTTTATATATAGCGATTCATTTTGAAAATTTTCTACAATATCAACTTACCTTGTTTTCTATTCAACTTTGTTTAACTCTGAACATGACATTGTCAATGTTTTGGGCCTAGCATGCATATGCTTGTACAAAACTTTCGAGTGATGTTTCCTTTTCTCTTACATGAATGATGGATCCTATCATGAATTTTATTAGTGAGATCTTCTATTACGTGAGAGGAGGGAGTGTTTCTCCCAAAGTATAGAATAATTTCTCTATTAGAGATGGAATTGAATCACTGCATTGTATTTGAACAATGAAACGAAAGTTAATCTCTGACAAAGACAGACCATAAAAAACGTAGTCATCGCCAAATTTTAAATGCCAAGGGAACAATAATGACTTATCATCGTTTGCGATGATGGATGCTATGCTATAATTTCTATTAAATGCCATTGTATGACGCTTGAATCACTTTTTTGGGGGTCGGAATGTTTAATTCACATTGGAGTCCTTTGCTTCGCATGAGATGTCCAAGGCAGCACACCCTTTGTAATAAGAAATGCTAGATACTAAAGAGAAAAATATTATGTGACAATGCTAGTAATTGTTGCTACCATTTTTAGGACCGTGATTGGTGATGGATCCTTGGTTTGCTGCAATGATCTCAATATTATAAGAGAGGCCTGTGGAAAATCTTGTGCACCTTTTCCTCCTGGTTAGTTCAGCTCACTCTTTTTGGCATATTGCTCTCTTTGGTAGCACCTAAGTTGCACCGATACACCATTTTTGGCAAGGTACCGGTGTCCGACACATGTTGGACACGATACCGGTAAGACTCGCGGGACTCCGGTGTCCAAGCGGTGTCTTTTTTTTTTTTTTTTTTTTTTTTTTTTTTTTTTTTTTCGCTTCTCCGACATAGAACCGACAGGGCTCCAACACGGTATGGACACGGTGGACATGCCAGCAGTGAAAAAACAAAAAAAAAAAAAAAAACAAAAATTCACAGATTTTGACAGATTGATAAATCATTACCGTTGATTTTGTGATATACCCTAAAACAAAAAAGCTTGCCTGGGAAGTGAGAAGTGAGAAATCATTACCGTGAAACCCATAACCCAACCCTCCCTCTGCCCGCTGCCCTCTGTCCCTCGCCGGTGCTAGATCGGGTCGATCGGCGAGTCGACGAGCTCCATAGACAATTGTTGTGCCCTCTGTCCCTTCCAATCTCTCTCTCTCTCTCGGCATGGACAGGTCCAACTCCTCCGACCTTCTCTTCTCTCTCTTTGTTTTGTGATTTCTCTTCCTTTTTTCTTTCTTTCTTTTATCTGCTTTGGGTGTACTGTTATCGTGTTACTTATAATCTTTCTTTCTCACACGTATTTAAAATTTTGGTTTGTACTCTAAACATTTTATGTGTAATATTGTCCTACTTTGGGTGTTAGTTTACTTATTTGTAGTTCTTACATAATTTAAATTCTAGACATAAACATATTTTATGTCTAAAATTTTTTAAAAAATATGCCTAAATATAAAATATAATTAATTATTTAATTGCCGTACCCATGCCGTATCGTACCCTTATTTTTCAAAAATTGCCGTACCCCCGTATCCGTACCCGTGTCCGTGTCAGTGCAACTTAGGGTAGCACCTAGCAATTAAAAACTCAAGGAAATTATTAAAAAAATAATCTCAACCAAACTTAAATGATATCTTGTAACAGTCATTTCAAGAATTCTTAAGTTTTGTAAAGTTCTTTCCTCTACAGCTATAAGCTACATGTGCTATTTTGATATGCTGACAAGTGGTTTTTCCTAATGCATGGCATAACAGGGTGCATTTTCATGAATGGAAGTGGGCTTACAAGCTTTGATCATCCACTTTACAAGGTTAGAGCAATTGCTCGTGAAGATGACAATGGCCTCATTTGTGGAGTTATGTTTCAGGTGGACTTGTACACAAGGCTCCCTAGCGTTCCACGCACTGGAAGTGCAGCTAATTGGGCAGAAAACGCTGCTGTCCCTGGGGAAGAAAATATCTGAGATTTTGCAAGCTGGTAATCAAACTGTGTTGTAATAATGCCAATGTTCTAGAAATGTGTTAATAGTTCATGTTTGATGAAAAAAGGAAGGACTACTTCATGTTAGTTTTCATTGAAATAATGCTAGAAACCCTATATATTTCACAACTTGTTAAGGTGGAAAATTGCGATCGGTACAATATCACTTTTACATGAATTCACCTCTAACATCATGATTATTGTACACTAGACAACTTGCCAACTTAACAATTATGAAAAAGTTGCAAAATTTATTGTGTAAGTAGACTTATTACATCTTTTTTTGCTCTTTCCACCAAGTGAATATTTAGAACTTCAAAAGCCTTTCTTTAAATTGTTTGGTAGTTTCACCTGTGTCCAATAATTCATGCCTGATACAGAAGTTTACACTAGACACCCTTTTTCAAGAAGGAAAGGACTGCTTCTTGTACTATTTCTTTTTCTTCTAAAGCTAATCTTTATGATCCTAGGCTAAATGGTTACTAATTAAAGTAATTTAAGTGGCAATAGATTTAAGAGGACCAAACAATTTACACATAGCGTAAATGTAGGTGTAGGCATATTGACTGTTGTCCTGTTATCTTACAACATGCTTTTAGGATTACACCTTACCTTAAGAAACATGTGATTTAAAATTTCGAATTTCAAGTAACATCGGTCTAAATATCTAGGGGAAGTATGTTGTAATTCATCCAACAATCGACTCAGATGTTTGCTTTAATTTAATTCAGAAATTTATTGTTTTTTTTTTTTTTTCAAATGTACTGTAATATATAAGGATATACAATATTTCATTTTTAAATGATTAGATTTCAGAAACTATAGTCATCTGTTGGATGTATAGTAAAAACATGGTTTGAAGATTTTATTAAGAGATAAACAGCAGTTAATGCTTACAATAGTTATGTTTAGCTAACACACTTATTTTGGTTAAATTATTTGCTGGGAGGCCTAGCTAGCTAGCCCCTGGTCCGACTACCCTGACTCTGGGGCTATGGCATCCTCAGTAGTAATGTGCTTTTGATCATGATGATGATTAATTATGTCCTGAATCCTTGCCAGTGCTTCCATGAGTGAACCCTTTAGGCCACTAAGATCCTCACCATCATGGACCTTAATTGAACCAAACACAGGTGTATAGTTCCCACAATCAACGTACAGTTTAATTGAACCAAATTCAAGACGACTCACTAATGTGCATAGTGGTGAGCTATCCAATCCAGAGCCAAAACCAGGAAGACCTATCAATGGGATTGTCCCCCAACTCACATAACCGCCACCACTTCTAGACCCAGTGTCAAAACCACTACCAGAAGAACCAGAACCACTGTCTGCACCATTGCTAGAACCTTCATGACCTTTAACTTTTCCACTGTCAGAACTAGAACCAGAACCAGAACCAGTACTACTAGTTCCACCTCCAGCTGAACCACTAGCTTGACCCCCAGAACCATGGCCAGAATCACCAGGTCCAGCATCTACACCAACCCCAGAACCCTGACCACTACGAGGACCAAAGATAGTACCACTAATCCCACTTGGACTAAACCCAATGCTGCCACCACCACCATTTCCCCATGACCATATTCCTTCAAATCTTTTTTGGATGCCAAGACCACCTGGTTTATCAGCTACTGGTTCATCCTTGAAAGTGAGAACTGGTCTATGAGCACTGCAAAATCCCCAGCTTAGGAAAACTAGAAAGTAGGCTAGATAAGCATACGATCTAATTGCTACCATTTTTAACTAATTCCTTGCTCAAACTGCTATGGCTCGTGCTCGTAAAGGGTATTTTATAGTGACTGGTATGCAGGGGTGGTTGATTTGCTTTGAGTGAACAAGGCGCACTTAAAGAATGAAGTTGGTTGTGGAAGAGTGAGATAGGGCAAATAATGAGATCATATATATACATCATGCATTTTGTAGTGGGAATCAGGTATTACTCATGCAGGGGCGGAGCTACTTAGCTCCTTGGCCCCCCTAAAATTTTTAAATATTCCCTTAGAGTATATAAAAAAAAGACATGGCCCCTCCAAGAATTAAATCCCCCCCCCCCCCCTCCCAAATTATTTTCAACAACCAATCCAATACAACTTCAAATAAAACAAAAATATTTGTCCACATTCAGCCGAGCTGGCCAGCCCAAAATCCTTAATCATACAAAATTCTTCTCCTCTAAACTAAAGGCACTTCCAGCCCAGCCTAACCCCAAATCTGAAATCCATAATCCTAATCAAATAAAACAAACTCTTCAGTCATCATCTCACGCTTCTGCCTAAATTCCTAGTCTTCATGCAGTCACGCCTCTGCGCTCTGCTTGACGGCCTCAGTTCATGCTGCTTGAATTCCCAGTCTTCACGTCATGCAGTCACGCCTCTCCGGCTCGTTGTGACGCTGTAGCTCCACTAGCCGCTGACCTGACCTAGCCTTCATCGCTCAACCTCAAATCCTAAAGCCCTCACCTCAATTCCTCAAGGTATCTCATTCAGTCATTCTCATCTCAATTCTCTCTCTTTTTCTCTAGAACTGAACTAAATACTAAATAACATAATAGAAATATCAAGTATGTGTATGTGATATTTTTTGCCAGTAAAGCAATTTATATTTATTTGACTTTATCTTTTTGTGTTTATTGTTATTGGATTCTTTATTCTTGACCCATTGACTCTATGACTCAGCCTTTTTGGCTTTTGTGTTGTTTGTCTCTTGAGTGAGTCCGGGTGGGGTGAAGGCCATGAGACTGTATAAGAATGAATTTTATATGATAATTTATTATATATCTTCCAAGTTAGTTTATCATTTTTTGAATTGATTTTTTTTTTTTTTTTTTTTTTTTTTTTTTTTTGGGATTGAAATTAGGTGCCAAATAATGGGCAAATGACAAACAATTAATGTATTTTTTAAGAAAAAGTTGTATGTCATTCAAAACTTAGGTAATCTGTAGAAACAAATGTTGATACTTCAATGTCTGATAAGCGTCCCCCCAAATGTTCAAGAATTCAATCTAAAGGGATAGACCATGATCTAGGATCATGTAAATAAATATATGAATTCCCTATCAACGAACAAGATGAATTTCGATCTGCTTATCTCATAACAAGTCCATATCAACGTAGAAACATAGAGTATCCATACAAAGGACCGAAAAATTATCGTCGTAGTTTTCAATTTTCGTGATTTAAATCACATGAAAATTGGTTGAATTATATTTTAGTATATCTCTACTACAACCCGGCCCCCCCAAGTAATTATTCCTGGCTACGCCCCTGCACTCATGGTGTTTGTGTTGAGTGACTCAAGAGTTACGTGTTGTTAATTGCACTATTTTCTTTTAGTTTATGTTTGGTTAGAGGGAATGGGAGAGAAGGGAGGAGAAAAAAATTTTCTTTTTTCTTTGTTTGGTTAGAAGTAAATTAAAGAGGAGAGATAAAGGAAATGTGGATACTAAATCGAAATGAAATGGTTTTGAATGATACCACAAATTTATTAAAAAAAAAAAAATTGCTCCTAATCCATAAAATTAGTTAATTACTCTTATATCCTTGAAATTTATTGAATTTTTTTTGAAATTATTTTTATATTCTCATAATTAATTATTAATTTATAATTTATAACAAAAATAGTAAGATAATATTTTATTATTATTATTTTTAGTTATCTTTCTCATTTATCTTTCCATCTACATCCCAAATACACATACGTATAGAGTATGGGGCATTGACTTCCTTCAAACCAAACATAGTCTTAGTGAGTGCAAGATCATGAGGGAATTTGGGGATTAGCATAGTAAGGGTCTACAATATAGTAAGTTAACACACGTTTGAAACGTTTTAGCAAACTAGCATCTTGAGTTTTAGAAACTCGAGATCTATATAAAACTCGACTCTCAAAGACTCGCTTTGTACTGGATGACTTGGACATAAAATGCCACATAGATCTTGAGTCTTAAAGACTCGTTTTCTATAAATAAAAATTGAGTCTTAAAGACTCGATTTTCTTAGGGAAAAACGTTTTTATAACACATAGATCTCGAGTCTATAAAACTTGAAATTTAATTTAAATTTACTTAGATCTTGAGTCTTATAGACTCAAGTTTTGCCAGGCAAAATTTTTATAAACATAGATACGCATAAGTCACTAACTCAGCCCTCACTCTCTCACCCATAACACTCAGCCTCACACTCCTCATTAACTCACTGCCTCACTCACCCATAACTCTCACACTTCTCACACCACATTGCCTCTCACTCTCACTCACCACATTGCCTCTCTCATTGCTCCTCCCTCTCAACAAATTCATATCTCAAGTAAGAGTTTTTTGATTTGATTGTCATTGTAGTTGGGTATTATTTGTTGTTGGGTGTGGGTTAAAGAGTTTGACTATTTATTTTGTTGATAGTTAACATAACTTAATTAAGATACCAATATTGTGAATTATAGAACTTTGTTTGGTTAGTGTTAATTTTTTGTGTATTTATTTGCATGGTTTTTGTTATCAAAATTTATTCATCATTTCTAGGCTCTTATTTTTATCATGATCTTATTTTGACTTTATTCATCATTGTTTTGGGTACGAAATGGGTAATGAATGAATTGTAATGAAATGGGTATGTAATTTATGCCCTTTGAATGGGTATGTAATGAAATAAGTAACTTACTCATGCCTTTCGAATGAATTGTAATGAAATGACTTTTTTTGTATTGGGTATGAAATGGGTATGTAAATGTTATGGGTATGTAATTAGATAAAATGTTGTATACTTTTACAAGGATTTTGGCTTTTTTTTTTTTTTTTTTTTTCTTTTTTCTTTTGTATTGGGTATGAAATGGGTAGTCTTAGCATGATGGAAAAAGGATTTGGGTATGAAATGTGTAACGAAATTCATGCCCTTTGAATGAATTGGAATTTGTACTTTTTGTAGTTTGACTAGATAAAATGTTTTTTTTAACTAACATAGTAACTTGACTTTAACAGGTTCACAATGACTGTAATTGATATAATCCTATACCACGGTGGTCCGCTTAAGAATGCTAATGCGAACAAGGGATTGCCATTTGAAGGGCCGGGTATAAAGTGCTATTATATCCAAATTAATCGTAGGTTGAAGACCCTTGATGAATTGAAGATGATAGTTATGGAAGAATTGCGTGTGAATCCTGCTGCGCACAACATACAAATTACTTATCGTATGCTACATGAAGTCCTGAAGCACCAGATTAATTACAAGTATATGGTGATAAAAGCAGACAAACATGTAAAGATCATGTTTGACAAGTTGGAGAGAATACCCGAAGTAAATGGTATTGAGTTGTACATACAATTGGAGCCGTGTGCAGAAGTTGGTATCGAGGAAATCCAACAAACAACCACAAGTTTACAGGTTACAGTTCCGGATGCTCAATATGAGTATTCTACACATGTAGAGGATGATGATGGTCATGACAATGATGATGATGATGACAATGAGGATGATGACGATGATGATGATGACTATGTTGATGAGACTGCCATTAATGGTGAAGATTTTGTCAATAGAGATGAGTATGAAGAAAGGATTAAACGAGGGGACTATGGGAACTTTAAGAGGGACATTGAGAAAGACAGTGATGACGATGAGACATTTGGCCTAGAGGGGATGATGGAGGAACACAGGTATTTCATAGATATTGCCTTCGACATGTAGCAACTTCAACACACATTTTCAAAACTCGACTCTAAAGTCAGCGGCGTTGAAAGCGAGATATGCTACTCAGGCAGTTAAATTTGATACTATAATGGAGTCCATTAAACATGTGGAAATTGAGGCCATTAGGAATAAGAAGAAGGTGACGGGGAAGGATGGCAAGGAAAATGATTTTCTTCCATACACATACCTAATGAGCGAGTCTGTGGATATGTGAACCCAGTCACATGATGATGGGAGACGTTTTGGGGCAATGACAACCAATATATCAGAGTGCTTCAATGGTGTACTGAAAGGTGCACGGGGCCTTCCTATTGTCGCAATGGTTGAGTTCACTTGGTCCAAACTTGTTGAATATTTCCACAATCGGAACAAAGAAATTACTAGTCTTTTGATGGAGGGTAAGAGATGGAGTACATATGCCTTCTCCATGTGGTCAGAAAATAGGCGTAAATTTGAGAAACACAATCTCAGGGCATTTAGCAATGAACATATGATATATCAAGTAGTTACATCACTCAACATGTGTAGCACTCGCGGGGCAAACCACAGTTATGAAGTTCGGTTACTGGAAAGAACATGCAGTTATGGGAAATGGCAAAACATTAAGATCCTGTGTTCACATGCAATTAGAGTATATGATGCGCTAAAGATTGATTCGATCATATATATTCACCCATGTTATAGTTTAGAGTATGCCCTTAACATTTACTCACATGCATTTGTGGTTCCTAAGTCAGAGTCATTGTGGAGGGATCCCATGGGGCCAAAGTGGTTGCCTAATCCAGCATTGTTGCAGGCCAAAGGTCGATCAGTGAAGTCAAGAATAAGGAATGAGATAGATGGAGTGAGGAATAAGGATCGAGAACTGGGATGGCGGAGGGAGGACGCAGATTTGATAGAGAGTCAACCTAAGCAGACATGTGGACTGTGTCATGCTTCCGGGCATAATCGCAGAAAAGGTCCGCAGTTCCGTGGCGCTTCCACAAGCGGTCATGTTCCAAACTAGGTAGGTGAAAGATGGCAAAAAGTTCTGGATCGGTTAAATAATTGTTGTTCATTCTATGTTTACCTAATGTTTACTATCTTGTCTCCTAACGTGATTAGTCTACATTTTTTAGGCATGCTTCCATGGAAGACGTTTTTGTTGCGCTGACCGCCGATCTTAGAAAAATTGACTATGTTGTATCGGCACAATTAACTTTTTGGTTTTTGCTGAATGTACTTGTAATTCTCTAGCCAATGTACCTAATTGAACTTTGTGATTTGAGTAGTACAATTAGAACTGCAAATTAAGTGTGGTTGGACATGTTTAGAATGTTGATATATTGAGAATGTCTTTTGCTGTAATTTAAGTGCATTTACATTATAAAACTATGTTTATGCAGAGAGCGTAACAGTTTCTATAGTTTAGTGCCTATTAAGAACGCCTTTTGATGTAATTTAAGTGCATTTACATTCTTAACTTCTCTGCCTCTCAATGAGTGTTTGTGGATTACATTCTCAGCTTCTCTGTCTCTATTTCTCAGCTTCTTAGCAGGTGCATGCACACATTTTTGTTTCCGGTTTGCCTGCATGTCCAAAAAAAAAAAAAAAAAAAAAATTCCCAGTGAAACTCGAGTTCCAATAGATCTCGAGTTTGTAAAACT
Organism: Notholithocarpus densiflorus; assembly: GCA_030021035.2. Classification (NCBI taxonomy): domain Eukaryota; kingdom Viridiplantae; phylum Streptophyta; class Magnoliopsida; order Fagales; family Fagaceae; genus Notholithocarpus; species Notholithocarpus densiflorus. The sequence continues at coordinate 3,198,794 of JARYZH020000024.1, read as the reverse complement.
CACTTTCTAAGAACTCGAGTTTTATACACTCAAGTTCCACTGGTGTGAACACTCAAAAAACAAGGCATGCTCTCTGCCTGAAACCCCGATGCCACAGTCCTCGAGTACTATCTCGAGTTTTTAAAACTTGTTTTCCAAAAATCGAGTTTCAAAGGCTCGAGTTGTTCTCAAAATTTTTTTTTTTTAAATCTCGCTTTTTTTTTTCTTTTGTACGAGCTGTTTGATGGGGCACAAATTGATAGCAACATTTCATTGAAAAAAGCTGGAAACAAAGCTCCCTAAGGCAAAAGATTGGAACATGCTTCTAACTTTATACCAATGGCATTGCCTAGAAACTGTTTAGTATTTACTTCTATTATCCCTCAAACATTTTATCCTGAAACTGTGTTTCTCATTCAGCTTTTGTGGGTCCTAATAATGTAAATGTGGTCTAGTTTCAGTGGCTGAGCCATTGGCACAGAATCTTATACATAGAGGTTCCTTTGCAAAGGCAATTACATAGGAACTTTATTATCTAAAATTGACATGAAGGGGGAGGGTCCCTTCTTGCACTGCCAAAGGATGATAGGCACACTAATGAGACAGCAGGTACTTTCCAGTAACTGCTAAGCTTGATCATGGCCTAAAACTTAAGCGGACATCCTAGACTCTCAACTACTGAACATGTGATAATAATCTTTATTCAGCATAACCAAACAGAATTTTTGTATATTATTACTTGGCCCGACTGCATTCTAACTAATTGCTCGCGATAGTGGATCAACGCCATGCCGGATGGCCTACTCTTCGGGCTTGGCACCCGCACCCACCTACAGTTACGAGCGAATAACATAAGATAAGATAATACCACTTAGTTATTAAGAAGAGTACATTACATAACACACTGAATATCATGAAAATACTTACTTAAATGCAAGTGGAGCTTTTGGCCATGGGCCATAATCACATCCAGGTGGGGGCTCTATCTTCGGGCATAAGAATGGCAACCTCGCCTATGCCCAATACTGGACCAATTGCAACGCCCCACCAATTTGCGATGTCTCTTTATAGCTTGCCTGGCACAACTCTCTGTACAACCATGCCAGACAACCACTACCCCAACTATACTATGGCGGATCACGAAGGTTCCGCAGGAACTCCAAGAACATCAGATGCACCCTATCTCCTGACTTGTCCATGAAAATCTTATCCCTTAGTAGCGCTAAAATATAGCAACGAGCATACTGATGTATTTGAATCTCCGTTGCATCATGAGGCAGTGGCTCTGCAATGCGCTCAACAAGGCGACTGATGATAATTCTTTGCCCTACCAAAGTTTTTTTGTCATTCGTTGGAACTCTAAAACCAAGCAACTCCACACACAGTTGGCTCCAATCCCCCATAGTAGTCGGCCCAACCAAGACCTCACCATCTATAGGAAGTCCCAAAATGACCTCCACATCATGTAGGGTGATTGACATCTCACCATGTGGAAGATGGAACGTATGAGTCTCCGGCCACCATTGCTTAACTAGGGCCGATATTAGGCCATGATCTATCTCTCTGGAAGGGGCCCTAAACAATCCTTCTAGCCCCACCAACTTGATAATGTTTATCACCCGATTATCTTGCATAGATATGTTTACTATCTCCTTAGTGCGACCACGACACTGAAGTGGGCTCGGGTCCTGCAAAATCGATAAAAATTATAGCAGTTGTTAGAACTAGATATACAACTTTGAAAGAACTTGCTAAAAGTCAAACTCACTTTGTAAAAATTAAAGCGGTTGTTAGAACTAGATATTTCACCTCACCATTCCAAATCTTGGTTGATTGATGATTTGTTTGTTGCGTCAGCAATGAAGTATTTTCTGGACCAGGGCACACGATCTCTGGCTCCTCATCGATCCAAGGCTCCATACTGCAAAGAATGCTACTGTGAGATCATTAATAGTGTGGGGGCAAATAACTTGTTGTCATTATGTAACACTAGTCATAGACTGAAAAATAAATAAAAAAACAAAAAAAAACTTGGCTTTATGTTTTCTAGAAAAAACTTGGCTTTATATGTACACATAATATTGTACGTATACAACTATATCCTCAAAAGTTGAGATGAAACAGACTTCTACTATCTTCCATTAATTTCAGCTCAAGACAATAATAAGTATCACATGCCAAACAAATAAAACCCGAATCTCCTTCACAATGAATCTAGGGATTTGACCCTTATGTCCAATTTCTTCTTCTAATACCTAATTATATAGACCTAGATGGAAATTAATTTAGCACATAATGTTTGTAAATATGTAGGCTGCAATATCAATAAAATAACACCCAAAAAAAAAAAAAATGCAAATTTTACGTATTAAAATCACCACATTCCTTAATGGATTCTTATTTAAACCTGCATATGAATGCTTGCAAACCCAGATTTGCAAATTATGTGAAATGTTGTCATCTTTAAGGAACAAATAAGGTCTTTACACAAATTCACCACTGTAGCTACAAAGATTCTCAAAATTACAAACAAACTTAAATTTAATGATACTTGTTCTTTTAATTATATATGAAAATTTTAAATACATTACAACAATATTTCAGCTAAAAATTACAAAATTTATTACAAAAAGAACAAATTAAATAAAAGAAAAAGGAAAGATTTTCAAAAATGAAAAAAAATCTGAAACTGCCTAGCTAAAAATGTAGGAAACAGTCATTAATTCCAGTGCAGATTCCTTATATCAGAAGCTACAATCTCACAAAATAAACCAAAAAAGGCTAAATTTTGTAGGGAAAAAAAAGAAACCCAGATGGAATAATGATTTAAAAAGCTCAAATTTTTATAAGAAAAAGTACCTTTACCACATCACAAATTATTCCTCATTTCTCAATTCTCTATAAATGAACATACAAATGAGAAAACATACCTTCAAACTTGAAAAAATTTGAACTTCCGTTGGTAGGGACAAAAGGGATTTTGAAGGTATGGGTGAGGGGATCGTCTGAAGCCGATTGTGAGGAAAGAGGAGAGTGTTTGAGGGTGAGGGTGAGTTTTGTTGCACGTTGAGGGGTTGAGGGTGACTGATTTGGGTGTTTGAGTGAGAGTGTTTGAACTTTGAGAGAGTGTTTGAGAGACTGAGAGTGTTTGAGTGAGGCGTTTGAAAGTGGCTGAGTTTGAACTTTGAGAGAGTGTTCGAGTGAGGCGTTTGATTTTAGAGACTGAGTTTGAGTGAGGCATTTGAAAGTGGCTGAGGGTGTATAGTGTGCAGATTTCGAGTCTTATAAACTCGATTTCTATGTGGCTAAATTTGGTCCACATGGAAAATTTGTCCATGTAAGGGTTATGACAAACACCAAAAATCAAGTTTTTAAAACTTGAGTTTTAACCGGATCTTGAGTTTTAAAAACTCGAGATGTTAGTTTCCAACATTGTTTTGAAACCTGACAACTAACAAAAATGTTTGATATTTAAGGCCATTTGGAAAAAAAATTCGCAAGATCATTGCCTTGGCTTCCATTTTAGGAGTAATTTTACTAAAGTAAGCATAAAGACTGGCTTTGTTATGCTCCAGATGGTCCTAGGCTTTAGTTCTTGGGGTAGGGCTCCTACTAAAGTTTGCCTCTAAATGCATGGGATAACAAGTGATTTTTTTTATTAAAAAGAAAAGGAGTTATACATTTTTTCCTCCAACATTTTTAGTGCCCAAATGATTGAGTAGTGCTAGAAATATTACAAATTTGGCTATATATATATATATATATATATATCCTACAAATTGATATGTCACCAATCACAAGAAGTAATTTAAATAATAATTTATTATCTTGTTAATGTGTCACCAATCACACTCATTGTTAGATTAATTTGTAAGTTTTTTGCAGTCAAATTTGTAGTAACTTTATTCTAAAAAAATATTATGGCAAGTGAATTAGTGATATTAAAAAGTAATAATAATAGAATTTTTAAAAAAGTAATAATAATGCATTTTACAACAATGACAACAACTAATGTTATTTTGGTCTTAAAAATCTCAAATTGTTGGGGATCCTCAACAGATAAGTTAAGTTAGGCCACATGTATTGTTTTCCCTCATTCTATTATATTTGAAGTCCTATTTTTTGTTATTTCCTTAATTAACAAGTCATTTTTAATTACCTCTACTAATGTTATTTTGAGTCTTCCTCTACTTTTTTTTTTTTTGGGTATTATTTAAGTGATATTTAAATATAAAAAATGATCATTTAAAGTTATCAATTATCAGTTTATCACCTTAGGTCTTACAATTGTATTGAGTCAACCTTATCCTACACTTGTTTTTGTATTCCTAGAGTAGAAAATATAGCCAACAATCAAGCCCGGAAAATTTTCACTTAGCCAAATAAGATTTTCTTTGATTGTGTTATTTTCTCCTCCCTTCAACGTTGGCCCAATTTTATATATGGTCCAATTTTCATAACTCAAGAATATATCATATATGGTTTTTTGTACTTGGAGAGTAAATCTACGGTCTCCTGCTTTAGAGAATTGGATAGAACACAATATAGACCTGTGGTTAATTTTAGACATGTATCCAAATTGTCTTGGATCTAGTATACTAGAGCATTGGATCCAAGCCAAAACCTATCCTTAGATTCCCTCAAAGCCTTGTTGCTTTACATAATACAAAGAAGCACCTCCCCCCACCCCCCCCCCCCAACACACGACGCGCGCGCGTAGAAGGTTGGCTCAATATTTTTTAATTAATGCCTAGGGATAAGGCAATAAATTTAAGTGAAATTTTTAATATTTAAATATCAATTATATATTAGTTATTTAAAATTTTTGTTTAAAAATCGTTCTTATTACCCTTTGAGATGCAAAGTTACTAATTAAGTTCTTGTATTTAAGTTTTATTCGCATCTCTTTTACAATTGATAATAGTTAATTACTTGATTTTTTTTGACATAATTAATCTTAAGTAGGATTTCATCAATTTTAATTTTTTTTTTTAAATCGTTCTATAGAAACAACTGTAATAAGCATTGTGAGAAATTTAGTAAACAATACATGCATTTGAGAAAAGTACTAGCCTTCATATACAAACAATAATATATGCTATATTACATCAAACATCATTGTAAGTTTCTTTAAAAAACCTTCTCTCCTCTCCCCGTGTGTGTGTGTGTTAAAAATACTTAGTATTCTAAAAAAACAAAAAAGTTTTCATTTATTATCTTTTTGTTATATTATTTTAATTATCTAAGAATTTTGAGATTTCATCTAAATTTTTTATAAAAAAAATCACCATTACGTAAGCAATTAACTAGTGAAAAAAGATTTTTTTTTACTCACATAAAAAATCTATAAATTATTTCATTATTTTTATAGATTTTTTTTCATGTAAGAAAAATATTTTTTTTAATGGTAATTTTTTAACAGAATTAGACAAAAGACCTGAATTGAATAAATTTGAAACTTAATTGAACGAAAGTAAAGTTAAAGGACTAAAATAAATTTCAGTCAAATTTAAGGGGTGCAACTTGCATTTTAGCCAATTTTTTATTATATATTTTTATATTACTAATAACAAAGTGAGCCTATTTCTCTAGGGGGGGGGGGGGGGGGGTTGGAATGGGGCTCTGGTTTGTAGGGGCCACCAATGAACTATACAAATACCGATCTTAGGTTCAATGTAACATGTAAAAACTTAGGCATACTGTCGGGACTCACGGTTAGAGAGTCAGACAAAAATGTGCATTGCATAACACTTGAAAATATACATTTTCCTTCTACAACTCAGCTATGGTGATTTAAATGCAATTGGTGTTATTAGTTTTAACATATTACTAAAAATGTTTCTTATATAACTAACATAATTAATATTTTTGCTCTACGGTGTTGATGTATTTTTCTTTATATTTGTGCAAATATGAGATTGGAGGCTACATTTTTTTGCGACACTACTTGAACTCATTTTTATTTTTATATTGTTATAAGACATCTTTTATCTTATGTTGTGAACAACTTACTTGTATGGATGGTTTTTATTTATATTTTGGATTGTATGGATAGTTTGTTTATGGATGTGTGGTTGAAAAAGAACACGTTAATGTAATGAACATAAATAAATTAAAATTAAAATTAAAAGCAGTTTGGTGATGAAAATTTCAGGGACCAATGTTGAACTAAAAAATAATTGGCAACAAACCTTTTTGCCACCAAAATGTTGAAAAATAAAAATTCGTGACGAAGTTTATCGTCTCTAATAGGTTGGACTAATAAAATAGAAAAAATTGGCGACAAAAGTTTTCATCACCCAATAGGTTAAACTAAAAAAGTAAAAAGAAGTTGGTGATGAAATGCTTCTTTGCCAATAGGTTGAACTATGAAAATAAATAGCAATTAGTGATGAAACAATTCATTGCCCTATTTATTGAAATGAGAAAAAATAACTACAATTAGCGATGAAATATTTTTTTCAACTAATATGGTAAAATATAAAAAGTAAAATTTTTTAAAAACATTGGTGACGAATTTATTTCATCACTGAATGCTATGATTAGCAAGAAAAATATTAGGCGTCGTCACCTATGAATTTTTTTTTTAATAATCAAATAATTTGGTGACGAAATTTTCGTCACAAAGACATTTGGCAACCGAATTTGTGCAACAAAAGGTGTTTCATCGCCGTCTTTCTTAGGCAAGGAAAGAAGGAGATTTAGTGACGAAAATTTTTGTCACTATAGGCCTTGTTTGTTGTAGACTTGTAGTGATTTTATCCAAAGTTTCTATTTGAAATTTAATTCTCTCTCTCTCTCTCTCTCTCTCTCTCGAACGTAATGTTTTTCTCTTAAGAAGAATTGATAATACTACTGAAATATAGGACTCTTTGATGTATCTTTTTATTATATTTACAATGAGTTAAGATAGCATTTTCTTTATTTTCTTCGAGTTGGATACAAGTTCAATTCATGATTGTTATTTAATTTTCATTCGAGAAAGTTCGACAACATATATAATACATATTTCATTAATGAATAATTAAATTATAATATATATATATGTAATGAATATATTCGTCATGATTAGTTAAAATGTTGTTTTTTTTAAGATTGCTTTATCCATAATGGTGGTGAGCTCTAATTAGTATAAATTTAGATGGTTTAACATTATTTATAACTCCGAAAATATTATACGGGAGTTTTAACTTATGATATCCACTTCTATGATTTTCGCTTTTTATCATCAGACCAAGTCACCAATTGGTTTTTGGTATAGGCAGTGATTGAATCTCAAATCTCTTATTCAATCATTAGAGACTTTACCAGTTGAGCTAACTAAAACCTACAAAGAATGACAACATTTGAAGTAGCAAAAACAGTCAAACTCTTTCATTTGATATTATTATGTAACTGTTTTAGGGTTTTTTTTTTTTCCTTTATAAATTTTTGGTTCAAATTAGAACTAGATATAATCACAAATCTGATATATTCATTGATGATGCACAGAAAATCAGTAGGCTGAACGCTCTGGGCTTCAACGGGCTAGTGGTTGCTTGAAAGGCCTGAAAAGAAAGAAAAACAAGATCAAAGGTGACCGGGGTGAACCGGCCAAGAACCCTCCAATGCTTAAGTTAGTTTTCCCTTTTAGAACTCAAGAATTCCAACTTTACGAGTAGTGGAAACTTACTTTCATTTGATGTGGATAAGTCCTTATATAGTGAGCTTTGGAGTGGTTATTTGTTTGGTAACTTCCTAAACGTGTATGGAAGTTAGAAAGTTCAGACTTAACTTCCACAACTGCTATAGAAGTTAGAAGATTTAATCTTATCTTCTATAACTGCGATTAGAAGTTAAGAACTTAGTGGGAAGTTAGAGCGATGAACAAGGATTTTGCTCATACTTCAAAATAGTAGAATGTGGTTCGAATTATAAGCTTTTGTACATAAATTCATTCTGAAGATTTTCTAAGTGTTGAGGGGTCGTCCAGGTGTTTCCATGCTGGACGACCTTCTTAGTTTGGACGACCTTCTTAGTTTGGACGACCTTTATATATTAGGACAACCTTTCTGGACTTGGACAACACTATGGACGAACTGAAGATGGCCCAATCTTTGGTTCACCATCATTCATGAATTGCATTTTTTTATTTAAAAAAAAAACTTGCATGTTTTTCTCAAAAAAAAAAAAAAAAAAAAAAAAAAAAAAAAAAAAACCAACTGCATGTCTACTAAAATTGGCTTCAGTTTCATATTTTAAACTAGTTTATTGGTTGCCAAACACCCCCGTTGGTTACCATTTATCTTTTAGTTTTTTTCTAGGCTTTTTCTTTTTTTAAAATAAGTAATTTTAAAAAGCTTGTATTAGATTAAGTGGCCGAGTACTATTGTGAAAAAGTGATTTAAAATAAGGCAAATTACAACTTACCTACTTGTGGTTTGGCCGATTTATTTATTTATTTTTTTATACAAGATAAAAATTCTACTCTAGCCTAATCTAAAGGTTTGACCGAAATTTAAGTTGCCGACCTGTGGTTCGAAATTGGACACTTTACCCATCTGAGATTAGTTCAGTTAGATTTTCTTAACCCACCTCAGTTAAAAACATAGCTAAATGTGTTATTTTGCTTCACTTTTATGTTTCTCTCCTCTAAAAACACAAAAAACATAAAAATACAAGATCAAATAAGATAAAAAAGAATCCAGTGGAACCCTTGTATCATGAGATTTCAAACCATAGGTAGGCAACTTAAATTTCGGTCAAACCTCAGATGGGTAAAGTGTCAAATTTTAAACCATAGATAGGCAACTTAAATTTCAGCTAAATCTCAAATGGGTAAGTTGTAATTTGCCCTTCAAAATATAACAAATTTTTAATAAGCTAATTTTTTTTATAGAGATAAAAAGCCTAAAATAATGTTTGTATTCTTAAAGTTTGTATGAAATTTCATTTACGATCCCAACATTTTATAAATGTTTATTTTCCATTCCTAAATTTTCTAAAGAGTTTTCCCCCCATAAATTAGGATGAAAATAGGGATAAAAAATATATTTTTTCAATAGTTCAGGGATGAATTAAAAAAAAAAATTAAAGACAAAATATGTAGCATTTACAATAGTTTAAGGATGAAAAAGAATTTTTTAAAGTTTAGAGGCAAAAAAAAAAAAAGTTATGCAAACTTTAGAGATGAAAATAATATTTTATCTTTTATTATATAAACTTTACAATTTTTTTTTATAAGAATAAACTTTATAAATTGATATGTCATTATTTATAAAATAATAAGTAAGACATTATTACGAGTAAAACTTAGATCCGTTTGTGTCTATGCTTAGTGTCATCTATTTGTCACAACTGGTCCCAAGTTCGGGAAAAGGTGGAAGGTTGTGGTGGGTTAACGATCAACATAAAGTTTAGTCACTTTATTATGAATGAATCTAATACAGACACTCGTTGAGACATTCCCTAAATATATATGATCAATCCTAACTAATTTGTTAAGGATCATAACTAACCCCAAAAATTTGGAATTATGATGATGATGTTGTTGTTGTTGTCATTGTTATATTTATGAGTAAAACTTAGGTACAATAGTTATTATTTAGGTGTAGTATATTAGGTTTTCTAATTAAATTCAAACTAATAATTGTTGATGGACCCAATAAATGCATTGTCCAGATGAACCCATTAGATACCATCATCCACACAGACCCAGCATGGACGATGAAAAAGAAGCCATAAAGAGGGCATTCAATATCCCGAACAGTTACAAATCAGCAAAAAGATCGTTGGGATACCCATCAAAGCCCACATTGAATGAGGCCAAAAGCGTTACAAAAGAGGCACTTATGCCACCATAAATAGGATACAACGGCTAGAAGAAAAGATATATATTTATATATATATATATATATATGCATTTCAGAACTAAACAAGGTACATACACATAAAATATTGATACTTTTAGTACTCATTTTAGCTCTCACAACCAAGTCCTTTCTGCCAATTTCATTCACTGACTTTATCTTCGGAGACTCCGTGGCCGGCACCACACTGGTGACCACTCAGAGAGGACTCTGTTCTTAACCTTGCAAGTACGAAGACGAGCCAGTACTGACCTATCTGGACGAACCTAATCAACCGACGATCTCGGCATCATCAGTTTGGCGCCGTCTATGGGGACGACAATTTCTTACTTACATTTGAAAGTGTAGTTCCGTTCAACTCTAAAGTCCAAATGGAGTCTAGCACGCCCCAAGATTCTACAGCACTAGCCCTGCAGATCCAGACACTCATAGCCAGCGTAGAGGAACTTACAAGACAGAACCAGGAGATGAGATTGCAACTTCAGCAGGAAGATAATCGCTCTGGGACTAACTGGAATGACAATGAAGATAGCCATAAAAGGAACGACCACTGATGACCAAATACCCCTGAGGAAGCGAACTTAGACCTCCTCAGGGAAATGAGAAGAGAGATGGACGAGTTGAGAAGTGCGATAAGGGAGAAAACATATCAAAACTTAGACGGAATGGTCAGGAGGACGAATTCGCCTTTCACAACGAGGGTCCTGGAATGCCCCACGCCTTCAAAGTTTCGTCTCCTATAGCTCGAATCATTTGACGGTTTGAAAAATTCGTTGCATCACATCACCACCTTCAAGACAACTCTGGGTCTTTAATAGCCCCCTGACGAGATACTATGCCGTTCCTTCCCCACCACTCTCAAGTGAGCAGCGTGAGTAAGGTTTAGTAAGCTACCAACATTGTCCATTGACAACTTCGAGCAATTAGGAAATTCTTTTGTACGCCATTTCGTCGGTGGACAACGCCCAAAAAGGCCTGCAGACCATCTGCTCATCATCAGGCAAGGGGAGAAGGAGACCCTGAGGTTATATGTGAAGTGTTTCACCAGGAAAATCCCAGAAATAGATGAAGCATACGACAAAGTACAGCTAACGACCTTCAAGGCTGGATTGAAATCCAGAGAGTTCGTGGTCGCACTCATGAAAAGCCCTTCTTAAACGATGGCAAAAATGCTGTTGAAAGCTCAGAAGTACATGAACGCCGAAGATGCTTTAGCAGCAATAAGGGACGAGAAGAAGCCTAGAAAGAGAGAAAGAAAAGGACGAAGGGGATGTAAAAGAGAAAAGGGAGACCATCAGGGTACTGACAGAAATAAGCGAAGAGACGAAAAAACTCCTCGGACGGTAAAATTTACCCCTTTGGTTATGCCCGTTGACAAAATTTTAATGCAAATTAAGGACGAGCATTACCTTAAGTGGCCAAGGCCGCTGCATTCATCACCCAATGTGCATGACAAGAAGAAATACTGTCATTTCCACAAAGACCACGACCATTACACTGAAGATTGTAAAGACCTGAAGGAGCTGATAGAAGAACTCATTTAGAAAGGGAAGCTGCAGAAGTTTATGAAGAAGGGGGAATCCAGCAGATTTAAAAGTGATAACAAGGAGAAGCACGAAGCTATTCCCAGGGATGAGGACAACACGATCAATCGTCCACAAAGCGCGATAGGAGAAATAAAAATGATTACAGGAGGACCATCCACATGTGGATCTTTTAAATCTCTTAAGAAGTCACAACAGAGGCAGGTAAACAGTGTCCATAGGATATCACCCCTTAAGCAAAGAAAGACAGATAGGGACATCCTGCTTTCAGAAGAAGATGCCAGAGGTGTGAAGCAACCGCATGATGACCCCTTGGTTATCATGCTCATGATATAAGGATTTAACACCAGGAGAGTCCTTATAGACAATGGCAACTCCGTAGACATTATCTACCTCTTCGCCTTTCAGCACCTGAAGGTAGACCCCGAAAGGTTACGGCCTTTTGAGCCCCCCCTCGTTAGCTTCAGTGGAGATCGGGTATACCCCAAAGGTATAGTGGCATTGAAGGTCACGGTAGGGTCTCACCCCCAATAGTTAACTCGTTAGCTCGACTTCTTGGTAGTAGATTGCCCTTCCTTGTACAATGTGATAATTGGAAGGCCCACACTCAACCGCTGGAAGGCAGCAACATCCACCTACTACCTAAAGGTAAAATTACCAACGGAGAATGGCGTGGGCAAAGTAAAGGGAGATCAAGTGCTGGCCAAGGAATGCTACCAAGCGGTGTTAGCTGCAAAGGAGAACCATACATGGATGATTGAGGAGAAGGAGGAAGAGAAAGTGGAAGCCTTGGAAACTGTGGAACTGGTAGACGGGGAACAAATGAAGACCACGAGGATAGGGACGACTTTGAGTGATCAGATGAAGAGAAGGCTAGTCCAATTCCTTAAAGGCAACTTGGAAGTTTTTGCTTGGAGTCATAAGGACATGTTAGGCATAGCGATTGAGGTCATCCAACACCGCCTGAATGTAGATTCGGAGAGGAAGCCCGTCCAACAAAGACGACGAGTCTTTGCCCCTGAACGAAATAAAGCAATCATGGACGAGGCAAACAAATTGTGGCGGCAGATTTTATTTGTGAGGTCTACTATCTAGACTGGCTGGCCAATGTCGTCCTAGTAAAGAAAGAAAATGGGAAATTGAGGATGTGCGTAGACTTAGCAGACCTTAATAACGCCTGCCTAAAAGATAGCTTCCCTTGCCAAGAATAGATTAACTTGTGGACTCCACGGCAGAACACAAGCTCCTCACATTCATGGACGCATTCTCGGGATACAACCACATAGGGGCTCTAATGCTACAAGGTAATGCCCTTCGGACTGAAAACACAGTAGAGTTTAGTCAACAAAATGTTCAGTAAACAGATTGGGAGAAACATGGAGGTATACGTGGATGATATGCTTATCAAAAGCAAGGACGAAGCTACACACTTGGGCGACCTTGAGGAGACCTTCACTACCCTCAGACAATACCAGATGAAGTTGAATCCCAGCAAATGCGCCTTCGGGGTTGCATCAGGGAAGTTCCTAGAGTTCATGATGTCCTAGAGGGGAATAGAAGCTAACCCAGAAAAGGTGCGAGCTATATTAGAGATGACCTCGCCAAGAACGATGAAGGAAGTTCAGAAATTAACAGGAAAGATTGCAGCCCTCAACAGGTTTGTCTCTAAAGTGATGGATAAGTGCCTACCTTTCTTCAAGACTCTGAAGCAAGCTTTCACCTGGACGGAGGAGTGCGAGAAGGCCTTCTAGGAGCTGAAACACTCCACCACTCCTGAACCTGTCAAAAGAAGGAGAAAACATGTATTTGTATTTAGCAGTATCAGCCACAACCGTGAGTGCGACCTTGATTCGAGAAGAGAATAGAACACAACTCCCGATCTACTATGTCAGTCAAGCCTTCCAAGGAGCTGAGGCGAAATACCTGCGGATCGAAAAGATTGCATTCGCTCTGATCGTAGCTTCTCATAAGCTGCGCCCCTACTTCCAGGCAAACCTTATCTTGGTAATGACAGACCAGCTTATACGAAAGTCAATGAACAAACTTGAAGCTTTAGGAAGAATGGTGCAATGGGCAATCGAACTTAGCTAGTTCGACATCAAATACCACCCTAGAACAGCGATCAAGGCGCAGGTGTTGGCAGACTTCGTTGCCGAGTTCACAATTCTCGATGAAGAAGAGGTCCAAGATGACTCAGAAAGATGGACGATAAAAATTGATGGTTTGTCAGCCTGAAAGAGAAGGGGAGTAGGGGTTATCATTATCACCCCAAAGGGGAATGTGCTCAAGTATAGGGTGCAACTTCAATTCCCTGCCATCAACAATGAAGCAGAATATGAGGCCATACTGACGGGGCTGAGAATCGGGAAAGCATTGGGTGCCAAAAACCTACTCCTCCAAAGTGATTTCAAGTTGGTGATCGGACAAATAAAGGGTGAATACGAAGCAAAGGAGAATAGGATGCAGAGATACCTCAGGCTAACGAAGCACTTGGCTTAAGAATTTGATCGGGTAGACTTTATGCAGGTCCTTAGGAACCAAAACTCGAGAGCAGACGAGGTAGCAAGGCAAGCATCGTCGGAAGAAGGATTAATGCCCCCAGACCTAAAGGTAGAAGTCCAAAAGTATCCCAGCATTGAAGAATTCCACACTCTTAGGGTTCAAAGTCAAAACGGCTGGATGGCTCCGATCCTACCTTTTCTTAGAGACGGACAGCTCCCAACGGACGTTGATGAGGCCAGGAAGATCAGAAAGAGAGCGGTAAGGTTCACAATCCTGAATGACGCCTTGTATAAAAGAGGGTTCTCTATGCCCTACCTTAAGTGCGTCGAAGAAGACGAAGCTAAATATATCCTTGAGGAAGTCCATGAAGGAATATGCGGCGACGACACAGGCCCGAGATCCCTGGTAAGCAAAATCATTAGAACAGGTTACTTCTGGCCTACCATGCAGAAATACGTGAAGGAGTTCTTTAAACGGTGTGACAAGTGCCAGAGATTCGGGAATATCCAGCGCATCCCACAGACGATAATATCGAACAACGGATGACAGTTCGACAGCTAGGACTTCAGGAACTTTTGCTCGGGACTAGGAATCAAGAACCAGTTCTCATCTCCAGGACATCCGCAAGCCAATGGACAGACGGAAGTGACGAACTGAAAACTACTAAAGATCATCAAAGTTCGGTTGGAGGAGGCGAAGGGCGTGTGGCCAGAAGAATTGCCTAATGTCTTGTGGGTGTTAAGGACTCTTTTTTCGCCCCACGTGGCACTACTTCATTGGCAACCCATGCCACATCAACATATTATTGATTTTTTGGGTAAATCTATTTAAAGCCCAAAATAAGCTCATATTTCATTCAACTACATGGATTAGGTTCACATGGCCCATGAGATCCTTACTTCAAGAGGTGGATTCATGGTCCACATTTCCTTTTCATCAATTGGGATCATAGCCCATGATATCATCAACATCAACATATGGATCGGGCTCACACAATGAATCAATGCTCACGGCCCATATTACCTCTCTCATATTCATGGAAAGCAGCTTCTTCAACAAGAGCCCATATTTACACAAAATGACAACAAAACCCGAGGTACGTCATCTCATCTTTGGCTTATGATCCAAGCTCATAAGTCTCTTTGGGGAAACTTTGGGAGTCGTGGTTTGGAGGGCCAAGAGGTATGTTTAGTAAAGCTCCAGCGGTTTAAAGTTGATAAAAGAAACATGTTACTTGGCGTGTCTTCTTCAACTCCCTGAACTCTGACGAGTCCATGTGTAGCGGGTAACATATGGTAAGCATATCTTATCACATAGCACTTAAAATGATAAGACTCCCCATTGTTGTTTTCCTAAAACTTGTCATTCATCATATGACAAATACTCAATATCTTTGGCCATCTAAATGCTGAGAAAATAACTATTCATTCAATCCCCAGCTGTTGCTATACAAATTTAGAAATTTCATTATATTATTCTACATAAATCTTATTACTACTTTTAGCTAAAATCCAACTTAAACACATGGCCTAATCTGATTGACTATCTTTAATCTCTAATTATATACAAAATATTCATGATATCTCTAATACCCAGCTGCTGTCTGCTACAATCAGACCATATATTTCTCTACCAGCTGCCAGAGCAGAGCATTAAATACTCTTCTCGCTCACCAAGATTATGTCATAACACAATAAGACCTTGACTAAATCTCTAAAGCTTCATTAACTTTCAACCAATCCTTCTATTACTTGCTAAAAATGTGTTATAATGGAACCTTGGACCAAAAACACAAACACCCGAAAAAGGAAACATTTCCAGCAGAATCCCAGCAGTGTATTCAGCACTTGACACCTGGCTGGAAGTGATATCATTAGCCATTTAATGTCGAAATCCTAGCAACCAGCTGCTATACCCAAAATAGCAAGATACCCTTGAAAGAGATCTTACCATTTTCAGCCAAATCCATGAAATAAATGCTGAATGTCCTCTCTAGCAGTCTGAAATCACCCAGCTGACCTCATTTGCTTCTGCCCAAAGCAACAGCTGTCTTATGACAACTGTGACAGTTGTCTCATGATAGCTGTCACAGCTTTTCCTGACAGCTGGGATAGCTTTTTCAGAACAGATGTAACAGCTGACCTAGCAGCCTTAGCATTACTGATTTTCCACATTTGGTTAAAACCAAAACCAACTAAAGTAACTATCTTTTTCTTGCCAAAATACCTTCCTTTTTTGCTGCTCTTTCCCCAGCAGCTCTTACCCAAAACAGCAAGAACACCTTAAACCTAAACATACCATTTTTGGCCAAATCTTAGGATGGATTTCCTGAAAATTCATTGCTAGTTGAGACAAATTTTGGTTGATATTCTTTGCTAAAATACCCCCTTGAACTCAGCTCTAAAGGGGACCATTCATCAACACCTCGAAAGGGGGGACCAATGGGGAAGAATAACTCTTTCATAAAAAACTTCTCTATTCTCTCTCTCTCTAAATATCTTCTAAAGCTCTTAATGAAGTACTGAGCTTCTGGGTTTTTAGTTCCAAAATTAGAAACTAAACTTTCCAGCCCTTAACCCATAAATGCCCTTCATAAGCCCTTATACATCCTCCAGCAGAAAATCCCAGCAGCTTTGCTAAACACACTACAATACTATTATTCTCTTATACTCATTATCTCACTCTCCATATCCTGAAAATACATATATTTTGCTGCCCATATCTCTAAACATCTCTTTCTTCACTTCTCTTACACAATCTCATACACACTTACTACACCATTACATATAACACACCACAACTCTTCTAAGCTCCACTCTTATACTCTCTCACTCTAAAATTCTACTATTTTGCTGCCCATAAACACATCTCAATACTCTTCTCCACCTATCTTATAAAAGCCCTTCTCATGGAAGGCATCAACTTCTAATATTAAAGCCCTTCTCCTAAAAGGCACCAAGATCTCATATCAAAGCCCTTCTCACGGAAGGCACAAATCTATCTTACATAAAACCCTTCTCTTAGAAGGCATAAATACTTCATATAAAAGCCCTTCTCATGGAAGACAACACTATTCATAAGTTCACAACAACTAAAAGAGCATTGTCAAGAGGGAAACTCATTCAAGTGCATGATAAGAGGGGCAAGTTTAACCAGCCCCTACACACAGCTGGGCATACTCTCTCTCCCTCCAGTTGCACCCATTTTTCCCCTTCAATCTTGAAGTTATCATGGCAAACTGCCTCTCTACCGCTGGAGTCGTTCTGCTGGAATGCTGTCTACTTACTAATGCTACACCGCTGGGGCTGCAAACCATCAGAGATAAGTGACTTCGCTTCCATATCTTTAAATTTGCTTCATTGAGTACATGATTACTTCACATTTAAATACATATTACTTTATTCCAACTATTATTACAACTATTAACCAAGGCCTAAACTCATTTAAATACATGATAAGAGGGGCAAGCTTAACTAGCCTCTACCGTTGGCATTTTGTTGGAATCCTATCAGCTCACTGATGCTACACAACTGGAGCTATAAACCATACAAAGATAAGTGACTTTGCTTCCATATCTTTAAATTTACGTCAATGAGTACATGATTACTTTACCTCTAAATAAATACTACGTTATTTCAACTGTTATTACAACTACTAATCAAAGCTATCATATCAAACGCATATTATATATTTATTCGACCATTATCGTGATTCTTAGACTTTGGCTTTAATGGTTTTGTAGGCTTAAAAATACGCCGGTAGCCATTGGACCACGTGGCCCAATGTTGAGTTCCGGATGCAACTCCCTAAACAGAACCCGAGCCTAGTAAGGTCATCCCTCCAACAGACCACACGTGGTTGGGTAACCAAAAAAGGCCCCCGAACAGTGGGCATACAGAACTATAGCGAGGACCTCGACAGGAGAGTCGCCCTTCAGGCTTACCTATGGCACCGAGGTAGTAATTCCATTTGAAGTAGGAGTCACCAGCATGAGAAGAGAGGCCTTCAATGAAGAAAGTAACGACGATCAATTGAGAGTCAACCTAGACTGCTTAGACGAAGTAAGAGATGAAGTGTCCTAGAAGATGGCGAGATATCAGCAGAAGATGGCCGACTATTACAACAAGAGAGTGAAGCTCAGAAGATTCAACATAGGAGACCTCATCCTACGCAGGGTCGCACCGACGACAAAGGATCCAACCCAAGGGAAGCTTAGACTAACCTGGGAAGGACCCTATAAGGTCGTCCATTACTTGAGTAAAGGCAGCTACCACCTGGAGTCAATGGACGGGAAGAAGTTACCACGACTATGGAACATCGAGCATTTGAAGAAATATCATAAATAGATGTAAAGTACCATTGTATTCACGAAAGTAACATCTTCATTTGAAATAAAGCAATAAAAGCACTATTCAGCAAATGTTCCAACGGATTCTGTACAAATATAGAAAACCCAAAAAAGTTAAGTGATAAAATTCCTTAAATGGATGTAAATCACTCAAAATGGCTAAGTGATAAAATTCCTTAAATGGATGTAAATCACTGATGAAGCCAAAGTGATAAGAATTCTTAAATTGATGTAAATCACCCAAAATGGCTAAGTGATAAAATTCCTTAAATGGATGTAAATCACTGACAAAGCCAAAGTGATAAGAATCCTTAAATGGATGTAAATCACCTAAAATGGCTAAGTGATAAAATCAGTGATGAAGCCAAAGTGATAAAATTCCTTAAAAGGATGTAAATCACCTAAAATGGCTAAGTGATAAAATTTCTTAAATGGATGTAAATCACTGGCGAAGCCAAAGTGATAAAATTCCTTCAATGGATGTAAATCACCTAAAAATGGCTAAGTGATAAAAGTTCTTAGACGGATGTAAATCACTGACGAAGCCAAGTGATAAAATTCCTTAAGTGGATGTAAATCACCTAAAGGAGATCAAGTGATAAAATCCCTTAAGTGGATGTAAATCACCTAAATGAGATCAAGTGACAAGATTCATTAAACAAAGGTAAATCGCTAACGGATATACGTCATTAACGAAAAGCGTAAGAGAATTCTCGCAAAAACGCATGTCACACGCAGAATGTCAACATGACAACCATGAATGAATAGAAGAAAAACCATTGAAGGTATGAGAATAAACCATAGCATAAATATGTAAGTTTTCCCTCGATCAGTGATTAAAGCCCAAAAAACACTGGGCAAAAGGCATTGTCTTGAAAGCAGAATATAAAGCCCAAAAATATATCTAGTATATATATATACTGGATAGATTTTTAACTAAGCAGCAGCCTCGTCACCACCAGCTGCGTCAGTAGGAGTGTTCTCGAGGGCATTCCCTTCAGGAGCAGCAGCCGCGGATTGAGAAGCCTCGTCCATCTCCATCTCTTTATCCACCTCCTCGAGATCTAGACCCCCCAAGTCCACGCCAGAAGGGTGCTTGACGAGGTACCGCCGGAGGAGTTCAAAACCCTTGTAATACCAACTGAAAAGAACAGTGTTGTAATCCTCCGTTTGTTGAAAGGCTTCAATAGCCTAAGCGGCAACGGTCTTGACCCTCTAATTCATAGCTTGGAGTTGCTCATCCTTCTCCATAGTCAGCTGCTTCTCAACCCTTAAGTTATCGGCCAAAGCCTTAGCCTTCTCTTTGGCGGTATTAGCTTCGTCCATAGCGAAGATGAGATCCCTCCTTAGCTTGGCATCTCAGCCTCTAGAGCCTCCACTTTGGACCCCACTGATGCAGCATTCGCCTCATGGCTCAAGTACTCAGACATGATATGGATCGTCTCTCCTAGCACCTAAAGAAGAGATTATGTAAGTCACGAAATCGTTAGATTCATGCGCAAAACCAGAAAAAGAAGAATAAGTGATACATGTACATCACCTGGACTAGCTTGTGGATATGACGATCCACCTGGACTAGCTCGGTGGTAAAAACATCCTACGCCTTCGTTAAGGCCAGACTTGCATTGTCCTAGACGCTGGACAAGCGAGAACCCACCTTTTCCTTACCCTTGTCCTCAACACGTTGCCTCTTTGGACGAGGGTTGATTTCCTCCACCGAGGTTGCAGGAGAAGCAGCCCTCGTGGTTTTAGGGATGGAGGTAACAGGAGTGATCGAAGTTCCCTTCTCGACCACTCGTACCATCTTCTTCCCCAAACTTGAGAGGGGCTCATTCTTCCTAGCCCACATCTTGGCATACAATTCTTGATTGAATTTGGTTGTCATTTTTGTGAGAATATAAAAGATTAAAATCTCTGCGAAAAAAGAAAGAAAGAGAACACTTACTCTTTTCTTCAATTTCAATAGCACGCAGAACAAAAGGGGAAGGCTCTGGACCAAGGCAGTGACGAGCCAAAGTTCTCGGATCGACCAGGTCGTCGAAGTCGTCAATCATCTTAGCGTATTCAGTAGCAGCTTTGATGCACTCCTTGTACCTGCTCTTGAGCTTTGGACACTTCTTAACTACACAAAAGCAACAAATAAGAGGTTAGTAACAAACCAAGGAAAACAAAGAAGGAAAAAGGACATGCGGAAAGACAGCGCACCTAGACTCGGGGCTCTCCAACGACGAAGCAACCTAGGGACTTCACCCCAAAATTCATCAGAAAGAGTCTCTTGATAATAGCTTAATTTTGCATATTTATATCATTATTAGAAAGTATTATCATACTTATTTTGAGTTAATTCATGCAGTTTATAGTTGATTTTGGAATAATGCTGAATAATCAATTTTGTGCTTAATTGAATTTTAATGCGTGAATTTGTCTTTTGTAGGATAATGAAATTAAATAAGGGGATTTGTGCAAAGAAGAAAGCTAATGGACTTTAATTTTACAAGGGCCATGATGAAGTCAAAGAAAGCCAACCCAATTAAATTCAAGTCCAATTGGAGCAAGGAATCAAAGGAAATTTGCACCTAATCCAAGTCCAGTTCGGATTAGGATTCCAGCTTGCACACCAGTTAGTATTTGGAGTATAACTTTCGACTCAGATGTCCAATCGAGATGATTCAAGTTGGGATAGAAAGCTAACTTAAAGGGCTACAACTTTTTCGTTTACCAAAAGTCCGAATTATGAAGTTAAATGGGCCAAAAACGTCAGTTAAATGAAGCCTAAAAACTTGGGATTTTCTCCAAACGGGAATTCAACTTGTAATAGGATTTCTTGACCTATTTAAAGGCTCTTTCGGGAAAAATTCAGAGGAGAGCTGCTGTAGAACATAATTTAGGTTTTCTTAAAGTTTCTTTACAGTTTTTAGAGTTCTATTTGTGTTATGATTTGCTAGAAGCCTTGCTAAGGGAAGGGGTGAAACCCAACCGTTTATTGGTATGTTCTTAACAATTATTTATTGGTTTTAATGCTTATATTTTTATGTTGTTGATTGTTTTACTCATCTAGAAAAGTGTTTAGTTCTGTATAATCCTTTGATTTATTGTAGACTCCGGGCATGTTAAATGCTTAGTATTCCCTGCGAACTAATTCACTAGTTTTGTTTTGCCTAAAATCAATCTATTGCATGAAACTACCTTAGACAATTAATTCTTGAGTTTTTTTTGTTAAATCATCCGACTAAGATCATCCTTCATATGAATTTTAGTTGGGTTATAAAATTAATATTGTTAAGACTACCAATAGATGTGTTATGTGTGGATCCCTAAACCTTAGTGCCTTAATGTATTGTTATTTTCTCTCAATTTAAATTACTTTTACTAAACTATCAAAAATCTCTTCAGTTAAACTTTATTATTTTAGTTTTATTCTCTTGTGGTTTGCTAATCAATTCCCTTTTCCTTGTGGATTCAACCTCGGACTTACCGAGTTATTACTTCGCGACAATCCTGCACTTGGGAGCATTATTTAAGTCGCAGCATCTCCCATCCATCCCCAGACATGAAAAAGAACCTCGATTTCCAGTATCAGAAGGACGATGGTAAATCAGTAATGATCCTAGCCTTCTTAACCCAGGGCACAAATTCATAGTACTCGTACTCCTTTGACTCGTTTAAACGATACAAGTAAATGAATTCGTCCACCCTAATCATGTCCCCTTCAGTGATGACCATCCATATTTCCATACAACTAATTACAATTCTCCACGAGTTCGGCATAAGTTGCCCAGGAGCGATGTTGAAATGATTCAGGAGCTCCATGATGAAGGGGTGGACGAGAAACATAAGACCGCACTGGAAAGCAGCTTCATAAAAGCACACTTCCCCGGGCGAGAAATGACAAGCCCTTTCCTCTTCGTGGGGAAGACGAATTCTAACCCCCACGGGAAATTGGAACCTATCCCCAAACCTAGAGAAGGTGTTAGAGTCCAGAGCATACACCTCCCCGAAGGCATGAAAAGCCCTAACCTCTCTTCGGCCAGAAGCAGCGGTATCCACCTCCGCCTCAACAGGGTCGTTGCTAGACAACAACCTAGTCTCCAGTTCACTAGACCTCACCTCAAACATGACTCCTTGGTCACCCACCAACTCCTCAAACCAATTTACAGACTGACACAATAAAGGAAACAGATCGGTCAACACCAAACCCAAACCGTTGCCCCCAAATACAAACCCTTCAATTGGAGGGAAATGGGTATGGAAAGAACCTAAAGACGCCCCTAAGTGCGCAAAGAGAAACGAAATAGAGGGACAGAGTTGCCTAATTTCAGAACTCCCAAGTATGGAAACTAAAGAAAAGAAGGAATAGATTTCTAAACAGAACGAGAAAAGGCAAAAGAATGTCGCTACAGAAAGAAAAAAGGAAAGGGAGAGAAAATCGTACCTCTAAAACTCCCAAAGCTCATAAATTCAAGCTCAGAAAAAAGGAGACACCAAAGGTTAGGAAGCTTAGAAAAAGGTACGGAAATGACAAGAAGTGAGAAGGTGGAGAAGAAAGCAAAAAGTTTTTAAAAAAACCGAGCCTAGAAAACTGAAAACCAGTGGGAAAACCAAAAGCCCCTCGAACCAAACAAAGGCATCCACCATTGTGAGCACACCACGTGGCCACGACACATACGGTGCCGCCACTACACATTAAATGTGAATGAAATAGAATCCCAAGGGTCACGTCTGAACAAGAAACCTTCCATATTCTTGTGGTCGTCATTACACGTAAGGACGACCACAGAATAGGGGGGGCAGCTGATGGACCCAATAAATGCCATTGTCCAGACGAACCCATCAGATACCATCGTCCACACAGACCCAGCATGGACAATGAAAGAGAAGCCATAAAGAGGGCATTCAATATCCCAGACGGTTACAAATCAGTAAGATCGTTGGGATACCCATCAAAGCCCACATTGAATGAGCCCAAAAGCATTACAAAAGAGGCACTTATGCCACCATAAATAGGATACAACGGCTAGAAGAAAAGAGAGAGAGAGAGAGAGATATATATATATATATATTTATATATATGCATTTCAGAACTAAACAAGGTACATACACATAAAATACTAATATTTTTACTACTCATTTTAGCTCTCACAACCAAGCCCTCTCTACCAATTCCATTCACTGACTTTATCATCGGAGACTCTGTGGCGGGCACCACATCGGTGACCACTCAGAGAGGACTCTGTTCTTAACCTTGCAGGTACGAAGACGAGCCAGTGCTGACCTATCTGGATGAACCTAATCAACTGACAATCTTGGCATCATCAATTGTATTGAATTTAATTATATGTGGGGAAGATTAACACAACTAATATTTTACCTATTAATGCAAGTATGCAACCATATACTCATATTTAATCGAAAAACTTAATTTACTAGCTAAGTAAAATTCACTTAAGTAAAATATACTAGTTGTAGACATCAAAATTTTATGATGCATTCACAACCGTCTAACTGATCATGATCAAATGTTAGTGATCAAATTAATTTCTAATTGGTGATGTGTCAACGATGGACAATCAACAAATAAAATCAAGCCACATGTCAAGTCTTTGTGTCACCACCACTCACATAAAAAATGACACGTGTCCAAGCCACGTGGTAGCATCAAATGAAGAAAGCCACGTGGCAACGTCAGAAGAAAAGACTCACATGAAATGTTCTTATTAAATGTAAGACCAAAATTAAAGTCAAATTTGAATTTAAATTCAAAATTTGTAATTAATTCTCAATAAATGCTGAGAGAAAATTCCAAATTAAATACTACTGAGTTGCCTATAAATAGGGGTTTCTCATATGAGAAAGGGGACAGACACTTAGAGAGAAAAACCCTACTAACACTCTGCCAAAATAGAGAGTCATCTCTAAGTCCAAAAGAGCACCCTTGCTCCCTCAAAAATCAAGCTCATTCCTACTTCTTCAAATCAAAGTAGGGATTTTTCCTTCAATTTAAATCGAGATCAAGCCAACGGCCCTCGCATCAAATCAAGTACGTTCAACTACTCATTCAACTTGGAGACATTAAGACACGATTCAAGATCAAGCTTCATAGCCCTTTGGATCATAAAGTTTCTTGGAGATTGAATCAGAGGAGTTTATTGCATTCTTTCATTTGTAAAGAGTCACACAAAGGATTGTACTCACATATATACAAATCAATATAAATTGATAATTTGTTACACTATTTAGTGACCGTGTGATTCTTCTTTAACGAAAATTGTGTGTACACTAGTGCTTGCTAAAAAAATCAGTTGTAAGTTATAGTAGAAAAAAAGGTCAAGGAGCAGGTGCCCTAGTGGTAAGAGACTTGGGCTAACAAGATTTTAGTCTTGGGTTGTGTTCCTTTCGCTAATAAGCGCGGTGGTACCCATTTCTTTATTGATTGCCCTGGGTGTGTAGGGGTCACCCCATCCTCCTACGCTTTTTCTTTTTGGACTTTGTTTACTGCACACAAGTTGTTTTATATAGTCCAAAAAATAATTGAAACTATAACTTCATGGTTTTAGTTGTTTTTTGACTATGTATAAAGATAAATATTATGTTCATAATATTTTCACAATAAATTTTAAA
The DNA here is from genome assembly GCA_030021035.2 of Notholithocarpus densiflorus. NCBI lineage: Eukaryota > Viridiplantae > Streptophyta > Magnoliopsida > Fagales > Fagaceae > Notholithocarpus > Notholithocarpus densiflorus. Next base: position 3,173,955 of record JARYZH020000024.1, on the reverse strand, counting down.
TGACAGGTTGTTACTGTTTGTTATTGGTAGGCAAAAACGTAATTTTAGTTGTGAGTTTAATTTAGAATCAATAACAACTTACCACCTAGTGAAAGTATTGTGAAAATGTTGCGGAGCGTAGCACTCCTCATATATAAAACAATTGGGCAAATTATAGTAAACCCACCTGTGGTTAGACCCATTTTCACGTTGCCTACCTATGGTTCAAAACTTAACACTTTACCTACCTGAGATTTTCTTTGTTAGAACTCTATTACCCACATCTATTAAAAACAAGGGTAAATAAGTATTTTTACTCCCTTTTTATATCTCTCTCCTCTTAAAACAAAAAATTCATACAAAAACTAAAGTAAACAAGATAAAAAAAAAATGTCATTTTTGTAAAAATTTGCTAAAGAACTTCATAAACACAGAAACTTTATGAATTGTTTAGTAGAGGGAGGCAATGTAATCATAGGCACACCATAACAAACTCCCTCCAACATAGAGTTCTGTCTTTGAAGGTCTTTCGAACAACCCAAATGAATGAATGGTTGGAAGCCTCAATAGCATGAGGCATCTCAACAAACTGTCCCAGAGCAAAACTGGGTTTGCTTCTAAAACTAATATAAAGAACCAAATTGGGCTACTTCTCAGCCTTATCACTTATCAGTAACATTTGTGTTACATGATGCTAGTCCTACAAGCCAAGCCTTCTTTCCCATCTCCTTTCTAATATAGTCTGCATAAGTTGGCTCTAATTTGTAGAAACTATTAACCAAAGATCCAAAAAAATTTCTTCATCGTTTGACATCTTTATCAAAATGCCCAGATTTGTCTTTCTCTGTTGTCTCTTTCTCTCCCATCCACCAATAGTCACCACAACCACCTTCAAAACCCATAACCAATTGCAAATGACAACACATAACCACCGCCAAAATCAAATCAACCACCACTACCACGCCAAAATCAGATAAACCCATAACCCAAAAAACTACAAAAAAAAAAGACCCACAAAACAAAAACGAAGTCATCGTAGTCCGATTTGAGATCAACGGTGGCTACTATTTGGGTGTGTGTGTGTGAGATGAGGAGAGAGAGAGAGAGAAGACAACAAACCCAGTGAAGCTTTGGCCATGGGTTCCTTGGTTGAGATCGAAGAGAGAGAAAGGTGAAAACTGAGATCAGCCATGGATCTGAGATCGGTGTGGTGGTGATGGTTATTTGTGTGTAAGTTTCTGAAGGTGTAGGATTTTTTAAATTTAAGGTTATTTTATGTATATAAGTGTAGCTTGCAAATTGTTTTTTGGATATGTGTGAATATGAAATTTTTATTTGGATTATCTGGCTCAAGAATGTTCATACCAAGAGATGGTGTGTTCTTCAACCAGAACTTTACAATTTTGCAAATTTGCTTTTAGATCTTATTTCTCTTGTTTTTTTATGTATTATTTTGTTTTGGGAGGAGAGAGATATAAAAGAAAAATAAAAAAATATATATTTACCCTTATTTTTAATAAAAGTAGATAATGAAGTTCTAACCGAGCAAACCTCAGGTGCAGGGCCGGCCCATGGCCTAGGCAACCTAGGCCTAGGCCTAAGGCCCCCACCACAAAAAATATTTACCCTTTACAAAAAAAGCCCTCATCCCATTGTAAAATGCCTAAAATTTTATAAAAAATATGAATTTTTTCAAATTGTTGTGCACTTTTTATTATTAGTGATATTAGGGATATCACAAATTTTACTATAGATTTACAAACTGACATGTTACCAATCACAAAAAAATATTTTAAATATTCATTAATTACATTATTAAAGTTCATCAATCACTGTTATTGTCACATTATATTGTGAACATTTTGTAGTACCTTTAGCATTTTCCTTTTTTATTTCTAACAAGGCTTTAAAAAAAATTTGCAAATGTGTTAAATTATCAGATGATTTTTTTTTTTTTTTGGGACTGAATCAGATGATTAATCTCCCCTAATAGTTTGAAACTTTAATATTTGTAAATTAATCTACTACAAAGCCACACATCAATTAATATCATAGATAATAAATTAGATTATAAATGTAATTAACTATGTATTGTTATATATCTAGATAAATTAATTTTCTTTTTAATTTTTTTTCTTTTTGTTAAATTAATTTTCAACTATGATATTCAACTCTCTATATGAAATTAACCTTAGTTTTAGTTAGTGTTATTCATTAAATTATGTATTTAATTCATCAAATTAACCTCAATTTAATTAATATTAAATAATTTTATTTAATAAATATTTATATATAAAAGGCCCCACATAAATCTTTCGCCTTAGGCCCCAAATTAGGTTGGGTTGGCCCTGCTCAGGTGGACAAAGTGTTAAGTTTTAAACCACTGGTATGTAAAGTGAAAAACAGGTCTAACCACTAGTGAGTTTATTGTAAATTTGTGCAGATAAAAATAAAAAACGGATCTAATCATAAGTGAATTTACTGTAATTTGCCCAAAACAGTTTGTGTGGCGATAAGTATTTCCTATTTTTATTTCCATGAAAAAAAATTTGTGTATAATAAGAACTTAAAAAAATAAAAAGTGAATCCACTGCAAAATACAGCGCGTCAAACCCCTAAGAAAAACCTTACATGTATGTTTCCATTGTAAGAGTAAGAGGTCCGCTGACATAAGTTTCCTTAACCCGCAACTGTCTCACATTTCCTTCAAAGTCACAGCAGAAATGAGACCCCCTCGAGGTAACAAACAAAACCCAAATCCTATCTTCTTCTTATTTTCCCTGTCCTTTTTCTTTTCTGAGAAAGCTTATACATTTGCCTAAAACAACAAAAAAATGTTAGACCCAGTTTGTCTGTTATTACGCTTTCTTATTAACATGAGGGCTATATAACGAATAAGTTTGTGAAAACAGAGTAATGGGCAAAAAAACCCAAATATTGATTTATATTTTTAATTTTTTTAGATTTTCATGCGTTGTACAAAGTAAGATACGTGTTGAGATACACAATACTAATAATAAAAAAAGAAAGAAAAAAGAATCAATTCATTAGATGATTTTTGTTTTGACAACTATGGCTGAGAGGATGGCATTAAAATTCTTTTTCTTTAACATAATTTATATATATTATTGTCCATTTTTTCATCAGAAAAAGGGAAAGCTTTCATTTTTTAACATCTTGATTTCTTTTAGTTTTCACCATATACGAGGCATTGTTAACTTTGAGCTGGATTTTGGGTGATCTTGTGCAGGTGGTGGTGGTGGATTCAGGGGTAGGAGTGATGGAGGGAGAGGTAGAGGCAGAGGTGGTGGAGGTGGAGGTGGAGGTGGAAGAGGCTTTGATAAAGGTGGTGCCATGAGAGGCTGTGGTGGTGGACGTGGTGGCCGAGGTGGTGGAAGAGGCCGGGGAGGAGGTAGAGGTGGAATAAAAGGTGGAAGCAAGGTCATCGTTGAGCCTCATAGACATGAAGGAGTATTCATTGCAAAGGGCAAAGAAGATGCTATTATTACTAAGAATTTAGTCCCTGGTGAAGCTGTCTACAATGAGAAAAGGATATCTCTGCAGGTCAATTTAGTGCATCACTTATCTTTTCATGTGCTTTTGATTAATTAATTATTCTTGTGATCATCAAATGTTTGACTTGCTGCAATTATATTGTGCTTGTTTTTCAAAGCATAAAGCGTTTTCTTAATAGGTTTTCAGTTACATCAATGTAGTGCAGAATTTCTTGAATATGTGTTTCGAGATTATCAAGTGCTTAGTAATAATTAAGTTTTGTATAAGTAATGGGGCTAGTGTTTTATTAAGTATAACTCTTAGTTTTAACTAACCTTTTTTAGGCAAGGTGGGCTGGAACTTAAATATATGCTGGGTGATGCTAAGAATATGCAGAAATCACTATATTTGCACAGAATAAGTGGTTCAATGTCAACCCCTGGCTGTGTGAAAGGAAATTTATATAATGCACTTGAAAAAGTGTCTTGTCTGTAATTTATTGGTTAATCGTGAAATCATACCTTGCAGCATCTCTAGACTATTGCTTTTATGCCAACCATTAAATTTTGTGTTCATAGTTGTTAAATATTTGTTAGTATAGATCTATGGACTTTAAGAATTTTACTTTCCTTCACAGAATGAAGACGGAACAAAAGTTGAATACAGGATTTGGAACCCATTTCGTTCAAAGTTGGCTGCTGCCATTCTTGGTGGTGTTGATGAAATATGGATTGTGAGTTTCTCCTTGATTTCTTAATTTTATTTCACTTTTGTGCTTCAATTCTTTGTGATATAATGATTTTAAATCTGTCCATAACTAAACTCTTTTCTCCATGTTTTAATATCTAAAATGAAGAAACCCGGTGCTCGGGTTCTCTATCTTGGGGCTGCTTCTGGAACCACCGTCTCTCATGTGGGTGACATTGTTGGCCCTGTAAGTGATCTATATAAAATAGTAGTATATTTTTATTTATTGGGTCTCTTAGATTGCCGTCAAAATAATTCTTTCTTAGAAGAAAAAGTTTATTAATTGAAAAGACTTGATCAGAACTTTTGCTCCTTACCTGTAGTCTGGAGTTGTTTATGCTGTGGAGTTTTCTCATAGAAGTGGTAGAGACTTGGTTAACATGGCAAAGAAGCGTACAAATGTTATCCCAATCATTGAAGATGCTAGACATCCTTCAAAGTATCGAATGTTGGTAGGCATGGTGGATGTGATATTTTCTGATGTTGCTCAACCAGATCAGGTTTATTCATCACTTCCTTGCATGTTTCATGTTCAATTCGTCCTCTAACATTCAAATTGATAAAAGGGGATAGCACCATAATGTTATAGTGGTGGCAAGAGCACTTTCTTTAGTAATGCATGTGAAATTTCCCATGGACATTCATCAGTGCATGTGCTTTGTTCCTTGTTTCTGTCATCTTTTTTTGTTTTGCTGGGTTCTATGTTTCTGTTAATAACTACTGCTCTAGTTCCTTGATCAACTATCTTTTCAATTGCTTTTCATGCATTTAAGAAAAAAATAAATTTTGTCTTAGCAGAAGATGGTCCTTATTTCCATATGAATTTTAGATTGTAGTTCTTTATAGTATGCTGCATGAGTCCCTGTGTACTTGAGTTTCTTCTCTTTTTGATAGAGTTTCTATTGATTTATATATATGTATGGTTCTTGTTTGGAACTTTTTTAGAACTACTTTATATGCTGTTTGGGATTGGGATGCATATGTTTTGTATTTGTTTTTTCTGTCTTCATTCTTTAATGGGGGATCTCAATCATACTAACTTCTTAATGGGACCTTGGGAGATCTTATTTGAATGGTATTTTTTTATTACTAAGTTATACACACATCCATGGGACATGAACCCACAACCTCACCTCCACCTTGGTATCCCAATGATACTTCCTTTTTGTTCTCTTCTGGAAAATTAAAAAGGCATTTAAGAAACCTAAGCATTATGATTGTGTTACAATTGCTATTTTCATTTTTCAAATTTTGTATCTAGTTTTATATTATGATGCATATGATGAGTTACTCGGATTCCCCTTCAAGACATAATAGGGTGATGTCAGCTCGAGTTTCTGATGCTGTTATGAAGTCTTTTTTATTTATTGTTATCATATCTGCTCAAATATATAGCTTTTTTTTTTCTTTTTTTTTTTAATCTTGTATACTATCATGAGCAAATGATGAGTTACTTGGGCCATTCCCCTTCATGATGATGTTATGGGTGATGCAAGCTCAAGTTCAGATGCCCCTATAATTTTTTTTGATAGAAATTTTCTCTCTCTCTCTCTCTCTCTCTCTCTCTCTCTCTCTCTCTCTCTATATATATATATATATATATTTCTCATTTTATGTTCTTATATTTTAATTGCATGTTTCTTACTGTGCTCAAAGATGCATTTATGGTTAAATTTCCTTGTACTAGTCAAACTCAGTGGTGGCAGAGTCCACATTGTTTATATAATAGGAAAATGCTAAAACTACTACTAATTTTACTACAAATTGCTTACAAACTGTAACATGACAATGATTGTGATTGGTGCTACATTGACCACATATGAAATATAATTTTTTAGTTACTTTTTGGTCTTGTGTTAAAAAGTTGAGACATCAATTTGTAAGGTGTAAAATTTGTGGTAGCCCTAACATCACTAAATATATAACTAATGGGTAAACTTAGTACAACTTCTTAGTGATGTAGCTTAGGTTCTCTAATTAAATTGAACATTTGGCCTTGGAAGCTGATACACAAGGATGTGCTTTGGCCAGTAAGGCACATGGTTAGATTTAATTGGGGAACCTAGAGTAAAACACCCAAGGAACTATACATAAGTTTTGCCCATAAATTCTTGTGTGTCTTCTCATTTCACCTTGGTAGCCAACTCCATTTTATTGATTTGTTGTTAGCATACTATTTTTTTTCTCATTTCCCTGTACGGTTCTTTTTTCTGAATCTGATATTATGAATACTTTATGTTTGTGGTTCTTTTTTTTCTTGTTTGAGAGTAATTATATGATTGTCACTTTAAAAAAGAGAGTTATTAAATGCTTTTCTGATGTCTATATATTAACAATCAGAGTTGTGTTTTGTTCTCTCTTATATCTTGTAAATTTAATGCTAAAAATCAAAGTTTGATGTGGGTGCAGGATACAGAAGCGTCAAGAAGTAGAACACGTCTACTTCTAGAAAACAAGAAACAAAACATGTTTGCTTCTGAAAATAACCTCGAATCCACGAGGGTTCCTTGAATCCACAAGGAGAAAGGGTCTGGAATCCACTAAAAAATAGAAAGACAAAAGTCTGAATTTTCTGGATTGAATAATTGTTGAAAAATGTGTACAGACTTAGGGGCTTATTTAAGGGCTCCGTAAAACTTGACAAACAAGAAAATATATTCTAAAATGACTCTTAATTGATACCTAAAAAGCATTAAAAACACCTAAAAACAAGGAAATAAATGCCCTAAACTTAAAATAACGAAAATTACATAAAAATACCAAAAATAACAAATTACATAAATTAATCTGAAGATTTTGTCCTACATTAGATTCTTCCACTTGAAACAAACTCGTCTTCGAGTTGATAGTTGAAATCTGAAATTTTCTATGCCAAGAGAACAAATACTTTGAATACTTCATCTTCTTTGTATTCTTACCAAACTTCTTACCAAACTTGAAAGTCATCAATTGGGCAACTTGAACTTCTTGTTCCTTGATCTTCATGCAATTGAAAATATTCACCAAATAAGAGTCAATGATCAAATCAAATCTTTCTACCCTAATAAAATCAATATACTTTGTTTCAATTCCTCCCACCAAAATAATAGGAGCTTGAACGTTGCAATCATCTAACTTGACTTTATTGAGATCATTGACAACTTCCTCTATAATTTCTTTTTTAATGGTCTCTACTATCTTGATCTCAAGATCTTTCTTTATAATAGGGTCTTCATTAATTTCCTCCACAATCTTGATTTCAAGTTCTTCTTCTATAACAAGGCATTCATTAATTTCCTCAAAAATCTCTATATTTTCTTCTTTGACTTCTACATATTCTTTAAGAAAAGTATTTTCTTCAACATGTAATTCTTCCATTAATGGTGGAATATATGGCTCTTCAAAATAATTTAAATATGAACTTTTTGGCCATTAATAATCTTGTATTGTATACGACAAGATTTCTTCACAATCCAAAAGATAAAATTTGATAGCAATAAGGATAAAATTTGATAGCAATCATTTTTTTCATCCTTGGCCATGAAGGAATCTTATCTTCACCTTGTCGGATTCTATCAGATTGTACTCTTTCCCACCAACGTAAGGCATACTCACTAAGTTTATACAAAACAAGTCCAACTTTTCTCTTATAATAAATATTTCCAAAGTCAAATAAATCCTCTAAATCAAATAACCAATCAAGAAAATCTTCTTTATAAAAATAACCATTAAAACTTGCAATTCTTTTATAGGGCCTATATGAAATTTGCTTATCAATAGGTTGTCCGTGAGTTATGTCTCCGCAACAGTTATCTCTATTGTTTTCATGCTCCAATGATGTCATCTTAGCAAAGATATTTGTGAGTGCTAGATGTACGTCACGTAATACTTGCTAAGTTTTCTGTCATCGGAATTGCTATCGTCTCATACGTCAGCCACCAAACTAGGATAAGTAAAGGCTCTGATACCAACTAATACAGGATGTGGAAGCGTCAAGAAGCAAACACGTTTGCTTCTAAAAATAATCTCGAATCCACAAGGTTTTCTTGAATCCATAAGGAAAAAGGGTCTGGAATCCGTCAGAAAATAAGAAGGACAAAAGTCTAAATTTTATTGATTGAATATTTGTTAAAAAACGTGTACAGACTTAGGGGCCTATTTAAGGGCTCCATAAAACTTGACAGACAAGAAAATATATTATAAAATAACTCCTAATTGATACCTAACCATAACAGGAATCAAATTTGACCTAAAAAGCATTAAAAGCACCTAAAAACGAGGAAATAAATGCCTTAAACTTAAAATAACGAAAATAATATAAATATACCAAAAATAACAAATTACATAAATTAATTTGAAGATTCTGTCCTACATTAAAGTTGAATTTAAAATTTTGGATTGCCAGGGTTACACTGCACCTCAGTACCTTTTATGTATGTATATAGAGAGATAACTTAGTTATATGTGGCAAAAGACGGACTCCCTCGCACTGCCACTCAAGTTGATCATGGATAGTTCGTACATGAGCTGGAGCTTTGGTTCCTCAATTTTTTGCTGGATGATAGCTATTTAGTGTGGGGCTTCAATAATTGGGTTCCATCTGCCCATACATCTTTTTACAGTGTAAAACCATTTTAGTTTGGTTATGTTTCTTTGCCTGGTTCTCTGTGGGATCACTTGTTTAGGGAGATGGCTCTGGCCAAGATGCTGGGACTGTTATCTCTACCGCCTGTCCCTTTGTTGGCTTTATCTGGATTTGTTTGCTTTATATTTCACTTTGCAGGCAAGAATTCTCGCTTTGAATGCATCATATTTTCTGAAAGCTGGAGGTCATTTTGTAATTTCCATCAAGGTTTGTATATGCCTTTTTCCCATGTGTCACCTTGAAATTTAAGTGGTCAGCTCACTTATGTAAAAATGATTGGGAAAAACTGATGGGAACTTGTATTCCTTTTTGTAATAGAAGTTGCCAAAGAATCTAATGGGACTAATAATAAGCACATTTTTGAGACTAGTGATGGGGGTTGCCTAATGATCTAATTGGACTTATAATGACATAATTGACATGTTTATTTATTTGTATGATCTTTGTCTACAACAACCGCTGCCAACACCAAGCCCCTAGTCCCAATTTTTGGGGTCGGCTATGGATCCTCAATAGATTAATTAGGGTTTACTACCTTTTTTATTTTTTTAGACCTGTCTATAGCTTAATATTTTAAAGCATACTTTGCATTTTCAAAGAAACAGTATTAAGAAATTAGTAGAAGTTTTCCTTCTGTAACATTTTTCATATTGATGTTATCTGCTTGAACATTTCAGGCCAACTGCATAGATTCCACACAACCTGCTGTGGCCGTTTTTCAGAGCGAAGTGAATAAGCTAAAGCAGAATCAGTTCAAACCATTTGAACAAATTACCCTTGAACCTTATGAGCGTGACCATGCTTGTGTGGTTGGTGGCAACCGTGTCCCCAAAAAATAAAAACCTTCCGCCTAGAAAATGTAGGCCATCTAAAAGAATCAAAAGCTGATGCCTTGTATAAGTTGAATCTTAACTTTATGTTTAGCTGACTGGTCTTTTGATGGTTTCTTTTTTGGTTCTATCTACTGTTTTCTTGGACGCTCAATTTGGGGAATACTCTTTTATTAATTTGTTTTGCTCTTCTCTCCTATTTTCCTATTGGAATTGTTGGTGTTTTGGTTAAAGTACCCGTTTGGATTCAACTTAAAATGGCGTTTGCGTTTTGTAATCTGAGTTTTTCTCTTCTTTTTTTTTTTTTTTTTTCAGCCCGCAATTGTTGACAAGTCAACTATGAATAGTGCATCTGTGCACTGTTCATGAGTCCCACAAATTACACTTTTCAACAACTTTTCATTAAAAATGGGTCACACAACACTATTTATACATTTAAAAATTATTTCGCTACAGTATTTTCAGTTTCAGCAAAAATAAGCTCAATCTAAACGGAAGCTGATGTGAGGTGAGGATGATCATATTTCAGGGGGAGTAATTATTTATGTTTTGTATCACATTTTAGGCCTCTTTGCTTGCTTGGCTTTTAAAGTGATGTGAAACTCAATTGAGCCATTTTACAAATTCTCTTGCTTCATTGATTCTGCAAGTTTGTTTGTTTGTTATTGGCATGAATGAATTACAATGAAGTAATTCTTGTTGATCTCAATGCAGAATGAGAAATTGAACTCTAGTAGCCCTTTGATAAGGGCTGCTCAATGAATCTGTTGGCCTCTTTTTTTTTTTTTTTTTTTTTTTTTGATGATATACCTCGTGCATAAAACAAAGTTTCTATCTAAACTAGTTTGGAGTAGGGGTGTCAATTCGGGTTAGCGTGTCGGGTTCGTGTCGTGTTGAGGTAGGGGTATTCGACTAAATGGCTCAACCCTAACCCGACCCATTTAATAATCGTGTCATGATCCTTCAACCCTAACCAGACCGATTAATAAGGCGGGTTGACCTGACCCAACCCATTTGACACGTTTAATAAACGAGTCGTGTTGGGTTGACACTAGGGGTGTCAATGTTTGACCCAACCCGCGAACACGACACGAACCCGACATGGGTTTTTTCGGGTTAGGGTTGGGCCTTAATGGGTTTGGGTCATAAACGGGTCAACCCGAAAGCGACACGATAAGAAACGTGTCATAAGCGGGTCAACCCGCGTAACCCGCAATAGACACGTTTGACACGCCAATTTATTTGTGTCAACCTGAAATGACCCACTTAACACAACCCGTTTAACTCGTATAACAAATAAATATTTATTTTTATTTTAGATTTGTCAAATACTTTTTATATCCAACATATATTTTAAATTTAAAAAGAAAAGTGAGTAATTACAAAAATTTACTAGGGATATAATTGGAAATTGAAACTTTACAAGCCCTAGAACTTCTAATACTTTTTTCTTTTTTTCTTTTTTGGCATAGAACTTGCACAAATGAAATTGGATGAGCTTGTGGAAGATGTTATGAATTTGGATATCAATAAAAAATCTATGGATGATAATCGTGGTCATAGTCAAGATTAGTTTACTATTTGTTCAAATTTTTTCAATATTGATACTTAGCATTTGGTGAGTTTTAAGGATATTATATTTTTGTTGAACTATGTTATTTTATTTTTGTTAAACTTTGTTATTTTGAATTTGGGTTGAAGTGTATGCACTTCTTTTGGAGTGTAAAGAACTTATTTCTAGATAAATGTTATATTTTTGTTGAACTATATTATTTTGAATGTGGGTTAAAGACTGGAAGTGTATGCATTGCTTTTTGAGATGTAAAAAAAATTATTTCTAGATGGATGTTATATATAATATTATGCAGGTTGAAATGGGTTGTGTTACATTCGTGTCAACCCAACACGACTCGTTTATTAAACGTGTCAAATGGGTTGGGTTTAACAGGTCGGGTTAGGGTTAAAGGATCATGACACGATTATTAAATGGGTCGGGTTAGGGTTGAGCCATTTAGTCGAATACCCCTACCTCAACATGACACGAACCCGACACGCTAACCCGAATTGACACCCCTAGTTGACACGAATGTAACACAACCCATTTCAACGTGCATAATATTAAATATAACATCCATCTAGAAATAATTTTTTTTACATCCCAAAAAGCAGTGCATACACTTCAAGTCTTCAACCCACATTCAAAATAATATAGTTCAACAAAAATATAACATTCATTTAGAAATAAGTTCTTTACACTCCAAAAAAAGTGCATACACTTCAACCCAAATTCAAAATAACAAAGTTTAACAAAAATAAAATAACATAGTTCAACAAAAATATAATATCCCTGGAACTCGCCAAATGCTAAGTATCAATATTAAAAGAATTTGAGCAAACAATAAACTAATCCTGACTATGACTACGATTATCATCCATAAATTCTTTGTTGATGTCCAAATTCATAACATCTTCCACAAGCTCGTCTAATTTCATTTGTGCAAGTTCTATGCCCAAAAAAAAAAAAAGTATTAGTAGTTCTAGGGTCTGTAAAGTTTTAATTTCCAATTATATCTCTTGTAAATTTTTGTAATTACTCACTTTTCTTTTTAAATTTAAAATATATGTTGGATATAAAAGGTATTTGACAAATCTAAAATAAAATAAATATTTATTTGTTATACGAGTTAAACGGGTTGTGTTAAGTGGGTTATTTCAGGTTGATACAAATAAATTGGCGTGTCAAACATGTCTATTGCAGGTTACGCGGGTTGACCCGCTTATGACTCGTTTCTTATTGTGTCGCTTTCGGGTCAACCCGTTTATGACCCAAACCTATTAAGACCCAACTCTAACCTGAAAAAACTCGTGTCGGGTTTGTGTCGTGTTCGCGAGTTGGGTCGAACATTGACACCCCTAGTTTGGAGAGAAGCTCTTCAAACTTCTCATATATCTATTTTTTGGGTGTGAATTTTAAAAATCTAACTGTTGAATTTCATGTTTCTTATGTTTTTAATATGCATATCAAATTTTGTTCAAATTGGATGTTATTTACTATTTGATCAATAAACTTATTTTTTATACACATTTTTAGATTACAAAAACTTAAAATTTTAACATTTGATTGATGACATAACAATTAATTTTTTATTTTCTTAAAATTTTGCAAGCATGAAATATATAATAAGAAAATTCAATCTAACAGTTAGATTTTCAAATTTTATACTTAATATAAAGATATATGAGGAATTTGAAGAGCTTCTCTCTAAATTAGTTTGGAGAGAAACTTTGTTCTCATCCATAAATTAAGCTTAATCCTTTTGGTAGCTGTTGTAGAAACTCGCTTTCTTTGTGGCATTGGCAGGTCTATAGAGTATAGACCTTGTTGGTTTTTTTTCTTTCTCTTTATTTTCTGGCAAGAAGGATTCATTAAGAACAACCTTAATAGTCCAAACCAAACATAACAACACATCATCTAGTGATTGTAGTACAAAATAAAATTCTGTGATAGCATCATCCTATCTTTGGACAAAGCACTAAACACCTGTTTGCTTCATTGTATATGTGCTTATACAAATGAGGAAATCTGGAAATTAATTCCTTTCAATCCACAACAATATGCAAGTTTCTGTGAGGAAGATCCAAACTCAATCAGGTTTATCAGGGAAAAAAGAGAGATACAGATGGCTGTTAACGCCATTTGTAAACTGAAGTAATTAGATAGGCTGCTGATTTTTAAAAGGAGTACTTAAAGAATAATGCATAAGGTACCATATTTAAGTTTGCCCTCACTGTTTTTCGAAAGTGAAAAACGCATTTGGTAAGCTGGGGAAAACAAATAGTTTTTCGATAACGAAAAACAAAAATTTTGTTTGGATTGATAAATAAAAAAAAAAAAAAAAAAGCTATTCGAGAATTTAAAAAAATAATTAAAATATTGTTTTACACTAAAGTTTATACTAAATTTCTTTTTCCGCTCTTAAACTTTAAAATTCTCGTCTGCTATAAAAAATGTTAAATTTTCTATCCTTTTAAAAAAATCAAAATCTTTTTTCAAAATCCAAAACAATCATTCCACTTAAATAAACAAAAGTTTTTTTTTGAAATCTCAATATTTAATTGGTTACTTTCAAAACTATGGGATTTAATTTGTTACTTTTTGAAATCTTTGAATTTAATTTGTTACTTTTATAACTATAGAGCTTAATTTTTTACAATCTTAATTAAAGACTTAAAACTATAGTGTTTAAAAAATGATTTCCCCAAAAGATTTGAGGATGGCGCATAGGATTATAGTAAGTGATTCAATTATACAACTTCTGGCTTCAGCATCATGGTGCTGGTGTGAGCCATTCGTGCTATATAATATAATTGTACCACCATGACCAAGACCATGACCATGAGGATATGACATTGCCTGAACTCAACCTTAACTGCTGAGTTACCATTTCTTATAATTTTCCATGTGAATCTAATATGCAAGTGTTATGTAATCCGTGAGCCTTGGATTGCTCGAGGGGAAAAAAAAAATAAAAAAAGAAAAAAAAAAGGTATAATGCTGTACAGGGTGTCTTTCATTTGACTTGCTAACTCTGTGACCCGGTAATGAATAAACTCAAGCTAAATCTTCTTTTTCTTTTTCTACTCAAGCTCAGTGACCCAACTTTTTGAAAAAAAAAAAAATTAATTAATTAAAAAATTAACCCAGCTATCTTCAATGACACCCAAATTATAACTAGTTTACAACAAACTTCAAAATTTCGATGGTGCCTAGGAATAAAGAATAGTGAGCGTTTGTCCAAATATAACATGCTTATTATATAAGACAGACTACAAAATCAATGGATTCCACGATCTCAAACAAACATAACATGCTTATTATAAGATGTTAGTGCATTTTAAATTAAATTACGTTAAAACTTAAATTAACCGAAGATTATTAAAGAGATGAGTTATAGTGAAATTTGTTAAAGAGATGAGTTATAGTGGAATTTGTTAAAGAGAGAGTTAACTTATATGTAAGTTAAATTAAATTAATTAAGAGGAGTGTGTTATATATATATATATATATATATTAATAGGTAAAGCTGAGAGAAACTTCAATTAGATTTCAATTGAATTCTCAATTTTGCGCCACTTGTTCTAGCCAAAACTCAAAAAATATCTAATTAAATTATAAATTGAAGTTCAATTTTGTATCATGTATCTTATCTAAATTTTCTAATTTTTGTGCCAAAATAAACTATACATTAACATTTTTACACGGAAGCCAAAAAAGCCACAATGATGATGCTCATTGGCCTAAGCAAGAACATCTCACCTGCACACTTTTATTGGTGAACTCAATAGAGTTTGGAGCTCTTCTAATACCACTACCAGAACTGACTAGTCCAACGAGAAAGACTTTAAAAGTAAAACCTCATCTCCTCCTCTTAATTCCATATTGTCATCCCATGTCTCCTCCTTCTTCTCTCTCAACCTCTACCAACTAGATCCACACACCGCCCTCTCCTTCTCCTTTTGGATTTCTCAGAGCAAGCCCGGGTTCAAACACAATGTTCAATCCCACTCTTCCTTGCATCACATTCTCATACGTTACCGCTTCATTGGCGCCTCCAAGAAGATTCCAATCTCAATGATCAGTTCTTGTCGTTAACCCGATGACGTTGACTTCGTCTTGGACTTCCTGTGCTGCATGAATCGCCAAAAAAAGATAAAATTTTAGTTTCGATTCTCTTAAGAGCTATAACATGCTGTGAATGAGACTTTCAGGTTACTCCAAGCGAGCCAAAATGGTTTAAGTTATGTATCATAGATCCCACTTCTACAAACACACATAGGCACACAATCTAGAGTCCATTAGAAGTAAGACTTTTTTATTAAAAAAATGTGCACATATCAAGGGCTATTTTGGTGCTTTGAGAATCATTAAAATGCGTCTTAACAAGGGCTATTTTGTATTTATCTGATGTAACCATGGTTTTTCGTGTGGATATCATTTAAATAGATGAAAAGTTCAAATGGATAAAATCCTGTGGAATAATTTACTGTAATTTATTTCTATCATTATTATCACAGCCACATGAGGTTCATGTTGGACAGAGAAAGATAGAACAATTTTTGGCTGTTTACATTAAACTTTGTTGTTAGAGATGTTTGATTCATATTGCTTTTTTCTTTTTTATATTTGTATTTTGGATGTAAATTGTATTCTTTTTGTTAAAAATTTATTTTTAAAAATTATCAACATGAAAAAAAAAAAAAAATTTATCAAACATGTTAAGTCCTAATTTCTGTGAAAGGCACAAATAATTATTAAACACGTTCGGTAGATTAATAAACATTGTACAGCTCCCATACAACACTATAACTTAGATTCTAACGATGAATTTGTTAAAAAAAATATTGAAAAATATTTTAGTAATTAATCAAGGTATGACATCAATGAGTCTCTTTTTTTATAGAGTTTCAATCTATGACGTCAACTTCTGATGATTGTGCTCAGTATCATCAGACCAAGACACTGATCAGTTTTTCGTTTAGACTAAGAATGAACCCCAGATCTCTTATTCAATCATCACATATTTTACCAGTTGAGCTAATTGAAACCCACGGCACTGAGGAATCTTAAGGTTAAAAAGAAATGACTGAATCCATTAGGTCCAGCAATACCCTGAAACAAAAGCTGATAATGCAACCTAATGAGTGGAGATCAATGGTTTTGTACAGAACTTGCTTCCTATTAAATTTTGATGGTGTGTATTAATGGAAACTATCTTTTAGCTTCCAAATAGTAAAAGTTATGTAGGCAAATTATAGGCATTAGCTTAGCAAGAGGTTGAACCATGGTATCTAAATCTTGATAGTGTCCCCTGTGCCAAGTAAAAGGATGATTGAATGAGCTAGCTTGATGATAACACACACAAGTTTCATTTGAATTTGTTCTTGGCTTTACTGTACATTACAACTCCAACAACCGTGAGCCTGTAGCTTGCCATCCCAATAATTGAAATTGGGTTTTTAACTATCAAAATTGAAATAACCACAGCAACAATAATCTCATATGTTGATGAAGCATTCTATAAACTGTAGCTTACAGTAATATCTCAAATTACAAAAAAAAAATCTACAAAATAAGAAATTAAAAATAAACCAAGATTTCTTTGAATCTTATTTTTTAATAGTTTTTAGTGTGTTTGGATTAAGATTTTGTTAATTTGTTATAAGTGGACAAAAATATAATCATATATATTATATTAAGTTGAAGTACAATTTTAGAATTCAAATCGAAACAAATTAATTTCTAATTGTAGTTTAATTTTGTGCTATGTGTCCAATTTGATTTTTAAATGTTGGTGTCAAGTTACCTCCATTCATAATGCTCAATGTGGAAACCAAATCTACCAAGATGAACATCTTATCATCACAATTGTTAACGTTTCAGTGCGTAAGCACGGGCTACATGCTAGTCTAAACTAATAAATAACATGTAGGTTATGAGAAGGATTGGAAGACTATATATATAGCTATGCTATAGACTATTTTCAAATCAAGAGAGAAGGAAGAGAAATAGTTAAAGTAAAGAGTATTGTGTGAGAGTGAGTGAATTCAATAATAATCCTAAATACTTGAGAGATTTCGGGCCAAAGAAAGGTGTTTCTTTTGGTGGAGCTTTGAGCTCAACCACATATGCAGAGTTGGTCTGAGCTACGCAATGTTGGGCTATTGTATCCTAGAGGGGACAAGTCAAAAGTGAATTTTTGCTGCATCGGTTTCTAGGCTTTGCCAACCATAGAGGGCTTGAATCTCCTTAAAAGAGCGAGATTTCCATGCCTCAGTCCGACATTATTCGTTTATATTTCTATTTTTATTGTAACCAAAATATCATTTTATTGGTAATTTCTCCAACAATTTTAAGGAGACTATGCCATAATGGAGCCAACAACTGAGAAGCCAAATGACAATGTTGGAGATCTCAACAAGCCCTACCGTTTTAAGGGAGCCCATTTTAAAAGATGGAAAGCCAAGGTCCTTTTCTATCTAAGCCTTCTTAAGGTAGCCTACATCCTCGCTGAGAAAAATCCAAATAAGGTCTCTACTGATGATATGACCGAAGATGAACTTTATGACCATCAAGAAAAAATAGATAAGTATGAACAAGAAGAGTATAAATGTCGTCATTATCTTTTAAATTGTCTTGCAGATCATTTCTGTGATTATTATAATACTACATACACTTTTGCAAAGAAAATTTGGAAAGCTTTACAAAGCAAATATGACACCGAAGAGGTTGGTGTGAAGAAATATGCAGCTAGTCATTTCTTTTGCTATCAAATGGTGGATAGCAAATCTATTGTGGAACAGGTTCAAGATTTTCTAATGATCGTGGCTGAAGTTAGATTTGGAGGTATAAAGATTGAGGACAACCTTGTTGTGGCCGGTGTCATTGACAAGCTACCACCATCATGGAAAGAATTCCAAAAATAAATGTGTCACAAGCAAAAGGAGACGTCCCTAGAATCCTTGATCACTCGCATTCGCATAAAGGAGGAAGCTAGATGACAAGATGCACTTATAACATAAGAGGGTAATGGACATTCTACCACCAAGATAAATTTAATTTATGTAAGCAATAACTAGCCCAAAGATCATTTTCCTAAAAATGTTCAATTGAGGCCAAGAAAGAAAAATATAAACAATTATGGTAGATCTCACAATAGGGGCAACCCTAGTCAAAGGAAAAAGAACTAAGGAACCCCTTCAAATAACCAACAAGTTATTGCATGTTTTATCTGTAGCAAGAGTGGGCATATTGCTCGATTTTGCAAATTTCAAAAACATAGGCCTGTCCCACAGGCTAATGTTACCGAAGAGCTTTTAGTGGCTACGATTACAGACATTTATATGATCCAATATGTTGAAGGATGGTGGGCAGACTCTGGTGCCAATAGGCATGTCTGCTATGATAAAAATTGGTTCAAAATATACACTCCTTTTGAAGAAAAAAAAAAAAAACAACTATGCTTTGTGACTCTAGTAAAATCAAAGTAATTGGGAGTGGTGAGGTTGAGCTGAAATTTACCTCTAGACGTGTGCTCACTTTGAAAGATGTGCTATACACTCCGTCCATGAGGAAAAATCTAATGTCAAGCTATTTGATGAATAAGGCTGGTCTCAAACAAACAATAAAATCTGATCAATATGTAATCTCTAAGAAAGGATTATTTGTGGGCAAAGGGTATGCTTGTGATGGAATGTTCAAATAAATATTGAAAATAATATATCATCTGCTAGTTCTATTTATATGCTGTCTTTTGTGAATTTTTGGCATGCTCGCTTGTGTCATATAAACAGTAGATATGTGGGAATTATGAGTAACATAGGATTAATTCCAAGACTAAAAAAAGATTTTGAAAAATGTGAAACTTGTAGTCAAGCTAAAATTACTAAACAGTCTCATAAAAATGTTGAAAGAAATACCGAATTGGCAGAACTAATTCACATAGATCTTTGTGAATTTGAAGGAAAATTAACTCGTGGAGGAAATAGGTATTTCATCACTTTTATTGACAAATTCTCAAAATATGCATATGTTTATCTATTAAAAAATAAAAGTGATGCTTTTGAGAAATTTAAAGAATTTCTTAAAGAAGTTGAGAACCAATTTGGTAGAAAAATAAAAAGATTTAGAAATGATAGAGGTCGGAAGTATGAATCTACTGAGTTCAACTCATTTGTTTAGTCTTTGGGAATTATCCATGAAACTACTCCTCCATACTCACTTGCATCTAATGGTGTGGCTGAAAGAAAAAATATAACTTTGATTAATTTTAACAAATGCCATGTTTATTGAGTTAGGTGCTCCCCTAAATCTATGGGGGGAAGCAATTTTAACAGCTTGTCATGTTCTAAATAGGGTGCTACATAAAAAGACTAGACTTACACCTTTTTAGTTGTGGAAAGGGCATAAGCCAAATTTGAGATATTTTAAAGTTTGGGGTTGCTTAGCCTTTGTAAGGTTAATGGATCCCAAAATACCTAAATTGGGTGTTAGAGCTACCACCTGTGCTTTTCTTGGATATGCAGTAAATAGTACAGCCTATATATTTTTGAATGTTGAAAATAATGTGATTTTTGAATCAAGTGATGCTAACTTCCGTGAGGAAAAATTTCCTTTTAAATCTATAAATAGTAGGGGCAAAGAAGTTAGAGAAAATGTGTTATCTCAGCCTAGTTCTTCTACTAGTCATTCACAAAATCAAGAAAATCTTGATGTTGAACTTAAAAGGAGTAAAAGAGCTAGAGTTGAAAAAGATTTTGGCCCTGACTATTATGTTTTTAATGTTGATGAAAATCCTCTTACTTTAAAAGAAGTTTTGTTATCACCTGATGGTATATTTTGGAAAGAGGCTGTGAATGATAAAATGGATTCACTAATTTCTAATAAAAACATGGAAGTTAGTAGATTTACCACCTGGTTGTAAAAAAAATAGGTTGTAAATGGGTCCTTAGGAAAAAACTTAAATCTGATGGCACAATAGACAAATTTAAAGCTAGACTTGTTGCAAAAGATTTAAAGCAAAAAGTTGATGTTGTTTTTTTCGACACTTTTTCTCTTGTTATTAGAATTACATCTATTAGATTACTGATTGCTGTTGCAGCAATACATGATTTGAAAATTCATCAAATGAATGTAGAAACAGCTTTTTTGAATGGGGACCTAGATGAGGAAATTTATATGGACCAACCTGAAGACTTTGTAGAGTACGGTCAAGAAAGTAAGGTGTATAAGCTAACTAAATCTTTATATGGCTTGAAGTAAGCTCCTAAATAGTGGCATGAAAAATTTGATTCCTACATGATTGAAAGTGGCTATAAGTCAAATGAATGTGACAAATGCATCTATTATTAAACTTGGGAAAACTCAAATGTCATTATTAGCCTCTATGTGGACAACTTACTAATATTTTGCTCTAATTTGCATGTTATATATGAAACAAAAAATATGCTTAGAAGCCAGTTTGATATGAAAGATCTTGGTGAGGCTAATTTTATTTTGTGCATAAAAATTATAAAAACATGTGATGGAATTTATCTTGAGCCTCAAAATATTGAGAAAATTTTGAGAAAATATAACTATCATGATTGCAAACATGTTGTTACTCCTTTTGATTCTAGTGTTCATTTGTTTCTTGTTAATGATGATAATGATGTTGTTAATCAAAAGGAATATGCTAGCATAATCGGTAGATGTGACTGATTGTACTAGACTTGACATTGCCTATGTAGTGGGAGTACTTAGCAGGTTTACTAGCAAGCCTAGTAGAAATCATTGGCATGCCATTGAGCGAGTTATGAAATATCTATCTGGTATCAAATCACATGGTTTATTTTATAAAAAATATCCTTCTATACTTGAAGGTTTTAATGATGCCGACTGGAACACTTTGTTAGGTAATTCTCTATCTACCACTGGTTACATTTTTATTTTGAGTGGTGGTGTATTATGTTGGAAATCTAAAAAACAAACCATTATTGCTAACTCTACTATGGAGGCTGAGCTTATAGCTTTAGCTTCAGCAAGTGAGGAAGCAAACTGGTTGAGAGATTTGTTGCATGAAATTCCCCTTTGAGAAAAACCAATACCACCTATTTTAATTCATTATGATAGCACTGCTACAATTGGTAGAGTATGTAACCGTTTTTATAACAGCAAATCCAGACTCATAAGAAGAAAACACAGTACTGTGAGATCTTATTTGGGTAATGGCATCATTAATATAGAATATGTTAAATCTTGTGATAATCTTGTAGATCCATTAACTAAGGCCTTAACAAGAGAAAGGGTCTGGAATATAACGAGGGGAATGGGATTGAAGCCCATACAATCACGAGCCATGTATGAGGATACCCAACTTGGTGACCAGAGATTTTGAGAAATGAGTTTAATGGGAAAAACGAATCATATGATGGTCATAAGAAAATGCATTATTAATTTTAATTTTATTTGAAAAAATAAAAAAATAAAAAAGCCATCCCTATGGTGTAAATGCATTTATCCTGTAAGGTGTAGGAGGTTGAGTTTTTTAAAACTCTTAATGAACAATCTGTCGCTCTTATGAGTGGAGTGTCAAAGTTACAGGAGCACCCTAGACAGATTTCACCTATGTGAGCGTAGGAGTGGGGCCACTCTCTATGAGAATTGGGCTTATTCTCAAAGACGCTCATGAAAACTGGGATTAGCACAGGGCCGTAATGTGCTAGCTAGTAAAGCTCATGTCAACACCTGGATTGTTATGTGTGAGCAGTAATACTTTATTTCCCCTAAATAGTCATAGTTCAAGTCGGAGACCACTACTGACTCTCGAGTAGAGATTGCTGTTTCACTAAGTAAAGGTTCAATGCAAAGCACACATTCATGATGCATAATAATCCCTCTTTGCCCGGTAATCTCTCATTTTCCTAATTTAATATTAAAATGAGTGGGGCAATGTTAGTGCATTTTAAATTAAATTACGTTAAAACTTAAATTAACTGAAGATTATTAAAGATATGAGTTATAGTGGAATTTGTTAAAGAAAGAGTTAACTTGTATGTAAGTTAAATTAAATTAATTAAGAGGAGTAATCTAAACTAATAAATAACATGTAGGTTATGAAAATGATTGGAAGACTATATATATAGCTATGCTATAGACTATTTTCATACCAAGAGAGAAGGAAGAGAAATAGTTAAAGCAAAGAGTATTGTGTGAGAGTGAGTGAATTCAATAATAATCCAAAATACTTGAGAGATTTCGGGCCAAAGAAAGGTGTTTCTTTTGGTGGAGCTTTGAGCTCAACCACTTATGCAGAGTTGGTCCGAGCTACACAACGAATTGTTGGGCTATTGTATCCTGGAGGGGACAAATCAAAAGTGAATTTTTGCTGCATCGGTTTCTAGGCTTTGCCAATCGCAGATATCTTAAATCTCCTTAAAGAGAGTGAGATTTCCGTGTCTCAGTCCAACATTGTTCGTTTATATTTCTATTTTTATTGTAACCAAAATACTATCATTTTATTGGTAATTTCTCCAACATAAGATAATTGTCTAATACTTTCAATTATTCCATAATTTCTTACTACTTTCTTACGCTAATAGTATCATCTTTCTTTCTTTTTCTTTTTTCAAATATTTGATGACTGTATAAAGTATAAGGTCTATGATCTAGATCTAGATCTTCTTTTAGTTTTTATTGATCATTTCATTGTTTAGCCAGGGTAAGATGCTTTTCTTCCACAGACTGAAATTATTAGATCGGTCCAAGATAGAATCATGTCAAATAATCCATGAAGTACTCCAAAAGTGATGAAAAAGTCAGGAGTAGCCAACTTCTTGTGCAAGGACTTTCACAAGAAAAAACTTCTTGTGCAAGGAACACTAATGGAAGTTAAAATTGACCAGCATATGACATATCAATAGTCCCTCTAAAGTGGTCACCTAATGAATGAGAGAAGGAAAATGATTGATTTAAATGTTGAGGGAACCACCATTCAGTCTTCAATCTCCATTATATTCATTGAAAAATCTCTTCTTCTTCTTTTTTTAATGTTGAACTCTTTAAATTTATTGAAGTGGCATAGATTATCCTTGAAAAACATAGATTTTTATAAAAATTTCTGTAAATTAAAATGACTAACATTCATAAGAAGAATTTTATCCAAAAGAAAAATCATAAGAATAATATTGAGGAAAGTGATGCGCAAATTTTGGCTTTTAAAAGAGGAATTAATTTTTTTTCTTAAAAAAAAAAAAAGAAAAAAAAAAGAAAAAAAACCTTATATAATAAGTAGCTATTGCTAATCAATTAAGCTCATCTAACCCTTTTGAGGTTGCATTTTCTTGTGGAGAGTTTAACTAGATGCTCTCATCCATCAAAGAAAATTCAGCTGTAAGTTCAATTCATCAATTTTGTTTCCAAGGGCTCTTAAGCACTTCCCCCCTCCAACTTAATTTGAAAATCGGGTTTGCTGCTTATCTAGCAATACAAATTTAATGGTTGCCGGTTAAATATCAAGCAAATTGCTCAAAATTGTATTTTCATTGCAAAATGGAGCACAATTTCACTTGCTAACATATATGGAAGGTTGGGAATAAATGTGTCCCTTACCCTTAGAATCATTGCTAACATATTTACTCAAAGAAAATGTGTATATTTCACTTTAAAGTAAACTCTATACTTGTGGGTTCTAGTTAACTCAACCGGTAAAATCTTTGATGGTTGAATAAGAGACCTGGGTTCAATCCCCACCTACACCAAAAATTGATTGGTATCTTGGTCTAATGATAAAGAGATATCATCAGGAGCGGACGCCATAAGTTGAAACTCTCTCTAAAAAAAAAAAGTAAACTCTATTAAAAAAAAAAAGACAATCTGGTGTCACGACTTGCGAAAGAGATAGGGTTTTAGGTTTAAAATAATAATAATAATAATAATAAGGAACATAAAAAATATGAGAAATCAGTGTGTTTGGTTATGCTTCTTTTTTTTATTTTTTTATTTTTTTATTTTTTTATATAAGATAAAAATTTTATTTTAACCTAATTTAAGTGTATATGTGTGTAAAGCTCTCTCTTGCAGACTTGAACTCCAGCCCTTGCCCCCTATACTTCACAAGCACTTGTACTTGTGGAGTGACCATTGCACCAAGGGTATGCGGTGGTTGGTTGTACTTCTTTGCTTTTCTCTTCTTGTCTTACATGAAGGAATGAGTCATTATTATTATTATTTTTTTTTTGAAAAACAGGAATCAATAATTATTTGAATGCACGCCTTATCACCTATGGACTTTGGTCCATAGCAAGGAAATTTTGAGTTAAGTGATTTTTTAATAACTATGATTTTGTTTCTATCACTTTCTTATTCATATAAAAATTTATCCAATAATCTCCCATTAGGTGGAAAAATCAACAAATAATCGGGCCCATATCATGATTTACCTCATGCTATACAAATTTAGGGTAGCACATGGCGTTATTGTACTCGTTGTTTTATAAATTACATTTGCTAATGTGTAACGTGTGAATGTGATAACTCACATCCTTTTAGATATATTAGTATGTGACCCATGTTTACGCACATGAATAATAAATTGAAGTGGTGCTATTAATGTTAGCTTGAGTTATTAAACATATAGGATAATAGTTCGACCAGGATATTTAGAGGTATTAAAATGGTTTTTCCTTACAATTTTCATGATATTAGTTACGCCAAATTTCTCATTATATTGCTGTTATGTATATAATTTTGAAAATCACTATTGGATACTACATATACATTATCAATTTACAATCGTTGTATGTGAAATTCTACTAAATACAACACAAAATAAAAAGAATAGATTGGTCCAATAGTATCTCCTAAATTGAATGGAGATAGGTGTATGAGATCGTTCAGTTCAATTACAATTTTTTTGTTTCAAGATCTTTGCATACAAAATATACGAATAGAAACAATATAAAAAATATGCTCATTAGTTTAGAGAAAAAATAACAACAAAAATCTAAACAATTTAATTTTTATGAAAAGCTAAAAAAAGCAAAATCAAATTTTAATTCTAATTGAATTTTCTCTAACCTTTGGTTTATATATATTACCTAGTTTGTAATGGATTGTACATAGTCATGGTATATTACATAAATAACTTATAAATTTGAATTATTTTTAGGTACACAAAAAATAGCTCATAAATATAAAATCATTCAAACTCTCTTTTCCTCTAATTTTATATATAAAATTAGATATATGATTAGGTTTTTTTTTTTTTTTTAATGATTTATTTATATTGGACTCCTCATTTTCTACCCTTAATTAACTCACTTGACACAAAAATTAAAAAACTTAGATTAGATTAGACACGTGACGCAAAATTAAACTCTAATCGAAATCCAATTTTTATACTGAATTTACTCACTTGGCACAAAAATTTAAAAGTTTAGATTAGATGGGACACGTGACGTAAAATTATACTCTAGTTAGATTTTCTCAGACATGGCAAACCCCATGGTTGAGTCACCTATAGCTAATGTTTCATGACCGCCACAGATCTGTCTTCATCAACCTTGTCTTGTCATCTCCCTCTTATGGCCTCACCATCCTGCCCACCATCGCCAACACCACAACACGAATCATTCTCTATGTTCCTCCCCTTCTCTCCCTATCTCTCTAGCATTGAATATGCTTTTAATTGAGTTGCTTATGGTTTCTTTTACTTTTTTTTTCTAAGGGTTAAAGGTAAGTTTTTAGTTAATGGGAGGGGTTTTTAAGTGTTTGGTTAATGGGTAATGAGTTTTTAGTATATTATGATTTTTATGATTATAAATAGAGATAATTATTCAGTAATTTAGTCATTTGGGTTGTACATGTTTTAGTAATTTTCTAAATTGATATATTTTTGTATGTAAAATTTTGTAAAGGACGTTGATGTGTAAAGATGGATTTTGTCAAGGAAAATTAGGGATTGTCTAGAAGAGATTGGCGCTGAAGATTCCTTTAGAAGAGTCTTCACTAAGATGTCCACCATGTCCATCACGACCTAATCTTGATCATTTCTTTGTGTGTTTGATTTGATTTTAGGCTTTTATTTGAAGTTTTGTGTTGCAAATGGGAATTTTACTTGCAATGATTTGTAAATTTTAATTTTGGGAGGTTTGGTTTTTCATTTCTAAACCATAATTAGTGGAAAGCAATGGTTTTTTTTTTTTTTTTTTTTTTCATGGATTTTGGGGTTAATACTTGTTTTTGGAGGTGAATGTGTTTACCTACTAGGAAAATTTTATGGTGACGAATTCTTTATTAAAATTGTGTTTGATTGTTGAGAAAATTTAGAAATGGAATATAGTAAATTGTTAAAGTTAAAAATAAATAATAAAAAAGGGAAAATGTTTGTTCCAAACATGTTTAAAGCTTCGGGCTCCAACTACCAATAGATAGATGACATGTGCCCTTTTATGTGCAATGCACATAATATAAATGACATTTTTCTATTGTTGGTTGGAGCCTAAGGCATAAAACATGTTTGGAGCCAAATTGTGTTATAAATATATATATATATATATATATATATATATATTTGGTATACCATCCACTTCCCATAATTTGATAGATTTGAAAAAACTCAAGGGGTGTTATTCAATGGTAGGAAGCCCTCGTTACCCCAATCACATGTGCTTGTATGAGTTATGGGATTCAAGTAGTGGCACGCCTCATTGTTGCTCGAGTGGTACTTGTGGTATTATCCGTTATCGCATCACAAGGTGTGGGGTCAGTAAGTTCACACCAACCCCCCCCCCCCCCCCCCATTTAGAAAAAAAAAAAAAAAAAAACACATTTTAAAATTCTCTAATTTATTTTTTCAATCTCACAAAGAAAAAGGTAATCCTTTACATTTTCCCCCCTACCGTTTCCCCTTACTCGATGCATCTAAAGCTATCTTCCACGATTATCCATACACATGGTATCTTACCATTTAACTTTCTTTTTTTTATTTTTTTTTTTGAGAGAGTTTTAACCTATGATGTCCGCTTCAGATGATACTCTTTATTATCAAACCAAGACACCAATTGGTTTTTGATGTAGGCGGGGATTAAACCACAAGTCTCTTATTCAACCATCAGAGATTTTACCAGTTGAGCTAATTGGAATCTACTTCTTTTTTTCAATTCTCAATCTAGAAATATATTAACTTTCTTCTCTTATTCTCATTATTTCAACAACACATTCAAACCAAGTAAGGAATAGCTACTCTCTCTCTCTCTCTCTCTCTCTCTCTCTCTCTCTCATCTTTATTCTTTCCTTGCCTCTCTCTCCAATCTCTCATTCCTTCCTTGATCTACCATTCAATAGTTGGATTAGAATGGTAAGGAATTTGACACTCTACTCTCCCTTTTTCTCCCTCAACCTAAACGGACTATAAAAGTCTTTTCACCATTATTTTATTTTGGTGATAGGGATATTATTTAAGCAAGAAAACAAGCCTGCCATAACTGTGTATTTATAGCTAAATAGGCATGGAAAATAAGCTAAGCCTAAGCCTACTTATTAAAAAAAAGAGAAGATTAGCCTAACACTAAACTTTGCATTGAAATGACGCTATTACCCCTATCTCCTACGTCTCAATTGAAGTCCCAGAGTCTCAAGTCTCAAGTCTCAAGTCTCAATTTGGGAAACTTATAAAAGAAGGGGAAAGCGGAAAGCAGCGTGGGGTGGGGTGGGGGAGAGTGAGAGAGAGAATCTCAAATTCTCACATTTATTTTCCCACAACCAATAAAGCAAATTGCGTGAGTGATTTGTGAAATTGAGAGAGGCGCCAAAAGCACCTCTCTATTTCTTCAAACAAAAACCCACTCATCATCATTCATTTCTTTTATTCATCAATTATTCATTTTTTTTCCATTTTCCCCTTATAAATATATCACAAACCTCATGACCTGACTCTCAACTCTCACATTCATCCCCAACAAGTAATCTCTCTCTCTCTCTCTCATAAGTGTAACCAAGAGTTTTGAAATTCATAGGAAAACTCCGATTATTGGATCACATTTTCTTTCAAACGCTGTCTTTGAACTCACAATTTGATTCCGGTAAGTGAAGATTTTTGGTAGTTTGGATTCGATTACTATTGACTTTACTCCTTGTTTTGCTTCTCATTTTCAGTTTGGGTTTTTAGTTCATTTTTATAATAAAACATAACCCAATATTTATATATATATATATATATATATATATAATAAAAGTGGGTTGCTTTCTGCTAAGGTTCTTTGACAATGCTTGATTAACGAAATGAAATAAATGCAAAAATGATAAATTTGAGAGTACATGTGATGTGGCCGGCCCTGAATTTGAAAAGATAAGAGAATAGGCAGGCTGTCTTAGATACACTTTAATTAATCAAGCGGTTTTTTGTTTTTTATTTTTTGTTGTTGTTGTTGTTGTTGTTATTGTTCACTGTCCTATCTCTGGTTGCTTTCTTTCATTTCATTATTTCCAGTCCACATGAATATATATATATATATATGCCCTTTGGATCATTATATATTTTTCTATTTGTTACTTGATTAAAATCAAAGTGAAAGAAAGGTCACCATGTTTTGTCTGTTGCTTTGAGCAGTTAGCTTTGTATGTAAGCTATTGATGCTGCAGCTTTGCTTTTGTTTTTATTACTTTTCTATTAAGAGCTTCTATTTTGAACCTTTCAACTGTGGCTCATGCTTTGGTGCAAGTTTACTACCAGTTCAAACATAATGTATCAAAGCATACTTTTGCCTTCTGTATTTTTACATTGTTTTTTTTTTTTTTTTCCCTCCTTTGCTGTGAAGGGTTACTGATATGGAAGCATCTGGTTCAAATGTACCAAAATACGATGATGAGGAACAGGTGTTGAAGGGTTTGCTTGATGCATTTGGTCCTACATTTTCTCTTGATGATATAGCTACTGCATATTGCAAGGCAGGCCGGAATGCAGATTTGGCTGGTGAGATTTTGTATGACATGCAGGGAAGCACCTCTAGCGCTGCTTCTTACGTCTCTAATGGTGAGGCGAAGGGTGAAGAATCTCCAAAATCATCCTGTGGTAACTTCTCTGAGAAGTCGGATAAAGCAACTGGAAGAAATTCCAGAGCTTCAAAGCCAAAAACTCGTCCAGTTTGTGCAGGCATGGTTTCAAGCATACTTGGTAAAGATTATATCAAGTCCACACCACCAGTAAATGGATCTTATATGGTGAGGAAACCGCTCAAACTGGACTCGAAGGTGATGCCAATGTCTGAACTTTGGGAAGTTGAAGCTAAGTCATGCTCTCCAAAGTATGATTGCTTACACCAAGAAATGGAAGATTTTCTTTTCAAAATGCTTGGCGATGGGTTCAAACTGGATAGGGATGTGATTCGACAAGTTCTTGGTAGACTATTCATTCTGTCTAATAGTCTAATTAATTGATGTTAATTGGAAATAGTGATGTTCCTACTGTGTTTTACATAGCCACTAACCAGGCTTCATAATGAATATGCAGATAATTGTGGATTTGATATGCAGCAGGTATGCATGTTGTCCTGTTTATATTGCTTTCACTTAAGAAATATCCATTCTTTGGTAAATTGTGATTCTGTGATGCCACATCTCAATAACGATTTATTAGAATGAACTATCTTGCTTTTGGAGGGCTTTATAGAGTTGGTTGAAAATTATTTGCTGCTTCTTTCCTCTTTGAAAAATTAATGTTAAAACATGTCTTATTTTACCTTATAATCTTGCTGATATTGTTGGCAGTTTAAGGATAGTTGAACTGGATAGACTAGATTAAACCGAGAAGGTCCAAGGGCTCCATGTTGACCCCAGTGAGCCAAAGGCCTGGAAAAAATCTATGCAGAACCAAGAGCTACAAAGCTTAGGCCTTTTTAAGGAACTGCTCAATTCTCATAAGATCCTTGTATAGCATATGATACAGATAGAGCCCCCAGTTTATCTGTGGCCTTTTATGGAATACCAGGCATGAATTAAAAAGAGAGACTACTAGACTAGTTGTTATTTAAAAAGTAAGAGGGGTTTTCGTTTTGTTAGGTAAAGGAGATAAGTATCCCTGTAAGAATAACTATTGCTTGTGATTCTATGTCGAATGAAGACTGCTGGACAAGAAATTCTCTCTGCACTAGAAGAGATAATTTAAGAAATGGGAGCTTGAACACCCCCACCCCCCCCCTCCCGCAGGTTCTCTCTTCCCAGTGCCCTCTTTCTTCCTTGAGGGTGGTGGTGTGGGTTTAGGTTTTCCTCAATTTCATCTTTTAATCTTGTTTGGCTTCATATTAATTCACCTATGCTTTGAAAATGTTTTCTATGTAATCGAGGAAGCTTGGCATCATCATTTTACCTTTCTATATGTATTAGCTTTTAGTATCAATAAGGACTATGGCTTATTAAAAAAAAAAAAGTATCAATAAGGACTACAATTTATATTTTTCCTTTTAAAACAATGCATGTTTATATTCTCTCTGCTAATACCTGACAGTTATATATCCTTGACACTTGACAGAGTGTCATTTGAAGTAAATAGATAGTGAATTAATTTTCCTGGGAAAATACATGTTGTTTCTAACTTTCTTTTATGACATATATGTCATTTTCTCATCTGCATGTCATTGTTATGATATGTTTAAGATAAAAACTAAAAAGCATCTCTAAACTACAATTTCTGTTTTTCCTCTAACCATTCAGAGCATGGAGAAACTACTTGATCTAGCTGCAGTGACTGTAGGCAAAAAGAACAATTTTGTTGGTGAATGTACTGAAAAGGTTAGTGCGATTGCCAATATTTTTAGAATTCAGTGGCCAATTTGATTATATATGCCTCCTTTTTTTAAATAGAAATTCATGGAATGCTCTAAGGATCCATTCTAATATTTATAAGAAACTAGCTAATCTTTTATAAGCTTATAAGATTCAGAGGCATGAGAAATTCATGAAGTGATTTGATAATGAAATGATCTGAAATTAAATTTGATTATGCATTTCTTTAGCCGTAGGGATTTCAACTG
The DNA here is from genome assembly GCA_030021035.2 of Notholithocarpus densiflorus. Classification (NCBI taxonomy): domain Eukaryota; kingdom Viridiplantae; phylum Streptophyta; class Magnoliopsida; order Fagales; family Fagaceae; genus Notholithocarpus; species Notholithocarpus densiflorus. The sequence goes on along the minus strand of JARYZH020000024.1, from coordinate 3,142,716 downwards.
GATTGCCAATGAACTCTAGCTCAAATGGTACCTCCTCCCCCTCCCTTTTTTTTTGATAAGTAAAGAAAATGAACTCAACAGGTGCTTATGTAACTTTCCAATTAAAAAAGAAAATAAATCTTGATTAATACTTATCATTTGACTTTGATTTATGCAAAGTGAACTTAATGTAAATATTTACTCTGCAGAGGTTGAAATTCTTCATTTTTGCATGCTGTGTTGATTTTATAGTGTAAATGGTCTGTTCATCTCAATATTATCCTTGATAATGAGAGAAAAGATGATGACTATTATATTCATGAAAAAAAAAAAACTTTAGCGGTGGGGGTTATAGGAGTCTGATGGTGGTGGGAGATTGGACTTTGGCGGGCATACGACCTAGTGAACTCCCCCCCTCTCTCTCTCTCTCTCTGTCCCAGTTTTTTTTTTTTTTTTTTTTTTTTTTTTGGGTTGTACCGAAACGGTTGTCCCTCTTACAAACTCTGTCTATCTCCCTCTCTACCTCTGAATCTCATGCCTTTCCGTATTTTAACTGGTTGGTTTTTATATATTGAGAAACTTTTAAACAATGTTTTGATGTTGTAAAACACTATAATTTATCGCTTTTTAATTGTGAGCGTGGCTGAAAGTTAGATAGGTTTTTTTCCTTTGTGGCAACACAGCATTAATTGTAGGAGAAAGTTTTTGCTATTATATATATTATATGATGTGATATTTGATGGAATTATGGATATGTGAATTAGGGAAGAAACAAGTTCTATAAACTACAAGTTTTTCATTGGATGTAATTTGTCTTCTGTAAACCTTTGGTTGGACATTACTTAGCTATAATCTTGGTTGGAATATATAGGTTTATCATTTGGCTAGTTGAAATGTCAGATTATGCTGAAGAGGCTGTTTATTTTCACTGTTTGAGGATCAGTGGAAAGAGACACTCGGTCCTTATTTTTGAGGGGCATGTGTTCATTTTCTATGTTTTAGGTAATTATAAAGAGTGTAGCTGCTGCATCTTTGAACACGAATCTTTGTGAAAAGACATGGAATCATCAACTGCCAGTCTGGCCTTATTCTTTTATTTATTTTTTGTCTTGTTTTGTAGTGTAATTTTTTAAGAATAGGTATTTTTGCTTGTCCTGTTTGTTACAATAAGTATTTTAATGATGTATCCCCATAAAACATACATTTCCTTCTTTTTATTTGTATACATTTTTTCCTGCATTGCCTTACATTGACTAACACTTTTGCTTAATTTAAAATGAAATAGAACTGCCCCTAGGTGTTCTCTCTTGGGTGGAAAAAAGTGGGGTTTGGTAGGTCTTAAATTCAAATGTTTGCCTTTATGGAAAAAGAAAAGAAAAATGTATTTGCTATTAAGTTAGCAATTTATTGTAGTTTGATATTTTTTTTTCTTTTTCGTTTGAGTTCATCTTTCAGTTTAGAGATGTGAGTCCAGAAGTGGAAGTACTTTCACATCAAAGAAAGCTACAGTATGTAAATCATCCTGGACGGTTTGATTGTTTCCGTTACATCCCTTTTATAGTAGCTAGTGAACATACTGTTTTGGTATTAATATTATTACTTCATTTTTAAAGGGAAGTGGTGGGAGGTTTTTTAGGTAATTCACACATTCTCTTCTAGGTATTTTCTTAAACTTTGTTTGCATTCATGCAGAAATGGAAATAGAGTTTCATCTACAAATGGAATAGAACCACCTGGACAACTTAGAGAGAGAAATGATCTCCAAAAGGAAGTTTTGGTTGCCTTATTTAATGCTCCAGAGAGATCTAATGAATTAGTTGGAAGAACAACAAATGCAGCAAAGAGATCTGCAGCATCATGGCGACTGGTGGATGGACCTCCAATGGACTTTCTTGTAGATCACAAGAAAACTGTGACATACTTACGGAGAGATCATGAAGATGGTATGCACTATGTTTTCTGGGAACTTGATGCCCTGAGTATATTGTATGGAGCTTGTAGAAGGTCCAGAACATTTAGAAACAGACGCTCCAAAAACTAATGGAGCCGATGTTCTACCTGTTAATGGACTTGTGTGCTTGCTCACTGTGGTCTTGGTTGGTATATTTTCCTGTATTAATGAAAATAAATTGTCAAGTTCTTTCTGTAGATGTTCCTTTCACATGAGCTCTGATTAGAAATACTGGCAGGTTTATGTGATCTCTTGAATGATGCTGAATTAATTGTGGATTTTCTTTCTATGTTAGAATACATTGTCACTAATTATCAAGAAAAAGAAATTGAATAAGGTTACACACTGACCTCCGATGTGGCCTTAGACTTTTGATTTTTCTGTGGCTTTGTTGCTTCAGTTAGATTATATGTCACATATACATTCTCACAAAGCTAGGCTCTCGTGCTGAATCATTTGTCTGTCTTCCTTTAAAGGGAATGATCTTATGGGTTACTAGTTTATATGTCTTGGGAAAAAGGTGGCATTGGTTTGTAAGTAGAAGGCCATAAAAACAAGTCTATTCCTGTCATCTGGGCATATAAATGATTTTACGTAAATCTATAAATATCAGTTGTTTAGATGTTGCATAACTCAGTTATCTTCTAAATTTATGTTTACGTCTTTTCTGAGTTTGAATTACATTCGATACTTAGAGGTTGCTATGAATTGTAGATGTGGATGAAGAGGAAAACTACCAGATTCTTCGTAAAGCTGTCAAGGAGTATAGGGGCGTCATGAAGGAATATTATAAAGCTGTAGGTCACCTTTTACATTTTCCTGTTTATGCTCTCTATCCAGTTTTCTTCACTATAAATTAAGGGTATCATTCCTTGTCAGGCTGTTGATGCATTTGCTGAGGGGGATCACGTTCGAGCAGAAAAACTTTTAGAACAGGTAAGAATTCCATCTTACTGTCACTATGTCATATATGTGTTTGGGTGAGACTTAAGCAACAGTGTTTGATTTGTCTTAGTTCATCCAGTCTCTTGTAACTTAAAACACTGTCACAAATTGATTTAATTTCACACTGCTCTTCATTATGGCTCATATTGAACCATTCATATACATGAAGATGTTTCAGATATGTGTCTTCCATCTGAAATAAAAAATGAGAATTTTAAACAGGATTTTAAATAGTTTTTATTGTAAATGCTCCTGGAATGGCAGGGACATTTTTTTCACAAAAAGGTTCGTGAAGCAGATGAAGAATCCAGTAAAAAGATTTTAGAATCTAGGTGATTGTCTTTTTATTTAGGCTGTGTTTTTTTTTTTTCCTATCATTTGTTTGGGATGGGGGGTTTCATAAGCATCCATATGATATAGTGTTCTTTTTGTTTTGTTCATTAGCAGAAATGTGGATTCACAAGATGAAATTTTGCTTGACTTGCATGACCATGGTGCCAAGGAGGCGTTACGTCTTCTGAAGTGTCATATTTCTTCATTTTCACGCATCCCATGTAAGTAATTGTTCTCAGTCATAACTCACTAGTGAATTGTTTTACATTGACTGGAATGATTTGCGTTGTCTTTCCTTTCAGCTATCAAGGACCTTAAAGTCATCATTGAGACAAATGACGAAGATATCACAAAAGGGTCTCGTAGACGTCAGGTGAGATTGGTTGATTTGTTTAATCTTAGTTCATCTTAGTGGGGATAGTGCTTCTCCAATTAGTAACTGTCTTGGGCTAATGTAACGATGTGAAATGCAAGTTTTGAATCTGACAAATTCAAACGGAAGTTCGGAATGATGATTGAACTGTCCAGCATTAGAATATTGCTTTTGAACCCTATTTTTTCTGCCATTCACCTTTTTTCATGCTAGGCTACTCCCTAGAACAAAGTCACCTCCTCAATCTAATTAAACGTACGCATAAGTATATATTTTAATGCTAGTCATATAATTCAACTTGTGTTAAAATATAATAAACTGCATGTTTTCAAATCTAGAAGCACCTTGAATCCTCCTTTAAGAAAAATTATTCTGTGCTATCTATCTATTTCATCGTTCTCATTCCTGGGCCTTGTGCTTTCATTGCAATATTTGGTAACTATATTTGATTTTATTTTGATAGGTTTTGAAGCTATTGGAGAGGGAATCAATTAAGTGGACTGAAGAAGGAAATGCTGGAGTGATACTAATACACTTGGATAATATCAACCGAAAACAATTGAGTTTTGTCAAAAAGTAATATGCATTATAGAATCAAGTTGATTTCTCACAAACTATCAATTGATACAAAAAATTATTATCAATTAAGAAGCACTAGAAAGGTTAAATTATGAGAAATTTTGGTACATTTTGAAGGCTTTAGAAGTTTATTGCCGACTAGTTCTTCATGTCATATTTTGTCTCTGTTGTATTTAAACTGAAGGAGTTGAATTTGAAGAAGCAAAAGAACCTGATAAGTAAGCACGAACGATCTTTAGGAGGGTAGGACACAATGACTCGAGAAAAAGTTTTGAAATGTAATGACTTTGTTTCAATGTGTTTTTCAGGATTATTTAATATATCATTTTACCTTTCTGCTCTCTTTATCGTTTATAGTTTTTTTATAATTATTATTCTCATTTAATTATCACATTTATTTAAGATAAAGGGAACAAAGAATTTCAACTATATTTGATAATGTTTAATGTCTTCAGTCTTCACTCTTTATAACGGTTGCTTTTGTTTTGTTCGGTAAGTAAATGATTCGGGAATGAAATAAGGTGGTGTTTGGTATGGGGTAATATTTTAGGATTCTTGGAAATGTTGAAAAATTCATTAACATTTGATTCCCTTATATTAGGGGTGTCAATGTTTGACCCAACCCGCGAACACGACACGAACCTGACATGGGTTTTTTCGGGTTAGGGTTGGGCCTTAATGGGTTTGGGTCATAAACGGGTCAACCCGAAAGCGACATGATAAGAAACGTGTCATAAGCGGGTCAACCCGCGTAACTCGCAATAGACACGTTTGACACGCCAATTTATTTGTGTCAACCTGAAATGACCCACTTAACACAATCCGTTTAACTCGTATAACAAATAAATATTTATTTTTATTTTAGATTTGTCAAATATTTTTTATATCCAACATATATTTTAAATTTAAAAAGAAAAGTGAGTAATTACAAAAATTTACTAAGGATATAATTGGAAATTGAAACTTTACAAGCCCTAGAACTATTAATACTTTTTTCTTTTTTTCTTTTTTGGCATAGAACTTGCACAAATGAAATTGGATGAGCTTGTGGAAGATGTTATGAATTTGGATATCAATAAAAAATCTATGGATGATAATCGTGGTCATAGTCAAGATTAGTTTACTATTTGTTCAAATTTTTTCAATATTGATACTTAGCATTTGGTGAGTTTTAAGGATATTATATTTTTGTTGAACTATGTTATTTTATTTTTGTTAAACTTTGTTATTTTGAATTTGGGTTGAAGTGTATGCACTTCTTTTGGAGTGTAAAGAACTTATTTCTAGATGAATGTTATATTTTTGTTGAACTATATTATTTTGAATGTGGGTTAAAGACTGGAAGTGTATGCACTGCTTTTTGAGATGTAAAAAAAATTATTTCTAGATGGATGTTATATATAATATTATACAGGTTGAAATGGGTTGTGTTACATTCGTGTCAACCCAACACGACTCGTTTATTAAACGTGTCAAATGGGTTGGGTTTAACAGGTCGGGTTAGGGTTGAAGGATCATGACACAATTATTAAATGGGTCGGGTTAGGGTTGAGCCATTTAGTCGAATACCCCTACCTCGACACGACACGAACCCGACACGCTAACCCGAATTGACACCCCTACCTTATATGTAACTGAAACTTTTGACTTTTTGTTGACTTTTTCAGAGCTTGTCACATCATTATTATCATCTATATATAATATAAAATTGAATATTAAAAAAATAATTATAATTTTTTTTAATTAGACCTCACGTTAGAATTTAAAAAAAAAAAAAAAGGACTCACTTTAGGTTTCAAAAAGAAAAAGAAAGACTCATGTAAAAAAAAAAAAAAAAAAAAACTTTAAGATTAAGAAAAAAGAGAGAGAGACTCTTGTTAGGACTTTGCTTGCCACATCATTATTATTATCTATATATAATATAAAACCGAAGATTAAAAAAATAATTATAATTTTTTTTTAATTAGACCTCTGTTGAGGACCAAAATTTTACAAGAAAGCCTATTCCATGAAAAGTAAAGAAAGACCATGGGTCTTAACAAAAAAATGCCTAATTCATGAAGTTAAGAAGGACCATGAAGGCCCAAAGTCCCAAAAAGAAGGAAAAAAGAAAGAAATAATAATAATAATAAAGAAAAAAGAAGAGGATCTCGATCAGGTCAGAGGACATGCAGCAAGGATCCCGGTCAAAGGATATGTAGCAAGAAGAGCAGCAAGGCCCTAGGACCTTGACGTGTCTTTTCGAAGCCTTGAGAAGAGGACCTTGGCTAACACATGGGAAAACCAAGATGTATGCAAAAAGCCATTAAAAATCCAGCAAAAAACTAGGTATTATTTTTGTAACTCATGGTCTAAGCCCGTGGGATTCCGAGTGGATAGTAAGGGAGAAATGGTTTGGTCGGTAGGGGAGTGATTTACGATGAAAGGAGGATCCCGAGGGTTTCCCTTGGTTCATATATTTGCTTGGAATGCATGAACCAATCTAAAACTCAGTTCTCCCATGTGCATGACACCTCCCCACAATTTCCTCTCAATTGTCATTTTCAACTAAAGCTGTCATCAAGTACATTGAGTAGCCCACCCACTGTTTTGATTTTCCAAGAAGGAATCTTTCATTTATAGCTAAAGCCATATGCCATTTTTGAGTTATAATTGCCTAAATAAGCTAAGGGGGTGTTTGGATCCCTTTTTTTAATCACTCAATTTCCGTTACTCATCACTCATCACTCATCACTCATCACTTATTACTCATCACTTATCACTCATCACTCAAAATACCCTACCCGTTTGGCACCATCACTCACTTATCATTACTCAATATTTTTTCACACTGTTTGTGGACTCCATACTTGTCACTCGGTGCAGTTTTTTTTTTTTTTTTTTTTTTTTTTTTTTTTTTTCAGTATCACCGAACTCAGTGAAAAAAAAAAAAAAAAAAAAAACCCAAATCAGATCACTGAACCCAGTGAAAGAAGAAGAAGAAGAAAAAAAAAAAACCCAGATTCAAAGGAAGAAGAAGAAGCCACCTAGTGTGAAAGGAAAAAGAAAAAAAAGAAGATGAAGGCACGCATCGAACCAGTGAAGAAAGGAAAAAAAAAAAAAAAGATGGTCAAAAGTTGCAGCTAAAGTCTAATAGTGGGTCCCTCCATGTAGTGTTATTTACAGAAATGCCATTGAGTTATGAGTTATGGAAACTGAAAACAGCTAAAATGTATTTTCAGTTTCCATAACTCATAACTCAAAAATTAGAGAATTGAGTGATGGAAACAGAGTTATGAAAACAAAGTTATGGTGGTGCCAAACGGACTTCTAGCTATGGGTCCTACCATTTTTTAGTTATGAGTTATGGAAACAGAGATATGAGTTATGAAAATTGATGAACCAAACACCCCCTAAAGCTCTGCCCAATGCACCTTTTTAGGTTCTAGAGGACATGGTTTTACTTAGCAGACTTGGGACGTCCTCGCCCGGGGTACCAGACCATGTCTACTATAAAAGGAACACTAAGGCATAGCAACATGAGGGGGAGAAAAATGGGGATTTAGAGGAATAGTTCATAGGTTCAAATGATATATTCTTAGAACTTTAAAAGCCCAACAAGGGAGGGGAAAGAAAAGAGGGAAAAACAAGGGAAAGCCAAGGAGTAGGAATTCGTTCCATATCCTTGAAATTATTCGAAATATCACTTAGCCTCCAAAAAAATATATGCCAAAAACATGCACACATCAGATATCACTCTCTCCCACAAAATCCTTCTCACCTAACTATCTTGGAAGGCAATGCCCAAGCAAAGCCACTTGGACTTGAGTTCCAAATCCCACAAGTCTTGTGCAAAAGCACTAAGTCTGTGAGAATTGGGGCCAGGATCCTCGTGGCTGACTCATTCTCATGAAATTTATTTACATATATGTATATGCATTAAAATGTATATCTTAATCTAAGAAATTAACAATTATTTGAAGATATATGTATTATATAGTGTGTTCTTATGCAGGACATATAGAGGTAAAGGGAAATGACAAAACTCCATTGCATAATAAGCTTGGAGAAAGATTGTATAGTTCATAGAATCAGCATTTTGGGATTGCAGGCCCAGTACGTTCGGGGTACCACAACAGTACATCCGGGGTACTAAGTGAAAGAACTCTTTTAAATGTTTATACAATAAAAGATAAGCCTTAAATATTCTATTTCAATCTCTTTCTCATTGTGAATATTATGAATAATTATTTTACTTGTTTCACAAGAGTAAATGGTCATTTTATGACACTAAAACACTTATAATGGTATTTTATTGCTTAGGAGGAATCGCATTTTTGCCTTGAGGAGCTTTATGTGACTTGCGCACAACTTGGTTTGTAATCAGCCCCATTTAGCTACGGTGAACCAAGCCTAGTCCACCAAACAATAAGTAAAGGGCCCAGGATCCTCGTTTCTACTTGGGCCTGGGTATTGTCCAAAAAAAGGACCTTCACATTTTGGCGACTCCACTGGGGACTGGGAAAAAAGAGAGGGAAGAGGCAGTCCTTTCGCAAGCATGGCTCCAAAGCTAGGAAACACCAAGAGGAAGGAAAGTTCCTCTTAGTGCATTCAACATCAAGATCCCAAAAGTGCGGGTTCTTCCAAAGAACGTCCCACCGAGGGACTCTATATGAAATTTTGGGGAACTTGCCATCACAATATAAGTTTTATGCATCATTATTTTCTCCATTTTATATTTTGAACATAATGGATCATTGCTCTACTCTTTACAAAAAGGGGGGGGGGGGGTAAGAGGGGTCATGTAATAATATTTTAACAATCAAAACATTGTCTCATTGCTAAAAAAAAAAAAAAATGGAGAAGTGAGCAAAAAAAAAAAAAAAAAAAAGAGATTGATGAAATGAAGATTGTATGAGCTACATAGTAAAGCAATTGCCTCACATTTAGGGGCTGATTTATTTTCTTTTAAAAAAAAATTTCATAATATTGTTTCATTTCTTTTAAAAAAACGAAAAGAAAGAGACGTAAGCGAATCAAAGAGGCTTGATGAAATGTAAATTACATAGCAAAGCAATTGTCTCACGCTGTGAGGCTAAAGAATTTTGCAGCAATTTGATAATAACATCATATGGCATAGGTTAGCAAAATGGACGAGTTCCTTGGCTCCAACCATGGATCCTTTATTCCAGCAAGGCTGAGTACAACTTTGATTTCAGCAAAGCCTAGGAAATCCATGACTCCAGGAATGTAAAGTTTAGGAGACCCTTGATCCTAGCAAAGCTGAGGAGATCCTTGATTCCAGTAAAAAAAAAAAAAAAAAAAAAATTGAGTTGTTCCTTGATGGAATAGTTTTCTGATTCTAGCAAAGTAGAATAGTTCTTTGGTTCCAACAAAGTTGAAGTACTTCCATGGATCCAGCAAAGTAAAATGGTTAAAAAATGGAGGCATCCGGAAAATAGATAGAAGTTCCACAATAGCATCAAGAGAAGGTGGATTAAGCATGATTCAACAACAGCCCCATGTCCTGGGGGCTAAAGCCTATTGTGCGGTGGATCTTGAATATATTTTGAAGAAAATCAATAGAAACACTATATTGCAAGTCAGTAGCAAAATCAACATTATTGAAAGCTCAACAACTATACAGTGTATCTATCATTTATTGCAACTCAACAATTGGGCTCACCCATGGAAATAACAAGATTTGGAGGAGATACAGAGACTACTGGAGAACACCTACAACTAGCTCTAAAGGCCAACCATGACATCACAAGTATTGCCTGATTCTCTCAATGTACCACTAGTACGTGAAAAAGGGATTGAATGGGAAGCCCACAAAAGTCACTGCCAATCCTAGTCCTTTCATCCAACACAAAGTAAACTTTGTGGAAAATATACTTTATGATGAATCGGCTTCAGCTTAAAAATATCCCATTGTTAGGATCCCGGGGGGCTCCTATCCTAGAAGAAGAAGAAACATGGAGGGAATGCAGAATATTACTTATAAAGGTATGCGGGACCTGAATGCAGCGTGGAAGAGGATCTCGGACCACCATTTTACATGTTAGCCTGGGAAGAGATCCCAAAGGCTTTCCCTTCTTTTTCTTTATTTTTGGTAAAGTAAATGTTCTCCTTCATTACCAGTGCTCTCTCTCCATTATCAAATCTCCAAGGCTTCTCCACAACTAGACACTGGCAGCACCATAAGCCACCACCACAAGCTGCCACCACGACCCTCCAAATCTTCAAGTCTCACCCATCGCCACCACTCACCAGTGGTGGGCCAAAAGAAAAGATTTGGGTTTGGTGTTTGAAAAATGGAGTTTGATTCGGGTTTGATGTTTCTAAAGAAAAGAATTTTGTTTTGGGTTTTGTGGTTTGTTTCAAAATGGATTTTGATTCTAAAGAAAATATTTTTGTTTTGTGTTTTGGGGTTTGTTTCAAAATGGGTATTTGTGGGTTCTATATTTCCAAATTTAGGGCCATGGATGTAGCTAATAAAAATAGTGAGTTGGTTCCTCTAATGTGTTAATATTTGTGAGGAAGTGGGTTTGATGGGTTCTGTATTTCCAGATTTGGAGCTTGTTTTTGGGTTTCTTTGATGGTGAGTTCTTTGATGAGGAGGTTGGAGCTTGAAGGAGCACACGGGTATGTAACTACCTGTTCTGACCCAACACAGTAAATGAGTCCCACCACTTTATGCAAAATTTTGAGTTATAAAGACCAAGATATGAAACCAAACAAGATTTAGTTTGAGTGAGTGAAAAAATAGAGCTAGAGAAATGAGTTATGGGAATTGATTTTGAGTTATGAGATTTGAGTAATGAGTGGTGAGTTATGGATGATGCTCAATCCAAACAGGCAATGGTTGTGTGGTGACAACTGCTCTTGAGACATTTAACTCTGATGCTGCCGTTCCCAATGGTCTTATTTTTGCGAACCATGAATTTGAGTGAGGTTTGAAAATAATATATTTTAAATTGAACATTCAATAGAAATGACACCATTTAGAATTTACAAGTTTTGAAATCTTTTTATTTTATATTTAAAATACTCTACACCTACGAAAAATTCTCATAGAAATGTGGTCATATTTTGCATAAAAAGCATTTAACATGCCAATAACATGGCTAATATTTCATGATTTTGGCATTATCATAGTGATATTAGTACAAAGAAACCAATTTAATTGAGGTCAAAGTTGTTAAAAAAATAAATATCAAATTGATGGCTTTACAAAGAATATTCAACGAGTACGACCTTCGAGATATTAGAAAAAACTAATAATTTGATCCAACAACACCAAACCTAGAAAATTCACAATACCCAAACCCCACATCCACAGCCACACTAGTTTTGGCTCACACCTCAACCACATCGGTATACACATATCCAAACTCCACATCCACAACCTAAGCCACCCCTAGGTCGGCGACCCAAAATCCCTAAATTAGCTACCTAAAATTGTGATCCACGTCCAAAATTATGAAACAAGAGTGAGGCGTAAGAGAGAGAGACGAAAGGATGGTGAAGGTGTGAGAAAAATCATAGGGAGAGAGAGATGTGAACTCAACCAAGAGAGAGAGAGAGGAGATGCAACAGAGGGGTTACAGGAAGACACAAGAAAAGAGAAAATGAGAGAGAATGGGAGATATAAAGGGACAAAGGAAGTGAAAGAAAAGAAAAGGAAAAAAAAGAGCCATTGGCATCATTGGTAGCATGTGAAAATGGCAGGTGTGGGCCCCATCCATCTTATTACAACAAAGCCATGAGTATAAAATCTCAAATCTCTCATCTATAACGTGTAGTTGAAATTCATTTCAAACTATCCGTATTAGAATTATTCTTTAAAAATCCCTTAATTTTGAATTCTTAAATGTAATGCAACACTTATCTTTTAATTTGTTTTAAATAAAAATTAAAGAAATATTGCTAAGCTATAAAGGCTATTACCCACTAAATTTATAGTGAACTTCAGTTATGGAATGTGTGCTAACCAAAGATTAAATTAAAACCTTAAAGTTTTTGGACTCTCAATTTTTTTTTAACCCCCACACCCAAATTATCATTTTTGTTTTATTTGATTCATGCATTTTATATAAGGCTTGGGAATAACCACCACACACCCTTAGCGTAATGGTCATTTCACAAGTACAAAGTTCTTATGGGGTTGGGGGCCAATGGTAGGGGTTCAAGTTTTCTAGAGTGAGTTTCACGCACATATACATTTAGAATAGGATAGAGTAGAATTTCTATCTTATACAATTTTTTTTTTTAAAAAGACAAACTTTTGAAACCTTACAATTTTATACGTCATTATTTTAATATATTTTTTAATTCAATTTAAATTTGTTTTTATATTTTAATCCTCAATTAGAATCTTTGCACATTCTATTTTATTTCGATGGTAAATAATATGTTCCATATCAAAAACCATCATAATCTTCTTGTAAAAAAAAAACCAATCATAATCAATGTCTAATGGTAGAATATATATAATTCAACATATATAACACAATTATAACAAATAACTATTAATAATTATCATAATTATTGACTTTCATATTTAGAAAAATTAAATAAAAGCGAGAAAAAATCACATTATGTTAAAAACTTTTATGTGCATTGCACGAGTTACACACTAGTAATATATATATATATATATATATATATATATATATATATATTTGATGGTGTCATAAAAAGCATCAACCACTACTCTTCCACATGACTCGCAATCATCCGTATCATTTTTTTAACCTATTATTTGATTTATTATAAAAACTATTTAAATTTGGGAAGAAAAGTGTACGGATAGGACAAAGGAAAAGAAACCTATATAAATTTGATATTAATAATTTTTTCGAGTAGAGGGACAGGGAGGAGGCATATGACAACAAATTATTAAATATTTATTATTAAAAAAATTATAACATCAAAAAGGGGTGGGGTTTGGGTGTTGGGGAACATGGGTCCGTCTCTGCTTGTGTTTTTCTTAGTAAAATTGGAACTCATGAGGTCTCCTATTTCTAATAGGAGTTTTTCACTACATGGCTCTCTTGCCACAAAATTGGGCTGGACCCAAAACAATCTCCCCCTCCAACCCACTGAGGAAGGAGATCTTCAATCCAACTCTTCAGTTCGGATCCATGTCAGTCAAGCCAACCCAAGACTTGACCTTCTTCATTATCTTCACTAGCATTGAGAACACCTCATCAACGTCAATACCTTTCAATTTCAAAGAATTAATCTCATCTTGGATTTCTTTAATCCAATCCCTTGGCTCCCCCTCATCAGAAGGCCAGTTATTCTTGAAGCTAACAATTTGATGTTCTCTAGTAGTCCTCTTCTCATGAGGTTCAACAATCTCTAGTGGAGGATATTGCTCGCCCTGCTCAAGACCTCTAGGATCTTTCACTTCATCATCATCCCATGTAGCCTTAGCATCTTCATATTCTTCATCACCTACCACTTCCTCTTCTGAAGCACTATTAGGCAATGAGAATTTCACCCTCTTAGTTTCAACACCATTAATCCTAACCCTTATCTTTAGAGTCTTCTCAAAATCTTTGATCTCATTGAACTTCTTCTTACAGATCTTCACATGAGTCATGTACATACCACAACATGCATGTCCTCTTGCAACAACCGATGGCCCTTTAATAAGTTTCTATCTTCCATTACCAAGGTAGTTACAATAACCAGCTCAATCCATAGCCAATGTAGAAAACACATTCATCCTTAAATCTGGAACATGTCGCATATCCTTCAACATCATAGCGCTACCAACATTTGTTTTGATGCACACATCACCGATTCCCACAATTTTTGAGTAACTAGAATTACCCATCTTCACTATACCAAGTCTCCTACTTTGTACTTGGTAAACAACCCCTTCGTAGGGATAATATGGTGGAGTGCTGCAGAATCAACAACCCACTTAACATCATTATTAGCAACATGCTCACACTTTTGCTCTTCAATAGAAAGCACCACAGCATCCTCAGCAATCACAACAGCTGTAGTATTTTTTTCACTATCATTCTTTTCATATTTTTCTTTATTTTGTTCCTTATTCCAATGCCAACAATCTCTTCTTAAGTGACCCTTTTTTCTCACAATAGAAGTGAAAGCTCGAATTTGTGGTAAAACTCAAGAACTTGTTCAGACCCTCAATTAAAAATTACAGCTAGATTGCTTTTACTCTAACTTAGACTAAGTGCGAAATAAGAGTAAATATGTGCAATGAACCGATAACACTACCCTAAGCCATATTCATCCATCATTAACAATAAAATGAAAGCTTAAAGAGTAGGGAAGATAAATGCAAATACAAAATAATACCGAGACGTGTTATCGAAGAGAAAACCAAAGAACTCGACCAAAAACCTCTCCGCAACCCTCCAAGTCGAAATCAATCCACTAGAGAATAAAGTTGGAGTACACGAATAATAAAAGACCCTCTAAGCCTAGTCTACCCCATGTACTTGAGCCCTTCAAGCTCCTGCTACCAACAGACTTTTCAGAATCTTGTCTTCTCTAACTTTCCAGGTCCCGCAATTCAGCCTGATTGCATCTGGCAATGAATGACTCCTTTCAATGCTTCCCAACAGCACCAAAATCTCACTTGACACTCAGAATGGGTGTGGTAAGTGTTTGGGCTAACAACCTCTCAAGGATCTAGAGATGGAGAGGTAGGAGTTGAGGAAAATCACAAGAAAATGTGTAGATGATTATGTATATAACAATCTCTAAATCGCAAGTGTATTTGTTATGGTTTTCTCTTTGAAAAGCATTCCCTACAATTCGTGGGTAATGAGAGTATTTATAGTGTGAGTAAAGAATTTGGTAAAGCAGCACAACTTTTTGTCAAACAGAAAGTTTAACGGGTACTTCGCGAGTTGGCCCTTCTCACAAAACACTCGCGAATCTGACAGCCTAGCATGACTCTTCAGCTTCCAGTCATGTGCTTTACACGTGGCCTTTTCGTGGGTTGCTTCTCACGAGCTAGTCGTGAAGTCCACTGATTCATCTTTTGAAGCTTGATTCTTCACCGATCTCTCACACTCATCCCTTACAAATAAACCCACATACATACAAGAAAAATGATTGAAGAAATTACAATCAAATTTGGCATGGAATTAAAGCCAACACAAGGTAGTTGAAAATCACAACTTTATAGGAAGCATTCTCTTGTTTCCTTGAATTGAGATCTATCTCTTCATTGTGACCTACCATTGAATTTCCAATCATTAGGTCCTCTACTTCTACCTTTCCTCTTGTTCTCCACGACAAAAGCGTGATCTTGTGCATTGTCTATATTCACATCTTTCCTGCGAACCTCTTCACTGAAAATCAAATCTCGAATATTATCATATTTGAGTTTGCTTTTCCCTACAAAATTACTTACCGTCATTCTCATGGCTTCCCAGTTGTTCGGTAAAGAAGCCAAAAGAATCAATGCATGAACATCATCATCAAATTCAATTTCCATAGTGATAATTGATTTGTGATTGTATTGAACTCATTTAGATGCTGCGCTACAGGAGTGTCTTCTACCTTCTTCAGATTAAATAACTTTTTCATTAGATACACCTTATTGTTAGCCGACGGCTTTTCATACATGCTAGACAAAGCCTTCATCAAATCCACTATGGTCTTTTCTTTCACAACATTGTGCGCAACTAAACTTGATAGAGTTAATCGAATAACTCCCAATACCTATCTATCAAAAAGGTTCCAATCTTCGTCCTTCATAGTTTTAGGTTTCTTCCCCAAAAGAGGCAAGTGCAATTTCTTCCCATAGAGATAATCTTCAATCTGCATCCTCCAATACCCGAAGTTTGTTCTATCAAACTTCTCAATTCCTGAAGTCTTGCCTTCTTTTGCAGCCATCACTTCCACTTTAACCTTAGCTCTGATACCACTTGTTGGATCCCAAATAATATTATCAATAATATTAGCAATCTAAAATAACAATCACATACAAGAACACAAAATTTACGTAGAAAACCTTTCTCTTTGAAGGGAAAAACCACAGAACAAACTCCAAATAATTCACTATTATCAAATCAATTACAATAATTTTTATGTATGTCTCACAGCTAAAGAAAAACTCTCTTGTTTCTTTTTGCTCTCACACACACAAATTATCTCTTTCAAAAGTGGCAACACTTTGAACTCTCCTTTCTATTTTTTTCTCCATGCACAGCTCTCTCTTGGCTGTCTTCTTTTTCTCTAGGCGACTCCCTCTTGGTTGCTTTCTCCTTTTCCTTGTGCGGCTTCTTTTTCTTTTTTCTTCACTATATAGCACACAAAACCTAATAAACCTTATTTATGTATAACCCTGCCGGCACGCCATCCTTGTAGCACACAAACTCCTACTCAAACACAAATTGGAATTCATGAGGACTCCTGTTTCTAAAAGGAGTTTTTCACTACATGGCTCTCTTGCCACAAAATCGGGCTAGACCCACAACAAAACATGCATCAAACAAAAGATGGTGGATGGTGGACCGGTGGTGGAGAGTTGAAGATGATGGTGGGATGTGGGAATTAATTTAAATATTAGGTGATATGGCAAATATAAATGATATGATGAGTAGTGGTATATATAAATATTTTTTTTTTTTTTGTGTGCCTCTTTTGTGAGATATATATAAAAATATATATATAAATATATATATATATATATATATATATATATATATATATATATTGCAACATGAGTTTTGATTGAAGAAGTAAAAAAAAAGTGTTACCTTTTAAAAGATATTAAGAAAATTTGATAATAGGATATATCTCAATAATAATTTATTGTTGTGTGGTTGACTGTTATTGGTCAAAGGTAGTTTACATAGCCCTAGTAGTAATAGGACTCAACTTTGGTGTATGACGTGCACTAGAAAACCAAGTCCTTCTTGGTTTAGGACTTGCAGTAGTACGTAGTCAACCTTAGTCTATTATATATTATATTATATTATACTAGTCGCTAACCCGTGCGATACACAGGTAACTTTTAGCTCAAAATGTTAACATGTCCAAGTTTAAATATTTATCTAATTTCGACTATTTTAAAATTAAATCATCTCCAATATGAAATGGAGAGAGAAATTAAACATCTCATATGACAAATTGTCAAAATTTTAAACATCATTAAAAATGAGAAACATTCAAATTTTATATAGTAATATATTACATAACCATAACGTGCTATTACATAAATAAAATTCCTTGGTAAATGTTAAGATAGATGACAAATATTTTATATTATCTTGAGTAAAATTTAGCCATCAACGTTCGAGACCTTCAGCCTTACTGATTTCTTTGTGCTTATCAATATTTATTAATAAAAGTAGAGAGAAAATCCAATTAAATTTCAAATTGAAATTTAATTAGAGTCTAATTTTGGGCCATGTGTATCATCTAATTTAAGTTTTTAATTTTTTGTGCCAAGTTATTTAATTTAGTGTAAAAATTGGAATTCAATTAGAGTTTAATTTTACTCTACATGTCTCATCTAATGTAAGTCTTTTAATTTTTGTACCAAGTGAGTTTAATTCAATGTAAAAAATGAGGAGTTCAATATAAATAAACCATAAAAAAACTAATCACATATATATAACCAATGCTTAGACAAATTTATTTAGATTCAAAATTGAATTTTGTTTTTGTTAGCTTTCCATACAAATTAAATTGTTTAGATTTTTATTGTTATTTTTTCTTTGAACTAATGAGCATATTTTTTTATAATATTTCCATTCAGATATTTTGTATGCCTGGATCTTGAACATAACATATTGCAATTGAGCTAAACGATCACATGCACTTATCCCTATTCAATTTAGGAGATACTATTGGACCAATTTATTTATTTTTATTTTGTGTTGTTTTTAGTTGAATTTCATGGAGAATGATTGTGAATTGATATTGTATATGTAATATCCAATAGTGATTTTCAAAATTATATACATAATAGCAGTGTAATGAGAAACTTAGTGTGGACTAATGGAGTCGCCACCTAGATTAGGTCTATGAACCATATTGGGCCTTTTGGGTTCAATCACTTACACACATGAATATATGTACCAGATTATGGGTCCGGAGTTTGGGTACGGCTTGGGAAGGTGTTAGACACCCAAGACCGCCCAGCTTGTGGGCCGGCCTCCATTATGTGTTGCTAGACCATATTTAATTAAAAAGTTTATTAAGAGAGCCCTAATCGTTAACCTAAATATACATCATGCACTTATTGAAAATAACACACACAACATGTTAAAGATCACAATATAAAAGGAAATAAATAAAACACAATCAAACAAAATAAATTAAATATGACAAGTTGACAATAAAATAAAACACACAAAGAAATAATATCAAATAGACTAAACGTGGCAAAAATACTAAAACAAACATGAAAAATAGTTAAACCTAAATAATTAACTTAAAATAGAGTCAAACAGAATCAAAGATTATGTGAAAAATGATTAAAACAAATAAAAACAAGATTTTACCCTAATCTGGATTCAGAGTGCGTGTGCATACTCAACTATGTGTATGCTCAATGATGCACATGAATCCTTTAACACAGATTCGAAAAATTACATTTTTAGAGATTTAATCAAACAAAGATATAATATGTGATATCAAACAAGCATGTTAGAGACCCTAAAAACTAAACTAACATAAAACATCAACATAAACAAATAAACATGAAACAAAACAAATAATTAAACAAAACAACATAAAATAAACATACATGTTATACTTTACATGAAACCAAAATAACAAACCAAGGAGAACAAGAATAGATTATAAACAACCTAAAATCATATTAGAACATATCAAACATAATTAAAACATCAAACACAACAAATATAACAAATGGAGAAGCTAATTCAAGAAAATCATGTGAA
The DNA here is from genome assembly GCA_030021035.2 of Notholithocarpus densiflorus. NCBI lineage: Eukaryota > Viridiplantae > Streptophyta > Magnoliopsida > Fagales > Fagaceae > Notholithocarpus > Notholithocarpus densiflorus. The sequence goes on along the minus strand of JARYZH020000024.1, from coordinate 3,123,662 downwards.
CCATATTAAGCAAGGTGGTAAATCATGGAAAAGAGACTCACCTTGCTTTAGAATCACAGATTTAATGTTATTTAACCGGCCCCTTAGTGCCTACAATCACAAAGGTTAGATGGAGAAGACAAAGATAATCAAAGAACACAATATTTGTTAGTAATTACAACTCAAGAACAAAAGATTTTGAAAAGGTTTTTAGAAAACAATTTTGAAAACAAATTTTCTGCCTTAGAACTAACTAAAGAGAGCTTTTTTGATCATTAAAAAATGTGCTAAGGGGCTGCCCTCCAGTTTTGAAAAGAGAAAAAAAAGGTTTTAGAGAAGATGAAGGCCAAAAAATCACTCTCTCTAGCTAGGATTTTGATTGGAGGCATAAGATGAGTATTTATGAGTTAAAATTAGGGTTTTTGGGGCTTTTTAATTGTCTTTGGACGTTCCAAGGGTCTACGGGCCAGCCTACATCAAAGCATGATGTTTTGGGCCCTTAAAATGAAGTTTTAAAATCCAGAAAATCGGACTGCCCAGTTGGCCTAACTTCAAATGGTCATAACTTACTCAATATAAGTCCAAATTAGACAAAATTTGTGTTCAAATTGAAGTCCAAGATGTCTATTTCCAATGAAATAAACCTCACTCACAAATACTTTGTGAATCAAAAGTTATAATCAAAACAGTGAGCAAATGTCATTTTTCAATATCGATTTCAAAGCGATTTGAGCACTTTTGAGTTGTGATTACTTCCAAATTATTGTAAACTCTTTAATTACCCTTGGTTGACATATGTCAAGCTCATCATTGGGGCTGGGGACCAAAATTTATTAACGGGTACAAAATGCGGTGTCTATACTTAGCGTAACTAATATTATAAAAGTTGCAAGAAAAAACTATTTTAGTATCTCCAAATATCCTAGTCGAACTAATATCTTATATGTTTTATAATCCAAGCTAACATTAATAGCACCACAACAATTTATCATTCCCGTGTATAAGCACGGGTTACATACTAGTAATAATAATGAAGGACCACGGTAACCCTAATATAAAAGTGTTTTCAAAATATTATTATGCCAAATATTCATAGCTGGCAGGCATAATACATAATAAAATTTCACACCAAAATTTTCCTAAAACATCTAATATAATCAAAATATCTCTAAAATCTCCAGAAGTATCAAATACGCTCAAGAATGTCAAAAATACCCTTAAAATGCCCAAAATACCAAAATATCCTTAAAATGCCCACAATTACCAAATATTACTAGAAACTCCAAAATTATCAAAACATCCTCAAAACTTCTTAAATGACCATAATACCCTCTAAATCTACAATATGATCAAAATATTCCTAAATCATCAAAATGACTAAATGCTCTTGAAACACTCAAAATGATCAAAATGCCTCTAGAATACACAAAATACCATTGAAACCTCCACAAAAAAAAAAAAAAAAAGTCTAAAATATTACAAATTACCCCTAAAACCTGAAAATGACCAAATTATCCTTAAAACCACCAAAATGGAAAAATACCCCCTTTCAATACCCATTAAGGAGGTATATATTTTATTTTAACTCACATCAAATACTAGAAAATATTTTCCGAAACATTTCAAGCATGTAACAAAACACTGGAAATTAAAATGTTTTCCTAATAAATATTTGATGCTGAAGTGTTTTTCATTAAAAAAAAAAAAAAAAACATTTTATGTTGAAAAAATCACTATCTTTAATTTTTATTTTTATTTTTTTCCCTATATATAATTATACTTCTTCACTTTTCAGCAAACCAATAAATTAGTAAAAATTTAATCTAAACATACACTAAACTAGTCTTCATTCACTAGAAGTAGCAAAGAGACTTGAATTGTGGCAAAAGTTATGGACTTTTTTTGTGGTAGTAGCATTTTTCATATGTGATTCACAAGTGGCAAAACTCTTTCTGGAATTCAAATCATTTAGATTTTCTAAGGTACTCTACAATATAGAGTTCTTTAAATCCTCACATTTATTTTAAAATAAATGGGTATGATGTTGCCATATCAACAATCCAAAATTACAAAATCATCAAAACACAAACAACACACTTTTATCTATCCTAAACATTGTGTCGTTGAACTTCTAGTTTAACTTTTCTATGTTACTTTTCTTCTTCCACAATAATCACCAACCCAAAAAGGCAAAAACAATCCTTGCCTCCGTTTATTAAATAAGAAATGAACCAGTAAAAGTTAAGGTGCACTCTCAGGCTAGAGCAAATCCTAATATTAGAGTCTATATTCAATAGTTGGATGGTTAAACTTAATCCTCCCAAAGATGAAACAGTAAATAAGAAAATTGCTTGATCAGTTCAATTTGGGAGGCAAACGTTTTGTACTGGTTTCAGAACCAATGCTCAAGCTACCCTTGAAAAAACCATCTGATCTGATGAAATATGATTGGATTTTTATTTGGTTTTCAAAAGAGAATTTTGAAGTAAATTGATTGGATTGTTAATTTTTTTTTAAAGATAAAAACATGGAGAAAAATGCTAAAGTTATTAATGATTAGTGTCTTTGAGTTGATGAGTTTTTTGAAATAATAAAAAGTAATAGAGATAAATAGAGATAAGTCTAAGATTTAAAAAAAGAAAAAAAAGAAAGATAAAAGTCTAGAAGTTGAATGGCATTTAGGATAGACATGAATGATTTTTTTGTGTTTTGATGATGTGGCAGCTGCTTGACCATTTAATTTAAAGGAAGGGTGATGATTTAAAGAACTCTACACTGTAGAGTACCCACTTAACTCTAGAGGATCTGACTCCATCTTATTGGGTGTGTGTTTGCAAATCATGCTTTTGTGCTACACAAACACTATTTCCAGCCAAGATGGTGGAACTGTCGTTTAGTCACAAACATTCAAAATGGCTTGCCGTTTTGGACCCCGTGGTTTATGGCGTCGTTTAGGTCCACTAGAATCTGGTCCATTAAAAATGCCACAGCCATAACTTGTAGTAGTAGTATTTCGTATTAATAGAATCTGGAATAGTAACCGATCATTGATTAATAGTAGTATTATTTTCTCAGCTAAAAAGTAAAATCTTTCTCTTAGGGTTTGGGTTTGGGGGCTCTCTCTCTCTCTCTCTCTGTGTTTTTTGGGACAAAAATGGGTGGGTCAGTGAAGGACGTGCAATCAAAGGCGGAGCTTGATAAAGTGGTGACGAGTGGCGCAGCGGTTAGTGTACACTTCTGGGCGTCATGGTGCGAAGCTTCAAAGCCCATGGACGATGTCTTTTCCCACCTCTCCACTGATTTCCCTCATGCCCACTTTCTCAGGGTTCGTTTCTTTCGCTTTAAACCAAACATTAAATTTTCTTTTATTATCGGTCTCAATATTTTAGATAGTTTTGGTTTGGTCATTCTCATTCTCATTCTCATTCATGTTCAAACTGAATGAATACACCAGTGAACACGAGTGCTTTGATTTTAAGTTAAGGAAACGAAAACAGACACACACACAAAACTTACTTAAAATAACATTGGTTCAGGTAGTAAAATTTTGACATATTAATTAAGGAAGTAATCAAGAATATGATTTTGGATTTGAAACAAAAAAGAGTCCTACGAAAAACTTAAAATTGTGGTGTTAGTGTTACAAGTTGAAAAAGTGACATGTCAATTAAGGAAGTCACATAGAATATGATTTTGGATTTGATTCAAGTTAAAAAAATAAAAAAATAAAAAAAAAGCTGATGAAAAGGTTAAATGGTATTATTAGATGTTGTAAAAAGGACGGAGGTGATAAGATCTATTTTCTTCCCTTGAGTTTTAGTCTCACTAGGAATGCTAGTTCTTGCTGTTCATATATTCCGATATGAATATACCACATTAATTCGTTATGTATGGATGATGAGATCGGCCTAGTTCATCTGTTGATGATCCATGGCGGATCCCAAAATTTTAGGACTGAGGCTTGTCGTCATTGTCATATTTTTGCTTGTCAATTCATCTCCTTTTATTTGTTTTTTTATTTGAAATTTTTACCTTCTGCTTGTCAATTACTCTCCATTTATTAATTTTTTGGAAATTTTGGGTAATACTATTGTAGGTTGAAGCTGAAGAGCAACCTGAGATATCTGAAGCTTATGCAGTTTCTGCTGTGCCTTATTTTGTTTTCTTCAAGGTTTGTTTAGTGAGAATTTCCTAGTTACTATTTTATTGGGTTGGGTTTATTATGGAGATGCTGTGGTGTTTAATGGTTGAAAAACTATGGAATTTGAAAATTAATTGATGTGAAATTTGGATTGCATTCCAACTGCTAGCATATTAGGTTGCACTTGACAATAGTATGTATTGGTACCAGGTACAGTAGTATCAATGACTATGCTTTTTGGTAGTCTCCCCTATACAGTTTTGCAACTACTGTTTGTGAGAGTTGTTTTTTGGTGTCAAGGGCTAGTGCCACCGTATTGGTGTGTATGAACATAATTTGGTGGTTGTTTGTCAAATATTATATTCTAAATTTTTAATAGGAATTTTTTTTTTTTTTTTGGGAAATGAGTAAAAAGTATGTATGTCTGCATAATTTTAGTGTCTTAATTTGCAATAAGACTTTAAGCTTGTTAGCATTGATGAAAAAGGAGAGGAGAATTATTGGTGAGTATCTGATGATACAAGCAGTTATATAGGTTTTAGATGGATTGGAAGTAGACTAGCAACAAAAATTTTAAATTGCATGATTTGAGGAAGAGGGAACAGTGGATCATGACATTTACTTGGCGCTAATATTATGTATAAGGTTAGTGTCATCACTTCTATCAACTTGAGTGACAACCTATTACAAATGGAATCTAACGTTTAATGGAAGTGTTAGAAAGTGAGATGCCATGATATAATGAAGTGATGCACTATATCCTAACTTGCCGAAATTTTTTGAGTGTTTTGGAACTACTACACGGTTCATTTGGGTATGGTAGTAGACTTAAAATTCTCAAAAAATGCTCAAATAGATCTTGAAATTTGCATATTTTTGTTGCAACTTTAGTGGCATCTCGTTATAAATTTTTATAACTATTGACCCATGAAGTGAATAAAATAATTATGTTGGTAAGTTTTACATGCTACCCTTGAACTTGTGACCTCACCCTCACCCCATACTTTTGGAAGAAGAAGTGCATTTGAGCTAAGGCTTATCTATCAATGGGTCTTGGGTCCTTTAGTGTTTTTTTTTTTTTTTTTGTTGCCTTATAATTGTACAGGCTGCTTGGTATTTCATTATGCTGGGCTGCTGGCAAGTGTACCTTTTTGTGTGTGATAAGGATCATTTGTTATATTGTTGGGTTCTGTTTTATGGGCTGTTTTGTTTCCATTGTTTTCCCTTTAATAATTATCAAAGTTTTCTAGTTTTTTTTGGGGGAGGGGGTTTTGAAAGATCTTATTTTAGCTTGTAGGATGGGATTTGGAAATTTATAATTTGATTTTGTACTTTGGTAATTGTATAATTAGAAACTACTGCATCTAAACTTGACCCATCTCTTCCCCCTCCCCCTTAGAATAGTCTTCTTTTGGTGAATCCTTGATTTTTATAAAAAATTTACTTTCTTTGTCAGGATGGTAAGTCTGTAGATACATTGGAGGGTGCAAATCCATCTAGTTTGGCCAACAAAGTTGCTAAAGTTTCTGGGTCTGTTAACCCTGGAGAACCTGCTGCGCCTGCCAGCCTTGGGATGGCTGCAGGACCTACCGTCCTTGAAACAGTCAAAGAGTTTGCTAAAGAAAATGATTCTTCAAAACTTGAAAATCAAGTGCAACCTGGTGATGCATTGAAAAAGCGACTCCAGCAACTAATTGACTCTCACCCAGTCATCCTATTCATGAAAGGAAATCCTGAAGAGCCAAGATGTGGGTTTAGCCAAAAAGTTGTTGATATTTTGAAGAAGGAAAAAGTTAAATTTGGAAGCTTTGATATCCTAGCTGACAATGAGGTACGTGAAGGGTTGAAAAAATTCTCTAACTGGCCAACGTATCCTCAGCTCTATTGCAAAGGAGAGCTTCTTGGTGGGTGTGATATAGTAATTGCAATGCATGAGAGTGGTGAATTACAACAAGTTTTCAAGGATCATGGGATTGACACTAATGCTTCTAATGAAGCAAAAGTAAGTGAACCTGGAAGTGGAAAGGGTGGCATCTCTGAATCCACTGGCCTAAGTTCTACCCTAACCTCTCGGATTGCAAGCCTGATCAATTCAAGCCCAGTTATGCTGTTTATGAAGGGAAAACCAGATGAACCAAAGTGTGGTTTCAGTCGCAAGGTAGTTGAAATCCTTCAACAAGAAAAGGTGGAGTTTGGGAGTTTTGATATTCTTTCCGACGAAGAAATCCGTCAAGGGCTCAAAGTTTATTCAAATTGGTCTAGTTACCCTCAACTATATATAGGGGCTGAACTCATTGGTGGATCGGACATTGTGTTGGAAATGCAGAAAAGTGGGGAATTGAAGAAGGTGTTAGCTGAGAAAGGTAGTATTGGTCAAAAGGAGTCTTTTGAAGATCGTTTAAGGAAATTAATCAGTTCTTCACCTGTGATGCTCTTTATGAAGGGTACCCCGGATGCTCCTAGGTGTGGATTCAGTTCCAAAGTTGTAAATGCCCTACAGGAGGATGGTGTAAGTTTTGGGTCCTTTGATATATTAAATGATGAGGAAGTGAGACAGGGGTTAAAGGTATTCTCCAATTGGCCAACTTTTCCTCAGCTTTACTATAAAGGTGAGCTAATAGGTGGATGTGACATTGTAATGGAGCTGCGCAACAATGGAGAGCTAAAATCTACTCTATCCGAGTAGGCTTGTGATTTTATCGAATAATTCATGACATCATTTACATGTGTCAGAAGCGTGTCTATTGACATTATAGATGTTTTAAATGTTTTGCTTTATATACAAAAATGATTTATGTTATGATATTTTACTATGGTTTTGGGGTATATTTAATGTTAGTGAAACTCCTGCGTTAATAATTTTGACGACGCCATGTTTTTTGCCAAACTCCATCTCTCTCTCTCTCTCTCTCCTTGTCAGGATTTAGATGCTTCGGAATAGGTTGCATACGAACACTCCCTCCCCCTCCCTCCAACAAAAAGCAAAGGATTGTATAAATTGCATGTTCTCATTAACGAGAGAAGATTCTCAAATCTGGAAATTTCCTCTTCTTTTCTGATTACAAAATCTTGATGGGCTTTTGTGAGCATCTGAGAAACAATTCATGGGATACTTAAAAATAAAATAAATGAAACGATAGCCATGGAATGGGACACAATTAGATGTTGCTTCAGTGTGCCAAAATCTGTATCCACTAGAACCATCGGACCCAAAAAGCTGCCTTTTTCCTCTGGGGATTTGCTGCTGGATAATTTGTTAATTGTGCCAAATTCAATCTCTCTCTCGTGTGATATTTCTGCCTATTTTAAGCCTTTAGTCATGGCAAAATTGCTGGCAAACAGGTTAAAAGAGATCTCTCCTATACCAGCTTGAGCATACAAATAAGGAGGCCAATAGAGCCTGGTATCCTGCTAATAAATCTTTAGCTTAACAATATGGACTTCTAACCTTCTCTCCAACTTCTTGCAAATTAGTAATCTTGTAAGACCATCATATGTAATGCTCCCCTCACACACCTATGAGGCATTTATATATTGTGTATTTATGTGTGTGTGTGTATATATATATATATATTTATCTTTTATTTTTTATTATTATTATTTTTTGGTGTAGACCATTTCAATTCATCACATTATTATTGTTTTCATTTTAAGGGGGGAAAACAAAAAACAAAAAAAGAAGTGAATTACGATGGTACAGACTACAGAGAAGTTGAGATCCAAAAAGGAATTGATGCAAGTACATCAATGACAGCATATTTTTTCATTTATTTAAATTTAGTTGGTCAGGAGACTGCATAGTTAAAAATGGTACTTTCAAGTGAGCACAAATCAGGAAGCACAACACGATCCTAATAACTCAAAAAGATTTGTTGTTTTGTAATTCCTCCAAGGAGCTGCAATGCTGTGATATAACCCTGACCTCTTTTGAGCAATGAACGGCCTTTCAAAGCAAAATTAGCCATTATGCCCCCACTAAAAGACATAGCATGGGTTAAAAAATAAAATTTTAGGTCTGCCTCATGTCAAGCATTTTGTGTGTCTCCTCATCTTTGCCTATCTTATCGGTTTTCATGCGGTGCAAAAGTTCATCCACTTCTTTACCACCTCTTATATTGGCTTTGATTAAAGCATGATACATCTGCCTGTTCACTGGGATGACAGTCCTCAGTGAGCTCACAAAAGCTTCCACATCTCCAATAGTGCCTTTATCACCAAGCCAAGACAGTATCCCTGTGATCACCTTCAGGTTGGGTTTCCATCCTTTCTTCTCCACGTGTAGAGACAAGGCTGCTTTCAAGCATTCCAGAGCTCTCTCCATCTCACCCTTATCCAAGTATTTAGCTGCCACTATGCTCCAACTGTTTGGAGTGGTGGCCTTTCCTTTCTCCATCAAGTCTTCAAGAATTGCTTCTGCTTTCTCACATAAACCCTTTTCAGAATACCCAATAATGACAGTATTGGGTACTCGAAAATCGTAACAGTTACCGGATGATTCCCACTCCTTTAGTACATTCTCAGCATCTTCAAGCTCACCAAGCCTCACAAGAGACTCTAGCATGTTGATAAAATCCCTGTTTATGCATCTCTTACAATCACTTTTCTCCAGACCCCATAATCTCAAGACCTCGTCCTTCTTCCCTATACTAGAATAAAGTGAGATTAGATGGTTGTAGCCAAGCCCATCTTTCTTATCTAGCTTCTTTTCTGCATTCTCTAGGGCATCAATCGCCTTATTGGTTAGGCCAGCTTTTATGTAGAAATTAGCAGCTACAGTGTAAGTGTTCCAATCCATGACAATATGAGGTTGGCATTCCATCTCTTTTAAAATCTTCTCCATTCCCTCAAGATCAGATCTTACACCATAAGAATTGATGCAGATTCTGTAGCTGAAATTGTCAGGGGAAACATTGTTCTCCTTCATCTCCATTAGCACATCCGGAACTTTCTCGTGCTGGCCAACATTTGTGTATAGACACATAATGTCATTGTAAGTGAGAGGCGATGAAACAAAACCCATCTCCTTCATTTTTTGTAAATGGGAAAGGGACTTCTCAATTTGGCGCTGGCGGACATAGCAATTCAATAGAGCACCATACGTCTTATCAGTCTTGTCTTGATCCTTCAACTTATTAAAATAACTTTCTGCAGAATGAAATCCATGAACCTTACCGATGAGATCCAACTGCACCGCATGTTCACTCGGCGAAAAAATACATATACCCTTTTTATTCATCCACTCAGATACCTGCACCACAAAGTTGGAGATTAGGAACAAATCACTCACAGAAAGATTCTTAATATTATAAGTACATTAACTAATCCAATCTTAGCAAAATCAACTACTCTACTGAAATTCCTTTCCAACGATTTCTGTGCTTCAAACGATCAACAAATTTATATACGCAAAATCAATTACTCTACTGAATATGATTCTCTCCATTTCAAGCGAAATGGAGACCGTCAATTTTACAGTTAAAAGTTTTATTTCTTGTATCTTATAGTGTATGATAACCCATCATTTAAAGTTTTAGATGATTTATAAGATTTAATCTGAACCATGAAATGTATCCATAAACAAATTAAAAGAAGCTATTAAACTAGAAATCCATCCATACCACTTAATAATATGCAACTCAGATAGTAAATGAAACTTAATTTTCATTTCCATTTGCCACATAAACATGCATTATCCTCAGATGGGTAAAACCGTAAAAGGATTTAATTTCTCTCGACCTTTAAATACTAAAAACTTAAATTTTCTTTTCCTTTTCCACATTTTCTGAGCAACCAAACAGAGACAAAACCAAAAAAGCATTCAGCGAATTTACAGAAATTACAAACCTGGAGGGCCTGAGTGAACCTCTTTCGCTTGCGAAGATCGTGAACGATTCGCTGAAGCTCGGCGACTCGGAGCTTGTTCCCATTGTGGACCCAATCATCGAGCTCTGGTACCACGCTTGTCTTAGGATTTCCGAGGGGGCTAATTTTGGAGTACAGGCTAGGCTTGTGGGTTCGAGTTCTACTAGTGTAGTACGATCTTCTTGCAATCGCAATTTGGATTAGGGTTTTGGTGAAGAGCTTCGGATCCATTTAGGAAAAGAGCTTTTGCGAGTGTTTTACTTGGAATGGAATTTGGGAGAGCAAGGAATAGAAATGAAATGGGAGAGTAGGGTTCAAGGTTTTGAGTAAATGGGCTTCCATGTTGGGCTCATTCAGATATGAGCTTCGAATTGGGTTCTGTCACTAATGTGTAGAAATGCATTCTATATTTTATTCATGTGTAGTTTTAGGGTCCATTTGGTTTGGTTGGGGTGAAACAGAGATGATAGAAAATAGAGGAGAGAAAAGAGGAGATAAATGATTTTATGGGTGTTTAGTTGGAGAGAAGAGGATGATGAAAAATTGGTAGGGTCTGTGATTTCTTTCCTATCTCTCCAATAAAGAAAGAAAATAGAGGGGAGAAAAATAGTTGCAATCAATGACTAAACTACCCATCTTTCTCTCGCGTAACCTTTTTTTTTTGGTTGAGAGAGTTTCAACCTATGACATTCACTTTTAATGATAGCTCTTTATCATCAGATCAAGACACTAATTGATTTTTGGTGTAGGCGAGGGTTAAACCCTAGATCTCTTGTAGACTTGGTTGCTTTTTCACCTTTTTTTTTTTTTTTTTTTTTTCCTGCATGAACCTGGTTGCTTTTTCACTTATTCTTTTTTGGGAGTGATACAAGTTTTTTTTTTTTTTTTGGTTTAACAATATGTGAATTTTTTTTTTAACTTTTTTTTTTCCTGGGCATAATTTTTCTTTTTTAATTAATTTGTGTGATTGGTTTTTTTTTTTTTTTTTGGTTGTTTGATACTTTTTTGTTTTAATTGGGCATCATTTTTTAATAAGGGCATATGAGAAAATTTATACAAACTCATTTTTTTCCATCCCTCCACTTTTCCACTCCAACCAAACAAAAATGAGAAAAACTAAAATCTTTTATATCCTCCCACTTTTTTTATCTCCTCTCCATTTTCTATCCTCCCATTGGACTCACAACTAAAATTCTTGCATTACATGACTCTTTTTAAGAGTCATATGGCATGTTAAATAATATACATGAATAGTCTTATATAATTTGCCACGTAATAGGTTGAAAAAGATAACTCCAAAATAATTTGGAGTCAAACTTTGTCCTTTGCCAATTGCTGATATGGTTTAATGACAAATCATTTTATTTAACTTTAAAATACATTGTTAGTCTATAAAATTTACTTATTAAATATTGTGGGAGGATAGGATTCGAACACAACGTAGAGCCTATGGGCCCAGTCCGAGGATGGGTAAAGGCCCATTCGGCATCAATCTAGACCCGACACGTGGGTTAAGCCTGAGGAGGGAAGACATAGAGACCACGCTAATCTAGACTTGACATGTGGACTAAGGTCTGAGGATGGAAAACGAGTAGACCCATCATCCGAGGAGCCTGAGGAATGAATGCACCTCGGGAATGCCTTAGTTGGCCATCTGCACCAAAAGATAGGGCACCATGGAAGACATCAAAGACGTGCAAGTAAAGAAGAGAGGAAATATCTAGAGAAGGTAGCCATCACCTCCACATTCAATGCTCTGCACCAACTTAACTGGCCGTATTTATGAGAAAAAGACACTTGAACAGTAGTTCCACAGCTCACAACACTCTCTACCACCTCCAGCAAGGTCTTGATGGGACAAGCATCCCAATTGCTACCCAGAGACGTACAAGTGGAGGGCTTAGATGCATTATGAGGGACTATATAAAGGAAAGGAATCACTCTAGGAATCCCTCTATGAACATTGCATCCTCGGACTAGCCCGAGGAAGAGTTTTATACTTGTTCTATGTTTCTTTTCATCATATTGAGAGTCACGACTTCATTGATTTCATACTTGGACCATACAGAGCATTATAGTTGACTTAGAAAGCCCATTCTCTTATAAATTAATTGTGTTGGGCCAGAAATATCGAGTACCATTATTCTAAGTGGGCCTAGGGATCATTTTTTGGGCTCTTACAAATACTTTTAGTCCCTAAAGTTTCAAACGAAGGTAAACCCAACGAGGGATGAAGGGGTTCAATGACCTCCCCCCATGCCCCAAATTCCTTTACAAGGAGTCTGCAGATTATTTTGCACCTAATCGGGTTTTCAGATTAATTTGTCCTTTCATTGCCAAGAGACAAGTATTAATTACATCTTATTTATAAAAATAAATAAACAAATAAACTGGACTCAACACTTTTTTTCTTCTTTGATAAAATATTGGAAGACTGAAGGCATTTTTTTTTAAGAAAAAAAGAGACTCACAATATTTTTGGTCTTTAGTAACAAGCGGAACTAAATTTTCCCATATTATAACATTTTTTAAGTTCAAATCAAATTATTTTTCTCACTATACTATAATAAACCTTAGATTTTTATTTTATTTTTTTTTGCGTTGTAGGTTTTCTCTAGAAACCTTAGGCGCTGAAAACCTTTTCCTATCCTTGCATAGGCACCTCTTTCCCCTCCGTGGTGGAGTTTTTTTCTTTTTTTCTTCTTTCTACACTATTAGTCTTGCTTCTCTGCCAGTCTTGCTTCTTTGCCATCTAGTCTCAGCAACGGAAGATCTCACAGGTCGATGGGCAAATCTTTCACTCAATACTGATAGGCCAAAAACGTATTGACCCCTTGTGATAAATTAATTAATTAATTAGCCAAGTTTATTAATTAATCAACTTAACATGCAAACACGTGATAGCACAAACAAATCACCAACTAAACTAAGTATGCAGCGGAAAATAAATTGACACGGTGATTTGTTTATGAATAGGGAAAACCTAACGGCAAAAACCCCACCGAGTGATTTTCAGGTCACCACTCCCGAAATTCCACTATTATCACAACAAACGGTTACAAGTAAAGGAATTCCAGTACCTTATACCAACCTACAGTTGAACCCTTACCCTAATACCCAATTGGACTTGTTCTGTAGTGACAATTTCCCCTTTTGATGCACGGCTCCCAAGTACGTGACTAACCAATTGTGCGGATCGCAGTACGCGACTTCAATCACCAACTAGAGAAGGTTGTTGGCTGCAAAGTTCTTCAGTTCATCCCAACGATGAAGATCAAGAAGATGCTTGGTCACAAAACCCTACGGTGCACATACACAGTAACTTCTTCAAGAATGATGAACTAAGGAAAATTCTGTCTCCGGTCACAATTTGCTTGAACAAACTTTGCTCAACACTTGTGCAACTTGTGAACTCTTTGACGGCCCTTAAAATAATCCTTTTATATGTCTAGGGTTAGGAGAGAAGAAGTCCCAAAGACACATTCACGGATTCCAAGAAAACAGATCAAAATTTCTGATTCTTTCTTAAACCTTGACAGATAGGAGGTGTCAAGCAGCTATTGGGCAAGTGTCTAGCACACAGGTTGAAACAGCTTTCTTAAACTCGATAGATGCAGCTGTCGAGCTTTAATGAATTTGCACTATTCAGTTTGTTTCTTGGACAGACTTTAATGACTTTAAGACTTGATCTTGAAACCTTGTTTCTTGAAGTATTAAAAACACCTAGATCTACCCAATTACAAGTAAAGTGTGTTTTGTCAAAAGATTAGGCAATTACATAAAATAGTGACATATGTTCCTAACAAGTGAATCACATATGTCCTAACAATCTCTCCCTTTGGCAATCCGTGACAAAACCACAACAAATAAATGAACATATGAGAGAAGTCATAAATCACTCAAGTCATGTTCACTTGTTGAATACAATAAAATCTATCCTAACACAAACTCTTGAAAAACTTTGCAAGAAGAGAGTTTATGGCAAGTAGACTTTGACAACTTGTATTTTTGAAACACTTGAAACAAAACTCATCAAGGCATCTTTGTGTGAAACAGAAATAATAGATTGCATACAAGTAATAAGAAGCACGTGCATAAAGAGAGAAAAGAAACAACACATGTAAAGGGTAGGTGAAAGAAAAAACATACATCCACATATAGAGAAGAATAAGTACAATGTAAGTCAATAAATGGTCACACGACCTAAGGTATAAGAACAATGTATTTATAAAAGAAAGAAAAGAAAAGATACATAACATCCTCACTACATCCCTCAAGATATCAACACTCCCCCTAACAAAAAAAAATTTCCTATACTAACTCTCCCCCTAAGTATGACTACTCTCATATACCAAAACTACTCCCCCTTTTTGTCACGAGTGACAAAGGGTAGAGTGTCAAGTAGACATCTGGTCGGTAGAGCTAGCATCTCCAGCATCATCATTAGAAGCATCATCGTCATCACCACCATCATCATCCTCATCCTCAGAAACAGAATCAGAAGCTACTGGAGGAGGTGGAGGAGAAGCCTCAGGAGCAAAACCGCCCATAGTTGCCTGCCGTTTAGCAATGCAGCCAACACAGACGTTCACCTGATACAACTTTGTAGAGAGTTTATCTAAGCGAGCATCCATGCGCTGAAGCTGTGCCATGATGTCTCCTAGTGACACATCGCTTGTGGAAGAGGAGGGAGCGGATGTGGATCTAGCAGATCGAGATGGAGCCGGATGGGTGGGAGTTGCTGAATCCGTCTGTCGTGGCCTGAACTGTGCCTCGCTACGTTTAACGGTAGCATAGTCTATGGCACAAATATGAGTGAAGTGGTCGGACACAGGAAAAGGGACGAAAAAATGGCATAATATCCTCGTGATAGCGGAAGGAAAGATGAGTTTATCACGGGACGTCGAATCCAAATGAACATCTATAATGGAAAGAATAAAATGAGAAGGGAAATCAATAGTAAGATGTTGAAGGAGGGATAACAAAAACCGAGCACGAGGCTCTGTTATGGAGTTATAATGAGAGAGAGGATGGAGTACAAAGGTCATCACCATGTTCAAAAATCGAGGGCCTTTTGCAAAGCCCGAACAGTAAGTGAACTGGCGCTCACCCCACTCAGAAGAACGCTCACAAAAAGCGAATTTGAGCTCATCCTTGGACACAGTCCGTAGATGCTCACAACTAGGGTAGTCAGGGAACTCTACCTTAGGAACCCGAAGCACATCCGCAACAAGCTGCAGTGTGACAGGAATGCGTGTACCTCGAATGCGAGTGAAGAAAAGAGGCATTGAATGATCAATCCCGTGCATGTTGGAGTAAAACTCCTGGATAAGCACGAGAGGACAAGTGACTGGGATGTCACACAGTGACTCCCATCCCTGACTGTGAATGACATCGGGAAGGTTGGTGTCGGCGAAGTCCGCCAGAATGACTTGGCGTTCCAAATGAATGCCGCATCTAGAAAAGTTCTCCAAGAATACCTTGTGGGCGTCATCATCACGGAACCGAAGAGAGATAGAAGCAAAATCAGAAGATGAAGAAGCTCCGGAATGAAGAGGGTTCCGAGCCGGAGTAGATTTACGCTTAGGTGTCATAGACACGACTAACATAAACAGAAAGAGAGAGAGAGCAATCATTGCCCAACTTTCCAACTCTTTGGCAGAAAGCCTCTCAATCACAGAAAGTATGAGGGAGTAGAAGTTTGGCATTACCGAACAACTCTTCTGAAGTTTACCCAGAGCAAGTGCCCAAACATTACGAGCAAAAGGACATTCCCAGAGAATATGGCTTGTAGTCCTGTCACTCTGCCCACAAAAAGTACATGTAGGGTCGATCTGGACTTTGCGTTGAAGGAGATTGGCACAAGTAGGTAGGATATCAAAGCAAGCCCGCCAAATGAAATTTCAAACTTTAGGAGGGGTGTTTAAGGTCCACACCTTGTTCCACATGCGTCTGTCTTGGCTAGCCATAGAATGCTCACCCGGAAGAGGTTTGCTCAAATGGAGTGCCACCTGATATGCTGTCTTGACTGAAAACGTTCGTCGCTTGTTTTCATTCCAACAAAGCTTGTCTCTTCTATTAGAATTACCCAAGTTGATCTTCAAAATATCGTCCTTAGTGGAGTTATAGAACATGGCTTGGATTTTTGCTTTATCCCACTGCCAAGAATCTGCGTCAAACAGAGCACTCACCTTTAGAAGCCGATCTGCTCCAGGTCTAAAACTTAGGGGGCGGGGTAGCCATTTATGGCTATCAACACCAACAATCATTCCATCTCCAATTTGCCACACAGAGCCATCCCTAAGGAGGTTTCTAGCTTGAAGTAAACTCCGTCAAACATAAGATGGATTATTCCCTAACTTCGCATCCATGAAAGAGCATGTGGGGAAATATCAAGCCTTATACACACGATAGAAAAGTGAATGCGTACCATGAATTAGACGCCAAGCTTGCTTTGCTCGCATTGCTAGATTGAAGGCATTAATATCACGGAAACTCATCCCTCCTCTATTTTTTGGAGTGCACAACTTACCCCAATTAATCCAATGAATTTTTTTTTCATTCTTCGTTTGTCCCCACCAATACTTGGCCAACACCGAGTTAATCCCATCACAAATAGTCATCAGGATCTTAAAGACACTCATGGAGTATGTGGGAATCACTTGGGCAACAGTTTTTATAAGGACTTCCCTCCCAGCCTTAGAGATAAATTTCTCCTTCTAGCCCATAACTCGGTTAGATATCCTTTCTTGAATGCTTTTGAAAGTACTAACCCTAGACTAACCCCCAACCATTGGCAAACCCAAGTATTTTTCACAATCCATCATAATTTGTGCCCCCAACATGCCTCGAATTACCTCCTTATCCTCCGATCATGTATTATGGCTAAAAAAAGGAGGCTATCATCTGCAAAGAGTAAGTGAGATATTCGAACTCCACCTCTACAAGAGGTGATCCCATTGATCTGGTGTGTCTCTGTAGCCTTTTGCAACAATGATGATATACCCCCAACACATAATAAAAAGAGATACGGGGAGAGAGGGTCACCTTGTCTAATCCCACGGGATGGGGAGATAAATCCTTTTGGTTCACCATTAATGAGTACTGAATAGGATGGTGTTATGACTGATTCCATTGCTAAATTAACCCATTGCTCTGATAGCTCAATCTTCAACATTATCTTTCAGAGAAAATCCCACTCCACACGATCATAGGCTTTGCTAATGTCCAGCTTCACAGCCATGTGACCCACTTTCCCTCTTCGCCTGTTCCGCATTCGATGTAGCATCTCATAGGCAACAATTGTATTATCTGTAATGAGTCTATCTGGCATGAAGCCACTCTGAGAATCAGAGATGATCTGAGGGAGTAGATGTTTTATTATATTAGCCAAGACTTTTGAGACTATCCTAGATACCACATTACCCAAACTTATTGGCCTATACTCTGAGATGAGTTGTGGGTTGTTCTTCTTTGGTATCAAAGCAAAGTGTGTATAGTTCATCTTCTTTAAGTATTTGCCAGAGTGAAACATAGAGAGTACAACAGAGGTAACAACAGGACCCACAATGTGCCAATATTTTTGGAAGAAAAATGGGGACATGCCATCTGGCCCCGAGGCTTTGGATAGGTGCATTTGGAAAAGAGCCACTCGAACCTCCTCGGTTGTGTATGGCAAGGTCAAAGTTTGATTCATCCTATCAGTAACTACCCTATCAACGGACTCAAGAACTCCTTCCATGTGCAACGGGTTTAAGGTGGTAAACAAAGCTTTGTAGTACTCTTCAGCTATTGAGGCAATCCGATCGGTGTCTGTGGCCCACACTCCGTTACCATCTTGAAGCCCCTCTATTTGGTTATTGCGACGTCGCTGGCTTGCTCGTTGGTGCTACCCCCTCTGAAACTCTTGATTTATTTGCCATTTTACTTGTGGTTTAGCTCTCCTTCAGCTCACCACTCATCCCCCTTTAGCCCACTACTCACTAAAGCCTTAACCTCAGTGTTAATCTCATCCCACTCACTCAGAACAGGCCACATTACCTCATTCATGCCTTATGCACACATACTCATCAAAATCTTAGTTTAATACTTGCTGCACTGAGCTGGGATCTCTCTCTCCCTTTATTCCATCCTATTTTTCCTCTTGTATTTGTAACTATAAAGTTTTTAATCCTTGTTTAGTATTATTATGATGAAAGCCATAATGTTTTGGAAACTATGGAAGTTTTCTCTTATGTTGACTTAATAATAATAAGGAAAACATATGATTTTTACCATGTAACACACTTATTAACCTGAAATTACCCTACCGTTGGAGATAATACCGTACCACTAAAGGACTGATTTAAACTATGATGCTGTAAAAGAACTAATAATACAACAACAATTAATACCATGCAGAGATTTTGTGGGCCCAGTCAGCCGTGGGGCCCTAGTGGTTGCTCTAGGGCCTGATGCAGGTTTTGGCGGTTGAGCACTCGGTGTATCCTTCCTGGTATGTTCCTCCGAGTGCTTGGGTGGATTGGTGGTGTTATCATCGAAAAATCCATAGTGTCGCCGAAGCCCCGCTTTCATCCATTCCCCGTAAGGACATTCACTGCTTTCGGGGTCATACTGTGGGTCAATACAGTGCTTCTTCTCAGGGGCGGAGCCACGTAGTGGCTTGGGGGGGCCCCGGCCCCTGCAAAAAAAAAAAAAAAAAAAAATTCAATTAGAGTAGGTAGAAAAAAAAATTGGGCCCCCACAATATTGGACAGCCGGCCCCCTCCCCATGCCCAATTCTCAACTATTCTCCCAAGCCCAGCTCAAGTATTCTCTCAAGCCCAGCTTTAGTTTTAGGCCTTATCACCTTATGTACTCCAAATAAAACAAACTGGCCCGCTCAAGTCCAAACACTAAAAACAAAACTTCACTTTCTCTTCATCTCAAAAAATCTACCCACTAACCCACAGAATCCCTTTCTTTACTTCTTATTCTTTTTATTTATTTATTTATTTATGGGTTACTTCTTATTCTTTTGTTTTGTCTTCTTTGATACACTTTCATTTGCACTGGTACTGTTGCCTACCTACCAGCCCCCAAAACTCCAGTCCTCTACTCACAGTCCGAAAAAAAGAAAATCCTGACCAATTTTTTCTTTCTTCATTAGCTTTAGCTTTGGAACTTGGTGACTACTTGGTGACTACTTGGTGACTGGTGAGTTTTCTTCTCTTTCTTAAGCATTTGACATTCATATCTTTTTAGTGTCTTTTTTTGAGTTTCTCAACTATCTACACCTAAATATTCACATGCTCTTTATATTTTCATAGATTTTTAGAGAAATACATGATTGAAGGCATGGGGAGATTGTTTGTGATGAGTCTTGAAGGGAAGATCTAAAGTTGGAGGCAGTCAGGCAGAGGCAGTAGGCATTGCCACACGGGTGACCCATCTTTGCACTTTGTGAAGACAAAGTTTCTAAGGTAAAATTGTTTTGATTTATTACCTATTTTTGATTAGTTAGATATCATGTGGCTGTGGGTGTTGTTAAATTGTTTGGTTTATATTGTGTACCAATACTTGTATGTTTAATTTTTGTTTTTGTTTGAGGGGTTATTATTAATTAAAGTCGTATTAAAAATGGGTTGTATGCTTAAATTATAGTGGAAATTTTGTTTTTTCTTGAGTATGAATAACATCCATATAACTAAGTAAAAATTTCTAATTAAAATTTTATTTTTTAAACTTCTTTTCAAGTTAATTTTTGAGTCATATTCTTAAAGCTAAAAGAATTATGTGCAAACGAAAAACAATTGATGCATTCTTTAAGAAAAAAGATGTTAGCAATTGAGAAATTAGGACACATGTGGCTGTAGAAACAAATGTTGATACTTCAATGCCTGATGAACACCCTGACCCCTCCAAATGTTCAAGAATTCAATCTGAAGAGATAGATCATGATCTAGGATCACGTAAACAAATATTTGAATTCCCTATCAACAAACAAGATGAAATCCGACGAGCTTATCTCAAAGAAGGTCCATATCAACCTAAAAATATAGACTATCCATACAACGATAATACTCATCGTCGTCGATTTCAACCTTCATGGTTCGAATCGGCCCCCCCATGTAAAAATTCCTGGCTACACCCCTGCTTCTTCTCATGTCCTAGTCTCCCACATGCAAAACATAGACCCACAATCCGCTCATACTTGAAAGCAACAAGGGAACGTTCTCCCTCAGGATTCACAACAGGACCACCACGACGGAGGGGCTGGTCTAGTGGTAGTTCAACTCGGATTCGGAGAAAGCGTGCTTGATCGGAGTTGAGCCTTACTATCCATGGCTAATACAGTCCCTAGTCCAGACCCGATATCACGAGCGGCATCTTCGGTCAGGAGGTCTAAAGGCAAACCCCAAACTTGGACCTATAGTGGAATATGCGTGAACGAGATGTTTTGAGCGGTCATGCCTCTCTCCCATCGACATAGCACTAGAATATGGTTATCGAAGCTCCAAGGTTCGTTATCTTGCACCCATTGCAGTTGGCTCTCTAGATTGAAGTGAAACTGGAACAAACCCTCGTTGACATCGACGATTTTAAGGTCGTTACCCAGTTTCCATATCGTTCGCAGCATGTTCTTGGCAGCTCGATGGTTGATCTCTTTGGTGGTTAGGAATCGGCCTAGTAGGCTTAGAGTGCAGTTTTCCAACGTCTGAGAATGTTGGGTGGCTGTTATGGTGATAGCTTGACCTTCGGCGGCGGTCAGCGATATTCTTTTCAACTTGTCAATAACATTGAAGAAAAAATGGAAGAGAAAAAAGGGCTGAATTAAAAGGTCTATTTTGCCCCATTATAACGTTACTACCCAGTAACAATTCACTTTGTTTTGTCCTTATTCAATTTTTTTTTATTTAATTTTTTTACTACAAAGTTACATAACCACAAGTACCAACGAATTTGTTTTTTATTATATATTTTTCCCCTTTGTTCCAAGCTTTCTATTGCCCATTGATATCTCAATTGGGCTTCATGATGTTTACTAGGTTTTTTTTTGTTATATTTTTTATTATAAATATATCATTATCTTAATTTTTTAAAATCTTAGATTTTTCTTTTTAATAAATAGATATAAAAAAAAAGTTAAAATAAAGTAATAATTGTGTCACTTTTAAAATATGTCAAAATATTTCATGAGTTTTACTAACTTATGCCTTTAGGGCATACATTATTAAACTATTTTATGAAGCTTTTATGGGAAAATGAAAAAGTAATTAACATTTTTACAGCTTTTTCAATTTTTCATAAATTTTTCTAAAATGAATGATTACCCGTATTTCATATATATTTTCTCCAAAAAAAAATTCTTATATACCTCTATAAAAAAATATTTCTTATATCTTATGTAATATCCATGTTCTCTTTCTTTTGCTCCCCCCTTGCCACTCACTGGTGCAAACCCAACAATCCAATTCTCTCCTCTTAAATTCATTGTGGGCTAACAGCAGAGAAATTCCAAACACAACCCACTCCCTTATCCTGTATCGGGTATAGGGGCATCAAAAGCAAGTTCTCTCGATCTGTAGCTCTCAAGACTCCATAATCACCATTTCCAGATGGAAGCCATGAACTAGAATTGGCTTTTTGTCAAGTTCCTCTATTTGCCACCCATTGAGTGAAAAAGAGTGGAAGTGAGACCATCTCAATAAAGGTTCTCTCCACCACCCTAAACCTATCCATCCAAACCAATCCATTAATGGCTCCATCTATGGCTAAACATGCCTCTAACGCCTCTCCCAGTCCCTATCAATACAGTCTTCCATTTCTCTCGAAAGTTGCCTCGGTCAACCTTCTCCCCCCGTCCCAAGGCAAAGTTAAAAGCATTATAGTCCTTTTCCTGAGTAAGTGATAGCCACCCTTTTATGTTATTTCTAAGAGTACATTCATACAAAATACAACTTTTATCCTCTAATTTTTCTTCTCAACCAAATAAAAAAGTTTTCCATCCATCCATTTTTCCAACCCTCCCAACCAAACAATATGAGGAAAAACTAAAATCTTTTCTATTCCCCCACTCTTCAATCCCCTCCCCATTTTTTATACCCCACTTTTCTATCACTTCAACAAAAAGAAGCATAAGAAGATTCCTCCAAACTGAAAACCTTGTCTATTATGGCTTAAAATATGGCAAATGTTATTGAGGAAGAGAAGCAATTTCATTCAGTATGGGTAGGGTAAAGAAATGGATTGGGGTCTAAGATTGCATTTGTAATTTTTAAATAAAAATAAGTTGCACATCACAAAAAAAATGTCACCTCTTTATCTATTGACACAGATAAAAAAAAAAAAAAAACCTAGCAGATATGAATAGAGAAACTAATAATGCTCTTTTTGAAACTTTAGAAACTAAAAGCACTTAAAATGTAAACTTTAGGGAAAAACAATACATTTTGACCTTTTATCCTCACAAAGGGGGTTCAAACCCAATTTCTCCTTCCAGGAAAGACAAGTTATTGACTCTTGATTGGCATTCTACCTTCTCGTATATGAGTTTAGATCCAGATTTTAAATCCTCCATTTATTCTTAACCAAAATAGGTGGAGTGGGAATAATTTTTGTAATAATTCATTTTCATTTTCTTTTTTATGTTTAATAATCATGTTGATAAACAAGATGCATACATGTAATCAATTCATAATCAAGCTGTCAATATTGAAAAGAATTTCAAAGAATCAATAATTTTCTTTCATTCATTTGAGAGTACATTTTTCCTAATTAACATAAACAAAATAAAATTATCAGAATCTTGTAGCTCAATTGGTATTTCTAGTGTTTCTTATGGATTGTCTAGGATTATTCAAATCTTTCGTCTCTTATTGCTACTTGTATCTGTTAGATTCTATTTATGCAACCAATCATACATATATATATATATATATGTTCAACTTATACTTGGTGTAACTTCAAGTAATGTTATACTACTCAATATATATATATATAAATATATGTATATATATATATATATATATTAATTGGATGAAAATTTTGACAAATCCACCGTTAGATTACATTATCTTCATATATTCTCCATGCTTGCAAAATTTCAAGGTGATCAAAGATTAATAGCCATGTTAAGAATCAATTATTTAAGTTCAAGTTTTTGTAGTTTAAAATAATAGATAAAAGATGAGTTTATTGATTGAATGATAAATAACATCCAATTGACATGAAAATTGGCATGAATGTTAAGAACATAAAGGAACGTGTAATTCAACAGTGAGATTTTCAAAATATGAATTCTATAACAAGTTATTGGGTGGTGTAACATTACTTAAAGTAACACCAAATATAACTTAAACCCAACTTCTATATATATATATATATATATATATAGAACAATCGTATCATTATATGATTTTACATACATAACATATCAGTTTAAAGATTGACTACATCCTATGAAAATCACCTTAAGTTTTTTTTTTTTTTTTTTTTTGAGAATCCATTCACCGTAAGTTTGGATAAATGAATAATATATAATAATAATTATTCAACGTCATGGTTTTATAGTATACACTGTGACGGAGTTAAAATTTCATTTTGGAGGCTAAATATTAACTAATAAATCATTTTAATGATTACATAATTATTCAATTTATTGAAATATTTTTAATTTGCATTAGGAATTCACTTAGACTTTAATTAAATTGTAACTCTACATAATATTGTATAAGTTTGCTCATATTCTTCAGATTAAATAATTTTTTTTTGAAAGAAACAAACACACGCACATAGAAGGAAGAATGAATGAAGTTATAACACCACAAGCTCCACTCAAAAATAGTTATCATGGATGTTTATCCCACATTGGTTGTGTGTGTTTAGTGTCTGTTGTTTATAACCCCTGTCTACAACTATAAAAGTTAGGCCCTTTTGTAGTTGTATTTTGGTTATGTAATGTATTATAAACCCGCTTTAAAACACTGGTATTACTATTTTCATGTGTGTTCTAATAAATATTACTGTTTACTCCCAAAAAAAAAAAAGTTATCAGTCAAAGAATTAAAAATAACAATAAGTGACAACAGTAAGTTTAATCTTGAGATCATATTATAAAATCCGCAAACTTACAAATCATACACAAATAATTCAATGATTCAAAATGATTGAAAATAATAATTCAATGCATACAAGAGCGATTGACTTGGATGGAAAAAAATAATCACCCTTAAAATCATTAAAAAAGAAGAAGATAAAATTATTATATTACTAATTGACAGATTTCTTAAATTTCCTTAAAGAAAAAACCATTTTAAAAATAATCAACTTATTTGTAAGTTATTGGAGGTGATGTTATTGAAGTAGTGCTGTCTTGCCTAAACTTGGAAAAGATCTTTTCAAGTTTGAACCATACCTATCTTACTCTTATTCTTAAAGTGAAGAGTCCGGTGAAAGTTTTAGATTTTAGGCCTATAGCTCTTTGTAATATTTTATATAAAATTATTTCAAAGGTGTTAGCTAATAGGTTGAAAAAATTGCCACCACAAATAATTTCTGAGTTCCAAAGTGCCTTTCAGACTGATAAGGCCATCTCAGACAATATTTTGGTGGCTTTTGAAATGTTACATCATATGAAAACAAAGAAAACCAGAAAAATGGAATTTATGGCTATGAAGTTAGATATAAGTAAGGCTTATGATAGAGTGGAATGACTCTTCCTTATGAAAATTATGGAGAGGATGGGTTTCCATAAAAAATGGAGGGGTTGGATTTATGAGTGTATAATTTCAGTGTCTTTTTCTATTATGGTTAATGGGGAACCGAGGGGTCATATTGTCCCATCTAGGGGTTTGAGGCAAGGGGATCCTTTATCTCCATATTTGTTACTCATATGTTCTGAAGGTTTTAATGGTCTGATTCAAAATGCTATAAATGCTGGGAAAATATAGGGATTCTCTCTATGTAAGGGTGGGCCAAAAATGTAACATCCCGACCCAACCTTATAATTAAACTATGTGTTTAAGTGGTTAATTACTATTTTAAGCCACTTTCTTTTTATAATTAATAGAAGAGTATTTAATAAGCATATTATTATTTTATAATACCCTTGAATAAGAATTGTAAAGATTATAAATAATTGAAATGGCTATTTGTATTATAAATATATACTTAGTATGTGTAAAATTATATTAAGCGGTTTAAGTTATTAGATACATAGTTGTTTTAATTAAGCATGATGCATGAGATAGTATAGTAGAAATTCCACCCACACATGCAACCAATGGAAATTCAACACATGTAAAGCTAAAGTTTCATGCATGTTGACAAACCCAAAGACCAACACTTGGCTGGTCATGCAATAGATAAACTACACCTCATTCTTCTTTGACTTTTCTCAAGCTCTAGAACATCCAAGAAACTCCCTTGCTCTCATTTTCCACGGGTACACACACAAATCTGAATTCTCACCTCACTTTACACTCTTTTCTCTTAAGGAAAGAGCTAGGAAGCTCTCTTGAGTCTTCTCTCAAGTCCACGGGTTCACACACCAAAAGAAAGTTAAAGCTCCATCTCTATTCTTCTTCATACACTCTCAAAGAAACTAGAAGACTCAAATACTCTCTCAAGCTCTCTACCTCTCATACTTTCGGGTCCAGCCACTAAGAAAGGGAAATCCTTTCATGCAAGAGTGATTCTATGTCTATTTCCCCTCATGAACCATAAACTTGGCAAGGGTTCTAGCTACTCTCACCTTGGAATCCATGATTTCTTCAAGGAATTTTAGTAATGGTATTTGTGGTTTGTAAAAATTAGGAAATCATGAATTTGTAAGTCTATACAAATATATGCTGTTTTAAGAAGCCTTGAAACTATGTTGGTGATTTGTTGAAGGTAAATTAGGGTTTTTACTAATTAATGATGGTATATGATTAAGGAAGTAAGGAAAAGTTAGGATGAGTACTTTTGATGTTACTGTTGGGATTTTTGGTTGTATTTAATTTTTCTATAAATGATTAAATGACTGTGTATAAGTGTTTTCTAACATGTCTAATGAGTGTATAAAAATCCCCATATGAAAATACCATTGTTTGATAATTGTTTGTGAATTTACAAGAAAATGTTTCAAAGCTGCCTCTGTGACAGATTCTGTGTTTATGCATGATTAATTATGTATTAAATTGTATACAATGAATTAGGATGCTAGGAGTAGTTCTTATGAAAGCTAAGACACATATGGTTGTTATGAAAGTGGTCTCACAGAATTTGGATTAATATAAAAATAATGGTTTAATTTCTAAGTTGCATGAAATTCTGTCAGGACAGATTTGAGTATGCTGTATTGTATGATTTTTAGTAAATTATGGTTTTATGCTTTGACTCCGAAATTGATATGGTATTTACTAGACATCCAGAGGAGTTTCTCTGTAAAATTTCATGAAGTTTGGATGTGAATTGATAGCCCATTTGTATTTTATAAGTGAAGTATATGCTGCTGGAATAAAACAGTGAACAGTAAGGGACATGCCTAACTTTGAGAATTTAATTCTAAAGTTAGGATGAATGTTTTGAGCTATAATTTAATATGCTTATCTTTTGGTATTTCTAGATCATAGATTAATTTTGTATAACTTGGTTCAAGGTTTAGTACTCAAGGGAGGGGTTCTAAACCATTCAACTATTGTTTTTATGAAGCTGTTTTTGTTTGACATGTTGTATGTTGCCTTATGAGTGTATATGGTTATATGACCATGCTTAAAAGAGTTTATGTTTATGCATGAATTATTGCCCTAATCTCAAAACACCTTTTGAAATGAAGTTGACTCTTCTAGAGATGTGTTATTAATATGAGAATGATGGTTTTTCTTTGGTTTGGTACATCATTGGTTGATGTGTGCATTATATATTTGTGGGAACCTCGTTGAGGTGGGATTAGGATTTCATTGATTATGAGAGATAGGCTTTGAGATGAATGTGTAAGTTTATGATAAGGAGTAATTGATAGTAATAAGTTTTGATATTTGGTTTAGGTGTTACTAGCCCCCAGGTCTGAGCTCATTCGACTTTAGGCTCTCGGTTCCTTTGCTTTCAAGTAAGGGATAAGTTATGGGTATTTGGTAAGTCATGAGGTTATTTTAAAGTATATTATGCATTAAAAGGTTTTTTATTAGAGATATGACATATAAGCATGTTTCAGAAAAAGATATGTTCGTGGGCTTTCGAAACCTTATGTATATGATTTAAGCATATTGATGTTATTACTAATTCCACGAACATGATGTTTAAAGAAAACAATGGAAATGTTTTTATTATGAAATGTTACGCAAACTATGATGTATAAGTATGAAATGTTTTCGGGTTATATTCTCTGGTGATTTGAACTCTGTCAGTAGGAGTTAATTACTGGCTTTCCATAGAAAATGTTATATGATTGGCCATTAAGTGGGACTGGCTCTGCTGTACCCGCCCTTGTTGGTTACGGCCAACTTGTGGAGGAAGTCAACCTACCCCCATGGTTGAATGTATGTATTATGATGTGATCCCGGGAATACCTGACATTGTGGGGAATGCTGGATTCCTAGCACCATGGTGCTAGAAGCCTCCCAAATAAGTACAGACTTATCAGATATGGACTAACCAATATGTTATGAACAACTATATTATGTTATTGATCATGAGAGAATGATTTTGTTTAAATGCATTATGAAAAGTTGAAATCTCTCATGAAAAGAAGAAGTTTCTGATGAAAAGAAAGCTGTTCCTTAAAGATAAAAGTTTCCGAAGTTTTAGTGTTCTATAAAGATAAATTTTCTGATGAAAGTACAAGTTTATGTTCAAAAGTTATCAGACATCTATTCTTTATGAAACATTAAGTTTTATGACTATGAAAGAAATATCCTAAAGGTTTTGGTAACATTATTCTGATAAGAAAAAGGATAACAATTATTTTCCGATGAAGAGCGTATAAGTTATTATTATGAATAGTATAAAATACTATGCATGAAAAGATGTTCTCCTATCTGAATATTTATAGAATGAAATGATTTGATTTACATGCATTCTTATTAAATTCTCATATATCTTACCTTTACTGAGCTTCGCAGCTCACCCTATTATATTTCAGTCAACAGGTTTTATTTTGGAGCAAAGGGAGCCTTAGTCGAGTTTTAGAAGGAGTTAGTTTTAGTTTTAATGTATAGATCCTAAATTAGCAACATGATGTTTAGATTTGTAGTATAGTGTATTTTAGGATCTAATGAAAGTTGTGTACTTTAAAGTATTAAGAGATGTATTATGTGAAAGTGTGGATATTGAATAATTGGTGCATTATGTTATTCTTTGAGTATAGTGTAGATGCTCTGAACGTCAAGTGAAAGGTTATATCATTTAAGTAAAGAAAAAAAAAAAAAAAAAAACCAAAAGAAAGAGGGAAGCTTATGAAGAAAAGTTTTGTTAAAAGTTAAGTTGGTTCTTATTAATATCAGGTTTAAGCTTGATATTAGCATGCCGGTCATGATCACAAATCCAAGTATCGGGTTTGGGGCGTGACAAAAAATCTATCATTTATTTTTTGCAGATGATAGTTTACTGTTTTGTCGTGCAAAATGGAGGAAGTGCATACCATCCAAGACATATTGAAGGTGTACGAAAAAGTTTCGGGCCAGCAGATAAATTTTGATAAGACTACCCTTTTCTTTGGCAAATCAGTTTGTGAGGAAACAAAAAATGCCATTAAGGAGCTTTTTGGGGTGCCAGAAATAAAGCAGTATGAGAAGTACTTGGGGTTGTCGGCGGTGGTGGGAAAAAATAGTCGAGCCAGTCTGAATTATATAAAGGATATAGTTTGGAGCAAATTGCAAGGGTGGAAGAAGAAATTATTGTCTCAAGCCGATAAAGAAGTGTTTTTGAAGGCAGTTGTCCAAGCTATACTCACATTTGCAATGGGATGCTTCAAACTCCCATTAGGCCTTTGTAGAGATATTGAGATGTTAATAAAGAAATTTTGGTGGGGACAACGAGGGGAGCGAAGGAAGATTCATTGGAAAAATTAGGAAACACTTTGCAAACCAAAAAATGAGGGAGGATTGGGTTTTAAGGAGCTTGCAAAATTCAACAACACTATGTTGGCAAAATAGGTATGGAGGCTTAATCATGATACAACTCATTGTTTTATCGTGTATTTAAGTCTAAATACTTTCCCACCGGTACTATTTTTGATGTAAAACAAACTTCGGGTTCCTTTGCTTTGGAAGAGTATCTTAAAGGCAAGAAGAGTAATTATGATGGGTGCTAAATGGAGAATGGGGGATGGAAAGTCTATTGGTGTATACAATGATAGCTGGGTACCAGGACTTCCAAGTGGCCGAGTGGTGTCTTCCTTCTTGGGTTTGGGCAGAGATATTGGTGTGGTTGAACTGATAAATCAGGCCACGGGTAGCTGGCATGTGAACCTTATTGAAAATTCTTTTTTTCCTTTTGAAGCACAGCAGATACTAGCTATTCCCTTATGTGCATCACAACAATCAGATTTTTTCTACTGGTCTTTGGAAAAAAAATGGCATCTACTCGGTAAAATCGGGCTATAAGATTTTATGTGATGAAGCAAGGAGTGAAGAAGCTTCGGGTTCAAACAGTAATGGAGGCTCGGGTTTGTGGTCTGGTATTTGGAAACTTAAGGTACTGGGTAAGATTAAACATTTTTTGTGGAAGGCATGCACCGATAGTTTACCAACTGAGGCAAACTTGTTGAAAAGAAAAATCATAGCAGATCCATCATGTCATCTTTGTGGCAGCTTTCCTGAGGATGTAAAACTTGCTTCGTGGGACTATGAAGCTGTGAAAATTGTGTGGTGTAAGGACTTTAGTTGGGTTAACCGTTTTGAGGCAGCAAATGGAACCTTCCTAGATTTAATGGAGTGGCTCATTACAAAACTAGGAATTGCGGATTTATTTGTCACCATGGCATGGCTCATCTGGGCTCATCAGAAAAAAAGCTGATTACTGGAAAAAACCACACTGCTGGGAAGTATCGGTGAAGCTGCGAAGAGTTGGCTGCTGCAATTTCAGTCAAGTCGGAAGGAGCATTGCTGTGGGAAGTTGCCTCACCGA
Organism: Notholithocarpus densiflorus; assembly: GCA_030021035.2. NCBI lineage: Eukaryota > Viridiplantae > Streptophyta > Magnoliopsida > Fagales > Fagaceae > Notholithocarpus > Notholithocarpus densiflorus. Next base: position 3,093,592 of record JARYZH020000024.1, on the reverse strand, counting down.
CGCAAATGGTTGCCACAAGAACCAGGGGAGTTTAAAGCAAATTTTGATGTTGCGATGTTCAACGAGAGTGACGAAGTCGGGGTTGGGGTTGTGATCAAGGACTCCATGGGTTAGATTATTGCAGCAATGGCTGAAAAAATCAGAAAACCTCTTAGTGTGGAGTGCTTGGAGATGTTTGCAGCTAGACGGGCGGTGACTTTTGCTTTGAAAATCGGTCTTCAATAGTGCCATGCGAAGGAGATTCAGAAATTAGTATTAAAGCTCTTAAAACGGGCAATATGTTTGTTGGGTTCTAAATAATATTATCAACAATATTAGCAATCTAAAATAACAATTATATACAAGAACACAAATATTTACTTGGTTTTTTTCCTTTTTCTTTGAAGGGAAAAAACCACGGGACAAATTCTAAATAATTTCACTATTATTAAATCAATTACAATAATTCACGTGTATGTTTCACGGCTAAAGAAATTTTTTTTTTTGTTTTTCTTTTCTCACACGCACTAATTATCTATTTCAAAGGCAGCAATACTTTGCTCTCTCTTTTTTATTTTCTTTTCCACGCACATCTCTCTTTTGGCTCTCTTCTTTTTCTCTAAGCGGCTCATTTTTGGCACTGCTCTCTCTTCTTTTTCTTTCTTGTGCAGCTTCCTCTTTCTTTGCTTTTGCACATACTCTCTTTGTGTCTTCTTGAAGGCAGCAGTACCTTACTTTGTCATTCCTCTTGCGTTCCTCCCAAGCGAAAATTCGTTTTCTTTCTCTTGGTTTCACGCTCTATTTTCCCTCTCTCCATAGGGAGGACCCTTGGGCCAAAGCCAAAACCAAAGCCCATCAAATTCTTTGTAGTATTGTCTATTTATAAGACTCTTTTGCTATTCCCATTTGGACTAGGAATACATTACCTCTTTAACAAGGAGTCTATTTCCTTTTGAACTAGGAATACATTACCTCTTTAATAAGGAATAGATTTCCTTCCACACCAAGGAAACCAAAATTAATTTTTTCTTTTTCAACTAGAAAACTTAATTGACTTTCCAAACCACAATTGGAATTTGAGACCATTTCCTAACAATGTTTTCCTCGTCCTTTGGCCATCTAGTCAGAGACATTTTAACTCATGTTAACTCTCTTAAGAGTTTTTTTTTTTTTTCTCATATTGTTAGGTAAGGTAATGTTGTTGCACATGCATTATCCCAGAGAGTAAGACTTTTAGTTCCTTTATTAGTTTAGATGGAAGATGTTCCATCTTATGTATACGCTTTTGTTCCGAAAGATTTTTCAACTTCTTAATAAGATTATTGGGCACGGTCCTGTTTCTCAAAAAAAAAAAAAAAAAAAAAAAAATACTGTTATTGAACTCGAGCAATAAAATAAATTACTGTTCTTATCAAAATAAATAAATAAAGTACTGTTATTGGTAAACGTTAATCAAATGACTTTTGCAACCAAAAAAAAAATATATATATATAAATATATATATATAAAATAAAAAAAGGAGGGAGACGTTACTTTTAGGGGGCAATCTTTAATTGGTCCAGGAGGGATGGCTTTTGTTTTCGTTTTTCCCCCAGAGTGGGTCGGGGGAAATTTCCCTTGATATATACACGCATGTTACAAAGGTTAGTTGCAACCGTATACATAACTTTACAAAATTGTTGGTTAAAACCTCGTGGAGTACTGTTCTACCAACAAAGTGATGCCTTTCTTAAAGTTGCCTCCAAATGCCTCAATTGATTTCACTAAATCCTTGTAGATCGAGTACCATGCTATATATGTTACATCTACTCCTAATTTCTAGAAGTAGAATAATAGATTTAGACTTGTATGAGAGGGATCCCTTCAAGAAACCTTCCAATTAATTGCCTCTTATATATCAATTGTTTGTGGCATCTTCTTCAGAAATTTGGAACAGTTGTTTTCTTCAAATTGACTCCCAAATTTGTGAAACTTCTCACGCCATCTTTAATTTTTGAATTCCTTTAATTGGTTGAACCCCTTTTTCTTGTCACCTACACAATTTCTTATTGTTTCCCTAGCTTAATTACAACATTATCAGATTTTATTTTATAAAAACTTCTACACGGTGGTGCGAATTTTAGGGCTGAACAGATATATATATTATATTTGATACTTCGGTTGTGTTTATATTTTCTAAGAGAGAATGAAGAAAAGGTGAAAAATAAATTCCATGCTTCAATACAAATATGCGTTTCTCATAACCTAACATAGCCTCCTAACTTTATTCTGGTTGTTTCCCATGCATTGAGCTAGGTAATCCAACAACTTAATTTCTAGTGCCTTGAACTGTGCTATTTGAGTCTGCAATTCCAACTTCTCTCTCCTTAGGTTCTTGTTCTCCTCCAGGAGTAGCTGATGATTATTATTTTCCTCCATGGCAGTCATGGTGTTCTCTTCAGAAGCCTTTAGGTATGCTGGAAAGATACTTGGCTCGCACTTCTTCCTGGTGATCTCTACTAGCAAATTTCTACACCCCTTCTGGAACTTCTCGTGCTTGAATTCCCATCTTTTGGATGATGTTTTCTTGAATCCCTGCTTTTTGGATGAGGGGTTAATTACCACACTATCCAAACCCATAGATATATATATACATACACCTTACACAACTTTCATTCAGTACATATGTACGTCTTTATTTGGAGATTTTAAATGTACGTAGTCTCCTATTAATTATATGGATGTAAAATCCCCTACTAGAAAATAATTATCTTCATTTGAAATGAATTTAAAATGAATTTTATGATTTATATTAAATATTATAAATATAAAATGTATCTATAAATAACATGACACTAGGTTAACTGTTAGATATATATATTACGCATGAAATAAATTCTCTTAATTTTAACTTAAAAGAAGAGTAGAGAAACTAATACGGAAATTGTTTGTCTCGCACAATTGTAGAACCTAATCTTTTTCCTTTTTCTTCAACTTATCAAATAGCAAATGATAGGTTATACTAAGTCTTCTCCTTAATTAATAATCCTGCAAGTTCGAAGAGAGTTTTGATCCCAAATCTCCGACACCTTTAATTTTATCTATCTATTTTTTCTTTTCTTTTTTTAAGGCTGAGGCCTTAAAATTAATTACCTTTATCATTTAAAAAACTTCGCACTTCTTGTTGAAAAAACTATTTTGTAGTGTGTACTCTGTAATCCATCTTTTTTCTTTTTTACCTGGTCAGCTAGCGTGATTATTTTGACTCATTTAAAATTAAAATAACATTCACATTCTTTGGACTCAATTCTTTTCCATCTTTATTATGACTAACTTGGTGGAATCTTTAACGGCTTTAATCCTAATCTTTGAAAATGGGTTTTTAATTAGAACTTGAAAAGTGCATATTATTTTCATTCAAATGCTTTGAATGGTACTACCACCACCATTCAAACATTGGCTACAATATTACAACATAATAATAATAATATGATGACAACGAATTTCTGGCCAACATAAACTTTGATGTATATTAGATGAAATTCTCCACCAAAAGGTATATCCAACATAATCCCAGTATATACCTCTTTCAAGAAAGCAAAATCAATTTTTCTTGCCAACGTACCATATTTAGCATGACAAACTTAGTAGAAACACATGTTGATACTACTAGATTAATGACAGCTGATTTACTTTGATGCATATATAAGAGGACTGATTGACAGTATTGCTCTCAAACTTGAAGAATGGCATGCATATTGGACAAATTTAGACACAGATTCTATGGAACTTAATTTAAGTTTTATAATTAAATTCAAATATATAATTGTATTGACTAATAAAATCATTTTTATTATATTAATTAGTGCAATCATATAGTTAAATTCAATTTGAGATTATAAAAGACAATATCTAATGAATTGTAACTAAGTTTTATCCTTATTCAGAGTTTAAGAGAAGGAGAGAAGGGAGTGTGGTGTGCTCACATATGTATTGAGTTGGCGAATGAAGCTAGAGAAGTTGTTGTGCTTGAAATATTTAGGCAACATGAGCTCTGAAAACTCAGCAGGAGACCATACTACAAATCCAGTTCCCTCAGCATTCCATGATACTATATTTCTCTTGTCATCATCATCATCATCTTCATCATCTACAACTCCTTCTAGCAAATCATATGTCTTCGATAAAAATGGAGCTGGGCATCGTGCCCTTGGAGACTGGCTTGTGCCCAGCAGGTTTAGCTCCATTACATTTGTTGCCATATATACTTGTAAGTTTATTAATTTGTGATGCCCAAACTGTTCCTAATTATGCTCCTCCATACTTATACTGTACTTTCTAGGAAAGTACTAGTGCCGTGGAAGGTGGACTGTCTGTTTCTTTTTTTTCTTTTTTTCTTTTTTTTGATAGGACTGTCTGTTTCTTTAATTTGCCTTTCCCCCCAACTTTTCTTTTTTCCTTCTTTCTTTAATGTGCTTTACTGCATGCAACTTCTTTTAGGGGCAAAAGAGATAATCTTCTAGCTACATTATTTTTATGTTTGAAATCTTTACAAAAGATTGAATGTGACCGATGATGTTTTCCAAGGCGAAACCGAGGGATGGAAGTTTCATGATTTCGGTATTAGGCTGTGACAAGTGGCACTCTATAGTTTATTTATTTATTTATTTTGAGAAACAATGGCACTCTATTGTTTGGTATACTTAGCTTAGATGGAAATGCATAATATAAAACTTTGGGTGTGTTTATTACCTACTTGGAACATGTAACTTCAAGTCATAATTTATGTGCAATTTGAGAGCATTCACATCAGTTAGTTTATAATATAAAAAGTGGTAAAATGTCCACATTTTTGCCCATAAATTACCCAAATTACTTGTGGGTGTATAAATGTGCAAATATACAAACTTGTTATAGTAATTGTGCATATATCTACTGTCATTGGTCATGTGTAAATGATTTTTTAATTCTTTTTTTTTCCCTTCGTAATAGACATCTTCATATTCAAAGCATCAACATCAGCTGTTCTAAAAATATGTCATTTAAACACATCAAAAAGCTACTTTATTATTTTAACACATCATTTTACAATTCACCCTATATCACATCTTATATTCTTCAATTCAATACATTTAAATAATATTAACTTAAAACTAAGCTCAATACAAAGCACAACCTAGTGGGTAGCAGCTACCAACCACCAACCACCACCACAACCTCCGCATCCTCCACAACCCAAAACACAACTCAAAACAAACCCAACCAAACCCAAAACCACCAAAGGTGAGTTGACCGCCATAAACCACAACCAAAATTGCCGGAATCCTTCAACAAATTTCAAATCCGAAAACCACAAATTTAAATAATAAAAAAAGCTCATCGATTGCCAAATTTCAAACCCATCGACTGCCCAACCCAACCAACCCAAAACCTTGACCCATAACACCACTGCAACCAACCAGCCCATATTGCAGACCCAAAATACTCTTAACGACGATCCACAACATTGCCACTCAATAAAGAGAGAAGAAAGAGGTTTATCTAGACTTGATCTACGGTGCAAAGAGAGATGTTTGAGGGTGAGAGAGGGGGCTGGGAATTTGACCAAGAGAGAGCACATGGTGTGTGAGAGAAACTCGAATAAAAAATACTCAAAATATGTTTAGCACATCCAACCGTATCGTTCTACTATTGGAACAATATTGTAGCATATGCCAAATTTATTTGGCATTTGACACATCTCATAAGGGTTGGTTTTTGGTATATGGTGTGCCAAAGCTCTCATCCTCTTCCCCTTCAATTTCTTCCTCCCTCATACAAAACTATCACCCCAACCCAACAACAAAACCCTTGCCTAGCCCAGCCTCAACCACTGGTCAAGGCAGTACCACACAAATACAAAAACCCCAAAACTAAAATTAACAATAACCCATTATAGACCAGCAACCCAGATGAAATCAAATCCCAAAATTAACCAAAACCTAGATGAAATCAAGTGAGGATCATGGCGGTGCAACATCAAGAGGGTAGGGATTAAAGGTGCTAGTGGTGGGTCGCTGCAACTAAGGCCTGCTTGGGTTGTTGGCGGCGGTGAGGTTGGTCATGTTGATCCTATGTTTGGTTTGAGAGAGAGAGAGAGAGAGAGAGAGAGGTGAAGTTAGGTCAAGTTGATTTGTGTTGGGTTTGTGTGAGAGAGGGAAAGTGAGATTGTGAGAGGGTTCTACCGTTCTAGAGAAATGGACAAAGAGCTTAAGGAAATACCGTGAAAAGAAGGAAATTCTTCATAAAAAAATGTAAAAGAATGAACATTTTATTGAAATAAACGTTTATAATAGATAATCTGATATGAGTGTTTTTGTGTCTTTGAAAAGTGGTTGTGTAAAATAGGAAAATTAGGTTCTTATACTAAAGTAGAAAGAAAATTTTGCACGAGCTGATATGAATGCTTTGAGTGTGTAAACTAGTTTTTACACTAAAATGTTTTCTTCTTTAATTATGTTTGTAACCGTGAGATTTATGATCGGAGAGCCAAATTATATATTGAAATTTTAGGAGGTCAAAGTCATCTTTATACACAAGTGTTTAACATAAAATATGATATTGAAACAAAAATTTTCAAAATTTTGAGGGGCCATGGCCCCTCATGCTTCAACGTGGCACCGTCACTACGAGAAAGCATGGGGAAGAATAAAGAAAAAAGTGAATAAAAATATACTCATTTTTTTCCTTTCATATAAACATAGAGTTAGATATCTGTCACTTGAATTTAGAGATAAAGATCCAAAACCAAACTTCAGAATTGAGAAGGTATACAAAATTATATAACAAGGGCTGAATGTCGCATTCTACATATCCGGGCAAGAACTTTACATAATATAGGTATTAAATTTTATTATTAAAATTATATATGTCATTTCTTGGGTGACTTGAAGCATACGAGGACATACGATAACATAATAAAGGTATTAAATTAGCCAATTTATTGTCATGTTAGTCAAGGCATTGATGGAGTGGGGGCTTGGTTTGAAATCTTACCATCAGCCAAATAAAAAACTAAGATTAAAATTTATAACCAAAAAGAATAACAACAAGTAAGACAAAATTTTCCATAAAACTAAAAATATCAATAACTCTAGGGACATAATATTTTTTTGTTTTAATTAGAACGCGATAAAAATTGTTTTGAACTCACGTGAAAGTAACATCAATTCATTATCTAAAATTTAAGAAAAAAAGAAAAGAAAAAGCTTTGTGCCTTACATTACTTTAACAAAAAATAAAATTGCAACAGGTTTGGGTGCATTGAATATGATCCACTCCTAGGTCATCCCATCAGTCTACCGACAGGTTCCCAGAAAAAGAAAAAAAAGAAGGGAAAATCAAAGGGCGGGCCGCGAACTCTGACCCAGTTTTGGAAGAGTCTGGTAAAATTTTCTAATATCTGCCGTGCCCTGATGAAGAATTTTTTTTGCATGATATCACATTATTTGGGCAACACTGTCTTATCCTTCCTGGTTTATATATTAAGTGTCTGAGATTCATTTATTTTATTTTATTAAAATTTTTTTATTAAAAGTACTATAAATAAAAATAAAAATAAAAATTAACTAGACTCATAAATAGTATTAAAAAGTATAATAAAATTTATAAATAGTAGCAAAAATAAACTAAATATTAAAATAAATTATCAAAAATAATTAATGCTAAACACACACCAAAAAATGATAAGTACAAAATCCATCCAGTGCTGCCCACCTGCCATTTGTAACATGTTTTACTTTTACCAAAAAAAAAAATGGTAGGTGCATGATTGATGCAACCATTAATAAAAGTTTGAGACTGATGGGGGCGGTTAGATTTAATTCATGTGATTCTTATTATCATAATCACTATCAGAATGCTGAAGAACAGGAATCGTAGAATTGTTTAGCTAAATTCATCAAAAAAAAAGAATTGTTTAGCTAAAAAAGAGGAATCGTAGAATTTCCCAGAGTCTTTGGCAACCTTGATTTGACTGCTCAGGCTGTTAGGTGTTTACTAATCAGGCATGATAAAGCCTATCAATGTGCATGTCAACTGTCAAGTCATCTCTCTCTCTCTCTCTCTCTCTCTCAAAATTGTAGGCTGAAAAAATTGTGCATTCAAGTTCTCATTCAATAGAAAATAATAATAGTAAAATGTTTTGGTTATTTACCCAAAAAAAAAAAATTTTGGTTTGTTTGTGTAGTAATATACTAATATGAATTGAAATTACCCTTTTTTTTTGGTTCATAACCGAGTTGAAAGAGAGATGTAGATTATAAAAGGATTTTTGGTGTGTCCGTGTGTCTTTTTTTTTTCATTATTTTCTAAATTTATATAAATATATATATAAATATTTTTGTCTTAAGATAGGATTGAGATTTGAGAGTCAAAGCAAGTTATTTCAATTTTTTTGTAATTTTACTTTACTTGCAAATTTGCAATTGAGAAAGATATACAAAAAAAAGGCGCAAGAATGAGAAAGGAAGTCATTTCGATAAAAGTTCAATTAAAATAGATCATCAAAGATTTATGAATTCTAATACTTAATGTGGCGTTTAGAGTTAGTCATTTAAGCTTTTAGGAACTCATAGGTAGAACTTACCTTTGAAAACCGACTTACAAGGTGAAGGTGTCCAAGAACTTATAAACACATAGTTAAACTTATACTTAATCAATATGGGACACTAGGATCATAACATACCACCACACTCCACAACAGACGTCCACAATGGCTTACTCTAGTAACACTGACCCAATGGTAGCCCTTTCTATTTTGGTGGCTCCACTCACCTATCAATTATTTTAATCTAACCTCTAGGTCACCCCCTTGGGGATCCAACCACAAAGCCACAACTCATTTGATCACATACTCAATAAGCTACACCCGATTACTCGGGGTGGTAGTTGGCTCTGATATCAAATGTTAGGAATTCATTAGTAAAACTCACCATTGAAAACCATATTGCAAAGGGAGGGTGCCAAGAGCTTATAAACACATGGTTAAGTTTATACTTAATCTATGTAGGTGTGGACACAACAAGGGAGTCGCCACCTAGTTTTTGTGATGGTCTAGGAACTATATATATAGCGTCCTCTCGAGGAAAGACTTTTTGATCTTAGTACCAGAGATATGGGTTCAGAGTTAAGGTATGGTCTTGGGAATGTGTTAGGCACCCAGAATTGCCCAACTCTAAGGTTGGCTTCTCTTTATTGTGTCTTATGTCTTAACCCTATTAAAGGCATACTCAACATTGCATCTATACTCACACTCACACTAGCATACATCTAATCACACAACATGGCATCAATCATCCCTAACCATACATTTATCATGGCAATCAAAAAAGCCTAACATTCATCTAATCATGGCACATCATCACATCACAAAACCCTAGTATACATCTAACATGGCATTTCTTATCATATTACATCATCTAAGGCAGCAACAAAACAAGGCAGAAACACAAGCATGAAAGATTCAAGCAAACATGTGATTAAGCACAACTCATCAAACAAGCATGTTCAAATTCATTGTTAAGCAAAATCATATTCAAATATGCATGCTCATGTGAATGCATGACTTACCTTACTTATCTTGCAACAACTCAGCACCTATGGCATTATGCATGGACATGTGAATGCGTGTTCATAACATTGGACAAAGAAAAGAAAGCAAACCCTAATCTAAGCATGTGAAAGGCAAACAAAAAAATGTGAAACAGAAACTCAAGCTATATACATGTGAAGAGAAGAACAAAACAGAAGCTTAACACATGGAACAAACAGAGAAAACAAAACAGAACATAAATTAAGGTTTCTAGACAACAGCCTGCATACGCATACAGAAGCCTACGTACGCATGCACAAAGCATGCGTGCGCAGGGTTGCCCAAAAACCCTAACTTAAAAAACAACAAACACAGAAACAAGGCAAAGCTTAAAACTATAAATCTAACACCCTAACATTCTTTAAAACAGAAACAAGGCTAAACCTAGGCTAAACGAACATGTTATAATATAAACAACACAAAAAACAAGATTAAAACACAAATTAAAGACAGAAAAGAAAGAAAAGTTTGAAATATATACCTCAAAGCAAAAATCTCCTAGGCTTGATTTTTTATCATTCTCCTCAGTAAAATCTATTCACAAATCAATAAACGTGTGATTAGTAATCTTAAAATTTAAAGATCAAGGCCAGAAAAGACCCTAGTCAAATAAAATTGACTTGATAATGTTTTGTGAAAAATTCCTTCTTTGATTCACTATTTCTAGTGAATCTTAATATTTACTCGTGGGATTTTTGTGTGTTTTGAAAAGGTATCATGTATGGCTATTTATATTGTGAAAATGGGGGTTTGGAACGGCTTCCAGACGATGTGAGATTCATTCCAAACCTCAACATTAATGCAGAAAACTTACATTTCTTATGCTTCTGAAACCCTACTTGCGTGCGCAGGCTCATGCCTGCGTATGCTGGCTTTAAGGCTGCGTACACAGGTTCATGCCTGTGTACACAGGCCTAGGGTTTCTTTTGGCCTTTATTTTCCAAAAATAGATTTTTTGCTCATTAAAAAGTTATATTTTCCATTTTAACATCTCTCAAGTCAATTTGTAATCTGATTAGGTCCTAAACCAACCTTGGCTCTTAGAATTTCGGCATCATTGGGGAATAGGGGCCCGAGTCGTAAGAGATATAAAATGCAGTGTCTATAGTGGGACACTAGGATCATAACATAAGCCCATTTAGTCCCCAAATATTTTTTTTATTTGATAAGTATTCCCCAAATATTATAATAAATATTAAGCATTTTTTAACTAATTATCTTATCATAATTTCCTATTATGTTGAAGAAATAGAGTCCAAATCTTCTATTCTACCTTATATGCTCCACTCTATACTCCACCAAGGTAAGAAGATTATTAAACACAAACAAAAGACTTAGCAGAGTCAATCTCTCTAGCGCTCAACTCACGTTCCAAACCCAAAAAACAAAAATAAAAAAATCACAGGACCACCATCGAAATACCCAACCACAACCAAATTTCACCACCATGGCTACCTTGAGAAGATGATGATGGTGAATCTTGACAGCAAAGAATAGAGCTTGCAAGCCTTCATGATCAAGCCAATGCTCTGATTTTTTATTCTTTCTCACAAACCCATATGAGATTGTTCCTCTCACACAAAATCCAAATCCATTGTACAGATCTGACTAAGGGTTTTAGGGGCTCCTTTGCTTTCTATCCATTATTTAGATGTATAAAAGAGAAAAGTTAACTGATGGGGGCTAGCATCTCAGTGAGTTTGAGTTTTTCTTTTGTTTTTTGTTTTGTTCTGTTTTTTTTTTTTTTTTTTATGGGTTTTGGGCCAAGAAGACAACCGTGGGTATATGAGTTGTTTCAATGAATGGATTGGGGTGGTCATCTTCTCTAGCACTAGCGTTGGTGTTGGAATGTTGCAGGGGCTAAGAATTTTTTTTATGCACCACCATGGGTGGTGGTTTTGTGAATTTTTTTTTTGGGGGTATACCGAAATAGGGGTTGGTGGCTAACGAGATTCATTGTTCTCATCTTCTCTAGGTGGCCAAGGTGGTGGAATCTGGTTGTGGCTGGGTATTTTGATGTGATCCTGTGGTTTTTTTATTTTTTTATTTATTTTTTTATAGAGAGAGATTGACTATGTTAAGTCTTTTGTTTGTATTTAATAACCTTCTGTCACGTGGCTTGATATGTTTGATGGAGTATATAGTGGAGCATATAAGTTTGGTGGCTATGTATGTTTGGTTTATGAATTGTAATACTTAATGTGGCATAGTCATTTAAGCCCATTTATTCCCCAAATATTTTTTTTTAATAAGTATTCCCCAAATATTATAATAAATAGTAAGCATTTTTTAACTAATTATCTTATCATAATTTCCTAGTATGTCGATGAAATATGCATTTTAATATAATAATGTTAAAAAAGAGGGTAAAGTATCTTTAAGGATTAGTATTCATGTTGATTTTGAAAATTACCAAGTACTTATGCCGTTCAAAACTATAGGACTACAAAATAGATACATTTTGTAAAACATTTTAGTTTTAGGGTACAATACAAAACACACCCTTGTAGTTTGGGAGTATTTAGATTTTACACTATAAAATTTCAGAATTTTGATTTTATACCTAAAATTATATACCGTTTGCATAAACAACCTCTCCATCTGTTTTTTGCTAATGTTTTCATTAAGTGACACATCAGCTTGCCATGTATACTGATTTTTCCAATAAAAATATGACAGACGTATAATACTATCCCAGGTAATTAACTAACTTAAAAATTCTTTAAAAATATTAAAATAATTCTTTAAAATTTGTTAAAATATTACTTTTTAAAAATTGTTTCCTTTTTACCATTTTTCGGATGAACATTTGAGCATTCAAAACCCAATCGGTGGAACACAAAAATATCATATAAAAAATTAGGCAAAACTAAAACAACATCAACAACAAAAGTTACAAAACCCCCGATTGTTCATTGTGAAAAAATTCCATTATCAATCAAGAAAAATTGTTCCAAAGAATTGGGACTCAAACTCAAAAGTAGATTTGAAATCTCATACAAAGAATTAAATCATGAATTAGTCCAAAAAATTTGAAATTTTGAACCAGCAACATATCAATTTCCCCAAATGAATCAAACCCAAAAAAAAAAAAAATTCGAACTCGAGAAATCAAATCATCAAAGGCCAGTTGGAACTATTAACTTAGTAAAATGTCCAAAGTGTCCTTCACGCACCGTTTGAGTTCTAAGAGAACTCTGGTTAAGAAATGATTAAGAGATTAATTAATAAAGGTTCTGAGTCAAACAAAACCTAGATCTTAAAAGTAAAGAAGAGAAAAGGTCCGGGGTTTTGTTGGTATGGATTTGGGTGAGAGGTTGTGAGTTGATACTCAGTTTTTTGGGATTGATTATCATTTATTAGTGTTGCTCTTTATGATTGGTTTGAGAAATTATGGGTTTTGTAACTTCCGTTGTTGATGTTGTTTAGGTTTTTCATTTTTTTCTAATTCTTGATTTGATATTTTTTGAGTTCTAGTTTGGGTTTAATGTTCATTTGAAAAATGTTAAAAAGGAAAATAATAATAATAATTTAACAGATTTTAGAGAATTGTTTTAATATTTTAAAGGGTTTTTAAGTTATTAATTACTTGGAATTGTGTTATACACGTGTCATATTTTTATTCGATCAATGGGCATATGTTGAAACATGATGTGTCACTTAACAAATATATTAGCAAAAAACTAATTGAAGGGTTGCTAATGCAAACGACATAAAAATCGAAATTCTAAAATTTTAGATATAAAATTCAAACATTCCTAAATTTCAAGAATATGTTTTTTATTTTACCCTCAGTTTTACAAAAGCATTGAACGTTACGGAAGGATGATATCATGGCAACAAGTTTTCTACTCACAACAACTGAGTCTCCAGATCCAAAAAAAAAAAAAAAAAAAAAAAAAAAAAAACTATTGAGCCTCGACTTATCAAGTAGCTATAGTGACAAAATGTGTTATTTAGGCATTATTTCCAAATTAATGATCTATAAAGGAGATATTTCTGTATTAACAACATAAACATAACAGTAGCCACAACAGAAACCTTTTAAAAAATTTAGATTTTTCGAAGCTTTTGCAAGTCGATATTTATTTTTAAATTTTATATGCCTTGGAATTATTCTTCTTTACTTTTGATTTTACTCATTATGCTCTTTTGTTGAGCAAAAGTACAGACTCTCATGATTAATTCCATCTAGTAAAATTGTCATAGAGGCTTTTATAAAAAAAAAAACCTTCTTTTCCTGACATTTTTTTTGAAGTCTAATTGATATGAAATGATTAAACAACACAGCTTAAGTAATTTTTCTTTATATATATATAAATAAAAGATGGGCGAAAGTGCACAATATATTAAATTAAAATACTTGAAGTAAAATGCTAAAAATAAGAAAGTTTCAAAAGAAAAAACAGTATAGTAAACGCAGTTGATATTTTAACAAAATACGGTTTCAATAATAGATTAAAATACTTACAAGAGATAATAGTAGTTACAAGGTTTGAACTGGAATGGAAAAAATGTTACAAGCTTAGGAAGCAATCTGAAAACTATATGGTATTTGAAACTAGGAAAATTGAGTGATGTTTCAACATGAAAGGGACATCCACTACAAGAAATCTGGGTTTAGGCGACGTTTTAAAAACGTTACTAAAAACCCAAAAAACATCACTATAGTATATAGTGACTTTTTTTTGCGACGTTCAAAAACATCACTATAGATCTATTGCGACGTTTCGAAAAACGTTACCATATGTTACTCTTTAGTGGCGTTCAAAAACTTTTAAAACGTCACTAAATAATATAACATTATATAATGTTGGAAAATACATTTAGCGACGTTTTGAAAACGCCGCAAATAATCACACCTATAGCGACGTTTCAAAAACGTCACAAAAGCATTTATCCTCTTCTTTTTTAGTGACATTTTTAAAACGTCGCTATATGATTGATTATTTGCAACATTTTCAAAACATCACTAAATGTAATACAATATAAACCTACTTAAAATTCAACAATAACTAACACAAGTTTGTAATAAATCAAATATACCTATTGATCATCAATATTCCACAATAACACATTAACCATATATTCAATATATATATTTATATGTTTAATACCAATACATGTATCATCTTGAATTGAACAAAATACTCGTCTATTTACAAAAAAAAACAACCAGCTAAACTATGACAATATTAAACAAAGTACAATACTTCCAAAATAAATGTGGTTGTAACAAAACACTTGTCCTATACCAAAAAAGAACAACCACCCAAACTATGACAATATTATAGACAAAGTACAATAGTTTCAAAATAATTGTGGTTGTTCAAAACAACTATGTAATAACCCATGGAGTCCTTAAAACACTGCATGTACCGCTATATGCTAGTTTCTTGATGGGATGAAGCCTGTGATCTGTAAGGAGTTGGAGATTGATGATTTAAACCGAAACCACCCTGAATACAAATTAAAGTATCTAATAAGTTCATAAAAAAATCATTTCGAATAACAAAATAATAGTTGCTATACTTAAAAATTTTAAAAACCAAATACATTCTTAAAACATTAAAATTTAATACCTGACTAACTTCTGAAAAATGATTTTACTGATTTTGCACTAGTTGCATCAATTGAGTCATTCGCTCCTCCAAGTTTTCATAACGATTCACTTTCTCCGTCAAAGAAGCCACTTGATTCTCCAATTGGGTCACTTTAGCATCCCTTTCTTGGCTTCATACTTGAGCAATTGCAGGAGTGCTCTTGGCAAGATACATACTTGGGGTTGGGCCAAATCCCACACCTCGAATACGTCGCTAAATGGACTAATCTTAAATATGCTAAACAAACCATATCAACTCTATCAATATCCTCATTCACACAAATGGACTAAGTCTTTAACTTTTACAAACTTAAGCAAAAACCATAAAAGTAGAATTACACATACACTTAAATATAATGCACAACATTGAAGCAAGAAGGTGACTGATTTGTTACTCCAACCAAGTAAACACTTCGAGTGGTACAAATACACAATGACTGACAATTTGCTAAACTTTGTACAACCTTCATAACAAGGTTCCTTAACATCTTTGAGCAATTTGAGAAATTGGAGTGACTCTTCGTTAGGACCTTGTGTAGGTTGTTCCACACCAGGGCCTCCTACCACAAGATCTAACGCCATATCTTCTTCCATTGGTTCAGGCACCATATCATGCATAGGGAACATGTGATGCAACATTTCACGCATATTACTATTTTCATTTGAGTTTTCTTGGACAGAAGTACTAGGAGTTCTAACAGAAGTCTTTCTAGATGATGATTCCCCGTGAAAAGTCCAACGTCAATAACCCCTACAAATCTTATGTGATACTAGATGAATTCGTACAACATCTATAGCCAACATTGTTGAATGTGCACATTTTCGACATGGACAAACAATCGTACCATCTCGTTGTGCATGTTGAGATGCAAAATTCAAGAATTGTGCAACTCCAGTTCTATATTCCACAGATGTCCTATCTCTAATGTCCATCCAACTCTTGTCCATAGCTATAGAACAAAATTACACAATAAATACCTATAGCACAATATCATGAAAGAATAAACCAACCATTAGTCCATATGTCAATTACTCTAACAAAACAAACCTATACTTCTAAGATAACAAAGCAAAATTTTCAAATTTGAGAAAATGACTTGCAAGTCATACCAAGGTCCTAAGTGTAGGCATAAGAAGTCAAAATTCATAAGTAATTTATTAATACATTTGGTAACTAATCAATATCTCTTGATAATTGTCATTTAATTTGCATGTTCGACATGTAAAAGAAATGAAATAATCAAACTACAATCTATCACAAAACAATTATCAATGCAAGCCACCCACTTGCTCCAACTAAACAATCCATCACAAAACAATTATCAATATAACAATATAAAATGCTTACAAGTATTGAAGTCTAAAAAGTAATCAACAACCATAACTCAACCATAACTCAACTATATCCATCCAAATTTCCAAATTTAATAAACACTCCCAATATGAATATAAACTGCCTTATAACACCATGCAAACCACCCGCTTGCTCCAACACAACAATCCTCCCAATACAATTGTAATAATCACAAATATAGAATGCTTATAAGCATTAAAGTCCAAAAAGTAATCAACAAATATCCATCCAAATTTTCAAAAAATAGTAAACACTTCCAATATGAATGTAAACCACTTTATAGCACCATGCAAGCCACCCGCTTGCTCCAACTCAACAATCCACCCCAACACAATTATTAACATTTCAAGTACAAAGTTTTAAGCAAAAATTATTTACTATGCTCAAGCCAAGCAATCACCTTTCTAAAAAAGGTCCAAGCTTATCACAATAAATGAGTACTTAACCTGTAAAATAAAATAGGACAATTAAATGATGTAGAAGACAAATAAAGGTGCCATTGCTGAAAATTTTTATGAGTTAGGACTTGGAACAATTAGGCAAAAAAATTAAGGACCACTTTGCAGAAAATATTTGAAGTTTAATTGTATCCAAACTTTGTCATTTGGTACACATAAGGAAACTTACCCATTATCATAATCACAAATATAGAATGCTTACAAGTATTGAAGTTCAAAAAGTAATCAACAAATATAACTCAACCATATACATCCAAATTTCCAAATTTAATAAACACTCCCAATATCAATTATAACGACCTTATAACACCATGCAAGCCATCCGCTTGCTCCAACACAACAATCCACCCAATGCAATTATCAATTTAATAATATAAAATGCTTACAAGTATTGAAGTCCAAAAAGTAATCAACAAACATAACTCAACAACATCCAAATTTTCAAAAAGAAGTAAACACTTCCAATATGAATGTAAACCAACTTATAGCACCATGCAAGCCACCTGCTTGCTTAAACTCAACAATCCACCCCAACACAATTATTAACATTTCAAGTATAAAGTTTTAAGCAAAAATTACTTACTATGCTCAAGCCAAGCAATCACCTTTCTAAAAAAAGTCCAAGCTTATCACAATAAATGAGTACTTAACCTGCAAAATAAAAGAGGACAATTAATGATGTGGAAGGCAAATAAAGGTGCCATTGCAGAAAATTTTTATGAGTTAGGACTTGGAACAATTAGGCAAAAAAATTAAGGACCACTTTGCAAAAAATATTTGAAATTTAATTGTATCCAAACTTTGTCATTTGGTATACATAAGGAAACTTACCCATTATGCCTAAATGTCTCAGCTGAAAAAGGTACTCCAAATCATTCAAATTTTGGATATGAGAATGCTATTGCAGACAATTTTAATTCCTCCTTGCATGAAAATTTAGTAACAATATATATATATATATATATATATATATATAATGATTCAATAGTTTCAGCACATTAAAAATAATGCAAGACTTCAGAAGTCAATAAATTCGGCCATGAGTCCATGCAACATTTAATGCAAGATTTAGATTTCTTCACGCATGCTTAATTGCATGTCTTTGGCTTTGTTGATCAAGTCAAACTTTCTAACATATGCATGCATTTATTGCCAAGCTTGCATGTCAAAATTTGTTCCTTGCTTTTTGACAATTCATGAATGCCAACGGAGTCATACATTTCGGCTATGAAGAAGAATGCATGAATTTAGTTTATGTCGGTGTTGTTCCTTGCCTCTTTCTTTGACAATTCATAAAGAGCATTTAATACTTGCTTGTAATGTCAATCCACTGACATTACAATTCAAGCCATTTCAACAGAATGAATTCAAGCCATTTAGCCAATGAACAACACAAGATTAATTTATCACAGTTAAGAGAACATCCAACAATCAAACAAACAAATTCGACACAAATTTTGACAGTGGAAATCACAATATATTAAAAAAAAAAAAAAAAAAACTAAAGGATCCCAATGAAATCATTTTCTCCAATGACATATTCGGTATTCCATAGCGGAAGTCCACCAAACTGATGGTTAGCAATGTCAATCAATTTTTCTTGCTGAATTTCTTTAGATATTGTATTCTATTGCACCATTGAGATTAAAAAGTTATTGCTTTATGTGCCTAATTCCCAGTGGGAGTGATATGGGATGGGTTCATAGAAGTTGAAACCCATATTTCTGCTGCTCACAAATTGTTTTTTAACTAATCACGGATTGATCCAATCTGGACTGAATGGTTGTATCAAGGTTGTACCAAGAACAAACCACAACCTCAGCAAAAACCCAAACACCTTAACTACACAAACCCACAGGCCAAAACAAAATCCCACCAAACCCATCTCTTCCAAAAAATACAGAACCTCATTCAAACTCAAACGCCTTGCCCAGGTTTCAAAGCACAAAGGCCAAACCCACCAAGCCAAGACCCATGACACCGTAGCCATGGCTGAATCAACTTCTATCCACACAGATCCATAGCCAAACTCCAAAAATCTACCAAGAACAAACCACAACCTCAGCAAAAACCCAAACACCTTAACTAAAAAAAAAAAACAAAAGAGAGTACCTGAACCTGAAGGAAGGCAAGCTTAGGAAGTGTGACAAGAATGGAAGAGTAAATGAAGCGTCAAATGTGAGGAGCAAAGTGGCGGTGGGTGGTGGTGGAGGTCGACGACGGCCGCGGTGGCTTTGAACGTGAAGGTGGGTGGTGGCTAGAGCAGGTCGGCGATCTAGCGTCGCCGGCGATCTAGGGAAAGAGTGATATGATGATCATGATCGGCGGCTAGACTAGGGTGGAGAGTGAGAAGAGAAGTTATGAGGGAGAGGGAGAAGTGGGTACACGAATGGTCAAAGAAAAGAAAGAAATGGAAAAAAAGAGTGTAGGAAAAAAAAAAGTGGGAAATGAAAAAAATGGGGAAAGTTTGTGCGGGAAGACTAAAAATTCTGGAGGGAAACTATAGCGACGTTTTTAGGGAACATACAGTGACGTTTTTAAAACGTCGCTATAGAGGGTTATTTCTTTTTTTCCTTTCCACCGATAAGGGGATAGAGTTTTGTTAATAACTATAGTGACGTTTTATTAAAACGTCGCTATAAGCCAAATAAATGCCGCTGAAACAGTATTTTTTGCGGCGTTTATTACTCTGGGTTACAGTGACGTTTTGTAAAAAACGTCGCAAAAGGCACATACTTTAGTAGCGCTAGTCAAAAACGTCATAACATACTACTTATAGCGAGGTATTTAAAAACGTCACTAAAAAAAACACCGCCTAAACCCGGATTTCTTGTAATGATCCCCCTTTATAGGCAAAATAAAACACTATTTAAACTTTGAATAGTAAATAGTAAAATTGACTTTTTTACTATTCATCGTAAGTCAGCAAAATTGTTAGCATGTGCTATCTGGAGAGAATCATCCCTCGTGGGGAACAGCTAGAGCAAGAGCTATACTCTTATCAAGGAATTAAAGCAGTTTTAGTAACTTTAGCAGGGAATCAATGCAGATCAGCAGATTTAACAGTAGATTCTTTGTCTGTTGGACTTAAGCAATTTTGGTCTTTATGCCGACAGAGTTAATCCTCACCTAAGTCTGGTGTGGAGGCTTCATCATGTCCAAATAATTCCTGATTATAAGGGTAATAAGGATCATTATTAGTAACAGAGGCTTCTGAGGATGCCTTGGATTCTTGGTCGTCTTCTTCTTCTTCTAAGTTAGCATTTGCAGCTTCTTCTTCTGAGTTAGCATTTGCAACTTCTTCTTCATCCTTCCATTTTTGTTTCAATAGTTCTTCTTTTTGGTCTTGGCAGAAGACTTAGCAGGTTTAGTAGCAAATGTGGTAGCAGGTGTAGTGGTTTGAGGCATGGCTGCCTACACAAGAGGGTACGCCATTACTTGAGCTTTAACCTGAGTAGTAGTGTTAACAGTGCTTTGAGAAGCAGCCGGGTAACATTATCAATAACATCTTGGGTGTGGGACAACTTGTCCCATCATTTGACAAACCACTGCTGAGTAAGAAAATCGCCTTCCTTGACATATTGCCATCCCAGGGTCCACAGCACCTTGTATTTTTAACAAAATATAGGGTTGCAAGAAACTAAGCACCATGTGCGTCTGTCTTAAAAACACTTGTAAACTACTTGAAGGAGCCAGTCAAAGGTTTGGGAAAAATATCAGTAATAGGGCCAAATTGTGTCCACCAACGGATGAACCACAAAAGAAGTTGGGAATTGAAATCTTTATCAAACTTAACAAACCAAGAGTCGGTCATAATAGCATCTTGGTGTAGCATGAACTTGAACTATGCATGAATATAATCATGGTATGAATATGGAATAGCTAAACCAGGTAAAGGTTTTGTAGAAGCAGGACAGAGTCCCCATTTTTCTTCAGTAACAATATTGAGGTTGAACACACTATGGTAAATAATTTTTGATTTATCAATCTTATCAGGTATGGATTTGATAAAGACCGATTTTTCATGAAACAGGATAGTAGAGTAATAATTTAATTTTTTACCATTGTGTTCGGGTATCCAATGGAAGTTCAGGGGAAAATAATCTATAGCAAGTTTAAGAGGGTCTTTGATCATAGCTCCATTGGGTTCTATGGAAAACAAGTTTTGGAAGTATTGTTTTTTAACATATGGAGAAGCATTGGGGTTTTTGGAGAAAGTGGCTTTAACAAGTTGGTTGGCAGGGACCATAGCATGTGGATCATAAGAGAACGCTAACACAGTAGAGTAGTTTGGTCTGGGGATAGTACCCAGGGTAGTAAAACGGTTAGCAATGTCAATAGGGGAAGCAAGTTCTTGTTTAACAAGTTGTTTAGTAGTATCTGTAGCAGGATGTTTGTCTTTGGATCTTCTACTTGCCATTGTGGCACTGCAGGAATTCACGGGTAAGGAAATTAGGGATAGTATTTTGAGAACCTTTAATATATTCAATATCAAAATAAAAAACACTTAAAATAGCTTGCCATCGGGCAAAAATATGTTTTGAAGCAATATTTTCAACATCTTTTTCTATAACATTTTAGCACTTTTGCAATCAATGCGTAACAAAAAATTTTGATTTAGCAAATCACTTTGAAATTTGGAGATACATAGTGGTTTCCTTGGCTATGACATTTTTGAAGGACAGATTCGTCCCATTGATAGAGCCATTTAGTTTGTTGATAAATTTTCCGATGTCATTATTGATAAAACGCAGTTACAAAGATTCCTTGGGTCTTTGAACTACATTGTTGAGTTATATAAGGACTTGAGGAAACAATGTAAACCTCTCTTTGATCGATTACAAACTGCTTCCATTATGTTAATTTAATATATTGCTTAAGTCTGAATACTAAGTTTAGCCATTGGACTCACGTAAATTGTATGGATACATTTACATTATTTATCATAGAAAAACCATTTGCAGGGGTGTAGGTAGGATTTTTTATTTGGAGGGGCCGAATTACATATTCATATGTTAGTCATAACTCATACATATATTATATACAAAATGGTCAATGAAATTAAATAATATTTCTAAACTCAAATCAGTGTACAAAAATGAATAATTTGCTATAAACATGAACCCAAAAAAAAAAAAAAAAGTATCTCTTATAAAAGTTATGTTCAACGTTGATCTTTCATAGAATAAAATTTATTCATTATCAATTATGTAGGATTTCCTATTCAAATCTTCAAATAAATAAATCTCCGTTGCAACCTAAATTTTCTTCTAGAAAAAGATAAAATAAAAATTCAATGTTAGCACAACTTATCAAGCACCTAAATCCAAAAGTAAAAGATACTATCAGCTAGAGAAAAAAAAAAAAAAAGTAAATAAATAAATAAAGATAATAAGAAAAAAAAATCAAATTTGTGGGCGAATAAAACCTCATAGTTTCAAGTAGTGCACTGCGCACAATGAACTTCAAAATTGAACATAGAATACATAGTACTTTTGCATTCTTATTATAAAATATAAAAAGGATGGAAACATGGCAACTAGGCATTTATTAGGTTTTGTTAAAAGCGTTTGTTTTATTTTGGCAGTGTGAACATAAAAACTAAAACTAACAATGGATCATTGCAAGATTTCAAAGGGTGGACTAGGTTCCATGAAAATTTTGGGGGGGGGGGGGGGAATTGGTATAATTGTTAAAGCCCAACTTATTTTTGTAGAAGTGCAGCTTATTTTTATATACTACTAGCTTGTAACTCCATACACATGCATGAATACATTTAAAGATATACAATAAGATGAATAATATAATTCTTATATATATATATAATATAAATATTATTGACAGTCATTTTTATATTTTGTTAACTCTTTAAAAAATTTTGTAAGGATATTATTAAGTATAAAATGTAAATTGTCCATTTTAAAAAAAAAATTTATTGTGAAGCACTTTTTTTTTTATGATTCATTTATTCTAGACTTTTTGGTTTTTGTACTTAATAACTCACTTTGATGAATATTTATGATGTGGTCTCACATTTTATTCTAAAATTAAGAAATAAAACTCTTTAAGAATAAATAATTTATGACATATGGCGCAAAATTGAAACTCTAATTTGAAATTATAATTTGAGTTTCTCTCAACTTTACCTATTATTATATATATAAATTATAAGGGACCTCAATTGTTTTGGAGGAGCCATAGCTCCTCAATGCTATACGTGCCTGCCTCCACCCCTGACCATATGCAATTCTCTGGATAAGGTTTATCTTC
Organism: Notholithocarpus densiflorus; assembly: GCA_030021035.2. Lineage (NCBI taxonomy): Eukaryota > Viridiplantae > Streptophyta > Magnoliopsida > Fagales > Fagaceae > Notholithocarpus > Notholithocarpus densiflorus. The sequence continues at coordinate 3,070,319 of JARYZH020000024.1, read as the reverse complement.
AAATTAGTTAAGAGAGAAACTCTTTAAATTCCTACTAAAAAATTAATATGGCTTTATATTTTGAAAATTTAAACGTACGTTCTTTATGTTTTAACATTGATGTCAAATTTCATTCAAATCATATGTTAATTATTATTCGATTATACATATATTTTTTATACAGAATTTAAGACTATAAAAACTTGAAATTTAAATATTTGATTGATGACATAACTATTGATCTTTAAATTTTTTTTTTTTTAATCTAGAGGATATAATAAGAACTTGTAATCTAACGATGAATTTGTTAAAATTCACATCCAATAAAAAGATAAGAGAACTTTCTCCATATTCTCTAGAAGTAAATAATTCAACCAAGCTAGCTTTTGACAAAACAAAACGCATGAAGATATATATAAATATATATATATATCTATATATCTTATGATATGTTTCTTATAATGTCATTTTCGGGTCAATTTGTTTATGACCCGAACCCGCTATGGTACAACCCTAACCTGTAAAAATCCGTATCGTATTCATATTGTGTTCGCGGGTTCTTGTCAAACATTAACAGCCCAATTTGAGCTACAATAAAATTGGTAATCAAGAGATCAAATTTTATTATTGTGAATACACTATATTTTTGTTCATTATTCTTACAAAGTCATGTACTACAAGGAAGACTTGTTTCCTTTAAAAAAATTTCCACAATAGTATTCCAAAGTGATAGAATTTCTATTCTAGCCTAATCTAAGTGTATATGTGTGTGAAGCTTCCTCTTAGAGACTTGAACCCCGGCCCTTGCCTCCCACACCCCACAAGCACTTATACTTGTGAAGTGACCATCGCACCAAGGGTGTGTGGTGGTTATTACTAACTTTCAAATTGTATGCTTAATAGGTGTTTTGGCATTATAAGTTTGTTTTAAATTTGTTATTTATTAAATTTATAACAATTTTTATCAGTCACTTTTTGTAAGCAAGTTAAATGGATTGAATTTGTGTCAACCCAACATGTTTAATATTAAGAGGGTTGAAATGGGTCGTTTCACATTTGTGTTAACCCAATACAACCTGTTTATTAAGTATGTCAAGTAGGTTGTGTTGTATCAACCTGCTTTATTAACGAGTCGAGTTGGGGTTGAATGATCATAACACAATTATTAAATGAGTCGGGTTTGGGTTGAGTCATTTAGCCGAATGCCTTTACCTTGACACGACACACTAACCTGAATTGACACCCCTTACCTTTTGGTATGTACATGGCATTCATGGTTCAAATATTCCATTTTTTATTGTAATTATTAAATTATCAACAACGAAAAAAACATGCTCGTTTTTCACGTTATCCTTTAGATGGTGAAATTTATTTCTTTTTCTAAAAGAATTCTACGAAAATCAGAAGTGTTATGTTTGAATTTGTAATACGCTGGTCATATATATTATGTAATAATTAATTCCACTTTGTTTCAACAAGGTTGCTGTGGTGTAGTGGTTATCACGTCAGTCTTACACACTGAAGGTCCCCAGTTCGATCCTGGGCAGCAACAACTTATCAACTTTATTTCCATTTTGTTGTTGTTGTTGTTGTTTTTTTTTTTTTTTTTTTTTTTTTTTTTTTCTTATAAGCGAAGGAAATGCAGGTCTTGTTATTCATCGAGTTTGCAAGTCTTTTGTCTTGACTTCTCTACACTCTAGAGTCTTAGACTGTAGGCAGAGTTTGAGACTGCAATGCTTATTTTGTTTTTTCAAGTCGGAAAGCCGTAGGCATAGCCAACTTTTCGCTTAAATAATCCTTAAATCCATCACCACTCTTTTTAAATTCACAATAAGGAAATATTAATTTCATAGAAAAATTATATTATTCAAATGAAGCTACTACATGTAATTTACATTTATACTACAAATCTTAGATATAGGAAATATAACAAAATAATAATAAATTGAAATTTCCCGCATGATAGTTAATTGAGCCGGGAGCCATAAAATATTGTTTTGGTCCTATTTTGTACAAAACCCCAAAAAACTCCAGCCATTTCTTGATACAACACCACTTGGGCCCATTCTTTATAAGCAATGGGTCTTTCAATAAACACAACTATAACTTCACTTCACAAATTGGGTTTCACAAACCCACGGATTTTCCTCACAATATGAGCTTTATATGCTATGAACTTCACTACATGATGTGGAATGTGCGACCCGAAATTTTCCCTCATTTCATGGATTGGGCTTATGAACCTATTCTCTCTTACTTAATAATTCGAGTTCATGTCTCTTATTAATTTCTCTCTCTTTACATAATAGGTCCCGTTATGGGTTTTTTGTGTGAGAAATTCGGTTCCCAAGTTCAAGTTATTTTAACAAGATTTTAACGTTATCGGGGCGACAAATTCCTGAGGCTGACCAATGCCTTTCTTGACTTTAAAGTTTTATTAGACAAGGCAAATTGGTTGGTTGGGCAAGAAAGTCACTTAGGCCACATCAATACTTAATAAGAAAAACTTAAGAGTCTGTTTCATTGAGGGAGATAGAAAAGTGAGAGGATAAAAAATAAAGAAGAGTTGAAAAAATGGGAGAATAGAAAAAATTTTAATTTCCCTTATTTGTGTTTGGTTGAGGGTGGAAAATTGGAGAGATGGAAAAAATGAGTTTATTTAAATTTACTCAAACACCCTTATTAAAAAATGCTGTCCAATTAAAAAAAAAAAAGTGGCAAACAACCAACCAAAAAAAATTAAATAAAAGACAATCACCTAAATTCATTAAAAAAGAAAAATTATGCCTAGAAAAAAAAGAAGAAGAATATATATAATGTCTACTTAACACCCCCCTCCAAAAAATAAAAAGAAAAGAAAAAGAAGAAAACAAAAGAACTCATTACTTGTACCATTACCACGCCCATGCCTAGGAAACACACTGCCCCCCCCCCCCCCCCAAAAAAAAAAAAGGAGAGAGTAAGTTTAGCACACGTAAGAGAGGAGGAGGGGGTAGTTTGGTCATTGACTGTAACTATTCGTCCTCTACTCTATTATCTCCCCAAATTAGGGAGATAGAATTTTGGTGAGTCAGGGGAGAAAACACTCCACCAATTTTCCATCCTCCTCTTCTCCTTAACCAAGCACCCATAAATCAGGTTTATCTCCATTTTTCTCTAATTTATTTTCTATTCTCTCCATTCCACTTCTACCTAAAGGAAGGGTTGTTCAACTAATCATATACTATTTGATCTCATTGCCACGTGCTTGTGACCTTCCCATCTAGCAAACAAATTCAAAAGGTTGGATTTTAGGCCAAAGTTTGGGACCCCATGGCAAATACTCTTAGAAGCAATAGACATTTCATGAAAATCATGTCACCTTTAACAAGTCAAGACGTAAAATCCCCTTGAGCTCTGATTCATGGACTAAGTACATGAGTTTTCATTAGGTAAGTTTTAGGACTTGTATTTTGGAGGATGGAAAAGTGTGGTTTAGCTGTTTTCAGCAATGCATGAAAATACCACATGCATGAGTTTGGCATGTCACAGCTTAAATCATTCATTAAATCTTTACTTAAAAGCTTTAAATAAGACATCAAACCACTTGCAATTCACATATAGGGTGACCACACTTAGAAAATTGTTATTTTCAAACACGATTTTGAAAAAGAATATATTATTTTATACCAAATAACTATGCAACAATTCCAATTTAAATAATTAATATATTAAAAGTATGAGAAATGTTATGTTTACAATATTTTCGTAATACTTTCATAGTAAATTCTAATCGGCAGATTGTTATTAGCTTTTACTAGTTGGGGAAAAAATTAATTTCAGTTATGAATTCAAATTAGAACAAGTAATAATTTATGATCTAAGATTTAGTGTGAAAATATTATGAAAATGTCGGAAAGTTATAACAAAAAGTATATTATTTAGAATTCTGACCAATTCCCCTATCCCTTTCTCTCCCTCATTCGCACTGATCAATTAGCAGCACCAGAAACACAAAAAGTCTAAAACCCTTCACCCAAATGATCCTCTTACACTCAACAAGATTGTCTCTGCGTCCTCTGTTCCCTTCTCAAAAGCTTTTGACCCATTTTTTCCCCTCTTATGCCATGCATTCTCTATAAAACAAATATGCGAATCCACCCAAAAAAAAAAAAAAAAAAAAAGAAGAAGAAGAAGAAAAAGAAAGAGAGAGAGAGAGACCAAACTCAGATTACCATTGCACAATGAAACCTCTTTTCTTTTTTCTTTTTTCTTTTTCTTTTCTATAATTTTTATTAGTTTTACTTGCACTTTGTGAAGTTTGAATGCAGTTTTTTAAGAAATCAGTTGAACATAAATGTATAATTGTATAAAATGGAATTTATGGGGGTCAAAAACACAAAAATACAAGAACTTGGAAGCACTTTTGAAATTCTTGATCTACACAACTAATTTATGAGATATATGGGATGGAAATCCACAATGGGAGAACTAAACAGATAATCAGAAGTAGAAAGGACTGAATCTCAGCTTTTAATACATAGATTAAGTTTTCCAGATATGTATACAAATACATAGAAGGGTGAACACTCATAAAAAGTCTCCATACTTTCTTGCTCCTAACTCTTCCCTCAATTTTTTGAACCCCCAACCTGTTGCCTTCCTCCTCCTTTTATAGCCAGCCCACTCTTTTTCTAGCTGTTCTCCTCTCAATTAGATTTTGGGGGATACTTGTCCCATCAGAGCCTCTTCCTGCCATTTCTTAATCATGAAGGTAGGCTTTTTAAGGGTGTCCTTACTGTTCAAGCCAGTTATTCAGCAATTAATGTAGCTGACATTAGGTGAGGATAGACTTAAATGCGGAGGTGACTATTGCATTGGGCTCTGCATTTTTCATAACTGGCTCCTCGGGAAAGCGATGATAGGAGAGCTCGCGACTTAAGCCACAACCTTCTCAGGAAAAGGGCTCCATGGATTACCTCGATTCTGAGCCTGATTGGTCTCTCTCCCATGAGAGGTTCTTTTATCCTTTCCAAGTCTCTAACCAGGCCCTCCTTTCGGGTGGGGTCTTGGTTCCTCGAGGTTCTCTCTTTTTAGTTTAGGGTCTTCGGGAAAATCTAGGTCCATTCTCTCGTAGTTTCAAGTCCATCCCCCCCCCCCCCCCCCCAAAACAAAATTTAATAGAGAGTTGTATTTGAATTGATTTTTGGGTTAAACATCAGGTTTTGGATTGGTTGTATTGTTAGTAGTATTATTTTATGTTATTATGTGATTATGATTAGTTGTGTCTATTGGAAATTTGAAATTTTGTTTTTAAAAGAGAAAAATTCAGGGAAGGGGTACTCTTATTTATTTATTTTTATAATATAAATAAGAGTATCTAGATTTCTTCGAGTATCTGACCATTCCCTTGACATGTGCAGTCCCCTTGTCTCACACACACCGGGTTATTATAAAGATGAATCTCATGGAGGTAACCCCAAGATGCTAGTAAGAGATTTCGAACTCAGGATCTCATGGATATCATATTTCATAAGACCTTAATAACTACTAAGTCAATCCCTTGGGGTTTAGGGAAGGGGTACTTAGTTTGTGCATAAATTGATGATAAGAAAAATATACGGAGCTTTGGTTGCTCAGGCAAATTGGTAGCTCACCCAAAGCTCCCAAAGTGTAAGGTTGTGGCTTTGGTGGTTTTGATAACTAGGGCGAGGCCAAACTTGTCTTGATTAGTAAAACTACATCCATGTTGTTGATAGTCCTAGTCTCACCATGGATTCCCTCAAACAGGTATAAATTTTCTTTTTTATTAAATGACTAATGTCCTAGATTTTCATTCTATGAAATTTGAGAATCCTTACCTGCAAACGCATTCGCTGTCTCTTTATATTATTTTAGCATTTGGATCTAGATACTTTTCTTCACTACTCTATTTGTTTATTTCCTTTTTATTCCGTTACTTGTAAAATTTAGGGCTTGTATGGTTAATATTTTAAAACTTGTTCTAAAAATAGCTGAAAACTTGTTTTGAGAATTCATTCTTAGAATCCACTTTTTTTTAGTTGTTTCTGGATACTGTATCTACTTTTTGTCGTATTCTTATGTTTTCGAAGTACTTGTAAATATTTGAATTTGTGATTTTATGATTTCTAAATACTTGTATATATAATATTTGAAATATGTTATATTGGTGGATACTATTTAAACTTCATTAATAGTAAAACTTGTTGATTGATGATTAAATTTCTAGGCGGTTCACAGATCAAATGATTTAGTACATATTTGCTTTGTGTTATATATGGGTTCTAGTTCTATGTTTGAACTTATATTACTAGGCACGTGCAACACAAGGGTTCCATAAAAGTAGCATTACAGCCTTGGTGAGTTGGTCTCCTCTGAGTTGAGGTATCACCCAAACTGAATCCAAGCTTTTCAACCTCGAGCCCAGCCTTAGCTCAAACCAACTTGACTTACAACTCATACTTAGAAGCTCTTGGGCTTTTGTTATGCTCGGGTTAGCATGTAATCTACTGCTGGGTTAAGTTGATGGGCTTGGGCTTAACCTAACTTGTGCATGGTGCTCATTTCAAAGTTGGTAACTAACGTAAAGGTCCTATCAAATATATTAGACCCCCAAAATTTTGAAATTGATTTCTATTGGTTATTCGCATTAGTTCGTGCAAAAATTTATATTTATTTAATTATAAGAATTTAGGGGCCGTTTGGTATGGTAGTTTAAGCAATTCTTTTCAGTTTTTAAATAATATTACACGTATTTTCATACACTTTTTCATCCACACGTATTTTCAAAAAGTACAAACAACGTTACTAGAATAACGTTACCAAACGGCCCCTTAATTTTTCTATTTTACATACTCATTTTTCAAAATATCAAACATTAGATAATAAATTTTATACTACATTTCATTAAAATATCAATTTTTCTTGATTTTTTTTAATAGTTTCTCTTTTTTTACACACAACAACTACCACACACTCTCCTCTTTCATTCTCGAAATACGTAAAAAAATAATAAGCAATTAAATGCAAAATGAATAGTGTCAATATAAATATACACGGTTACTGTAACAAAATTGTAAATTTACACAATTATACACTGATTTATGTGAGTCAATTTTAGGCAATAAAACAACATTTTTAATACTCCTAAACAAAAAGTGAAAAAAATTAAAGTAATAAACAATTTTTTTATTTTATTTTACCTACTTACTTTTCAAAACACCACACATCAGATTATCAATTTTATACTATATTTCATTAAAATATAATCTTTTCTTGATTTTTTTTTTAATTGTTTCTATTTCTTCACACACAACAACCATCATCCACTCTCTTCCTTCATCCTCAAAATACATCAAAAAGGAATAAACAACTAAATGCAGAATGAATAGTGTCAGTATAAATTTACATGCTAAAATCATTTTTAGGCAAAACTATGTAAATTCTACACTTTTTTCTGTTATACATGGACTAATGTGAATGCTCTTACCATCACACCAAGTTTTGACATCTGCAATGAATTTTAAAAAACCTAAAATTTAAGTAACAAATACCAAATGGTTCAAAGATTGAAAAATATTATTGATATACTCATCTCCTTCCTCTAATCAATTACTTAGCAAATAATTAAGTCACGGATCTTGCTTGGTTTTCCTCCCAAAATCAATTTTAACCACTCTAGCTACTTCCCTCATCTATCGGCAGGCGTGAGGAGAGTTTACATTCTTCTTTTTTTTTTTCTTTTTTTTCATGTATTGTAAAATGATGTATTTGAAAAACTTGCTGGCTGTTTGATAGTCAATAAAAACAACATTTTTAATACTCCTAAACAAAAAGTGAAAAGGAGAAGAAGAAAGTAATAAATGCTCCTTAAATTATGACTTTAGACACCCGCTATTTCAACATGTAGCTCTTAGCTCAAATTAGGCTTTAGATTTTTCACAAGCCCAAATAAAACAGACTAAAAAATGATTTGTTAGAAGAAAAGTCTGCCCAAACGGCTGGTAGTGGCATATCCTTTTCCTCATCATTCACCATAGAACCTAAATAAATTGTGCTTATATTATCATAACAAGAGAACCCAAAGTCAAGCAAGTCCTTGCTGTTGCTGGTGAAGAAAATTCATAGAGAATGACCGTTGGACACGGGTGGCCAAACCAAACCTTTTACGGTAGCAAGTTCAATTACGAGTCATCATTCAATTCAACAAGGTGTTGGGATCGAGCACAAATTCAATGGGCAATGGAGTCAATCATGCTTAGAACTTTGCAAGAAAAAGGGCGAGTCGAGAAGGCAACAAACTATACATATATATATATATATATATATATATATATGTTATCATTGTATTGGAGAGAGTGACGTTGAAGACCTTGGTGAAGACTCTTCATCGTGATTTGTTTGCCTTTTCAGTGAATGGGTTTATTACAAAATCCAATTTTGCGGGTTGTTTTGACTATAATAGTTGTGTTTGTTTGTCTTTTAATCATTTGAAGTGATAAAGGTGCAATAATCTCCCTCTAATTATGGTTCATCCAACTAGGAAAAATTAATGGCAAAGAAAGCATAGACCAACAATTGTTTATAATCTACGCAAGGGTCCCATCGTCACAAGTTGTTCAAAACTCAAACGTTGATTCCAAATGGTTAACAGAGATTATGTACAATTTTCACATACCTAACGTGCAATTTGGTCTAATTAAATTTTGATACGCAATTCTTCTTTAATACGATCGTCAGAGGAGGACAGATGTTTTCTTTTCTAACCAAGATTACAAATTTTTTTTTCCAAGATTTTTGTCATTTTCTATGAATTATAGAGGGACGGGACCCCAAGTCTCCTTGACTCCCTAGAAAATCAAAGACGTAAATATGTTATCCATTTCAATAATTTTAATGATACATATTTTTTCACAATTTATTTTTGCATATAAAATTTTTAAGGACTAGTGATAAACTATCATCTTATTAGAGCATATGTTTAAAAAATGAAAATTGAAAAAGTGTGGGTGAAAACTGAAAATTGTTGTTTGAAAATATTTGTGGTACATGTGTTTGGTACATGTGTTTAAAAACTGAAAATTATTGTTTAAAAATATTTATGGAAATACGTGTGGGTGAAAAAGTGTGTAGAAATACGTGTAATGTTATTTAAAAACTGAAAATGGTTGTTTGAAAACTCAAACCAAACACCCTGCGCATTCCTTTAATAATATGTATGTGTATGTGTGCGTTTTTCAAGAATATGTATGTGCGATTGACATAGTTAAGAATATGTATGTGTGCGTTTTTCAAGAATTTTGTAATTTAGTAGCATAATATACGCCCATTCATTTAATAAAAGAATCAAAACTCAAATCTCCCCCTCTGTTGTTATAACTATTTAAATTACACTTGGAGTTTTTGAAAAAATTACACCTGGAAGAATTTTTTAAATTTAAAAAAAAAGAAAAGGTTATCATCCTTTTTATTTTATAAGAATTGTTCACAACTTGCATTAATATTGTGGACTTAGTTGTAATTGCTGGGGGCATATCCTATGACTTATCTCTTCCTTCTTTTCTTGGATACTGTCATCTTGGGTGTAGTTTACGTTGGAGGATGATCGTCTGCCCCAGCAGTGCTCTCACTCTCTCTTTCAAGTTTGAATAAAGATGCAACTTTCTCATAAAATAACAATGACAATAATTATGGTGTCCCTAAGAGAGACAGGGACAACACACGTGAAGACACTACTAATGACTTAATCTTTACCTTTTCAACTTGTGGAAAATCAGTACTTGTGTTTACCGACAATTGGGTTGGGATGGCATTAAACAAAATCAAGCGCGAACCAAAAATATTTGTTTGGGAAGGTGAATGTAAAACTATCATATTGATTTGTAATTTAAGAAAAATTCAAAATACAATATATATACATACATATATACATATCTTCAGGCATTAATTTTTTATTTTTTATTTTTTTTGTGAAAAATCCAAAGTAAGTTATAATTTATATGTAAATAGAAATTAAACTGAAATAGCAATGAAGAAGAAGAAAAAGAATTTTGTACTTCTCTTAGGGTATACATTAATTATGTTTCTAAAAAAAAGTATACATTAATGTACAAAATTTAGTTACAAAATTGGTTGTAGTCTAAGTCTACAACATTACCCAATAAAATAAATATTACTACATATTTTAAAATTTTAACCGTTGAATTGCATGATCTTTACGCTCTTAATACACATAATAAATTTTGTGTCAATCAGATATTATTTACTATATGATCTATAAGCTTATATTTTATGTATAATTTTAAATTACAAAAACTTGCAATTTAAACACTTTATTGATGACATAACTATTGGTTTTAATTTTATAAAATTTTTGCAAGTATGGAGGATATAAAAAAAAAGATGTAATCCAATGGTGTATTTGTCAAAATTCACATCTAAATAAAGATATTGAGTAAAATTGTAGTCTGAGACTACAAAAATTTTGTAACTAAATTTTGTCCTACATTAATTATTTATTTTAAGAAACTTTTAAGAGAAATTGATAAAATTTCCAAAAAAATTAGTTACCTTTTTATTTTCCTATAAAAATATTTCTAAAAATGATTTACTAATGTATATCCTTAAAAACATACTTTAATAAAACCTTATAATTGTGATTGTGACCATTATAGCAAGTACTGGAATGGATACAAAAGTTTCAGAACATGATTTATATGTTTCTCCAATCTTATAATTGAATTCTCTTCGGTCTTCACCGCCCCACTGTAGACACTCGATTTTGCACCCATAATTTAATCTTAGAATATGGCTAGAGTAATCATTCGTAATCATTCATATACCCAAAATTTAGAGTTGCATTACATGCATTAATTCAATCATTGCATATCATAAAAATGATCTTGAGATTCTAACGATCGCGACGGTATGTCTGATTCTTGAATTGGACCGTCGGATTGAAAGATATCACAAGATCAAGTTTTCACGGTTTGCATGCATTTTGTTTGGGTGGAACCGACCACGCATGATTAATTTAAATTAATTTTGATTGGTTGAAAAATTAAAATTAATTAAATAATTCTGTGATTAGTTGTTGGTTAGTATAAAAAATAAGCCTACTTACATGGGAATAAAGTGGATAATCAGATAACAAAGAAGTTATGGATAATTAAGTCTTTTTTGGAATATTTATCTATAAGATAATTATCACTTTAAAGACCTGAATATCAAGAAAAATGGATTAAGTTTTAGAATACAAATCAAAAACACGTCTAGGTACAATTTCTGGCTAAAAAATCCTCAAAAAAAGGAGTCTAAATTGAACCAAAACTCGAACGCGAGCCTGGCACTCAAGAGGGCCTGTCGGCACTCTTGGAGTGCCAATCAGTACATGGTAAGTGCTGATTGGCCCAAATGCTTGGCCCAGCCTGGGAGTTTCCTGATTGAGATAAAGCCTATCTTTTTCGACTTTTTAAAGATAAGGATGTTGGAAAAATACATGTTTGTATTGCATACAAAAGATACGCAGCGGAAAATTAACGGATCTATTTTATTCGCAATTGATAACATGTACTATGCAAATTTCAAAATTCAAGAACAAGTGAGCGTATCTTGGTGCGGTGAAATTCAAAACGAAAGATTAGAAGTACTTGAGAACACTTTTAATCTTCACTCCAATTCCACTTTATGCCCAAGAAGTGTGGTCTCTCAATCATTTTCCAAGGGGAGAATAAGAGAGTGGCTTATACTCACATACACACCATTTCATTCCTTATGAAAAACTCTTATGAAATTCTGTATGTTTCTCTCCTTATATTTAACTGATTATCTAATTGGACTAGCTTTTTGGGCCATTCCAATTGGGCTTTAGTATGTAGCTTGGAGTGGGACCAAAAGGGAACAAATAAGACTCTAACTCCAATGGGTCTTGGGCTTTTCTGTTAACTCTTGACAAGTCCAAAGTTACCATTAATTGTATTTAATACCACTATATAAATATAATTGCACTCTAGGCCTTATTAATAAATTATATCCCAAGACTTTATTATACATGCAACCCCTTCATAAAATATTCGTAGTAATACAAAGTCATAAATGTAGACTGCCACTTTGAAGATTACTACATCTTAATCCTTGAGTACCCGGTTTAATCCTTTAAGTTATTTATCATATATTTATGAAATCCAATTTTATAAATATATACTTTAGTAACTCCTTACTAAAGTAGTTAGGCCTAACATTCTGAATAACCAAACCCATTAAAATTATCTCAAAGGAATATTTTATATCCCCATTAAGAGATTATGAATTCCATCTTAAGAATATATGTTCCATCAACACTAAATGTGGCTGCCCAACATACTAAGGTTTTGATCGTGACTTTAGATCTCACTCCTGATATATCAAAGCAACCTATACTTCATGATCATGTCTATTATTCTCTCAAGAAAAAGAGTTCATGTAAATAGAAGTCGTGATATTTATTATTCATTTGACAGTCGTTAGGAGAATAATAAATCTCACAGCGGTCCAGTTCAATATGTCTTAACTCTTAAAACATATCAACATATCAACTAGAAGTCTCCACTTCCATGATCAAGACAAATCATCTTAGTTGCTATGTTATAGTTTTCACAGATAAAATGCCCAATTTCATCACCGACTATGAACTAAAATTCTAAGTTTACAAAGAACTTGTGATTTATATCTTCTGTAACTAAATCACATAAATCACATACTATGCATCTCATGGACTATATGATAATGTCCAAATATTCATATTACCATTATTTTAGATAATAATAAAACAACTTTATTAATTATAACATTAAGTCATACATAATGTTATACATAACATCATACAATAGGATTTAAGGGCATAATCCTAACAAAGGACGCGTTCCAATTCATATCGGATCTCATTCAGCTTATTTTTCAAGCATCCCAAGCTTTATAAATAGAAGAAAAAGATTAGAATTAGGGGCTCTTCTTTTCTGACTTCTCTACTCCCTTTACGTTAAAGACGTTCTGGAGGCTTTTGCTTTGAGAACTTCTTTTTTGTAAGTAAAGTATTTTAGACCTCAAAGAGGTGAAAACTTCTTTGATTTCTAAAATATTCTTCTATCAAAGAGCACGCTCATGCAAGAGGTATCTTGTTTCATTCTTACTTTTCTTTTCCATTAATTAATATGTCGTGATTTTTCATTGCATGAATTTGATTAATATGTTTGGTTTTATTATGCCTTGTTCTTAATTCATGTTTGCCATGCTTAGATATTTAGTTGAAATTTTCTTTGACATGTTCTTTAGTTGATTATCTGTTTTAATTTTTTCTTTGATTTCAAAATCTGCTAATGATCATCAAAACCTTTTTTTCAAACACAAAACTGATCTGTATTTTCCTTAAATACAAATCTGAATTTTTTTTTCAAACACAAAACTGATATGTATTTTCCCTAAATATAGATCTAAATTTTTTCCAAACACAAAACTGATCTATAGTTTCCTTTAGATACAGATCTGAATTTTTTTTTTCAAACACAAAACTGATCTATACTTTCCTTAGATACAAATTTGAATTTTTCAAACACAAAACTAATCTGTAGTTTCCTTAGATATAGATCTGAATTTTTTCTGGTCATAAAACTGATCTGTATTTTTATTAAATACAGATCTGAATTTTTTTGTGAAAAAGTTTTATTTTTTTATAAAATTGCAGATTTTGAAATTTCAAAGAAAGAATTAAGAGTTAAGTTAAAGTCTTTCTTTTTAATATGTGGTGCATGCATAGTAAGTTTGTCTCATGAATGTGAATCCTCTTTTAAAAGTCATTTTTTTAGCCTTTACAAAAACAAATCTGATTTTTACAAATCAAATCTCATTTTTTTATCTTACAAAAACAAATTTGATTTTTCTTAATCAAATCCCTCTTTTTTTTTTCTTTTTTTTTTAATTTTATTTTACAAAAACAGATCTGATTTTTACAAATCAAATCTCATTTTTTTTTTTTATCTTACAAAAATAGATTTGATTTTTCTTAATCAAATCTCTTTTTTTTTTTTTTAAGCAAAAATAGATCTGATTATTACAAATCAAGTCCCATTTTTTTTTTTTTTTTTTTACAAAAATAGATCTAATTTTTACAAATCAAATCTCTTTTTTTATTTTTTTATTTTTTTATATTTTTTTTTACAAAAACAGATCTGATTTTTACAAATTAAATCTCATTTTTTTTATTCAGATTTGATTTTTACAAATCAAATCTCATTTTTTTTTAATCTTACAAAAACAGATCTGATTTTTCTTAATCAAATCTCATTTTTTTTACCCTTTACAAAAACAAATCTGATTTTTACAAATCAAGTCTCATTTTTTTAATTTTCAAAGACAGATCTGATTTTTCTTTTAAAAGAGGACATATCCATAAGACAAATTTGTTTATATTAACTTTGTCAAGTGTGTTATAATATATCATTCAACATCATACAAAAATGGTATATAATGGTCATTAGAGTCTAGAAGACCAAACTCTGTTTGGGTAGAATGGGTGCTTAACACCTTTCCACTCTGTAACCTAGCCCCCGAACTTAGGATTTTGGTTAGTAGATTAGTGTTTTGTCTTTAATTTTGGTAGATTGTAACTAGGACCAAAGCCTTGTAAGGTTAACCTACCAAATTGTACTTTTTTTATTCAATCAATGACATTTGACGTATTTTGAATATGTAATTGTATTTATTTTTTCTTATTTTTTGTATAAAAATAAGTGGCGACTTCACATCACTTACCCAAAAAGAGAGGTGCCTTAAAGCACCCGATTCTCTTTTTTGAGAGTACCCAAGTTCCTCGGTCTCTCACAGTGGTGACTCCGCTGGGGTTGTCGAGGGCTAAGCTTCGTGTTAGACTTTAAGTGACCAACTATATACCCTTGTGTTTTGTATGATGTTGTTGTGTGTTTGGTTGTCTATGTCTTGAGATGTTTGTGTGATATTTTTTGTATTGTTTGTGTTGCCATGTTGATTGTTAAAAGCTTTCCCTAACTGTCATAATGTGTGTCATCAAAACAACAAATATGTATGAACCCATATCAACATATGGTGGTACTAACCATGGATCACCGGTCTTCATTAGATTCGGGTACCCAGTGGTGAACTCACCAACTCATAGCCCGAAGTTACTAGATCATTTCTTGTTGACTATAAAGGATAGACCATGCCGTTTGGACCAACGTAATGTTCATTACATTACAAGTTGGGAGATGTAACGTCCTAGCTATGGGAAATAGTGAAACAACAAACCCACCCTACAATGTAATGACTTAGAACCTACCCTTAGGCCGGTCCATGTTAAAATTGCATTACATGTTGTGTGTGTTTGTTTGGTTAGTAGATTGATATAGATGGGGACCTAGCTTTGTTTGACCCAACCAAGCCTTCTTTTAGGGGAGAATTTGGTCAAGATCAGAGGGAATACTCCAAAGAGAACCCAAGAATGACATTCAAGCTAGTAGTTCCAATTCCAAGTCCATCACAGTATTGAAGCCCGTGGGCATAGAAGACACTCCACTGCTGTAACATCATAATCCCGTGTTCGACCTACAAGATAGTCCAAGCCACAAGAAGTCCGAAGACTCTATCCCCAAAGTGGAAGGGGGAGAACATCCGAACACTGAAGAACCCATGAACACTCAAGAGCTACTAAACACCATGGTAACTAGTTAAATCCAATTGAGGGAGGACATGAACCTTATCGTGTAACAATTTCAGAACTTGAAGGGTGGCCAAGAGGAGAACAAGACTGATCATAATTCCCCAACCATAGAGGGTGAGAAGAAGATCAATGAGGGGATAAACAAGGTGGAAGAGATGATCAAAAGAGCTCGCAAGATGGAAGACCTCATGGACTACCAATCACTCACACTTTTCCCCAATGTAAGATTGCCTCCTAAGTTCAAGATGCCGACCTTGTATAAGTTCGACGAGACTGGCTGCCTAAAGTCCCATTTGAAGATGTACATGAGGGCTATGCAGCCCCTAGGAGCAACTAAAGAGTTACTTGCTCAAATGTTTTAAAATACCTTGATTGAAGCCGCTCTCAGGTGGTTCCTCAACCTAGATGATGCTAGAGCAAGGGGCTGGGAGGACATCTGCCGCGAGTTTCACAATCAATACAAGTATAACATAGAGATGGATGTGACGAGGAGAGATTTGGAGACCACTAAGCAAGAGCTGAAAGAATCTTTCTCTACCTTCATTACCAAGTGGAGGTCCAAAGCTGCACAGAATGAATAGGCCAAGTGAAGAAGAACAATTAACCATGGTTGTAAAATACTTATTGCTAGTGTACCATAAGTATTTGTTTGCTTAATATTTTCCAAATTTTAAAGCTTTGATTGCTACTGGAACCCAAATTGAGAATGCAATAAACAATGGCACTATAAAGAATGAGGACCCACCGAGGTTTAAAAAGAATTTAAGATCTAGCTCTAAAACTACAGAAGTTTCTAATATATAAAAAAAATACTCATTGCTCCTATTGCCCCTATGCCAATATCACAAGGGCCACCTCCAAGGCCTAGGAGGAAATTTCATGAGTTATATATGCCTGTGAGTCAAGTGTTTGAAAAACTAAAAGCAAAGGGGTTGCTAAAACCCTTAGACCCAAGACCAATCCCAAACCCATTACCTGCAAGATTTGATGTGAGTAAGAGATAAGCCTACCATTAAAGCCCTAGCCATGACACTGACAAGTGTTTTGACCTTCGTCATGCAATTCAAGATCTAATAGACAATAAGGTGATTGCACCGCCTACAAGGTCAAGCATCACTAATAATCCCTTGCCCAACCACAATTTTGGGAGAGGACCGAAGATTAATTGCTTGATGACTAAAGAGGAAGGTGAAAAGGACCTGTCTGAATTGATTTATGACTTACCCAAGTGCCTTATGATGACATGGGAAAAGTTTATGGGTATGACATCCACTGCAGGGTATGATATATGGAATGAAGATGTTATAAAAACTCCAAATTACCCAACATCCACAAATAGGGGGAGACACTTTAAACCCCAAGCGAGTTACCAAGCACCCACATATGGGGGGAGACACTTCAAACCCCAAACGAGTTACCAAGCACCCACATACGGGGGGAGACACTTTGAACCCCAGTCAAACGAGTTACCAAGCACCCACATACAAGGGGAGACACTTCAAACCCCAAGATACCGATCTACATGACACATTAAAAATTTCCCACATCACAAGGGGGCAAACACTTCAAACCCCCACACATGGAGACAGACAACCCAATGGAAGCCTTGAACAAATCTACCCAAAAAACACCCACTGAAGAGGCTGAAGTCCTCAAGAAATTACAAAAGACTCAAGCCAATATATCTTTATGGGGTTTACTCTTGGCCTCATACAAGCATCGCCAGAATCTAGTAGACCTTCTCAATCAAATTCAAGTCCCTACAACCGCTACTTCTCAAGATCTGAATGCCATGATTGGGTCTATAAGCAGGGAACTCACTATTACCTACTCTAACAAAGATTTGATGAAAAAGGGGAAGCACCATAATGACCTATTGCATATTACTGTAGATGCCAAAGGCAAAAGGATTCCAATGGTTCTAATTGATGATTGAAGATTTTGTGCCGACTGATTAGCATGTGAGGGCATATGACAATAGTAGAAGGGAGGTCTTGGGAACCGTGACACTAGAGCTCACTCTAGGGCCAATGATCAAGAATGTGGAATTTCAAGTCCTGAACATAGCCTCATGCTTCAATATGCTCCTTGGACGACCATGGATCCATGATACAGAGGTCGTACCTTCATCCCTATACCAAAAGGTTCGATTTCCACATAAAGGAGCTATAGTTACCATATATGGCTATGCTTTGATTGTACCAAAGCCCATTTTTGGTATTGATTTTGAGAATGAGCCATTGACCCTGGATGGCTTTGAAATTGAGAAGCTTGGTTTTGAAAGAAGAGAAGAAGAAGCAAAGAAAATTCCCATAGACTTTGCTCCTTACAGCAATAATAATGTGGTGGCAATGATGAGAAGAATGAATTACCTTCCAGGGATGAACTTAGGGAAGACTGTGAAGAATGCAACTACTCAAGTCTCGATAATTCCTACTGCCACAACACCTTTTGGGCTAGGTTATAAGGCCACTGATGATTACATGCTAGAGATGGAGGTGAGAGGAATGGCCCGTGCAAAGGCTAAGGCAAAGGGACTTCCTTGTCCCCCAAAACCCCTAAAGCCCTATACTCCCACATTAAACAGAAAATTTGTCAAAGCTAGAGATAGTCGACGCTATTGGGGTTTCCCTGAACCGAGATTCGATCTTGAGTCAAGAACAATGGTGCCTGGATTTGAGCTATTCTTTGATTGCAACAACAAGGTTCCATAACTGAAGAAGGAAGACACAAATGGGGTTCCAACTGATTGTGCTGATTACATGGACCCTGATGCAATGACCATGATTCTGGGAGATGCCATTTGCAATATAGAAGAAAAAGAGTACTGGTAGGCTTGCCAACATGCATTGAAGAGCCCGTATGAAGCAAGAACAAGTGATGAAGATGAGAAAGGGGGAGAAGCCCCTAGTGATGATGATGAAAGTAGCGACAGAAAAAGCAATAGTAGTAGTGATAGCAGCAATAGTAATAGTTGAGATAGCGAGGATGATAGCAACAGTGATAGTGAAAGCAACAATAAAGAAGACTATGACAGCCATTATAGTGGCAATGATTGGGGTGAACACCCTAGTGATAGAGAAGATGAAGATGTAGGACCTTTCTATGAGGACACTTTGATGATGATGTAGACTACTATGATGGAGATATAGAGGATGATGCTAAAGCAAAACCTATAGATATGGAGAATGGTGCTGAAAGTGAAGAAAATGAGCTAGAAAATGTGCTGGAAGCTATAGGAGATGAGGTGGAAGTTGAAGATGAAGAGGCTGATGATATAAATTATAATGATTACCCTTATGGGCGGCCCTCGGATTAGAGCTGCATTACTAATGTTAGTTCAAGGTTAGGCCCTCGATATGACAAGCATGGTAAAGAAATTCCTAAGTTAGGGTCATTCCAAAATTCAGAACTTGGCTCACTGACCCCATACACTAAGGAAGAAGATGACATAGATGCTAGATTGGCCACCCTAGACAGAAAGCTGATGATTCACAATTTCAGAAACTTAACACTGGAGAATCTTAAAGATGAAGATGACAGGATGGGCAGGAATGAGTCAGAATACCTCCCCCAATACATCTTTCCAAACAACAAAGGGAAGCAAGATCTGCTTGGTGAGTGGATGGACAGTATAGAATGTCTGGATGCTTATGTGACTGACAAGTACACAGATATGGAGATTGATGGTGAAGGCATGGATTCTATGGATGAAGACCCTATGGTACTGATGCTGAGGGAAGAAGAAACTTACTGGGAGCCACCCGCCATCGTTGAAGCCACAACCGAGTTGAAGAATTGGGCATGGGAGGGAGCCGCCCCCCCTATGGAAGACTCCGTGAAGAAGATTAAGACCATTGAGTCAATCACTCCTGCCAAAAACATTGTTTCTATCTCTATTGAGTCTGTTTTTGCTAGTATTATTGTTCCTGTTGAGTCTATTTGTGATCATATTCCTATAAAGTCTATTTCTATTGAGTCTGTTGAGAACTCTTTTCCTTAGATATGATTTCTGATTCTGCTCATTTGTTGGCTTTGAATGTTTTTATTTCGGAAATTAGTAAAGAAACTCTTAAAAATAAGGAATTCAAACAAGGGCATGTAGAATTTGTAAAAGAAGAAACCCAACTTGTTAACCTGGGAACTGATGATGAACCTAAGATGATACAAGTGGGCAATACCTGACCTCCTTTAAAAAAGATGCATTAGCTGCCCTACTGACAGAATTCAAAGAGGTATTTGCATGGTCATACAAAGACATGCCTGAGATTGATACAGACATAGTGCAACATTGCATTCCAACAAATCCAACCATAAAGCCAGTCAAGCAAAAGTTAAGAAGAATGGAGCCAAAGTGGACTCTTAAGATTAAGGAAGAAGTTGAGAAACAGTACAATGCGGGATTTCTAAGGGTGGTCAACTGCCCAGAATGGTTAGCTAATGTGGTTCCAGTGCCAAAGAAGGATGCGAAAGTGAGAAAGTGTGTAGATTTTCGAGATCTCAATAAGGCTAGCCCAAAAGATGATTTTCCCTTGCCTCACATTGATATCTTGGTTGATAACACAGCAGGACATGCCTTGCTGTCATTTATGGATGGTTATTTGGGATACAATCAGATAAAGATGGCTCCAGAAGATATGGAGAGGACCTCCTTCATTACTTCATGGGGGACGTATTACTGCAAGGTCATGCCATTTGGCCTTAAGAATGCTGGTGCCACTTACCAACTTGCAGCCACTACTCTGTTGCATGATTTGATCCACAAAGAAGTAGAAGTTTATGTTGATGACGTGATAGTGAAGTCCAAAGACCGTGAAGGGCACATACCAGCTTTATGGGAGTTTTTGAAAGAATCCAATTCTATAAGTTGCGGTTGAATCCTAAGAAGTGCACTTTTGGCGTAACATCCAAAAAGCTGTTGGGGTTTATGGTAAGTCATAGGGGAATTGAAGTCGATCCTGACAAAATCAAGGATTTGTAGAGATGAAGCCTCCAAGGACTGAAAAGGAAATTCGAGGATTTTTAGGGAGGAAACAATACATCAGCGGATTCATAGCCTAGCTCACCATGACATGTGAGCCACTGTTCCGACTACTCAAGAAAGAAGTTCCCACAGTATGGAATGAACAATTTCAAGAAGCTTTTGAGAAGATTAAGAATTATCTGATGAAGCCACCAATATTGGTTCCACCAATACCTAAAAAAGCCATTATTGTTGTATCTCACAACTTCGGATATAGCAATGGGGGCTTTGCTTGCTTAATACCTAGAGGTGTCTAGGAAAGAGAATGCGATTTATTACATTAGCAAGAAGATGATGGCTTATGAAGAAAAAAAGTATTCACCACTTGAGAAAACATGTGTAGCACTTGTATGGGCAACCCGCAAACTCAGACATTATATGCTTGCTTTCAAGATCTTGTTGATTGCAAGAATGGACCCTTTGAAATACTTGATGGAAAAGCCTGTGCAAGATGGGAAGACCGTAAAATGGGTTCTGCTTTTGTCAAAATTTGATATTAAATATGTGACTCAGAAGTCTGTAAAGAGGAGAGCAATTGCTGATCACTTAGCCCACTGTTCACCTGAAGAAGCTGAAGAAATCCAAGAAGGCTTTCCAGATGAGGATATCATGGGGATAAAGCGAGAATCATGGAAGATGTATTTTGATGGAGCCACTAATCAAAATGGGAGTGGCATTGGAGTTCTCTTAATTTCTCTAAAAGGGACACACATCCCGTTCTCTGGTAGGCTCAACTTTCTTACCACTAATAATGCCACTGAATATGAGGCTTGCATTATGGGGTTACAAGCGGCCTTAGGTCTTGGAGTGAAAGAGTTAGAAGTATATGGTGATTTAGCCTTGATAATTTCTTAGATTTAGAATAGATGGAAGATCAAGGAAGAAAGGCTAATGCCTTATCATGAATGTCTTCAAAAGTGGGCCTCGAAATTCGATAAGATTCAATACCAGTATGTGCCAAGGATGCAAAATCAGATTGCAGATGCTTTAGCAACAATGGCATTTATGATGGATGGACATAGGAAGGATGAAGCTCAACCAATAGTGGTGGAGCAAAAAGAAAAGCCAACTTATTGCATGTCAATAGAAGAAAATGAGGAAAAGAATGGAGAAGGTGAATGGTATTCGAACATTCTACAGTACCTCAAGGATGGGACATACCCAAAGCCTGCAAACAAGAATGACCAATTGACCATCAGAAGGTTATCCACTAATTATATTATTTGTGGGGAGAGGCTTTACAGAAGATCATATGACGGAATTCAACTCATTTGCGTGACCGCTAAGGAAGCACAACAAATAATTGAAGAGGTTAATGAGTCAAGTTATGGGCCACACATGAATGCACACATACTGTCACGAAAAATAATGAGACAAGGTTATTACTGGATAACTATGGAAGCAGACTGCGTAGATCATGTTCGGAAGTGCCATCAATGCCAAGTCCATGGAGATTTGAAGCACATGCCACCTATGCCATTACATACCATGACTTCACCCTGGCTGTTTTCTACATGGGGAATAAATATTATTGGGAAGATTCACCTAACAGCATCCAATGGCCATGAATTTATACTTGTTGCTATTGATTACTTCACTAAATAGGTGGAAGCTACCTCATACAAGGTTTTAGAATCGAAGAAAGTTGCTCAATTTATTCAAACTAATATCATTTGTAGATATGGGGTAATGCATGAAATTATCTCAGACAATGGGCTCCATTTCAAGAGAGAAACAGAGAAGCTACTTCGACAGTTCAATATTCAGCACTATAAATCCTCACCCTACCGTCCTCAAACTAATGGAGTAGTTGAGGCTGCAAACAAAAATATAGGGTGAATTCTGAAGAAGAGCACGAAGAACTACAAAGATTGGCATCTACAATTACCCTATGCACTTTTGGGGGTATAGGACATCAATTCAATCTTCCAAAGCAGCCACTCCTTATTCATTGGTGTATGGGTTGGAAGCAATCCTTCCAATTGAAATTGGTGTTAATTCATTGAGAACAATACTAGAGAGTGAAATCCCTGAGGTAGATTGGTTGCAAAGTAGATATGACCAATTATGCATGATGGATGAGAAGAGACTCAAGGCCTTGTATCACATTCAAGGTTATCAAAGGAGACTTAGGAAAGCTTTTTAAGAACTAGAGACTTGAAGTTAGGAGATTTAGTGCTGAAAGAGATTTGAGCCCTGGTTCAAGAGACAAAAGGGATGTTTAAGCAAAATTGGGCAGGCCCATATATTATCAAGCAGATATACTCTAGGGGAGCAGTAAGGTTGATGGACCTAAATGCAAACCCTTTTACTGAGCCAACCAACATAGATCAATTGAAGAAATACCATGTCTGAGGTGGTAGTCTGAAAACACCAAGTTTGAAGTGGTTGAAAATTATGTTATTTCCCTTCCTAGGTTCAAAAAAAAAAAAAAAAGGGCTCGCTAGGCTGAAAACTTGAAAGGGCGGTGTAGGCAAAAATTAGGGCATAAAAAAAAAAAAAACAAATAAAAAAACATAGGTTGAAAACCCGAAAGGGCAATCTACGCAAAAGGAAAGTAAACAAAAAAAGGAGAGTGAGAAAGCCTACTAGGTTGAAAACCCGAAAGGGCAGCCTCGACAAAATTTAAGGCAAATAAAAATGAACTACGTGATGACCTGATCCTTCTACCAAGGAGGTACGTAGGCAACCATATATTGGTCTGGTCACAACTTCCCCAAACCCACCATTTACCCATTCAGAAAGAAAATTGTTTTCAAAATCTAACCATTCCATTAAACCATGCCATTACACAGAAATCAAAACCCAAACCCTAAACCAAACCATAAAAAAAACCAAACCCTAAAAACCTAAACCCTAAACAAAACCCTTAACCTAAAAGTCCTAAATAATTCCTAAACTTAAGAGTTTCACGTCAACTTTTAAAATAAACATGTTCAAAGCCAAAAAAAAAAAAGAGGATAATTTTTTCTTCAATCTTTTCTCCTTTGGTTGTTCGTTAGTTCCGTCTATACTGGGTACTTTGTCATCTTTGTCCCTCCTTCTAAACTCATAGTTGTCAGTCTCATGTTTTTCTTGGGTTCTCCTTGAGAAATCATTTTCTCATGGCAACCATGTCAGCTTCCTTATTCGCAATTTTGTTCACTAACCAATTAGAATATTCTGTGGTCATCTTGTGAAAGTGAACCTTAACAAAAGATGTTGGAAAATTGCATGTTTGTATCGCATACAAAACATACGCAGCGGAAAATTAACGGATCTACTTCATTCGCAATTGATAACATGTACTATGTAAGTTTCAAAATTTAAGAACAAGAAAGTGTACCTTGGTGCGGTGAAATTCAAAACCGAAGATCAGAAGTTCTTGGGAAGACTTTTAATCTTCACTCCAATTCCACTTGATGCCCAAGATGTGTGGTCTCTCAATCAGTTTCCAAGGAGAGAATAAGAGAGTGTCCAACACTCACATACAAACCATTTCATTCCTCATGTGATCATAATGAAAAACCTTATGAAAGTCTCATATGAAAACCTTTTTCTTTTCCTTATGAAAAAGCTCTTATAAAATTCTGTATGTTTCTCTCCTTATATACAACTGATTATCTAATTGGGCTAGCCTTTTGGGCCATTCCAATTGGGCTCTAGTATGTGGCTTGGAGTGAGACCAAAAGGGAACAAATAAGACTCTAGCTCCGATGGGCCTTGGGCTTTTCTGTCAACTCTTGACAAGTCCAAAGTTACCATTAATTATATTCAATACCACTATAAGAATATAATTGCACTCTAGGCCTTATTAATAAATTATATCCCAAGACTTTATTATACATGCAACCCCTTCATTAAAATATTCGTAGTAATACAAAGTCAAGAAAGTAGACTGCCACTTTGAAGATTACTATATCTTAATTCTTGAGTACCCAGTTTAATCCTTTACGTTATTCATCATATATTTATGAAATCCAATTTCATAAATATATACTTTAGTAACTCCTTACTAAAGTGGTTAGGCCCAACACTCTGAATAACCAAACCCATTAAACTTATCTCAAGGGAATATTTTATATCTCCGTTAAGAGATTATGAATTCCATCTTGAGAATATATGTTCCATCAACACTAAATGCGGCTGCCCAACATACTGAGGTTTTGATCATGACTCATAGATCTCACTTCTGATATATCAAAGCAACCTACATCTCATGATTAGGTCCATTATTCTCTCAGGATTTAGAGTTCATGTAAATAGTAGTCGTGAGATTTATTATTCATTTGACAGTCGTTAGGAGAATAATAAATCTCACAGCGGTCCAGTTCAATATGTCTTAACTCTTAAAACATATCAACATACCAACTAAAAGTCTCCACTTCCATGATCAAGACAAATCATCGCAGTTGATATGTTATAATCTTCGCAGATGAAACGCCCAATTTCATCACCAACTACAAACTAAAATTCTAATTTTACAAAGAACTTGTTATTTATATCTTCTGTGACTAAATCACATAAATCACATACTATGCATCTCATGGACTAAGATAATAAACCATTAGTTTATTTATAGATAGTCTCATATAATTAAACAATTTAATTATTTATGACATGCCAATAAATTGGATTTTAGGGCATAAACCCCAACAAAAGATTGATCCACTTAGTCAGCCATCTCCAAGCCCAACAACATGTTCCTTGTAGAAGTAGGATTTGTGCCCATAGGAGTGAAAGGTTTTCTTCCTTTTCCACCAGGCATTCCTTACTCATATTGGAATTGTCTCAAGAGTCTATCAGTCTTATAGAAAGTTGCCCTCCTTAATCCAACTATGAAGATGTGATCTGATCTTGGGGACCGCAACAAAGGAGGTGGGCACTTCCACCAATAACAATTCCATCAAATTGATACACTGGATTTCTTGTTCATAAATTTCACCTAATCACTTTTAGTTTGACACTCAGTTTTAAGGACATTCCTACTAAGAAAATTGCCAGACCATAATCAGCAATAGTAGGCATGCCAATCATGTCCAGTCTTTCCATCAACCATTTCTACAAAGTCAAGGGACTCCCAAGAAAGTGTTGTGACTCTCCACTAAGAAATACAGAGTCCAGCCCTAAGAGAGTTTTTGCCAAGATCAGAGAAGCAGGATTGTCACCATCCTTAACTTGACTCACAATGCCTATGGCTCGAACATCCACAAAGCCAGGCCTTCCAGAGCAAAGCGAAAATTCTCCGACGAAGCAAGAGCTAAGCCAAAAGTTTTCTGCATGTTATCAGTCACCCTATGAGTACGTTTGTTAATCATTCTTGAAACAATTGTATGAAGATTCACCATGTGGCCATCAATCATGCTACTGGTAATTGAAGTAGAAAGTCCTAGAGTATCAGATAAAATCTTCCTATGTCTGGGATCACAAAAAACTGCTATGGATTTTTTTTCCAAGATCATAACCCAAAATAGCTGAAAATTATTTAATTGTGGGACAAAGTTCAGCAGTTTTAAACTGGAATACATGGTCTTCAGTATCCCAGAACTTCACGACAGCATGGAGAAAATCCCACTTGATCTTGACATTCCTCAAAGGCTTGATTCCCTCTAGCTTGTAGGCTGTGAAATTGGTCTTGGTGCTAAAATTAAAGCTACAAACCCATCTATTGATATCATGAATGGTTGAACGAGGAAAATTTTAATTGTTAGCCATGTATAACTCTTGCATGTGATTGTTGTTTCTTGATAACTTTGATTCAGAGATTTGTTTGCAGGTTTGATGCTAAAATAAGTTACCTCAATTCATAACCAGGTTTAAATAGGTTTCAAGAGTTTGTAGCTGACTAGTAAAGTGTTTCATAGTCCCAAACGGAGAAATGATTTTTTCAAAAAACTTAAAAACACAAAAAATGCGTTGGAAAAACGCAAGGAATAGGGGCAAAATTGGGCATGCCCGTCGGCACCTTAAAGTGCCAATCGGCACTCCAAGAGTGCCGATTGACACCCAGCTCAACCAAGGCTCGATTACCCTATTTTATGTTTTCAAGCACTTCACGGGTCTATTTTGACTCTGTTTTTCACTAAAAAAAATGGTTGTGCAATAAAGTTTCTCAAAATTTTCATGGTTTGTTAAACTGGGGCATTTAGGCATGCCTTGTCCGTTTGTTTCAAAAAAAAAAAAAAAAATCACCTGCATCACTAGTTTCAAAAAACAAAGGGAAGAGAAAATTAATCAAGTCAAGATTGTCCAAAGTCATGCATTTATCTCTAAACTAGGGGCATTCGGTTATGCCTTATCCCCTCTCTCTAAAACAAGTAAAAATCACTCACCCCTTTTCAAAAACAAAAAGAGAGAAACCCTTTTCAAAAAAATAAAAGGTCATCATGCATAAAGTTTCCAAACTAGGGACATTCGGCACTGCCTCATTCAGGTGAGTATAAATCACACCAAAGGTGGTCATAAAAATTCAAATTGTTTACAACAAGACTTCATCAGGTGAATTCTAAACTTATTTCATCTAAGTTTCAGCAAGGTCAGAAGCAATCCAAAGATAAGGAGCTAAGAGCGAAAATTAATACAAATTGTCTAAGGAGTACTTTCTTGTCTTTGCAGGAAAATTAAGATACAAGTCAAGCATCATTCGAACTTCGGGTCCGCCTGTGAGAAGATCTCCTAGACCCACCCCTAGAAAAGCAACCTTTAGTGTCTCCTTCCTGACCTGCATAAAATCGAGATTCTTGTTACCGATTCTGAAGTTCAAAATTTCTGATCCTCTCTTCCAAGGATCTTGTGTTGACATCAACCATGGCCATTCAGTTGTTCTGTAAAATCAACAGAGACAAGTGTTAGATCCATTATCATGGAGATTCAAGTAAAGAGCATTAAGGAAGCATCATTTTTACCCAGTTCATTTCATTGAGCACATATTGAGAAGATTGAGTGCGTGCCACAAGCTGCAAACCTCCAATTATCCATATGCTTTCTTCCACAAGATCAACACCGACTTGAAGTACAAATCCACAAGTTCAAAATAACTCAATGAGCAAACATGAGGACAGAAGACTAAAGGATTCAGGAATATATCGGGTCATTCCAAGGGACATTTGGGGTATACTCTAGCCAGTCTAAATTCACAGGGCTGTATGACCCATCAGGGTTCATCACTTCGTACTGCCATGCAGGAAAATAAGGATATGTCTCCATGAAAGAACTAGAAGAGTCATCAGCATGGCTAGGAGGGAGACTCTCCTCCTCTTCAGATGATGAAGCCTAAAAGTGCAACATGCATATATTTTTGCAAAAGTTGAAACAAAGAATATAAGAGATGCAAGATGAAATGCAAATTGACTTTGGGAGGAAAGAAAGTTACTGAGATAACAAGAATGCCAACCAGATGGAAGGACAAGGTTGAACTAGAATCGTCTCAGGAGGGTACACATGTTGAACTTGAGCTAATACCCGGTCACCAAGATTCCAATATCTCCCATGGCCACACTCAAATAGCACTTGGCGGCCATTCAGCTCTTGAGCCCATTCACACTCAGCATGCTCCTCACAGTTGAGCCAAGGATCCAAAGATATCTGAAAATCACAAAAAACCCAAAATGAAAGGAAGCTAAACCACAAAAAAAAAAAAAAAAAAAACTCACATCATCGGCAGTCAAGTTATCAATCACCATATGCCAAGCTTGCAAAGAATGCTTAGGAGGCGTTGACAAACGATACTTAGGAAACCAACGAAGAAACCTTGGATACATGTCACCAACATCTTCTAAAACTTGAGGACCAACCCCAAAATATTCATACATCCAGACCTAAAAAAAATCAACATATCATTAATAGCACAACAACCAAAATGACCCTTCAAAACACACATAACCAAGAATTCAAAACCTCACCTGCCAAACAAATGGTGCACCCCCTAAGCTTAAGAGGCTACGCCGAGAAAGTTGAGTCATGAAGTGCAAAAGGGTTGTGTAAGCCATGCCACCCCAATCATAATTTTTGATCTGGCCAATATCCCTCAGACTCCACAAATAGCACAAGCTCACAGTACTACCCAAGTCTGGACATAAGAGAGTTCCAATAAAGAGAAGCATGAACATGCAAGTGCCAGTTGCCATAGTCTTACAGCTCTCAATATTGGTGTACAGCCACATCAAGGATACATTTTTGCTCCTAATTTTTGAAGGCATCACACCCAAAAGACTTTTAATTTCTGCTGAGGTGATGAAGTCATTAACTTTAATTCTTTCACCACCCAATTTCAAGCCAGTAATGGCTAAGAAGTCATAGGGTGTTAACATCACCTCACCAATGCCTGGAAAATGGAAAGTGCAAGTAATGTCCCAAAATCACTCTGACAAAGCAAGGAGTAATTGGAGATCCTTATACTCATTGGTATCATGATCCAATAGAGTCCGAAAAAAGGTCTGGAAGCCGGCTTCATTAATGATGTTCTTAATATCCGGGGACAATATTTCCCACATGCCTTTCAACATCTGGAGGCTATCTTGACTATTGGGGTTCTGCAAAATAAAGTTTAACCAATCATTGAAATGTCCACAAAATACTCATCCCAAAATACTCATTCAAAAAAAAAAAAAAAACATGTCCAAAAAATCCCAAAAACCTTTCATGTCCAACACAAAAAAATCCATACCACCACAAAAATTTTCCATACCCATACCCATAAAAATTTCCATGCTCATGAAATAAGACCTACACATCCTAACAAAATCCCACACTCATAAAAAATGAGTTTGTTCAATCAAGCCCACACATCAAATCCTCATGATTTCAATACCCATAAAATTCAAGTCAAAATTCATTCAACAATGCCACAAGTTACATACAATACCAAACTTCATGGGTCATCAACATTGTCCAAATTTCATGATACCAAATAACTCAACAATTCAAAAATGCCCCCAAAACAATGAGCACAACATGATCACACAAGGATTTACAACCAAATCATACAATGTTCAAAATTTCAACAAGAACAAACAACAACAAAATGACAATGTCTCAACATCAAGCTCTCAACAAAACATAAAATCAACAAACTTGCCAACAAAGAAAAAAAATAAGCTCACCTTGAAATCCTTTTTGGCGTGTGGAGCATGGGTCTTAGGGTCTTGAAGAAGCCCCTCTTCCTCATTCCATTTAAGGGATGGATGATATTTCTTCCCATTGAAAGTAAGAAAAGATGGTCCCTTGGAAGATGCCATGAAATTACAAAAAAAATGGAGGTTTGGAGATGGGTTTCAAGAAAATGGGTTTGTTGCAAAGGTGGTCAAGAACACAAAAATTTGAAGAGATATTGAGGGAAATGAATGAAAGCAAGTTTAGAAGCCTAGGGAAGTGATTTTCTAAGAAGGAAATGGTGTGAGAATGAAGAAAATGCAAGTGGAAGAATCTTGTGAAGAGTAACAATGGAGGAAGAAGAGAAAGTGAAGAAGGAGTGAAAAAAAAGAAAAAGAAAAAAAGATGAAGACAAGAATAAAGGGGGCCAAAAATTCGCCCCCCCCTTCCTTTAACATACCTAAGTTGCTGAGTCAACTGACCCAAAAAAAAAAAAAAAAAACATTTTTTAAAAAAGATGAAATTAAAAAAAAAAAAAAAAACTTTTCAAAGATTTTCAAAAACAGATGGTTTCAATTTCAAGAAAATTTCAATTTTGAAGGAAGGAAAAATATATTTTCAAGGATGGTCAAGAACAAAAGGTATCATTTTTCAAGGAAAATTTCAAATTTCAAATTTCAAAAAAAAAAAAAAGTTTTCAAAAGACTACAAAAATCAATCAAGGTTTTCCTTCTAAAAAGGAAATTCAAGTCAAAAGAAAAAAAGAGAAAGGAAAATTACACATCATTTAAAATATAATCCCAAATTTTGGTCTTTTGCAGGCAAAACCCCAGGTTCCAAGATAGAGAAGCCTCCTTGTTACCTCCCATTCAGATCAAGGTAGAGAAGCCCCTTGGTCGTCACAGTTCAAGGTTGAGATAGAGAAGCCTCTCAATCACCCCAGGTTCCAAGATAGTAAAGCCTCTTGGTTACCTCCTATTCAGATCAAGGTAGAGAAGCCCCTTGATTGTCACAGTTCAAGATTGAGATAGAGAATTCTCTCAATCGCCCCCGGTTCCAAGATAGAGAAGCCTCTTGGTTACCTCCCATTCAAATCAAGGTAGAGAAGCCCCTTGGTCGTCACAGTTCAAGATTGAGACAAAAAAAAACCTCTCAATCGCCCTAGGTTTCAAGATAGAGAAGCCTCTTGGTTACCTCCCATTCAGATCAAGGTAGAGAAGCCCCTTAGTCGCCACAGTTTCGGATTGAGATAGAGAAGCCTCTCAATCGCCCCAGGTTCCAAGATATAGAAGCCTCTTGGTTACCTCCCATTCAGATCAAGGTAGAAAAGCCCCTTGGTCGTCACAATTCAAGATTGAGATAAAGAAGCTTCTCAATTGCCCCTGCTGGGAAATTTAGACCCCGGTTGATAGAATTAACAAGTTTTAAACCTAAGTTATTAATTAGTTTTATTATGAATAAAACTTGTTAAAACAAACAAACATCAATATCATATCAAAAATAAATGCAACGGAAAAGTAAATAAAACAAGATATGATGACCCAGGAAAACCAATGAAACTAACCAGTTCCACAGTAAAAAACCTGGGGGGAAACCTTCCCGAAAAGCAATCCACTATAATGAAAAGAAGTTTCAGATCTAGTACAAAACCTTTGTCTCTAGACTCTACAATCCCCGTAGATGAACTTACAGCAGAAACCTTCTACCGCTTCAGAACCTCTGAACTCTTTAATATATGAACGCCACCCTTTGATGCACGAATCCTAGTACGTGACTAACCAATTGCGCGGATCCCAGTATGCGACTTCAATCACCAACTAGAAGAAGATGTTGGCTGCAAAATTCTTCACTTCATCAACAATGAAGATCAAGAAGCACTTGGTTACAAAACCCTAAGGCGCAAAGATGCAGTAGCTTCTTTTAGAGAGAATAAGGTATCGGTCACCTTTTGCATATGTTCTTCATGTATTCTCTTATGTGACAGCCTCTAAAATAAGCTTTATATAGGTCTAGAGTTGTGAGAAAAGAAACCCAACACAAATACAAAAGCCTGGCCCAAAAATCGAAACTGAAAATTTTGATTTCCCGTAACCTCGATCGATCAGGAGGTGTCGAGTTTTAAACTTCGATAGATAGCTAGGGGTCGAGGAGGTGTCGAGAAGCTGTCAAGAGGACAGGAGCTTTCTCGATCGATCCACCAGCTATCGAGAAGGTGTCGAGATTGCGATAAGAAACACCTTAAGAGGCTCGATAGATAGCTAGCTGTCGAGGGTGTCGAGAAGCTGTCGAGCTATCTGTCCGCAGGTGTCGAGCTATTTGTCCAGCTTTAATGAACAACTTTTCTTCACTTGTTTCTTGGTCCAATCTTCATGGCTTTAATACTAGACTTGAATAACATGTTTCTTCAAGTATTAAACACAACTTAGATCTACCCAAATACAAGTAAAGTGCGTTTTGTTAAAGGATTAGCCAACTACATAAAAGAATGACATATGTTCTTAACAAGTGAACCACATATGTCCTAACAATCTCCCCCTTTGGTGATCCGTGACAAAACCACAACAAACAAATGAACATATGAGAGAAGTCATAAAACACTCAACTCATATTCACTTGTTGAATACAATAAAATCTATCCTAACACAAACTCTTGAAAAACTTTGCAAGAAGAGAGTTTATGGCAAATAGACTTTGACAACCTGTATTTCTGAAACACTTTGAACAAAACTCATCAAGGCATCTTAGTGTGAAACAAAAATAATAGATTGCATACAAGTAATGAAACATGTGTATAAAGAGAGAAAAGAAACAACACATGTAGAGATAGGTGAAGAAAACATACATCAGCATTTAAATATCAAAGATAAGCACAATGTATGTAAACAATGGTCACAAGACCCAAGGTACAAGAAGAAAGAAGTAAGCACTCCCCCTAACAAGATGAAACACAACTCCCCCTTACAAGGGCATGTATTTCTCCCCCTAACATGTAGAATCTTAGAAAGAAACCACATATTCTCCACAATCTCTCCCCCTTTTTGTCATGATTGACAAAGGGTACAAGAAGCTAGAAAGCTTTACCCGAGAAACATAAAGATGATCAAGGATGATCAAAGGGGTACAAAGAAATCCATATAAATGCATGAATGTAATGAAACAAGATGCTATGGATGACAAGATAATAGAAGGATGCAAACATGTGAAAAACAAATCTTTTAACAAGAAAAATGTTATGCACATAGATTTCAAAACACACACACACACTAAACAAGTCTAACCAATTTTATATTTCAAAAACAAGTTAAGACAGTTTAGTGAGCATACATTAACACATGTAAAACCTTGTGATGGCCAAATCACATTGTACCTGCACATGTATCAAGAGTAGTAAAGAATATTGCGTGTTGTGTGTGAAAAACATCGCAAGATTGCATAAGCATCTACATGTTATGATGATTTGAGATATGAGTAAATCACTTTAACTCACACACAATCATAACTGTTTGATGGGGATTATCACCTTCGAGGTACATCCTATAACTCCCACATCTCCTAGAAAACACGCTTGCAATCATATTTAAAGCATTTTTGATCTTTTTGCTTTTCATTTTCTTTGCATATTTTATCTATTAAGCATATCATGCATGGGCATATAAGAGAGAGAAAAGAAATACCCAATTATGTTAAGCATTTGACATTCCAATTTTGCTATGTCGAAGCACACAAATGTCATTCATGATTGGCGGGCAACAGTGGTGAGATGGTTATTTATGCCTTTCTCTTAGGATTTTCTAATCCTTCCCGTCAAAAAGAGTGATACAAGTGTTAAGTACAAGAGAAAACTTAATCTTACTCATCACAAACAAGAGCCACAAAGCTCACTTGCTTAGTTGTGCATAGAGATGCTCATCTAAGCTACAAGAGATATAAAGTTTAGAAAACTTTGTTTCAATAGCCATCCAAGGTACACAAGTACCAATGTACACAAAACACCCACTGTTTTTGTATTTTTCTGATTTTTCCTTTTTATTTTTATTTTGAAAACAAAACAAAATAAAAACTAAACAACTAAACAAAAACAGACAAAAAACATGAAAGTATGAAAGAAAGATGCATATGCATGAAGACATGATAGAAAAATGCAAATGCATGAAAGCATGATTCCAAAAGCAGATAAGAAATCAAGCAAAGAGCGTCCTACTTTAGATAGAAAGAATTAAAGCAGAGGACAAACAGAAAAGACAATTAAGTTTTAGGCTCCTTTCTCACCCACACATCACGAGTCTTTGGCCGTGAAGATGAAAAGGCACGTGTCCTAGTATGTCTACTAAAGGACATGAAATAATTAAAATTCTCCTAAAATTGAGTTAAAAAGCTCAAAACTTTTAATAACTCTCCAAACAAAGGTGTAGATCCTTGAGAGGAAACCTGTGACCGTTTGGACAATTGCTTATAAGGATACAACTTAAAGCAATTAGGACAAATGTGTCCAGAAACACCACAATGGTGACACACATGAGTAGTTTTCGAACTACTATGCTTCCCAGAAGGAGGTCTAACCTAAGAGGTTGACAAAGACCTCAACTTAGGAAAATTTGGCCTAATATGACCAACAATATGACAATGATGACAAATGGGAACAAATTCAGATTTTTCATTCAACCTAGGAGGAGTTTTAGACATAGGTTTAGAAACTTCAGCATTAACATCAGAATTTTTACCTTTGTCTATCCTATCAATATTAGCCTTCAACTCTTCATTATTCCTTTTAAATTGAGGAATATAAAAATCTTTTTCTTTTGATTTAGACTCAACAACAAGTTTGACACTAGTTAATTTTTCAACTTCAGTTTTAAATTCAACTAATTGCTCTTCCAAACTTTTAATTTTGTCCACCTGAGATGAAATTTGATTTTAAAATTCGCATTCAAATTATTGACTTCATCCAATTTTGCAATCAAATCATCTTTTTCAAGCTTAACCTTTTTAAATTTAGCTTTTAATTTTGTAGAACATTCAAGAGATTTCATACAAAAATTATAAAGCTTGCAATAGGCATCTTGAACATCATCATCATCATTCAACACAAGATCATGAAAATCAAAACAATCAAGAGATTCCATGACAACGGGGGTCAACGATCACACTCAGGAAATTAATCCAATCAGAGTGTACCCACTCTGATACCACTTGTTGGGAAATTTAGACCCTGGTTGATAGAATTAACAAGTTTTAAACCCAAGTTATTAATTAGATTTATTATGAATAAAACTTGTTAAAACAAACAAATATCAATATCATGTCAAAAATAAATGCAGTGGAAAAGTAAATAAGACAAGATATGATGACCCAGGAAAACCAATGAAACCAACCAGTTTTAGAGTAAAAAACCTGGGGGGAAACCTTCCTGAAAAGTAATCCACTATAATGAAAAGAATTTTCAGATCTAGTACAAATCCTTTGTCCCTAGACTCTACAATCCCCGTAGATGAACTTATAGCAGAAACCTTCTACCGCTTCAGAACCTCTAAACTCTTCAATATATGAACGCCACCCTTTAATGCACGAATCCTAGTACGTGACTAACCAATTGCACGGATCCCAGTACACGACTTCAATCACCAACTAGAAGAAGATGTTGGCTGCAAAATTCTTCACTTCATCAACAATGAAGATCAAGAAACACTTGGTTACAAAACCCTAAGGCGCAAAGATGCAGTAGCTTCTTTTAGAGAGAATAAGGTATCGGTCACCTTTTGCATATGTTCTCCATGTATTCTCTTATGTGACGGTCTCTAAAATAAGCCTTATATAGGTCTAGGGTTGTGAGAAAAGAAACCCTACACAAATACAAAAGCCTGGCCCAAAAATTAAAACTGAAAATTCTGATTTCCTGTAACCTCGATCGATCGGGAGGTGTCGAGCTTTAAACCTCGATAAATAGCTAGGTGTCGAGAAGCTGTCGAGGGGACAGGAGCTTTCTCGATCGATCCACCAGCTATCGAGAAGGTGTCGAGATTGCGATAAGAAACACCTTAAGAGGCTCGATAGATAGCTAGCTGTCGAGAGGTGTCGAGAAGCTGTCGAGCTATTTGTCCGCAGGTGTCAAGCTAACTGTCCAGCTTTAATGAACAACTTTTCTTCACTTTTTTCTTGGTCCAATCTTCATGGCTTTAATACTAGATTTGAACAACATGTTTCTTCAAGTATTAAATACAACTTAGATCTACCCAAATACAAGTAAAGTGCGTTTTATTAAAGGATTAGCCAACTACATAAAAGAATAACATATGTTCTTAACAAGTGAACCACATATGTCCTAACAGCCCCAGGTTGCAAGATAGATAAGCCTCTTGGTTACCTCCTATTCAGATCAAGGTAGAGAAGCCCCTTGGTCATCACAGTTCCAGATTGAGATAGAGAAGCCTCTCAATCGCCCCAGGCTCCAAGATAGAGAAGTCCCTTGGTTGTCACAGTTCTAGATTGAGATAAACAAGCCTCTTAATCGCCTCAGGTTCCAAGATAAAGAGGCCTCTTGGTTACCTTCGATTCAGATCAAGATAGAGAAGCCTCTTGGTCACTTCTACATGTGGATTGAGATAAAGAAGCCTTTCAATCCACCACAGATTCAAACTGAGATAGA
Source organism: Notholithocarpus densiflorus (assembly GCA_030021035.2). NCBI lineage: Eukaryota > Viridiplantae > Streptophyta > Magnoliopsida > Fagales > Fagaceae > Notholithocarpus > Notholithocarpus densiflorus. The sequence goes on along the minus strand of JARYZH020000024.1, from coordinate 3,033,899 downwards.
GAAGCCTCTCATTCACCTCAGATTTCAAGATTCACCTCAACTTTATCAATTATAAAGTAGATCAAGTATTCATAATTCTCATTTTTCAAAACAACAAAACACTAGTTCTATGTTCTAAGGATTTAGGTTCTAGGGCTAGGTAATCTTTGAAAAGATCAACCTCGATTAAATCATGGCTGCTAAAATCAGTGTCTTTGTTTTACATTGACATTCGCTTTGCAAGCTTTGTCAATGACGGGCATTCTGTAGACACTCGAATTTGCACCCATAATTTAATCTTGGAAGATGGCTAGAGTGACCATTCATATACCCAAAACTTAGAGTTGCATTACATGCATTAATTCATTTATTGCATATCATAAAAATGATCTTGAAATTCTAACGATCACGACGGTATGTCCGATTCTTGAATCGGACCGTCAGATTGAAAGATATCACAAGATCAAGTTTTTACGAACTGCATGCATTTTGTTTGGGTGGAACCAACCACGCATGATTAATTTAAATTAATTCTGATTGGTTGAACAATTAAAATTAATTAAATAATTCTGTGATTGGTTGTTGGTTAGTGTAAAAAATAAGCCTGCTTGCATGGGAATAAAATGGATAATCAGATAACAAAGAAGTTATGGATAATTAAGCCTTTTTTGGAATATTTATCTATAAGATAATTATCACTTTAAAGACCTGAATATCAAGAAAAAGGGATTAATTTTTAGAATATGAATAAAAAACGCGTCTAGGTACAATTTTCGGCTAAAAAATCCTCAAAAAATGAGTCCAAATTGAACACAAACTCGAACGCGGGCCTAGCACCCAAGAGGGCCTGTCGGCACTCTTGGAGTGTCGATCGGCACATGGCAAGTGCCGATTGGCACTTCCCAGGTGTCGATTGGCCCATATGCTAGGCCCGGCCTGGGAGCTTCCTGATTGAGATAAAACCTATCTTTTTTGACTTTTTAGAGATAAGGACGCATTTCAATTCGTATCTAATCTCATTCAGCTTATTTTTTAAGCATCCCAACCTTTATAAATAGAGGAAAAAGATCAAAATTAGGGGCTCTTCTTTTTTGACTTCTCTACTCCCCTTATGTTAAAGACGTTCTGGAGGCTTTTGCTTTAAGAACTTCTTTTTTGTAAGTATTTTAGACCTCAAAGAGGTGAAAACTTCTTTGATTTCTAAAATATTCTTCTATGGAAGAGCATGCTCATGCAAGAGGTATCTAGTTTCATTCTTCTGACTGCTTTTCTTTTCCATTAATTAATATGTTATGATTGTTCATTGCATGAATTTGATTAATATGTTTGGTTTATTATGCCTTGTTCTTAGTTCATGTTTGCCATGCTTAGAAATTTAGTTGAAATTTTCTTTGACATGTTCTTTAGTTGATTGTTTGTTTTAATTTTTTCTTTGATTTCAAAATCTGCTAATGATCATCAAAACCTTTTTTTCAAACACAAAATTGATCTGTATTTTCCTTAAATACAGATCTGAATTTTTTTCAAACACAAAACTGATCTGCATTTTCCTTAGATACAGACATGAATTTTTTCAAACACAAAACTGATTTGTATTTTCCTTAAATACAGATCTAAATTTTTTTTCAAACACAAAACTGATCTGTATTTTCCTTAGATACAGATCTGAATTTTTTCTGGTCATAAAACTTATCTATATTTTCATTAAATACAAATCTGAATTTTTTTTCTGAAAAATTTTCTTTATTATAAAATTGCAGATTTTGAAATTTCAAAGAAGGAATTAAGAGTTAAGTTAAAGTCTTTCTTTTTAATATGTGGTGCATGCATAGTAAGTTTGTCTCATGAATGTGAATCCTCTTTTAAAAGTCATTTTTTTTACCCTTAACAAAAATAGATCTGATTTTTACAAATCATATCTCATTTTTTTTATTTTTTATTTTTCAAAAACATATCTGATTTTTACCAATCAAATCTCATTTTTTTATCTTACAAAAACAAATCTGATTTTTCTTAATCAAATCTCTTTTCTTTTTTTTTCTTTTTTTTTTACAAAAACAGATCTTATTTTTCAAATCAAAACTCATTTTTTTTCTAACAAAAACATATATGATTTTTCTTAATCAAATCTCTTTTTTTTTACCCTTTATAAAAACAGATCTGATTTTTACAAATCAAGTCTCATTTTTTTTTTTTCAAAGACATATCTGATTTTTCTCTTAAAAGATGACATATCCATAAGACAAATTTGTTTAAATTAACTTTGTCAAGTGTTTGTCATGTGTGTTATAACATATCATTCAACATCATACAAAGAGGGTATATAATGGTCATTAGAGTCTAGAAGACCAGACTCTGTCTGGGCGAAATAGGTTCCTAACACCTTCCCATTCCGTAACCTAGCCCCCGAACTTAGGATTTTGGTTAGTATAGTGTTTTGTCCTTAATTTTGGTAGATTGTAACTAGGCCAAAGCCTTGTAAGGTTAATCTACCAAATTGTACTTTTTTTTATTCAATCAATGACATTTGACGTATTCTGAATATGTAATTGTATTTATTTTTTCTTATTTTTTTGTATAAAAAATAAGTGGCAACTCCACACCACTTACCCAAAAAGAGAGGTGCCTTAAAGCACTGAATCTCTTTTTTGAGAGTACCCAAGTTCCCCGGTCTCTCACACCCACCACCGCAGGTGAATGATTTAATGTTCATATTTGCAAAACAAAAGTCACAACAAGTTACTCAATAAAATAAATATTTCTACATATTTTGAAAATCTAACTATTGAATTGCATATTTTTTACGCTCTTAATATACATGTTAAATTTTGTGTCAATCAGATATTATTTACTATATGATCGATAAGCTTATATTTTATGCATAATTTTAAACTACAAAAACTTTCAATTTAAACACTTTATTGATGACAGAGCTATTGATTTTTAATTTTATAGAAATTTTGCAAGTATGGAGAATATAAGAAAAAAATGTAATCCAATGGTGGATTTGTCAAAATTCACATCCAATAAAAAGATATTGATTAAGATTGTAGCCTAAGACTACAACCAATTTTGTAGCTAAACTTCGTCCTACATTAATTATCTATTTTAAGAAACTTTTATGAGAAATTGATAAAATTGTCAAAAAATTTAGTTACCTTTTTATTTTCCCATAATAATATTTCTTAAAATGATTTACTAAAATACTAATGTATGTCTTTAAGAACATACTTTAATAAAACTCTTGTAATTGTGATTGTGACCATTATAGCAAGTATTGAAGTGGATACGAAAGTTTCAGAACATAATTTATATGTTTCTCCAATCTTATAATTGAATTCTCTTTAGTCTTCACCACCCCACCACCGCAGGACCAGGTGAATGATTTAATGTTCATATTTACAAAACAAAAGTCACAACAAGATTAGAATACACTCGACCCTTTCATTAAGTTTGTGGCAAAAAATTTATCTCGTGGTTGTTTTTTTTTTTAGTCATTGATGAAATCAATGAGTCAGGCAGCTCATATTAGTATATTCTTGTTTTATATATGATGATGCAGAAAAATCAATAGTTGAGTTCTTCATCTACGTGGATGGACGATGGTAATGGGTTCGTCCAGGGACAAACCTGCAATAAGATGTGAAACAAAGAAATATGGTTACACCGGTGTGGTGTTTGTCAAAAACCCTCCGATGATTAAGTTAGAAAGGTATTTAGTTGAAGTATATTGCAAGAGAATTCAACTTGCGAGTAGTTTTTGAGGTGAGAATTGTGTGTACCTTTTGGTCCTGTTCTTCTCTGGCTTTATAGCCATCTTGTCTTTAATGGACAACAAATCTCTGCATTTATTCTCATTTGTAACGGTTAATACGTTACAAGCTAATGCTTTGATTTGTGTAACGACTTCTTTTCTATTGCTCTGTCTGTTACTCTTTGGCATAAATGCTCACCATAAATGCATAACGTATCTTGGATTTGTCCATAATGAATGATGATACCATTGAAAATCGAACTCATCAATATACGTTTTCTCTTTCCCAACGTGACAATGCGCCATGTGTCAAAGATATTTTCAATTAAAAAAAAAATTTAATTCTTTTTCTAAGCCATTGATAGAATCAATGAGTAGGCATCTCATTTTAGTGCATTCTTGTTTTATATACAATTTCTCTTCCCAATGTGCCATACATGTCGAAGATATTTTCAAAAATCTTGGGTAACTTATTAGTGATAGTAAGGATATTTACAAATTTTACCAGATAAATTATTTATAATTGGATATATGTTAATCACAAAAAATTTTATTTATAATTGTTAAAATTTATCGATCACATTCATTACCATGTTAATTTATAAATTTTATTTACTAAAAATTTTAGTAGCTTTATAATATTTCTAAACTTATAAAGTTATATAGATAGAATCTATTCAAAATAGTCAAATTCCTTGTAACTCAAATGGTACCTTACACTGTGTTTGGTTGGGGTGAAAATAGGGAGGATGGAAAACAGAGGGTGGAAAATAGGGTGGAAAACAGTGTTTTCCACTGTTTGGCAAAAGAAGGAAAATGCTGAGGATGGAAAACCCAGGAGAAAATTTTCTCTCCCGGGCCCACAATTTTCATCCTCCCAAATCGGGAGGAAACTTGTGGAGAGAAAAGTGCTCTCACAACACTTTTACAGAAATGCCCTCACAGCTACAAACACAACGGCTACAAACACAACAATCTTTCTCTCAAATATCTCTAAACTCAAGCATAATCAAGCATAATCAGAATACAAACTCAAAAACACAATTTTAACATAAATCAAATCATAACAATAAAAGAAAAAAAAAAGACAGAAGACAGAAGCCATCTGACCCATCTGGACTGCATTGGGGACGAAGATGAGCGACGGCTCCGGCTGGGCCAACTACTTTGGGACGAAGATGACCTATCTGGACTACATTGGGGACGACTGTTCTGGAATCAAGTAAAAAAAAAAAAAAAAAAACAGAAAGAGCGAATTGGAGAAAAAAAAAAAGAGAGAGAATGAGAGTGCTGGAACGTTCTTGAGACTTGAATAAGGGAGAAAAAGAAAAAAAAAGGGGTGGGGATAGAGATAGGAACGTGTGTGGAGGAGATAGGGTAGAAAAGAACAAAAAAAAACAAAAACAAAAACAAACGTATGGATGAAATGAAAAGAGAGAAAAGAGAAATAATATAAAAAATAAAAAATCCTATTTGAGAAATGTTACTACAATATTTTCACAATAAATTTTAAGTAATAGATTGTTATTAGTTAATATTGGTGAGTAAAAAAATAATTTCAGTGGTGTGTTCAAATTAGAACTAGTAACAACTTTCCACATAAATTTTGTTGTGAAAATGTTGCAAAAAATGTTGTGGACGTAACACTTCTCATTGAAAAATATAATTGTTGGTAAATTTTATATTATTTAATGAGTACAAATAAATCTATTTCTTACCTATTATGTAACAATGGTATAATTGTCAATTTATATAAACTACATTTTCTATCCTCTCATTTTTCTCTCTAACCAAACAAAAGAGTTTTCCATCCTACCACTTTGCCACCCCTCCAACCAAACACACATGAGGGAAAACCAAATCTTTTCTATCCTCCCACTTTTCCATCATCTCACTAATTTTCCATCCTCCCACTTTTCCACTCCTCCAGCCAAACAGACCCTTAGTGTTTCTAACGAGAAGACATATAGCCATAGGGTTTAAATCCTCTCATGAATTATTTTTATATATAAAAAAATTCTATTTAAAACTAAACAAAATTTTGAGGCGTGACCCCATTGGCTTCAAATTATTTGTCGATCACTCATGGACTACCTTTCTTTCCTGTGCAAATTGCAATCATGAAATGCTAAATTAGTTGGACACTATAAGGGCCTTTTTACACTTTTGGGCTAAGGCCTTCAGCTGAGGGTAAAGGAGTTGGGCCTGGTTCCTTCCTCAAGATTCTTCTAGAACCAGTCTGTGCACAAGACAAGACACCCCAAAAAGAAACAAGATATAATTTGTCAATCCAAATAATGTGTGTGCGTGTGTGTGTGTGTGTGTAAAGCAGCAGAAATGAATGTCAGTCCAAATAATTTGTCAGTAGTTAGGCATAGTTAGCGTGGCAGATTATAATGTAAATAAAGGAAACTCTATAGAAAGTAGGTTAAAAAGAGCCCAAACTCCAACTTATACAACCTTATTACCCTAGTAGGCCATAAAGTTACACACTTTCGAGGATGGGTCAGAATAGCCACTTTGTCAAATGAGATTACAAAGAATAGGTTTGTTACGTGAGGGAGGGAAAAGATTTGCCTAGTGATGCATGTTGTTTTCACTGTAATCACTCCTTTCTTTTCTAAGTCTTACTTTGCCTTTCCCTTTTCTCTCTTCTTTCACTTTCAATTTCCTATTCAAATTGCCTAGGTCACTGTTGTTGTTCCCCTTATGGGTACTGTTCTTACTTATATACTGTCTCAAGCTTATGTAATTTCTCCCTTTTACCCTTATTTCTCACCAAACACCCTTGTTTGCTGCTAGCACTTATTGGATCAAGGGAGTGTCCACTACCATTTGGCCATTTATGAATGGGTTAAGTCCCGCTAACTTTTGACTTTGGCAGGAGTTCTTTCTCTCTCCTCCACCACTCATCTCACGACAAGTTTTATTTATTCTTTTGATAAAACACCTTCTACTGTGGATACCTCTCTCTCTTTCTCTCTCTCTCTCTCCCTCTGAATGGTAAGATCTCTTGTCACTTTTTGTCTTTTCTCTCTTAGCATGCATCATATGGCTCCAGCTAGCTTTTACTTGTTTCGGCAAAGATGCATTCCCAGTAAAGCATCTCCCAAAAGAGATCCTAGCAGGATACCGAAACTAGGCTCTTTTCCCCTCTCCACCAAACCACACCCTCTGTAATCTCTTCAGCCATGGGCCCACCTCCCTTGCATTGGCTAGGTTATAGGTTGGCAGTGCTCCAACCACTTACATTGTTGTTTTCTTCCTTGAGTTTTGTCTTTTCTTTTACATGCGTTTTCTATTGCTACTACTCGGCCTTATCCCGTTTCTTTTTACTCTAGTTGAGTTTGGTGTTTTCCTAGTCGTGTTCATCTTGTATAGAGATGATGTGGGCTCATTGGGCTTACTATATTTCATCTTGCTGGGCTGGGTCCGTAGGCCTTTGATTTCTTCTAGGTAGGCCTATTGGGTCTTTACCCTATTCTTTTATTCTTGGGCCTTGTGGGCGCAACACATGGTTTGGGGAGTACGCCTCGGCCGAATGGACCGAGGCGGAGAAAATGAGTCGCCACTTAGTTTTATGGTCTAGGAACCATGAATATAGCACCCTAACATGGAAGGACCGATCTTACTACCAGAGTATGAGTTCGGAGTTTAGGTATGGGGATGAGAAGGTGTTAGGCACCCAACCCCACCCAACCCATGGGTCGGCTTCCAGCCATTATGTCTTATGTCTTAATCTCATTAAAGGAATTTTCTACATTGTATCCTATACACACACACACACACACACACACACACACACACTCTAACATGCATCTAACAATCAACATGGCATCAAACGTCCCAAAACCCAACATACATCTATCATGCTTATCAATCATCCAAAACCCTAGCATGTTCCTATCAAAAGCATCTCATCTCATATGGCATCATATCATGGTCAAGGCAGAACATAGACATGGCAGCAACCAAGCATACATCATATCCAAGGCAGCAAACAAATCATGGAATAATCAGACAAAAAATTAATTGCATCTCACTAATCAGGGAAAAAGGCAAACAAACAAACCTCATCCATGTTCATCATCCAAAAAAGGTCATATTCAAATCAATGCATGTTCATGTGAATGCATGTCTTACTTTGCTTACCTTAATGCATCTCAGCACCTATGCATCAATGGATGACATGTGAATGCATGAACATGGCATCAAAGCAAGAAATAAAAGACACCCTAATCTAGCATGTTGAAGGCCAACAAATGGTTAAACTAAGGAAAAGGTACTCAAAACATGTAAAACAGAGGCATATTATATAAAAGAAAAGAAGAAACAAAAGCAGAAAACTCGAATTAGGGTTTCTGGGCATGATTATGCATGCGCATACATAGGCCTGCATGCGCAAGCCAATTGTATGCATACGCATACTTCGAGCCTGCGTACGCATACAGAAAGTATGCACACACAAACACACCCTAAAGAACCCTAACCTAGAAAACAAGAACACGGAAATAAAGCAGAACCTTAAAACTACAAAACTAACAACCTAGCATGCATTAAAACATAAAAACTACATAAACCTAAACTAAAGAAACATATTAACACATAAACAAAGCAAGAAAATAGATTAAAAGATAAACAAAATGAAGAAATGAAAAGAAGAAGTTTAGAACTCAATACCTTAAACAATAAGCTTTTCAAGCTAGATTTTGACTGTTCCCCTCAGTCAATCTATTCAGAACTAAAAAAAAAAATGATTAATAAATTTCAAAACTCGAGGATTAAGACCAGAAAATGTCCCAATCAAAATAAAATTGACTTGGGGATGTTTTGTGAAAAACTCCCTCTTTGATTCACTATTTCTAGTGAATCTTAGGTTTTCCTTTAGAATTTTCTGTGTTTTGAAAATGTACCATGTATGGCTTTATATAGTGAGAAAATGGGGGTTTGGAACGGCTCCCAGACGATGTGTGATTCATTCCAAACCTCAATATTAATGCAAAAAAACTTACCTTTCATAGTTTCTGGAACCCTAGCTGCGTGTGCAGGTCCATGCCTGAGTATGCATGCATTAGACTTGCATACGCAGGCCAAGGGTTTCCTTGGCCTTTATTTTCAAAAAATAGATTTATTTGCTCATAAAAAGTTATATTTTCCATTTTAACATTTCTCAAATCAATTTGTAATCTGATTGGGCCCTAAACCAACCTTGGGCCTTAGAATTTCAACATCATTAGGGAACGGGGGCCCAAGTTGTAAGGGGTACAAAATGCGGTGTTTACAGACCCTTTCAAGGCCTGTTCTTATTCCTTAAAGAGGGTTATTCCATTGTGGCCACCTCTCATACATTGCCCATTCCCTAAAGTGGGCCAATGGGCCCTATCTTTTGTTCCTCATGGGTTCTTTTTATCTTTGGGCTCTTGTTTGGGCCATGTTTGCTTACTTTCTTGGCATTTGGGGCACAGCCCAATTGCCTTTCTTTTTCACTTCTTAGTCCCTTCTTTGGGGCTAGTTTAGGCTTTTCCTACCGTTGGGCATTTTGGTCCATATAACGTTTTCATCTCCTTTGATTAGTATACTTAGATTATTGTCTTGATTAGTATGCTCTGTGATTTACAGTTGCCACAATACGTGGATCCTCTATACTAATCACATCAGAACACTAGACTATATAATCAAGTAGAACACTAAGGAGTCTGTTTCTAGTGAACCAAAGAAGCTAGTTTTTTATAGTCACCTTGTGGACCCTTTAGCCAAAGTTGGTAGTGTTGTCCTGTTAGGTTTGTGGAAAACAACTCTTTCTATCGAAAACCATTATGGCTAATACATCTTCTGTAGAGATTGATACCTCTAAATTTCCTTTTGATCCTTCCCTTCGTAGATCCACAGCAAATAGACTAGACTATTTATATGAAATCTTCCATGTACCAGAAGACAGTAAAATCCATATTACTGATTGCCCCATTGTAAATCCTTACACTATATTTAATAAACCCCAATCTTCTCTAAAAAAAACCATAAAAAAATTATATTGGCCCTTCTCAGCCTTCTACTATAAAAGAATATGTCTAAGCCTCTAAGTTTGACCAATTCAATATTCCAGCAAATGATGGTGAAAACTTCATTACTCTTTCCCTCCTTAGGGAATTTGTCAACCCATGGCAAAAGCAAGGGTACACTCATCTCCACTTTGGTGTTGTAAGGTTGGCATGAACCTTCCATGGAAGAAAGGGACTCCCTGCAGTCTCAGAATAACACTCCTTGACTCCAAATTTTTGGAGTATCAACATGCAATTATAGGAACTGTCTAGACAACTCTGAATGCTGAAACTGTTTTTGTCACACTCTTCCCAAATTTCAATATACCTTTAAAAGATCCCCATCTTTGTGATGCTCCCGAAGTTCAAGTCCAAACTACTAGAGCTTCTCAGGTAAAAGATACTTATGCAGCCACACTCCATTACCAGCTTGCTTATAGGCTCCAAAATCATGCCTTTAATGTGGCAATTCCAGAAATGGCTCAAACTGATGATGCATTGCTTATTCAAGTTGACTCGGGATTAACTCCGATGTGTACATTTTTCCCTAAATAGCTTACAAGGGACTAGATGATTTCCCTTTTCCCAAAATCATGGATCATGAAGTACGAGTCACTTCACCAAGCAGTCCAGCCGATCCAGTCTAACAATCCTTTCTTTATCAAGAAAGAAAATGGAGAAGTAAAGACAGGATTCCTGAAGGCTCCACCATAAAAGAAGGATGTAACAGTCTTTCCAACCCAGATGGCAATGTTGCAACCCGTACCATATGTTGCTGAAAAAGGTCTAGTAATTAAAGCATTTTGTGAAGATGGAAAACCTTGTTATGAAGGAAAATCATCCTCTGGCCATATATGGTGGGATATTTGTGATTGCGATGAATGCAAAGAAAAATCAATTGATGATGATGATCAACCAAGAAGAAGAAAGAAAAAATCGCTCCAGCAAAGCTTGAAAGAGAGATATGAAGCAGGTGATCCTGAAGTAGATCTCTTAGGAGAACCTTTTGGAAAATTTGACTATTATGTCTTTTATCCCAAAACCAGAAAGCAGAAACCTCAATCTCTTCCTCCTACATGCAAAGAAACCAAGCCTAAACAAGATACTAACGATGAACCTAAACCTCCATTGATCCCATATTACCAGAATATCCTCTCTCAATTACATAAATATCATCCTGATCCTTTCATACAAACCCAAACACAAAAACCTTTACCCTGCTACATGTTTGACAGAATTTCACCCTCTTATGCTTAAGATTTTCCTCCACTAGAAAATGTTAACCACCCCCAAGCCAACACAAGACATGTTTGGAAAATCAAAACTCCTGTTGGAACCAATTCAGATGGCACCCGAAAACAAGTTTCATTAGCAGAAGCAGCTTTAAATTGGCAAGCAAAAAACGCTGTGGCCCAAAATCAAGCTCTTTTAAAGATTCTTGACAATCAACAAAAATTGGCAGAGGCAGTGACACAAACATTTTCATCATCCGAATCTCTTACCAATGATTTGAAGAAGAAAATCAAGAAAGTAGAACAAGAACTTGCAACAATCGCATCCACAGTTAAAGATATGTCAGTTTCCTTCCCCCTTTTGGGACAAAAAGAAAACATCTATTAACACAACTCCAATTTATAAAGAAATCCCAGAAGACAGAAACACAAGCTTGCTCAATGTTTGTCTATACCCCTCACCAATCCAAACAATCATTGTACAAAGATCTGTCTATATCCTTAACCTCTAACCACAATACACCCTGATCATAACCCTTTTAAGAGTAGTGGAATCCTTCTAGCCACAACGTATCCACTACAATCCAAAACAGAGTCTCAAAGCCAATCACAAAATAAACCCTCTCCTGACAAATACCCACTATCCTAACCCTCAGACCCAATCATTGGTGCATCCTCAAAACCTCAAGATATGAACATGTTGATCATAGACCCTAATCCTCCGAACCCAATTTCATCTTTTCTAAAGGCCATCACTTTAGAAGACTCAAATACCCCACCTGTGCTCCTAATCATTGCTGATATTGATTTGGATCTTTCTAACCTTGGTCTTGATGGTATATTTATGTATTAACAAGATGACTAGCCAACAATAGAAGAATATGATGTTTTTCATCCTCCACCTCTACCACTAATCTTTCCACCTCCACCTTTTGTCCCTGACAACTAGACTCGTCTCACCTATTCAACAATGACAGATTTGAAGCATTTATTTACCATTGATGGTGTTTCTCCTTCCAAGTGGCATGAAAAGTTTTTTGACATGTACTCATGGTGCACTACTGAATTTCAAGTTCCGAATTCCACAGTTGCCCAAGTAATTGCTACATTTATTGCAAGGCTTACAGGTAGAATAAGAGAATTGTGGATTTCCCTAGGAGAATTTCGGCAAAGGCATGCAGCCCAATCTCAAACACTAGAAGATTTCTTTACAATCATTCATAATGAATTCCTTGGAGCACCAACACATTATACAGAGGTTGTGCAAGAAGAATTTCTTGCCATGAAATGTTGTTCATTTGAAAAGAGAGATTTAGAGAGACACTTTGATCAAATGTCAAGGCAATTTTATACCATCAATGGCATGGATGATGTGAATATCAAGCGAACCTTCCTCAATTCTCTTCCAGAACCATTGGGAGATGAAAGCCTTCGAATGATGAATATCCAAAGAATAACTTTGAACCAAGCCTCATTGGGAGAAATTTATCAACATATGCTTATTGCCCTTGAAAAGCTCTGCAACCAAAGGAAATTCCTTTCAGAAATGGAGAAGATTCACAATAAACTCAAGGACAGCTGCAAGAGGAAAGATTTGCAGATAAAATGCCATGAAAAAATTTGTGATTGTTCAATAAAAAAGAGAAGCCATTTCAGGAAGTATTCTTTGAAAAAGAAATACCATGCAGAACCAAAGAAAAAGTTTTTCAGGAAAAAGAAATGGAGATTCCTCGAGAAAAAGAAATTCAAAGGAAAGACTTCCAAAGTCTGCTTTGTATGCAATAAACCAAGACATTTTGCAAAAAGTTGCCCGAAGAGAGAAAAGGCAGCAAAGCTCCTTAAGCAAGCCCAGATTCATGTAGAAGACACTCCCTTCTCTGATGTAGAATCACTTTATTCGTTAGATGACAAATATTCTCCTCAAGCACTAGTAGTCATGGGATATTCTACAATAGAAGAAGACTCAGATTCTAAATCAGTGGCCTCAAACCCAGAAATTCAAGCCATCTATACTTCTCAGCCTACTTTAGTCTCTTTGGTAAGCCCCATTCCTATTGCCCAAGTTCACATTCTCCTTTACTCCTATTCTAGACCTACTCCTGTCATTGCCCTTGTTGATACTGGAGCAGTAGCAACAATTATTCATCCCAAAATATTACCTGAAGAATTCTGATTACTTCATTACCAGATGTTTCGTGCAGCAAATAGAGAAACATTCCCAATTACAAAAAAAAGCAAACCCATACTCATCAGAACTTTCCCAACCCTTACTATAAAACACCAAGTCCTTGGATCCCCTCTCACTGGTAGATACCTTCTTACAGGTTTTGATATTCTTCACCAGATACCCAGCCTTAGATGGTCATCAAAAGGACTTTCACACAAACAACACCTCCTTACCTGGACCCAAGTTCCTCACTTGTTTGTTGTTGATCCTTATGACTCCCTAATATTCCAGATTATCAATGATTGATGTGCAAATAGTGTTAAACACTATTAATCCCATCCATCTCTTCCTTGGTACCAATCATCATCAAGATCCAGGTCTGGGTCATGGTTGTCATAATAAGGGTCATTGTTTATAAAATGGTGGCCAACTAGAAGGGGATTGGGTAGCTCCCAAGAGTCAACACGTGGTACTTGTTGATAATAGACTTCTGGAGTACTTGGACCTGATTCATTCAGATTTTCAATTCCTTTGTTGAGAGTTTCTGTCCACCTGAGTGCTTTCTGGCAACATGACCAAGAGGGGTCCACATGCACATGGAGAGAATTATTTGGATTAGTGAGCCAATGGACTTCTGGCGGGTGGAAAATTCATTTTGCTTGAACATCATTTTTTGAATTAAACTTGACAATCATGGATCCTGCAGTAATTTTGTGTCCAAACCTTGGATGAACTGCGGTGGTATACTGTTTCCAATCTCCATTATGAGCATCATTTTTTAGGATTTCAAACCAGAATTTTTCAAAATATATATTATTGTTTGGGAAAATGAGCTTGTAAAATCCTGGTTCAAAATGAATACACATATAATACTCATTGAGTAGATACCACATGTAAAGGTAATGGAAAACAGTCCAATTAGATATCCAAAAGGCAAAAGGTGTTTTCCATGGTTATTCTGGGTTAGGGTGTATATATATATAAATATATAAATATAGATATATATATATATATATATATTTATATATATATAACAAGAACATATTCCTAGATGCTTAGAAGAAATGAGATTTCTTTCCCCTAAAGGTACTTCCCATATTAGGTCTAGGAGATGGTTCAATACCCATCTAGGAATATAACCACAACATCACAACCAACAACAAATAAAATAGACATAAAGATAAAGAGATATATACACAACAATATAAAACTTGGAATTTAAAGCAAGTAAAATGAAGAGACAAGATAAATAAAAAGATACATACATACATATATATATATATATATATATGGATGATGTTTACATGAGAGAGTAAAGAAAATGGAACAGGTATAGTTATGGAAAATGGGGTAGTTTTTCCAATTTTCACTCTAATTTTCTAATTTTCTTCCTATTTTCTCTCCATTTTTTCTCATATTTTGTACAAAAAAAATGAGGGGGTATTCCCAGTTTCTGTTCTGATCTTTGTGCAACTATTTGGAGGCTTTCTCAAGCTCCGTTTTCTTCAAACTTTATATTCTTGGAAAGCTCTGGATGTCCAATGGTCCTGACCTTGCAATATTTGGAGCTACAGTCGTCGAGATATCGCATTCGAAAAGAAGGTGATGCAATGCTGAAAATTTTGTGACGTTTTTCCTTAAAAAATTTGTTTCTTCCAAACCGTAGTGGATATCACTGGGCCCTTTTTATGAGAGGTAGTCAAGACCTTATTCTTTAAGTTGGTTCAGCTGGATCGCTCCAGTTCTTGCCCAATTGATACAATTTATTGCACGAATTTGACCTAAAAACTGCCTATTTTTCCTAGGAAAAAAAAAAGTGAAGATTTTATTAGGGTTTTTGGTATTTTGTTGATATCTCATTCGTTTTAACTCCGATTTTGGCCCGTAAACTATCATTTTGAGTGGAAAAATATGCCCTATGAGACGGTCCAAAATTCAACTTGATTTGACAGATGGATCAAAATATCAACATTTTTACCATACCCGGTTAGGGTTTTGGTCTCAATTGCTATCAAAAGGGTTTTTAAATGTTGTGACCCTTTGGTCCACTATTTGATCATGTTGTATTTATTTTTCACCCATTTTAGGCTTTAGACCTTGCAATTTGCACCTTTTTTTCAATTTTTTGGATTTTGGCATTTGTTTTGACACGTAAATCGGGGTCGAACAAAATAGGGTATCAATAAAAGGTCAATGTTCCCAGAATTCAACATGATAGGAGACATGAAGGCGATGAGTTATAGGATCATAGAAGCGAAATCCCTTTTGGGATACACCATAGCCAAGGAAGCAACAAATATAGGCACAAGGCTAGAGCTTTGTTGATTTATGAGGAGGAAGAGAGACAAAACAAGCACAACCAAAAACCTAAAGAAAGGAGTATTCAAGGGTTTGACCATAGAGGAGCTCGAAGGGTGATGTGTTGTATGTGATCGGTGAAAGAATACGATTAATGGTGTAAACAGGTGAAGTAATGATGTAAATAGTACTGAGTGCAGCCTCACCCCAAAAGTGCTCAGAAATAGAGGCAGATATGAGAAGGGTGCAGACAACATCAAGAATGTGATGATATTTTAATTTTGCACGACCATTTTGTTAAGAGGTGTAGAGACAAGACCGGTGAGGGAGGGTACAACTGTTATCTAGAAATGAGAAAAAAGATTTATCATTATATTCTTGAGCATTATCTGACCGAAATATTTTAACGATGCAATTGCACTGTGTTTCAATCATTTTGTGAAATTTTGATAAATGGACACAAGTTTAGACCTATGGGGAAGTAGATAAATCCAAGTATATCTAGAAAAATCATTCATAAATATAACAAAATATCGAGATCCCCCCTTAGTGGGAACCGATGCAAAACCCCAAATATCATAATGTATAAGATCAAAAGGTGTAGAAGAAAAAGAGTCACTATTATTAAAGGGAAATTTTGTTTGTTTGCCAAAATGACAGGAAGTACAATAAAATTTTGGAAATTGAACTGAACCTAGATGACCTTGAGAAGCTAATAATTGAAGACAAGATAAGGATGTATGACCAAGACGAGAATGCCATAAATCAGGCGAGAGGGTGGCAGAGTATTAGCAATAGAAACAACTTGTGAAGGAATCTTAAAGTCATGAAGCTCAAACATACGTCCAACCTTACGGCCTGTCCAAGCACTTGACCCGTCCAGGGATCTTGTACATCCACACCATAATTAGTAAATAGAATATCTACTCCTAATTCAGAATGTTGACCAACATAAAGCAAATTGATGGACAATTTTGGAATCTGAAAAGTGTCAATAAAGGATAAACTCGGGGAGGAGATTGTTCTTTTATGACTAACATGCATAGGAGTTCCATCAGCGGTGTAAATAGAGATGGGATGTGCTAAGGGTGCCTTATCAGAGAATTGTGATTCATCAGAGGTCATGTGGTTACAATATGCAATGTCAAAAAGCCAAGAATGCTTACCTGAGGTGAGAGAAAGGGTAATGGAAGTTTGAGATAAAACCTATTGAACTACTCAATGTCAACTGTAGTAAGTGAGGAAGTAGAAGATGGACCTAGAGAAACCGATGGATCAAAGGGACACATAGCAGTTGCCCGAGGAAAATGACCTCTGTTATGCTTTTGCCTGAATTTCTGTAGTTTGCGGCAAACAGAGATATCATGTCCTTTGGCATGACAAAAATCACAATGGGTACCTTTAAAAGATTGAGAAATGGGACATCTAGAGTTTATTCATGGAGGAGCAGTGAAAGCAACAATGGGAAGCTATGGATGAGGAGAGGGTGTAGCCAATACATGGTCAGATGATAACATGTGATAAGCAGGCTGATGGTTTTCCTCGGAGATGAGCTCCTTGACTGCAGCATCAAGAGAAGAGGTAGGAGATCTACTAAGCAGAAAAGCCTTATTAGGCTCAAAATCCTCATGTAAACCCATCATGAAATGCATAAATTGACGACGGTCCTGATATTTGGAAAAAAGCTCAATATCCTCAAGATACTTTAGTGGAGGATTTGAAGCAAAGAGTTGTTCCCACATAGAAGAAGTCAGAGAATAATAATCAAAAATAGACTGACCTGTCTTTTAGCGCATCTGATAATGCTTTGATTCAATGTGGAACTTGAGACTTGAATCATTAGTGCAATTGTAGCGATTGAACAAAAATATCCAAGCAGCCTCAACAGTACCAAGACGAGGAAGAAGAGTATGGATGGAAGGCATAAAGCTATTGATAAAACAAGACAATATCTTACTCTAAAGACTTTCTCATTCTTCTAGGCATGCTTCATAATCATCTTCTGTGACAACAATAAACTTTGAGGCATCAATGACAGTTGTGCTTGTGGACTTAAGAATCGATACTAGCTTAGGAATCGAACTAGTTACATACCTCCATAGTTTGAGACCCTTAATAAAAAAAAACCATCATATTTTAAGACCATGCATGATAGTTAGCAGGACCATCCAAGACAATGGTGATGGGACATATAATGTCTCACTTGTTCTATTGAGCCATGAAGAAATTGACCAAAAAGAGGGATTTAAAGACCTCAAATGAAGAAATATAGCCCATAATTAGAATCTACGCGAAAAACTGAGCAAGATAGACCTTGTTGAAAATTTTGACTTTTGGTCAAAGTCAACGCTTCTAGTCTATAATCAACGGCGACTGTTTGCTGGCATCACTGTGCTTGACGTAATGCTGACGTGGCAAAATCTCAGTTTGACATGCAGCAAACCGTGTGGTGTTTGGCGCGTGGTGCGAGTGATGGAGCGTGAAGGCAGCGTGCCTGGCACGCGGAGCATGGCAACGCATGTTCGACTAGCAAAAACTTCAGGCGGTGCATATGAGTGCGTACAAACTCGGTTCGAGCTGTTTCCATTAGGTTTTGATTAGGACAGTCAGATCTATCAAGTCGTGGCTTTAATTCGACAATTTGATGAATAGACTAGATCTGAGAGTAGTGGCTGGGTTTGACTGCAATAACTCGGAAAAGTGGATACCATTAAAAGGCGAGGGCAACGAAGAACACAGGATAATACCACTAGGCCAGAGCAAAGGCTCTGATACCATGTTAAAAAATATATATATATATATATATATATATATAGAGAGAGAGAGAGAGAGAGAGAGACTGAATAGTCTGTATATTGATGTATATTATGTGTCTGTAACATTGTACAATAGAGAGTCTTATATAGGCATAGTATGTGTGAAATATAAGTAATATGAGTATACTACAAGTACAATATATACTTACAATTTTAATGATATTTTTTCTCATGTCTCTTTTATGATATTATTAAACTTGTAAACTTTGGACTCATAACTTAATATTTTTTATTTTTTATTGAGTGTTTTTATTTATTTGTATTAAAAGAAAGATTATATATATATATAGACACAAATTTAAGTCTATTTTTTATTATTATATTTATATGAAAAACATACAGGTCATTCTAGGCTGACCTAAACCATCAAAGATCAAGTGAAGGTCATAGGTTTTACAAGCTGTTTAAATCCAATAAATTTCAGAATCAAACCCAAACTAGTTTAGCCAAAACCAGTCCGACCCAACCCATTGTCTGGGTCTACTCTTAATGGCTTTTACACAAAACAACTTGTAAATTTTGGTGCAAAAACAAGTCTATAAATTAGAAGTGCCAACAAACTTTTTTTTTCTTGGCAAATTTACATCATTTACTTAAATGGCACTTCTTTAGTATCTAGTCAACTGATTTTTATTTTTGAGTAATGCTACAGATACAAACTATTTTACAACATTTTTACAAACTGTTAATATGGCCAACCTTTTATTGGTTTTCATCTAGGCCCACTATTAATATCACTTTTTTATTTACCAATAATTGCTGGCCCTGTAAAAAAAATTTGTAAAATAATTTGTATCTCTAGCGTTATTCTTTATTTTTACTTTTTACTTTATATGTCCTTAGATCATCGTTATTGTGGCCTGACCTAATTATTTGTTGACTTTGATAAGGAGGATGCATCATACCACAATGTTTTTATATAGTTTAATGAAGTTTGCTTATTTCTCTCTCTCGCGCGGGGCGGTGGGGGGAGAGAGAGATTTCAAATTTTATTTACAAATACATGCTTGTACATGTTGATAAATAATTAATTTTTAAAAGTATATGGTATAAAAATTTTGGTCAAAAACTTATACAGTTTACCTTAAGAATTGTTATTTTATTTTATTGTGAGTAGAAGAGAGCTTTTTTTTTTTTTTTTTTTTAAGAGATTTTCAACCTATAGCGTCCGCTTCTGATGATAGCTCTTTATCATCAGACCAAGACATCAATCAGTTTTTGGTGTAGGCGGGGATTGAACCCCAGATCTCTTATACAACCATTAGAGACTTTACCAGTTGAGCTAACTGTAACCATATGGTGAGAATGAACACAAATATATAGTTTTGTTTTCATTAATTGGATAGTCACAATAATGTGGAGGTGGGTTTGAATCCCGATTCTCCTTATAAATGAAGTTAGACAATAGGACTGAACCATAACACCCTTAATGACATACATATAGTTTGAAGACAGAGACATCATCACTCCCTATATGATAAAATAATGGAAACAGACTACAATGGCAAGAACATTGCTGTTTAATTTACGTCTAACTATCAATTGAAAAAATTACGTCTAATTAATCCTTAAAAATGTACTTCTAATTAAGTTATTTTTCTCCGGTTTCTTAAAAAAAAAAAAAAAAAAAAAAACTCAAATTTGACTATTTGAGTGATGTACTACCAAAGGCCTGAAACTCATTAGGTAAACACGAATTCAATAAAATAAAAATAAATAAAAAAAGAAGAAAGACGGCAACCAAGATTAGATTATTTACATTCAGATAAATAGACAACTAATTTTTCTGACTTATTTCCTGGCCTAAAGCTAAAAGAAAGAAACTATTTAGCCAAAAAAAAAGAGTTAAATAAAACTGAAGGTAGGTAAAATTGTTCGCAAAATTAAGGAATTTGAGCAAAATCTTTGGACGATCATTTTTATTCGCACGAAATTAGGGCATTGTCAGCCAACCAACCAGTCAATTAAGATAAGGCTGTGTCACACCAACCTCTTCAAGTTCAAACATTTGGGAGTGAGTTTGGTGCGTGATTGGTTAACCACAAAAGAATTACATGACTCCACCTCTTGTCATGCATTACTAGTTGACTAGTTGAAGCAATTACTTTATGATGAGTAAACAAATTCGTATCGTCCAAACTTATTATTGGATAACCCAAACGGCATAAATGTGCAGTTATTGTGTAAGCCGTTATCGACGGAATCATGCATAGACTTGACCGCTGACAGGATCATTAATAACCCCATCAAAGCAACACGAGCTTTACGGAAGGTGTAAATATGGACATTGAAGGCCCCCAACTAGGGATGGCAATTTTTCCCCACCCTGCTTAACTCACCCCTCCTCGCTTCGCCCCGCGCGGGTTTCTCCGCCCCGCAAAGGTGGTGGAGCGGGGATGGGGCAAGATTTTAGCCCCGCTCCGCTCCTCCCCATCCCCGCATTGCTAAGCGTTATAATTGTAAATTTTTATGCCCTAAAACCCTACTAATGGGATAGCAAATATTACCATCTCTGGTTCGTCCATAGGGATCTTCCATGAGCATCAGTTAGCCAAATGTTCATGTAGACTGTCTGAGTAAAAGAATCGTCCATGAGCATCAGTTAGCCAAATGTTCATGTAGACCGTCTGAGCAAAAGAATCGTCCATGGGCAAAGCACATGGACGATTACATAACACCATCTATGAACAAAAGAGTCGTCCATGGACGAAGCACATGGACGACCACATAACACTTGGGAAATCCTCAAGTATAGACTCACTCATGTGTGTGGAGGATTCGAGCCACAAAATCTTGGAGAGGTTACCCAACCCATGTTCATCGCCACAAATTCCTCTTAAGTATGTAACTTTTACCAGCAGTTGTAACTTCTATAGTCGTTGAGGAAGTTATGTCCGAACTCACTGATTTCCACAAATCTTGGGGAAGTTACTAAGCCAATAACTGCTCCAAGGTTCTCTATATAAGGACCAATCTGAATCAAACCCGGGTAAGTGCATTCTGAGATTTTACTTCTAAAAAAGTTGAAACTCTTTTCTTGGAAGAAACTAACTTAGCCATTGGAGGGTGTTTGGCCAGTCCACCCCGGTCCCCTTTGATAGTGTGTTCATATTTGCAGTCCTTCATAACAACCATTAGCCCATCGAAGCCGGAGCATTCAGCCTACTGATTCTGTGTAGCATCAGTTGATGCCATCTGTGGGGAAGAGAAACTTCGAGTTTTGCAGTTTTATCTTTCTCCGACAAAAGGCTGTATGTTTAGGACAAGATTAAGGGCCACTAGCCCAGGCCACCAAGAGAGTAGGGATGCTTCTAGCAATCCCCACCGAGATCGCCAGTCAGCGCCTGTCACGCAGCCGCCTTCCATCCAACACATACAATCCATGGTAGCCGCCATGGCGGAGTTAACTCATCAGAACCAAGAGTTGACTAGGGAGATTAATATGAGGCAGCGTCGTGAAGGATATGCTAAAGGACAAGCCCAGAGTCAAGAAGATAGAGGGGGAAATGCTGAGCCCGAAAGTCAATCAAGGGGCACTGCTTCGCGAAGAGTGCCACACTTGGAGAGGGAAATGGATCAGATGAGGAAAGTTATGGATGAAATGAGGGAGAACATGAGAAGGACAAATCCCGTAGAGGATTTAGTTCATCGAACAGATTCCCCTTTCACGGCTTCCATCAATAGTCATCCCTTGCCCCCAAAGTTCAAAATGCCTTCTTTGGATTCATATGATGGAACACGTGATCCTTTCGATCATATTGCTACTTTCAAGACTACAATGCATCTCCAAGGGGTTCTAGACGAGATTATGTGCAGAGCCTTCCCTACCACCCTTAAAGGACCAGCGCGAGTGTGGTTCAGCAAGATACCTCCAAGCACAATCAGTTCTTTTGAAGAATTGAGCAAGTTATTTGTTAATAATTTCATTGGAGGACAAAGACACAAACGTTCCTCGTTCAGCCTATTAACCACAGAACAAGGAGAGAATGAAAGCCTGCGGTCATTCATCACTCGTTTCAACAAGGAAGCCCTCACGATGGACGAGGTGGACGACAAGTTATTATTGGCAGCCTTCCACAATGGGGTTAACTCGGACTTATTCATCCACAAGTTTTATGAGAAAGAACCTCAGTCCATGGTTGAACTCGTCCATTCAGCCCAAAACTTTATGAATGCAGAAGATGCAATCATAGCTAAGAAGAGGAAGAGAGCTGAGAGAATGGAAGGAAACCCCACGCGCCACTCCAAACAAGGTCCTCGTCCAAAGAAGGGATGAACGGAAGATAAGAAAGACCGAGATAACAAAAAGACAGGCCCTTCAGCGCGAAGTCAGAACTACACACCCTTAAATGCTCCCCTTGATCAAGTGCTCAGGCAGATCAAGGATGATCCTTCCTTGAAATGGCCAGAGAAGATGAAAGGAGATCCTAACAAGTGCAATAAGAATAAATACTGTCGCTTTCATAGAGATCATGGGCATGACACGGACGAATGTTATGACTTGAAGCAGCAGATCGAGAATCTCATTAGACAAGGAAAGTTGAGGCACTTCGTTGGAAGGGATCATAAAGACGAGAAGTTGAAGGGAAAGATGGAAGAATCATCACAGCCCCCACTTGGAGAAATAAGGGTTATCGTAGGAGGGATTTTGGCAGGACAGTCTTCCAAGTCAAAGAAGACGTATCTCAAAGTGGTGCAAAACGTCCAACTCTCTAGACGATCCCCAAGGACGAGAGGGATTGACGAGCCAACTATTTCATTCACCGACGAGGAAGCTGAAAGAATCCATCATCCACATGACGATGCAATTGTCATTACCTTACTTATCGCAAATTACACAACTAGGAGGGTGTTGGTGGATAATGGAAGCTCAGCGGATATATTGTACTATCCTGCCTTCCAGTAGATGAGACTTGGACGAGATCAATTTCGTCTAGTATGTTCGCCATTGATAGGATTTGGAGGAATGAAGATGCAGCCTGTAGGCACCATTACATTGCCTGTAGTGGTGGGATCATACCCACAACAGATAACCAAGGAAGTCAATTTCCTCGTGGTGGATTGTTCGTCCTCATACAATGCTATTATTGGAAAACCAACTCTGAACAGTTGGAAGGCAGTAACATCTACCTACCATCAATCAGTCAAATTCCCTACGAAGTACGGGATAGGACAAGCACAAGGAGATCAGTTGGCAACTAGAGAATGTTATTTAGCTATGACGGCTTTTATCGAGTAGGTGTAGACAATGAGTATTGAGGAGAGAAGGGTTGTTGCAGAGCCCACTAAAGTACTGGAAGTTGTTCTTTTGCAAGAAGATGATCCTGAAAAATTCACCAGAATTGGAACAAGTATGAAGGAGAAGGAGAAGGTGAAAAAAGACCTCGTCCAGTTCTTGAGGAAGAGTATCGATGTTTTTGCGTGGAGTCATGACAACATGCCAGGAATCGATCCAAGTGTAATTACTCATCAATTGAATGTGTACCCCTCTTCTAAGCCTGTTCGTCAGAAGAAGACGGTGTTTTCTCTTGAACGAGATAAGGCTATCAAGGAAGAGGTTCAGAAATTAACCACAGCACAGTTTATCCGAGAAGTCTATTACCCGGATTGGTTAGCCAATGTGGTGATGGTGAAAAAGGCAAATGGCAAGTGGAGGATGTGCATAGACTTCACTGACTTGAACAAGGCTTGCCCTAAGGATAGTTATCCTTTGCCACACATTGATCAATTGGTGGATTCTACAGCTGGCCATTAGTTGTTGAGCTTCATGGACGCCTTCTCAGGATATAATCAGATAAAGATGGACGAGACTAACCAAGAAAAGACATCCTTCATTACCAGTCAAGGTTTGTTTTGTTATAAGGTGATACCCTTCGGTCTAAAGAACGCAGGGGCAACTTATCAAAGGTTGGTGAATCACATGTTCCGTCCACAGATAGGACGGAATGTGGAGGTGTACGTTGACAACATGCTTGTGAAGAGCTTAGATAAGGGAAGCCATTTGGACGATCTACAGGAAACCTTTAAAACACTTAGGCAATATAAGATGAAACTGAACCCAAGTAAATGTGCATTCGGAGTATCGTCAGGAAAGTTTCTAAGATTCATGGTTTCACAAAGAGGAATTGAAGTAAATCCAGACAAGATCCAAGCCATATTGAACATGGAACCACCGAAGAACATCAAGGAAGTCCAATCCCTCACTGGGCGAGTTGCTGCTTTGAACAGGTTTGTTTCGAAAGCCACAGACAAGTGCTTACCCTTCTTCAAAGTCCTCAAGAAGGCATTCGAATGGACGGACGAGTGTCAAAAGGCCTTCCAAGATCTAAAGGACTATCTTAACACGGCTCCATTGTTAAGTCCGTCCGTGCAAGGAGAAGAATTGTATCTGTACTTAGCAGTGTCCCCACATGCCATGAGTTAAGTGTTGATCAGGGAGGAAGGAAATGTGCAAAAGCCTATGTATTACACTAGCCGAGCACTCAGAGGAGTAGAAGGAAGGTACCCACTGATAGAGAAGTTAGCTTTTGCACTAATAACATCTTCTAGGAAGTTAAGACATTACTTCCAAGTTCATGTCATCAATGTCATGACGGACCATCCGCTCAAGAAAGTAATGAACAAGTTAGAAGCCGCAGGACGACTGGTTCAATGGGCAATCGAGCTCAGTGAATTTGACATTCAGTACCAACCGAGAAATGCAATAAAGGCTCAAGCCCTGGCGGATTTCATTGCAGAATTCACTCCAAGTTATGAGGACTTAGGCGAAAGAGGAGACAATAAAAAATGGGTCGTCTATGTAGATGGATCGTCTACACTGCATGCAGGAGGTATAGGAGTTGTTTTGCAGTCACCAGAAGGAGATAAATTAAAACACAAGGTTCGCTTGCAGTACCAAACAACTAACAATGAAGTGGAGTATGAGGCCCTTCTTAAAGGGTTGAAGTTGGCTAAATCTGTAGAAGCAGACTCAATACTTGTCTTGGGAGACTCTCAGTTGGTCATAGGCCAAGTAAATGGGACATGTGAAGCCAAGGAAGACAGAATGAAGAGATATTTAAAGAAGATGGTACGCCTTGTGAAGAAATTCAAAGAAGCTGATTTCATTCAAATCCCAAGGGAAGAGAACGTAGAAGCAGATTCTCTGGCAAAGGAAGCCTCCGCGAATGAAGCAATGGATGATTTTGATGAAATACAATACATGCCAAGCATAGACCTCCCAGAAATGTTGCAGATAGAAGGTGAAGAAAATTGGATGACCCCGATAGTATCATACCTGAAGGACGGAAGGCTTCCAAAGGGGAAGGACGAAGCCAGAAAGCTAATGGGCTCTTTGGAAGTTTAAAAATGGAGGGGAAGTAGAGTAGAGGGAGGGAGAGTAATTCAATTACCTTTTTTGAAAGTTTTTTAAGGAAGAAGAGAGAGGAGTTTGGAGGGGTTTGGAGGGGTTTGGAGGGGTTTCAACCACCTCTAACCCCTCATTTTTAATTCCCCCAAATTGGAGAGATTTGGAGGGAGAGTAGAGTAGATAAATTATTGACTAGATAAATTTTTCAATTTACCCTTTCTAAATTAATAATAGACCAATGTTGCAAGTCCATTTTCAAATAGGGGTAAATTTGTCTATTTTAATCATTTCCTCTCCTCTCCATCCTAATTTTTAAAACATCCAAACAAGGGGAAGGGCTAATTACTCCCTTCCCCCTTACTAATTTTAAAAACATCCAAATAAGGTAGAGGGGAACCATTCCCCTCTACTCTCCTCCCCACTACTCTCCTCCCCTCTACTCCCCTCTACTCTCCTCCCTCTCTAAACTTCCAAACAGGCCATAAGGGTTAAATCAGCCAGGTACATCCTTATGGATGAAGTGTTATACAAAAGAGGTTTTTCCCAACCTTACCTAAGGTGTTTAGCTCCAGACAAGGTGAATTACGTACTGAAAGAAGTTCATGAAGGAGCATGTGGTAACCACTCAGGAGCCAGATCACTCGTCCACAAGGTCGTCCATGCAGGATACTATTGGCCAACCATCCAAGCTGATGCTAAGGCATAGGTTAAGGTATGAGATCAATGTCAACGTTTCAGTAATATTCCTAGACAGCCATCAGAGTATCTTACCCCAATGATGGCCCCTTGGCCTTTTGCACAATGGGGATTGGTTATTTTGGACCCCTTTTCGATCGGAACTAGGCAAATGAAGTTTTTGGTGGTGGGAATAGATTATTTCACTAAGTGGGTCGAAGTTGAACCCTTAACAAAAATTACACAACATAATGTCAAGAACTTCGTTTGGAAGAACATTGTATGTAGGTTTGGGATACCTAGGGTACTAGTGTCTGACAATGGACGACAGTTTGACAACACACCTTTCAGGGATTTTTGTGAGCAATTGGGAATCAAAAATCATTACTCTTCACCTTCTCACCCACAGGCCAACAGGTAGGCAGAAGTAGCAAACCGATCCTTGTTGAAAATCATCAAGGATCGGCTTGAAGGGGCAAAAGGAGTATGGCCAGATGAATTACCAGGTGTTTTGTGGGCTTACTAAACAACAGTGAGGACCCCCACAGGGGAAACTCCTTTTAAGCTAGCCTATGGAAGTGAGGCAGTTATACCTGCAGAAGTGCACATGGCCAACCATAAGGTGATGAAGTATCAAGATGAAGAAAACAAAGAACAGCTTCGTCTAAACCTCGATCTTATAGACGAGGTAAGGATGGACGTGGTGTTGGAAATGTGCAAGTGCGCAGCGGAAAAATTAACGGATCTACTTCATTCGCAATTGATAACATGTACTGTGTAAGTTTCAGAATTTGAGAACAAGAAAGCGTACCTTGGTGTGGTGAAATTCAAAACCGAAGATCAGAAGTTCTTGGGAAGACTTTTAATCTTCACTCAAATTTCACTTAATGCCCAAGATGTGTGGTCTCTCAATCAGTTTCCAAGGAGAGAATAATGAGTGTCCAACACTCACATACAAACCATTTAATTCCTTATGAGAACTCTCATGAAAGACTCTTATGAAAAACCCCTTAATGAAATTTTGTATATTTCTCTCCTTATATACAACTAATTATCTAATTAGGCTAGCCTTTTGGGCCATTCCAATTGGGCTCTAGTATGTGGCTTGGAGTGGGACCAAAAGGGACCAATAAGACACTAGCTCCAATGGGCCTTAGGCTTTTCTGTCAACTCTTGACAAGTCCAAAGTTACCATTAACTATATTTAATACCACTATATAAATATAGTTGCACTCTAGGCCTTATCTTATAAATTATATCCCAAGACTTTATTATACATGCAACCCCTTCATTAAAATATTCGTAGTAATACAAAGTCATGAAATAGACTGCCACTTTGAAGATTACTACATCTTAATCCTTGAGTACCCGGTTTAATCCTTTACGTTATTCATCATATATTTATGAAATCCAATTTCATAAATATATACTTTAGTAACAACTTACTAAAGTGGTTGAACCCAACTCTCTTGAATAGCCAAACCCATTAAACTTATCTCAAAGGAATATTTTATGTCTCCGTTAAGAGATTATGAATTCCATCTTGAGAATATATGTTCCATCAACACGAAATGCGGCTGCCCAATATACTGAGGTTTTGACCGTGACTTATAGATCTCACTCTTGATATATCAAAACAACCTACACCTCATGATCAAGTCCATTATTCTCTCAGGATTTAGAGTTGATGTGAATAGAAGTCGTAAGATTTATTATTCATTTGACAGTTGTTAGGAGAATAATAAATCTCACAGCGGTCCAGTTCAATATGTCTTAACTCTTAAAACATATAAACATACCAACTAGAAGTCTCCACTTCCATGATCAAGACAAATCATCGTAGTTGATATGTTATAGTTTTCGCAGATGAAATGCCCAATTTCATCACCGGCTACGAACTAAAATTCTAAGTTTACAAAGAACTTATGATTTATATCTTCTGTGACTAAATCACATAAATCACATACTATGCATCTCATGGACTAAGATAATGTCCCATTAGTTCATTTATAAACAGTCTCATATAATTAAACAAATTAATCATTTATAACATGCCAATAAATTGGATTTTAGGGCATAAACCCCAACACGTGGAGCAGAGAACAGTGAGGTATAAAAACCTTATGGCACAGCAGTATGATGACATGGTGAAACCCAGGCGCTTTAACATTAGGGATCTCTTCCTTAAAAGAGTTTCTTTAGCCACCAAAAACCCGGCCCACGGGAAGCTAGGACCAAATTAGGAAGGACCAAATTAGGAAGGACCTTACAGGATCATCAACTGCAAGAGGCAAGGATTCTACTACTTGGAAGCCCTGGATGAACAGAGGCTAGAGCACCCTTGAAATGTTGAACACCTAAGAAGATACTATCAATAAAGGGT
Organism: Notholithocarpus densiflorus; assembly: GCA_030021035.2. Lineage (NCBI taxonomy): Eukaryota > Viridiplantae > Streptophyta > Magnoliopsida > Fagales > Fagaceae > Notholithocarpus > Notholithocarpus densiflorus. The sequence continues at coordinate 3,005,209 of JARYZH020000024.1, read as the reverse complement.
GACCATGGACGAACATTGCCACAGACGAGATCCTTGGACGTTTGAAGTGATGTGTTGTTTAGTGTTATTTTCTCGTGTTTGCTTATTACTACTGTGTGTTTTAGATGTATAAGTATTTTATGCTGCTCATGGACGAAGTTGTATTGTATAAGTATTTTTAATTCCCTAAAGGCACTAGCTCTAAAACATGTGCCATGACTGTGAACGAATGTTTACATAGTTTGGATTTCCAAATATATATATATATATATGATGTATTTCCAAGTATATACATGATTATGTGGGAATCCTTCATTTTTGGAATTTCATTCAAAATAATCCACAGAAGGCAAACAGCCAAAGACGAATAAAATTCTTGGACGCAAGGATGTGCCGTCTATGAGCTTTCCTCAAAATAAGGATAAAGTAAAGAAAATAAACCAAAGGTATATCCGTCTAAAGTTTAAGACAAGATTAAACCTAAGGAATAATCGTCTAAGCCATGGACGAATAACGTGTATAAAAACACAAGTCCACAGACGAGTCTAACCAGCTTAACAATCCAGTACATGGACGAGCAATTGCTAGGAACAATTTAGCTAAGGACGGACAAATGATCGTCCCCAGTTTGAATAATGAATAAAGCTAGCTAAAAGGAACGTCATTTATAGACGAGCTGCACTAGATAGCGAACATGAAGGATTCATTTTACCCTATTTTGGGCGACGTAAACAGAAATTCGTCCACATGCTAAGGACGAGGAAAAATGTCTTCCTAAGTGGACAGACCACACAACCATAGAAATAATATGGACGACATAAATAAAGTTTGTTCGTAAAGTCAAACACATTCAAACACAATGAAAAGTGAATATGAAAATCATTCATTCATTCATTCAGAGTTCAAAGAAGGGTAGACGACCAGCGTCCAAAAACCCTTGAAGTTATGTGAAAGACGATAGAACTAATTGTATATAAAGCTCGTCCGTAAACTTGGACGAGACAATTGTACTTAAAAAAAAAAAAAAAAAAAAAAAAAAAAAAAAAAAAAAAAAAAAAAAAGCAAAGCCCAAAACAACGGGCATCTTTAATAAAATTAAACTAATAACCTCATTTGGATAAACCACTAGAGGCATTGCCTCCAGACTTTGGATCGTCCTGCGTTACTTCGTTGTTGGCATCGTCCACCACATTGACGTCCTCAAAACTCGTCGCAAGCAAGGAACTCTCTGTGGCAAGGGGAATCTTTAAGGTATCAAAGTTCAGCTCAGGAAAAGCCTCCTTGGCATCAGCACGGAAGTCCTCATAGCCAACAGCATAGTGACTGTCTAGACAATTCTTGTACTCATCAGACTTCTTGAAAGCTTATATGGCTTCCTCACGTGCTTTCTCCAAGGACGAGGCAAACCCAGAAACTTGTCCCTCCAAGTGAGTAATACGAGTGTCTTTCTCGATGGCATCTGCTTTAAGCTCCTCCACCTCGTTCTTCAGCTTCGTCTCACTTGCTTGTAGACGATTGAAATCGTCAGTCAACCTAATCACCTCCCCCTTTTTTAGTAGAATTTCATTGTTCAGCTCTTTAGCCTTCTCCTTAGCCGTCTTGGCCTCCGCACAGAGTTCCTTAGCCTAGCATGTCGCTGTATAAAACTTTGATATAGCCTGTGTGGATGAAGGAAAGTTAAGACATTTTATTTTGAATACTTACTGAAAACACACGAGGACGAATGAATCTCATACCTTAAAGAGGTCATGGATACCAGAGTGTTCAAACTCCTTCACTGACATATTGTAGCATTCATTGACTTCATTATCAGTGACTATCCCTTTGAACGTCCTCCATGCATAGCTCTCGTCCAACACCAGGTTAGAAGAATGCTCAGATGGCTCTGACGGATGAGGCTTGCGAGGAGTCTTGGCTGGAGGGGGAGTAGGATCAGTCTGGACAGGATGAACTGTTTGGACGGGCTCCACATCGACTGGAGGGTCATCCAGGTCTACCATCGGGGGTGTAAACTTGGGAACCTTGGGAAGAGAAGCCTTGCCAAGTTTTTTCTTCTTAGGACCTTGACGACTTGGAAGGTCGTCCAGATCCACAGCACTGGATTTTCTCTTCCCTGTTTGGACGGAAGTTTTTTGGATGATTGGTGGTGCGGTGGCATCCTCGTCCCCACTAGTTATGGTTTTTTCCCTGTTCTCCCTCATTGTAGTCATTCCTGCAACGAGGAAGATCAAGTAAAATAATAATAATAAAAATAAATAAAAATAATATATATATAAGGAAGAAGTAAGAAAAGAAGAACGGACGATACTTACTTCGACGAGTGGTTTCCTCGTGATCAAGATTCTCAGCAGTAGGTACTAGGCCAAGCCCCCACGTAGCTAGGCAACTAAGAGTCACTAGATCGTGAAGAGTTCTCCCAAGGAAGGCACGAACTTGGTCAATTCGATCCAAGTAAAGTTTTTCCAAGCGTGGACGAACAATAGCTGTATCAATAAAAAAAAAGTTCAAACGACAGAAAGTTGGAAAATTTCTATGTAAAGAGAAATGAAATAAAATGGAAAGGAAACATACCCTCAGGACGAAGGTGACCTAGAGGGCTGGTAAATGGTGGGAAAGGGGCATTACCCACATCAACTAGGTCCTCAGCCCAATTTCCAAAAATAACAAAAAATTATGTTTTCCAGAGCCTGTCAGACGAGCTACGTCCCTTTATTAAACTATAGTAAGAGCCCCTAGATGAGAACTGGTAAAAACCAACAGACTTCTTTATCTCAGAGGGCTTATAACAGTAAAGGAACTCGTCCACTATGATAGAACAGTCCCCTTCCAATGCCTCACGCCACAACACTTGCATGGTAACTACCGTCCTCCATCCATTGGGGTTGAGCTGGTTCAGTCCAATACCCAACCTATGGAGAAGGCCTCTACAAAAAGAATTTAAAGGAAACCTAAGGCCAGCTAAGAGATAAGAGGTGTATACTTCTAAACCAGAAGAAGGAGAACAACACCATTCTCCTTCCATAGGTAGACGAGGCTTAAGCTCTTTAGGGATCTGATATCTATCTACAAGGGTTTTCAACTTAGCAGCATCTAAAATGGACGCTACTTCAGGGGCACAACTATAAATAATATTTTCTTCCTCCTCCTCCTCGTCTTGAGGAGGGCTAGGTGGCTGCCTGGATGAGCTAGCCCTAGATACAGAAGCCATCCTATGTTGTAATTCCTGGAATTCCTCCAAGGGAATACCAGGAACCCCAAATGAATAGTGCTCGTTTGAAGAATTACTATTGGCTGTACTACTTTCACTACTCTCATAACTACCCTCACTCCCAGAAGAAACATCCTGGTACTCGTCTATCTCCTTCTCTAAACTACCACTAGACGAAAACATGACTGAAATGAAGAAAGATTAAGACGAAAACCTAAGAAGGAAGATGAAATACCTGACAGAACTAGGATGAGGGCTAGACGAGGCTCTTGGACGAGATGGTAGAAAGAAAATTATGAGAAATGTGAGGGGCAAGAAAGAGAATGTGCCTATTTATAGGGCCCAGATGTGGGGTCAGCGAAGCGACACCATCCATTAAGAAGACAACACGTGGCAGTCCCTTTGAAAAACGCAATCGACGCAACAAGTCAACCAATTAAATCAGAACCATAAAGGCGTGAATTAAATCCCCACAATATCCTTGGACGACCCCTAGACAAGGCGGCAACTGATGGGATAGCAAAAATTACCATCTCTGGTTCGTCCATAAGGATCGTCCATGAGCATCAGTTAGCCAAATGTTCATGTAGACCATCTGAGCAAAAGAATCGTCCATGAGCATCAATTAGCCAAATGTTCATGTAGACCGTCTGAGCAAAAGAATCGTCCATGGGCAAAGCACATGGACGATCACATAACACCATTTATGAACAAAAGAGTCATCCATGGACGAAGCACATGGACGACCACATAACACTTGGGAAATCCTCAAGTATAAACTCACTCATGTGTGTGGAGGATTCGAGCCACAAAATCTTGGAGCAGTTACCCAACCCATGTTCATTGCCACAAATTCCTCTTAAGTATGAAATTTCCACCAACGGTTGTAACTTCTATAGCCGTTGAGGAAGTTATGTCCGAACTTACTGATTTCCACAAATCTTGGGGAAGTTACTAAGCCAATAACTGCTCCAAGGTTCTCTATATAAGGACCAGTCTGAATCAAACCAGGGTAAGTGCATTCTGAGATTTTACTTCTAAAAAAGTTGAAACTCTTTTCTTGGAAGAAATTAACTTAGCCATCGGAGGGTGTTTGGCCGGTCCACCCCGGTCCCCTTTGATAGTGTGTTCATATTTGCAGTCCTTCACAACAACCATTAGCCCATCGAAGCCGGAGCATTCAGCCTACTGATTCTGTGTAGCATCACCTACTATTTAAATAAACATATCAATATTAACTTATTTTATTCTACCCAATGTGGTTCTCTGCCTTTATTTTGTTATGTGTTATACTATGAGATTTTTTTTTTTTTTTTTATGATTGTCTTGTTAAACACTTATATATATTATTCAATTTTTTCTAAAAATTGATTTGATTTGATGGGATAAATTTAGTTGTAATTTCAAGTATATTTTTATTAATGAAATAGGTTTCATTAAAAAAAAATTGTACTAGTTGTAGGGCAAATTAACAAAAAGTAGAGTTTTACGGGGTGGGGCAGGGCTTCGCGAGGCCCCAAGAGGCGGGGATGGGGCAAGACAAAACCATGCAAGGCAGGGAGGAAGACCCCATCCTTCGACCCCACCCCACCCCATTGCCATCTCTACCCCTAACGGCTAGAAAGGATCCAACTATATAAATCACTCAAAGAATAAGAGCAAGGTACACACATATACTAAAATACACTTTATATTCTTATTATCTCTCTCTCTAAGCATCTGCCTTTGTCATCAGAGGCTTATTGGCTGGCACCATGCCGATGACCACACAGGGAGAAACATCTTTGTTATTGTATTGCAGGTTACAAGTATATTCACACCAGATTCCATCTAGACGACCACTCAACTGACGAATTCTTGCTTCATCACTTTAGGTGTTGACATTGATGGAAAAGCTTTGAGCCATAATGCATGCTTCACATTCTAATGATGTTTTAGCAACTTGCTACACTAATATACTACTAGTAGTGGTTATTGTAGCAAGTTGTTACTATTTTTTATGAGTCATGTTAACAGGTGTCTTTAGAACAATTGTTAATAAACTATTTTAGAAAAGTTTTGACGCCACTTTCATGAAAAATATTTTTTTTTTTAACTATCAAAAAAATTAATTGCTTTATCATTTTCTCATAAAATGTTTCTAAAAATAGTTCCTAAACCAATGTCTTCAAGGCATCTATTAACTTTTCCTTCTTCTTTTTTATTCATCTCTTTCTTTCTCTCTCTCTCTCTCTCATGGCTCTCTTTCTCATTGTCTAGTCTCTCTCTTCTCTCTCCTCTTTCGCCTCACCCATCTCTCCACCTCAACCCTCTCTCCCGTGGCTCTCTTCCTCTCGATCTCTTCTCTCTCCTTTTGATATGGTTATGGTGGTGGTGGTGGTTGATTTTGGATGTGGGTTTGGTTGATGTGGCGGTAGTTAATTTTGGCTATAGGTTTCATGGGTTTATGCAAATGAAGAGAGAAAAAAGAGTTTGTTGGATTTGGTGATGTGGGTTTGGCTGTGGTGGGTGGTGTTGTGGTTGTAGACACCTCATTTTATACCCATTTAATAACCTTTAGTCGCCGGTCCTAATGATGAGCTTGATATGTCTACAAAGGGTAACTGAAGTTATCACTTTGAAAACAATGATAAAAAATAATTTTTTCTCACTATTTTGATTATAACTTTTGAACCACAAATATGTTTTGAGTGAAGTTTATTTTATTGGAAAGTAGACATCCTAGGCTTCTATTTGAATATAAATTTTACATAATTTGGATTTATATTGAGTGAGTTATGACCGTTTGAAGTTGAACCGGCAGTGTAGTAAAAATTAGGGTTCTTGGGAAGCATGCGTACGCATGAAGGTAAGGGTGTGTACGTAGCCTCAACCCTGCGTACGCAGCCTTGTTTCTAATAACCCAAAACTTAAATTTTAGGGGCCCAAAACAACATTCTTTGCTGTGGGCTAGCCCCTAGACCCTTGGGAAAGTCCAAATGCCTCTAAAAAGCTCTGAAAACCCTAGTTTTAACGTATAAATACAACCTTATGCCTCCAAACTCAAACCCTAGATAGAGAGAGAATATTTTCACCGCCTTTCTTCCAAAAAAACTTCTTCCACCCTCAATCTTCTGAAACCCTAGCAACACACACATTTTTGTCTCTCAAAAACCTCTCTATTTCTCACTTAGGTAGAAACTACTTTCAATCATCAAAGAGAAACCTCTTTCAAAACTATTTCAATAAAACTTTAGAAAGAGAGAGAGAGAGAGAGAGAGAGAGAGAGAGAGTATTAGCTATGAACTCCATGTGAATCTTGTTTCTTATTGATATATTTATACAGTCACGTTTTTTATCTATAAAACCTCTCTCTCTAAAAGTTATTTTCATAAAGAAATCATTTTCTAATTTATTTTTTAAAAGAGCTTCTCAAGAACATCTTTTATTTTGAGTTGTGGCTAACAAAGAACTATTGATTTATTTTGATCCCTTGATATCTCATCGAATACTGTTGTGTAGGCATGAGGGGTCGGTTAAATATCTACCAAGTTGTGATCCATAAGCAAGGTGAGTCTCTCTCCATGATTCTTCCTTAATTTTGATTTTTATAACTTGTGTTCTTATTGTTCTTATTTGATTTATATGATATGCATGCTTAGAAGTTATTTTTGATTTGTTTAGTCTTAATCCTTTGTGTTTAATTCTGTCCTAAGTGTGAATGGGTTGATATATATATATATGTGTGTGTGTGTGTTGTGTGTGTGTGTGTGTGTGAACATTAACATGCCTAGATTTATGTTTTTTTTCTTCTTGGTTTAATATGAGATTTGATGCATGCTTAGAAATATGATTTCATTTGTTTAATTTTGATTCATTGTGTTTCACTAGGTTTTGATTAAGGAGTTGAATTGATATATGAATATGTGAATCTATTCGAACATGTGAACGTTTCTGGATTTGTGTTTCTGAGTGAACATGCGCATGCATGCTTGAAGGTGCGTACGCGTGCTCATAAAGATGCATACGCATCCTTCTCTATGCGTACACATGTTGACCTAGAAAAATACAAAATCTTTGTCTTAATTGCATGATTGATTTGCTATGATACTTTCCATGTTTTTTTTTTTTATTCTGTTTGACTCTGATTAGGTTAAAATATTCTAATCAATTGCTTTGCCATGATTTTCCCCTTGACTTTTCCATAATATATTTAACATGTTTTGTTTACTTAAATATTTGATTTGTCATTAATTGGATATTTGCCTTGATATGTTTGATTGATATTTGATTTGAATTCCTTTCCTTTTATACCATGATGATATGCCATGTTGTGTGTTAGATGCATGTTAGGGTAGGCTTTGTGTGTGTGTGTGTGTGTGTGTAGAATAACCTATTAGAAGACTCTTTGATGGGATTAAGATTTGGAACACAATGACTAGAGGCCGGCTTACGAGTCAGGTCGGGTTGGGTGCCTAACACCTTCCCATCCTCATACCTAAACTCCGAACAGGTGCACTGGTAAAGCTCAGTCCTTCCACAAGGGCCCTATGTACATGGTTCTTAGACCTAATCTAGGTAGCAACTCCATTTTCACCCTCCGCGTGATCCGCTCTAGGCCGAGGCATACTTCCCATGAGGAAACTACTCATCGTAGGTGCTTGTGCCCACAGCGGTGGTGGATGGTCGGGTTAAATATTTAGAAGTTGGAACCCAACCAAACCCATGAACCAACGAAAACCAACCAGCTACACCAAATTGGGTTGAGTTTGATCGGTTTAAATAATAAGTACGTTGAATAGACACTAGGATGAAATTTCCTTAAAATGCATTAAACAATAATTTTGTTAATGAATTCCAAAACATGAGAACATGATGAGCAAAGCTTCATTGGCACTTAGCTATAGGGACGTAACTACTTGTTGATACCCGTTTTTGCTAATTCGGGCCCAAAGGCCCAACAGCAGAAAAGGCCCAAACCAGGCCAAAGAATAGATTGAAAAATGGATGAAGAAAGGCAATTAGGCCACACCCAAAAGCCCAAAAAGTAAACAAATATGGCCTAAGCAATGACCCGAAAAGAGAAGATACTCATGGAAAATAGAGAATAAGGCCCACAGCGAGCCCACTGGCCCTCTTTAAGATAAGGGCAGTGCATAGGTGGCAGCCTCAATAGAATAACCCTCTTTATAGAGTAAGAATGGGCCCTGAAGAGGCTCAAGAATGAAAATAAGATAAAGGCCAGCAGGGCAACCCAGTAGAAACCAATAAGAAATATGGAAAAGGGCGCCGAGTGATAATGGGCTCAGCCCAGCAGAATGAAAGGTGGCAAACCCAAGAAACCCATGTTACTTTTATGTAAGGGACACAGATTAAGCTTCAGATTCCACAAAAACAAAGAAGCAACAAAACAAAACCAAACAACAACAACAGAAAACGTATAAGAAAGGAAACGACAGGAAAAAAAAAAAAAAAAAAAAGAGAGACAGCAATGGAGTGACCGGAGCACCACCTACCTGTAACCCAACCAATGCAAGAGAGGTGGGACTCGTGGCTAAAGAGATTACAAAAGGTATGGTTTGGTGGAGAGGGGAAAAGGGCCTAGTTTTAGTATCTTGCCCAGACCTCTTTTGAAAGATGCTTTGTTGGGAAAGAATCTTTACCAAAATGGGTAATATATTGACTGGGACCGTCTGATGCATGCTAAAGGGAAAAGAAAAAAAGGGACTTATAGGGTTTTACCATTTGGGAAGAGAGAGAGGGAGAGAGGTATTCACAGTAGAATGTGTTTTACCAAAAATAAGATGGAACTTGTCGTGAAGTGAGTAATGGAGGAGAAAGAAAGCTCTTGCCCACAGTCAAGAAGTAGTAGGAATGAACCCATTCACATACGGCCAGAAGGTAGTGGGCACTCCCCTAGCATGGCAAGTGCCTGTAGTAGACAAGAGTGGTTGGTGAAGAACAAGGGTAGAAAGGAGAAATCACATAGGCTTGATTTGACATATAAATAGGAACGGTAACCATAAGGGGAACAAGAATAGTAACCTAGGCAATCTAAATATGGAATTGAAAGTGAAAGAAGAGAGAAAAGGGAAACACGAAGTGAAAATTTAGAAAAAGAAAAGAGTGACAAAAGCATAAATAGCATGAATCACTAGGCAGTCTTTTCCTTCCCTCACGTAACAAAAACCAAACTCTTTGTAATCTCATTGGAAAAAGTAGCTATTCTGACATATCCTCCAAAGTATACAATTTTATGGCCTTACAGGGTAATAAGGTTGTGTAAGTTGGGATTTGCCACTCTAACTATGCCTAACTGATCACAGATTATTTGGACTAACACTCATTTTGTAGTGTGTGTGTGTGTGTGTGTGTGTGTGTATAAGGATGGGGGATGCTATAGAAGTAGTGTAGGGGCCTTTTTTGTGCTTTTGGGCTAAGGCTTTCTACTAAGAGCAAGGAAATTGGGCCCGACTCTTTCCGCGGGATTCCCCTAGAACCAGTCTACACACAAGACAAGACACTCCAAAACAAGAAGTATATATATATATAAATATATATAAGATGTTAAATTTTGGAGAAAGAAAATTATTCTTCACTCCCCTAAATTGAATATCATTCCTAAATTTCAAACTAAAATGGTGTTTTCATGTTGAAAAATATAAAACTTTGAGATTTGGATGTTGTCATCTTGTTGCCTTTACACCTAAACAATTTGTTAGGGTTATTTTTTAAAAACCTAACTACACATTAAAAGAATATTAGACATATACAAAATATAATTTTGAGTGAGTAATGCTAAGTAGTTTCTAATTTTCTCTTGTACTTTTTGAAAAAAAAAAAAATTTTACTCGGCAACAATAATTATTTTCTATTTTGAAAAATAATAAATATATAACAAGATAATAAATATAAGTTTTATATTTGTAAATGACAGAAAATTAACTATAATATTTTACTTTTCCCGCCATGAATATTTTCAAAATTAGACTTCCCATCAAAATGAAAGATGATTTTTAACAAAATATATTGCAACAAAATATATTACATTACGAAATCAATTATAGATAATGTCAAGTTCCATTCTAATATGTGATTGAATTGAAATGTATAGAACAATTATTTGGTGTTTTATTTTCATTTATTCATATTTTGTTAATAGCTAGTTTAAAATTTTCATATATTAATTTAGTTTTGAATCTTAATAATGTTTTTTGTATTATACTTTGGCCCCAAAGATGAGCTAATTGACAATTAGTCTTTGTTTTTGGTACTAAACATAATTTTATTATGTCATGTTCATTTTTTTTTCTTTTTTTTCTTTTGCTAAATGAAAAAAAAAAAGGGGGGATCTTTGGTGTAGACTTATCAACCCTACATCACATAACAATAATAAATACCCCAAGGGCAGAGCCAGGGGGGCAATTGCCCCCTAGCCCACCCAAAATTTACTAAGGGGTTTACTTATCTTTCATATTACCTAGTGAGTTTGGTACCTCCAATCATATGCCTACACCAAATAACAAGATTATGAAGAAATAGAGCTCAAAGAATAATAACTATTTTGTGAGTTTCAGGGTTTTTTTTGTCCTTTTATCGACTTGTTCCCTCCCCTTCACGTTGCTAGTCCCATCTTAATGATTGTATTTCTTTTTTTTTCTTTTTTCTTTTTTTTGAGAAAGAAGATCGAAACTTTTTAATTAAGGAAGGCCATTTAAATCAGCCTGAAGTACATGAATAATATCTGGTGGTACATCCTCCATCTAGACTTGCATTATTTTATTTCTTTTTTCTTTTCTTTTTTTTTGTTTGCATGGATTTGCTTTTACGTATTTTTTTTCATTTGTAAAATTATCATTGGACTTTCTTTTTTTTATATGAAAACTTCATTAAATATAAAAGAAATAAAATAATTCATAATCTATGAATGTGTTTTAAAGCTCAAAATATATAAAAAGAAAATGATGAGGAACTTTTTAACTAACTCCATAGCTAGTCTTCCCAAATGAGCTGGTCTTCCCAAATGAGCTAGTCTTCCCAAAAGAGCTACTCTTCCCAAACAAGTTACTCTTCCCAAAATTACCTACCTATCAAAAATGGGAGACTGAATGTAACTAATCCAAGTTATCACAACTGCTCCAACAAGATGCACGTCACTCACAAAAGCTGATGAGTAAGCATTCGCGAGCCTGACCTTCATATGCGACCCTCACCCACAGGGATGAACAAGAAAAGATGCGCACACTTCTTCTACATTACAATGCTCGCATCACCTAAGACTCTCCTATATTCACACAACCGCCGGCAAAGGGATAACTCTCATCTTCTACAAATTAGCTAAGGGATAACTCACAACGAAAAAAGATCTCTTGGAAAGGATGTTGAATTCCTGGAAACATGAGGTTAATACCATTCTCATCCCTAGTATTTATCCCAAACACATACCAGCCATGCACCTTTCGGATCAAGTAGGACTTTAAGTTCAGTGGTAGTATAATCTTATGGCTAGGTAAAGGCAAATTGTTCTCTTTGATATATGAGGTATATGAATCAGCTGCAGAAAATTAAAGCCAAACCCAACTCATAATAGTAACAACCAACTTGAATTAAAATAACCTTTACTCAACCATATAACCCTTCTAAAATACATGAAATATGTGTAGGACACCAATGATTTATTGATTGATTATGTATGTCTTCTTTTTCTTTTTCTTTTTCTTTTTCTTTTTCTTTCTTCTTTCTTCTTTTTTTCAATTTTTTTTTTTTTTTTTTTTTTTTGGGAAGAAAAGAGAGACAATGGTGGTATCTAATTGCTTCAATAGCTCAAAACTTGAACCCCCAAGAGAACACCCATAAATAAAAATGTTTTTTTGGTATTGTGGAAATATTTCTCGTGGCTCAAATGATGGTGACAATGGTTAATGTCAAGGTAGGCTGGATATTTGTTTAGCTGGTGACAAAAGATTGATGGCCTTAGGCTTTCATCTCCTAAAATTCCACATAAACCAGCATGCCTAAGGACAAAAATAAGTAGGATCATGGTATATCTCCCCATAATGTTTCTAGTAGTCAACCAAAAAATATAGAGATCTTTTACAAAAATTGAAGCATATGAGAGAAATTTAAGAGTTCAAACAAAGATATACTCTCACAAAGAAAAGTAAGGCTCAAGAACTCTCTATATGGGTTGAGTTTCAGCTTATATCTAGCTTGTTCATGATTCATGCATATCCAACATCCTACCGTCTGCTAACCTGGCTATTGTCATCAAAAGTTTCCAATTGTGCTCTTCATGAAAGAGTCTTAATATAGCAAATAGTATAACCAACTCAGCATTATTCATTCCATCACATGATATAAAAATAAAGCTTATAACTCTTCTGCATTCAAATCCAAGGTTTTTTTTTTTTTTTAAGAATTGAAAAGTTGCAATAAAAAAAGAAAGAAAAAGAAATCATGCAAGGTGCAGCAAAATGTGTAGACCTCTCCCCCCAACTAAAATATTGCATTGTCCTCAATGTATCAAAGACAAAATAAATTCAAGTATAAAGGGAAGAAGTTACCTTAAGCATTTAAATTTTTTTTTTTTTTTTTTTTTTGAAATTTCTTTCACACTTGAAAATGTTAGCTCACAAAAAAAAAAATAACAAAAAAAAAAGGCAAAAAGAAAAAGGAAACAAAGAAAAAAAATTAAAACAAATATGGTACAATTTCATAAGGCTCTTTCAGAGTTCACTTAGCATCCCAATAGGCAGGGATCTCTAGTGACATAGTCTCCTCCTCTAGTATAACTCCCCCTAAGAATGGTTTTAACCTTTGTTCATTTACTTTCAAAATCCTACCATCCCTAGGGTCCTCAACTACTAGAACTCCATGTTTAAACACTTCCCTTACAATGAAAAGGCCATCCCACCTAGGTTTTAACTTACCCGAGCCCAAATATGCATATTTAAGACCACTGGGTAGCAGCTTAAGCTCCAGTTATGGTGCCTCTTCACTTGAATGCACGAGCTTTTTTTCATTCTCTAGTAGCTCCTCAAAGCAAGGCTTCCATCCTTCATTAATTGTCATCATCTGTTGTTCTTCCAAAACCTGTGAAGGATCCAACAAAGAAAAATTTTTAGATACATGAATATCACATTCTAAATCATAAGAACCAACAGAATTATTAAGCAGAGTTTCAAGAGGATCAGAAAAACAATTCTTATTAAACTCTTCTTGAACCACTGCCCCAATGAGGTTCACATAAGCACAGTCATCATCCTCATGTGGTTGTTTAGCCACATGAAATATGTTTAGCTCCAAAGTCATGGAACCAAAAGTGAGTTGCATCCTTCCATTCCTGCAATTAATTAAAGCATTAGTTGTGGCAAGAAAAGGTCTACCCAACATAATAGGGGTATGAACACTAAAATGTAAAACAAGTTGGTAATCTAGAACAATAAAATCAACTGGATAATAAAATTGTTCAATTTTCACCAACACATCCTTAACAATCCCTTTCGGTTCCCTTACAGAGTGGTCAGCCAACTGTAAAGGTTTTAACTCACCAAGTCCAAGTTTTTGATATACATTGAAAGGGATCAAATTAACACTTGCCCTAAGATCTAGCAATGCATGCTCCATGATGTAATCTCCAATAGTACAAGAGATTGTCAGACAACCTGGATCCTTATACTTTGGTGGGGTCTTATGTTGGATAACTTTACTTACCTGTTCTGTTAGGGATGAGATCTTCTTCACATGATACTTTCTCTTGATGGTGCATAGGTCCTTAATTACCTTGGCATATACAGGCACTTGCTTGATAATATGCAATAATGGCAAATTTATCTTAACTTGATCCAAATGCTCTAATATCTCAAATGTAGTGTCCAATTTCCTAGGTAATTTTAAGGCTTGTGGAAATGGTGGAGGGATTAGGCATTGTTCAATGTCATTAAGCCCAAGTGACTAGTTTCATCCTTCTCTTCTTCAACTAGGGTCTCCTTAGATTTCTTAGTTATTAAAGGAGCACTTTTATCATTCTTTTTACCACTCCTCAAAGTGGTCACAGCTTTTACTTCATCATGTTTATCCTTAGAGCCAATTTTTAGATTTTGATTGATGGGAGTGGGTTGAGTTTGGGAAGGAAACTTCCCTCTCTCTGTCCCACTCAATGAATTTGAAAGCCTAGTTATATGACTCTTAGTCTTTCTCACCTCTTCATCTAGCCTAGTGAACATGGATTCAAACTTTTGATTTTGCTCACTTTACCTTTGAATGAAAGTACTAAGTGCATCCTCCAAGGAAGGTCTAGAAGATGATGATGCATGTGATGAATTAAAATTCCTTGGAGCAGGAGGATTCAACACATTGTCACTCTTATAACTCCAATATGGATGGTTTCGCATATTTGGGTTATAATTGTTAAAATATGAAGAATTATTTGGCCTGTATGAATTAAATGCATGTACTTGTTCTTCTGGCACATTTAAGAATGATGAAAGCGATGCACATTCATTTGTAGCATGGTTTATCTCATGACAGATTTTACATACCTCTATTGGGTCCTTTCTAAAGGTAGCACTAACACACTTACTTCCTTTCATTTTGAGTGCCTCAATTTCTTTAGTTAACATGTTGATTTTTGCGCTCATGTTATCATCTTCTCTCAACTTGAAAACACTTCCACTAGAAGTGGTAGTGTTAGTTCTAGTCCTATCAGTGGAGTCCATAGGGCTAGGTCCAGTCCATGTGTTAGAGTTTTCAGCTATCTCATCAAGATAATCCATTGCATCTTCGGGTTCTTTTTGTAAAAATTACCCTCCGCATGAGAGTTGAACAAATTTTCAGTCCCTAGGTGTAAGTCCTTCATAAAAATAGCTAACCAATCTCCAATCTTCATACCCATGAGTTGGGCAGAAATTAAAAAGATCTTTGTACCTTTCCCAAGCTTGGTATAAGGTCTAATTTTCTCCTTGGACAAAACTAGCTATCCTTCTTTTTACTTGTTGGACTTTGTGGGGAGGAAAATGTTTCATAAAAAACTCTTGGACCATCTCCCCCCAATTACCTATAGACCTAGGTTTCAAGGTGTAAAGCCAACTTCTTGCCTTATCCTTAAGAGAAAAAGGAAAGAAACGTAATTTAGCAGTCTCAATAACATTTTGTGCATAGAAACTACTTATTACCTCTTCAAAAGCTCTAACATGGACATAAGGATTTTCATTTTCTTGTCCCCTAAAGTCAGGAAGTATTGATAATAAACCTTGTTTCAAGTCTACATGTGGTGCATTAGGTAGAAACATGATGCATGAAGGAACAGAATTTTGTGTGGGATGCAATAATTCATACATAGTTCTTCTATTCTCATCATGATTATTATGTGTTTCGTCACCCATGATTGATGAAGAAGGTGAAGGCAAAGGTGTGTCAAAAAGATTACCAAAGTAAGTCTCAAAATTTTCTAATCTGCCTCTCTTTTTTCTAACCCAAATGCTCATGCAACAATGAATGCACAATAGAATAAAATAAAATAAAAACAAAATAAGGGAAAAATGGAACGAAGTTACCAATGGAAGAATTTCCACCAGTTTTGCTTTGCTCCAAAAAGATTGCCTCTGAATACGCATCAGCTCCCCAGCAACGGCACCAAAATTGCTTGCTCACTCCCAAGTGCAAGAGATCGTAGCAATATAATTCTCGGAGTACCGAGGTCAAACCACAAGGAGCGGGGTAAATTCAAAGACAATGTAATTAAAAAAAAAAAAAAAAACTTTTGGTGAAGATGAAGAATAATTTTTGTCTGGTAATTGTAAACAAGAATAACAATGATAACTGATTTAAGTCAATTATGTAAATACTAGGGCATCGGGGTGTTTCCCTATATCGATATGAAATTCTTTGTGATCTAGAACTGAGACAATTTAAGAACGCATGATAACCTAGATTAATAATGCGGTTAGAAAAGTTTTCAGAAAAACCCATTCACTTTAAAACCTGATTTCTATTTGAAACTATTAGAAATTCATCTAAAAAATAAGAAAAACATGATTGAACTTATTGAAAGCATGGAAGAACTAATACATCAAAAGAAATCTAATTGAACAATCAAATATGTTGTTGATAAAATCCTAGAAAGAATCACATTGAATATTCATACCGTATAGAAGAAACATAACCCCTAGCCCTTGCAAAGAGTTTAGGCTGCCATTAGAGAAAGGAAAATACAAGGTTTTCTCTGCCAAATTCGTTCTACACAGCCTCCCTTCAAAACCCTAATGTCAAAGTGTCCAAAGAAAATGAAACTTTTACTATTTTAATTTTCGTCCAGATTTACAGCCGTAATTTGTGAGTTAATTTAGGCCTTCAAAACTTGTGAATTTCAAAAAACTCAAAACTGAAAAGTTGTATATATTTAAGTTATGGTTCCAACCCATCTGGCCTTGTGCCAATTGGATTTTTGAGAAGAGAGATACGCCCAAAATACTTATCAGTGCTCAAATCTGATTTTTCCTTTTCAGATTCTACCTCTTTGATTTCTTTCCTTATTTAAGGCTTCCAAACATGGTAGATGACCCAAGCACTCCAGCTGCACCTCCTTAGACATTTAAGCATGGTCCTTTAACTCCTCTTTAATTCAAGTTCGGCCTCCATTCTCTCACAAACTCTTGTAAACTCATCTTTTTCACATGATTTCCTAAAAGTAGAAAATTACACACAATGAATGACATCTTATTCAAGAAATTATGTAAAGATAAATAATAGGGACTAATGCAAATCATGGATTAATTATAAAAATTAAGAATAATAATAAGGAGATAATGCCCACATAAATATATAACAAGTATACATTTTAAGGAGTTATCAGTCAACCTAGAAACCGGAAATTCTCCCACTGTCGTAGAAAGGCAACTACAGGCACTCTCGGCTACAATCAAATGACTTACTCAACAAAATGAAACCCTTGTGCAACCAAAACCAAGCGTTGGAAGTACGAATTGAACAGCCGCAAGAACATCAACCCTTATTGTATGATCAACATAGGAATGACCATGATGAATATCCACCCCCTCGAAACATCATAGAAGGGAAGAGCAAAAAGAAGAGAAGTGGGGTTGACGACTACAACATGGCAGGGCGACGAATGACTAGCCAAAGAGAAGGAAAAAGGCCTTGATAGTCTACCAGCCAACCCATTCACTTCACCCCACTAAACACTCCCATCGATCAAGTACTTACACATGTCGAAAATGACTCAATGTTGGAATGGCCGAGAAGGATGAAAGGGGATCCGAGCAAGCGAGCAAAGCACAAATATTGTCATTACCACCATGATCATGGGCATGACACAAAGGAGTGTTACAATTTGAAACAACAAATAGAGATCCTCGTGGGTTGGGGGAAGCTCCAACATTTTGTTCAACGCTCTACAAACAAAAGTTACTCCATCTGAGGAATGCCAAACACTTAAGGAACACCCATTGGCCATTTGTTCTCAATAACATTTTATTCAAACGATCAACCTTTAGCAATTTCTTTTAACATTTGTTTCACTATAGAAATAGACATGTAATTGTGTTCTCATTCAATAAAAGCATTTCCTTTATTTGCTACTCCAAAGAATGAAAGAACATGAATGACAAAATTTCCTTGTGTTCACACAAGTAATCAATATCGCCTACCCCTCTGACAAAGTCACCAAGGTGACGAACGATTAGCTCAAGCAGTGATCCTCCAAGCCACCAAGGTGAACGATACAAGGGATCCTCCATAGACATTACCACCATGATCATGGGCATGACATGAAGGAGTGTTACAATTTGAAACAACAAATAGAGATCCTCCTGGGTTGAGGGAAGCTCCAACATTTTGTTCAACGCTCTATGAACAAAAGCTTCTCCATTTGAGGAACACCCATTGGCGTTTACTCTCAATAACATTTTATTCGAACGATCAACCTTTAGCGATTTCTTTTAACATTTGTTTCGCTATAGAAATAGACATGTAATTGCGTTCTCATTCAATAAAAGCATTTCCTTTATTTGCTACTCCAAAGAATGAAAGAACATGAATGACAAAATTTCCTTATATTGACACAAGTAATCAATATTGCCTACCCCTCTGACAAAGTCACCAAGGTGACGAATGATCAGCTCAAACAGTGATCCTCCAAGCCACCAAGGTGATGAACGATATAGGGGATCCTTCATAGACAATCAGCTTAAGTAGCGATTCTCCAAGTCACCAAGGTGTCAAACGATACAAAGGATCTTCCATAGACGATCAGCTCAAGCAGCGAACCTTCAAGTCACTAAGGTGACGAACGATACAAGGGATCCTCCATAGACGATCAGCTGCTTCCAAGTCACCAAGGTGACGAACAATCCAAGGGATCCTCCATAGACGATCAACTCAAGTAGCAATGGCAAACATGGAATGGGGGGAAACAGAAGAGGAATGGGGAGCAACATATGAGGAATATTTGTATAACGCATCAACTCAAGACTAGTCGTTCGACTAAATCCAGGCGATAAAATTATAGGTATATTAGTTGTTCGACACCCCAAGCAAACAGACGACAAAGAGTCATCAGGCGCCATCAATCGCCATAAGGCGAATCAACCTAAAATAGCTCTATTCTTGCTTATCCAGCATGGTGAATGATAAGTCGTCCATCCTTGGAGTAATGGATGAGCCCTCAACTTCACAAAGGTCTTTTTGCCTACAAGTGGACGGTCCAAAGCAAAGTTGCCCAAGGGTGGACGCTTGACGCAAAGTCGCCAAAAGGTGGATGCACGACCAAAGTCGCCTACAAGTGGACGGTTTAAGGCAAAGTCGCCCAAGGGTGGACGCATAACCAAAGTCACCTACGGGTGGATGGTCTAACACAAAGTCACCCAAAGGTGGACGCACGACCAAAGTCGCCTACGGGTGGATGATCCAACACAAAGTCCCCAAAGTTGGACGCATCACCAAAGTCACCTACGAGTGGATGGTCTAACGTAAAGTCATCCCCAAAAGGGAAGGACAACGAGCAAAGTCACCTAAGGGTGGACGAATCTCCTACGGAAGGATGGTCCAATGTAAAGTCATTCCCAAAGGGGAAGGACAAAAAAACTAAGTCTTCCTACCTACAGATTGGATGGACGACCCAAGTGGTCCAACATAGTCCCAATTTAGATGAGTAGAAATCGAACTACCCCTAAGTGTTAAAAATGGACGAGCAACAAAGGATGAGTTAAGTACGCTATCTCGATTCGGATGACTACAAAGGGACAAGTCAAGCCCTAAGTCCCAAAAACTTGACGAGTGATGAAACCTGATGAGTGATAAGAAAATCACTTATAAAGGAGACACTTCAAGAAGAGACTCGTCCAAAGTGAACTCTATCAAAGGAAACTCTACCAAAGATTACTTCAACCATTTAAAGAAATTCTCAGTTGCTCATTAAACTAAAAGGTCGAAGTGCTCCTAGGTCCACCACAACAAAGGAGAGAAATTGTTCAAGCAATGTAGATGGTGGGAAGGTCCCAAGTCCATCAAGACAAGGGAAAGCATCATCCAGACACGTCTACACTAAAAAGCCCACTTTAGACAACGGAATGCACCCCACTTCTCAAGGAGGCCCTCACTTCTCCAAGTGAGCATCACCTCTCAAGGTGAACCCCACTTCTCAAGGTGGCCCTCACTTCTCAAAGTTGTATATCAAACTAAAACCTTAGCGTTCCCTAATCTTTTTCTCTTCTACTTTAACTTTTTCATAATTTCAATTTTGAAATACTTTATTTTTTCTATAGAACCAATTTTAACTACTTACTACTTAAAGAATAGAGTAAAAAATACTGAATTTTGCATAAATGATCTCAAGGTGAACCCCACTTCTCAAGGTGGCCCTCACTTCTCAAAGTGAACATCACCTTTCAAGGTGAAAACCACTTCTCAAGGTGGCCCTCACTTCTCAAAGTGAGCATCACCTCTAAAGGTGAACCCCACTTCTCAAGGTGGCCCTCACTTCTCAAAGTGAGCATCACCTCTCAAGGTGAAGCCCACCTCTCAAGGTGGCCCTCACTTCTCAAAGTGAACATCACCTCTCAAGGTCAACCCTACCTCTCAAAGTGAACCACCTCTCGAGGTGGCCATCACTTCTCAAAGTGGACATCACTTCTCAAGGTGAACATCACCTCTCAAAGACAAGAAAGTACTCCTTAGACAATTTGTATTAATTTTTGCACTTAGCTCCTTATCTTTGGATGGCTTCTGATCTTGCTGAAACTTAGATGAGACAAATTTAGAATTCACCAGATGAAGTCTTGTAGTAAACAATTTGAACTTTTCTGACCACCTTTAGTGTGATTTATACTCACCTGAATGAGGCAGGGTCGAATGCCCATAGTTTGGAAACTTTATGCATGATGACCTTATATGTTTTTCAAAATGATTTCTTTCTTTTTGTTTTTGAAAAGAGGTGAGTGGTTTTTACTTGTTACAGAAAGAGGAGATAAGGCATAGCTGAATGCCCCTAGTTTAGAGATAAACGCATGACTTTGGAAAATCTTAACTTGATTAATTTTCTCTTCCCTCTATTTTTTGAAACCAATGATGCAGGTGATTTTTTTTTTTAAACAAATGGACAAGGCATGCCTAAATGCCCCAATTTAACAAACCATGCAAATTTTGAGAAACTTTATTGCACAACCATTTTTTTTTTTTTTTTTTTGGGTGAGTGAAAAACAGAGTCAAAACGGACCCGTGAAGTGCCTGAAAACAAAAAATAGGGTAATCGAGCCTTGGTTGAGCTGGGTGCCAATCGGCACTCTTGGAGTGCCAATCGGCACTTGGGGGGTGCTGACTGGCACTTTGGGGTGCTGACAGGCACACCCAATTTTGTCCCGATTCCTCACGTTTTTCCCACGCGTTTTCTGTGTTTTTGAGTTTTTCGAAAAATATTTTCTCCGTTTGGGACTTTAACACACTTTCCTAGTCAATTACAAACTCTTGAAACCTATTTAAACCTGGTTAGGGACTGAGGTAGCTTATTTTAGCATATAACCTACAAAAAAATTTCTGAATCAAAGTTATCAAGAAACAACTATCACATGCAAGAATTTTACATGGCTAACAATCAAAACTTTCCTCGTTCAACCATTCATGATATCAATAGATGGGTTCGTAGCTTTGATTTTAGCACCAAGACCAATTTTACAACCTACAAGCTAGAGGGAACCAAGGCTTTGAGGAATGTCAAGATTAAGTGGGATTTCCTCTGTGCTGTCGTGAAGTTCTGGGATACTGAAGACCATGTATTCCGATTTAAAACTGCTAAACTTTGTCCCACAATTGAAGAATTTTTAGCTATTCTGGGTTATGATCCCAACAAAAAATCTGTAGCAGTTTCTTGTGATCCCAAACATAGGGAGATTTTATCTAGTGCTCTGGGACTTTCTACTTCAATTACTAGTAGCATGATTGAAGGCCACATGGTGAATCTTCATGCAGTTGTTTCAGGACTAATTAACAAATGTACTCATGGAATGACTGACAACATGCAGAAGAATTTTTACTTAGCTCTTTGCTTCGTGGGAGAATTTTTTTTTTGCTCTGGAAGGCCTGGTTTTATGGATGCTCGAGCTATTGGCATTGTGAGTCAAGTTAAGGATGTTGATAATCTTGTTTCTCTGATCTTGGCAGAAACTCTTTTAGGATTGGATTCCGTATTTCTTGGTGGAGAGTCACAACGCTTTCTTGGGAGTCCTTTGACTTTACAAATATGGTTGATGGAAAGACTGGACATGATTGCCAAGCCTACTGTTGCTAATTATGGTCCTAGCAATTTCCTCAGTATGACTATCCTCAAAACCGAGTGTCAAACTAAAAGCGACTAGGTGAAATTTCTAAACAAGAAATCCAGTGTCTCAATTCGATGGAATTGTTATTGGTGGAAGTGTCCACCTCCTTTGTTGCGGTCCCCTAGATCTGATCACATCTTCATAGTTGGGTTAAAGAGGGCGACTTTCTATAAGGCTGGTAGACTTTTGAGACAATTCCAATATGAGCAAGGAACGCCTGGTGGAAAAGAAAGAAAACCTTTTACTCCTATGGACACAGATCCTACTTCTACAAGGAACATGTTGTTAGGCTTGGAGATGGCTGACCAAGTGGATCAATCTTTTGTTAAGGTTCACTTTCACAGGATGACTACAGAATATTCTAACTGGTTGGTGAACAAAATTGCAGATAAGGAAGCTGATATGGTTGCCATGAGAAAACAATTTCTCAAGGACAACCAAGAAAAACATGAGACTAACAACTATGAGTTTAGATGGAAAGACAAAGATGATAAAGTACCCAGCACAGATGGAACCAACGAACAACCAAAGGAGAAAAGACTAAAGAAACAATGATCTTCTTATTTTTTTCTGGCTTTGAACACGTTTATTTTAAAAGTTGATATGAAACTCTTAGATTTAGGAATTATTTAGGACTTTTAGGTTAAGGGTTCTATCAAGGGTTTAGGCTTTTAGGGTTTGGTTTTTTTATGGTTTGGTTTAGGGTTTGGGTTTTGATTTTTTGGTAATGGTATGGTTTAAAGGAATAGTTAGTTGTTGAAAACAAATTTTTTTTTTTTTTTTAATGGGTAAATGGTGGGTTTGGGGAAGTTGTGACTAGACCAATATATGGTTGCCTATGTACCTCCTTGGCGGAAGAATCAAGTCATCACGTAGTTCATTTTTATTTGCCTTAACTTTTGCCTAGGCTAGCCTTTCGGGTTTTCAACCTAGCAGGCTCTCTCACTCTCTTTTTTTTTACTCCCATTTTGCATAGATCGCCCTTTCAGGTTTTTAACCTACCCTTTTTTTTTTTTTTTTGCCGAATTTAGGAAGGGAAATAACATAATTTACAACCACTTTAGACATGGTGTTTTCATACCACCACCTCAGACATGGTATTTCTTTAATTGATCCATATTGGTTGGCTCAGTAAAAGGGTTTGCATCTAAGTCCATCAACCTTACTGCTCCACCAGATTATATCTGCTTGATAATATATGGGCCTACCCAATTTAGCTTGAACTTCCCATTCGTCTCTTGAATCGGGGCTCGGATTTCTTTTAGCACTAAATCCCCCAACTTCAAATCTCTAGTTCTTACTTTCTTGTCAAAAGCTTTCCTAAGTCTCTTCTCATCCATCATGCATAATTGGTCATATCTACTTTGCAACCAATTTACTTCAGGGATTTCACTCTCCAATATTGTTCTTAATGTACAAACACCCATTTCAATGGGAAAGACTACTTCCATCCTATACACCAAGGAATAAGGAGTGGCTCCTATGGAAGACCAAATTGATGTCCTATACCCCCAAATTGCATAGGGATTTCATGACAGCATGTGTGCATTCATGTGTGGCCCATAACTTGACTCATGAAACTCTTCAATTATTTGCTGTGCTTCTTTGGCGGCCACACAAAGGAGATGAATTCCGTCATATAATCTTCTGTAAAGCCTCTCACCACAAATAATATAATTAGTGGACAACCTTCTGATGGTCAATTGGTCACTCTTGTTTGCAGACTTTCGGTATGTCCCATCCTTGAGGTACTATAGAATGTCTGAATACCATTCACCTTCTCCATTCATTGCCACATCTTCTTCTATTGACATGCAATAAGCTGGCTCCTCTTTTTGTTGCACCACTATTGGTCGAGCTTCATCTTCCTTAGGTCCATCCATCATGGATGCCATTGTTACTAAAGTATTTGCAATCTAATTCTGCATTCTTGGCACATAGTGGTACTAGATCTTACTAAATTTCGAGGCCCACTTCTAGAGACATTCATGATAAGGTATCAATTTTTCCTCCTTGATCTTCCATCTATTCTGAAGCTGAGAAATTATCAAGGCTGAATCATTGTATACTTTCAACTCTTTCACTCCAAGACCTAAGGCCGCTTGTAACCCTATAATGCAAGCCTCATATTCAGTGGCATTATTAGTGGCAGTAAAGTAGAGCCTACCAAAGAACGGGATGTGTGTCCCTTTTGGAGAAATTAAGAGAACTCCAATGCCACTCCCATTTTGATTAGTGGCTCCATCAAAATACATCTTCCATGATTCTAGCTCTATCCCCATGATATCCTCATCTGGAAAGTCTCTTTGGATTTCTTCAACATCTTCAAGTGAACAGTGGGCTAAGTGATCAACAATTGCTCTCCCCTTTACAGACTTCTGAGTCACATATTTAATATCAAATTCCAACAAAAGTAGAACCCATTTTGCTATCTTCCCATCTTGCACAAGCTTTTCCATCAAGTATTTCAAAGGGTCCATTCTTGCAATCAGCAAGACCTTGAAAGCAAGCATATAATGTCTGAGTTTACGGGTTGCCCATACAAGTGCTACACAAGTCTTTTCAAGTGGTGAATACTTCTCTTCATAAGCCAACATCTTCTTGCTAATGTAATAAATCGCATTCTCCTTCCTAGACTCCTCTAGGTATTGAGCAAGTAAAGCCCGCATTGCTATATCCGTAGTTGTGAAATACAAAAATAATGGCTTTTCAGGTACCAGTGGGACCAGTATTGGTGGCTTCATCAGATAATTCTTAATCTTCTCAAAAGCTTCTTAACATTGTTCATTCTATACTGTGGGAACTTCTTTCTTGAGCAGTCCAAACAGTGGCTCACATGTCATGGTGAGCTGGGCTATAAACCTTCTAATGTATTGTATCCTCCCAAAAAACCCTCGGATTTCCTTTTCAGTCCTTGGAGGCTTCATCTCTACAATTGCCTTTATTTTGTTAGGATCGACTTCAATTCCCCTCTAACTTACCATTAACCCTAATAGCTTTCCGGATGTTACACCAAAAGTGCACTTCTATGGATTCAGTCGCAACTTATAGAATTGGATTCTTTCAAAGAACTTCCGTAAAGCTGGTATGTGTCCTTCATGGTCTTTGGACTTCACTATCATGTCACCCACATAAACTTCTACTTCTTTGTGGATCAAATCATGCAACAAAATAGTGGCTACAAGTTGGTAAGTAGCACCAGCATTCTTAAGGCCAAATGGCATGACCTTGTAGCAATACGTCCCCCATGGAGTAATGAATGAGGTCTTCTCCATATTTTTCGAAGCCATCTTTATCTGATTGTATCCCCAAAAACCATCCATAAATGACAGCAAGGCATGTCCTGCTGTGTTATCAACCAAGATATCAATGTGAGGTAAGGGTAAATCATCTTTTGAGCTAGCCTTATTGAGATCTTGGAAGTCTACACACATTCTCATTTTCTCATCCTTCTTTGGCACCGGAACCACATTAGCTAACCATTCTGGGCAGTTGACCACCCTCAGAAATCCCGCATTGTACAATTTCTCAACTTCTTCCTTAATCTTAAAAGTCCACTCTAGCTTCATTCTTCTCAACTTCTGCTTGACTGGCTTCATGGTTGGATCTATTGGAATGCAATGTTGCACTATGTCTGTATCAATCCCAGGCATGTCTTCGTATAACCATGCAAATACCTCTTTGAATTCTGTGGGCAACTAATGCATCTTTTTCAGAGGAGGTTAGGGTATTGCCCACTTGTATCATCTTAGGTTCATCATCAATTCCAGGTTAATAGGTTAGGTTTCTTCTTTTATAGGTTCTACATGCCCTTGTTTAATTCCTTATTATTAAGAGTTTCTTTACCAATTTCCGAAATAAGAACATTCAAAGCCAACAAACAAGCAAAATCAAAAATCATATTATAAGGAAAAGAGTTCTCAACAGACTCAACAAAAATAGACTCTATAGGAATACGATCACAAACAGACTTAACAGGAACAATAATACTAGTAGAAACAGACTCAATAGGGATAGAAACAATGTTTTTGGCAGGAGTGATTGGCTCACGATCTTGATCTTCTTCACAGAGTCTTCCATGGGGTGGGCGGCTCCCTCCCATGCCCAATTCTTCAACTCGGTTGTGGCTTTAATGATGGCGGGTGGCTCCCAGTGAGTTTCTTCTTCCATCAGCATCAGTACCATGGGGTCTTCATTCATATAATATGTGCCTTCACCATCAATCTCTACATCTGTGGGCTTGTCAGTCACATAAGCATCCAGACGCTCTATACTGTCCATCCACTCACCAAACAGATCTTGCTTTCCTTTGTTACTCGGGTGGATGTATTGGGGGAGGTATTCTGACTCATTCCTGCCATCCTCTCATCTTCATCTTTAAGATTCTCCAGTGTTAAGTTTCTGAAACTGTGGATCATCAGCTTTCTATCTAGGGTGGCCAATCTAGCATCTATGTCATCTTCTTCCTCAGTGTATGGGGTCAATGAGCCAAATTCTGAATTATGGAATGGCCCTAACTCAAGAATTTCTCTACCATGCTTGTCATATTGAGGGCCTAACCTTAAACTAACATCAGTAATGCAGATCCAATCCGAGGGCCGCCCATAGGGGTAATCATCATAATTTATATCATCAACCTCTTCATCTTCAACTTCCACCTCATCTCCTACAACTGCCAGCACATTTTATAGCTCATTTTCTTCTCTTTCAGCACCATTCTCCATATCTATAGGTTCAACTTCAACATCATCCTCTGTATCTCCATCATAGTAGTCCACGTCATCATCAAAGTGATCTTTATAGAAAGGTACTACATCTTTATCTTCTCTATCACTAGGGGAATCACCCCAATCATTGCTACTATATTGGCTGTCATAGTCTTCACTATTGTTGCTTTCACTATCACTGTTGCTATCATCCTCACTATCTCCACTATTAATACTGCTACTATCACTACTACTATCACTCTTGGTGTCGCTACTTTCATCATCATCACTAGGGGCTTCTCCCCATTCCTCATCTTTATCACTTGTTCTTGCTTCATACGGGCTCTTCAATGCATGTTGGCAAGCCTCCCAGTACTCTTCTTCATCTATATTGCAAATGGCATCTCCCAGAAGTGTGGTCATTGCATCAGGGTCCACGTAATCACCTCAATCAGTGGGGACCCAATTTGTGTCTTCTTTCTTCAGTTCTAGAACCCTGTTGTTACAATCAAATAAAAGCTCAAACCCAGGCACAATTGTTCTTGACTCAGGATCGAATCTCAGTTTAGGGAATCCTGAATAGCGTTGACTATCTCCAGCTTTGACAAATTTTCCGTTCAATGTGGGAGTATAGGGCTTTAAAGGTTCCGGGGGACAAGGAAGTCCCTTTGCCTTGGCCTTTGCACAGGCCATTCTTCTCACCTCCATCTCTAGCAAGTTATCATCAGTGGGCTTATAGCCTAGCCCAAAAGGTGGTGTGGCAGTGAGAATTATTGGGACTTGAGCAGTTGTCTTCTTCACAGTCTTCCCTAAGTTCATCCCCAGAAGGTAATTCATTCTTCTCATCATTGCCACCACATTATTGTTGCTGTAAGGAGCAAAGTCCATGGGGATCTTCTCCACTTCTTCTTCTCTTCTTTCAAAACCAGGCTTCTTAATTTTAAAGCCATCCAAGGTCAATGGCTCCTTCTCAGAATCAATACCAAAAATGGGCTTTGGTACAGTCAAAGTATCGTCATATATGGTAACTATGGCTCCTTCATGTGGAAACCGGACCTTTTGGTGTAGGGATGAAGGTACAGCCTCTGTATCTTGGATCCATAGTCGCCTAAGGAGCATATTGAAGCACGAGGCTATGTTCAGGACTTGAAATTCCACCTTCTTAATCGTTGGCCCTATAGTGAGCTCCAATGTCACGGTTCCCAAGACCTCCATTCTACTATTGTCATATGCCCTCACATGCTGATCAGTCGACACAAAATCTTCAATACTTAGACCCAAGCAACTTGCAGTCTTTAAAGGACACACATTTAGGGCACTTCCATCATCAATTAGAACCATTGGAATCGTTTTGCCTTTGGCATCTACAATAATATGCAATGGATCATAAGTAGGGAACTCACTTTTCGTCAAATCTTTGTCAGAGTAGGAAAGTGAGTTCCCTACTTATAGACCCAATCATGGCATTCAAATCTTGAGGAGTAGTGGTTGTAGGGACTTGGATTTGATTGAGAAGGTCTACCAAATTCTGGCGATGCCTGTATGAGGCCATGAGTAAACCCCATAAAGATATATTGGCTTAAGTCTTCTGCAACTGCTTGAGGACTTCATCCTCTTCAATTGGTGTTTGTTAGGTGGATTTGTTCAAGGGTTCTATTGGGTTGTCTGTCTTCGGGTGTGGGTGTTTAAAGTGTCTCCTCCCTTGTGAAATGGGAAATTTTTGATGGGTCATTTAGATCGGTATATTGGGGTTTGAAGTGTCTCCCCCCCCCCCCCCCCAATATGTGGATGTTGGGTCGTTTGACTGGGGTTCAAAGTGTCTCCCCCAATATGTGGGTGCTTGCTAACTCGCTTGGGGTTTGAAGTGTCTCCTCTCATTTGTGGATGTTGGGTAGTTTGATTGGGGTTTGAATTGTCTCCCCCCATTTGTGAATGTTGGGTAATTTAGGGTTTCTGTAACATCTTCACTCCATATATCATACCCTGCAATGGATGACATACCCATCAACTCTTCCCATGTCATCATAAGGCACTCGGGTAAGTCATAAATCAACTCAGACAGGTCCTCTTCACCTTCCTCTTCTGTCATCAAGCAATTAATTCTCTGTCCTCTCCTAAAATTGTGGTTGGGCAAGGGATTATTAGTGATGCTTGGCCTTGTAGGCAATGAAATCATCTTATTGTCTATTAGATCTTGAATTGCATGATGAATGCCAAAACACTTGTCAGTGTCATAGATAGGGCTTTGATGGTAGGCACATCTCTTACTCACATCAAATCTTGCAGGCAATGGGTTTGGGATTGGTCTTGGGTCTAAGGGTTTTAGCAACCCTTTGCTTTTAGTTTTTCAAACACTTAACTCACAGGCATATATAACTCATGAAATTCACTCCTAGGCCTTGGTGGTGGCCCTTGTGATATTGGCACGAGGGCAATAGGAACAATAAGTTGGTAAGGATCATTTTTATATATATTAGAAACTTCTGCAGTTTTAGAACTAGATCCTAAATTCTTTTTAAACCTCGGTGGGTCCTCATTCTTTATGGTGCCATTGTTTATTTCATCCCCAATTTGGGTTCCAGCAGCAATCAAAACTTTAAAATTAGGAAATTATTGAGCAAACAAATACTTATGGTACACAGGCAATAAGTTTTTTACAACTATGG
Source organism: Notholithocarpus densiflorus (assembly GCA_030021035.2). Lineage (NCBI taxonomy): Eukaryota > Viridiplantae > Streptophyta > Magnoliopsida > Fagales > Fagaceae > Notholithocarpus > Notholithocarpus densiflorus. Next base: position 2,975,841 of record JARYZH020000024.1, on the reverse strand, counting down.
TTAATTTTTCTTCTTCACTTGGCCTATTCATCATCTGTGCAGCTTTGGACCTCCACTTGGTAATGCAGGTAGAGAAAGATTCTTTCAGCTCTTACTTAGTGGTCTCCAAGTCTCTCCTTATCACATCCACCTCTACGTTATACTTGTATTGATTGTGAAACTCACGGCAGATGTCCTCCCAGCTCCTTGCTCTAGCATCATCTAGGTTGAGGAACCACCTGAGAGCGGCTCTAGTCAAGGTATTTTGAAACATTTGAGCAAGTAACTCTTCAGTTGCTCCTAAGGGCTGCATAGCCCTCATGTACATCTTCAAATGGAACTTTGGGCAGCCAGTCCCGTCGAACTTATCCAAGGTCAACATCTTGAACTTGGGAGGCAATCTCACATCGGGGAAAAGTGAGAGTAATTTGGTAGTCCATGAGGTCTTCCATCTTATGAGCTCTTTTGATCATCTCTTCCACTTTGTTTATCCTCTCGTTAATCTTCTTCTCACCCTCCATGGTTGGGGAATTATGATCAGTCTTGTTCTCTTTTTGGCCACCCTTCAGGTTCTAAAATTGTTGCACAATAAGGTTCATGTCCTCCCTCAATTGGATTTGACTAGCTACCATGGTGTTTAGTAGCTCTTAAGTGTTCATGGGTTCTTCAGTGTTCGGATGTTCTCCCCCTTCCGCCTTGGTGATGGAGTCTTTGGACTTCTTGTGGCTAGGACTATCTTGTAGGTCGAACACGGGATTATGATGTTGCAGTAGTGGAGTGTCTTCTATGCCCACAAGCTTCAATACCGTGATGGACTTAGAACTGGAACTACTAGCTTGAATTTCAGTCTTGGGTTCTCTTTGGAGTCTTCCCTCTGATCTTGACCAAATTCTCCCCTAAGAAAAGGCTTGGTTGGGTCAAACAAAGCTAGGTCCCCATCTATATCAATCTACCAACCAAACAAATATACACAACATGTAATGCAATTTTAACATGGACCGACCTAAGGGTAGGTTCTAAGTCATTAGATTGTAGGGTGGGTTCGTTGTTTCATTGTTTCCCATAGCTAGAACATTACACCTCCCAACTTGTAATGTAATGAACATTACGTTGGTCCAAACGGCATGGTCTATCCTTTATAATCAACAAGAAATGATCGAGTGACTTTGGGCTATGAGTTGGTGAGTTCGCCACTAGGTACCCGAATCTAATGAAGACCGGTGATCCATGGTTACTACCACCATATGTTGAGATGGGTGCATATATATTTGTTGTTTTTATGACACACTATAACAGTTAAGGAAAGCTTTTAACAATCAACATGGCAACACAAACAACACAAAAAAAATCATACAAACATCTCAAGACATAGACAACCAAACACACAACAACATCATACAAAACACAAGGGTATATAGTTGGTCACTTAAAGTCTAACACGAAGTTTAGCCCTCAACATCCCCAGTGGAGTTGCCACTGTGAGAGACCAAGGAACTTGGGTACTCTCAAAAAAGAGATTTGGGTGCTTTAAGGCACCTCTCTTTTTGGGTAAATGGTGTGGAGTTGGCACTTATTTTTTATACAAAAAAATAAGAAAAAATAAACACAATTACATATTCAAAATACGTCAAATGTCATTGATTGAATAAAAAAAGTACAATTTGGTAGATTAACCTTATAAGGCTTTGGTCCTAGTTACAATCTATGCAAAAAAATACAAAGTTTTGGTCCTAGTTACAATCTACCAAAATTAAAGACAAAACACTAATCTACTAACCAAAATCCTAAGTTCGGGGGCTAGGTTACGGAATGGGAAGGTGTTAAGCACCCACTCCGCCCAGACAGAGTCTGGTCTTCTAGACTCTAATGACCATTATATACCCTTTTTGTATGATGTTGAATGATATGTTATAACACACATGACAAACACTTGACAAAGTTAATTTAAACATATTTGTCTTATATATATATGTCCTCTTTTAAAAGAAAAACTAAATCTATCTTTGAAAATTAAAAAAATGAGACTTAATTTGTAAAAATCAGATATGTTTTTGTAAAGGGTAAAAAAGATGAGATTTGATTTGTAAAAATCAAATATGTTTTTGAAAGGTTAAAAAAATGAGATTTTGTTAAAAAGGATCAGATCTGTTTTGAAAAGTAAATAAAAAATGAGATTTGATTTGTAAAAATCAAATCTGTTTTTGAAAGTAAATAAAAAAGACATTCGAAATAGGGTTCACATTCATGAGACAAACTTACTATGCATGCACTACATATTAAAAATAAAGACTTTGACTTAACTCTTACTTCCTTCTTTGAAATTTCAAAATCTGCAATTTTATAAAAAAGAAAACTTTTTCAGAAAAATTTTCAAATCTATATTTAAGGAAAATACAGATCAGTTTTGTGACCAAAAAAATACAGATCTGTATTTAATGAAAATACAAACCTGTTTTGAGACTAGATAAAATTCAGATCTGTATTTAAGCAAAATACAGATCAATTTTGTGTTTAAAAAAATTCAGATCTATATTTAAGGAAAATACAGATCCGTTTTGTGTTTTAAAAAAAAAAAAAAAAAAGTTTTGATGATCATTAGCAGATTTTGAAATCAAAGAAAAAATTAAAATAGACAATCAACCAAAGAACATGTCAAAGAAAATTTCAACTAAATATCTAAGCATGGCAAACATGAATTAAGAACAAGGCATAATAAAAATCAAACATATTAACCGCATTCATACAACAAACAATCACAACATATTAACTAATGGAAAAGAAAAAAATAGATAGAAGAATATAACTAAATACCTCTTACATGAGCGTGCTCTTCAGTAGAAGAAGATTTTAGAAATCAAAGAAGTTTTCACCTCTTTGAGGTCTAAAATACTTTACTTACAAAAAAGAAGTTCTTAAAGCAAAAGCCTCTAGACGTCTTTAACGTAAGGGGAGTAGAGAAATCAAAAAATAAGAGCCCCTAATTCTGATCTTTTTCCTCTATTTATAGAAGTTGGGATGCTTAAAAAATAAGCTGAATGAGATCAGATACGAATTGGAACGTGTCCTTATCTCTAAAAAGTCGAAAAAGATAGGCTTTATCTCAATCAAGACGTTCCCTAGCACTTGGGAAGTGTTGATCGGCACTTGCCATGTGCTGATCGGCACTCCAAGAGTGTTGACAAGCCCTCTTGGGTGCCAGGTCCGCGTTCGAGTTTTGGTTCAATTTGGATTGCTTTTTTGGGGATTTTTTAGCCGGAAATTGCACCTAGACGCGTTTTTTATTCGTATTCTAAAAAATTAATCCCTTTTTCTTGATTTTCAGGTCTTTAAAGTGATAATTATCTTATAGATAAATATTCCAAAAAGACTTGATTATCCATAACTTCTTTGTTATCTGATTATCCACTTTATTCCCATGCAAGCATGCTTATTTTTTACACTAACCAACAACCAATCACAGAATTATTTAATTAATTTTAATTGTTCAACCAATCAGAATTAATTTAAATTAATCATGCATGGTTGGTTTCACCCAGAAAAAATGCATGCAGACCGTGAAAACTTGATCTTATGATATCTTTCAATCCGATAGTCCGATTCAGGAATCGGACATACCGTCACGATCGTTAGAATCTCAAGATCATTTTGATGATATGCAATGAATGAATTAATGCATGTAATGCAACTCTAAATTTTGGGTATATGAATGGTCACTCTAGCCATCTTCCAAGATTAAATTATGGATGTAAAATCGAGCGTCTACACTACCCTAAGTCTCAATTCGGACGAGTAAGAAGGGACGGGTCACCTTCAAGTCTCAATTCAGACGGGTGAGAAGAGACGAGTCAAGCTACCTTCAAGACCCAATTTGGACAAGTGATAAGGTGCAAGACAAGCTAACTTGACTCAACTCAGATGAGTAGAAAACTCAACTACTCCTGAGTCCCATAAAACTCAACGAGTAAAACCTGATAAGTAGCATAAAGGCACCTTAAAAGTGGATGAGTAGAAAACTCAACTACTCCTAAGTCCCATAAAACTCAACGAGTAAAACCTGACGAGTAGCATGAAGTGGACAAGTAGAAAACTCAACTACTCCTGAGTCCCACAAAAACTCAACGAGTATAACCCAACGAGTAGCATGAAAGCGGACAAGTAGAGAACTCAACTACTCCTAAGTCCCACAAAACTCGACGAGTAAAACAAGACGAGTAGCATGAAGCAGACGAGTAGAAAACTCAACTACTCCTGAGTCCCACAAAACTCAACGAGTAAAACCCGACTAGTAGCATAAAGGCACCTTAAAAGTGGACGAGTAGAAAACTTTACTATTCCTGAGTCCCACAAAACTCAACGAGTAGCATAAAGGTACCCTAAAAGCAGACTAGTATAAAACTCAACTACTCCTAAGTTCCCTAAAACTCAACGAGTAAAACCCAACGTGTAGCATAAAGGTACCCTAAAAGTGGACAAGTAGAAAAGTAAACTACTCCTCAGTCCCATAAGACTCGACGAGTAAAACTTGACGAGTAGCATGAGGGTGCCCTAAAGCAGACGAGTAGGGATTAAGCTACTCCTACATTTCAACACAAACAAGCCAAGCTATTCTACCTCAATTAGGACGACTACGAAAGGGCAAGTAAGTCTTAAAAACCTGAAGAATGGTGAAACCCGACAAGTGTAAAAGGAGACAAATTAAAGAGTTAACAAAAATCCATACATTAAAATAAAAGATTATACATGTCCGAAAAAAAAGGACCCATCGTCTGAAATAAAAATATTAAGAATGAATGTATGTGAATGAAAATATAGGGAAAATAAACTAAGTCTAATGCCCAGTTTGGTCGTCTCCCTTAGTTCTCTTGTCAGTAACGCTATCCACATCTTGTTCACCACCATCACTCATCGTGGTTGCAGTAGAGCCTTCCTCAGTATTAATTTCGATCTTGGAAAAGTCTAAGTCTTTGAAGGCTGCTGAAGCCTGAACACAGAAGTGTTCAAACCCCCGCACATACTAGATGCCCAAATCATTAAGGTACTCCTGTGAAGTGGAGTACTTAGCAACAACCCTCATTTTAGCATTACTCAGCTCCCCCTAAAGCTTTCCTAGCTCCTTGGAGAGGTGTATTTTCTCCTCCCTTACAAAAATGAAGAGGTCTGCCTGAGAAGAGCATCGCTCCTCAAGCTCCTTCACCTTGGCCTCCAGTGTAGCAACCCTCTCTGTTAGTGGGGAAACAGATTCCTGCAACTCTTTAATGACCTCGTTGTTGTTCTTCAAACGCTTCCAGAGGTTAACCACTTGATCCTCATAGTCTCCACACCTTAATTCAAGGGTTTTCATCCTCACCATTGCCTGAAAAACAAACAAGGAGTTGATTAGGAAAAAGATGAATAGTAGATAAACGAGCAAAAAAGATAAAAGGAAAATAATACCTTGATGAGGTCGTGCAACCCAGACTCCCCAATAGAAGCAGGAGCATACTTGTCACAATCTTCTATATCCTCCTCCTTGATGATAGACAAGGCTTACTCCACCGAATAAAAAGCGTCATGAGCAAGCAGAGGAGGCTTGGGAGGAGTGAGAGGTCCCTTTCCCTTGCCAGGTACTCTTGGACGATGAGTAGGAGCTAGACGAATAGGAGCCGAAGAAGGATGAATAGGAGCCGAAGAAGGACGATTAGGAGCCGAAGAAGGACGATTAGAAGTTTCCTTCGGACGAGTGACGGTCCCAAAAGTTTGTGGAGAAGTGTCCACAAAGAACTTCTTCTTCTCCCTAGGCCTGGGAATTTGAAACTCCCCCTCTCTAATCGCAGTTGCAGCAAGGGCAACTACCTTTTGGACATTCTTATTCTTTTTAGCGGCACCCGCCTCCATCTTTGCAAAGTACTCAGCAGCCAAGACAGTTAAAAAGAAACAGACGAGTGAAGTAAGAAATACTTACATTTGTGAAAGATTCTTTCACGGTTACGAGCAGCTGTAGAGGGGACAGGTCCAGAACAGTACTTGTGAATATTATCTACTGTGACCAAGACTCTTCAGTTGCGCTCAACAGCAGAGAAGCTTGTAGCCTTTTCCACTCTAGCTAACTAATTTGCAGACAGTGTCTATAAAATTTGAGCTGAGAAGCAACAATAAACAAGTTAGATAACATTCTAAAAGAAAAGCATATAAGAGAAGCTAGCCAGACGACTCACCAAACTTTGGCAATACTCCCCAAGTATAGTCCACTGGTTTTACAGTACTAACTTCCTCAGGGCTACATACCCAGTTAGTACCACTGACGAAGAAAAAAATTTCCTTCCAATCCCTATTGGAAGATGGAATCTCAATAACTAACTTACACTCTTCCTTCCAACACTTGAAGTAATACATACCCTTCGCTTTAGGGACTCGAACAGGTTTATAATAGTATAGAAACTCATTCAAGGAAAGGGTCTCTTGACTCCCACTCATGATCCCCTATATTATCTGAGCCCCCATAAAATCACGCCAAGAATCAGGTGCTAATGAGATATAGCTATGCCTAACCTCCTTAATTACCTCCTAATGAGGTGATTCAGTGAAAGTCTTAACCCACTTACAAAAGAAGCCTCATAAAATCCAACACCCTCGCCATCATGGGAGTAACGCTTCTCTCTAACCTTGGCTAACCTAGTAGGAACATTATAGGGGATTTGAAATTCAAACCGTATCTTAAGTAACCTCTTAGCAGAAAGGGAAGAACAATGGTGTGCTGTCGCAGGCAACCAAAAGTAAAACCTATACTCCTAAAAATATATGTAGTTGTACGAGTAAGGATCGTTCCCACGGATAGTATCTAGCCTAGTTTTTTTATGCTATGTGAACAAGGAGGGGGGGGTGTTTTGAGTATAAGGCAAAGAATTTTAAGAAAAACAACTAAGGAACAATTTAAATCAAAGTATCAAAATCAATCAAGAGAACAAACCTTGGTCTAAGTCAACATCCACCATCGGAATTTTACAACTGATCATCGATGCAAGTATATATCAATTCACACTTTGAATATTCACCGTTGGAACTATTTTCCTATCTCTCCTTAGTCGTAGTTAATTATAAAACAAGCGATCTAATTAACCCTAACTACTAAACAACCCAAGACAAGCGCTAAAGGTTTAATCTAGTAGCAGCCTTAAGAATTAGAGAGATCGACGAAACTAAACAACACAAACACAAGCGGTTGCATTTAATTTAGTCGAGTGTTCTTCCTAAGATCTAATAATTTCTAACGCAGCAAATCATTAAATCTTGGTTGCTTCACAAGTTAGAGAGATCAAACAATTACGGATTTGATATCTAACCTAGCAGTAGATTGCAACGAATAATAAACTAGTAGGCCTCCTAGTAATTAAACGAGACAATTATGAAAATAGGCACAGAAGAACATCCGATATTCAAAGCATAAATTGAACAATAAAAACAAATTAGATCTCACAGTTTTATTGATTCCGAGGCTTCAGTTTCCTTTGACCAAGTATAAAAGTTTTAGCCAAGCAAGGCCATGATGAAAACTCAAAGGATAAAATTAGAGAAGAAGGGAGAGAGAGGCATGTGTGTCCAATTCTGATTTCTCCTCCCCCTTTTACACGTTAATTCCCCCTTTCCCAAGCCTACAAAATCTCCTAAAAATATTCTAAATAATAATATCCAAATCTGACTAATTAAGGAAAAATATTAAAAAATAAAACAAAGTCCTAATATAACTAGGAAAGAGGTGTTTTCCAGCTGGAATTTTCGTGCATCAGATCTGGAAGCTTCTGAAAATAAACCGCATCAGATCCACGTATTAAAATTTCAAGCAAAGGAACATTCCAGAACGTCAGCAGTGCATGTGCAGCAACTTCAAGCCCGATTTCGACCCTGATGCGGCCCGTATCTCTCAAAACTCAAAACATGAAAGTTGTAGAGCTTTGTCTTGTCGTTCCATATCATCTTGAATCATCTCAATCAGAGCTTGGATGAGAAAGTTATGCCCAGATTACGAAGCGATGTCAAAGCTGTCCAGAATCGCCCAGTTAGCTACATTTTGCACTTAATGCCTCCATTTGCATCCTAAATCAAAATATAAGAATAATGAGTACATTTAGGCACCAAATAAATATAAAAGACTAAACATTAATGGAGAAAAATATGACATTTTGCATTCTCATCAGTAACCTCTTAGCAGAAAGGGAAGAACAATGCTTGTTCACCTCCCAATCATCAAGCAAGATAAAGTGATGATCAAGGCCCTCAGATGAAGAAGAATCATCATCTCCACTCACTGAAGTGGAGCCTAATGACCCAAATTCTGAACTGGACTCAGAAGACTCAGCATCAAACAAGTCCTCCCTCGACTCATCTTTAGACAGGCCAGTATGTGACAACTCTAAAGATAGAACGTCGTCAAGCAAATCTGTTCTAACACTTGGAGGCAACCCTCTGTCGTCTAGTTTTCTATGTTTGGACGACGAGGGACTACTGGAGGACCCGGACTCACTTATTCTTACACCTACAATGACGAAATAATGCTAAGTCCACTCTACTTGTCTGATTTTATGGGCCCTGTCTATCAAAGGTAATAGAGAAAGGTTGAAGTGACTTACCAGCGAAGTCTGAATGCAGTTCGAACAAAAAGCGCTAGTCAAAGCTGATGACCTGGGCTTAAGGCAAAAAAATCCGAATGAGTACGAAGCGGACAACTCGGAAGAGAAACGTCCAGACGAGAAGAAAAGTGGACAACTAAAGAGCTCCGAAGATGGCTTAAGAGAAAATTTGGAAAATCAATGAGGACTGAAGGGGAAATTCACCTATTTATAGGCAAAAATTTTGGGAATACCAAACGACATGACTATTGGCCAATCATGGGCCACCACGTGTCATCATTAAAAAATAAATAAATAAAAGAGCGAAGAACAAAAACAAATAATTCTATGGCTCGCCAAAAAAAGGGACGACCACGGAATGGGGGACAGCTGATGAGAAACTTTTTAACTAACTTCATAGCTAGTCTTCCCAAATGAGCTGGTCTTCCCAAATGAGCTAGTCTTCCCAAAAGAGATACTCTTCCCAAACGGGTTACTCTTCCCGAATGGATTACTCTTCCCAAAATTACCTACCTATCAAAAATGGAAGACTAGATGTAACTAATGCAAGTTATCACAACTACTCCAACAAGTTGCACGTCAATCACAAAAGCTGACGAGTAAGCATTCGCGAGCCTGACCTTCATATGCGACCATCACCTACAGGGACGAACGAGAAAAGATGCACACATTGAGCCTACATTACAATGCTTGCATCACCTAAGACTCTACTATATTCACACAACCGCCAGCAAAGGGATAACTCCCATCTCCTACAAATCAGTTAAGGGATAACTCCCATCTCCTACAAGTGAGCTGAGGGATAACCCCATGTCCCTACAATTCAGCTAAGGTGGTCATCCACAGACCCTTATATAAACACCGAGACACTCCAATCTCAAGGTACGCAAAAAATACTATTCGGAAACTCCTTCTTGAAAGTTCATAGAGATCATTATGAGTTTCTGACTAAATTTTCGGAGGGTCTTAGGCCAACACCACACCGGTACTCTCTGAAGGTATTCCCATTTTTGCAAGTTCACTACTCTTCACCTTTCACTAAAGACTGTGAGTTAGGGCAATAGACCTACTAACAATTTTGAGCATCATCAGAAAAGGCAAACATAAAAAAAATAAAAATAAATAAATAAAAAGAATAAGTAAAGAAGCACAAGTTTTAATTGAAAAGATTGAAAAAGATATTATTATTGCCCTTGAAGTGATAAAAATGATAAAAGAAAAATCAATTTCTAATGTAATAATTTATTCTTCTTTTATCAGCATAAGCAATAAATTGTAAAGATAATTATATAATAAATTCTGGAGCTCAATATTGTTTTCATGTTAAACTTTGAATTTTCAAGTGTTTATAAGTTCACAATTTCGTTTTTAAAGTATTACAATTTGTTCACTAAAATATCATATTCACATGATTTGCACTTGAGTATCCAACTACCAAAATCTTTTATGAGAATTGTAAATGGAATTTTTAATTAAAAAAATTATTCATGTGTAAATAAATCCCTAATAGAAAACTATAGTATAGCAAACATATTAATGTTATTTTTTGGGTGTGCCCATGTGCATTACTTATAAATTTTGCTCCCTAAATTCAAATCTTAGCTCCATTGCTACGGGTACCACCAAGTCACATTCCACCATAATAGAATAGGTATTTTCTAGGTGTGGTCCAGCTGCCTTTAAAATAGTTGGGCCTACCCATAAAAAAAAATAGTTGGGCCTACTTTTGTTCTTTGTATTATTTTACATAAAAATAAAATAAAATAAAATAAATAAATAAATACCATAGCTTTTGCTAAGGTTGCCGGTAGGCTAGGATTTGAGGCTTACAATTATATTAAATAGAAGTTAGGTAGGTAGTCGGTAGGGTAGGATTTGAGGCTTACAATTATATTAAATAGATCTATTTAATATAATTGTAAGCCTCAAATCCTACCCTACCGGCTACCTTAGCAAAAGCTACAGTATTCTTTTTCTTTTTCTTTTTTTCTTTTTTGATAATCAAAAGCTACGGTATTCTTATTCTTCGAATAAGAGTCAATTAAATAGCCCTGTTTGGTTGGATAAGCTTCCTAGAGTATAGGTAAGGCGGGACTCGCGCGAGGTAATTGGTAAAATAACTAGTAAACAAAATCAAAAGACATGCAACAAGAAAAAGGCCACAGGATTTTGCCCACTAGACGCGTATAATTACGGAAAATCTTATTATACACTAAATATATTTCTTGTTGAAATTATGTTCTAAAACATAATTTCTCAATTTTAATTGAAATCATGATTTCAATTCATATGAATAAATGATAGTGTATGTATATGTATGGTGACAGTGGCCATTGTAGGAAATTTTTTTAAGATAGTCGCTAAAGTCGAGTAGTGAAAGAAAGCAAAATTGTTGTTGTGATTGCAAAGCCAAAAACAGTATAACTGTTGCCACTATCAGGGAGAACTTACAACTACAATATTTTTCTTGGTACTATTTTTTAAAGAAAAATAAAATTAGAGATTTTTTTTTTTTTTTTTTGAAAAAATAGATTATTTTAATTGAATAGGTTGAACGAGATATAAATTTTTTTTTTTTTTAATAATAGGTTTTTTATTGAATAATTTATTCACTTCTTGTTGTTTGGTCATCCGATGTTATTGTTGGGTTTATTCAACTTAGCCTTTACTTAATTTAATGTAGCCTCAAATTTTTATTCCTTTGAATATGTAATGTCTTGATTTCGTTTTGATTGAATTACTATAGCCTCAATTTTCTTTATTTAAATTCTAAATTTTAGTTACGGTTAATTTAGTTGTCCTCAGATTACGTTTACATCGTCATACCGTGGTGAAGTCCTCTAGGCATTAATGGAGATTTCCGAGATTGATGTCTCTGTTAGAGGCACGCAAGATGGCCGATACTCTGTTTTGTGGTCGAAGAAAAACCATCCAACTTATATCGGTCTATTTCTTATAAAATAGAATTTCAAGGACTAACATGAGCCTCACAGAAGGGTCTGAATGATGAAAACTAGTTGGGATATCTGTGTACCTAAGGCTAGGTGCAAGTGTTAAATTAGATAAAGAGATGGTTGTAGAAGAAGACTGTAAAAGTTGGTTGAAGCAAATCTCAAATGTTTACTTATATTAATATTCTATCCATTATCATAAGCCTTTTTTACTCCATACTCTTTACAAACTGTACAAAACACCGGGGGAGAGTAATCTAAAACTGCATTCAGAAGACTATAAGGCAAAGAAGAAAACAACAAAACAGGAAAATTGAAATTCTATTAAGCGACTTGTATGCTTGCATCTCTTGCCTTCTCAACCTAGGGCTACTAGTCCCAACCAGGTGATATGAGTTTGGATATCCATATAACCCCGCCGAGCTCCCAAACACCCTTGCATTAACCATCTCCCCAAACATTCCAACCATGGGATGGTGCAAACCTCTCATAGTCCCACCAAGATTATGCCATGGAGATGTAGAATCCTCTTCGTGATTGCCGTATGGATGAGGATTGTGCTGTTGATCTTGATAAGGATTGCGATATGGAAGCTGCTGACCAGTGCTATTGGTGGTCGATATGAGAGCTTGGTTACCACACGCAGCTGGTCTAGGTGGTATGTCCATACCCCTACGGGATGCCTTTACTTCGGCTTCTACTTCAGGTTCGTTTAGGGATTGTCCACGGCCATAGAGGGGGACCATGGTGGTGTGAGATATGTCAGCCTTACAAACTGGGCACTGTGGGTGCTCATCAGAAGCAAGGGAAGCACTCTGGACATGGAGCCATTTGTAGATGCAGGGCCAGCAGTAGAGGTGGCCACAGTGTGTGACCACTGGCTCGTGTGCTAAGTCTAAGCAGATGTTGCAATCAAAGCAACCATTGGAATTTTCCGAGTCTCTTGATACACCTTGGATTGATTTCCATTCCTGAGCAAAGTAGTGCTCAAATGCCATGGATCTGTAATCAGTACTACTTTTATTCTGTGACAGACAAAGAGGATTGAAATCAGTTAGTACTCAGAATTCCCAAATCTGATGGTATTTAAACATCAACCTTGAGACCAATAAGAATTAAGAAACTAAACTATTAGGAAAGAGAAGCACACAAACAATAACAACAAAAAAAATCCTAAATATAAATATCTTCAATAGACCAATCAGGGTCTACTAGATGAGCATCTCCTTATGGAGATGCTTATCTAGAACTTAGATCCAAACAAAATGCACCAAACGGAAAAGGCCCCACCAAACTAAAGGAGCCAAAGCTGTCTCTATCAAACGAATGGTAAGAGCAAGAAGCTTCAAAGAAGCCAACACGCTAATGATGGAAACAAAACAACAATAATGAAAAGTTAATAAGTCACTTGCAAAATATGATACATGCCACTGGTTTCATAAACTTTCTTTATTTTTGGCCTTACTATGATACATGAATTTCTTTACTTTTTAGCCTTAACTATGGCATTAAAAATGCCATTTCCAACTATTTCTCTCCGAAACCAACCCCTACTTTCCATTCTTCCATATCAGATTTACATGAGAAATATAAACAAACTATAGCAAATTATTGCACTAATTAAATATAACAAAGCAAAGCTTCCAAGAACTGAACCCATCAGATGTTCAAGGAGCAGCACATAATCTTAGGAGAACACAAGATACATTCCAAAACAGTTGATAAGTTCATTGAGAAACTCAATTTTTTAGCTTACTAATTGATCTTATTTCTAAACTATTAATTACATGGCTGAATTCCAGGTCCAGTTCTTAATTTAAGGTTAAAAGATCATCTGAATAAAAACTCTGCTATGTAACAAAACAAACAACAAGAATCCTTAGGTAATAAACACCAAAAGGGTGAGCCCAGAAAGAAATAAAATAACATAAAACAATTACATGTTATTTCTAGAACCCATGTATTCACAAGTTAGTGTGATGTATTTAGAATAGGAATATCAGCAAAACATGAAAACATCATTAAGCCACTGCCAATCTCAGCTCCAATTAAAACATTCCAACAACAAAAAGCAACAAAATCGAAAGCAAAACCACTAAACAAGAGAACCCAAAATGGTTAGAATTGAGAAAGCATGTAAAGAAGAACAGTTGAAGAAGAAGCCAAAATTCAAAAGTTAGCTCACCAACCACAACCACCCCAAATAACATTGAAATGTAGACAAAAACTAAACTAGACATACATAACATAACATAACCCAGCCCGTAAAATTGTAAATAAATTCAAACCCAGCATGCGTTTTTCAAAAGTCATTCGGTTCTTGACGTTAGGCGATCTCAAACTCACATGAATGTCCGATTTTCTCACATTTTTCACCCAAAAAAACTAAATAAATCTTATAAGCGTTACCTCTCCGTTTGGTTCTCGAGAAAACCAAAAAAAAAAAAAAAAAAGAAGCGGAAGGAAATCATAAAGAAATATTCCCCCGTTTTCTTTCAGAGAAACCAACAAAGCCTAAATACATTTCAATTAGCTAGATCTATTCCCGTGGAATCAAGAACCTTCTAGAACCCGAAAATAGAAAACAAACTCGAAAACCGTTTTTTTGTTTTTCTTTTTCTTTTTAGGAGAGGTCAAATACAATACAAATAGATTAAACAAAAAAAATACGTACCAAAAAATAAGGTAAGACAGAAATAAAGTGATAAGGATGAGAGTTTGGATCTGTGAGAGAGAGGGCTTCAAAAATGGTATTCTTTCATTCAGAAAGGACTTATGAGGAGCGTGAGAGAGAGAGAGAGAGAGAGGAAAGAATGAATATTGTGAGAGAGATATAAGGCGTTTTGGTTATGGATGGGAATGGCTTAGCGCGTATTTCGTTTGGTTTATATAGATAGATAGATGATAGATGGGACTGGGATGATGATGTAACTCTGTAACAACTAAACATAAGTGTGCCCCTCTCTCTCTCCTTCTTTTTCTTTTTTTCCTTTCTCTGACGCGGCGCCCTCGCGTGCGTTACAACGCGCCCTCGACCGACTTTTCATTTAACCGAAATTTCACTAATTAAATAAAATAAAATAATTTCAATTTATTGCATTGCTTATATTAATTGTGTTCTTTACTATTAGACTAAGATATTAAGCAGTTTTTGGTATAGGCGGGAATTGAACAGCGGATTTCTTATTCAACCATCAAAACTTTACTAGTTGAGTTAACTAAAATTCACAAATCTTGTAGGTTCCAGTCAACTCACTGGTAAAATCTTTAATGGTTGTATAAGAGATTTAGGGTTCAATCCATACCTACACCAAAAACTGATTGGTGTCTTGGTCTAATGATAAAAGAGTTATCATCAGAAGCAAACGTCATAATTTGAAACTCTCTCAAAAAAAAATTCACAAATCTTCACTATTTTATTTTACTTTAATTTAATAAAAAGTATTCAATTTTTTTTTTTTTTTGGTATTTACAATTTGTTTCTCAATAATTTTATATCTTTTATTTTAGTTCATGTATTTTTAAATTTGTTGTCATTTTAGTTTTTGTTGTTAATATCTCACTTTAAAAAAAAATTCTAGTTTAAAAATAGAGTTTTTCCTAAGTGATATGACAACAACAACCAAAACATTAACAAATTTAAAAATATAAAAACTAAAGTAAAAGATATAAAATTTTGAACACCAAATTGAAAATAGAGCCAAAATATATGAACTAAAATTTTTTTTCCCAATTCAAATAAAATTTATTTTATTTTATTTCTAGATCAATTATGGAAAAGTTTAGGTACACTAGAGACCATTGGTAGACAATTCCTACAATAGGAGAAATTATAAGATCCATATGGTGGACAAGTAATGTGGTCCACCATTCTACTAAAAAACTTCCACTTGTTTAAAATTGTTAGTTAGAAAATTTTTTTAAACAGAAATTAATTACTGACTCAGCAATTTTAAACAAGTGAAAATTTTTTAGTAGAATGGTGGACAAGTGACGTGGTCCACCAAAGGACTCTATAATTTCTCCTACAATAAGGTAAGGAAGCAAAATAGGATAGAAAATCCAAAAAGAAAAATACCTCACACTAGCTTACCTATGTTTTCACTATTTTAGGGTTTTGCTACAATTCCTCACTTCCTCTTTATATCTAGGAAGCATTGTTCATTTCCTATTTCACTTCCTCTTCTTTCAGACTTCTCTCTTCTTTGGCCGACCTCTCATCTTCACCTTCACCCCAATCTCTTCTCTCTTTTCTCTCCGGTGGTTTTGGCAATGGGTTTTTTCTGCTCTTTTTTTTCTAGGTTTTGCTGGTTGTTCTTCCGATCTGTGGGTTTTTTTGCTAGTTTTTGTTCCGATCTGTGGGTTTTTTTTGCTCGTTTTTTTATGGTTTTCTCTGGGTTTTTTTTCCCCAAACTGTGGGGTTTTTCATGCTGGTTTTTGCTTTTTCTTTTTTTTCGATATGTGTGGTTTTTTTTTTTGCTTGTATTTCTGCTCTTTTTTGTTTTTCCTGGTTTTTTTGCTTGTTTTTTTTTTTTTTTTTTTTTTTTGTTCTTCTTTGCTGGTTCTTGATGGGTTTTGGTCATAGTGGTGGGGTTGTGGCTGTGTGGTGGTTTCCATGGCTTTGATGATGGTTGTGTCGTGGTTGTCGAATGATATATTATTTTATTGTTTTGAATGCTAAATAAAATAAAACCTGATATGGAATGTTTTGTAAAGTGAGATGGTAAAATAGAAGAAGTAGTTTTTTATGGTGTCAAATTGCTAAATTTTTGGCACCACCAATGCTAATGATCTTATGAATATCTTTACCACCTCCTTTGAAGAGTGAAAATTCCCCTCTCATAAGTCAACAATGTGATGTAGCTGAAAAACTTAAGCCCTTTTTTTTTTTTTTTTTAGGTTGGGAATTTGGTATAGGTTTGTATAAATCTTACAATTATTTATATGAAAAATGTTTAATTCATAACAAATAGCCAATTAAGTAATTTATTTATTATATTGTTGATTTGACACCAATTACTTTTATTGTTCCATCAATTTGTAAGCTGTACAAATATATTACCTTTATTATTTCCTTTATAAGTTTTCTATTGCAATGTGAGAAATTCTTGTTAAAATCTTGATAGTTTTTATAATTTAATAATTAATATCCTACCTTTTATTAGTTTGTCTGAGTTTAAATTAAATATGGTAGTTTTTAAAAATAAAAATAAAAACTTTTTTATTTTATTTTAAAGATTATACATAAAATTATGTTTCTTTATAAAGTTAGATTTTCTAATCAAGACAATAAAAAGATTGAGTGAGTAATCAATTTAAAACCTTATCACATAACATTTTGTGTAATTATTCATTAATGTTACATTATTTAATAACTCTTAATTCTTAAAAAAAAATACTTTTAATTGAATTGATAATTTGAATTCAAGAATTTTGTAAGTAAATAGCATTGTATGTTCTCTTTTATGAGGAGGAGCAAGGTTCAAATCTCTCTCCCATATTATTGTAATTATCAAATAATAATAATAGTTTGAACATATTACGTATTTCAAGAAAGTTTTAATATCGCTTTTACGAAAATATAACATCCGTCAATAAAATCAATTTTTTTTCCATAAAAGATTTATAAAAGTATTTCTTAAACAAATACTCTTAGAGTATCCATTAACAAAATTCTTAGGAAGTATTAAGAAAATCAATCTTAAAAAAGAGATACAAAGATGGTATTTTGAAAAATGAAAGGATTATATGCGATGCTTGGATTTTAGAATGTAAAAAGCAATGTTTTTTCCCCTTACTAAGTTTAGATATGTCATTATTCAGGTTTTTACCGTAAGAAACATATTTAATAATATTTCATATTCAACTCGTTATTCAGTAAAGATGATTTTACATATATGATACAATGGGACTCCACCATAGTCTTTCTGTTTTTTAAAAAATAGTACTAATCAATCTCCTTTTTCGTTTTTTTTTTTTAATTTATTTATATAATTTGATAATTAATTGAGAGAAAAATTTGAATCTTAGATATCTCATTTTAAAAACACAAAAAGATACAAATTAATTAAGTTACAAAACTCTTGACCAGTACTAATCAATCATATATACTAAAATTTTTTTTCCTTTGTTTTGGTCCAATAAAATGTTTCATTTCAACCATTACAAAATTTTAAATTAATATCTTAAAGAGACCATAAGATGATAAGAGGAGGCAATGAGGCATTGACCACTCAGATCCAAATTTCGTACGGAGAAGTTCTTTCTTTTTCTTCTTTTATTTAATTGGCCAAGATCACTTTATTTCTTTCACCAAATATTAATATTAACAATAATAGGCTACTATAGGTGCTGTCTGTTTAAAAAATCTAAACCTTATGCAATTGGGACACTAAAGGGTATAAGCAATTTTGGTAGTAAGCAATATTTTTATTTATTTATTAATCCCAATTAGAGAGTCCAAATTGCCAAGCATCCATTCTCTTGACCACAGGTCTTTATGTTTTTTTTTTTTAATGAGTAATTTTAGTATTACAAATTATTTCACAATTTTTTTGCCATAATTCAGAGGTGGTAGACTGTGAGTGGTTAACCATCACTTGCACATGGACCTACCATTTTTTCTTCATCAATTATACTTTGTTACGTTAGTTGTAACAAAAATTTGTGAAAAATTTTGTGGTACTACACTTTCCATCGATTAATAGTTCAAAATAAATTGTTTCTTTGAATTCCATTTTTAATTCTGCCTCTTCAAGTTTGGTTGTAGCTAGGGAAAGAGAAGAGAAAGAAAAAGAGGAAGAGAAGGGAAAGAGAGAAGAAAATATTTCCTTTTGATGTGTTTGGATATAGAAAAGAAAGGATGGGAGAAAATGTGAAAATTCTATCTCTCAATTGTTTGGTTTGCATATGGAAGAGAAAGGAAAATGCTTGCTTTTACCTTTGTGGCCTCATTAATGATTGGAAAATTCATATACTAGAATACTTGTAATTTCTTAAAAGTGTTAAGAGCATATTAATCATTTACAATATAAAGTGGTGGATCCCAAGAATTTATTTATATCCCTTCTTGCCATTTCCGCCCAAATTGGGCTGATACAAAAACAGTGAGGCCCATGGAAGAAGAATCACTCAAACTCATCAACTTTTCTTTTCTCTTGAACAAACAAACAGCTGAAATAATTTACATTTCTTGCTTTTCCCTTCTTTTCTCTTCCCTTCCCCCTTCCAAACACGGTGTAAACTTGTAAATATAATGATATGTTGCATAGTGCTTCTAGAAGTAAATAAATAAATAAATAAGGGAAAGTGGAAAAGGTATTAGGTATTAAGTACTATAAAAGAAGGAAAGTATGTTGTGGTGCTTTTTTTTTTTTTTTTTTTAGAGATGTTATGTTAATAATATTTTTACAACAAATCACAGGTGGTTAATTGTTATTGGTTCAAATTTGAAACTAACACTAAGATTACTTTTTTGCCCCAATAATAACAATCAGTAACAACCTGCCACTTAAAATTTATTGTAAAAATGTTGTAGATATATCATCCTTCTTTTTTTTTTTAATGAGGAAGACATATATGGTCCTCCATTTATCACCGTCAGATCAAACTTTCGATTAACTTGTGATTGCATCGCCAAAGTTTGGACACAAAAAAGTAAAAGCTATAATGAAGGTGCACAGTTTAAAGAAACATAGAATAAACCTCTCTTCTAGAAGTTGCAACCACATGGTGCAGGGTGCTTAGTCAAAACTCAAAACTGGCACAGTGATTAATTCCTCCCCCCATGGGTCCCCTCCTGCAAATCTTTTTACATGCATGATAAAGAAAGGCGAATGTTTGTCTGAAAAACAGTTATGGTGAGTCATGTTACGTTTGGATTGAGAAAGTAAAGTAGTGTAGTGTAGATTTAAGACTAAAATGGATATTTGCTTCTTTCATCTAAAACATGTAGTAAAATATCATTATTCTGAAACTATTTTACCATATACCTCTGTTTTAAACTCGATTTTCTAATAATCGAGTTTCAATGAAAAACTCAATTTTTAAAAAATCGAGTTATAGGCTAAAAACTTTTTTTTTTTTTTAAATTACATGGAACTCGAGTTCCATGTAACATTTTGCAAGTAACTCGATTTTCATTAAATCGAGTTTTTCATTGAAACTCGATTTTTTAAAAATCAAGTTTTAGAACATAGGCATTTTGCTAGATAGTTTCAGAACATGAGTATTTTGCAACTTGTTTTGGATGAAAGGGGGATCCAAAATTAGTCTATTTTCAGTCAATTCTACTCTACTCCTCTTTACTCCCCCTCCTTTCCCCTTCCATCCAAACGGGTTCTAGAGGTGGCAAAATCAACCCAAATCCACCCACTTAAATAAGACCCACACACCCAATTATTAATTGGGTTAAATGGTTATTAACTGGGTTAAATGGTTATTAACCCAATCAAACCCAATTAACATTAATGTTTATTGAGTTTTAACTGGGTACCCAATTAGATCCAAGTATCATTTTTACAAATCACCCAACTCTAAAATACCCCAAAACCACTAAAAATTACCAAAATACCCCCCCAAACCTAAAAAATGACCGAAATACCCCTAAAACCTAAAAAAAGACCAAAATACCCCTTAAGCCTAAAAAATGACTGAAATACCCTATAAACCTAAAAATTACCAAAATACCCCCCAAAACCTAAAAAATGACCGAAATAACCACAAAACCTAAAAATTGACTAAAATACCCTCTAAACCTAAAAAAATGACAAAACTAATCCTGAAACCTAAAAATTACCAAAATACCCCCTAGGGGTGTCCACGGGTCGGTCCGGGTCGGGTTTGTGCCCAACCCGGAACCGACCCGATGACATCGGGTTTCCGACGAGAAAACCCGCCGCCGACCGCAAACACCGACGGGTCAGGTCGGATCGGAGTTGTTTGATCGGCGGTCGGATCGGTTGAAGCCGACGATGATGCTGCCGGAGATTCCATTTTGACGGCGATCTATATTTTTCACCGGATCTTCGCTGGATTTGTGCAAAAATCACTAGATCTAAGCAAAAAAACATCAAATCGTCACCTGATTTTTGCAAAACTCACAATATCTGAGCAAAAATACACCAAATAGTCGCTGGAATTTGCAAAAACTCAGTAGATCTGCACCAAAAATGGCCGAAATCAGCCTAGATCTCCTCGAATCTCACCGGATCTCACCAAATATGGTCAAGATCTCGCTTGGATCTCTGCGAATGTCGCCGGATCTCACCAAATCTCGCTTGGATCTCCCCGAATATTGCCGGATTTGTATATAACGTCGGTCGGGTCGGGTGGCTCGGGTTTTGGAGAAGAAAACCCGCCACTCGACCCGCCGGCGTCGGGTCTTGGGCTTGGAAATCCGTCACCGACCGTCGGAGTGATCGGTTCGGGCGGTTGCCGGTTCGGGTTCGGGCGGGTTGCTCGGGTTGGTCGGGTTCCGGGTTGGGTTGGACACCCCTAATACCCCCCTAAACCTAAAAATGACCGAAATAACTCCGAAAACTAAAACTTACCGAAATACCCCCTAAACCTAAAAAAGGACCGAAATACCACATAAACCTAAAAAATAATCTAAATGCCCCCAAAACCTAAAAATGACCAAAATAACCCTAAAACCTAAAAATTGACCAAAATACCCTTGAAACATAAAAAACTGACCAAAATACCCTTGAAACCTAAAAATTACCAAAAAACTCCTCTAAACTAAAAAATGACCAAATTACCCCATAAACCTAAAAATGGACTAAAATACCCCCTAAACCTAAAAAATGATCGAAATACCCTTAAAACCTAAAAATTAACCGAAATTCCCCTGAAACCTAAAAAATGACCGAAATACCCCTAAAACCTAAAAATGACCAAAATAACTCCTTATGGTGGGCCTTTTTGTGATATTGGGCTGGGCTGCCCCTTGCTGTACTGGGCCCGAGTATTCTGGATGAGAGAGTTGGGACCGGTCCAATTGTAACCCACCTTGGTCCGACTTGTGCACAAACTACGCCCCGTTTGCCAAAAAACTTTGGTCATGTGCCCATGACAAGCGAAGCTGCTATGGGAGAGTTATGGCAGGCAAATGTAATAAAAAAAAACAAAACAAAACAAAACAAAAAAACAAAAACAAAAACAAAAGAAATACGTTCGCTATTTAGATAGAATAAATAGATAAAGGGCAGCGGCAAGAAGCGCCCTGTACATGCAATGGCAGAAATAAGTGGGGAAGAAATAGTAATGAATTGCTGAATTAAAGGGGGAAATGCTAGTCTGCCGTGCCGAGTTATGTTACAGGGCTAAAACCAAGAAGGGAACCATTTTCTCAATGCAAATAATCTCCCCAGAAATAAATTAATCGCTTTGAGAGAATGGCCCTAAATGGCCTGTGCCCAAAATAATCATTTGCCTTTGACAGAGAGCAGGGCTTTAGAGGGAGAGAGGGGGTCAACCTATTGGTGCATGCTTGTCATCCTATACTCTTTGTTTTTTCGTTATTTCTAATTCTTCTTATTCTTTCTTTTCTCTTTTCCTTTCTTAGTGCTTGCTCATATGTTGTGATTCTCTCATAAAGGTTCCTATTACCGTAATGGTGATCCCCCTTGCTGTGCACAGCAAAGGTCCTTTATATAATGCCTGCCGTGGCTGGCTTTAACCATTTTAACCTTTAATTACCTTTATCTGGTTTGGGTGTCTTTGCCGACCATCACTGGTTTGTCAGCTATCCAGCCACCACCATTACCAGACAAAGAAGGTTATTTTGTTTGCTTGCTCACCGTGGCATTCTTATCTACCACGGTATAGGTATTCTCACTTGCTATCCCTCATGGCATGCACCTAGTGGTTCCAACTCATTTTTGCTTCTTTTGGGCGGTATGTCATCTCAGCAGGACATTTTCCCCAAAATAGCCTGAGCAGGAACCCCAAAATAGGTTTTCCCCTCTCCCTATTGCCAGACCATGCCCTCTCTTACCTCTGACCCATGACCCACCACTTCCTGTATTGGCTGGATACAAGCTGATGATGTATTGGCCTTGCGCGTGCTCCACTTCTGTGTATGTCCAAAACTTGCCCGCTACTCATGCGTTTGCCGTGGTCTGGAGGCTCATCTGCACATTCTGCCGCCCCTTTTTGGCTTCTTATGGCGTGAGTTATTTTCTGATTTCCCGTTCTTTATGACCCACTCCCTTTAGGGACCGGGCTTTGCTGGATTATGGGTCTTTCCTCCTTCAGCCTATTCTTTACTCCTTCTATAGTTTTGCTACCATTTCCTGCCATACCACTCTGTCATTCCTATTGTAATGTCATTTGACCCAAGCCTACTAGGCCTCTTTGGGCCTGTTGCTTATTATTCTCCCAATTACTCAATATGATCATTGGGCTTTTTATTACATTGCTTGTGGGCTCTTATGTCCCATTTATTTCCTCTTGGGCATCCTTGACCCATTTGCTTTCCTTGGGCTTCCCTGGCCCAATTACCTTATCTTTCATCCTTGGGGTTTATGGACTTTCCATCAGCCCCTTACTTTATTTACTTACATTACTTCGGGCTTGCTGTGGCCCATTTTCATTTTTCTATATCATATACTGCCCATGAGTTTGCTACTACTCTCTCTTTGGGCTCCTTTAGGCCCGTTTGCCTCCTCAAGTCCCATTTGTTTATTTTATGGGCCTATGATCCATTATTCCTGCCATTTGGGTTTAATGGTTTTTTTTCCTATCCATTTACTAACTCTTTTATGCCCATGTTGCTGGGCTTCTTCCTTCTATTGGGCCTCCCAAAATGAGCACCAATACTCCTAAACCTAAAAAATGACCAAAATACTCTGAAACCTATAAAATGACAAAAATACTCCTTAAACCTATAAAACGATAAAAATACACCTTAAACCTAAAAAATGACCGAAATACTCATAAACCTAAAAAATGATTGAAATACCCCGAAACCTAAAAATGACCAAAATAATCCTAAAACCTAAAAATTGACCAAAATACCCCCCTAAACTTAAAAAACTGACCAAAATACCCTTGAAATCTAAAAATTACCAAAATACTCCCCTAAACTTAAAAATGACCGAAATACCCCCTAAACCTAAAAAATGACCAAATTACCCCATAAACCTAAAATTTGACTAAAATACCCCCTAAACCTAAAAAATGATCGAAATACCCTCAAAATCTAAAAATTAACCGAAATACTCCTGAAACCTAAAAAATGACCAAAATACCCCTAAAACCTAAAAATGACCAAAATAACTCCTAAACCTAAAAAATGACCAAAATACTCTGAAACCTATAAAATGACAAAAATACCCCTTAAACCTATAAGACGATAAAAATACACCCTAAACCTAAAATATAACCAAAATCCCCCCAAAACTAAAAGATGACCAAAATACCCCAAACATAAAAAATTACCAAAATACCCCATAAACCTAAAAAATGACTAAAATACCCCAGAAACCTAAAAAATGACTGAAATATCTCCAAAACCTAAAAATGACTAAAAGACCTCCAAAACCTAGAAAATTACCGAAATAGCCCCAAAATCTAAAAATTAATGGAACACCCCAAAAACCTAAAAAATTAGTGACATTTCCTTGAAACCTACAAAATGACTCAAATACTCTTAGAACCTTTAATTTGACGAAACTACCCTCGAAACATCCAAAATTCCCCAAACCTCTATTTTGGTAATTTTAGAGGCTTCGGTTGTATTTTGGTCATTTTAGATATTTTGAGGGGTAATTTGGTCATTTTAGAGGTTTAGAGCTATTTTGGTTTTTTTTTTTTTAGAGGTTTTTAGATATTCTTGGTAATTTTAGAGGTTTTGGGTTATTCGTGATCATTTTAGAGGTTTTGGATGTATTTGGATCATTTTAAAGGTTTAGGAGTATTTTTGTCATTTTATAGGTTTGAGGGTATTTTGGTCATGACCACAAGTCTTTATGTTTGTTTTATAGTTCAAAATAAATTGTTTCTTTGAATTCCATTTCTAATTCTGCCATTTCTAATAAGCATGATATGTTGTAGAGTGCTTCTAGAACTAAAAATAACAAGATAAAAAGGGAAAGTAGAAAAAGTATTAAGTACTGTAAAAGAAGGAAAGTATGTAAAGAAGGAAAGTATGTGTGCTTTTTCTTTTTTGGGTTATGTTAACGGGACCACAAGGTGCCCGTTAACCACAATTTTTTTTTTACTTTTTTATGACAAAATTTTTGTAATTTTTGTAGTTTATGTCAATTTTTTTTAAGGAATGGCAACGGGTCGGGTTCGGGCCGGGTTTTTTTTTATACCCGAACCCGACCCGCGGGCCTGTATTCATTACCCGGACCCGACCCATTTAATAAACGGATTTTTTTTTCCAGATCCAAACCCGTTCAGTTGGGCCCCACGGGCCCCGCAGGCCCCGTCCACTTTAGGGCCCAATCCTAATTCCTAAGGGCCTAAACCGTGGCTCAATTAAAAAAAATCTCAGATTTCTACACTAATTTAATTTACAATAATTATTTTAGATTTCTACAATAATTTTAGATTTCAAACTTCACATAAATCTACAATAATTTACTTTAATATTTCTCATTATCCCTTTCAAAATCACAAACCCAAATACAGAAATCGAAAACTCAAATACAGAAATCACACGAAATAATACATAAAAATCACAAACCCATACATAAATCCTATATACATAACCCAAATACATAAAAAAAAAAATCCTTCCTTGCAACAAGATTTGCCACAAGTTCAAATATATACGAAATAAATCTCCCAAATCCGAATCCGGGACCATTACATCAAGTTCAAAAATCTACAAAATAAATCCCACAAATGAATATACACAATAATACCCCTTTCAGGCACCAAGTAACGAACCTAAAATAAAAAATAAAAAAGGAGAGATCTTGGCGGTGGCAGATCTTGGCTAAGCTACACTTGGAGAAGACAGATCGGAGCTCAGAGAAGACAAAGAAAGAGAGAAACAAACTTGTGACGATCTTGAGACCGGCGGTGACTAAGCTTGAGACTGACGGTGACTGCGGTTGAGGCCGGGCGGTGAGATCGTGTGATGGCGGCGGTGACACAAGTCCGAGCTTAAGGTTGAGTCTGTGAGTGAGAGAGGGAGAGGAAAGTGCGGCTGTCTGGCTGTGAGTGAGGGAAGGAGTGGGATGGCTGAGTGTTGAATATGAGAGAAAGTAGGGTTTTTTTTAGTTTATATATATATATAATGGGTTTTTGGTAATTTTATACTTAAACGGGTTGGGTTCAGGCCGGGTATGACAAAAACCCGGACCCGACCCGAACCCGCATCGGGTTTTTTTAAAAAGACCCATACTCGACCCTATTATTAATCGGGCCGGACCGGGTACCTGCGGGTCGGGCTTTTATTGCCATCCCTAATTTTTTTAGTTTTGTAGGTACTATTTGGTGTTTTTTTTAACTTTTTCTGACAAAATCTTTTGTCTTTTTTTGCACTTAACAAGCACTTTTTTTAATGAGGAAGACATATATTTATCGCCGTCTGATCAGACTTTCGTTTAACTTGTGATTGCATCGTCAAAGTTTGGACACAAAAAAGTACAAGCTATAATGAAGGTGTACAGTTTAAAGAAACATAGAATGAAACCTCCCTTCTAGAAGACCCATTGGATTTGGATTGGTGGTGGCAACGTTTTAATTATTAAGTTGCAACCACATGGTGCAGGACGCTATGTCAAAATGCAAAACTGACACAGTGATTAATGCCTCCCCCCATGGGTCCCCTTCTGACTGCGAATCTGTTTTACATGCACTTTCTGTTTCAAAATTATAAACAAAGAAATAGAGAAATATATCTGAAAAACAGTTCTCGTGAGTCGTGACTCGTTTATCGCCGTTGGAGATTTTAGTATAAAATTGTGGTTTAAAAAGTCTGGTAGTTATTCGTGTTTATAGTATTTGTAAGGGCTAAATGTAACACTGGCCATTTAACTTTCTTCAGATTTTATTTCAGTCCTCTAACTTTGATTTTGTTCATTTCAGTCTTTTAAATTTTAGATTTATTCAATTAAGGTCTTTCCGTTAACTTTTTGTTAAAATTTTTTGAAAAAAAAAATTTGGAAAATATTTTTCAATCATTAATTGAATTTTTTTAATTTAAAAATTTTGAAGAAAAATTTATAAAATTGAAAAATTAACCACAACATATAACAAAAGTTGATGGAAAAGCCTTAATTGAATAAACTTGAAAATTAAAGAACTGAAATGAACAAAAGCAAAATTAGAGGACTGAAATGAAATCTGAAAAAACTTAGAGGGTCAATTTTGTATTTTACCTTATTTATAAAATAAAAAAATGTGTTTGGTATCATATTTCAAATAACACATTTTAGCGTGTGAAAAAACATAATTATGTGTTTTATTTTTAAAAAACTGACAAGCACAGTATAATTTAATATTTTTTGAGGAGAAAAAAGTCAGTTACGTGTTGTCTAATCAAGTGGGCCCCATGGTTTTCAAAATATTTACAAAAATGTCATCGAGAAACATTATTTAAAAACTAAAAATTGGTAAGATGAGTTTTCTAAACTTAGTGTTTAAACACCCTAAAATGAGTAACGTAACTCAAACACTCCATTAAAAAACATTCTTACCAAACGCATTATTTTTTTTTGAGCTCACAGTTTTCGGTATTTAAATACTAAAAATTGTTGTTCAAACACCCTATCCAAATAGGCCACAAATGTCTCGTAGTTTAAGAAATATTTTAAATTTTTTTGGATGCTAGTAAGGGTTGCATGTGCAAGGCACGTGCTGGCCCTTGAGTGAGAAAATTTAAGATATAATTTTTTTTGAAGTAGTAGCAAACCATGTATATAAATTTAAAATAGTCATTTAACATATGACTATCTATTTAGTATGATAATTTCTTAGCAGAAGGTATTTGGTATCAAATGATACCATGTCAGCGGTATCAAAATCCAATAAGTGTGAGACACGTTAGCAAAAAATAACTAACCTACTAACAATTGAAAGACATATGTTAATGGATAGTTATTTTTGCACACATGTCTCTCGTTTATTGGATTTTGATACGGATAACGTGGTATCATTTTGTAGAACCTATTTACTAAAGACAATATATATCTACTCACAAAAAAATTCTACTAAGAATAATAATAAATGTCATCATCTTTCAACAATAAACAACTAAGGTTTGATAAAATATTGTCATAATATTTAAATTTTCGCAATAAATGATGACATATGCTACAATTGAAACTTTTTATCAAATAAAATACCTACAACCATTTGCAATGAATATTTTGTTATTCATACTTCCTTCTTCATAATTTTATTTTATGAGCCTAACTATGATGCTTAGCTTACTTAATTTTTAATGAACACCTATTTAAGAAAGAAAACAAATAACAAAATAACAAAATAACAAAAAACATATGTCATTGAAGTTTTTATTAAGATTTAAACCACTAATAAATTAGTGTTCTCTAGGTAATAAATAGAATACCATACATCACCATTTTTACTTTCTAAGTATGACCAACACATAAAACTCAAAATACACAAAGAAAATTTTTGGGACATTAAAATTTCATGAGGCATTTTAGAAATTGCACAATGAAATATTCTAGGAATCATAAGATTTTGTTAAGGTTTAACTAAGAGAGTAACAACAGGGAGTAGTTAGGGACTATATACTTGTCTACAAAATATAAAAGAGGAAATTATTCAACTTTAAAGTTAGGGGGATGAAACTACCTCAAACATAAAGGGGGA
Source organism: Notholithocarpus densiflorus (assembly GCA_030021035.2). Lineage (NCBI taxonomy): Eukaryota > Viridiplantae > Streptophyta > Magnoliopsida > Fagales > Fagaceae > Notholithocarpus > Notholithocarpus densiflorus. The sequence continues at coordinate 2,947,505 of JARYZH020000024.1, read as the reverse complement.
AAATACTTTTTTCCATAATTCTTTTTTGTTAGTAAAACTATGTGTTATTTACTTTAACCAATGTGTTAAAAAAAAAAAAAAATCAGCCCAAGAAAACTATCCGTAAAATTATAAATTTTGGCTCAGCAAATTGACTAAACCAAAAAAAAAAAAAAAAAAAGGTTAGGAACACAATAAATGTCATGATATTTTCTCAATATCTTTATTTTAGCTATGATGGGCCCTAGTATGATCTTTTATAATTTTATTTTAGAGTAATGCTACATTCACAATATTTTCACAACAAATTCTAGGTGGTAAATTGTTATTGGTTTTTAATTAGGACAACCACTTTAAACTATGCATTAAAAGAAACAACAAACAAAATACCAATAGAAGAAAATTGTGCGTGAATTAATGAATTTTTGCTCACCAAATTTGACTAAACCAAAAAAGAAGTCTTAGAACACAACAAAATGTCACAATATTTTCACAATACCTTTATTTTTAGCCGCGGTAAGTTTCGGTCTGATATATTATTATTTATTTTATAGAAATGCTATCTCCATAATATTTTTATAACAAATTCGAGATGGCAAGTTGTTACTGATTTTAAAATCGACTCGCGACTGATATCACTTTTTTATCCATCAATAGTAGCTTTACCTATGATTTGTTGTGAAATTAATGTGAAAATGTTGTGGACTTAGCATTAATTTTATTTGATCTATAAGAAACTAAGATCTCAACAATTGTGAAAATATTGTGATAACAACAAGTGTCACAACATTTTCACAAAACATTTATTTTCAGTTGTGGTTAGTCATAGTTTCATATTTTATTATTTTATTTTGACCTATAAGAAATTGACACCTCAATAATTGTGAAAATATTGTGAAATTTGTTGTGTCAGTATAACAATATATATATGCCAACTCATATAAATATTTTAAAAAAAGCACAAATTGATTACTGAAAAAACAAATATAAAAATATAAAAAAAGCCAATGAAGTGATGAACAATACATATTGAGCAAACTAAAAAGTACTGTAGCTTTTACACATTCACACAACAAGTGTTACAACATTTTCACAAAATATTTATTTTTAGTTGTGGTTGGTCACAGTCTCATATTTTATTATTTTATTTCGACTTATAAGAAATTGACACCTCAATACTTGTGAAAATATTGTGAAATTTGTTGTGTCAGTATAACAATATATATATGCCAGCTCATATAAATATTTAAAAGAAAAAAAAAACACAAATCGATGATAAAAAAAAAAAAAAAAAAACACTATAGCTACTGTAGCTACGCGCAAGTTTGGGGGATGAAACTACCTCAAACATAAAGGGGGAGGTACTTTTTTCCTTTTTTTTTTTTTTTTGTGTGGTAAAACTATGTGTTTTTTACTTTAAACAATGTGTTTAAAAAAAGTTAGTCCAAAAACACTGTCTGTAAAACTATGAATTTTGGCTCAAGGAATTGAATAAACCAAAAACTGTGTGTTTTACTTAAAAAATGGTGCATAAAGAAAAAAAAAATACAAAAGAAAATACAAAAATTCAACCCAAGAAAACTGTATGTGAAACAGTGAATTTTGGCTCAACAAAAATTGACTAATTAAAAAAAATCTAGAAACACAAAGAATGGCACAACATTTTCATAATACCTTTATAACTTTGTTATATTTTACTTTGACTTGTAAAAAATTGAAACCTAAACAGTGTGAAAATATTGTGACAACAACAAGATGTTTTAACATTTTTACAAGAGAAATGCTATGTTCACAACATTTTCATTACAAATCATAAGTAGTAGGTTGTTATAGATTATTATTGGTGGACAAAAAAATAATTTCATTGGTAAGTTTAAATTAGAATGACAATTTACTACTTAAGATTTGTTATGAAAATGTTGTGAATATAGCACATTTTTTTCACAATACCTATATTTTATGACATATAACACATCAACATTTATGAAAATATTGTGACAATTTGTTGTGTTAATATTTATTATTATTATTATATAATCAAGTTCAACGAAAGTACTGCAGAGCAAATACTGTAAAAAAAAATGATAAAAAAAGAAGAAGAAGAAGAAGAAGGCAAGTGTAAGTGTGAGTCTGTGAGACATCCATTGATTCAATGAGATACCTTTAAGTGTATAAGAGCATCCACAGCAGTGGAACTAAAAATTTAGCTATTTGGTACCACAAAAAGTTATTTTATCTATTTTACCTACTCACATGCTGCAGCAGTGGATCTATTTTAGCTTTTAACACAATAAAATAATATAAACATTATAATAAAATAATATATCCACTACAATAAAATAATATATCCACTACAATAAACAACAATCACAACCACCCGCAACCGCTACCGTTGCCACTATCGCCGCCGCCACCGACTCTTCCACTGCCAATGCCACCGCCGTCGCCGTCAACTCTTCCATCGCCACTGTTACTACCACCACCGCCACTGCAACCACCACCATCAAAAAATTTATTTTTTTCTCACAAATATTAGATAATAATAACCTACCATTTAAAATTTATTGCAAAAATATTGTGGTAACATTTTTTAATTTTAATTTCTTATTATTCTTTATTTTATTTTTCCCATTATCTTATTTGGTTTCATCCAAATACACGTTTCTTTCTTTTTCTTCTTTTTTTTTTTTTTTTTTCCTCTTTTTTTTCTCCTCCACACATGTATACTCCTCTTATCTCCTCCACACGCTTCAGCTTTGTCTTTCAAAGGTAAAATGAATCCCATCCAAAGCACCACGGAACCAAAAACCAAAACCAAATTCCAAACCCTTTTTGAGCAAAAAGCAATAGAAATCAAAGAATCAAAAACAAGACCCCCAAATCTTTCCCACAGTTCCAACCACAAGAACCACTTCTCAAAAACCTGCCATGATTTGATCCCTCAACTCCACCCCAAATGGGTTTTCCCTTAAAACCCTTTTCCCTTATCCTTTATTCTCTGATTTTCCTTACCAATCTGGAGCTTATCCCACTTGCCAAATCTGTTTCTAATACAAATTTAGTTTACAAGGGGTGTGCAAAGCAAGCTTTTTCAGATCCAACTGGGGTTTACTCACACACACTCTAGCAGAGAGATAGGGGCGAAGAATGAAGAGATCAATCGGCGTTGGGCAGGGTCTTGGGTCGGCGGTGAGTGGAGGAATTGAAGCTTGCAACTGGAAGAAATGAAGAGTGTGAGGACCGACTGAGGGGAGAGAGGAGCAATGGGTAGAAATGGGGAAGGAGGAGAAAGAAAGAAAAAATATTCTAACCATCAGTGTGAACACAAAATAAAATAATATATATATTTTTACCTTTGAGCTACAGTGCACATCTATCTTTAGATGTGCACTGTAGCTGAGAAGCCAAATTTTTTTACTATAGCTCCACTGCTGCAGCTTCAATTTTGTGATTGGTGGTGCTAAAAATAGCAATATAGCTATTTAGCACCACTGCTGTGAGTGCTCTAATAGTGGAGAAAGTGGGAATTGAATAAACCAAAGTCCTGTACTATAGCTTTTTTTTTTTTTTGGTAAAACTATGTGGTAACTTTTTTCCAACTTTGCAATCTCTCTCTCTCTCTCTCTCTCTCTCTCTCGATCTATCCATGGCCGATTCTCACAGCTAAACCCACCCATCACTGTTCACCGCTCATCACCATCGATCCTTGGTGGCGAGTTTTCATCAACCATCTCAGATCTCGCCCTTTCTCTAAACCAACGGTGCTCAAATTTCTCACCACAAATCCTATCCTTTTCTCTCTATTCAGACCAAACCCTAACCTCAGCCTCTCACTCTAATCAGTTCTCTTAAAGTCCCAAACCCTAAGCTACCATTTTCTCTCTTCGATCGAGGATGATTGAAATTGGGTGGCTGGGTTTGCTTGAAGTTTGGGTTTGGGCATGATGGTTGTAATGGTGGTTCATGTGGTTGGCTGGGTTTGTTGTGAATTTGTGTTGTTCTTGTGACCCAAATTTTGTGTTTAATAATTGGTCAAAGAAAATTTTTGGGTTTGTTTAAAGCCAAATTGGCTGGGGTTTTTTTTTTTTTTTTTTTTTTGTGTATTTGTTTCCAAAGAAAATTTATGGGTTTCTTAGATTTAAGCATCTGTTTGGGTGGCAAGAAAATTGTCAAGAAAGTGTGGAAGAAAAATCTAAATTAAATTAATTTTTTACTAAATAATTAAATTATAATTAGATTTTAGTATCTTTTTAAATTTTTATAAGATTTTTTAACTTATTTAATGTTGTAGCATTATAAATACACGTGGCATTACTTCATTGGACTAACAATACACATGTGGCAAACTAATGTGTCACTTAACGAACACATCAACATGGCACTAACGGTCGGGCTAACTATCAAAATGATATGTAACTTTAGGGATGAAATCCAAGTTTTGAAATTTCAGGGTATAAAATTAAAATACCCCAAACTTTAGGGGTATAATTTGCAATCTAGCCAAAAAATTTTGTAAGAAAATAAAAAATAATTATTCTTTTAATGACTTTTTATATTTTTCATAAAAATAAAATAATTTTTCTTTTCTAAAATTATCTATTAACAAAATATCCTCAAGGCACTCCATTTACTGGACCAGTTGTACTCAAAGAACAAAATGTCATGCCATATATTATGAGTATTATACAATTATTGTACTTACTATTATGGTATATGATGCTTCCACAGAATCAATAGGCTGAATGCTCCGGCTTCGATAGGCTAATGGTTGTAGTGAAGGACTGCAAATATGAACACACTATCAAAAGGGACCGGGGTGGACCGGCCAAACACCCTCCGATGGCTAAGTTAGTTTCTTCCAAGAAAAGAGTTTCAACTTTAGAAGAAAAATCTCAGAATGCACTTACTTTGGTTTGATTCAGACCGGTCCTTATATAGAGAACCTTGGGGCAGTTATTGGCTTAGTAACTTCCCCCAGATTTGTGGAAATCAGTGAGTTTGAACATAACTTCCTCAACGGCTATAGAAGTTACATACTTAAGAGGAATTTGTGGCGATGAACATGGGTTGGGTAACCGCTCCAAGATTTTGTGGCACGAATCCTCCACACATATGAATGGATCTATACTTGAAGATTTCCCAAGTGTTATGTGGTCGTCCATGTGCTTCGTCCATGGACGACTCTTTTGTTCATAGATGGTGCTATGTGATCGTCCATGTGCTTTGCCCATGGACGATTCTTTTACTCAGACGGTCTTCATGAACATTTGGCTAATTGATGCTCATGGACGAACTAGAGATGATAATTTTTGCTATCCCATCAGTTGCCCCCTTGTCTAGGGCTCGTCTAAGGATGTTGTGGGGATTTAATTCACGCCTTTATGGTTTTGACATAACTGATGTTTCCTCCTTTATTTTTTTATTTTTTTTTATTTTTTTTATAGAGCCACGTGTCATGATTTAATTGATTGACCTGTTGCGTCGATTGCGTATTTCAAAGGGACTGCCACGTGTTGTCTTCTTAATGGATGGTGTCGCTTCGTTGACCCTACATCCAGGCCCTATAAATAGGCACATTCTCTTTCTTGCCCCTCACATTTCTCATAATTTTCTTTCTGCCATCTCGTCCAAGATCCTCGTCTAGCCCTCCTAGTTCTGTCAGGTATTTCCTCTTCCTTCTTAGGTTTTCGTCTTAATCTTTCTTCATTTTAGTCATGTTTTCGTCTAGTGGTAGTTTAGAGAAGGAGATAGACGAGTACCAGCACCATTCTCCTTCCATGGGTAGACGAGGCTTAAGCTCTTTAGGGATCTGATATCTATCTACAAGGGTTTTCAACTTAACAGCATCTAAAATGGACGCCACTTCAGGGGCACAACTATAAATAATATTTTCTTCCTCCTCCACCTCGTCTTGAGGAAGGCTAGGTGGCTGCCTGGACGAGCTAGCCCCAGATCTAGAAGCCATCCTACGTTGTAATTCCTAGAATTCCTCCAAGGGAATACCAGGAACCCCAGACGAATAGTGCTTGTTTGAAGAATTACTACTGGCTGCACTACTCTCACTACTCTCATAACTACCCTCACTCTGATGCTTCCACAGAATCAATAGGCTAAATGCTCTGGCTTTGATAGGCTAATGGTTGTAGTGAAGGATTGCAAATATGAACACACTATCAAAGGGGACCGGGGTGGACCGGCCAAACACCCTCCGATGGCTAAGTTAGTTTCTTCCAAGAAAAGAGTTTCAACTTTAGAAGAAAAATCTCAGAATGCACTTCTTATCTCTTAGCTGGCCTTAGGTTTCCTCTAAATTCTTTTTGTAGAGTCTTTCTCCATAGGTTGGGTATTGGACGTAACTAGCTCAACCCCAATGGATGGAGGACGGTAGTTGCTATGCAAGTGCTATGGCATGAGGCACTGGAAGGGGACTGTCCTATCACAGTGGACGAGTTCCTTTACTGTTATAAGCCCTCTGAGATAAAGAAGTCTGCTGGTTTTTACTAATTCTCGTCCAGGGGCTCTTATTATAGTTTAATAAAGGGCCATAGCTCGTCTGACAGGCTCTGGAAAACATAATTTTTTATTATTTTTGAAAATTGGGCTGGGGACCCAGTAGATGTGGGTAATGCCCAGTTCAGCTCAGGAAAAGCCTCCTTGGCATCAGCACGAAAGTCCTCATAGCCAGCAGCGTAGTGACTGTCTAGACAATTCTTGTACTCATCAGACTTCTTGAAAGCTGATATGGCTTCCTCACGTGCTTTCTCCATAACGGGGTTAATTCTGATTTATTCATTCACAAGCTTTATGAGAAGGAGCCTCAATCCATGGCTGAACTTGTCCATTCTGCCCAAAACTTTATGAATGCAGAAGACGCAATCATAGCTAAGAAGAGGAAGAGAGCTGAGACGATGGAAGAAAACCTCATGCGACACGCTGAGCAAGGTCCTCGTCCAAAGAAGGGACGAACGGAAGATAAGAAGGATCGTGATAATAGGAAGACAGGCCCCCCAGCGAGGAATCAGAATTATACACCCTTAAATGCCCCACTTGATTAAGTGCTCATGCAGATCAAGGATGATCATTCCTTGAAGTGGCCAGAGAAGATGAAAGGAGATCCTAACAAGCGCAATAAGAATAAATATTGTCGCTTCCATAGAGATCATGGGCATGACATGGACGAATGTTATGACTTGAAGCAGCAAATCGAGAATCTCATTAGACAAGGAAAGTTGAGGCACTTCGTTGGAAGGGATCATAAAGACGAGAAGTTGAAGGAAAAGATGGAAGAATCATCCCGGCCCCCACTTGGAGAAATAAGGGTTATCATAGGAGGGACTTCGACAGGACAGTCTTCCAAGTCAAAGAAGACGTATCTCAAAGTGGTGCAAAACGTCCAACTCTCTAGACGATCCCCAAGGACGAGAGGGATTGAAGAACCAACTATTTCATTCACCGATGAGGAAGCTGAAAGAATCCATCATCCACATGACGAAACAATTGTCATTACCTTACTTATCGTAGATTACACAACTAGGAGGGTGTTGGTGGATAATGGAAGCTCAGCAAATATATTATACTATCCTGCCTTCCAGCAGATGAGACTTGGATGAGATCAATTTCGTCCAGTTTGTTCGCCATTGATAGGATTTGGAGGGACGAAGGTGCAGCCTGTGGGCACCATTACATTGCCTGTAGTGGTGGGATCATACCCACAACAGATAACCAAGGAAGTCAATTTCCTCATGGTGGATTGTTCGTCCTCATACAACGCTATTATTGGAAGACCAACTCTGAACAATTGGAAGGCAGTAACGTCTACCTACCATCTATCAGTCAAATTCCCTACGGAGTACGGGATAGGACAAGCACAAGGAGATCAGTTGGCAGCTAGAGAATGTTATTTAGCAATGATGGCTTTGGACGAGCAGGTGCAGACAATGAGTATTGAGGAGAGAAGGGTTGTTGCAGAGCCCACTGAAGTACTAGAAGATGTTCTTTTGAAAGAAGATGATCCTGAAAAATTCACCAGAATTGGAACAAGTATGAAGGAGAAGACGAAAAAAGACCTCGTCCAGTTCCTGAGGAAGAGTATCGATGTTTTTGCGTGGAGTCATGATAACATGCCAAGAATCGATCCAAGTGTAATTACTCATTGATTGAATGTGTATCCCTTTTCTAAGCCTGTTCGTCAGAAGAAGAGGGTATTCGCTCTTAAACGAGATAAGGCTATCAAGGAAGAGGTTGAGAAACTGACCACAGCACAGTTCATCTGGGAAGTCTATTACCCGGATTGGTTAGCCAATGTGGTGATGGTGAAGAAGGCAAATGGCAAGTGGAGGATGTGCGTAGACTTCACTGACTTGAACAAGGCTTGCCCTAAGGATAGTTATCCTTTGCCACGCATTGATCAATTAGTGGATTCTACAGCTGGCCATCAGTTGTTGAGCTTCATGGACGCCTTCTCAGGATATAATCAAATAAAGATGGACGAGGCTGACCAAGAAAAGACCTCCTTTATCACCAGTCAAGGTTTGTTTTGTTACAAGGTGATGCCCTTTGGTCTAAAGAATGCGATGGCAACATATCAAAGGTTGGTGAATCACATGTTCTGTCCACAGATAGGACGGAATGTGGAGGTGTACGTTGACGACATGCTTGTGAAGAGCTTAGACGAAGGAAGCCATTTGGACGATCTACAGGAAACTTTTGAAACACTTAGGCGATATAAGATGAAACTGATCCCAAGTAAATGTGCATTCGGAGTATCGTTAGGAAAGTTTCTAGGATTCATAGTTTCACAAAGAGGAATTGAAGCAAATCCAGACAAGATCCAAGCCATACTGAACATGGAACCGCCGAAAAACATCAAGGAAGTCTAATCCCTCACTGGGCGAGTTGCTACTTTGAACAGGTTTGTTTCAAAAGCCACAGACAAGTGTTTACCCTTCTTCAAAGTCCTCAGGAAGGCCTTCGAATGTACGGACGAGTGTCAAAAGGCCTTCCAAGATCTAAAGAACTATCACACCACGGCTCCATTGCTAAGTCCGTCTGTGCAAGGAGAAGAACTGTATCTGTACTTAGCAGTGTCCCCAAATGCCGTGAGTTCAGCGTTGATCAGGGAGGAAGGAAAGGTGCAAAAGCCTGTGTATTACACTAGCCGAGCACTTAGAGGAGCAGAAGAAAGGTACCCACTGATAGAGAAGTTAGCTTTCGCGTTAATAACAGCTTCTAGGAAGTTAAGACATTACTTCCAAGTTCATGTCATCAATGTCATAATAGATCATCCGCTTAAGAAGGCAATGAACAGGCTGGAAGCTGCAGGACGACTAATTCAATGGGCAGTCGAGCTAAGTGAATTTGACATTCGATACCAACCGAGAAATGCAATAAAAGCTGAAGCCTTAGCAGATTTCATTGCAGAGTTCACCCCAAGTTATGAGGACTTGGGCGAAAAAGAAGAGAATAAAAAATGGGTTGTCCATGTAGATGGATCATCTACACTACATGCAGAAGGTATAGGAGTTGTTCTGCAATCACCAGAGGGAGATAAATTAAGGCACAGGGTTCGCTTGCAGTACCAAACAACTAACAATGAAGTGAAGTATGAAGCCCTTCTTAAAGGGTTGAAGTTGGCTAAATCTGTAGAAGCAGACTCAATATCTGTCTTGGGAGACTCTCAGTTGGTCATAGGCCAAGTAAATGGGATGTGTGAAGCTAAGGAAGACAGAATGAAGAAATATTTAAAGAAGGTGGTACGCCTTGTGAAGAAATTCAAAGAAGCTGATTTTGTTCAAATCCCAAGGGAAGAGAATGTAGAAGCAGATACTCTGGCAAAGGAAGCCTCCGCGAATGAAGCAATGGACGAGTTTGATGAAATACAATACATGCCAAGTATAGACTTCCCAGAAATGTTACAGATAGAAGGTGAGGAAAATTGGATGACACCGATAATATCATACCTAAAGGAAGGAAGGCTCCCAGAGGGGAAGGACGAAGCTAGAAAGCTTAAGGTAAAATCAGCCAGGTACATCTTTATGGACGAAGTGTTATACAAAAGAGGTTTTTCCCAGCCTTTCCTAAGGTGTTTGGCTCCGGACGAGGCGAACTATGTATTGAGGGAGGTTTACGAAGGAGCATGTGGTAACCACTCAGGAGCCAGATCACTCATCCACAAGATCGTCCGTGCAGGATACTACTGGCCAACCATCCAAGCTGATGCTAAGGCATATGTTAAGGTATGTGATCAATGTCAACGTTTCAGTAATATTCCTAGACAGCTGTCAGAGTATCTTACCCCAATGATGGCCCCTTGGCCTTTTGCACAATGGGGATTGGATATTTTGGGTCCCTTTCCAATTGGAACTAGGCAAATGAAGTTTTTGGTGGTGGGAATTGATTATTTCACTAAATGGGTGAAAGCTGAACCTTTAGCAAAAATTACGCAACAGAATGTCAAGAACTTCGTCTGGAAGAACATTGTATGCAGGTTTGGGGTACCTAGGGTACTAGTGTCTGACAATGGACGACAGTTCAACAACACACCTTTCAGAGATTTTTGTGAGCAATTGGGAATCAAGAATCATTACTCGTCACCCTCCCACCCACAAGCCAACGGGCAGGCAGAAGTAGCAAACCGATCCTTATTGAAAATCATCAAGACTCGACTTGAAGGGACAAAAGGAGTATGGCCGGACGAACTACCAGGTGTTTTGTGGGCTTATAGAACAATAGTGAAGACCCCCATTAGGGAAACTCCTTTTAAACTAGCCTATGGAAGTGAAGCAGTTATACCTGCAGAAGTGCACATGGTCAACCACAAGGTGATGAAGTATCAAGATGAAGAAAACGAAGAACAACTTCGTCTAAACCTCGATCTTATAGACGAGGTGAGGATGGATGCGGAGCAGAGAACAGCAAGGTACAAAAATCTTATGGCAAAGCAACATGATGCCATGGTAAAATCCAAGCGCTTTAACATTGGGGATCTCGTCCTTAAAAGGGTTTCTTTGGCCACCAAAAACCCGGCCCACGGGAAGCTAGGACCAAACTGGGAAGGACCTTTGAGGGTCATCAATTGCAAGAGGCAAGGATCCTACTACTTGGAAGCCCTGGATGGACGGAAGCTAGAGCACCCTTGGAATGTTGAACACCTAAGAAGATACTATCAATAAAGGGTGACCATGGACGAACATTGCCACGGACGAGATCCTTGGACGTTTGAAGTGATATGTTGTTTAGTGTTATTTTCTCGTATTTACTTATTACTACTACTGTGTGTTTTATATGTATAAGTATTTTGTGCTGCCCATGGACGAATTTGTGTTGTATAAGTATTTTTAAATTTCCTAAAGGCACTAGCTCTCTAGCATGTGCCATGCCTATGGACGAATGTTTGCATAGTTTGGATTTCCAAATATATATATGATGTATTTTCAAGTATATACATAATTGTATGGGAATCCTTCATTTTTTGCAATTTCATTCAAAATAATCCACAGAAGGCAAACAGCCAAAGACGAATAAAATCCTTGGACGCAAGGATGTGCCGTCTATGAGTTTTCCTCAAAATAAGGATAAAGCAAATAAAATAAACCGAAGGTATATCCGTCTAAAGTTTAAGACGAGATTAAACCTAAGGAATAATTGTCTAAGTCATGGACGAATAACGTGTATAAAAACACAAGTCCACAGACGAGTCTAACCAGCCTAACAATCCAGTACATGGACGAGCAATTGCTGGGAACAATTTAGCTAAGGACGAACAAATGATCGTCCCCAGTTTGAATAATGAATACAGCTAGCTAAAAGGAACATCGTTTATAGACGAGCTGCACTTGTGGCGAACATGAAGGATTCATTTTACCCTATTTTGTGCGGTGTAAACAGAAATTCGTCCATATGTTAAGGACAAGGAAAAATGTCTTCCTAAGTGGACAGACCGCACAACCATAGAAATAATATGGACGACATAAGTTTGTTCGTAAAGTCAAACACATTCAAACACAATGAAAAGTGAATATGAAAATCATTCATTCATTCTGAGTTCAAAGAAGGGTAGACGACCAACGTCCAAAAACCCTTGAAGTTATGTGAAAGACGATAGAACTAATTGTATATAAAGCTCGTCCATAAACTTGGACGAGACAATTGTACTTTAAAAAAAAAAACAAAAGAAGCAAAGCCCAAAACAACGAGCACCCTTAATAAAATTAAACTAATAACCTCATTTGGATAGATCACTGGGGGCATTGCCTCCAGACTTTGGATCGTCCTGCGTTACTTCGTTGTTGGCATCGTCCACCACATTGACGTCCTCAGAACTCGTCGCAAGCAAGGAACTCTCTGTGGCAAGGGGAATCTTAAAGGTATCAAAGTTCAGCTCAGGAAAAGCCTCCTTGGCATCAGCATGGAAGTCCTCATAGCCAGCAGCGTAGTGACTGTCTAGACGATTCTTGTACTCATCAGACTTCTTGAAAGCTGATATGGCTTCCTCACGTGCTTTCTCCAAGGATGAGGCAAACCCAGAGACTTATCCTTCCAAGTGAGCAAATCGAGTGTCTTTTTCAAGGGCATCTATTTTAAGCTCTTCCACCTCATTCTTCAACTTCGTCTCACTTGCTTGCAGAAAATTGAAATTGCCAGTCAATCTAATCACCTCCCCCTTTTTTAGTAGAATTTCACTGTTTAGCTCCTTAGCCTTCTCCTTAGCTGTCTTGGCCTCCGCACAGAGTTCTTTAGCCTGGCACGTCGCTGTATAAAACTTTGACATAGCCTGTGTGGATGAAGGAAAGTTAAAACATTTTATTTTGAATACTTACTAAAAACACACGAGGACGAATAAATCTCATATCTTAAAAAGGTCATGGATACCAGAGCGTTCAAACTCCTTCACTGACATATTGTAGCATTCATTGACTTCATTATCAGTGACTATCCCTTTGAACGTCCTCTATGCATAGCTCTCGTCCAACACCAGGTTAGAAGGACGCTCAAATGGCTCTGACAGATGAGGCTTGCGAGGAGTCTTGGTTGGAGGGGGAGTAGGATCAGTCTGAACGAGATGAACTGTTTGGACAGGCTCCACATCGACTGGAGGGTTGTCCAGGTCTACCGTCAGGGGTGTAAACTTGGGAACCTTGGGAAGAGAAGCCTTGCTAGGTTTTTGCTTCTTAGGACCTCGACGACTTGGAAGGTCGTCCAGATCCACAGCACTAGATATAGATATAGATTTTCTTTTCCCTGTCTGGACGGAAGATTTATGGACGACTGGAGGCGCAGTGGCATCCTCGTCCCCACTAGTGATGGTTTTTTCTCTGTTCTCCCTTATTGTAGCCATCCCTGCGACAAGGAAAACTTAAAGTTAAAAAAAAAATTTAAAAAAAGAAGAAGAAAGAGAAGAGAGAGAAGAAGAACGGACGATACTTACTTCGACGAGTGGTTTCCTCGTGACCAAGATTTTCAGCAGTAGGTATTGGGCCAAGTCCCCACGTGGCTAAACGACTGAGAGTCACTAGATCGTGAAAAGTTCTCTTAGGGAAGGCACGTACTTGGTCAATTATATCCAGTAAAGCTTGACCAAGCGTGGACGAACAACAGCTGCATAAATAAAGAAAAAAGGTTAGACGACTGAAAGTTTGAAAATATGTATAGAGAAATGAAATAAAATGGAAAGGAAACATACCCTCAGGACGAAGGCGACCTAGAGGGCTTGTGAAAGGTGGGAAGGGGGCATTACCCACATCTACTGGGTCCCTAGCCCAATTTCCGAAAATAATAAAAAATTCTATTTTCCAGAGCCTGTTAGACGAGTTATGGCCCTTTATTAAACTATAGTAAGAGCCCCTGAACGATAACTGGTAAAAACCAGCAGACTTCTTTATCTCAGAGGGCTTATAACAGTAAAGGAACTCGTCCACTGTGATAGGACAGTCCCCTTCCAGTGCCTCACGCCATAGCACTTGCATGGCAACTACCGTCCTCCATCCATTGTGGTTGAGCTGGTTAGGTCCAATACCCAACCTATGGAGAAGGCCTCTACAAAAAGAATTTAGAGGAACCCTAAGGCCAGCTAAGAGATAAGAGGTGTATACTCCTAAACCAGAAGAAGGAGAACACCAGCATTCTCATTCCATGGGTAGACAAGGCTTAAGCTCTTTAGGGATATGATATCTATCTACAAGGGTTTTCAACTTAGCAGCATCTAAAATGGACACCACTTCAGGGGCACAACTATAAATAATATCTTCTTCCTCCTCCTCCTCGTCTTGAGGAGGGCTAGGTGGCTGCCTGGATGAGCTAGCCCCAGATCTAGAAGCCATCCTACATTGTAATTCCTGGAATTCCTCCAAGGGAATACCAGGAACCCCAGACGAATAGTGCTCGTTTGAAGAATTACTACTGGCTGCACTACTCTCACTACTCTTATAACTACCCTCACTCCCAGAAGAAACATCCTGGTACTCATCTATCTCCTTCTCTAAACTACCACTAGATGAAGACATGACTAAAATGAAGAAAGATTAAGACGAAAACCTAAAAAGGAAGAGGAAATACCTGACAGAACTAGGAGGGCTAGACGAGGATCTTGGACGAGATGGCAGAAAGGAAATTATGAGAAATGTGAGGGGCAAGAAAGAGAATGTGCCTATTTATAGGGCCTGGATGTAAGGTCAGCGAAGCGACACCATCCATTAAGAAGACGACACGTGGCAGTCCCTTTGAAAAACGCAATCGACGCAACAGGTCAACCAATTAAATCATGACATGTGGCTCTATAAAAAAAAGAAAAAGAAAAAAAAAGAAAAAAAAGAGGAAACATCAGTTATGTCAAAACCATAAAGGCGTGAATTAAATCCCCACAACATCCTTGGACGACCCCTGGACAAGGGGGCAACTGATGGGATAGCAAAAATTACCATCTCTAGTTCGTCCATGAGCATCAGTTAGCCAAATGTTCATGAAGATCGTCTGAGTAAAAGAATCGTCCATGGGCAAAGCACATGGACGATCACATAGCACCATCTATGAACAAAAGAGTCGTCCATGGACAAAGCACATGGACGACCACATAACACTTGGGAAATCTTCAAGTATAGATCCATTCATGTGTGTGGAGGATTCGTGCCACAAAATCTTGGAGCGGTTACCCAACCCATGTTCATCGCCACAAATTCCTCTTAAGTATGTAACTTCTATAGCCATTGAGGAAGTTATGTCTGAACTCACTGATTTCCACAAATCTTGGGGAAGTTACTAAGCTAATAACTGCCCCAAGGTTATCTATATGAGGACCGGTCTGAATCAAACCAAAGTAAGTGCATTCTGAGATTTTTCTTCTAAAGTTGAAACTCTTTTCTTGGAAGAAACTAACTTAGCCATCGAAGGGTGTTTGGCCGGTCCATCCTGGTCCCCTTTGATAGTGTGTTCATATTTGCAGTCCTTCACTACAACCATTAGCCTATCGAAGCCGGAGCATTCAGCCTATTGATTTTGTGGAAGCATCAGTATATATTCTCGTAAAAAAAATTACGGCATATATATGAACTTTGCCGGTAGCTAATTTTCTCGAGAGGCAAAAAAATTAAGGCATGTATCATGCAGGTTAACGAAGTTCTTTTTTTTTTTTTTTTTGGGTTACTCTTTTAAATCCGAGCTAGCTAAATTTCTAACGGAAAATATTAAATATCATAAACTTCCCTTAGTTTTAGCACAAAATCAAATTGACCCACTCTTTTTCTAATTTAATTTTTTTTTGGTTCTTTAACTTTAAGCAATGGCATAATTGAACATTGTATTTCATTGGCTTAACTAATACTATAATTTTAAATTTGTGGAATATCTTGTGATATGCTTAACAAGAAAACTAGAAATCATGTCAATTTATAATTAAATCATAAAAAAATTGGGGGTTTTTGTGAAATAAATTTTAAAATTAAAATTCATATAATCTTACTTAAGAATGATTGTGTCACAAGAAGATTAAGTGTATTAGTTATTATCAATTGAAAAAATAAATGAGATCAAAACCTAAATGCAAACACTTAATTAAAATTTTATAATTTAAAAAAGAAAAAATGACTGATTTTTAAATTAAAAAAATTTATGTCCCACATCAGGTGTGTGTGTGTTGGGGTGTGTGAGTTTATATACTGCTCTGCAGAACTAAGTGTTGCATGCACTTTCGGTTCTAGCGTGTAGTATTAAGCAAAAAAAAGTAAAAAAATTTATAATATTGAAAATTAAATAAATATTATTTGATTAAAATTTAAATATTAATAAAAGCCTTAAACTATATAGAACCGATCCTATTAATAATTTATAATAGTATTTATTTCCAGTTGACCTTAGACTTAACATAAATTTAAAAATGATAAAATCTTTTCAATTTCATGATTTTGACTCTTTTTTTTTTTTTTTTTTGGTAGAATACAGGGTTAATCATATTAATCATAAGCAGTTGGAGCCCGAATTAAACGGGTACAAGGAACAGCATTACAGTTAAAAGAAAAAGCCTCCATGACAACAAAAGGAGGCGTTACATAGGAAATAAAAGGTTCAGCTTGGCCACGGCCAAGTTTAGCAAGAAGATCAGCAACTTTGTTAGTTTCCCGAAGCAATGCTGCATGTGGTATTCTTGGAAAGCTTGGAGCATGTTCCTGCAATCATCCACGATAGGCTGGGTTAGCCGATTATCATAACTTGGTTTAGAGAAAAGGGAAATGACTTCAGCAACATCAACATTAATAACAAGCTTGGTAATGTTAAGGCTTTTGGCCATAGTGATGCCATCTCTCAAAGCCCATAGCTCAGCAAGAAGGCAATTTGAGGCACCAATAAGTCTAGAAAAACCTCTAATCCAAGAGCCATTTGAGTCCTTTATAAGCCCACCCCCACCTGCACAGTTTGAGGATATTGGAACTGATGCATCCGTGTTTAGTTTATATCTTACTAGGTCCAGCTTGGTCCAAGAAACGAAGTGCTGAATTTTTTGGTTTTGTGCGTCAGCTCCTTGGATGAGAAAGTGAAATTCAGCAGCCTTTGCAATACAGATTTTGGCAATAGGGGGGTTGGGTTGCTTTCCTTGGAGAGCCACAGAGTTTCTGTTCAACCATATGGTTCGTAACCCGAAAAGGAAGAGAGTTTTCCAAGGAATATGGAGGTGTTTTGAAGTGAAGTCACAAGTGCTATTAAGATGTAGCCAATCCAATAGTAAGAGGCCAAAAGTTTGTATGGCTTTTGTAGGAACTCCAAGCTAATTCCAAAAACTAACCGAGGCCTGGCATTCCCTAAGAAGATGGTCAATAGTTTCCAAGTGGTTGTTGCAAAGAGGGCATGATTGATCAATGGTAAAACCCCTTGAACCCAACACTTCTCTAATTGGAATGCTATTGAGCATAACCAAAGGAAAATGATAAGTTTTTGAGGAGCTTTCACTTTCCAAATCCAGCCAGAAGCAAAAGTGGGAGGGTTCAAAGCATTTAACCCTTTGACTCCTTTTGACTTGCATGGACAAACTCCATAACTAGAGGCATTAAACACGATAGACTCGTAGTTGTAAGTTGTAAGTTGTAACCCACTTTCTATTTGCTCTCACCTAATTTTTGAGTTTGTACTTTGTACGCGATTTTATTGAGTCATGTATATATTTTTTTTGAACTGATATTGAGTCATGTATAGAAGTACTTATTTAATGATAACCAATATGACCATGATATATAGAATTTTAACCAACATTCGGGTGGCCCAGTTGGTAAGATACCAGGCCAACAAGTCTCAGGACTTGGGGTTTGAGCTTCAAATAGCTAGATGTGTGTTGGTGCTCCTTATATCCCATTTCCATCGCAAATAGTTGACCAAAAAAATAAGTGAGTTTCTCACACAGACCGGGAGTATGGGATCACGCCCAGGTAAGGAAGTCACACTGGTTGTCCCCCTCTACCCATTATCGATTACCAAAAAAAAAATACATATAGAATTGTAAGTTTAAATGAGAAGTTTGAAAGTGGATATGTTGAAATGAATATGATAGCTTTTAATCAGTGCGTATGTGATGAATTCTCACTTACACTAGGAGATTACCAAATATTTTTTTTTTAGGTAATAATACTTTCGTTAAATGAAAGAAAAAAGCTCAAACAAAATAAAATAAAAGGGATTACAACTTTTTTTTATTATAAAAAATCTAATTTTTTTTTTGTTAAGAGTTTTGTAACTTAATTAATACTTTATATTATTTTCAACTATTGAATTAGAAAATGAAAAATGAAAAAAGCTGTTAAGCTTTTCATATTCACAAACAGTAAGTACTTAGTGGTTTAAATAATACCAAGAGTTTTGTAGCTTATTTGGTTAATATCTCTTGATGTGTCCATGATATTCAGAGTTCAATTTTCTCGTTCCTTTTATTGAGTTTTAACTTGCATGACAAGTTGACAACTAAAGTGATTGAGATAAACAAGAGAAATATGGGCATATTTCTATTTCAAAATAGGGAAATATATATGATTTAAAAATATATATAAACATAACATGTTATGATTATGTTTATATTACTTTCACTTGAGTTTATAATTAACATCATTTTTATTATATACTAATCATTGCATAATGTCACCATTTGTTTAAAAGAAGTGTCAATATATTTTTTATATTGGCTAACATATTTTTTCATCCTTAAACTTTGTACAAATTTCGTTTTTTGTCCCTAAATTTAAAATAATTATTTCTTTATTCCTAAAATTTTTAAATATTGTTTTTCAAAAGCTTGGAAACAAAAATATGGACAATTTTTTTTTTAATAGTTCAAGATGAAAAATAAATACAATTTTTAAAGTCTAAGGACAAGAGTATACCTATTTCAATATTTTAGAGTCGAAAAATGAACTCTTTGTAGTTTAGAGACTAAAAACAAAATTAGTGTAAAATTTAGGAATGAAAATAATATTTTAGCGTTTTATATTTATTGAGCAGAAAATTAACATAAATACTTTAAAAAAAAAAAAGGCGTGCGAAAATTTGAATTTAAAAACAGAATCCTATTTGAGCGCGCTTCAGCGCCTTGTAAAACCTTCACACTTTGATTCAGTTTCTCAAACCCATTGCTTCAAAGAGCTCCACAACGCATTTCCAAAACCAATCTGAGTCCCCAAAACCCTCACATTCAGAGCCTCAGTTTCACTGAAAACCACAATGTCAGCGTCCAAAGCAAAAAGCACCAGGAAGCACCAAAGATCCGATTCCGAGTTCGCCGTATCGGATAAGCGGAACCGAGTCGAGGACGATTTCGATCTCGACCTTTCAAAGTTAGTTACCTCCAATACGATCCTTCTTCTTCTTCTTTTTCTTTGTTTGAAAATATTTTTTGTGCCTTTTTTTGATTGAGATCTGAGACTGAAAAAAAAAATGGTGGAATCGCAGTGATATCAAAGGCATTATGTCGGCGCTGCATCAGATCCGAGAGAAGGCTCAGAAGGACGGCCAGAAGAAGAACGAAGAGACTATTTCCAGGTAATACAAATCGTTTTGTTCACTCTGATTAGAGAAGCTATAATTAGTGTGTGTGTATATATTTTAGGAATTAATCTCATCGATAATCCAAGTTTTTTCATAATCGGAGATTTTATTTGCTTTGGAAAACTTGATCTGAATGATAAATTTTACTTCGATTTAGTTTCTCTATAAACCTGAGTGGTTCTGTTTGAAAAAACCTGAAGGATTTTCATCTATAAAAGTATATTGCTTGTTCAGTTTTTTATTTTTTTTTATAAATATATTTTATTTTTTATTTTTTATAATTGTGAAATCTGAAAGTATAAAATCTTTTCGGATGAAGTTTTGGTTTGCATATTCATTTTGTTATTTATTTTAAATTCCTTTTGTTTAAAATAAATAGGCTTGTCTTCAATGTGTTTGGAGGATTTTTATTTTATTTTTTTAAAATTTTAAATTCCTTTTGTTTTAAATATGTGTTTAAAGATTCTGATAGTTGTTAATTATTTTAAAATTTTAAAATAAACATAATATATACCTATAAAAAAAAAAGACTTAAAGATATATATTAACTAATTAATTAATTGTAGTATCTCTATCGTGTCATGTCCTATATTTTCAAGAATTGCTATATCGTGTCAAGTTTGTATCCATACTTTTTAGAACTAGACAAGAAAAATCAAATGTATTATGACCTTTCAATGCAGGCAACAAGTCAATATTCACTTTTCTAAGCACTATGACAGATTCATTATTATAACTTAAGAGAGTTGATGCTATATATATATATATATTTTTTGAAGCATAGCAACTAAGATGACCCATTGATATAGTCAAGGATCAGAACATATTTCATGTATGCATTACCCTTCATTGAAGTCCTGAGTGCTTATATTGACTTAGGGTAGATCCAATAGCCTTGGCAGAGTTGAGGCAGATTGAATGATTCTCATTCGTTCTTTTCTCATTGATTGAGCATTCTCTTAGTGTTTAATAGCACATTCATCGAAAACTCAATGAAACAACGAAAAAAAGAACACCGCATTAATTAGCTTACTGCATCAAAGGAAAAAAAAAAAAAAGATTTCCTAAATGATTACTCGTCTAAAACTCAATGAAACAACAAGAGAAACGATAAATTATTACCAAAGAACTCTACATTCCATCTTTTTCACTCTCAAAGAGATCATTAGTTGAAGGGTCAATAGGAAGGTATCGCTTTAGAAATTCATCTTGCGCAAGGTAATTATTGATGTGCGTGACATTCTTGGATTGGCTAATGGTGTGAAGCAACATGGTGGTGGCTGGCAGCCTAAAGGAATGCAGATGAGTTCTTAGCATTACTTATTAGCCAAATCAGATCAAATTATCTATTTTGTTATTGCGGTTCATAATGTCAATGGCATTTTGTTTACTGCTTAGTTAATCTAATACTAATTAGCTTGCTTTTGCTCCTTATCTTACAATGGGATATTAAGTTGTACAAATTGTTTTTGCTTTTCTTATGCCATTTTTTCTGCTTCATATATTTTTGTGTAGTCCTTTGCTATAATTACTTTGTGATGGTTAATTGTGTTTTGGTGACAGTGTGGCCGCTGATATCAAGTCAATGATTGATGAGTTGAAGTCAAAATTTGAAAAGGATAGGTAAAGTAGACTTATAAATGCATCTAAAGTGTCATAATATTTTAATATTAGTATGTTCCTTGATAGTGTTCCTGATTAGCTATACTAATGAGAGTCTCTTGTGTCCTCCCATTGTTAGACAAATTTTTGCCAAAGCACTTTCAAAGAGCTCAAAAGAGGTCTGTGGCAAAACTGCTCAGCACTGATGACTAGCGATGAAAACTTAGTACTTGTTTTTGGATTTATAAATTAAGCATTGTGAGAGAATGGTTTTGAGAATTTTGCAATTAAATCCCTGCAGTGTGAAAATAGCTTGAAGAATGAGACAGCCAGGTTCCAAGCACTGTATGAGAAATTTTGCAAGGAGAAAGCCTCTCATCTGCAGGCCTTAAAAGGTAAGCCCTACACATCTTGTCATAAAGTGCATCATTCAACTAGCAGCGTCAGACTTCAATTTATTTTAATAGCATAGACAAAATAACATGATGTATATACTGCAGAAAATTCTAATCACCAGGATATAAAGGTCTACCCACTACCTAGTGTAAATAATCATCATTCCTCTATTTGATATCTTGAATATTTAAACATCACTGTGATCAATAACATTTAGACATTAAAAATAATCTGAATGTTCTTGCTTTATTGTTGCATACACCTTGTCCTCACTGCAGCTGTATATAGAACATCTAATTGTTGTCGTATAATGCGTGAGCTTCATGACTAATGTATGTTATCCTCTTATATATAGTGATGTAACCTTGCCCTCATATTTCCAGAAGCACCGTATAATATAGTAGTTTAATTCATATACATCCTGCACCTCTTAATTAGCCAAGCATAATTTTAATTTTTAAAAGCTGGAGTTTGTCTTTTTACTTTGAAGAATGACATTTTTTCTGTTTCAAATGATATTAATAAACAAATTTAGTTCCAAACACCTTTTTTTTTTTTTTTTTGGTTTTATTGATAATTGGCAGGTTTTATTTGACAGATACTATTTCAAAATTTGAAGAAGAAAAAGAAAAACTATTCACACGATATGAACAACTGAGTGAGCAACAACACTCTCCTCCCATATAATAAAGTATAATTCCATATTCATCTAAACAAGAAAGCAAAACATCGATTCTGTTAATTTTATATCGTTGATATCAGGGAAGAGAGAAAGGAGCATGATAACTGAACAAGAGAAAGCTTGTGGTGATAAAATTGCTCAATTGGAGGAGTCATTGAAAAAGAAGAAGCAGGTACATAATTATAAGCATTGACCCTGATTGTTGGAGCCTCTCTCTTCCTCCATACACACATATTGACACAAATAGTATTAATCCACTCTCTTGTGGAACACAGGATGATAAAACTTTCAGCATTCTGAGGAAGACTCTAGGCTCATTTCTGGGGAATGCCTCAGATGAGGATTTCCCACCTGACGATTGAAGATTGCTTCAATAGGCAGCTGCAAAGTCTTTCGCCTATGTCAGAAATGGGCAAATTATGATTTCCTGTCTCTAAGATGATCCTTTTAAGTCCTACGCTTTCCACTTCCATGCATGAATTAAACGCAAACTCTAAAAAGTCCTGTTGTTTGGTTAGTTGCTTTGATGGTTATGTACATTCCCCCTCAAATTCTCAAATCCTACCAATTTGGTTTTGTTAATTCTGTTAACACTTCTAATATCAATTTAGTATATAATACTTTTATACCTGAAAGATTGTTGGTCATTAATCAAGGTAGTCAAGCTGCTATGGTCACCGCCAAACTTTATTTTCTCTTTTTTGCTGTGATTGTACTGGTGCACTGTTTTTATTTTACAGGCACCCCTTCTTCAATGGGTGCACAGCAATGAATCTAGTATCACATCACACATTAATTCCTTGGTTTCCTTTCTCTCATCTCTTCAACTTCCTCTCCTACATTAATCTAATTTATAACTTTTTAGCTTCCGCACTTTTGGTGGTTTGGCTTATATTGCTGTCTAAACAACATTTCTTGTGCACACTAGGATGATATGCATCAGCTGATGACAAATGCGTTATATCTCAATTAGTGGAGATTTGATGGGTGTAAAAAATTATAGGACTCGAATATTGTCCTTCTAGGTTTGAATTTTAAATTATTTTCTTATTGTTATGTCTTTGTACACTATATATAAAATCCTATATGGGTTCTGTTTTATGTATTGCATAAGGTCAATCAACACCTGTGAATAATCTTCTATGGCTTCTGCATTTCCAATGGGTGGCTGCTGCCTGTTTGGTTGGAAACCCTCTAGTTAGTCTTTGATTTAGTCATCTTTACATTTTTGTTATCTCTCCAATCTTCCTTCTAGTTGATGCTTTTAAATTTAATTTATCCATCCCTAAATCTGAACTTCATAGTTCGATATTCTTCTTTTTTACTTCCCCAACCGGGGAATTACTATAAAATCCATATGGTAGTCCTTTTTACTTTTCACATAGAAGATTTTGCCTTTTTTTCTTCAGGCATTACATCTAGAAGCTGTTCAAGCTTTTCTCCCATTTTAGATTATATATATAGACACACACTGACACACAAGGGAGGGGTTTAGACTTTTGAGGTTTTTGAACTCAGTTTCTCTTCATGAGGGGAATCACATCATAAATAGTGTACTAACAAATACAAATTAAGAAATACTGATTAGTGAACTAAAAAAATGAGAAAAATAAAAATAAAAACAGATGACAAGTCAAATTTTTATAATACAAAAAGGCTTAAACCATCTAGTTGTTCCTCTTCTAAACCCTCCATTGTAACTTGTCACCCTTGCAAACTGGATTTTGTTTGACCAAAACATCCCTACCAATTGCCTTGAAATCCACATTACACGCATGTTTTTCTGGATATCTATGAATTCCACAAAACACATTCCCACAACGGCACTCAAACCCTGTCAACCCCACTTTCTTGTTGCAGCACTTTTTTGCAACAAGACCAGTGCTTTAACTTTGTCTGCAAGTTCTCCTTTAAGAGAGTCATTGTAGCACTTCGAGCACATGTTCCTTGTGTCTGCCATTCCAAAGAAACTGCAACCATTAGCGCATGGTGAAAGATCCATCTTCATTAAAACTTGTTGTGGTTCCTTGTCTTCTTTGGCTCTCTTGGGGAGTTCTTGCTTTTGAAAATCTTTGTAGCACTTGGAGCACAGGTTTTGTGTCTCCACAGATCCATAAAAGCTGCAACCATTGGCGCAGAGAGGCTGTTCCATGTTCTTAATATTCTCCTACAAATCTATCTTTCTAACTTGTTTCTCGCTCGTCTAATTGCTTCTTTTTTTTTTTTTTTTTTTTTTTTTGAGAATCAAGACGTTGAACCTTTATTAAGTAAAATCAGCCATGATCGGCAAAAAGTACATGAGAAAGATGCGGAGGAACATCCTCCGTCCACACCAAAAAACCTCTAACATGGTTAACATGTTTAGCTAGGTTGTGCGCTACATTATTACCAGTTCGACCCACATGCGAGTACGTCATGCTGCTTCCTGCTACCACCATGGATTTTGCCGAGTTGAGGATATGACCATATGGAGAAAGGGATTCAACATCAGACTGTAGTGCTTTTATAATATTAATAGAATCCCCCTCTAGTACGAAGGAGGTGAAGCCAAGTCCCTGTGCAAAGGAGATAGCTCTAGCTGCTGCCATAGCTTCGACAATTTCTGGAGAGAAAGGGAGACTTGCTTGCTCAGACAAAGAAGCAAGTACTTGTCCTCTGCTATCCCGAATGACAACTCCCAAACCTGCTTTGCCCATATCTCTGAACTGAGCTCCGTCAAAATTTACTTTAATTACACCCTCTGCCGGTGGAGACCATCGAATCCGGGATTGGCTAAAGCTTTTGGGTTGCGGAGTATCAGAGGAATTTGCCCGTTGGAAGTCAGCCAGTGCTTGCGACGCTGTTGGAACGACCAGCGATAGCGGATACTCCGTGGGAGATGTTCGCACTTGGTTTCTGCGATGCCAAAGTGACCACATAACTGATGCCAGTAGCTCCGGATTTTTCTGCTCTTTGTGTGTATACGTGAGCACTTCTTGGATGGAGGAAAAAACTCGTGTCTGCCGAAACGAAAATGACGGAATTGAGTCCCACACCTGTGTGAGCTGTGAGCATCCCCAGAGAGCATGGACAATTGATTCGGACTCGAGCTTACACAGTTCGCATACATCTTCATTCAGGATATGCCGTCGTTTCAAATTTTGTTTCACCGGAATAGCATTGTGGCAGGACCTCCAAAGGAAATTTCTGACTTTGCTTTGCACGTTAAGACTCCAAATCAATTTCCACACATCATTCTCAGGCTGGGCAGTCACAACGGGTTGATATGGAGCTTGGTCAGAGGTGAGAAACCGTGTACCGGATCTCACCGTGTAAGTACCTGATGGGGTAAAGGGCCAAACAACAACATCCTCCACTGCATTGGGACACAAAGGAATGCTTGAGATCAACTCTACCTCTTGGGTAGTGAAGAGTCCATTCAACATGTTGAAATCCCACTTCTTCGTGGCTGGGTCAATGAGTGCTGAAACTTTCATATCTTCGAAGCTTGGTACCACTTGAGCTTCAATTCTCGGATGAGCTGTGGATGGCAGCCAAGCATCGTTCCACACACTTATGGCATCACCACTTCCCACTCTCCACCATGCACCCTTCAACAATAAGTCTCGCCCTTTCAATATGCTATGCCATGCGTATGCGTATGATCCCGAACTTGAATAAGGAGCTTCTAAGATAGAACTATGTGGAAAAAACCTCGCCTTAAAAACCCTATAAAATAGAGAATTTTTTTGGTGAAGTAATCGTCATGCTTGTTTGGCTAAGAGAGCATCATTGAAATTTGCCAAGTCTTTAAACCCCATGCTCCCTTCCGATTTGGGTTTACAAAGTGTGTCTCACTTAACCCAATGTACCTTCTTTCGGTCTCCTTTTTGGCCTCACCAGAATTTCCTTATAAGACTTTCGATATCTCCACATAGACCCAAGGGGAGTTTAAAGCAACTCATTGTGTAAGTTGGGATTGCTTGGACTACGGCCTTGATAAGTATTTCTCTACCTGCTTGAGACAAAAGCTTCTCCTTCCACCCTTGATTTTTTTTCCAAACTCTCTCCTTAATGTAATTGAAACTGGCCTTTTTATTTTTCCCCACCAATGATGGTAACCCCAAGTACTTCTCATATTGTAAGATCACTGGAACATCCAAGGCAGATTTGATGTGGTTTTTGACTTCCTCAGAAGTAGACTTGCTAAAAAAAATGGTGGTTTTTGTTTTATTGATTTGTTGACCCAAACACCTGCCATAAATCTCAAGAATATTCAAAACTTGTTGGCACTCTTGGATTGTAGCCCTGCAAAATAAAAGACTATCATCTGCAAAAAGGAGATGGGTTAGTCTAGGGCTATTTCTGCAAAGGGCATAACCCTTAATATCGCATTTATCTGCTGCCTTATTGATGAGACCATTTAATCCTTCTGTGCAAAGTAGAAAAAGGAATGGTGACAATGGGTCTCCTTGACGGATGCCTAGTGTAGGGTAAATCATCCCTTTTGGCTCTTCATTCACCAAAATAGAATAAGAGACCGTCTTAACACATAGCATCAAGAGAGTAATCCATCTTTCAGTAAAACCCACCTGTCTCATGACTGATTCCAGATATGACCATTCTACCCTGTCATATGCTTTGCTCATGTCTAATTTGATGGCCATGTAATCTTCCTTTCCCACATGTTTCTGCATACTATGGAGAGATTCAAAAGCAACTAGAATATTGTCAAAAATTAATCTGCTTTTGGTAAATGCACTTTGATGTTCCGAAATGATCTTTGGAAGAATTTTTTTAATTCTATTGGCCAGGACCTTTGAAAATATTTTATACAAAACATTGCAAAGGCTGATGGGTCTGAAATCAGAAGCATATTTGGGAGAAGTCTTTTTTGGGATGAGGGTAATAAAAGTGATTGAGATTTTCAGGAAGACATGCAAAATTAAGGAAATGTAAAATAGATTATGTAACATCATTACCAATTGTGTTCCAATAATGTTTATAAAACAATGGAGGCATTCCGTCCGGACCTGGGGCTTTGAGAGGGGCCATTTCTTTTATTGCTTTCTGTACCTCCCACGCAGTAAATTCCTGTTCAAGCTAATTGTTCAGATCTGAGCTGATAATCTTTTCAATGGACACTGTAGCTGCATCACATGGGGTCTGGTTGGTCGAAGTGTACAGCTCCTGGAAGTAGCCTAAGAGAATCTCGGTTACCTCTGCATTACTAGACTTCCATTGTCCATTTGATGACCGAAGCTTCTGGATGGTATTCTTACGCCGTCGTTGAGTGGCCTGGCTGTGAAAGTATTTTGAGTTTCGGTCTCCTTGTTTTGCCTAAAGCACCTTGGACCTTTGAAACCATAACCTGTTCTCTTTGTCCACCAAGACCGTAATCTCCTTCTTTAGTTCCTGTATTCGAAAATTTTGTCCAGTGCGTAAAGCCTCTTTTTCTGCTTCAGCCAACTCCTTCCTTTTCTCCTTCAATGTTTTCCTGATATTGCTGAAGTGGTCTCTCTCCCATCTTTTTAATTCTCGGCCATACTTGTCAATTTTTCAAATGACTCCAGCTGCTGGATCGTCCACTTCCCTTGATTCCCATATTGCTTTAATAACCTCCGAGCATGTGTGGTCAGACAGCCACGCCTCTTCGAATCGGAAAGGTTTGGATATGAACTGAACATTAAGGCCTTCCATATCAATCCATAGTGGGCTGTGATCCGAAGTGTTTGCCTTGAGGTGGTGGACATTTGTACCTACAAATCTCAACAACCAATCGTTAGTAGCTAGAGCACGATCAAGTCTTTCCCATATCGAGTGACCTACAGAGAAGTGTTTCTTCCATGTGTACCAGGGACCTAAAAAACCAAGGTCGATAAATCCGTACTCATCCACAACATCCCGGAATAATTGCATCTATGTTTGGCCTCTGCTACTCCTTCCCAATTTTTCAGAGCTTCGAATGATCTCATTAAAATCCCCGGCGCACAGCCAAGGGAGATTAAATTTGTTATGTAAGTGTCGAAGCTTATTCCATGAATCCATTCTTTTATGCGTCACTGGCTCACCGTAAAAACCTGTGAAACTCCATACTTCTTCCTTCCCCTTATTTATGATGGAGTCTATATGGTTTGGTGAGAAAGAATCAACACTCAAATCAACTGAATTTCGCCAAAAGAGTGCTAGACCCCCACCCCTGTTATTTCTCTCAACAAAAAATAAATTATCAAATTCAATGTTTTGTTTGATCTCTTGTAGCCTTGCTTCATCCGCCCACGTTTCGGCTATAAACACGACGGAGGGATCTTTTGCTCGAATCACTACTTCAAGCTCTTTTCCTGTCCACAGGTTCCCAAGCCCACAGCAGTTCTAAACTATGATGCTCATGGCTCTTGGCGGGGCTACTCAGCAGCCTCCACCAATAAATCTTCCGTATCATCTTTCGAAACCAAGAACTTCTTCGTTGGTAACTCAGGATGGGCACACTCATCAGACTCTTTGTTTTGTTTGTGTGAAACAGAGTGGTTAATTGGAGTCTCTGGTGGGATGTTATTTCATGCTAATCTCTTCCACGTGCGAAGTGCATGGGTATCATGTGAGGTATTATGGTTGATCACGTGAGGGGAGTTACTATTTTTCGCATCTCCTTGAATATCTTTAATATCCCCTGATTTGTCTCCAACGTGATTTGCATGTGCGAGGGTGACAGTTGGCTTAATGATTATATGAGGTGTGTGGGAGTCAAATTTCTTTAAAGCCAGATCAATATCTTCTATTTGGTTTTCAAAATCTTATGAACGGATATGGGAGGGAGAGGAGTTTGGGATGGAATTTATTACTCGAGTAATTGGAGATAAATTCGGGCGTGAAATCTGCACCAAATCCTCCGTAAAATCCGCAATATCCATATGGGAGACTTGATGGAGATCAACGTTAACTTGGACGTTACGAGATTGCACCGGGGCAGGTTCGCCCTGTGGTGTCGCCGGTGATAGCTCCTCTGCCTCACTAGTCGTGTTTGCAAAAGGTTGCGATGTGAATCCTCTAAGCCCATCACCCAAACCTGACACAATCGTGTATGGAGACTTCCCCGGGTTGTAAGGGGTAGCTCGCAGCCATGCTTCATATTCTTGCTTTGCGTGAGAGTTTGATCCTTTCCCAGCAAGCCATTTCTCGCATTCTTTCTCATTGTGAGACACCATACCGCACCAGTAACAGAAGTTGGTGAGCTTCTCGTATTTGAAAGATACCCAAGTCTCAATGTCTTCATCCAAGACAATTCTTCGACCTCGACTTAATGGTTTTGAGACATCTATTTTCACCCTAACCCGGACAAAATCACCCCCTACCATCTCCTTCTTGGCTTCCTTGGTTGACACCTCCCCAAGGGTTTCTCCTAATTCAATGGTAGTCTCGGGGTCTAGCATTCTCATAGGCAGACCATGTATTTGCACCCAGAACATGATCTTTGTAAAACGTAGATGTTTGGCCGGGATCGAATAATCATATCGTTGGAACAGAACAAGATGCTTATCAAACGACCACGGTTCTTGGGCTAATACTTGTTCTGCATCTGTCTCAAGTTTGAAAACAAATAATAAAATGTGGTCTCCTACTTCTCTAATCTTAAACTTGTTCTTGGCCCTCCATAAGGGTTTGAACGTTCTCCCTATAGCATCCACATTTAGGGCACGTTTTGTTAGAAACTTCGCTGCAAGAACATATTCTTCTCTTCTCAGATTTTTTGATTTTGTCAGGCTAAGTTTTGTACTTTCCTCGGTAGTAAGGGACAATTTTTTCCATGCATTGAGTACTTCGTCCATGGTTTGAGTACAGAGGATAGTGTAGAAGGTATGGAAAGAGGAAGAAAGAAAAGGTGAGATGTGTTTCCCTAAACCCACGAAAAAATAAAACCAAAGAGCCCTACTGCTAACAGTGTTAATAGAGGGAGAAGGATATCATTCCGGAGAAGATAATTGAGTTTCTACTAACCTAGATTCTCAGAGAGAAAACGAGGCCGAGCCGTCTAATTGCTTCTAATTGTTCCTAGACTCAGAATTTTTTGCGATTGAAAGCTAACCAAAGGGGTTGTATATATAATAAAGGCTAGTGGACTTGGGAGTTTGGAAATAGGAATCCTAAGTCGATTTGGTCTAGGAGAGTTTGATGAACCCACCGACTAGGTTTGTTTCTTTTTTTAATATCTTTTAATTTTGGACTTGGGATTAAAGTAAATTTAAGATTCGATTTAGGAAAACTAAATTTGAATGTTTTCTTCTCGAAGTTGGATGCTTGATAAAATTTTAGTCATAAAGGGTGCCTTGAGGGACACTTCTCAAAAACCACCCCAAAAAGAAAATCCAAACTATTGATTTGTTTTATACTTAGGCGGTTAGGCCCGATTAGTTTTTTTTTTTTTTTTTTTTGAGAGAGTTTTAACAAATGGCGTCTGCTCCTGATGATAGCTCTTTATTATCAGACCAAGACACCAATCAGTTTTTGGTGTAGGCAGGGATTGAACCCCAGATCTCTTATACAATCATCAGTGACTTTACCAATTGAGCTAATTAGAATCCACAGGCCCGATCAGTTTTGGACCTAATTATTTTCTTAAAATATTAAAATACGAAAATTGAGAAATTTATTGCAAAAATAAAATTGAGAGATTGCGTTAATTTTTTTTATTTGATTAGAATATAAGATTTTTTCTTGGGCTACAATATCTATTTTTTCAAGAATTGAGAATAGTTTTGGAATATAGAAAATAGTTTTATTATTATTTAGACACAAAAAGAGACCGAGACTATGTTTTAGACATAAAAAGAGACTGAGACTATGTTAAGGTAGCGCTTGATATGGGAGAGTCCACATTACTCCTGGCATCTAAATTACTGGAAATGTAATGCCTTGCAATCTGGATGCTTAGGAATTTAATTATTTCTATATTTGGTTTTTTTTGACACACATGCGCACACAAATACATGAAAATTTATAATTTCCTTCTATGAGTTTTTATATTTTGAAATCATTATAAGATAATTCATTATCAGTTGTCATTATCCATTGTTAATGTGGATATGTGTGACCATTTTATTTTGTTAAGTTTATATAATATTTTTATTTTTATGCAGTTGTCATTATTTATTGTCATTGTTTTTATAAAAATATTTTAAACTAAATGACAAACTTTTTTATTTTGAAAGGGAATGACAAACTCAACCTACTGGTACTGTATTAAATTAATCTACACAGCCACTCATTCATACATAAATAATACACTAAGTGTCTATTTAACCAATCAAATGCTTAAATATGTCATTTTGGATATACACCATTGTCAATTTCTTTAAGACTTTTTCTCCTCTCCCGGTATGTGTGTGTTAAAATACTTAGTATTCTCAACAACAACAAAAAATGTTTAACGACCACTAACTTTATAACAAAAAGTTATTGTAGCATAATAACAATACACACACATGTAACTAGCCCTCTATATTTTCTTATTATTAAATTATATAAATTTATATTATATTTATACTATACACGCACATATTTACACATATCACAATTCACAAAAATAACATTATAAAAAAAAAAATAACGCACACAATCAATATCAAACACACACTGATTGTACGACATATCCTGTCTAATTTTTTTTTTTTTTTTAATTTTTGTACCAAGTAAGTTAATTCTGTACAAAATACGAGTTCAATATAAATGAACAATAAAAAAAACCCAATCATATATATAATTCTATATTAAAATTAGAAGAAGAGAGAGTTTGAAAGATTTTTCTTTCTAATGCCATTTGTTTGCCTAGCTAAATATAATTCATATTTATTAACTTTTTAATAATACTATGAATAGTTCGTTACTTATTAGGTAGAAACTTATATATATGATAGTGTGTGTGTGTTTTTTTTTTATTGTGCTCGTGCATATGCATGAGATTCTAAACTAGTTTATAATAAAGAGAGAGAGACTCAAAACTCACAAACACTCGCTTTTTACTCTTAAAGTCGGAGATGTCGAGATAGTCAGATAAAGAAAAGAGATGAGATTAAATTCATGACAATGAGATTAGAGAGAGAGAGATTTGTGTTGTTGTTTGTTTTTGGGCTGGGCTAATATGTGATTAGGGTGTGCAAGATTTTAAGTTAGCGTGGGCAAAAATATTTTTTTGAACTAATAAAAAAATAAAATGAGATTAAAGTGAATTATTTTCTTTGGAAAAGTATTTTTCATAGGGAAGTGAATCTCATGTGTCTTAAAAAAAATGTTTCCAGTTCTTAGG
The DNA here is from genome assembly GCA_030021035.2 of Notholithocarpus densiflorus. Lineage (NCBI taxonomy): Eukaryota > Viridiplantae > Streptophyta > Magnoliopsida > Fagales > Fagaceae > Notholithocarpus > Notholithocarpus densiflorus. Next base: position 2,915,055 of record JARYZH020000024.1, on the reverse strand, counting down.
AAAGATATTTACTAAGGAAATCCTATTGAGAAATCATTTTTATGAAAAAAGTTCATGGTTTTTATAAGAAAAACAATCTGGAAGTGAAAAGCGATGGGTTTTTTTTTTATGTAGGATCTCTTGGAAAATACTTTCAAAGTGAATTCTCATGGGATTTTGTAAAAAGAAAAAAATAGTTTTGGAAATGAAAATCCCTTGATTTGGTAGAAAAATGTTTTCATGGAAAACAAATTTTGAAGATACATGGGTTAGAACTCTTATTTTGAAAACAACTTGAAAATTTGATTTAAAATCAAGCGGTAGAAAGGCATTTTTAAATGATTTTAGGTAAATAACAACTTTGGAAAAGGGTTTTGGAAAATCAAGTTTCGACAATAATTTGTGAGGAACCCAAGCCATTTGATAATGTGTGGTAGGATTTACAATGGTAGCTCTACGATTTTTTGGATGTAAAATATTTTTCGGAAAATGGTTTCCTATTTTCAGGTGTTTGTTTATAGCTTTCTCAAAAAAAAAAAGGTGTTTGTTTATAGGTAAAATGTGGTCAAACTTATAAAATATTTTTTGTTGATTGTAAAATCTTTTATAAAATGTTGTAAAACGTTTTACCTTTAAAAATTTGATAAAACATTTTACAAAAACACAAAGTGGCTTCCCTCACCCCATCTCGTGGCTAGATCACCAGTTTGGTGGTTGAAGCCGCTGCTCCGGAGACTGATGGTGGCAATCTAATGGCCAGAGTCGTCACTCCAATGACCAATGCCGGTGGTCCAATGGTTGGAGCAGCCGTTTTGACAATTAATGTTGGTTCAGCCACCGAAAACATTGTTTTGACTACTGACGTGGGCAGTCTAGTCATCGAATACATCGCTCCGACAGTGGTCGTTGGTTGCTAGTTCTGGCAATTCAGTCATCGAACCTCTAGCTATGGTGGCTAAACCGCTGGTTTTGGTGATTTGTTTCAAAATTTTACTTGTCATACCAAACACTTGAAAATATTTTACATGTAAAATTTTATTACCTGTTACTTCAAAAAAAATGTAAATCTACACGCATAGAGAGAGAGAAAAAAAAATCATAGAACATACAAATAGTAGCAAGATTCATATGAACAGACACAATAACATGCTTGAATTCATAAATCATTAAGAATTATCCACACATGTTACAATTCACAAATATATTGCATATATACACATTTACTCATGTGAAGTCAAACTAGTAGTATATATAATCATTGATTCATCAAATGGGTAACTATGTAAAATGAGATCTCGTTTAGAATCTACACATCCAAGCATATTATTGATTCACAAAATCCAAAGTAAGTAGAAGAGACACAATTTATTATCATTTTTATACATGTAAATCACAATGTATGGACATATCAAATTAGCATATAATACGATTCTCAAAAAAAAAAAAAAAAAATAGTATATAATACTTTTACAGGTGAAGATTATTTGCCATTGATTTTATTAAGGTAGTCAACCTGCTATGATCACCGTTAAACTTTTTTTCCTTTTTTTTGGTTTCCCACGGTGTTTCCTTAAGTCTTTCAACTAGAGACTAATCACTATTCGCGTCGGGTGGACTCACGAAGGGGTAAAGCGCTGGCCCAGGAAATTCTTTTCAAAGTGCAAGTAGCAAGACTCAAACTGGGGAGCACACCCAGTCGAACCCAGTACAAGCACCTTGAGACCGAGAGCCCAACCAACTCGGCAAACCCCCTGGTTAATTTTTTTCCCTTTTAGCTTTGATGGTACTGGTGCTTTTATTTATTTATTTATATTTTACGGGGTATCCCTTCTTCAATGGGTACACAGCAATGAATAATCACACCACACGTTAATTCCTTGGTTTCCTTTCTCTCAACTCTTCAACTTCCTCAGTTGCTCTCCCATAATAAATTACTCTAATTATTTTACACCTTTTTAGTTTTCGCACCTTAGGTGGTTGCAACGCTCCTTATGCATTGCACACTAGGATGATATATATCATGATACGCATTAAAAAACAATTAACAAATGCATTATATCTCAATTAGTGGAGATTTGATCGGTTTCAATTGCTTATTGATTTTATTAATATTATTACTTTTTTTTTCCCCTTTTATGATATCTGGAATAAATAAATACTACAAAAATAATAATAATAATAATTAACTAAAATTTGTGGGCGTATCACACACACTATGACGTCATAGGTACGTGAAATGAATCATAGGTGACTAACTTAGAAGTTAGAACGAACATACAATTCACTGGAACATCCAGCTGAAACATCCACATCTTTTACTTTGAGTGGAAAGTCTGGAAGCATCTTCAAACAAACCAGCCTAATTCTTGACTTCAAGTTCAAACAAACCAATTTAATTATAAACGGTAGGGACTTAACTCGATAAACAACTTCAAAATATTTGGTTACTTAGTCGATTTCAACTCATATGGTTTTTGGAATGTGTCAAGAGTTCAATTTCATTCCTGGATTATCTGTTATATCAATTAAATAGTACCTTTCATACTCAAGAAAAGATGATAGATTGCTTCTTATTAACTTACAAACTTTCAAAAGAAGTAGATAGATTGTTTCATTGTTTGTTTCTTTTTTTTTTTTTTTCTTTTTTTGAAGGAAAATATAAAATCTATAATTGGAGTTAGAGGATTTAAATCATGAATGTTTTCATGAGAAACACCAATAAACCTCTTGATATTAACACTTAAAAAAGTCAGTGAAAAAAAAGAAAGAAAGAAAGAAAGGCACAATGCAGCAGCATCAAGCATCATCATCAACCACTCCCTAGTCCCTGGGTTACTATCCAGAAGCTGAAACCCCACACACTAGCTAGCACCTCAGCCTCAATCCTCATCGCCTACTCTCTCCACCCCAGCCACGCCAGCGCCGTCAAAGATCACGGCCAGTCTATATATAGCGGGCGACATCCTGGCCGTAGAGTATGAAACTGCGATTTACAGCTTATTAGAAACCAGCTACATGAAAAGAAGAAAACCATATGACCATCTCATCAGTGAGCACTTGCTGTGTATGAAGCTTGTCCTCTCCTCCCATGGAAAACCGACATACCGGGCAGGTTTTCCGGCACACATGATTGAACCACCTATCAACACAAATCTTGTGAAACTCATGCAGGCAAGGAAGAATACGCATTTCCTCCTGTCCCTTCTTTAATCTTGACAGACACACGCAACACACCTCACCCTCAACCTCGACCTCAACCTCAACCTCATCCAAGCTCACCTTGTGAAGAAGTGAAGGAGCTTCCCAGAACGTTGGTTGCGCTCTTAGATGATCACCATTACCAATAAGATGATTATAGATAAAGCACACCAGCTTCTTGAAAACCATTTTGTTTGACGGAGTCTTTAACTTTTCTAATACTATCTTTAATAAGAGGACCAAGGTTTAGTTGAACTTGAAGAAAAGAGTCTGATAGTAACGGGTCATTTTGTTGCTCAGCTCTTTTGCGTGGTTTCCAAGTGTGGTTAGATTGGCAGAGACGATTGTTCAAGTGCTCATCGCAAAGCGGTTACACCTAAACAGAGTGGTACTCTTGACCTTTCTTTGTTTTCTTATTAAACAGACCATGCAGGATGATGTAAAATGTTATAACCTCTTCTCGTCTTGACCTTCATTTCTTTCATTTCGTTGGTTTTATTTATTTATTTATTTATTTATTATTATTTTTTTTTTTTGAGAGAGAGAGAGAGATAGAACCTACTGCCACAGATCTCTAAGCCCAATGGCAGGCTCGTAAAGTTTTTATGCTAAGATTTTGTGGTCAAATTTCATAATTTTAACTCCTAAAAAACTTAGTTGATCATTGTACCAAACCATGAAAAGTAGGTGACCCATCACGATATTCTTCTTTCTAATTAAGGTTAAATAGTCCAAGAGGTTTATTTATCTAATTACCTTTAGAAACTTGATTTGGCATAATAATTCAAAACAGATTTCATAACTATTGCTTGCATTATGATTTGGCACTTGGTAGATATGGATTTTTTCTTTGGGAAAAGAAAAAAATTATTTCATTATACTTATTAAAAATAGTGTTGTGGGAAATTATTTTGAAAAATATTATTACTTTCAAAATAGTGTTTTGAAAATACGATTTTAAGTATTAAAATTTCAAATTTTAATTGAAATCATGTTTAACAATTTCAGTATAAAATGTGTTTACACTAAAATTGTGTTTTCAAAACATAGTTTCTGTGCAAAATTTAAAATTCTAATGTTTAAATCGTGGTTTCAAAATCAATTTTTAAAGAGAGGTATTTTCCCAATAATTTTACCATAACATATTTTTAATAATTAATAATAAAATATTATTATATTTTGAAAAAAAAAAAAACTCGGCAAATATGGTTTCTTTTTATTAGTTTTTTTTTAATTTAATATTATTATTCTTTAAATATAGCAGAGCATAGTCTAGAATCTTTTTTTTTTTTTTTTGAGAGTGTAGTCTAGAATCTTATAATTCAACTCTTCAATGATCAAGTTATCAAAAAAATATCATTCTCAAAAAAAAAAAAAAAAAAGTTATCAAAAAAATATGGTAAAGCGTAACTAAAACAGATAAGCTTGGTTAAATTAAAAAATAAATCAATTTGAAATTGAGTACATCGTTCCAACCTTTACAGTTTTTGAGCATAATTAGGTTCATCGAAAAACGACCAATTATTGAAAAGCCATAAGGGATGTATCTTGAATAATTTCCGAGGAAGAATAATTTCATAAATGTTTTTTCATAAATTAGTAATGAATTAATATATTTTTTTTTTTTTGTTGAGAAACCAGACTATCAGCCTGGGCATTTATTGGATAACAAAAACTAAAAAACTCAATCGACATCAAATAGATCTAGAGGAGCAATATCATCCGGCAACTCCTCTGTCCAAACCTGAAGCTCCGGACCAGTTTTAGCTTTTTTTGCCAAAGCATCAGCTACCTTATTTCAATTACGCTTAACATGACAGAAATCAAAGAAAGATAGATGGGAAGCCTGGGCAAGGATATCATCAATCAAATTGCTATACATAGCATCACTAGCAGTCCTCTGTTTGAGTGCTTGGATCACAATCGACGTATCGCCCTCTAAGATAACTTCCTGGACACCTAATGATTATTTGTATTTCATATCATGCTTAAGGACCATTCTAAATACAATAGTGGAGTCGATACTATATATACTGTTCAGGCCAATAAGGCATATTTATCTTATCGGTTATTCATTTAGTACAGAAATCCCATTGAATCGTACTGCTCTAAATACCGGAATGTTCAGGACATACCAATCGAAAAAAGGCCGGTACAAAAAAAAAGGAAAAATAAAATAAGCCAATAAGCAGTCACTATTGTCTGCCATTTACCACCACATTGCCGATTGTTGCCATGTTATCGATCAAGATCTTAGGGGTGTTCGCAGGCGGTTTTGAGTTATTTTAGCACCATACTTTGCGGTGTAGTTTGGCAAAAACTATCACCACACCACACCTAAATTTTGCGATCATATTTGCGATGCAATGTGGTGTACAAGGTGCAATTTGGTCGGTTTTGGGTTAGTATAGAGGCCGTTTGGTAATGTTGTTCTAGTAACGTTGTTTGTATTTTTTGGAAATACGTGTAGGTGAAAGTGTGTAGAAATACGTGTAATGTTATTTAAACACTAAAAACCGTTGTTTAAAATACCTTACCAAACACCCCATATATTTTCTAAGATGTCATGGCCAAATTACTAGTTTACTATTAATAACAATGACAAATCGACAATATAACAGTAAGTTTAAAAAAAAACATATAATCTGTGTAGAGCAAAAAAGGTAACACAAATGTATACAAGACCAAAAAAAAATTCATGACAGATTGATAGTAAATAAAAGTATCATAAATATATGCAAAACAAAAGAATAATCCTTGCCTGTAAACCATACACAATTATACATGTTAAACAAATATAATCTGTAACACAAAAATGTTTAACAAGCAAGAACCATAAGGTCTGTAACAATGTACCATATACATTGCTGTTCATGCTTAGTGAGAGTGAGAGGGTACACTAACATTGGGCTGGCCACTTACTTCATATAATATTAAATTATTAAAAAAAAAAATATATATAATATAAAATAAATAAATAAATATACATGAGTGTGGTGCAGTTACTCTATTTGCGAGCAATTTTGGTCGGTTTAAGTGTGATCGTGCGATTTGAGCCGTTTGGTGAACCTCCTAGTACTACTACTTCTTCACTTCTTTACTCCGTTGTTTCTCTATTTTATTTTATTTTATAAATGTAATATAATTTTTTTTTTTTTTTTTTGAGAATCAAATGTAATATAATATAAACTCATGGTATTCACTTCATAATAATTGGTTATTATTATTAGGTCAAAACACTAATTGGTTTTTAACGTAGACGGAGTTCAAACATTAGATCTCTTATTTGATGAAAAGAGATTTCACTAATTTATAATTATTAAAAAAAAAAAGAGATCTAGTGATAAAACTACTTTTAGTTAAAATTATATTTTAAATCATATAATTTTATAAGTTACAAATACATATAATCTTATAAATTAAGGGTTTCAAATTAGACATTATAATTTTCTAGGCGATGATGCCAAAAATCGTCAGTAAGTCACACAATCCTTACGTACTCGAGACAACACCTGTGAAACAAAAATAAAGGAGACCTTAGGAGAGTACCGGTGTGGTACCAGCCAAAGACCCTCCGAATGTTAAGTTAGAGAACTTTCACAACTCTAGAGTGCCAAAGCTTGGGGAATTATGTGTACCTTAGTTTGTGAGGGTTTTGGGGTTTTTATAGTAGCATAGGGTTGACATTCGTTCCTTGGCTTAGAAGACCTTTCCTTATGGGAGAGATCTTCTTTAGTTCGCATATCTTACGGGATCTTTTCCTTATAGGACTTTCTTGATTAGGGTTAAACGTGGGGTACAAGATATTTCCTTATATGCTCATGCGTGAAGGCCAAGTAAGGCCATGTCAGCCTCATCAAAGGTTCGCTTATCCCCTTCAGTTTCCCTTCGTCAACTTCTTCTTCCGTCTATTTATTCTAGTCATCTCGTTCGGGTGTTTGTTGACCTCAAGGTGCAGCCATCAGCTTTGAAGTTGAGATGTCGACTTTACCCTATCGTTGTTGGGCCATCGACGTGCAAGTGAGGCTAATGAGTTCATTAGGACTGTCGCTTTTGCCTAACATGGACGACTTTATTAACACCGCAAAATTACCCTTATCAGTTGCCCCTTACTCCATGGAGTTCAATTTGTAACTCTTTTTTACTGTTTATTATTATTTGTTTATCCAAAAAAGAGAGAGGGCATTTATAGGTGATTCCTCGAGCAGCCTTTATTAAACGCTTGAACATGTGGCTTAAGCGGGTTGGCCCCGTTTCTGGACGAGGGTGTTGCTTCGTCTTCCGTGCATTTTTCACCCTTTATATATCTCACTTCCTTCCTCATTTTCTCCTATTTCATCATCGCTGATCTTCAGAGAGAGAGAGCTCGTCATTTCTAGAACTTCGCTCACGTCATCTTGCTGACCTCGTCACCTCTGTTGTCGTTCTTTTACTGAGACCGTCATCTCTCAAGGAACCATCTACTTGGTAAGTCACCTTTTCTTTTATTTTATCCCATCTTTGATCTTTGTTTTTCTAGTTGATCGTTTAACTCTTTTAGAGAGGCCGTCAACTTAGGTTCTTAGAATACCTCCGTCGCTTGTAGGTAAATAGATGTCTAGAGAAGCGACGAGTGAGCAGTCGTCAGTCCGTGAGGGAGCAGGCTAAGGAAGACCTTTCCTGGTAGTAAGAGAGAGAAACGTCAACCCATTCTCCTGACGAGGAAGTGGAAAGTTGTGTTGGGGAGGAAAGTGAGGAAGAGGAGATAGATGTGGGGGAGGATGAAGGTGATGAAGTAGGAGAGGAGGGAGAGGATGACGGGGACGGGGGTGAAGCTAACGAGAGAACCCTCGAAGGTAGAAGTTCAGGAAGCCTTGGGGATGGGCATACTCGTCCATTTATCCTCCCCAAAATGTGGATCGTCAATGACTTCTTGCCGAAGATGACAGCCAATATCTTTAAAAATCTGAGGGATCGTTACCAAATACCTGACCATATCCCAATCCGTCTCCCAAGGAAATTTGAGAAGTGTTACTCAAGGAAGACTGCGGACGTCGGCATGTACGACGCCATGTTCGCAGCAGGACTAAGGTTGCCACTGACGGCATTGCACCGTCAGTTGGCTGATTTTCTTGGGTTGTCCGTCAGCCAGATCGCTCCAAACGCTTAGAGGATCTTCATAGAGGCTAAGATTTTATGGGGTCGTCTGAGTGATGGGAACCATCAGCTATCATTGGACGAGTTCTTTTATTGTTTTAGACTTCAGCACATCGTCTCGTCCCAAGGAATATACCACTTTGCTGCGCGGAAGAAAGGGTTAAGGCTCATGTCGGACATGCCCGACTCTAACAGGAATTGGAAGGGTAGATACTTCTTCGTTCAGGGGATGGATTGGGTATGCCGTCCAGAAGAGTGGGCTACAATGCCCCATGGTTTTGACAATACTTGAGGTATTGTCAAAGATTCAGGTTTAGCACCATCAGTTTTTGCTTTAACTTTTTCCATTTATTTGTTAAGTGTTTTAATGTCGTCGTTTTCCTTTTTCAGCCAGTGTTCGTCTGAACATAACTGACGAGCAGGAGGCCTTAATTCGTCGGGTTCTTGAAATCCCGTTTGAACAACGGAAGTGTAGGGATTTGATCACCCTTGACACGCTGCACGCATATTGTGGCGGACCGGAGCCGACGCCTACAACTCGTAGATTAAATACTTACTCCCGTCGGCGTAAGTTATTACTTATTTCTTTCCGTCGTTTTTTTCTTTTTGGTCATCCCTTGGCCTAACACTCGTCACTTGTCCTTTACAGAAATGGAGGCAGCTAGATAGAGGGCCTTGGTGAGGGCAGCTACAGCGCGCAGAAAGGAGGAAAAGAAGGCGAAGGGGAAGGAAGGGGCGTCCTTGTCAGCCCCTAAGGCCGCCGGAAAGGGGGCGCCTAAGAGAAAGGCTGACGGGAAGGACGAACATCCTCCCAAAAAGGTATCTGTCGCTCCCGGAGATAAATTACCCAAGAAGCCGTCGCCTCCTAAGCCGAGCCACGGAGCAGGCAAAGGACTAATGACGACATCTGGTCCCGTCATTCAGGGATATGTCTTTCGTCTTCCTACTCATAAGGATCACACCGTTGAGGTAATTAAATCAATTATCAAGGACACGGACGTGGATCCTTGTGCTGAGCAGATAACGGAGGAGCTGGAGGCGTCAGGCCTTTTTGACCTTGCTCGGGTACGTCTCTCTCTTTCTTTCTTTCTTTTTATTTATTTACTGCTCAATAGCTGACGGTTGTTCTGTTTGTAGGTGCTGGTCCGCATGAAGGCGCTGCAGGATAGGAGCGTCACCCAAGAAGGGGTGATTACCCGTCTACGCAAGCGCAACGGGACCTTAACCGAAGAGCAAGAGCAATACAAGGAGGCCCTTCGTACTTTTAATACGGAGGTGAAGGAGCTGAGGGCGAAGCTAGAGGAGGAGGGTCGTCAGAAGAAAAAGGAGCAAGGCGACGGTAGAGAAGGAACTGACGGCCCTACTTGGGCAGATGGAGACGGCCAGGGCTGATGCCGTGACAGAATTCAAGGCTTCCCAGCCATATATTGATTCCTGCGCCGTCTACTATGGTGACGGGTTTGAGGATTGCCTTAAATAGGTCAAGTCCATCTACTCTTACTTGGATTTATCCAAGGTCACTATGGATGATCCCCTGCCATTAACTTCTACCAGCGACACTATCCTTGACGAAACCGAAGACTCTACAGAGTCGGAGCCTAATCCAAAATATGATAGTATCATCCTTGCTCAGCTTGCTGCGGATCCTCTTGTTACCCCTTTGGTCCCGTCCACTGAGCCTCTGACTGTTGAGGGTCCCCTTGCGCAGGATGTTCAGGATCTTCCTCCTAAAGGCGACGAGAACCCCCAAGACGGCCCGGCCTCTTTAACCTAGCTTTTTATTTTTAATGATTATTCTATTGTATATTTAGACTAATTTCCAGACAATGCTAAATGCCCTTGTTTTTGGGCCTTTTTTGTAAAGACCTTACTTTATGTATGGTATACTTTTATATCCGTCGCTTTTTAGCATGTGTTGATCTTTATGTATGGTATACTTTTTATATCCGTCGCTTTTTAGCATGTGTTGATCTTTATGTATTGATAAGTGTTTGCTTATTCTTCGTGCCTATATGTAAGAGGACTTAGGATGAATTCGTCAGCCATGACAAAGAACTCGTCTTGTTTGAGGATAAAATGAGAAATTCGTCCACTTGGACTTTAGTAAATTGAGGCATTAAACTTAATAATCTTAATGAACTCGTTTGCTAGTCGATTCTTGCAATAAACCCCTCCATCTGAGGGTTTGATAATTTTAACATCCGTCCATTTTTTGGATTTAATAATGAATTTGTCTATTTGTGGATGTGTTAGTTTCAAGGCATTCTCATGGGATTGACCTAACAATGAACTCGTCCACTTATGGACTTGATAATCTTAAGGAATCCTCTTAGGATGAATTCGTTCACTTGTGGACTTAAACCATGAACTCGTCCACTTTGCAGACCTAAACCATGAACTCGTCCACTTTGTGGACCTAATAATGGGCTCGTCCACCTTAGGGACTTAGTAATGAGCTCTTCCACTTTAGGACTTGGTAATGAGCTCGTCCACTTTAGGGACTTAATAATGGGCTCATCCAATTAAGTACTTAGTAATGAACTCGTCCACTTTAAGGACTTAATAATGTCCACTTTAGGGACTTAATAATGGGCTCGTCCACTTGAGGACTTAGTAGTGAGCTCGTCCACTTGAGGGACTTAATAATGGGCTCGTCGACTTAAGGACTTAGTAATGAGCTCGTCCACTTGAGGGACTTAATAATGGGCTCGTCCACTTAAGTACTTAGTAATGAACTCGTCCACTTTAGGGACTTAATAATGGGCTCGTCCACTTAAGGACTTAGTAATGAGCTCGTCCACTTGAGGGACTTAGTAAAAGTAGTTTTGTAAAGACGAATATGTACACAGGTCATATCTGAATAACTCCTTTTATTATGTTAAATGTGTGCATAAGTAGAAAATTGTTCTTAAAAAAGATAAAGAAATACTGCCCTTTGGGCTTAGAAAGTACTTTAAGCAAAATTTAACTGAAAGAAATAAATTGGAAATGAGGAGTGTCACTTTTCCTATAGTCATCTACTGGTGGTATTTCCTGAGGTGCTCGGTGTTCCATGGATGGTGCAGCTTTCGTCCGTCTAGCGTCTCCAGGTGGTAAGTGCATTTCCTCTGCCATGAAGCGATTCTGTAAGGTCCTTCCTAGTTAGGACTGAGCTTTCCTTGGGTGGGATCTCTGGCAGCGCCCATTACTTTCCTCAAAACGAGGTCTCCAACCTTGAAGTCTCTGTGTCTAACTTTGGAATTGTAGTGTTTGGCCATGAGGTTCCGGTATCGCGCGAGCCTTTGTTCAGCTGTTGCCCTGACTCTTGGCAGCTCTTCTGGCCATATACCATTTGCCCCCTAGAGCCGAGTCTTGATGGTTTTAAGCAATAATCGGTTTGTGACCTCAACTTGCTTGTTGGCCAAAGGGTGGGCTGGGGAGGAGTAGTGGTTTTTGATCCCCAACTGTGAGCAGAAATCCCTAAAGGAGTCGTTGTCGAACTGCTTCCCATTGTCTGAGACTAAGACTCTAGGGATCCCATATCTGCAGATGATGTTCCTCTAGACAAAACTTCGTACGCTCTTCTCTGTGATAATGGCCAGGGCTTCAACTTCGACCCATTTAGTGAAATAGTCTATGGAGACTATTAGGAACTTCAGCTGTCTCATCGCTATTGGGAATGGGCCCATGATGTCTAGTCCCCATTAGGCAAACAGCCACGGGGCCGTCATGGGGGTGAGCTCCTCCGTCGGCTGTCTGATGACGTTACTGAACCTCTGACATTTGTCGCATGTCTTGACATAAGCCTCGGCATCCTTCTACATAGTAAGCCAGTAGTATCTAATGGAAAAAATACATGTTTGTATCGTATACAAAACATATGTAGCGGAAAATTAATGGATCTACTTCATTCGCAATTGATAACATGTACTATGTAAATTTCAGAATTCAAGAATAAGAGAGTGTACCTTGGTATGGTGAATTTCAAAACCAAAGATTAGAAGTTCTTGAGAACACTTTCAATCTTCACTCTAATTCCACTTGTGCCCAAGAAGTGTGGTCTCTCAATCAGTTTCTATGAATTTGTTCAAGGGAGAATGAGAGAGTGTCTAACCCTTACATACAAACCATTTCATGTTCTTACAAAATTCTGTATGTTTCTCTCCATATAACTGATTATCTAATTGGGCTAGCCTTTTGGGCCTTTCCAATTGGGCTTTAGTATATGGCTTGGAGTGGGACCAAAAGTGAACAAATAAGACACTAGCTCCAACGGGCCTTGGGTTTTTTTGTCAACTCTTGACAAGTCCAAAGTTACCATTAATTATATTTAATACCACTATATAAATATAATTGCACTTTAGACCTTATTAATAAATTATATCCCAAGACTTTATTGTACATGCAACCTCTCCATAAAATATTCGTAGTAATACAAAGTCATAAATGTAGACTGCCACTTTGTAGATTACTACGTCTTAATCCTTGAGTACCCGGTTTAATCCTTTAAGTTATTCATCATATATTTATGAAATCCAATTTCATAAATATATACTTTAGTAACTATTTACCAAAGTAGTTAGGCCTAACATTTTGAATAACAAACCCATTAAATTTATCTTAAGAGAATATTTTATATCTCTGTTAAGAGATTATGAATTCTATCTTGAGAATATATGTTCCATCAACACTAAATATGGCTGCCCAACATACTGAGGTTTTGACCATAACTTTAAATCTCACTCCTGATATATCAAAGCAACCTACACTTCATAATCAGGTCCATTATTCTCTCAGGATTAAGAGTTCATGTAAATAAAAGTCGTGAGATTTATTATTCATTTGACAGTCGTTAGGAGAATAATAAATCTCACAGCGGTCCAATTCAATATGTTTTAACTCTTAAAACATATCAACTAGAAGTCTCCACTTCCATGATCAAGACAAATCATCTTAGTTGATATGTTATAGTCTTCGCAGATGAAATGCCCAATTTCATCATCGACTATGAACTAAAATTCTGAGTTTACAAAAAACTTGTGATTTATATCTTCTATGACTTTTCACATAAATTACATACAATGCATCTCATAGACTATATGATAATGTCCAAATATTCATGTTACCATTATTTTAGATAATAATAAAGCAACTTTATTAATCACAACATTAAGTGATACATAATGTCATACATAATAACATACATAACATCATACAATAGAATTTAAGGGCACTAATTCTAACGGTATCCAACCCGGATCAGCTTGTGCACCAGCGATCGTGACCCTGAGTGATTTCGGCAGATACCTTCATGGATTTCTCTCATGACGTAGTCCGCCTCTTCAGGGCTTAAGCATCTTAGGTACGATCGAGAGAAGCCCCTCTTGTACAGTACGTCCTTTATCAAGACGAACCGTGCCGCCTGAACCTTCAGCTTTCTCGTGGCCTCTTTATCGTCGGGTAGTGTGCCGTTTTTCAAATAGGAAACTATTGGTGTAGTCCAATTGCTTCTCGAGTTTACTTCCTGCACACTGACGTCATCTATCAAGGGTGAAAGCTGAACAAAGGAAAGTACTTTACCGGGGATAAGCATATATTCGGCTAACGCGGCTTTGGCAAGCCGATCATCTTGCTCGTTCTCTTCCCTGGGGACTTGGAAGAACTTGGCTTGCAGTTCGTTGACTCGTTTCCGCACTTGATCCAGATACTTCTTCATCCTTTCCCCTTTGCATTCGTAGTTGCCGTTTACCTAACTGGTGACTACCTGAGAGTCACAGTATACGATCACACTTGTTGCTCCTGCAGCTTTGGCGAGGTCTAGTCCTGCTACTAAGGCTTCATACTCTGCCTAATTGTTTGTTGTAGTGAAGTCAAGTTGAACCATGCATTCAATCTCGTCTCCTTCTAGGGAGTGAAGCACTACACTGATTCCACCTGCGTGCTTATTAGATGACCCATTCGTGTGGATGCTCCAGTGAGGACGTTCCTCTGCCCCCTGGCCTTCCATATTGGTGAACTTTGTAATGAAGTCGGCGACTACTTGTCCCTTTATGGCAGTACGTGGGCGGTATTGTACGTCAAACTCACTCAATTCTATCGCCTATAGCGCCATCCGTTCGGCAGCTTCGGAACTACTCATTGCTCGCCATAGAGGCTTGTTAGTCAGGACAACAATAGTGTGGGCCTGGAAGTATGGCTTCAGCCTACGGGCCGTGGTAACCAAAGCGAAGGCAAGCTTCTCCATCGGTGGGTATCTTTCCTCAGCGCCTCGGAGTGCTAGACTAGTGTAGTACATGGGATTTTATACCCTGTTTTCTTCCCTAACTAAGGCCGTGCTAACGGCAGCTGGGGACACTGCCAAGTAGAGGAACAATTCTTCCCCAAGCTGGGAGAGACTTAGCAACGGAGGGGACGAGAGGTAGGCCTTCAAGTCTTCAAATGCTTGTTGACATTCTGCCATCCATTCAAAAGACTTCTTCAACGTGCAGAAGAAAGGTAGGCACTTGTCCGTTACCCTCGATACGAACCTATTCAACGCAGCTACCTTGCCATTGAGGCTTTGCACCTCCTTCACGTTCTTTGGTGGTGCCATTTCCACTATGGCCCGAATTTTGTCAGGATTGACTTCGATGCCCCTCTGGGACACCATGAACCCTAGGAACTTCCCAGCTGTTACCCCGAATGCGCACTTGCTTGGATTGAGCTTCATGTTGTAAGAGCGAAGGGTGTTGAAGGTTTCCCGCAGGTCGTCTAGATGATCGTCCTCCCTTCAGCTTTTCACCAACATGTCATCAACATAGACTTAGACATTTCTTCCGATTTGATGTGCAAACATCTTGTTCATGAGCCTTTGATACGTTACGCCCGAGTTTTTGAGGCCAAATGGCATCACTTTGTAGCAGAAGAGGCCTTGGCTGGTGACAAACGAAGTCTTCTCTTGATCTGCTTCGTTCAACTTGATCTGGTTGTAGCCAGAGAAGGCATCCATGAAGCTCAGTAACTGGTGTCGAGCTGTAGAGTCTACTAGGACGTTAACCTGCGGGAGGGGGTAACTATCCTTGGGGCATGCTTTGTTTAGATCCGTGAAGTCCACGCACATCCTCCACTTCCTGTTGGCTTTCTTGACCATCACTACGTTGGCCAGCCAGTCAGGGTAGTAAACCTCTCTGATGAAGTCTGCCTCTTGCAACTTACGGACTTCTTTTGCTATAGCTTGGTCTCATTCTTGGGCGAACACTCGCTTTTTATGATGAATAAGTGGAAAAGCAGGCGACACATTCAACTTGTGCACCATGACTAAGGGATCAATCCCAGGCATGTCTTCATGACTCCAGGCGAAGACATCCTGATTCTTCTGGAGAAAAGTCGTTAGCGCTTAACAGACCAGCAAATTGGCAAGGGTGCCGATCCTAATTGTTCGTTTTGGTCGGGAATCGTTAAGAAGTATCTCTTCAAGTTTTTCAACGGGCTCCGCCACCGTCCGACGTTCTTCTATGTTCATGGCCTAGAGATAGTCATCCATCTCCAACATAGCTATGTAGCACTCGCGTGTAGCCACCTGGTTTCCACACAGTTCTCCTACTCCATAATCGGTAGGGAATTTGATCATCAAATGGTAGGTCGAAGTTACTGTCTTCCACGAATTGAGGGTAGGTCGTCCTAGGATGGAATTGTAAGCGGATGAGCAGTCGACCACAAGGAATGTTACGTCCTTAGTGATCTGCTGGGGGTAATTGCCAACCGTTACGGACAATGTGACCGCATTAAGGGGGAATACCCTTATTCCTCCAAAACCAACGAGCGGAGCGTTCGTCGGAACCAGTCGCTCTCTATCAATCCTCATCTGCTGGAACGCTGGGTAATAAAGGATGTCAGCTGAGCTGCCATTGTCAACCAGGACCCGGTGTGTGTTGTATTCCCCTACCCGGATGCTAACGACGAGTGCATCGTCGTACGGGTGGTAGAGGCGTTGAGCATCTTCTTCTGAGAATTTGATGACGGGGTTGTCAATCCGTGCCATCTTTAGGACAAAGCCTGTTAGCTGGACATTTTGAACCATCATGAGGTAAGTCTTACGAGCCTTTTTAGTCGAACCAAAGGCCGCAGTGCCTCCTACAATCATTCTTACATCTGCTATGGGCGACCTAGGACGCTCGTTCTCTCGCCGGGGGAGTTGCTCTTATGGTGGATCCGCTCTTTCTTTGCTGACGAACCTTTGCAACTTTCCTTGTTTAATGAAAGCTTCTATTTGTTGCTTCAAGTCATAGCAGTCGGCCGTGTCATGACCGTGGTCACGGTGGAAGCGGTAGTACTTGTCTCTAAACCTCTTATTGGGATCTCCCTTCAGCTTACCGGGAAATGTTAGAGCTCCTTCGTCTTTGATTTGCATCAAGACTTGGTCGATCGAGGCAGTTAGCGGGGTGAAGCTCGTGAACTTCCCCGTAGGGGGCTTGGAGCGTCTGTCCTCTCGCCGTTCTCCGGTCGTAGCCATCTTTCGCCCCTTATCCTGCCGTACGTCTTCCTGTCTTTCCCTCTTCTTAGGCTTCTCTTCTCAGGCCAACAGTGCATCTTCTGCGTTCATGTACTTGGTTGCCCTATACAGCACATCTGACATAGTTTTTGGGTTGTTCTTATATAGAGAAAACAGGAACTTACCCTTTTGTAGCCCATTCGTGAATGCAGCCATGAGTATCTTGTTGTCAGCTTCATCGATCGAGAGGGCCTCTTTGTTAAAACGGGCTATGTAAGACCTCAGCATCTCATCCTCCCGTTGCTTAATGTTCATCAGACATGCAGTGGACTTCTTATACCTATGTCCCCCGATAAAGTGTGAGACGAACTGGGCGCTTAACTCCTTGAAGGTACTAATGGAGTTGGGCGTTAACTTGCTGAACCAAATCCTTACGGGTCCCTTCAGCATAGTGGGGAAGGCCCTGCACATGATTTCGTCTGCCACTCATTGCAAGTGCATCAGGGTCTTGAAAGACTCTAGGTGGTCCAAGGGGTCCTTAGATCCGTCGTAAGTCTCCAACTGTGGCATACGGAACTTCGGTGGAAGGGGGAATGAGGTGATGGATGCCATGAATGGCAAATCAGTGCGATGGACCAGGTCATCGAGGTCGCTAGACACTCGTCCTCTGAGGGCATTCATCATAAATTCCATCCGTTCCTTCATCATCTGCATCTCTACGACTATGTGAGGTGGAGCTGAATCTGCGGCGGATGGACGACTTGTGTCATGTCGCTCTGGTTTGCTTGGGGTGTTGCTACCTTCAGGCCCTTTTTGGTTCCTTCTCTCAGCACTAGTACCTTCTTGGTCCTCCTCCTGAGTGTTAAGCCCCGTGTTTTTTTGGCGCAACTGCTCTTTTAGATCATGGTTTTGCTTGGTGAGGCGTTCTACCGCAGCGACGAGAGTTTGGACCTGTCTCTCAAGGGCGGTGGTGCGTGGTTCGTCTCCTTGAACATTGTTGGTGGTCGCCATCGAGCGAGTAAGCACCATGCAACTCTTGGTCTGGGAAGCGATAGTATGGCCTTCTGCCTAACTTTCCCATAGACGGCGCCAACTGATGATGCCAAAAATCGTCAGTAAGTCACACAGTCCTTACGTACTCGAGACAACACCTGCGAAACAAAAACAAAGGAGGCCTTAGGAGAGTACCGGTGTGGTACTAGCCAAAGACCCTCCAAAAGTTAAGTTAAAGAACTTTCACAACTCTAGAGTGCCAGAACTGGGGGAATTATGCGTACCTTGGTTTGTGAGGGTTTTGGGGTTTTTATAGTAGCATAGGGTTGACATTCGTTCCTTGGCTTAGAAGACATTTCCTTGTGGGAGAGATCTTCCTTAGTTCGCGTATCTTACGGGATCTTTTCCTTATAGGACTCTCTTGATTAGGGTTAAACGTGGGGCACAAGATATTTCCTTATATACTCATGCGTGGAGGCCAAGTAAGGTCATGTCAGCCTCGTCAAAGGTTCGCTTATCCTCTTCAGCTTCCCTTCGTCAACTTCTTCTTTCGTCTATTTATTCTAGTCGTCTCGTTTAGGTGTTTGTTGACCTCAAGGTGCAACTGTTAGCTTTGAAGTTGAGACGTCGACTTTACCCTATCGTTGTTGGGCCATCGACGTGCAAGTGAGGCTGACGAGTTCATTAGGACCGTCGCTTTTGCCTAACATGGACGACTTTATTAACACCACAAAATTACCCTTATCACTAGGCTAACAATTAAAAAAAGAAAAAAGAAAAAAGACCTCTCCCGTGAGCCTCTTGTCTTGTTATAGTGCAATCAAATAGAAAGACCAATTTTTTCAATAAAAAAAAAAAAATAGAAAGTCCAATTTCGGCCAAATAGGAAAAACAAACAAATAAAAAATTATTAAAAAAAGGACCAATTTTCATATTTCATATAGAGTGGGCCGTATAATGTCCATTAATCCATCAGAGTGCCTGTTATAGTTTTGAGGTTTAGCCCCATCTGGGTTCAATTCTTCGATCGAATTCATGAAAGAAACTTTGGGTTCGAAGCGCCGTGCAAGGGGAAAAAAATATACTGGATCTGTGGTTGCACATTGTTTTTTTTTACATAAATTTTTTTGATAATCGGCAAATCTTTATTGGAAACAGAAACAGTAGGCAGTGGCACTATATCGTACTTACCACATCAACAAAAACCGAAGGCCCTACACCTACACGGGTCTATTACACCAACATAAGCTGCATTATTTGCGACTCTTCTAAGTTCTAATTAACCCACCAAAAAGAGCTGTCTTCAAAGCTTTGGGAAATTGAGGCCATCTAAATACCTCCTTGGCCTATCTTCTGCCTGTTGGGAAAATTGCATCCATACACATCTTATTGTCACCTTCAATAATTACCACCTTTTTTTTTTTTGCTGAAAAAAAGGATTTCAATAATTACCACTTAATCACAAGTTGCCATAATTTAAGTATTGGTTTGGGTGTATCTGTAGGTGCAGACTGATAATTATATTAATAATTACCCTCAGAATTTCATTCTTCATTGGTAACTGGGACCACAATAAAGCTTCAGGTTCAACTTAGAAAGGGGGGATGGTTAATGGTTAATGGTTAATGGTTATGGTATTAAGACCTTTTTACTAGAGCTGGCTAAAACCACCGCCCCTCTCCAATCTCTTGCTACTACTGATAGAGAAGCTAGCTACTCCCTATGGCTGCATCATAATTAAACTTGGACCAGGGTGTAGTTTCTCCTCTTCTAGGCTTGGACCAGGTTGTGAAATGAAGGGATAAGGATAACGCTAGCTGTACTATGGTCCCAGCACATAGCCATAGCCATAGGCACGTGAAATGAATCATAGGTGACTAAAATTAACTTAGAAATTAGAACGAATATAAAAAGAAACTCATTGGATTTTTTTCCACCCGAATCATCCGCACCTTCTGCAGTGGTAATACTTACTTTGTATACGCTTGGATAGGAATTATTTTCTTGCGTATGGCGTTGTTTTTTTTTTTTTTTAATTTTTTTTTTTTATGCACGCGTTTTAGCTTTTAAGAAACAAAGTTTACTGTTTACGTACTATACACTGTTCACGGGATCCACAACAAAAAATATTAAAAATTGGTCTTACGACACTATTCACATATTTAAAAATTATTTTACTACAGTGTTTTTAATTTTCAGTTTTCAGTAAAATAAACTATATCTAAACGGACCATTTGAGTAGAAAGTCTGTAAGCATCTTTCAAACCAACCAGCCTAATCATTTAAGTCTTCAAGTTCAAACCAACCAATTTAATTATAAATACTTAAATAGTTCCGACTTAACTCGATAAACAATTTCATAATGTTTGTTTACTAGTCGATTTCAACTCATATGGTTTTTGAAATGTGTCAAGATTTCAATTTCATCATTCCTGGATTATTTTGTTATATTTATTTAATCTTAATGTTTAAGAAATATTACCAATATACTTATACCCACTTTTCATTTTGAAATCGATTGTTTTTAGTTAAATTGTCTTACAACTTAAATAATTTAATTTGTGTTCGACTTTAATTCTTACTAATTAGGGTGTCATTCATTTAGCCATAATTATAAACTATGCAAAAATATTCTAATCTTCCTTGTTTCTTTTGGAGGCTAGAATATTTTTTATATTTTAGATTTGGATTCGGTTAATAGGTGTCATTCGGACATTAATAATAGATAATTTTAGTAAAGTTTTTATATCACTTTTATTGGTATATAAAAATTATTAAAAAAAAAGTTATTTTTTATAAAAAGTTTTTTAAAATATTTTTAAAATCCATTAACTTTTCCCTTTTTTATAATTCAATAATCGACAATAATTTAAATTTTAGATGTCTCATTAAAAATAAGACAAAATTTAGTTACAAAATTAGTTGTAGTTTAAAATTACAACTTTACTCAATAAAATAAATAAGGAAAATGCTAACGAATGCACTTAGGGCATTGGTTAATAATCCATTTAAAGAAATTTTTATGGGAAAAGAAAAAAAAAACAATTAATATTTTGACAGCTTTTTTCACTTCTCATAAAAGTGGTGTCAAAACTTTCCTAAAATGGATTGTTAACCAATACCCTAAGGGCACTCGTTAGCATGACTCAATAAACATTACTACATATTTGAAAATCTAACCGTTGAATCACATGTTCTTTATGCTTTTAATGTACATGTCAAATTTTGTGTTAATTTGATATTATTTACCATATGATTTATAAGTTTATATTTTATTCATAATTTTAAACTACAAAAACTTGCAATTTAAATAATTTATTGATATCATAGCTATTGATTTTTAATTTTTTAGAAATTTTGTAAGTATAAAGGATATAAGAAGAAAATATAATTTAATAATAAATTTGTCAAAATTCACCTCCAATAAAAAAAATATTAAGTAAAATTGTAGATTTAAACTACAATTAATTTTATAACTAAATTTCCTCCTTACATATTAGAAGTTCTAATATTAACTAGTTGTATTACAATCCTCTTGACAACCAGAAGACTATTAATACTTTGAACTTAAAAGTCAGTGAAATAAATTGAAAAAAATTAATAAAAAAAAATGATGTTTACACACTTGTGTCCTTTACACACTATAGAGTAGGTACAAAAATAATTAGAAGAAAACAACCAGAAGACTATTAATACTTTGAACTTAAAAGTCGGTGAAACAAATTGAAAAAAATTAATAAATAAAAAATGATATTTACACACTTGTGTCCCTGACGCACTGTAGAGTAGGTACAAAAATAATTAGAAGAAAACAACCAGAAGACTATTAATACTTTGAATTTAAAAGTCAGTGAAACAAATTGAAAAAAAATTAATAAATAAAAAATGATATTTGCACACTTGTGTCCCTGACACATGGTAGAGTAGGTACAGAAATAATTAAAAATAAAAAATAAAAAAAAAAGAAAAAGAAAAGAAAGGTGCAAAATGCATGTTCAGTGCCAGTTTGATATAATTAATTTTATCAATTTATTTTACAATTTTAGTTATATTTTAACTAATTTTTAGTTTTATCTAAGATAATTTTAAAAAAAAATTTCAATTTTCAACAAAATAATCAAATCAACAGACCCTACGTATCAAGCATGATCGTATCAACCACTCCCTGGGTCCCTCCATAGTCCATACACTCTAGCTCGACAAGTCTGAAATCTCCAGCTCTCAAGTCAACTGATACTGAAAGATGGCATCTCAGTCCCAGTCCGAGTCCGAGGCCATCGAACACATCGTCCTGTTCAAGGTGAAAGACGAGGCCGAACCATCGAAGGTGAAGGCGTGGCTCGACGCTCTCAACGGCTTGTCCTCCCTGGACCAAGTGGCCCAGCTCACCGCCGCCCCATTAATCCAAACTACCACCACTTCGCTCAACTTCACTCACATCCTCCACAGCCGCTACAACTCCAAGCAAGACCTCAAAGCCTACACTATCCACCCCCGCCACGACAGCGCCGTCAAAGATCACGGCCTGCCCATAGTCGAAGACATCATGGCCTTCGATTGGGTCGCCCCCGATCTTCATCTGGCGGTCACACCCAAGCCCAAACCCGGGTCCGCAATTCGAGTTAGCTTCTTCAAACTGAAGGAAGAAGAAGAAGAAGATGCAAAAAAATCAGAGATACTTGGGGTTTTAAAAGAAACGAAGGATGGTTTGTTGTTGGGGCAGCAAAAACAAATTAGTGAGTTGAGTTATGGAGAGAACTTTTCTCCAGAGAGAAGCAGAGGGTACTCGTTAGCTTATCTGGCGGTTTTTCCTGGACACACAGAGTTGGAGGATTCGAATGAGGAATTGGGGAAGTTGAAACACGAGTTTAAGGATTTTGTGGAGAGTGAGGTCGTCGTCGATTTCCTCATCCCCTCCTCTGTTTAATTATTTAATGATTGGATTTGGAAGGATTCACTTTGTTTTGTCCTCACTGTCAGTCAGTGTGTGCGCGTGTGCATCTAAGAATAAGAGCAAGATTTCACTGCAAATTTTGCTATTTGTGTTTAATTGTGTGCAACGGCCGAGTGTATTTTAACCTAAGAATAATGTGTAAACCATGCATATTTATTGGGATGGAGGATTTAACTTTCAAATCCGTTTGGAAAAAATACCTCCTCCTTGTAATTTTCATTCAATGTAAAATATTACTATTAATTTGAGAGAAATTTTGGTTTCTTCATCTAATATTTGTTGGTATTTTTAGTTTTTTTTTTTTTAATAAGTAATACTATTAGCATATTATAATATTCACAAGATTATCATTTTGGTTTTTACCTTCTAAGATCATAGTTAATTTGATTTCTATATTTTTTGTAGAAGTTAATTTTGTTCTTTTTATTTTTAACTTGTAGTCATTTTCTTGAGTTAACGATAAGGATCAAATTACCACAAGTTGAAAATAACATAGATTAAATTAACTTACACCAAAATATAAGAATTAAAATAGCATTTTCGCCTAACATATTTCATATGATTTTTGTGATGAATAGCCACCTCAAATTGTGATGGGTGGGAATGCAAAGTTGTTAATTCACTATTTTTCCAATTAGTTTTTCATCCGCTAATGTCTTAACAAGTTAATGAACCTATGACCGTACAATATAATGGACCTTTAATTGCATCTGTGCATACACTTATGGGTCTTTTCATTTTATTTTTTATTTATATCTCTCTATATTTAATCCATTATCAAGTGATATTATAACGGTAAAGACATTTTTTGTGATACTTCAGGTTTAGGGTGTTTTAGCACAGAGACGTGTTGTTTAGCAGTTTCCTCTCCTTTTGAAAGAAGATTAACAAAATAGCAACAATATACAAACTCACGTTGAAAATGTCATAAATTTATCAGAGCAACAAGTATTCACAACTCAGTATTTCTATACAAATAATTATAAAAGATGGGGGGCAAAATTATTTTTATCTGCATTATTAAGGATGGAAATTAACAAAAATGCTGAAGTTAATGAACAAACTCCCTAGCTAATGTGCCTAATAGAAATAGGTAGTTTAGTGAACAGGGTTGGGAGGCTGTGGTGGTTGCCCTTGCTGTACAGACCATGGAGGTCGCCTATTGTGCTCCTACAAAGAAACAGTTAACAAAATCAGTTTCCAGAATGATCTCCCAAGCAAATAACACATATAAATCACAAACAATTACAATATGATCTTAAGAAGTCAGTTTCTACAATAACATCAAAATAGAATTAGTTGATGAGATGATATAATTGTCCAAGGACATCATAATCATTTTTTTCCCTTCAAAAGCATCCTTTTTTACCTTTTACTTCTTTATTTCCATAAAGAAATCTTTGTTGTTTCGGGTACAAGTTTCAATACATGTTGAACAGCTGAGGACACAGTTTTTAATACAGAACTCCTATGTCTTTGTAATATCAATTTTTCTTTTCTTTAATCAGTAAGAAAAAGAAGTTCATTGATGAATAGACATGCTGCCTCTCAAAAAGAGAACCCAACAGCTGATATGTGAGTTGAATAGTGTTCCTTTCCATCAAAATTTTGTAGGTTCCTTTTCCTCCAAATAGTCCACATCATACGTGCCAGTATACATACTCTTATATCTTTGTAATATCAATTTTTAAAGTGTCTATACATTCAAATGTGTATTTTTTTATCAGGAAAATAAGAGAAGGAAACTTGTCTTAAAGTCAAATAATTAGGCCAAGAGCCTTGTAACTCAATGGCATAGCCTGCTCTCTTTTATTAGGAGAACCAAGGTTCGAATCCCCCCCTCCCCATTGTTGTAACTATCTAATTATCAAAGTCACATAATTAGAAAACTAACCCAAATCTTGGTCGGCATGTTAACATTTAACAACCAAACTCTACATTTCACCAACTTTATTTCACACAGAAATTACTTGGCATAATGGGCATTGATCAATTGGTGTATAAATGTGGTATGTCAGCCACTGTTAGAAATTAATGCTTGCAAAGGAATTTCAATTATAGTAATAAAGGTAATGAGAAATAATAGATTTAAAACATATAGGCTTCTATATAGTTGAAAGAATGTAGTTAACATACTCCAATTTCGGTCACAAAACAGCAAGAGGAACACTTCACTGATGATGCTCCATGTTGATACATCAGCAATACTTCACAGCTGCCACATTTAACTAGTCCAACCTCATGAGCTGAGAAACAAGGATCAAGTTTTTAAAAAAAGGCCTTGCCATTATGACAGTACAGAACACATTGCAAAACAAAAGATTATCTTCACCTAAATCGAACATAGGTTCTATGAAAAGGCAAAACTAGACATTTAGACAAGAACAGACTTGACACTCTGATGCATGAGCACACATGTAAGTGACAAAAAGATTTACTTGTCATAATAATCTGAAATTTTGTGTCAAATGTTGAACTCAATGGCCTTAGGTCCACAATTATCTGTGCTGCACCACATATCTAGAGATTAAAGAATCAAGGTTCATAATTTCTTTCACCTTGGTTAGAAGATGATCACAAAACCAAGGTCTGGGACTAATTATTTATTTACCTAAAGGCAGAGACAAGAATTTGAATGAGCAATTTAGAATAAT
This sequence comes from Notholithocarpus densiflorus, assembly GCA_030021035.2. Taxonomy (NCBI): domain Eukaryota; kingdom Viridiplantae; phylum Streptophyta; class Magnoliopsida; order Fagales; family Fagaceae; genus Notholithocarpus; species Notholithocarpus densiflorus. The sequence continues at coordinate 2,889,692 of JARYZH020000024.1, read as the reverse complement.
TAATAGAGACTAAACCATGTTGAGCCTATTTTGAAATAAATTAAGACACGTAATTTCTTCATGCAACACATCAAAAAACTTGATAATATTTCAATGCTTTAGCTACATATGATTTAAGTTCTATATGTATAAAAACTACATAATATAATTTGCCGCCTAGCCTTAATTGGGTTAGTGCCTTTCTGTGCTTTTCAACTTTGACTCCATACTACATATCCAATATATTCACAATGAGGATATGCCTGTGCATGTTTTGTGATAGGGAGGCAAAGAGAGGTATTCCACATGATCAACGTAGTCAAAGCCTTGCCCCACTAAGTGAATTTGGTGTCACACCATGTCAACATTGCTAGACAAGTAATGTGGGGTTGTTTCACCTAGGTTAGGAGGTGATATCCAAAACCCAATGTGGGTCTATCTATGAAATTCCCAAAAGGCTAGCTCACAGTAGAATTATTGAGTTATCTGCAAGAAAATCAACGTCTAATACAGAGCTGTCAACAACTCATACTTTCCAAAAGTTTGATCCTTCATATTTGAAATATAAAATATAATAGAGAAACCTTTAACCTTTTTTGATAAAAACAACAGAACAGTATGAAAAGCTTAACTGCTAATATCTAGGGGGAAAACGCATTTGTTAAGTACAAGAAAAGAGAGGAGGAACCTTCTAATACAAAATTGCCTGTGTGACAGCACGAGCAATGAACATGTCTTGCCCCTCGAGGATACTTAAGCAGGTTACGGCAAGTACCACAAACCATTTGAGCCATTTCTGCATCAGAAAACATAGTTCACCAGTTGCAAAGACCATTAAGAAATTAATTTACTAATGAAATTCAAGAGAGCACCAGTATGGAAAACATCAATTCATCAAAGTCCTAATGGATTTCTAGGTCAAGGACATGGTTCCAAAGCAATAAAGATTCATCTATCCTAATTCCTTCCTGCTGTAATCATCTGAAAACTTTTTTGATGAATAACCAAAAATGTTAATAATGTCATCATCTGAAAAGTGAAAACTGCCCCACTGTGGCAGCTTTGTTTATCACTAATCATTATCATTTTTAGGTTAACATTTTTTTTTTAATAAGTTACACACGTCTTAAACCCACAACTTCACCCTCGACCTCGCACTTGCAAGGGATGGAGGTGCTAGTTGAGCTAGAGCCCATTGGCATTCAATTTGATGTGATTTGATACATGAGTTCAAGTTTAAATTCTCTAGGAGAAATTCCAAGTTGAACCCATCTTAACTGGGAAAACAAGAATAAATAATACCATGAAACTTTTTAGAAGATAATTTTTTTGCTCCCCTTCACCCTTCCCCTTCTGCTTGGGCCAAACTCACCTATCAAAAGAAATTTTCCCTTACAAGTGAATATTCCAGTAGAAAACCAAATTAGAACTCAACACTCCAAAACAGGAGGAGGTGATCAACATTCAATACATATTACCCTCATGCCCTCTTCAACAAGCTTCCTATTAGACAAAGGTGAGTCATCGAATCAAAACTGTCAAATACATGTAAAAGGCCCTACAGAATTTGAAAGAAGCATAAAAATACTTCTGATTTCTTCCTTTAACTTCAGCTTATTACCACTTTGTACTGATCTTTTCTCCTAAAACAAGCAAGCAAAGAACTTTCTCTCAATGCCATTGCTCACACTACGGCAATAGCGGCATGATGGATTTATAGGAGCATCTCTGGTAACAGGCATACAAAGTTAGCTACGTAACAAGCCAATGAGTGAATACCATGCAGGATGTTGGTGGGACTAACTTTGACAAAGGAGTACAAAATTTAATTACATGGCATTTGCTCATTGGCTTGTTACATGGCTGACTTAGTATGCCTGCCACAAGAGAGTATTTCTCAGAGTTATAAAGCCTAAGCAGTTATAGGTCTTCCTACAAGAAACTTCCATAAGCAAGCACTGGCTTCCTTTCATCCAAACCAATCAACAAAACTATCAAGATTTAGTTTTGAACCAAATTTTCAGGTGAGTGCCCTCCAATGAAGCTCATTCCTTTTTCTTTGTTCCTACTAAAATAGGTTGAATTCTTATGCCAACAAAGAATTTCATACTATTTTTCAGATATTCAAACAATCAAGCAGCTCACAATAAGTCTATATGGTTCTTCAAATCCACCTTTTTAGGATTACATAATTGAATTACAAAGTTTCTAATGAAACCTGCTATCATTAAGTCTAATATACTTAAACCAATGGCAAACAGAGACAATCAACTGTTCTTGATATTAGAGCAAGAACTAACAATTTTCTGATACCTCTTCAAAAAAGAAATTACCAGAAAGACACTTATTCCTTCAAATGAATCATAGTTCAGTTTCTGATACCAACACCCAGTCTTATCCTAAGGATGATGATAACTACAAACAAAATCCATTTTTCTAAGCTCAGGCCAGAGAACTTACACTATTCCTAATAAGCCACACCATTAACTAAGAACACAATTAGGGATCACACATCCAAAACATAAATAAAAGATACCCCTTTGAAAGCTAGAGAGCCTTATAACTAGTGTCCGCAAGTTGCAAGATCCAATTTTTACTTTTTTTATTTTATTTTAAGGGAACTCCTTTTAGACCCAGATATTCATTGATCATTGATGTGTGGCGGGTTCGAGTTTGAGAATCCAAAGAATTAGGATAAGACTGCCTACCAACCAGCTGTATATGAATTCACGTATCTAAGTGTTGGTGATGACCCAGCTGATTGTTTGTTTTAGATTAGCAAAAAAACATAAAAGCAAAAGGCAATTGATAGACAAAGCAAGATTAAGTGAATCAATCACCAAGTGGGTAACCTTCAAAAAGTGTGAAAAAGGAAAAACTCATTGAAGCTGGTGCTGGTAATGAATGAAATATCATAGAAGCATTGAAAGAATTGTGATAGGGTCACTGACGAATATGGGAAGAGACTCACCAGAAGGAGATGGAGGTGCTGGTGCTGTTGCTGGTGGCTGTGAAGAAGGAAGAGGGATTGACTGCCAACCTGGTGGTGGTCCTTCGTCTTCTTCTTCCTCCATTTCTTTGCTCCCCATTCAGATCTCTCTCTCTCTCTCTCTCTCTCTCTCTCTTTCTGTGTATTCGTGAGAGTTACAACCTTACTGAAACATTTGTACCTAACTCCCAACGCCCCGTTTTGACTCAACGGATGAAATTCTAACTTCTATTTGACTGAATTGCTATTTATACCCTACCTTTCCCTCTGTTTGGTTGCAATGACAAGAAGATTAAAAAAAAGAAACGGATAAGGGAATGGATAGGAGAAATAACTGTCTAAGGTTTAGGGTTTAGGGTTTAAGTTTCGTTTGGGAGTTCATAAGGGAATGAAATGAAATAGAATGTATTTAAGTAAGGAAAAATAAATGAATAGAATGGAATTAAGTAACATTATTTGGATGTTTTAAAATAAAAGCATGCAAATGAATGTAATGTAAGTAATTATGTTTGGAAGTAACATAAAAGAAAATGTATGGATTATTTTATGACAATATTACTATTAGACCTCTATTTTAAAATAAAAAGCTAAAATATATAAGGATATTTTGGGAGTTTTAGTAAAAAATAAAAAATCATTAAATCTAATTTTATTCCTTCCAATTCCTCTTAATTTTGGATAGAATGAAAATTTGAGATTTTAAGGAAATAGAGATGAATGAGTGTTCCTTCCTACTTATTCTATTCCCTCCTGCTTAAACTCTCAAACAATGGAATGGACTTTCCATTTCCGCTATTAAAACTCCCAAACAAGGGAATGAAAGAATATTCTAAAATTATTCTATTCATTCCTTTCAATTCCATTCTATTCCCTCCTCATAAACTATGGCTTAGGCATTAACTTTTACGAACTCACTTTTTCCTTCATTTCTCACTTTTTCAAAAAATTTCAAAGGTACTTTAGCACATTTTTAGCAAAAAATTAGATAAATTGTTTCCAAACAAACACTATGATATCAATTATGTACATGTTTGTTATCAAAAAAAAAAAAAAAAGTATGCACATGTTTAGGTAAGAAAAGAGAAAAATATTCCTCTGTTTCAGTAATGGAACTAGCTTAGGGCTGAGAGGGGCCATGAAAAAAATCAACTAATATATATATTAACACAAAAAATTAAAAAAAAATTACTTTTGGCTCTAAAATGTATAACTTGGCTCCCCTTCTCCCAAAGAATTTACAAGCTGATTTATGAAATTTCAAAAATGGATAACAAAAAAATTCTTTTCAAAAAAAAAAAAAACACATATCCAAATAATAAGAAAAATCTTTGGACAAATCATAAATCCGGTCTAAGCAAAAACAATAACAACAAATCAATTACAAATCCTAGCAAAACAAATCACAGAAACTCAATAACTTTTACCCAATTTCTCATTCTCATTTGAGAGCTTTATGCCCCTCTCAAATGACTCCACTCTCATAGCCACATAAACAACTCCTATGCCACTGATCACTCCATTTGCACACCAGCCAAAAGGCTTATATAAAGCTTAGAACAACCCTCTGAGCATGGGAGAATGAAAATAACAATTAAATTAAATTTGCAAGATCAAAATCAAACTTGACTCTTTGGAACTAGAAACACAATAAAAGGAATTGTCTGCTTAGGAGAATTAAAATATAAAGTTTGATAATTCCTTAGGAATTGCTAATTAAAGACTATTTGACTTCTTTTTGGAAACTATAAATCATTAATGATATTTTTGGAGGGAAAAACATTCAAAATAATGAGCTGCACTTCTGGACTTCAAGAAAAACATATGGGCTAGACTTCGCATCAAATTGGACTTGCTGAAACTTGGGACACTCTAGTGTCAGAACTACAACCAATTTTAGTTCTATCAAGTTGACCAAAACTGCAAAACTATACCAATATAGGAGATTGGATACATGTTGACTCATTTTTTTTACAAGTCTCAAACCAATACCCCGTTTTATCCTGAAGGTTCAGCCAGTATAGTCACTCCATTAATCATTCCAAAAGGAAAAGAATGTATAGGCAATGAGAGCGCTCAAAGTTGGACCACAATTAGAGCCTGGCTTTGGTGGTTCACAATGAGATTATGTAACTTTGTTTTATGTTGCTTAATGGAATTCATGATTTTTTTTCTTTTTCTTTTTCTTAAAAAAAAAAAAAAAAAAAAAAAAAAAAAAAAAGACCTCGTACTATGTTACATAGTTATTTCTCGCTAAGGTTATCCAGAATTTTTTTTTTTTTTTTTTTGGAAAAAGGGGAAAAAAACTACCATGTTCTACATTATTGCATATCACATGTAAACTCCATAAAAATTTATTTTATCTTTAGGGAAAGCAACCTCGGCTTGAGCCTGTCACTAACAAATCCAACATCAACAATGGGTCAGTTACCCTTTTAATTCCAAATTTCCATTCAAGTAGTGGGTTGGAATTTTTAGGTAGGATAAAAAAATAAATTAAAAATTAAAAACAAAAATCACCACCAATATACGATAAGATAAAGTCAAGTTAGCCGACTAATAGCATGCTAAATGTGGCCTTCCCATTGAGGCTTGCTATGCCAAAAGTGAGAGAAAATCTATCCCTCTTTCACATTCTCATTCTTAATTGCGTAGACTTATAATTCTTACGATCTCATACATTCATATCTATGTCCGAGCCCCATAAAGAGGCCCTATTCTAGATCCTTAGTAATTGGAGGTTTTATTGAATGTGAAGAAAAATATTTGGTTTTATAAATGAGGCACGAAGGCATGAGGCTTATATTGGAATTAAACTTTGAAGGAAACTTGGGCATTTATTACTAGAAAACATATTCACAATTTATTGACATATTTACCACCGCACACCTTTAGTACAATGGTCACTCCACAAGTATAAATGCATTTAGGATGTGGGGGGCAAGGACTAGAGTTCAAGTCTCTAAGAGGAAGCTTCACACACATGCATGCTTAGATTAGGCTAGAGTAGAATTTTTATCTTGTAAAAAAAAAAAAAAATTACATATTTGAACAACTAAAGGTTCAATGGAGTGGAGCACTTGCAACACCAAGTTCCTTACCTTAGCTTGATCTCACTAGCGTCATTCCTACTTAAACCTATGGTTTCTTGGTCATGACCAGCTGAGCTGAATTAGGATCCAATGCAATATCTAGGATATTTCACCGGATGCAATTCACCTACTTACTCTCACAAATTTTTTTCACTTATCACTCTTTTAACTTTCCCTTTTTACTTTAATTAACTTTTTTCAAGCAATTGTTGAAATTGAAAGTTGTTTTTTGCAATTATCAATCTCAACCATTCATAGTAATTGCATCAAGTGCACTACCATATTGCACCTGATCTCAATCCAGCCGAGCTAGAGTTCCATTAAAGAGCATTTCCACAGGGCAAAAACTCTGGAAAATCTAGAACACCAGTATCATTTTTGTTGAGGATGGTAGGGAATAGTAGACTGGGTAAGTTCTCAAAACTCCAAGGCCGGTTACTGGTGAAACTTTTTCTGCAAAGCAACCTAAGAAAACGAGTTCATCAAGTCCAGCAACAGAACAAAGATGATGGCATGGATAAGTTAAAAGCCACAACTTTGCACCGCTCTCAATTACATGCTATTACAAAGGTTAAATATTAATTATTAAAACATGTATAGCACAGGGAATCCAGTAGCTGCTACAATAGTTTCACAAATAAATACTTTTTGATACAATATCCTCTCTTTCTCTTTCTCTCTCTCACAATGGAGAAGGCAAAAACCAATTAATTACCATCACATTACAAAAACCTCTCTCCTACAGTGGAACGCAAAGAGGGAAAATTAAAAAAGTAATGCAGCTGATCCCAACAAACACCGGACATTGATGCATACGCAACAATGTTCTTACAATGAGGATATGGAGGATCCAAGATGAAAGCAGCAGAGAGGAAAAGCAGTTCTCCCAGATGGCATATTTGTTCACTTAAGGGCTCAATTCCTCTTTGATTCTTCCAGCTGCATGGCAACTGGCTACTTGATAGGCCATGTCAGGATGTGTTGTAAATTATAATGATTTGAAATGTAACAAGGCAGCAGCATCTCTTCTGGATAGAGGCTCTCGCTCACTGAGAATGAAGAAATGATTTGCTGCACCTTTGGTCCCAAAACATCAACTTCTCTATACCAACAAATATTTCACAAATTACCTGCAAAACTGCTAAAGAAAAATAAATCCAATAACTTTTGCTTGACATGGTATATCAGGCTCCTTTTTTCTTATGGTCTTTGATTGGTTTGACTTCCTTTGTGAGCATTCTTGGTGCTATAGCCATGGCCATAAGCTCTTGGAAGAGCAGCTTACAAGCATAAGGAATGTGAACCTGCATATACAAGGAAAAACATTATCTTTTGAACACAATGAGATCAGTGTGTTTCATGTACTTGTGGTGTGTGTGATAGCAAGAATTTTAACTCTCCCCCCAAACACCCCCCCCCCCCCTCTTTTTCTCTCAGTTGATGAAAATATTTACCTGAACAATGTCAGTTTTGTTCTTGCAACCTCTACACTCAAAAGAATTCTTCTTCAAATTTGCAATAGCTATCAACCCACATCGTTCACAAACGTGGACCCGATATGCATCACTTTGGTCAAACAACCTCTCTTTGAGAAAGTGAGCAGCACCATGGGCAATCATGCAATCTCGTTCCATTTCTCCAAACCGAAGACCTCCATCACGGGACCGCCCCTCAGCCGGTTGCCTTGTCAGTATCTGCACAGGCCCACGCCCACGTGAATGGATCTTGTCATCAACCATGTGCTTCAGTCTTTGGTAGTAAGTGGGGCCAAGGAATATCATAGCAGGTAGACGTCGGCCCGTGTGACCATTATACATGGTCTCAAAGCCACGCATTTGATAGCCACATTTGTGAAGAGCTTTGCTGATATTGTCCACCTACAATGAATACAAGAAGAGAAGATGAAAATTTTCAAATTCCAAAATGCTAATCACTGTAATACTAAACAAAGTACTTCATAATCCAATTCCAAAAATTTGAAAAATGATACTTTAAAAACTAAAGAGACGACAATTACTTATAACCAAATCTCCATAACATCATTCGAAGTCTGTAAAAGAAGTAACATCTACTTCCATGACAATTTTTAAGAACGTACAGTTCTAAAGAGAGAATAAACTTACAGTCACATCTGTGAAAGGAGTAGCATCTCCTTCCTTTCCCATGTGAGCTGCAACCTTGCCCATGATACACTCAATCAGTTGACCAATTGTCATACGTGAAGGAATGGCATGCGGATTAACAATGATATCAGGGGTGATCCCTTCCATGGTCCATGGCATGTCTTCTTGAGTATATGTCATCCCCACTGTTCCTTTTTGCCCATGCCGACTGCTAAATTTATCCCCTATTTGAGGTATTCGAACAGATCTCACCCTTACTTTTACAAACCTTAGCCCATCTGCATTTGTTGTCAATAGAACCTACCAAGAAATATAAATAAATAAATAAATGGTTGGGCAAACAACAGTCAAATTCCATAAAAGGTTCACATTTAAATTACAAAGGCAACCTGTGTGACACACAATTTTAAGCATTTCAAAAAATATCTTGATCAATCAACTAAATGGACAAACACAACAGAAACTCAATTCTTAAAACAGCAGTGATGTTAAATTCCAATAAAGCTTACTTGATCCACAATTCCAGTTTCACTGTGGCGCAGGCTTATGCTATGATCACGACGTGAATAACGTGAAGCTTGTCCCTGAGCTTCGTCCTGAGAAAGAGGAGTTGTCTTTCCAATGATCACATCCTCACCTGAAACTCTTGTACCCTAATAAACAATAGTAGGTTACTTTCAGAGAACAAAATAAAAACTTATGCAATAGCAGGAAACATGGTAACAACACAAGCTGGCATATACTTACAGGAGGGGCAAGACCATCATCATCCAATTTATCATAAGAGCCATGCCGCATACCCTGTAAAACACAAACCAAGTTAAATGCCAAACATTCAATTGAGCAGCAAAGGACATAAGACTATCTCAAACTCAATTTCACCATGGTATTAGAACGGTCTGGGCGCCCAAAATCCTCTTTGACAAGAGTTCCCATCTTCTTCTCCTCATCCCTGTAAAAGGGAAGGGAATTAACAATGCGCTACCCCAAGGAAAATAATAAACAAGCACAAAATAGACTATACATTCACAAAGGTGTCAGCAATATATGCTTACCGATATGAACGGAAAAATAGTGACCGAAAGAATCCACGGTCTATAGATGACTGGTTCATAATGACGGAATCTTCCTGGTTATAACCAGAATAGCAGGCAATAGCAACAATGGCATTCTGAAGCAGAATTATAGGCAGAAATTGTCATACGAAACATTACCAAAGTGAGTAAAAAACACATCTAGCTATACAAAGTTAGATATTTACAATGCCAGCAGGAAGCTGCCTGAAGTGGAGATGCTCCATGGCTCGTGTGGTTACAAGTGGCTTTTGAGGATAATATAGAACATAAGCTAATGTATCCTGTGTAAAGAGAATAAGAACCCACAGTGATCCAAGGTACACTAAAAAGTTTGAAAAATCAATAATAACAAAGATTGAGAACCAAAGCATACCATTCGAAATTGGTAGTTGGTGACGTAAATACCCATGGCTTGCTTACCCATAGCTGATTGATAAGTATTACGTGGGGACTGCACCAGCAACAAATTAGTAAGAAGAAATAGAAAATATATCATGATCAAATAAAGTCCACATACTCCACACCACCATAACAAATGTACCTGATTATGATCTGGAAATGGTATAATTGAAGCACAAACACCCAAAATCAATGAAGGGTGAATTTCACAATGGGTGTAAGTACCAGAATAAGCATCCTCAGAGAGTCTTGCTTGTATAAGTTCCTGGTACAAGTTTTTTACAGTTAAATATTTATGAGTTCTTCATGTCTCTTTACAAGATAGTGGCACATTACATAAAGATTGGTTTCTCCTAACCAAAATTATCTTACAGGTATGGTCATGGAAATCATTGTGGTCTCTTCTTCTTCTGTGTCAATATACTCTATGAATCCCTTTGCAACAAGATCATGCCAACCACCATCCTCAGGGTTTTCCTGAAAAATAGAATAATTACATTCATATTAATGCTAAAAAATACATTTAGTTGAAAGAAAGGCATATGAAAATTTTAATTGGCTCACCCTCTGCTGCAATGCATGGATATCCTTCTTCTTTATGAGAAGCCTTTGCTTCTCCACAATGAATAGTGGACGACTGCAACGGCCATAATCAGTATATATCCGCAGTTCTTTCAAGCGGATATCTCTAACAACCCCAACTTCAGTATTAACATCAACCTGCATGTGTAAGGACTTGTCAGGATTCCATGCATGGCATAGCATTCATATGCATAACCTTCTTCTCAGCATACAATCATACATATTCATAGCTGATTAAGAATTATGGGTGTATTAATCAAGCAGATGTTATATGAATCAAATAAAAATTATACTATGACATCTTTAAGCAGCATAAATCTGCAAAATGACCTAATGGTATAAAGCAATGTGGTCATGCTCTTCCGTGGGCAGCCCATCTCATGAGTTCCCCTAGTTTCCTTGTTAAAGCTTCTTTGTTTAGAAGTTAAAATTTGTCAACAAAAAAAGGGTTGTATGCAAAGTTTTTTTTTTTTTTTTGATAATTAATGAAAATATTATTAATAAAAAATAGCCAACCTGAGTACATTGGGGATGTACTGTGGGGGCAGAAATCAAGAACCAAAATTACAATAATCAAGAAAAACAGGAAGGAAAGAACAAGGAAAAAAAAAAAAAACACACATTTACCAAAAACCAAAGGTATAAAGAAAGTGGTTATAACTACTGACAAAGGTATTGATAAAACTTCAGTAAAAATCATTCACAAGTCTACAATTGGATTTTAAGTGCTGAATTTTGATTTTATTGTTGAAAACTGCTCATGAGATCAGGTCTTCTCTTGTTTGCATATTGTTTTGCATCAATACTAGAATGCTTTAGTATGACATGAACACAAATATCACTGCACAACATTGGGGAGGAAAAGGCACCAGTGCACACAAGTCAAACTGAAGAGACAAGTCCTAAGAAAGGGAGCTTATCTATAGGTGAAGAAAGGAAGGACAAGGAAAATGTACAGTGAATCAAAGGCACCGACCAGTTTTCACTCAAGCAGGAATGATTTAATGACACAGAACATTATTTAAGGATATACCGACCCTTCGCCTCAGCCGTCTTAATGTTTTCACCAACATATCAGGATCCCGATGAATACCAACCCAGCAACCGTTGACAAAAATTTTGGTAGCTTGTGGAATAACCGCAGGAGAAATTTCCTGCAATGAACTTAAAATGTCAACTAGAAAAGTAAATAGAAAATCATCACCCACTCGCACAGAACCAAAAGTACACACCTCAAAATTTTCTGTACCCCATTCTTCCAAAAATTCCAAAATAGGATATGCTGCTGATCCAACGGTTATATACACCATCAGTGCAAGATTCTTTACCAGTCCACATGCCTTGTGTAACAGAGAAATAACAGCCATAGGTACCACAGGAGAAAATTAGACAAGTTTCCACTTTTCTGTAGTAAGTACACATAGAAATCCAAAAAAAGATACTCACTTGTCCTTCAGGTGTTTCAGCTGGACACATCATTCCCCATTGTGAATTATGCAACTGCCGGGGTTTGGCCAATTTCCCTGGTAAATTATACATCGATTAAAGGAAAATAAAGAAGAAAATAGCAAACAGGCAAAATAGTAGCACAGTGGTTCTAGGAATAATTTATATGGAAGATGACATTATTGCCATACTGCATCAATGACCAATCTCTGCAAGGTCAAGAATTCAAAAGACAGAATCAGCTAAATCATGCAAACTTAGGTTTACCACTTTACCTTCTCGTCCTATGGGAGAATTTAGTCTTCTCAAATGTGATAAGGTGGAGGCATATGTCAAGCGATTCAACACCTGTAAATACAAGAACAAATGAAAGACAAATAGTCATTTACAATAGAAAACATGCATTTTTAAGCTGCAAATTAGCAGAAAGTGAGAGAGCAAAGCATATACACACAAGTATAAAAATAATTAGACTTAAACCTGTGAAACTCCAGCTCTTGTACCAGCAGCATTTGCTTGCCCCCAGTTTCCAGTGGCAAGTGAGTATTTGAGACCACTGGTGATGGTCTTTGCTTTGATGGCGAATTGGAGGTTAACATCCTTTCCATTATCTACACACTGTGCCATGCATTTGAAACACATAGGTACAAGCCCCACAAAGAATATAGTAACTTAACTAAATAATATCAGGGTTTATGTAAGGAACCTTCTGCACATAACCTCTCACGTCCCTAGTTAATTTTCTGAATAGCTGCATTCATGAAAATAAATAAATAAATAAAATATATATAAATTCAATAATGTGTATCGCTCAAATTCCAATAACCTCCAAATTTTCCACACAAAACTAACCATTCTAAATAAGCCTCCAAGTAAGGGACCAGCAAGGTCCAGCCTCTTGTTGCCATAGTGATCCCTGTCATCTTCTGCCCTCCGACCAAGTGCACACAGAAGAAGCCGGTGAATAATATATCTGGTAGAAGCAGCAATATGTTAAGCACACATATCACCACCATGATTCAAATGCACATCTAACAGAGACCAAAGTTTACCCAAAATAGTAAGCTTTCTTCGTCTCACAAAATTCTCCGACACCAACATGAGGAAGCATTTCCTTTTGAAGAATTTCTTTGGCATACCTGTGAGGAGGATGCACAGAATATGATGCTAAACTTTACTCAAAGCATCCCAATGGCCAAGTAAATTTATCTAGATAATACATACTTGATCCTCTTTTCCCTAGTTACACCAACAGTTGCTCCTCGTTTTCCAATATAATCTAGTGCAACCTGCAGCAAATGAGAGAACAACATGACCATTTAACTAAAGCTCAACAGCAGACTTCAGAACTAAAAAAAAGCTGAGCATCATGTCCATTGGTAGAAACTAAGTAACATGCATGCAGCCATTAACAAACTCTGAAAGTTCCCCCCCCCCCCCCCCACCCCCCAAAAAAAACAAAAAGTCCAACCAGATAAACCATTCTAAAAATTATTTCTTTTTTTGGGACACATTGTAAGTGGGGGAGGAGGGTATGAACCCTAGACGTCTCCGTTGGAAACTCCAGAAATTCCATTTGAACCAAAGGTCATTGGCAAATTGTTGGAAAAAATCACTTTAGTGGAATGTTAATAATATAAGTTGCTCACATTGGAAAAGCTGAATTGTTTGTTTATTGCACAACTACCAAAAACTGAAGAGGGACCTATACTACCACAAAGTAAGGACCTATGCTCTCCCTCACAAAAATTATGGTAAAACCACATGAAACAATGTCTCACTCCAATTAACAGTCAATCATATATAACATTTTTTAAAAAAAGTTAAAAAAAGTTTTTAAAAAAATCATTTTGTGTGTGTGTGTGAGTGTGTGTTGGGGGGAGGATGAGGAAGGAACTTTATAGCAATAAAGTACCTGTTGGTTTTGAATCACAAATGCTTCTTCCAGGGAGGGACGAAGCAACTCCATCATTTGAGTATCAGAGAAATCATAACATATATGCTCTAGTATGTCTTTGTCAGCAACAAAACCCAAAGCCCGAAATACAATAATAATGGGAATCTCAGTTCGAATATATGGAAGTGTGGCACGAATGTACTGCCCTGAAGATCCCTGTATCAGTAGACATGGATACACATGAAAGAACACACATCAATACTATAAACGAACTCAATAGAGGAAAAAGATAAACTGAATAGTCCAACTTTCCAGGAATAAGCAATCCCAAATGCCATATATAATCCCATTACCCCTTTGGCACTAGTTCGAGAGAGCATCCGCACAAACATGGTACTAGGTGGTCTGTTTTGAGATTCTGCCATAGACCGAACTTCTGCCACAAAGGCATACTTGTTGGGCTGTCTCTTCTTGAACACATAGACATGGTTGGTGCTCATCTTCTCCTGAGCAATTAAAACCTTTTCACTCCCGTTTATAATAAAATACCCACCTTGATCATATGGACACTCCCCAAGCTCAGTTAAATCTTTTTCTGAATTCTGGAACAATGTGCAATAACTTGACCGGAGCATTATTGGAACCTATTGACACATAAAAATACACAACAACACAGGGTGGTCAATTTGCAGAGTTGATTCAACTATTCATCCAATAAAGAGTTCAAATAACATACCTTCCCAATAAAAACTTTGGTGAAATCTTGAGTCTCAGTTACTTCTTCACCATCATGCCCTTTCTTTATAACTCTTTTTGAGACATCCACGTACAATGGGGCTGAATATGTTAGATTTCTCAACCTTGCAGCCTTTGGAAACAAGGTCGCAGTTTCCCCATCAGACTCAGTCATCATAGGCTTACTCAAGTATATCTGACCAAAGCTAATCTTGTAGATAGTCTGCACAGGAAAAATGAACAAAAGCAGCATAAAAACCAGGAATAAAGCCAAAAATAATTCTTCGATTTCTACTCAAAACTCATTTCATTGGTTGAAGATGAGGGGAACGAGAAGAAATTAAAATTGACTCTTAAGTATCTCATCATTCAAGCCCAACAGAACAAAAACCCTCCACTGAACCATATCTAATACTATTGTAACAATTCATCCATTCTTTGAAGTCCAAAACAACATAAAACATAATATCAACATAAAACATAAAATCAACATAACTGCACCAAAAAAAAACCATATTAAGATTTAAAATTTAAACTATTGTTCCAATTCCCACATTTTTTCACCAGCCAAACATTTTTTTTTAATAATATATTAGATAAATTGTTGCTGCCCAGGATCGAACTGGGGACCTTAGTGTGTAAGACTAACGTGATAACCACTACACCACAGCAACGGCATTGCCAAACACAGTGTTACAAAATTTAAAATTTCCTCAACTATCACTTAGTCAGGATAACATTACGCAAACCCTAGAAACAAACTATCTAAAGAAACTATGCACTTTTAAGCACCTAGGCTCCATTTGTTCCAACAAAAAATTTCCATTCAAGGTTATATAACAAAAAATATAGGTATAGTATAAGGACACAGTTCCCTAAGGCCAATAAAACAGGCTTCAAAATTCTCCCAAATTTCACAAACTAACCTCCACAGATGTAAACAGATAAAATATATGCATTCCAAAAAGTACTTCCCCTTAGATTACTCAAGAAATAAATTGTAATGGTGAATATAGAAATATGTATTTTCCCAAAACCTAAACTAGGAAGCTTGATGATTTAACCCAAGCTTCAATTTAAATAATAAGTAATGTGTAGCCTTACTCCATAAATTTTTTCTAAGTGCGATTTTCATTCGTAAAAAACAAGAGCCTAAGGATATTTATGAAAAACTAGTGGTGAACCAGAAAAGGCATGCTAACAACCCCATGACCTTGTTGCTGCGTGTGTGAACAGTAAAGTCGACCTCAACGGTTCAAGGATAGGCATGATCCTAAGGCAAAAACCACATTTTCACACAACATAGTTATCACAATAGATTATGCTTTCACCAGGACTTTTAAATGCTACATATGGTTTCTTGAATGATAAAATATGGTTCATTCATTTCTTAAGATTTAAAAAATATGGTTCATTCATTCCTTCAAAAAAGTTTCTAAGAATCTGTATTTGTCCATAAGAGACTCACTCATGACCAATTATTTTGCACGTCAATCTTAAATTCTAATTTGAATTATCATTTTCGCCTTTACAAGTTCCAAGGCTATCCCGTATGGAGGCAAAATCCCCTAGTGTGAACGAAACGATGAGGTTAAACTTGAATTCTAACCAAAATTCTAAGCTCTCCGTTGTCTAACAACAAACCCTTACCACTCCTGTTCGCTTCCACAGAAAGATTAGTCTCAGGAAAAGATCAAATTTCACTCAGAAACCCTAAAACTCCTTTTGTTGTTTGTTTGTTTATTTCCAGAGAAAAATGGAAAGAAAATTCCGATTAGAAAACAAACGGACGGACCTCAGCGAAGTCCGACTGGTGGCCCGGGTTGTGCTGAGACTCGGGGCGGATCTCGATGTCAGCGGACTCATCGACGATTTCCTGCATGGTGTTCTGGATGAACTCGTCGAAGGAGTCGAGTTGCTGGCGAACCAGACCTTTCTCTTCGAAGTAAGCGGAGATGACAGCCCAGGCATCCTCCTGACCGATTTCTTCGTCCTCGTCTTCTTCGTAGTTCATCTGCTGGTCGTATTCCTGGCCATCATCCATGGCTCTGCGATTCCAATTCGAAACCCTAACTGTTAAATTTGGGTATGGAAGTGATGAGATAGAGAGTGTGGAAGTGAAACCCTAGCAGAGCGTTTAAGAGAGAAGAGAGGTTTGAGTGTTCTTTTTTTTTTTAAGCAAAAGAGAGGTTTGAGTTTTGGGGGTTCAAAATGACGACTAGTTTGGGGTACGGTGTAAATTTGTAGTTTTATAGTCGGGGTCGGGAGGCCTTGTCTGTGGCGGTTGGATTAGACTCTAGAACAACTTTGCTCTTTTATGTTTTTACCAATTTGGCTCGCTATTTTATCGAAATTTTTTTGCATTTAACATTATTTTTGAATTTTTTTTTTTTTTTTTTTTGATAAAATTGAAATATTTTAATTAGTTGTTATGTTTGCAAAACTATGTAACAAACTAGCATTTCGAGACTCTAAAACTCGAGTTCAGAGGTTGAACTCGAGTTTTTAAGACTCGAATTGCATGTGATGGCAGTCTGATGTGAAAAAAAATCCACGTGAAAAACTAGTATTTAAAACTCGAATTCCCATTCTCCACATTCCATGAATAGATCTCTTTCTTCTTCTTCCTCAGTTCTTTTCTTCTTCCTTCCAAATCTTATTCTTCTTCTTCTTGCCCGATCTAGTCATTTGTTCATCTTCCTCTCCACCTCCTCCTCTTCTTCTTCTTCTTCTTCTTCCTTCTTGATATGTTCCTCTGTTCTAGATCTAATCTAGTCCTCTGTTCTCTGTTCCTCTGTTCTGGATCTAATTTGATCTATTCCACACTTCCTCTATAGAAATCGAGTCCTATAGACTCGGGTTTACTTTTTACAAAATCGAGTCTATAAGACTCGAGATCTATATGACAAAAAACCCCAGATCAGCAAGTGGAACTCGAGTCTTTGAGACTCGAGTTTCATATTGAACTCGAGCCAATAAAACTCGAGATGCTACTTTACTAAATCGTTTCTAATGCATGCTAACTAACGCTATTGTCTCCCGAATGCATGCTAGCCTACAAATTCCCTCATATTTTATCTATTTTACCACTTTACTTTACAAAACACTCCATATTAGTTAATTTATTTTAGCATTTAACACAATAAAATAATCTTAGCCTCATCACATGTGCTTCGCGTATACAATGAGGCTTTTTTTTTTTTAAGCCTGTGTTTTTATTTTTTATATATAATTTTTATTTTGAGAATCTAATTTATAAATGAATAAAGTAATTTGAAAATCAACAAGAGGTGTGTTCTAATAAGTATTACTGAGCGTCCCAAACAAATGAAGCCCCTTAAATAGTAGTATAGATATCTACTACAATAAACAACAACCACCACCACCAACACAATAGAATAATATTTTTAATAAAATATTTTCTTTTTTACCATCTTAGCTACCGTGCATAGGGCTGTGCACTATAGCTCAACAGCAAAAAAATATGGCTTTTGCTCCACTGATGCATTAGCCTTTTGTTTCGTTTTGTTATATTTAGTTGCTAAATATAGCATTTTACCTATTTGCCTCTACCAATACTAATGCTATTATGCTGGCATTGACTATGGAGGCTTACTTAGACTTCGTCGGAGTGTGGGAGTTGGGATTGTAATAAATCTTGAATTATCAAAAATTTCATTATTTTTTTTTCATAGTGTTATTGTTGTATGTTATTACTACTTTTAATAATTTGATAGTTACAAGGTAATTTGAACCTTTGACGTCATTGATGAAAATATTAGAAAGTGCTAGTTGAGTTACAAAGATTTTGGTGTACCTTGTATGTTGTTATTAGTGTAAAGTAAAAATGATATCAATAAAATATTAAAGTATATATAAAATTGATAAATTAATTAAAAAAATATTTTTTCTAACCATGATTTATTATAAATTTTGACTTTTTTTTGGTTATGTTTATAACATTATTTTTATTTTTGTTATGTTTATCTATACTACTATTTAAGGGGCTTTCCCTGTTTGGAATCCCAATTTTTTTTGTTCAAAAATGCCCCTACATTCCTATGTTTAAGTAGAGACAAAATTAAAGGACAATCTAGTAAAATTACAATTCTAACTCTCACTAAAACATTGCCTAAAAAATAGGACCACTCTCTTGTTGATTTTCAAATTTCTTTATCCACTTATAAATTAGATTCTTAAAATAAAAATTATATGTATTAAATAAAAACATAGATTTTTTTTTTTTGCTACAAAATAGGACCACTAAAAAAAAGCCTCATTGCATGCGCGAAGCGCGTGTGATAAGGCTAGTATAACATTATGAGATTAATTTCAATAAGGACAGAATGTAAACCTTTTAATTTACACCAGCCAATAAGGACATGCCATATTAGACTTTTACTTAAACTCATTGTAAAATCAGTACATCTTAATACACCTAATAACATCTCAACAAAAACATATTGTTGCAACTATTAATATCTCAATCAACTCCTACTTTTACCAACATCATCAATTTCAGAACAAACTTAAACCCAAATCTCATCTGTGAGGACACAATTTGAGTCCTAAACCCAAAAGTTAAAAGGATCTAGGCCCAAAGAGCCCAATACAATGAATTTATAAAGAGTTGGTTGGAAAACTAGGCTCTAATGAGCTGGGTAGCAATTATAGTGGATCCAAATGATAATAAAGTAAAAATAGACTGGTTTTATCTAAAGAAAATCATTATCGGCACAGTCCGAGGAGATCAGTTCTTGTATATAATTTAGGAAGTTGATTACAAGTACAGTTCTTATTGCTACAGTATTTCTCTCTCAATTCTCCGATCCTCTTCTCTCAGAGCCTCCCTTCTATTTTATACTTTCTTCCTCCTTTCATCTCTGCCTTCCACGTGTAGATTAGATTGTTGGTGTTGATCATTATCACATCAGCACCTTTCTGAAGTCTTTGGGGAGTAGCTGTAAGGCTGAAAACTACTGTTCAGGTATCACTTCCTCATTAATGCGGTGGTAGCAGCTTTCCCTTAGATATTTCATAGCCTCCCTCTATCTTGTTCCTTCTTGATACTTATCCTCAACAATGGAATTGTCCGGAACGTTGCTCTTGATGGCAGACCGCACCTTCTGACCTCGGCTTTGCTCAGCCGAGGAAGCATTCCTCCTCGGACCGCCCTCTTGGACAATCATGATTAAACCTCACCTCCTCACTCACTAACACGAATTCTTATGACAGTGTTTACCCGTCCTCTTTTACTACTTAATATCCTCAGATTGGGCTCCCGGCCCAATATATACATAGATACATACCACTGGGCTTATCACCCCTACAATAGCCCCTCAAAATTCTCCTCTTCGGCTCCTCGGGAAGAAATGAGGATTTTGATGTCACTACAATTATCCCGCCCTTATTACACATCATTTCGTTTTACGCAAGTACCTTTTTAACTGCCCAATGCACGCTCCTGACGCTTCGGCATCCGATATGCGCCTTTATTAAATTTCTGCGACTCCATGTCCCCCACGTTCTACGGTGAGATGCAGATCCTATGGCTGGAATTTTTATTGGAACTCAGGCGGGGAATTTTCCCGTTTGCCCACCTCTCTAATGCAAATAGTGCCCGTACACTTCCTTCACTTCACTTTTGAATTTCATTCGCTGAACCTTTGCATTCTTACACTGAACCCTTGCATTCATAAATATCAAGAGCTAGTCTGAGGATAAATTCTTTCTTTGCGTAAGTCTTTTTAACCTTTTATGTTTACTTTTTCTTCTACTTTTCTTTATAAAAAGTCCTCTTCTCCTTGGCCCTCTTAATTTTCTTTTACCTCCTTCTCTCATTCATCTATCTCTGACAAAATGGGTAGATTTGCTCATCTGATAGACTCCCCAGAGAATATAGAGAGCTTTAAAACTCAATATGGAATCCTACAAAGGGTTTCCATTAGATATTGTAAACAAGGGGACTGGTTCGCTGAAAGGCAAGAGGGAGAAGTGGTAATCCCGATGATTGCCTTCATAGATGGGGGAATGAGAATTCCCATGGGTAAAGTCACTAGGGATTATTTGATAGCTCATAGATTAGCCCCCACCCAGTGTGCCCCCAACATGTTTAGAATCCTAGGTAGCGTTGATGCCCTTAACGAAAAGATGGGTGTAAACCTCACCCATCACGACGTTAATTGGGTCTACAACCGCCACAAACTAACAAGGTAAGGATATTATCTAAATACTAGAGAACTTGCAGTTAGGCTCATATCATGTCTACCCGAGTCCAATAAGGGCATGAACAAAGATTTCTTAATCATCTCGGGAGAGTGGCATACTGGGCTTCACTGTTCGACCAGAAAAGGGACACCAGGTGGGGTATTATGGGTTTAGGTTTACTGTTCTTAGTAATACAGCCTCCTTTTAATTGGCATATCTCGCACTTGTCATTACTGTTTTTCCCTATTTGTACTTACAACTCTAATTTTCTCTGATTCATGTTACCTTTCTTTCTTTGTTTTCTTAATAGTGTTTCTTTGTTTTTGTTGGTTTTGCAGATCCATGCGTTGCCATCCCAAACATAAATCTTGTTAACAAGGTAGATTTAGACAAAGTACTCAAGGCCGAGGTCTTTGTCCACAGTGATGGGCAATTAAGGGCAGCCCATCTCATCTTTGACTACGACCCAATCTCCTTTAGCTTCCAAGCACCTAAGTGTGTGATCAAGGCGAGGGACCCGCGTCTGCATCAAATCAGTCCCCGGCTTCCTCATCTCCGGCCCCATTCCAGAGGGTGTATTGCAAGTAGAGTTACCCTTCCGGTTTCCAACCGAGGCAGAAGCAACTCCCTCTCAACCAATAATCAAAGAAGAGGAAGGAGAAGAAATGGTAGATATTTCAGACTCGGAGGATGATTACGAGGTCTTCAATCAGCCCCAATCCCCGAAAATCCGAACCGGTGATCTCGGCCATCTCCTCCCAGCCCTAGTTAGCCACGACCAGGAAGCCATTGACATTCCAGACACTATGGGGATCCAACGTAAATCAAGATCAAGTCTCCAAGAACTATTGGAGTCCCAGGCTAGTGGAAACGCGCCGGGGAGGGCAGCCTAGACTAAGCTTCCCACTCCTCCACCCCCCCAGCCCCTCCGACTTGAGCTTACCAACCACAAGAGAAAGAGGACGCAGAAGGGCAAGGAGGTAGTGGAAACAGGAAAAGGCCACCCCTCTCAGGAGGTTATGCCCCAAAGAGGGGCCAAACAAGCCAGAGTAAGGCAGATGGCGGCTGACAAGAGATATGACTCTCAAGTCGAACCTCCAGCCTGGAACCCTGCCCTCATGCTGGGCGGAGCCCCCTGCCTGCCGACACGTCTATTAGGGAGTTCCAGCAAGGGCGTGCTAGCTATGTTGCCAATGTAGTGGAACAAGCGGTGCTGCTCGCCGGTGACATGGCCGACCTCAGGTCAATGAGAAAACACGAAGTGTTCCTCAGCTTGAAAAGGGATCTCGCAATGGTAAGTACTTCAACCAACTCCCTTTTTTTTTTTTATTACATTCTCTTTTTTTCTTTTTTCTTTTTTGACTATGTTTCTCCCCTCCGCAGGCTATTTAAGCCACATTCAGAGCCAAGGAAATGGTAAATTACTCCCACCGACAGATGAAAGAAGAAGAAGGGAGGTGCATTGCGGCCGTGGAGGCCTTCAATGTGGCCGACAAAAGGATAAACGAGTTGAAAAACAAGCTGACCTAGGCAGAAAAGGAAAAGAAGTGTGCTGAAGCCGCCTTGGAAGGGGCTGAAAGGCAGGCTGAGGGTCAACAGAGGCAACTTTACCAGACTGAAGACCAGCTGGCTGCTGCCAAAGAGCAAATTGCGGCCTTAAAAAAGAAATTGGAGGAGGCCGAGAAGGCCAAGGACCAGGCTGAGCAGGACGGCTATGACGTAGGGGTAGCAAAGACCGAGGAGGCCCTCAAGGTTGAGATCTCGGAGGTATGTAGAAACTATTGCCTCCAGGTGTGAAATGAGGCCCTTAACCAAGCTGGGGTTGAGGCCTCTTCTACACTTAGGAGGGCAAAAAGTGTATACTACCCTCCTGCCATCCGTGCACCAGCCTCTGCCAACTCCAAGACAGACACCCCTTTCGAGGTGGCAAAGCTTGAGAAGGACAGCCTAGATAAGGTCCCTCTCTCCTTTGGCAGCCCTTCAAAAAAGGCCGAGCAGCTTGGGGTTGCTGAAAAAGAGGCAGACATGACCAAGGGAGTGGCCCTAATGCAACCAAGCCCTCAGCTGTTCCTCAGGATCCCCTTAAAGAGAAAGAGGTACCTCCCAGGATGGAGATTGTTCTTGCAACTCTTCTAGTGCCTGCTAAAGGTGACCTCAAGGGTAAAGACCAAGGATCCTCGGAGGCCACACTCTCCCAATCTACCAAGGCCCCACCAAAGGATAAGATTGTAATAAAGAAGAAGTAATTTTGAGTAGCTTTCTTTTTTTTATTTTTAACTGTTGTTTTTATTTTCAAAGTTTGTAATTAAGTTACCTTTTTGTAACTAATCTGCCTTTTTCTAAGGTTTTAATTAATGAAAATTATGAACATTTCCTTTATTCTTGTGATATTCATACAAGTCTTGATATGACTTCTATCTTATTTAGCAATTTCACTTAGCTATTTGTGTAAATGATAATGTGTTTGAAATCTATACAAAATATATCCTTTACTCCAAAAACATATACAATTATAGAGCATCCATACATGTCTGACTCCAATTAATCCCCCACTTATTAGTAGATCTAAGGGACTAGGGGAACAATCAATTCTCAAATAGTTAATAGACATACTAGATATACTTACAAATACTTTAAGTGATACCCATGAACATCTATTTACTTAAGTAACTATCATGAAGGTCTCTGCCATTCAGCATAGTTGGTTCTATGTGATACTTAAACGAATAATAGAAAGTAGCACGTGGTCCGAAGAGCCAAGCATAACTAAAATTTTGTTTAACACTTAGGAAAATAATAGGAAGTATTAATTTACCCAAAGTATGTGGTCTGAGGAGCCTTACATAACTAAGGTTCTGTTTAATACTTAGGAAAATAATAGGAAATATTAATTTACCCAAAGCATGTGGTCCGAGGAGCCCTACATAACTAAAATTCTGTTTAATACTTAGGAAAATAATAGGAAGTATTAATTTACCCAAAGTATGTGGTCCGAGGAGCCCTACATAACTAAGGTTATATTTAATACTTAGGAGAAGTAAATGAAAATATTAATTTACCCAAAGCATGTGATCCGAGGAGCCAGACATGACTAAGGTTTTGTTTAATACTTTTAGATAAATAATTGGAAGTATTAATTTATCCAAAGCATATGGTCCAAGGAGTCAGGCATGACTAAAGTTTTGTTTAATACTTAACAAAAGTAAATGGAAGTATTAATTTACCCAAAGCATGTGGTCCGAGGAGCTAGGCATGACTAAGGTTCTGTTTAATACTTAGATAAATAATTTAAAATATCAATTTACCCAAGATATGTAGTTTGAGGATCCAGGTATGACCAAGATTCTGTTTGATACTTAGCAAAATGATATGAAGTATTATTTTACCCAAAGTATGTGGTTCGAGGAACCAGATATGACTAAGGTTCTATTTAACATTTAGATAAATAAGAAGTATAACGCATATTTTAACAAACAAAAATATGGCAAAAAAGACTTTCATTAATAATAATACTTTTGCAGGTTATTTACATTACAGTGGCGTGGTACAACATTTTCATCCAGATCTTCAAGATAATATTCACTTATTCCAACCACCGAGATGATGCGATATGACCCTTCCCAGTTGGGTCCTAATTTTCCCCAGGCTGGGTTCTTTGCAGTACCAAAAACCTTTCTCAACACCAAGTCCCCAGGCACTAATGGCCTTAACCTCACATTGGCATCATATCTTTGCTTGAGTTTATGTTGATAATACGCCAATTGAACCATGACATTTTCTCTTCGCTCTTCGATTAGATCTAAACTTTTCTCTAGCAGCCCGTCATTGCTGCCCGGAGTGAAAGAACTCGTCCTTAGTGTTGGGAATCCGATCTCCAAAGGAATCACTGCTTCAGCTCCATAAGTCATTGAGAAAAGGGTCTCCCATGTTGACCTGTGAGGTGTAATCCGATATGTCCAAAGGACATGTGACAGCTCTTCCACTCATTTTCGCTTTGCATCATCCAATCTCTTCTTGAATCCATTCACTATGACCTTATTGACAGCCTCGCCCTGTCCGTTCCCCTGTGGATAAGCCGGGGTGGAATACCTATTTATAATGCCCAGGTCACAACAGTACCTCCTGAAAGCCTTGCTGTCAAACTGAAGCTATTGTCCGAGATAAGGGTATGAGGGATCCCAAACCAGGTGACAATATTTTTCCAGACAAATCTCTTGGCATCCACATCCCTGATATTCGCCAATAGTTCAGCTTCAACCCACTTGGTGAAGTAATCCGTGCTGACCAGCAACCATCTCTTATTCCCTGATGCCTTAAGGAAAGGTCCTACAATATCCAAGCCACATTGAGCAAATGGCCAAGGGTTGGACAGAGGATTAATGACTCCCCTTGGTTGGTGAATGTTTGGTGCGAATCTTTGGCATTGGTCACACTTCTTCACATACTCTTGTGCTTCCTTTGGCATGTTCGGCCATCAATATCCCTAAGTGAGGGCTCTGTGAGATAAAGACATGCCTCCTGTGTGGCTTTTACAAATCCCTTCATGTAACTTCTCAAAGAGTAGCTCTGATGCCTCAAGGTGTATGCATAGCAAGTATGGCCCTGAAAAAGAGCACTTGTACAATTTTTAGTCCTCGAACAGCCAAAACCGAGGAGCCTTTCTTCGCACTTTGTCAGCCTCTGACTTCTCCTCGGGCAAGATATCCTCCTTAAGGAATAGCACTATGGGGTCCATCCAGCTAGGTCCCACCCTAATTTGATGGATATGGACCATCTCTCTTTTCATCTCAGTAGGCTTACACAAGTCTTTAACAAGGATAACTCAAGGTAAGCCCTGTGCTGAGGAGGTTGCAAGAGTGGCCAGAGAATCAGCGTGTGTGTTTCTGCTTCTAGGGATGTGCAATAAATTGAAAGATTCAAACCCTAACTGTAAATGCTTAACCTAATTCAAATATTCTTGCATTCTCACATCCCTGGCCTCTAACTCCCCCTTTACCTAGCCTACAACCAACCTCAAATCCGAGAATATCTCTACTACCTTTCCCCTCATTCTTTGAACAATGGTCATCCCTACCAATAAAGCCTCATATTCAGATTTATTCTTTGTGGCCGAAAAGCCCAATATTAAGGATTTCTCAATTGTGATACTCTTAGACGATATCAGAACTAGCCCCACTCCAGATCCTCTGTGATTCGTTGCACCATCAACGTATACCCTTTAGGATAAAGGTTCTTGCAAGGAGACCACGCCAACTGATTTTCCATCCATGTTCTACTTCTCTATCTCCTTTTCTAATGGGGATTCAGCAAACTCGGCCACCAAATCTGCGATGACTTGGCCCTTAATAGAGGTGCGGGGCATATATTTGATGTCAAAAGACCCTAGGATTGTACCCCATTTGGCAACCCTCCCTGTGATATCAGCACTCTGAAGTAGTTATCGAAGTGGAAGTTGGGTTAAAACAACAACTATGTGGGATTGGAAGTAGTGAGGGAGTTTACATGTAGCATGTACTACTGCCAAAATGGCCTTCTCCAGTGGTAAGTAACGAACTTCTGCTTCATGTAAAGATTTGCTCACATAGTACACTGGCCTCTGTACGCCATTGTTAACTCGTATCAACACCAAGCTCACGGTGTGAGAAGCTATAGCAATGTATGCAAACAAGACTTCATCCACTTTAGGCCTAGACATAATAGGAGGCCGAGAAAGGTATTCCTTGAGCTGCTGGAAGGCCGAGGCACACTCTTGGGTTCATTCAAATCCCTTCCATTTATTCAACAACTGGAAGAAAGGTCGACACTTGTCTGTTGACCGAGATATAAATCGGTTCAAGGCAGCAGTCATTCCTGTCAATTTCTAGACTTCTTTGGGATTTCGAGGTGGCTGTAAACTGTTAATTGCTTTGACCTGATCAGGGTTGACCTCAATCCCACGATGAGTGACCATATAGCCCAGAAATTTGCCTGATCCCACGCCAAAAGAGCACTTGGAAGCATTGAGGCACAGTTTGTGATTCCTCAGTATTTTGAAAATGTTCCCGAAGTCTCCCACGTGCTTAGTCACTACCTTACTCTTCACCACCATATCATCTATGTAAATCTCAATATTTTTGCCTAATTGTGGCTCGAACATCGTGGTCATCATCCTTTGATAGGTAGCCCCTGCATTCTTCAAACCAAAAGGCATCACCTTGTAGTGGTAATTTTCAGTAGGAGTGACAAAAGCTGTCTTCTCCTGATCACCTAGGGCCAATGGTATTTGATGATATCCCTAGAAGGCATCCAAAAAGCTCATTCGAGGATGACCTACAGTTGCATCCACTAGTTGGTTTATCCGAGGCATAAGGAAAGGGTCTTTTGGATAGACCTTATTCAAATCTGTGAAGTTCACACATACTCGCCACTTTCCACTCTTCTTTTTTACCACTATAGTATTGGCTAGCCATTCGGGGTAAAACACCTCTTTAATAGCCTTGGCCTGCTTAAGTTTGGTCACCTCGTCTTTGACAGCATCAGAATGGTCCTTAGATGAGCGCCAAGGTAGTTACTTTTTAGGGATGGCGGACAGACTAACATTCAAATGATGGCAAATGAAATTTGGATCCACCCTAGGTGCTTCGTAAGCACTCCATGCAAACACATCAATATTCCTTTTGAGAAACATTATCAGCTCTTCCTTCTCTTGAGGAGGCAGCTGAGCTCCGACTTGAAAGAACTTCTCCACATCATCATCAGTAGCAATTTTCTCTAACTCCTCACACGTTGCCCCTTCTGATACCATATCCGCAGACAATACCGGAGTCCTTAATTGCTATAAGCTCCTCTCAGCAGAGGTCGAGAACTCCACTCCTAGCTGATGCATTATTGCAGCGATCAAGCACTGCCTAGCCACGGACTGGCTCCTAACTAGTTCCTCAATCCAGTCCCCAGACGGATATTTCACTTTCAGATGCAGAGTGGAAGAAACGGCCCCCAGGGCATGAAGCCAGGGTCTTGCTACAATGGCCGTGTAGGGAGAATAAGCATTTACTACAATGAAATCTACCTTTACCACTTCTGATCCTACTTGCACGAGTAGTCGAATCTGGCCCCTTGGAATAACAACTTTCTTGTTGAAACTTACCAAAGATGAATCATAAGCTGCCAGATCCTCAGGTTTCAAGCCTAGTCCGTTGTACAAATCAGGATACATAATCTCTGCCCCACTGCCCTGATCCACTAACACCCTCTTTACATCATATCCCTATATTCTGAGGGTGACCACCAGGGCATCATCATGTGGCTGTATGGTTCCAACCTTGTCCTCATCAAAGAAACTCAACGCTGGCCAGTTTTCTACTTTAGCCCTCTTCGGCCCAGGTCTAGAGTCCTCGGCAGGTGGCCGGGCTACAGACATCACCTTGGAGGGGTGAGAACCAATTCTCCCTGGGGCCGCGAAGATGAAATTGATGGTGCCCAAAGGGGCTCTAGAAAAAGTGTTCCCCTGAGATCCTGATCCTGTCTGACCTCCTTGTCCATTAGGTTGATGTAGAAATTGTTTCAGCCTCCCCTCTCTGACCAGCTGCTCTAGATGACTTCTCAAAGTTCTATAGTCTTCCATGGTGTGCCCTCGGTCCTGGTGGTATTAGTAATGAATGCTTTGGTTGCGCTTCATGGGGTCTCCTCCCATCTTATTTGACCATTTGAAGAATGGCTCGTTCTTGATTTTCTCCAAGACTTGGTGTACTAGCTCCCGAAACACCATGTTAACCATTTGAGTAGTGGCAAACCCTGAATGCCCAGCAAAGTCTCTTCGGGGCTAATTATTGTTGTATTTGTCCGACCTGAAATCCCTCCTTTCTTGAGGGATAACCTTAGCCTTCCCTTTTCCTTGTTGTTGGTCTTTCTCGACTCGCTTATACTTATCAATTCGGTCCATGAGTTGACGTACACTGTTAGCAGGTTTCCCAATCAAAGATTTCCTCAAACCATGCTCGGCAGATAGCCCAACCTTGAAAGTTTTTATGGCCACATCATCAAAGTCACCATCTATCTCATTGAATATCTCCTAGTATCTGTTTGAGTACGTTTTCAGGGTCTCTCATTCTCGCATGGTCATAGATAGCAAGGAATCTAAAGGCCGAGCAACCCTACTACATGTGATAAAGCGAGATCCAAACGCCCAAGTAAGTTCCTTAAAGGAATCTATAGAACCTGGTCCCAGGCCATCAAACCATCTCATTGCCATAGGCCTAGATTGGACGGGAATACCTTGCACATCAAAGTCTCGTTCCTGGAGTGGACAGCCATTCTTTGGTTGAAGTGACTTACATGCTCCACAAGGTCTGTTCGACCATTATACATGGTGAACGTTGGCTGAGTAAACCGCCGAGGAAGTTTTCCTCCTTCAATTCTGCGTGTGAAAGGCGACCTGGAAATTTGGTTTAACGCCTTACTCATAGCATCATTTCTCAAGCCCTTACAAGACGGGCTCCTACTCCTACGCTCACGGTGGTAATCCTCATCACATGAGAATGATTCACTAGAGGGAGTTCTTGACCTGGGTCTGTAGCTACCATCCCCCTCATCACCAGAAGAAAAATCAGAGTTTGAGGGAGTTCGCCTTCGCCGTTCGTGGCTCAACTTCCTCTTCAAACGATTAATCTCCAATTGCATGGCTTTAGTGTTTTCCTCATGAGAGATATGACTCCCACTTCGAGAGTGGCTTCTATTAGGATGGGTGGTATGCACACTAACCTCCTGGTCTCTTCTTCACTCAAGATTCACAAAATGATCTTGACGTTGGGACCCCATAGACTCCTCTCGATTCGGACTTGAACCTACCATAATTGAACGTTAAAATCACTACAGCACCAGAATTTCTCACAAACGGCGCCAATTGTGAGGACACAATTTGAGTCTTAAGCCCAAAAGTTAAAAGGATCTAGGCCCAAAAAGCCCAATATAATGAATTTGTAGATAGTGGATTGGAAAATTAGGCTCTAATGAGCTGGGTAGTAATTATAATAGATCCAAATGACAATAAAGTAAAAATGGACTAGTTTTATCTAAAGAAAAACATCCTCATCACAGTCCGAGGAGATCAGTTCTTGTATATAATTCAGGAAGTTGATTACAAGTACAGTTCTTATTGCTACAGTATTTCTCTCTCAATTCTTTGATCCTCTTCTCTCAAGGTCTCCCTTCTATTTTATACTCTCTTCCTCCTTTAATCTCTACCCTTCACGTGTAGATTAGATTGTTGGTGTTGATTTTTGTCACATCAGCACCTTCCTGAAGTCTTTGGAGAGTAGCTGTAAGGCTGAAAACTACTGTTCAGGTATCACTTTCTCATTAATGCGGCCAGAGAGTTAGCTGCAGAGCATTCAATGCGGTGGTAGCAGCTTTCCCTTAGATATTTCATAGCCTCCCCCTATCTAGTTCCTTCTTGATACTTATCCTCAACAGTGGAATTGTCCGGAACGTTGCTCTTGATGGCATACCACACCTTCTGACCTCGGCTTTGCTCAATCGAGGAAGCATTCCTCCTCGGACCGCCCTCTTGGACAATCATGATCAGACCTCACCTCCTCACTCACTAACACAGATTCTTATGACAGTGTTTACCCGTCCTCTTTTACTACTTAATGTCCTCGGATTAGGCCCCCGGCCCAATATATACATAGATACATACCACTGGGCTTATCACCCCTACATCATCAATTCCTATAAATAAAAAAAATCTCATTGTTTTAGCAGCATCGTGAATCTGTGATAGAGATTCCACGATCTCAAGGTTTACTTTTTCTTAATTGGACAAACTTCTTGGACGTGCTCCTTTGAGTTGTAACTGATTCTTATTTCTTGGTACAAACTGCTAGCAAGATTCTATGTTAACACCAACTCAAATTTAGATTCATTTCTATGTTAACAGAAACAATTAAAAAATAAAAATAAAAATCTATGTTCGGCAAAATCCATATCTATTTCAAAATTGCAAAATAGCTAAACCTAATTCTATTTCAAAATAGCAAAACCCATACCTAGATATAAAAATATAGCACAGGCCATACCAAATCAATGAAGTATATAGCAAAACGTGAAATAGGGCCTGGTAAACAAACCTTGAAGTCACAAAACAACGTCATATTATAATCTCAAGGTTTCAACAGCGACTCCTTTGGGGTAATGTGGCGGAGGACAGAGGTCCAGTGATGTAACGTGGCCGGAGAGGGAGGAGCGGAGGAGGGAGATGAGATTTAGGGCCTTTTCTCACATCTAGTCTGAAAACGTGAATTAGGGTGTTTTTTGAGATGTTATTAGGTGTATTAGGATGCATTGATTTTATAATGAGTTTTAAGTAAAAAGTTGATGTGACATATCCTAATTGGAGGGTGTAAACCAAAGAGTTTACACCAGGTCCTTATTGAATTTATTCTCTAACATTATTTGGATTATAAAAAAGGCTAAAAACCGTCAAGAGAAGCCAACCAAATTGCCTCTCACATTTCCTCAAAAAAAAAAAAAAAAAAGTCTCTAATAGGACTGGTTACCTAAATGGCTAAATTGACACTTAACCAAACCAAAATCACATCTCCATAAAAAGATCAACCCTTGGGAATTTTAGACATCAACCCTTGGCAATTATAGAGTATACAAGCTCACCAACCTAGAATCACTCCGTTTACTATGATCTCACTCAACATAACGTTTTTATGTCAAATACAACAAAAGCCAAAATAAGTTTCTTTAGGGCCTTATTCAGCCCAAAAAAAAAAAGTTTCTTTAGGCCCTTGATCACATGTGCATAATCTTCCTCTCTCTCTCTCTCCAAAAAAATATTTCCCTCTTTTTGTCATATTTTATGGTCGGTCACCTTTGGTTGTTGTACTTGTGTAGTTTTGTCTACCCCTTTTATTCAGCTCACGTTTTTGTGTGTAGCCCATAAGGTAAAGCTAGCCTTCACCACATTACATGTCAATGAAAGTAGCAAAGATGAGCCCTATCTTGAACCCAGGTCCGAAAGCAAAGGCAATTAATCACAACATGTGCCAACATGAAGAAAAGGCTTTGACATTTCTGGCAACTTCATTGGGGATTTGAGTTACACTGTTAGAAGAATATGCTGCCTAAGTCACGAAGTTTGCAAAATGAAATAATAACCAACATGAACATACTGTCACATAATCTACTCAAGCTTCAATCTTGAATACATTAGTTATCACAATCACAAATTGTGAAATATCTGTCGAAATAAATACCACACAAAACATTGGATTTTCCCCCATTTTCACAAATGGGAAATACTTTTTCTAGCCTAGAGTTTTTATAGCTCAATTGATATATTTTGTTGTTTCTTACGGAGCCATCCAAGGTTCAAGTTCTCCCCACAACTATTGAATTAAAAAATAATAATAATAATTTATCCATGTAAGGTAACATTGCAACTATTATATACAATTTAGCACAAGTAATGTATATGGACGCTTTTGCTTACACTTAAGGATGGCAAATGTGTGGGCTATAAATTACTATGGGATTTCATGTGCTACCCCTTTTGTATTTGTACTCTGGTTATGTAATGTATTATAAATCCAGTTTAAAACATTAGTATTACTATTTTCGTGTGTGTTCTAATAAATATACTGTTTACTTAAAAAAAAAAAAAACTCATTTACCAATTTATTAATCATTTACAAAATAATTATGACCTATATCCAAACTAATTATTTTTTGATAATTCAATAGTCACAATAAAAGATGGGAGATTTGAACTTTGGATGTCATGGACATGATCAGGACATACCAATGAGTTGAACTACAAGACTCTTGTTATCTAAACCAATTATTTAATTTAATGTAAAACCCAACTCAACCCACCCACTTATCCAATTATATATATATATATATATATATATATATTTTTATCACCAAAATATATCTAAAACTTCTAAAATAACAAAAATAACTTAAAACTTTTAAATTGATCAAAATACCCCTAAATTATTTAAAATGAACAAAATACCCTAAGCCTAAAAAATGACCAAAATGAAATTATTTCCATATAGACAAAAGAAGAAAAAAGAAAAAAAAGTAATGCATTTAAACGTGTCCAAAAAGCTCATACTTTAACTAAAGACGATTACTGTCGAGCTTAGTAACGTGAGCGGGTCAACAATGAGGCATTAAGATAGTTGAAAATATGGTGAAATTGATTTGGTAGTTGGTTGAGACTATGTGGTCTACTAGCTTGGAGTTGACCTTAGCATGCCCCCTCATCCTTGGGTTAATGGTCGATACTTAAGCAAAAAAAGAAAAAAAAAAAGAAAAAGACAATTACTATATATTAGAAATTAAGCAGGTTATAGTTAGTTTAACTGATAAAATCTATCATATGTGAATAAGAGATCTAGACTAATGATGCAGAATAATTATCATAGAGCAGACCCCATAAGTTGAAATTCTATCAAATCAATAAAAATATAATAAAATTCTACTTA
The DNA here is from genome assembly GCA_030021035.2 of Notholithocarpus densiflorus. NCBI lineage: Eukaryota > Viridiplantae > Streptophyta > Magnoliopsida > Fagales > Fagaceae > Notholithocarpus > Notholithocarpus densiflorus. The sequence goes on along the minus strand of JARYZH020000024.1, from coordinate 2,856,688 downwards.
AACCTACACCCAAGTTTGACATGTACAAGGACCAATCATATTTTAGTTATTATTCTTACAGGGTTGGAAAATACTATGATGATTTATCTAGAGTTTTTTTTATTTATTATTATTATTAAAAAAGTTAGGCAGAAATACAATTTACACCTACTAACTTTGCCCAAAATCATTTTAGTTCTTTAAGTTTGAAGTTAGTCATTTTGGTCTAGCAGCTTTACCTCAAAATAATTTTAGTAATCTTTATTTTGTAACTTTACTCAAAAATCATTTTACTTTCTTAAGTTGGTCATTTTGAGTGATATTTTGGGCAAAATTACCGGTCCTTAGATGACTAAAATGATTTTTGGAAGTTACTAGATTAAAATGACTACGTTCAAATTCAAATGACTAAAATGATTTTTGGGCAAAGTTACCAGACTAAAATAACCAACTTCAAACTTAAAGTACCTAAATAATTTTTGGGCAAAGTTAACGAGTGTAAATTGTATTTTTGCCAAAAAATTACAAGCTAAAATTACTGATGATGTAGCAAACCAACCTTATCTCGTCCATATTAGTCGTCCAAAGAAAGGCGCAGGAACGTGGTTGTCATGACAACCTCGTCTGTCAAACCTCATCCAGGACAATCTCGTCCGTCCATCCTTAATTGACGGACTAGGTTATTGCATCCCAAACGCTTTGAGCCTTAGATGACTCAAATTATCACCAAGCATGAGGAAATCGAACTAGTGCAAGTCAAGTCCAACAAACCGTCGCGGACTGTATATCCAAATAATGTAACTTCCGTGGCGGTTATGGAAGTTACCTCCGAATCTATCGAACTCCTTAACAATAGGAACGGTTACCAAATAAATAACTGTTCCCCGCATGCTATATAAGCACTCGCCAACAAGAGGGTAATTCTTCTTAAACTTCCACCAAAAAACATATATACTCCTTTTTACTTGAAATTAAGAGAGCGACTGACTTTATCATCGGAGGACCTTTGGCCGGCCTCCATCGGTCTCCTCTGACTCTGTTTTTTATCTTTTCAGGATATAAGTAACACAGATCATCAACGTTCGAGACATTCAGCCTTACTGATTTCCTTGTATTCATCAGTTGGCGCCGTCTGTGGGAACTGGTTTTGTTAGATTTCATCTTCAAGTTCTACAATCCCTTTCTCTAACAAAAAGGCTACAATGGTCCGGATAAGATCAAGGGCTACTAGTCCAGGCCATCAAGAGAGTAGGGATGCCTCCAGCAATCCTTACCGCGATCGTCAATCTGCGCCTGCAGTCCCACCACCCTCTGTTCAACATGTGCAATCCATGGCAACCGCTATGGCAGAGTTAACTCGCTATAACCAAGAATTGACAAGGGAGATTAATCTCAGGAGGCAGCGAAATGAGACATATGGAGAAGAACAAGACCAGAGCCAGGGAGAAGGAACAATTGCAGAGCCTGGAAGCCAATCAAGGGGCACCACATCAAAGAGGGTGCCACATTTGGAAAGAGAGATCGACCAGATGAGGAAGGTTATGGATGAGATGCGGGAAAATATGAGAAGAGCAAACCCTGTAGAGGATCTGGTTCACCGGACAGACTCCCCCTTTACAGCTACCATCAATGGTCACCCTTTGCTTCCAAAATTCAAGATGCCTTCCTTAGATTCTTATGATGGAACGCGTGACCCATTTGATCACATTGCCATTTTTAAGACTACGATGCACCTTTAAGGGGTCTCTGATGAGATTATGTGCAGAGCTTTTCCTACCACTCTCAAAGGACCGGCACAGGTATGGTTCAACAAAATACCCCCGAATACAGTGGGTTCGTTTGAAGAATTGAGTAAGTTATTTGTCAATAATTTCATAGGGGGACAGAGATACAAGCGTTCCTCATCTAGCTTGTTAACTATAGAGCAGGGGGAGAATGAAAGTCTGCGGTCCTTTATCACTCGTTTCAATAGGGAAGCCCTGACGATGGACGAAGTGGATGACAAACTACTCTTGGCGGCCTTTCACAATGGGGTAAATTCTGACTTGTTCATCCACAAACTTTATGAGAAGGAACCTCAGTCCATGGCTGAACTCGTCCATTCAGCCCAGAATTTTATGAATGCAGAAGACGCAATCATAGCTAAGAAGAGGAAGAGAGTTGAGAGAATGGAAATGAATCCCATGCGTCACTCCGAGCAGGGCCCTCGTCCAAAGAAGGGACAAGTAGAAGATAAAAAAGATCGAGATGGTAAAAAGGTTGGTCCATCAGCACGGAGTCAGCAATACACACCATTGAACATGCCACTCGAGCAAGTCCTCGTGCACATTAAGGACGATCCTTCCTTGAAATAGCCAGAGAAAATGAAAGGGGACCCCAATAAGCGCAATAGAAATAAGTATTGTCGCTTCCATAGAGACCACGGGCATGACACGGACGAGTGTTTTGATCTAAAGCAGCAGATTGAGAATCTTATAAGGCAGGAAAAGTTGAGGAGTTTCCTTGGACGAGACCACAAGGACGAGAAATTGAAGGGTAAAGTAGAAGAGTCGTCACGACCACCCCTCGGAGAAATCAGAGTTATCATAGGGGAAAGTTCAACAGGCCAGTCGTCCAAATCCAAGAAGGCATACCTGAAGGTAGTGCAAAGCGTTCAACTCTCTGGACGAGCGCTCAGAGTAAGGACCATGGACGAGCAAGCCATCACATTCACTGAGGAGGACGCTGAAAGAATTCAACATCCTCACGACGATGCTATCGTCATTACCTTGCTTATTGCTGACTACATGACCAGAAGGGTACTTGTGGATAATGGAAGCTCGGCAGACATTCTGTACTTTCCGGCCTTTCAACAGATGAGACTAGGACAAGACCGGCTTCGTCCAGTGAATTCCCCCCTGGTAGGTTTCGGTGGAATGAAGGTGCAACCTATGGGCACTATTACATTACCAGTGGTAGTGGGGGCATATCCACAGCAAATCACTAAAGAGGTGAACTTTCTTGTAGTAGACTGTTCATCCTTCTACAACGCCATAATTGGAAGGCCAACTTTAAACAGTTAGAAGGCTGTTACATCTACTTACCACCTGTCAGTCAAGTTTCCAACAGATTATGGAGTAGGATAAGTACAAGGTGACCAACTAGCAGCAAGAGAATGTTACCTGGCCATGTTGGCCATGGACGAGCAAGTTTAGACCATGAATATTGAAGACAAGAGAATTGTGGCAGAGCCCACCGAGGGATTAGAAGATATTTCCTTAGATGAGAACAACCCTGAAAGGTGCACCAGGATTGGGGCAGATCTAGAAAAAAAGATTAAGAAGGACCTCGTCCAGTTTTTGAAGAAAAACACTGATATATTCGCTTGGAGTCATGAAGATATGCCGGGTATAGATCCTAGTGTCATCACCCATCGTCTAAATGTATGTCCTTCCTCTAAGCCAGTACGGCAAAAGAAAAGGGTATTTGCTCCTGAAAGAGATAATGCTATTAAAAATGAAGTTCAGAAGTTGAAGGCAGCAAAGTTTATAAGAGAAGTGCACTATCCAGATTGGTTGGCTAATGTAGTAATGGTCAAAAAGGCGAACGGCAAATGGAGGATGTGTGTAGATTTTACTGATCTAAACAAAGCTTGCCCCAAGGACAGCTATCCATTGCCACGCATTGATCAACTGGTGGATTTTACCGCAGGCCACAAATTACTTAGTTTTATGGATGCTTTCTCAGGATACAACCAAATAAGAATAGATGAGGCTGACCAGGAGAAAACATCCTTCGTTACTAGTCAATACCTATTCTGTTATGAAGTGATGCCCTTCGGCTTGAAAAACGCTGGAGCAACATACCAACGACTGGTCAACCACATGTTCCGCCCTCAGATTAGACAGAATGTGGAAGTCTATGTGGATGACATGTTGGTGAAAAGCCTGGACGAGGGAAAACATTTAAACGACCTGCAAGAGACCTTCAATACACTCAGGCAGTACAGTATGAAGTTAAATCCCAGCAAGTGTGCTTTCGGAGTAGCGTCCGGGAAATTTCTTGGATTCATGGTTTCACACAGAGGGATCGAGGCAAACCCGGAAAAGATTAAAGCCATTCTAGATATGAAGCCTCCGCAAAATATCAAAGAAGTCCAGTCTTTTACCGGGCGAGTTACTGTCCTCAACAGGTTTGTTTCTAAAGCTACTGACAAATGTTTACCATTTTTTAAGGTTCTAAAGAAAGCATTTGATTAGACGGACGAGTGCCAAAGAGCCTTCCAAGATCTGAAGACGTATCTTGTTACGACTCCGTTGCTGAGTCCGTCCGTGATGGGAGAAAAGCTGTTTTTATACCTGGCAGTGATCCCGCACACCGTGAGCTCAGCATTGATAAGAGAGGAAGGGAAAGTGCAAAAACCGGTGTACTATACTAGCCGGGCGTTGAGAGGAGCGGAAGGACGATAATTATTAGTTTATATTGTACCATTAGTATAAGCTCAATAAAATATTTTATACAATTTGGATAATGCTGAAGACACAAAATATTTTATACAATTTGAATAATGCTAAAGACACAAAATATTTTATACTTTTTAAAAATATAAAAAACAAATAAAATAAATCTGAAAGAGCTCATACCGTCCATATCCTCTCTCTCTCTCCCCCCGATGACATACCCATCCAGATCCACATCTCATTGCGTGCAACACCACAAATTCATCCGTCTTGTGTTCTCCCAAATATTTCAAGCGAACCCAAAATTAGAGGAGAGTTCCTAAACAACTGTCTCCGCCTCTTGTCGCCCTTATCTCTCTATCACTCTCTTGACCCATTTTGAAGAATGTTGGTAAATCACCAGATTAGGTTCACAGTGAAACACAACAAAAAGCCAAAAACATAAACTTTTTTTCTCTCTTTGGTTTAGGATCGAAACACCATGAATATCTCCCAAAAAAAGTTCACAACCCACTTCATACATTTGATGGCACTGGCATCAGATGTTGTATATATAAGTATATACATGGATAGGTTGTAATAATAATATAAGGTTGGAGAATATTCATTTGTAAAATGAATAAAGTGAAAATTCGAATTCTGGAATTTTCTTTGTGAAAATTCAAGTTCCAGGAATTTCGATCGGTCGAAACTTTGGCTCGATCGATCAAAATGGCTCGTCCACACAACATGCAAGAGGAATAGGAGTGGTTTTGCAATCCCCTGAAGGAGATAAATTGAAGCATAAGATCCGTCTGCAATACCAAGCAACCAACAATGAAGTTGAGTATGAAGCCCTCCTAAAAGGGTTGGAACTGGCTAAGTCCGTGGAAGCGAAGTCAATACTCGTCCAAGGAGATTCTCAATTGGTCATGAGCCAAATAAATGGAACGTATGAGGCGAAGGGAGGACGGATGAAAAAATACTTAGAAAAAGTGTTGCGGCTTGTGAAGAAATTCAAAGAAGCTAACTTCGTTCAAATCCCAAGGGAGGAGAATGTGGAAGCAGATACTTTAGCGAAGGAAGCCTCGGCAATTGGGGTCGTGGACGAATTCGATGAAGTTCAATACGTCCCAAGTATAGATCTCCCTGAAGTACAGCAAATAGAGAATGAAGAAAATTGGATGACCCCAATAGTATCATACTTGAAGGACGGGAGGCTTCCGGAAGGGAAGAATGAGGCTAGAAAACTCAGGGTTAGAGCAGCCAGGTATATCCTTATGGATGAAGTTCTGTACAAGAGAGGCTTCTCTCAACCTTATCTCAGGTGTCTGGCTCCAGACGAAGCGAACTATGTGTTGAGGGAAGTTCATGAAGGAGCATGTGGAAATCATTCGGGACCCAGATCACTCATCCACAAGGTTGTCCGTGCAGGGTATTACTAGCCAACTATCCAAGCAGATGCAAAAGCTTACGTCAAGATATGTGACCAGTGCCAATGATTTAGTAATGTTCCCAGACAACCATCTGAATATCTAACCCCAATGATGGCCCCGTGGCCCTTTGCTCAGTGGGGCTTAGAAATCCTGGGTCCTTTTCCCCTCGGAACCAGACAAATGAAATTTATAGTGATGGGGATAGACTATTTTACCAAGTGGGTGGAAGCGGAACCCTTAGCAAGTATTACGCAGCAAAACATAAAGAACTTCGTCTGGAAGAACATAGTATGCAGGTTTGGGGTGCCCAAAGTACTAATATCCGATAATGGAAGAAAATTCGACAATGTCCTTTTCAGGGATTTCTGTGAACACTTCGGAATCCAAAATCATTATTCCTCCCCAGCCCACCCTCAAGCGAACGGTCAGGCCGAAGTTACAAACCGATCCTTGTTGAAAATAATCAAGACTCGTCTTGAGGGGGCAAAGGGAGTATGGCCAGATGAGCTACCTGGCGTCCTATGGGCATACAGGACGACGGTGATAACCCCTACGGGGGAAACACCTTTTAAGCTAGCCTATGGGAGCGAAGCGGTCATACCTGCGGAAGTGCATATGGCTAACCATAGGGTGATGTCATTTCAGGACAAGGATAATGAGGAGCAGCTCCGCTTAAACCTTGATCTGGTAGATGAGGTAAGGATGGATGCAGAACAAAGGACGGTAAGGTACAAAAACCTCATGTCTAGGAGATATGATGCAATGGTGAAGCCAAGAAGATTCAACATAGGAGACCTCGTCCTGAAAAGAGTTTCTTTGGCGACCAAGAACCCAGCTCATGGGAAATTGGGACCTAACTGGGAAGGACCCTACAGAGTTGTCAACTATAAAAGACAAGGATCCTACTACTTGGAGGCCTTGGACAGGAGAAAATTGGAACATCCTTGGAATGTTGAACATCTCAGGAGATACTACCAGTAAAATGCCACCCTGAATGAGTGTAGTTCTGCACAAAGACTGAAGCCCGCTTTTCTACTTATTTGTCTGCATGTTTTTAATAGTATTTCAATGTTATTATGGTGTGATTATGGACGAAGTTATGGTTTGTATTTATTTTCACAACACAATAGGCGTTGGCGTCTTAGCACATGCCTTAATGTCATTATGGTGTGATTATGGACGAAGTTATGGTTTGTATTTATTTTCATATTAGGCATTTGCTTCTTAGCACATGCCTCGTCCGTGAACAATGTTTGTGGAATGTACATAATGTTGTGTAAATCCCTAATTTCCATACTTCTGTTCAAATCAACCAACAAAAAGGCTAAAAAGCTCGAGACGAGAAAATTCTCTGAACGTGGAGATGTAACGCCAATAAGCTTCCCTAAGGGTAAAGCAAAATTAAGACATCCTCATCCATATAATGGACGAGGTAAAAACTACCTTGAGCAAATCACAGTAAGCCCAAGGTATATTCGTTCATATAATGGACGAGGTAAAGCATAATACGTATCCAGACTCAAGGCATACTCGTCCACCTAATGGACGAGGTAAAGCATAATGCACATCCAAACTATGGACGAGGGAATTCATAGACGAGTATCTTAAACTCGTCCAAAGAACCTTAAACAATCCAGTACATGGACAAGCAAAATGCGGGGTCTAATCCTTGCTTAACATGACATTCAGACAAGTCTAAGGACGAGTAATGCTGATAACTACTGTTTCATATAGACAAATTACACGAGAAATTCCAATGAAAAGGGTAGAAGTATATATGAAATATGGACGAGTTAAGCATGAAGTCTTAAATATGGAAGGAGAAAATTTCGTCCATGCATATATAGAAGAAAAGTAACAACATTCATTCAACTGTTTTAAGGGCGAACGACCAACGTCCAAACACCCTTACGTAATTACCAGTTTAATAACTCGTCCTAAAAATCATGGACGAGCCTAATGTATTTGAGTTACATCAAAATGTCCCAAAACTAAGAACCAAATAAAAACAAAGTAAAAATACATGGTAAAAACTCGTCCTCAAGCAGGGGAGGCATTCACTTTGGGATCCTCTTTGGACGGCTGGGTAGAAGCATCGTCCTCCACATTAACATCCTCGAAGCTGGTCTGAAGAAGAGAGCTGGTAGCAGCATTCAAGTTAAGCTTGATGGAGCTGAAGTCCACTTCAGGGAAGTTCTCAATAGTGTCCAACCTGAAGTCCTCAAAACCTGCTGCGTAGTTACGATCCAATAAATCTGTGAATTCTTTGGACGCCTTAAACTCAACGACTACCTCTTCTTTTGTCTTGGAGAGAAGAGCACTCAACTCGTCATTCTTCTTTTGCATATGATCAAGACGAGTATCTTTCTCCACTGCATCAGCTTTCAACTCCTCGATTAAGTTTTGCCGCTCAGTTGCCTTCTCCTTAGCCTTGGCAGCTATCCCAGCCCATTTCTTATTCTCGTCCTTAACATTTTGGATTGGCATCTCCAATAAGACCCTCGTCTTGTCCAACTCAGTAGCTTGCCTTGACGCTGCGATGAACTTGGACATAGCCTATAGGGGATAAAAAAAAAAAAATGCTGGGTTAGACAGCAAAAAATCATGAAGTTATAAAGACGAGACGAGAGTAAGGTTACATACCTTAAAAAGATCATGAACACCTGAGTGTTCAAAATCCTTCAAAGACATGTCGTAACAGACATTTATGTCCTCGTCCTTCACGGCATGCTTGAAGCGTTCCCAAGCCAAGTCCTCATTTTCAATGATGTTCGAGGGAACTTTCGGAGGCTGGGACGAGACAGACGCAGTCGTCTTAGGAAGGGTCTTGGATGGGGTAGTCTCAATGGGCGTGGATACATCCACATCAACTATTTGGATGAAGGGTTGGGACTGAGGAAGGTTGGGCTTAGTTACTTTGGACGACCCATGCTTAACCCTTTTGTCACGACGGTTAGGGAGACTTCCCAAATCCAAGTTTTTTGGTAAGGACTTCCTTTTGTCCCTAGCGGATGGACGAGCCTGGGATGGGATCTCAGGACGGTTATCCCCAGCCTCTGGCTGAATTTGATTTTGGGCCTCAGGACGATCCCCCTCACTTGCAACCTCTTTTCCTTTGTTTCCTTTCATTATTGCCATTCCTAAAAAAAAAAAAAAAAAGGGGAAGAACTTTTTAGAACTAAAACAAAATATGTGTAAAGCAAATTCTGAATTTGAAACTTACTTTTTCTCACTGTAATCTCGTGTGCAAGCGCCTCTTCAGAAGGATCAGGGCCTAATCCCCACTTAGCAAGTCGTCTAAGCGTCACCAAAGAATGGAAATCCCTGTCTGTGTGCAAACGAGCTCTGTAGACGCGGTCATGATGAAACTTGCTAAGAGAAGGTCGTCCAACAGCTGAAAGGAACGAGTAAAGGTTAGGCACAAATGAAGAAGGATATATATAATAAAAAATAAAAAAAAAATAAAAAAATAAAAAAAAGGGGCTTACCCTCAGGACGAAGGTTCCCTAGGTCCCCAGTATAACGACCAAATGAGTCCCGACCAACGTCCATAGGCTTCCCAGCCCAGAAGCCAGAGACGAAGAAAAACTCTGTTTTCCATTTTCTATTAGACGAGGGCAGGGACCTAATCAGTCTACAATCTTTGCCCTTGGCTGTAAACTGGTAAAAGCCTAGGGACTGATGAATTTCCGAGGGTTTATAACAATAAAGGAACTCGTCCATAGTGAGAGGACGGTCCCCTCCAAATACCTCCCTCCACAAAACTTGCATAGAGATGATCAATCTCCATACGTTAGGATTGAACTGACATATTCCTAAATCTAACCTAATTAATAACTCCCTAGTAAAAGCATTCAGAGGAAACCTCAGACCCCCCAAAAGATAAGCTTCATAGACGCCTATCCCAAAATGAGAATCACAGCACCATTCTCCACGGACGGGCAACCTAGGGTTAAACTCATCTGGGATCTGGTACCATGTCCTAAGATTATTTAGTCTTTGCTAGTCTGTTTTGGAAGGGATCTCTACTGCACAACTATACACAGTTACCTCTTCCTCGTCCAAAGAGCCAGACGGAGGGACGTTGGACGAGGTGCCTGCCTGAGACCCCGAGGCCTTTCTAAGCTCTTCTTGTATGGCCTCCAAGGGAAATCCAGGGACGCCAGAAACATATTCTTCATCCGTGGAGTTTTCCCCATTCTCGTCTGTGGAGTTCCCCCCACTACTATTACTGGAGCCACTGGAACTTGTACTCTGACTACTCTCGTCTTGATACTCGTCTATAGCTTTCTCTAAACTATCACTAGACGACATTTTCGAAAAAAAGATCAAAGAAAAACCTAAAAGACGAGAGAAGAAGGAATACCTAGCTCTAAGACGAATGAAGGCTATGGACGCGAGGAAACTCCTAGACGAGGCTCTAGACGAGGAATGTCAAAGAAGAAAATCTCGCAAATGTGAAGGGTAATGGAGGAATTCCCCTATTTATAAGCAGCTAACCTGAGCATTTAATATGACACAACCAATCAGGAAACGACATATGGCGTTCACCTCGAAAAAATGAATCGACGGGACTTATCGCCAATGAAATGGTGACACATGGCACATCAACTCGCACAGTTACACACATTTAAGGAAGTGACGTTAGATTACCCCTTGCTCTATAGACGACTTATGTGGACGAGGGGGCAACTGATGATGTAGCAAACCAACCTTATCTCGTCCATATTAGTCGTCCAAAGAAAGGCGCAGGAATGTGGTTATCATGACAACCTCGTCTGTCAAACCTCGTCCAGGACAACCTCGTCCTTTGAGGACCTCGTCTGTCCATCCTTAATTGACGGACTAGGTTATTGCATCCCAAACGCTTTGAGCCTTAGATGACTCAAATTATCACCAGGCATGAGGAAATCGAACCAGTGCAAGTCAAGTCCAACAAACCGTCGCGGAATGCATATCCAAATAATGTAACTTTCATGGCGGTTATGGAAGTTACCTCCGAATCTATCGAACTCCTTAACAATAGGAATGGTTACCAAATAAATAACCGTTCCCTGCATGCTATATAAGCACTCACCAACAAGAGGGTAATTCTTCTGAAACTTCCACCAAAAAACATATATACTCCTTTTTACTTGAAATTAAGAGAGCGACTGACTTTATTATCGGAGGACCTTTGGCCGGCCTCCACCGATCTCCTCTTACTCTGTTTTTTATCTTTTCAGGATATAAGTAACACAGATCATCAACGTTCGAGACATTCAGCCTTACTGATTTCCTTGTGTTCATCAACTATCATTGTTGGACGAATCAGAATCAAGAAAGAATCAACATTCATCAAATCAAATCAAAATCATAATATAAACAAAGCAGTACCATCGGGATATATTAGATTATCCAAATCTTCACCTAAATTGCAGTTATGCTCCATTTATTTCGTTGCTAGATTTGAAAAAATTTTAAGTGTTCGATGTGATTTGTAAAATTTTTCAAGCACAAATCATAAAAATGGCGACTTAGCTACTAGAGTCAATGGTCTGGTTGAAGTTGTTGGTTCAGCGGCTGGACCATAGGCTTTGTTGACTAGACCAACGACCAAGCGACAACCACTAAATGGAAGGGAGAGCTGCTATGTGTGTTTTGTAAAATATTTTATAAAAAATTTAAAAATATGATAAAATGTTGAAAATATTTTCGGTAAAATATTTAACAACAAATTTTTTTTTTTTTCTTTTTGGTTTTTTTTTTTATATAATTAATTTCAAATTTTATGGCTTCATAATTTGTTTTTCTCTTTCCCTTCACCAATCAAAATGGAAAACGCGTTGCCTATGGCATCCTCACGGACTTCTTTTGTAGCGCCTTGAATCCCTTGATCCTACCTTTACAACAACTTATGGTCTGTTTGGAAGTTTAGAGAGGGAGGAGAGTAGAGGGGAGTAGAGGGGAGGAGAGTAGTGGGGAGGAGAGTAGAGGGGAATGGTTCCCCTCCACCTTGTTTGGATGTTTTTAAAATTAGTAAGGGGGAAGGGAGTAATTAGCCCTTCCCCTTATTTGGATGTTTTAAAAATTAGGATGGAGAGGAGAGGAAATGATTAAAATAGACAAATTTACCCCTATTTGAAAATGGACTTGCATCATTGGTCTATTATTAATTTAGAAAGGGTAAATTGGGAAATTTATATAGTCAATAATTTATCTACTCTACTCTCCCTCCAAATCTCTCCAATTTGGGGGAATTAAAAATGAGGGGTTAGCTTCTCAAAAAAGAAAAAAAAAAAAAGAGGGGTTAGAAGTGGTTGAAATCCCTCCAAACCCCTCCAAACTCCTCCCCCTCATTCCTTAAAAAACTTCCAAACAAGGTAATTGAATTACTCTCCCTCCCTTTACTCTACTCCCCCTCCTTTTTTAAACCTCCAAACAGGCCATTAACTTGCAAGGGCTTGAAGAAGTTCTTGGAGTTCGATCTCTAGCTCTAGGCAAAAGGAAATTCGATTTGATGGGTACCTAATAAGTCATCTGATTACAACTCATTTAGTACTTGTGTTAAATAGGTATAGTCTGTATATATTAAGAGGATTCAAAAGTTAGTTATGATTTCTTAAAATGTCAAAAATACCTCTAATCTAATTAGTTTTTTTTTTTTTTTGAGAACCTCTAATCTAATTAGATAATCCTTATTCTTAAAAAATAAAAAATAAGGTTAAAATTGTAATTCAACAAAATTAAAAAAAAAAAACTACAAGAGAAACTTTTTTTTTCCTAAAAATTAGCGCACCTTCTATTTTTTTCCCTAAAAATTAGCACATACTAAACCTAGTGGTTTACTCAATTTCAAATTCTAAATTTTAGTTTCTTTAAATCTTTTCTTGTATAACTTCACTAACAGTAGATAAATTCAAATTGAAAAATTACGTTAAACTCAAAATAAATAAAAAACCTCATTGCACATGTGGAGCGCATGTAACGAGACTAATTTATTTTATTTTATTTTATTTTATTTTGTTTTTTAAGGTTTGGATCTATTTTCTCCGCTCGATCTATGTTCAACTCATTTACCGTTTGTTTGTTTTTTTTTTTTTTGTTTTTTTCCATTTTAAACCGGTTTTAGGGGTTATTACTAAACTAAATTGGTGACGTTACCGATTGAACCAGTTCAACTGGTTGTTCCGGGTTTTAAAACTATAAATTGGTGGATTTTTAAGTTATTATGCGCCTATTTGATAAAAAATTTCTAGTAATATTATTTATATTTTTAAAAATATATATAAATAAAAAAATGAATAAAAATATATGTAATATTATTTAATAACGGAAGCACCACCGCCGGGCGGCCTTTACTTTTTAAAAGTTTCTGTCCCTTTCACAAACACAAACACAAACACACCCACGTAGAAGGAATCTGAGAGTGTGTCGTTTTTCGAAACAGAAATGGCTACTCCCTCACTTTCACAAGCCTCTCTGTTTCAACCAAAACCTTCACTCTTAAATCCCAATACCCTCCAAAACCAAAATGCTAATTCTCACCTATTTGCCCGCCACAACCACAACCACAACCACAACCACAACCACTTGTCTATAACTCTCCCTCTCAAAACACGAAATGGGTTAGTCTCAAATCCAAAAGCTTCATTGACGGTCCAATCCAACGTCAACTCTACCGCTCCCATTAAAAAATGCGACAGCCCAATTATCGTCATCGACAATTACGACAGTTTCACCTACAACCTCTGCCAGGTTCCTCCTCAATTCTTCCTCTTTTTGTTTTTTCTGTTTGGTTTAGTTTTCTTAAGTTTGGAATCGGATAATGTATGACACAGTTTCTTTTTTTTTTTTTATGAGCGAAGGGTGTGTGTGGGGTACAATTGAGTCCAATATTTTTGTTTATATAATTTGCATTTCTGTCTTTCTTTATGTTTTTGTTGTTTGATGGAAGCAAATGAATGAATATTTGTGTATAATGAAAGGGACTGTGGTTCTTAAATTCGATTTGTACATCTCTTGAAACTACCTATAATGGCCTAAAATATATTCCGTGTGATAATTTTTCTGGGGCTTTTTTTTTTTTTTTTGGGGGGGGTGGGGAGGCATTCAGTTTCTTTTACAAAAACGTAATGTTTCACCTTATTGAAACAAAATGATTTTGTTGAAGTCTAGTGTTGGCCATTATGAAATAGCCATGGTTTGCTGCAATCAAAGAAAACAGATAGTACAATTTTGGTGGAGAAATGCTATAGACAAGGATATGCTGTATTAAGAATTGGACCTACATAGTATTGGAATAAAGCTGTTACATTATGTAACAATCAATTGGTATGATATTGCTCGATATTGACATGTGTTACTGATGTCACATTTCTAATGGCCAATATCCACAACGCAATAGTCATTATCTGTCATTACCAATCAGTTCCAGCGAATATAGACTGCCATCCAACAATCTATAACAGTTCTGACAATTTACTGGTGACAATCTATAAAAGTTCTGACAATTTACGGGTTTTGCAAAACTTCACGACCATGATATTGTGACTCGTTTATGCACTGTCCATTTTGTCCAATTCTGTAATATTAATATTACCAGACGCCTCTTTGAAGTCCCTTAATCTCTTTTTAGTATAGTCTCACTGCTGAACCAATGTTCTTGTTAATCCAACTTGGTTTCTTCTTCCATGGAGAGAGCCTTACTTGTAGAGAAACAATATTCCAATGACATGCAACAAAGCCTTCTTTTGGGACAGCAGAAGTGGTCATGAGATATATTTTTCCTTGCTATGCCATGGAAAAATTCCTCAAAGTTGAATTTAACCTCAAAGAAAACACATTTTGATCTGATTTTTCTTTTCCTTATTGATATATCCATTTTGATATGATTATCTAATTATTAATTTACTGTGACAGAAAATGGTTCTTCTGGAGGAAACGTGTTTTTATTGGTTCCACGAATCTATGTGCAGTCAACTTAGCATTAATATTTATTAACAGAGTCCAATCATAATGAGTTAGGGCTACTTAAGATTCATATAAGCAAATTGGCAAGGAAAAGCACTGAAGTCCTCCAGTCTTAACTTTTGGTTAGGATGGCTAAAAAAATTGCTTGCAAGTGATGTTAAGATTTTGTTTTTTGATTAGTGCAACTGATGTTAAGATTATGTGTATTTGGTCCTTCTACGTTAAAATGAACAAAGCTCCCTCTTTTTTTTTTTTCTTTTTTTTGAGTTTGGTGGCCCCCTTTTAAAATGCAGTATTTATGGCTAATGACAGCATTTATCTTTCAACTTCTTAAGGAATAAACTGGGAAGATGTTACTGAAAACAGCTCCCAGCATCCCTGTGTTACCAAGGATGATTGTAGCCAGTGGCACCTAATTTATCGTTGCCTTTCTGAGACAATTTGTTGCATCAATGTACCCTGTTTTTTGTTGTTTGTATCATAGCAAGCTGTTTTTGGTGATTCTGATTTGGTTTATATTTCTAGTGGATTGAAATTCCATTGTAATGTCATTTTCATGAGTGGTTGATTTTCCAGACTGCTAGGTGTTTTGATGGATGTGAATGGTCTATTCTTGAGATGAAGTCTTTTTTCTTTCATACTTTGCTCGAGTGGAGTTTAGCTTTACAAACGTGTTCATGTTCTTACCTTCTTAATTTGTTTGACCGTTGTAATTTGGGTTCTTAATTGTATTTCCCCATAGTACATTCCAGTGTACTTGTGTCTGTTTTATTTGTAATAAAATTTCGTTACTTATCCAAAAAAGAAAAAAGAAAAAAAAAGAGGATAATAAAGGTGGGAAATTTTAAAGAGGAAAAAAAGTGTTCCAGCTTTAATTTATTGAACCACTTGTAATCGATTTTAGATCCCTTTGACAATATAAGGAAAGGTTAATTAGTCTCTTACCTTTTATTTATTTATTTTTTATTTTTTATTTTTTTTCTGTAAAGTGAACTAATCCATTCTCTCTTTCTGAATCATTTGAAATACTTATTTATATTGTAGAGGATTTTTTTTTTCCTTGTTTTGCATAGTTTACTTTATGAAGATTCACAATGTTGTGTATACTTGGAAAGTTATTTCTTTGTTAACATATTCTCACAATGATTATCTTCATTATTTTAGAAAGTCTAGGGACACCTGAAAAAACCACAGAAAATTTCACACCATTTCACATAAATATGTTGTGGTGGGCCGAAGTGAGTCGAGTGTTTTAGTGAAATGGTGTGCAAATGTTGGTGGTTTTTTTCGGTGTCTCTGGCCTTGCTCTTATTATTTGTTTGGCTAAAATATTGCTTGTCCCTAAACTTTGCATGAATTTCGATTTTTGTCCTCAAACTATTGAAAATGTTATACTTATCAATTTTCAATCTAAAAAAGTTCATTTTTCATCTCTAAGCTATTGTAAAAAGTTATTTTTTCATCCCTAAACTGTTGAAAACACCCCTTTAAAAAGTTTAGTGTCAAAAAATGAACTCTATAACGTTTAGGGAAGAAAAGCGAAATTCATGCAAACTTTAGGGACAAAAACTATATTTTAGCCTTATTTTTCTTATTGAATGTATTTAGCCATTTGTTTTTATTAAAATTCTGAAGTATATGGGAGAGGTAGGATGTTACTTTGAAGTTTATCGGAATGATGAAATAACAGTGGATGAGTTGAAAAGGTAAGGATTGGTATTACTTTTGCTTATCCATGCATGTATGTGATAGTATTTTGGGTGGTGAAGGATTTCTGATGTAGTATATATCTCACCTAGTGTCTAATGTAATTAACAAATCATGTCTGTGATTCTTTTTGCATTTTTATAGGATGAATCCAAGAGGAATCCTGATATCCCCAGGGCCAGGTAAGAATTTTTTGGATGTGTTGTTTTTAACTATAGACTCCCAAAAATGGGAAACAAAGGATCTACTCACATCAAGTTTTTTACAGGCCATACCTTTTTTTTGTAGGTGCACCCCAAGATTCTGGGATATCGTTGCAAACCGTATTGGAACTTGGACCTATTGTGCCTTTATTTGGTGTGTGCATGGGTTTGCAATGCATTGGAGAGGCATTTGGTGGTGAGTCTTCTTTGATGTCTTCAATCTTATAAGTGATCCCAATATAGGATTCATTCATCTGAATGTCTGATTAAGTTAGCTTATATGGTATTTGAGGCGGGAGATGCAAGAAGATTTTTATTTAGTATTATTTATGTTTGCAAGTCAATTGTATTTTTATATTTTAGGTCCTAGTAGTTTATTAGGCTATTAGTACTTTTAATTTGGAAGCTTATTTTTGTAATAAGGCAATTAGAGTTTCCTAGCCAATTAGAACTAGGGTTTAGCAATCCTTTATAAGCAACCTATTGTACTCCTTGAAGAGATAGTTGATATTTTGATGAATGAAAAAATGGCCGTTTGGTCTCTCTTTGGTCTGGTGTTGACTCTAGGTCCACCCTAGGTGCTGACTCCTAGTGGTTTCCCCGTTTGGTTCTGACTCCTAGGTCATATCCATTTATTTTTTCGTTGTTTAGTTTTGTTTCGGTTGTCCTGCGTCAATATTACTGAATATATGCACATCTCTACTTAATGGAAAATGGGATTCATGTAGTGTATGACTTTTCTATTTCTTGTTTTCGTTGTGGCTGATGGATAACTGCTCTTTTGTGGGTTTCTAATGCAAACCCTGTTTGTGGACCAGTATCCCTATAGCCAATGGACCCTTCCCATGTGGACCAAGGGCCATTGCATCCAGTATTACTGGTTACCTTTCCTCCTTTAAAGGGAGAGGTCTAGAGTCTAGTGTTCAACTCATGGAAGGGAGGGTTTTAGGTTGGGGAGGGGTACCGTGACTGTGAGGCGTATTATTTCCATTTTATGCAACCTTATGTTTTTGTACAATTGCAGGGAAAGTTGTTCGTTCTCCTTCTGGTGTCATGCACGGAAAGAGTTCCCTTGTGTATTATGATGAGAAGCAGGAAGACAACTTGTTCGCTGGGTTATCAAAGTATACACTTCATTCCATATACCCTTAAAAATCTAATACTACTGTATATTATGCGGATTAATTGTTTGCTTCTGAATAGTGTCCTTGATTGCAATATTTTTAGTTCCAAGGATCAGTAATTTTAGGATTTTTTCATTTTTTTTTCTCTAAACTTGGTTTACACCATAGCTTTGGTCATCTTTTTGCAAATGGGTTGACTTGACTTTATATGATCAAATCCCTAATAAAGGTTTGGAGCACTGAGTATGTTCCAGGTATTACCTAACATAGCTTTTGGTACATACTCTCTGGGAATATAGGGAAATTCCCATCAAATCAGCTTCACAATATGAAGCTACTGGCTTGAAGTATCTTTTATTTTTGGGTAAAATACTATTTTGGTCCCTAAACTTTACCAAAAGTTCATTTTTCGCCCCTAAACTTTAACAAATTCATTTTTTGTCCCTGAACTCTAACAAATTTGTTTTTCATCCCTAAACTATAGAAAAATTTGTTTTCAATCTCTAAACTATTGAAAATGTTTTAGTTTCATCCTTAAACTTTAAAAAATTTCTTTTTTCATCCCTAAACTATTGAAAAAGCTTTTTTTTTTTTTTTTTCATCCCTATTTTTGTCTCTAAACTATTGAAAAAAACTGTTCACAAAGTTTAAGGATGAAAAAAGAACTTTTCAAAGTTTAAGGATGAAAAACAAACTTTTGGTAAAGTTTAGGGACCAAAATAGTATTTTACCCTTTATTTTTTGATTGTAAGCTCATTTTGGTGGCTTACATGTAATCACCCCTATTTTTTCTATATCATGCTCTTGATATATACTGCTTAAAAAGTATTCAATTCAGTTATTTCTTCTGCTGGAGGATGTGACAAGTTGAGATTGAAAATTTTGTGACATGGACTTTTGAATCTCAAGAACTTGACTGATCTATGAATCATATTTGTCATAAACTCAGTGTAATAATGCCATATGCAAGACAGTAAAAATTTGAGAATATTTTTTATTTTTCATGGAAATAATAGAAAAATGGACCCGCTTTCTTTTGGTTATTTGGTTTTTAATGCGTAAATCATGTATTTCATTTGCAATATATGGTTTGCTAGCAGATTAAAAGAAACTTGAGTGGAAAACTTAATTTGGTCAGGTTTAATAATTTGTAATATGGGTTCGTCCACTATATATGTGGAGTTTACAGGATAAAATTGTATCTGGCCAGCGTATGGTTCCTACTAGTTAATAGGTTAATATGTTTGGTAAAGAGGATGTTATCCTTGGTAAGATACATGAGGGTATCCTTAGCTCGTATGGTTTCTTTTGAGTATTGTTTTCTTATGAAGCATGCAATTCTTATTAAATAGACATACAATTTAGCACCTTTGATCTACATTGGTTGATAGTAGCATCTAACGCTCCATTTTACCATGTTTGTTTTGTTGTAAAATTAAAGCAAGAAGAAGTAAAATATTTTACGCTTAAAATTTTGGTAAAACATTTTACATTTTACAATCTCTTACGCGTAATCACATTCACAGACCAGCCACTCCCAAGTACCTACTCTAGCCAAAGCCAGATAGGGAGAGCACCCACCAGCAGCACAACCTACAACGCCACCCATGCCTTCGCCTCCACTCTTCTTGGAGATGGAAGTCATTACCTGCATGTATGGCTCCTCATGACTTTCATGGAGCAATTGTGTTGATTTTTTTGTTGTTTGACACTGAAATGTTAAGATTGTTGAGAAGAAATCATGTGACAATTCTAGGCCTTGTCACACAAAAATTCTGTAGATCTCTACCGATGTCCTTGCAAATTTGGGATTTTTTTTTTTGTTTGCAAATCTGTGTTTTTGGCTTTTTGCAGATCTGATTTTATTTTTTGGGTTGCAAATCTGTGTTTTTTTTTTTATAGCTAATTTGAGTTTGGGTGGTTTGATTCATGGCTATGTTTCTTATCAAAATTTGAGAATTTCAGTTTAGGTTGGTGAGAATTTTGAGTTTTGGTTGTTTCTAATGGAAGATTTTTTTTTATATATTTATTTTACCAAGAAACAGACACTTGTAAATGAATTTTCAGATACACAACCAAACACTGTAAACTGAAAATATTTTTTGTAAAATATTTTACATCTAAAAATATTTTACATCCAAACAAACAGAGCCGTAAGGAACCTCATATTTTCCTGAATTATTACCTTATTCATATGTTTGCAGTTTGTCCTTCTACACCAACATTCTTTTTTCTTTTTTTGATAGGTCAATAGGGGGTAGGGGGCTGGTTGGGGTTCGAACCCCATTAGGCACCGTAAGAGGTGTTGGAACCATTGGGGTATCTCTTGAACCCCCCTTCTACCCCAACATTCTTAAAAATAACATGAGAACCATTTTCCTTCCAAATAGCTCACCCTTGTATTTCTTTATTAAATGATTCATTTGTGAAGTATTCACTATTCTATTTAACCACTGCCTTGTATATCTTTATTAAGAAATTCATTTTTGAAGCATTCACTCTATTCTATTTAACCATGCTTATATGCCTTAATAAAGTGCAGACTAGGAGAGGGAAATAATTATTCTAGGGTTTATGAATCATGAGGGATGTGAACAGTCTACTCTTGGGATTAAATCTTTCTTTTTCATACTTTACTGGATAAAATGTTGCTTTTAATTCCCTGCACTGTTCTACTTTATTAAATATGCTTGAGCATTGTAATTTGAGAGATTGGTTGACTGCCTGAGTACACCCCCGGTGTACATGGGTGGTTTTTCTGATCAATAAGGGTTACCTTTCTTGTTGTTCTTTGCTACTTGTTCCCTTTGATTAAATCTCAGTGGAAGATGCCCTTTTATCTGTTATTGTTGGCTCTCTTATTACCAAAGATGTTGATTGGTTTTTGCTTGGTCTGTGTCTTCAGCCCATTCACTGCTGGTAGATATCACAGCCTTGTGATTGAGAAGGAAAGTTTTCCTGGTGATGAACTCGAGATTACAGCATGGACAGAGGATGGACTGGTAATGGCTGCTCGTCACAAAAAATATAAGCATCTACAGGTATGATTTTGTTTGTCCTTTTCACTTATTATCTGCTGAGGGAGACTACTTTTTTGTTCAGAGGAATGAGGGTGAAAGGTCCATTGGGTTAGGCAAATGGACCTTACAATGTTAGTACACCACCTTGTGGACTTAGAAGATGAGGTGTCATTATATTTAATTTACTTTTTGATGGTGGAAATTGTGGGATATTTTTTTGATAAGAAAATGGTGGGAAATTTGTTTGAAATACCAAGACCTCTACACTTTGAGAGGCACTGCATATGAATATCTAGATTTCTTCTGTATATATGGTAAATTGGTAATAAAAATATAAATGCACTTTATCTTTTTGCTCCATATTTCAAAGTTGTATTGTAACATGTGAAGTTCTGATCCTGCAATTTACTTTCCTCTTTCTATGCAACCCCTTTGCTTCCTTTTCCTTTTGATTTATTCTTGGTGTGCAAATAAATACTGCTAATAATGGAAAGAATTATAACATTACTCTAGACTAGGCCAATCATTTCGTCTTCAAATACTGGAACCACAATAGGACAGGAAAAGTAGTCTTGTGATTGGAGGACAGATTATTACGAGCCATACTTGGCATTCAGGTATTATTTAGTAGCAAGTAAGGTGCCATTAGTTGGGCTCTGTGTCCCAAACCTTTGTTCTGTCGATGCATAAGTTAGTATGACTGTCAATTGGAGGAGCAAGTGCTTGAAAGTCGTTTCTCAAAAGTAGTTCTTAGATGATCACTGGCTAATTAGAGCAATGTTTGGATAGCATGTTGGAAGTACCCCCTCTCCCCCTTTTCACAACTATTAGCATTAGGATAATCACAGGACCACTGCCACCTTGAACTGCTGATTTCATCTTAAATCCATGAGCCCATATTTTAACAATTACTTCACTGGCATTTTTTTGGAATGAGAATACATTTCAGGTGGTAAGTGGAAATTTATTGTGAAGCTGGGCAACCCATCAGTTGTAGTGATTGAAATTTCACTAATTATGCATGCATGATTAGTTGCTTAGGCCACAAATCTTAGAATCACAGGACACAGACACAGGTAAGAGAATCCAATTGAGGTGTCTTTGTGTGTGTAGATATGCAATGATGGAGCCAAGGGGGGCAGATGCACCTCCTGATACCCCCAAATAATGATAACCCTTATGTTGACATATTATCCCCAGTTCCCCACCCACTCCTCCTCCCCAACCCAAGGATGAAAATTAATTGTCCCCCCCTCCCTCCCAACACCCAAGCATTTATTAGCTGTTTATTACATTAGACCCACTTTTACAAGTATAAAAAAAGCGATAATTCATTTTAGAACACTAAAAAGGATAAATTAGTGTCAAGAGCCTTGTAGCTCATCTGGTTTACACCTCGTGGTGTTTCTAAAGGAGACATCCAAGGGATAAATTAGGATGTCATATTATTTGCGCAACTAGTAGTTGCATGGGTGTAAAACCAAATATATTACACTACACACTTCTCAATATTAAAACTATTTCTCAAATTTACTATACACGTTTTTTTAAGCATTTACTCAAAATTTGAGTAAA
Organism: Notholithocarpus densiflorus; assembly: GCA_030021035.2. Classification (NCBI taxonomy): domain Eukaryota; kingdom Viridiplantae; phylum Streptophyta; class Magnoliopsida; order Fagales; family Fagaceae; genus Notholithocarpus; species Notholithocarpus densiflorus. The sequence continues at coordinate 2,834,274 of JARYZH020000024.1, read as the reverse complement.
TATATCACACAAAAAACTACTTTCTGAATTTCGTTTCTTTCCCCTAAAATTTCTAGTAACTTCTTCACTCATAAAAAAAAATTCCCCTCCTTTTCTAGCTAGTATTCACCAAAGCTAAAAGCGAAAGAAACTCTCCCCTACCCCACAAAACCCCAACACGCAAAAAAAAAAAAAAACAGTAGTGCATTTTCTTTCCTTTTACATCTCTTTTTTATATCAAAGCAAACTTATCTTTATTTTTTTATGAACAACATCTCCAGGACATTAAAATTAAATTTCAATTATGTCTTTAGTTTCACACACTCTTTTTAGATATCTTGTTTGTGTTGCAATAAATTTGGTTTAGATAAGCCAAACATAATGTCAAACTAATTAAAGACAGAGTTTAGACATTTGCATAAAAACTCAAACTAGTTCAATGTTGATTTGATTTTAAAGATTGATTCAAAATTAAACTAAACCAGCTTTTTGGGTTGTCAAACACCATTCCAATGTGTAAAATTGGAAGTGCTTCCTTTGTGTATTAATATCCCATTCCCAAAGGGTTGGCCTAGTGATTCCTAAAACCTTATGAGTTCCATGAGGTCTTTTTTTTTTTGATACTAGAGTTCCATGAGGTCTTGGGTTCAATACTTTTAGCCAGCATCTTGGGGATACCCCCAATGGATTCCTCCCTATAATTACCTAGTGTGTGAGAATATTTGTGGGGGGGGGGGGGTACACTCACCCAGGGAAATAGTCAAGCTCTTGAAGAGCTTTGGACACCTTTGTTAGCCAATATATATCCCAATACCCACCTCCCACTCTTCCTCAAATAGGATCCTGGCTGCACCAATGTAGATGAATGCAGGATTGTCTAAGGGTTTGTATATTGATGCAGGGTGCTGTTGAATTTATGGGCCCTCTTACTCGAAAACATGTTGTAATATGATTATGTGGGCTTGTGGAAGGGTTTTGTGAGTCTAAGTTGAAAGAACTGAAGGAAAAAGGTTGCTGGAATTTTAAGATGGAACAACCTTTAGTCTAAAGGTTGAATTAAATTGTGAATTAGTGACTCATGGTTTGGAACAATATAGGGCTTTTAGGGTTTAGAAATATGTATTAGGATCAAGGGGTTATGGTCAAATAAGACAAGAAAAAACCAATTTTGGAAGCTATGAGCAGTGGCATAAATTATAAATATTAACCATGGCTTGATCTTGAAGTTTCGGATGCTAGAGTTGATTGTTTGAGGGAATAGTTGGCTTGGTAAAGTGTGGGTTTTCAAGGTATTGAAGGGGTTGGTGATCAGAGGTGAAGGGAATTTAAGACAGGTGAAAGAGATGAGAGAAGGAGATAAAGAAGGAATAGAGTGCTCAATACCACAAGATGAACGAAGAAAAAACTGCAGATCTTCATTCCAAATTACTAGTCCCAAAAGGATTTACAAACCTGTTATAAAGTAGGAAACCCTAATGACAATTAATTCTGATCCTTCGATGAAAAAAAAATATCCCTACATATAAAATCCTATTAATAATAAGATTCAAACAAAAAGCTAGTAAGGCTCAAATAACTTCTGTGGACACTTAACACCAGACCAAAAGGGGTTCTTAATTAGTTTCTTTGCCTCTTAATTGGCATAATGCCCAGATCCTTTGTCTTGGGATTCCAAAAGGTTAGTTTTTCTCTAGCCATCCAAGAAGTTTTCTGTCACTTGAACACACTTCATGTGGATTCCTATAGGGTACTAAAATGCATGAATTTTTCTCATCCAACAAACCTAACCTTTTTCAAGCAAAGATTGGGTTAGGAAATAGGGTAAGTGTATATATGAAGTAAAACCTATGAAGCACCTACCAGAAGACCCAAATTGGTAACTGGTCCTGCGCTAAGTTTTGGTGATTGCTGCTTGCTGCTTGACATGTTCTCTTCCAAATAGTGAACTCTTCCCTAGGTTCGACCCCTTTCTCCCCCCCGCCCCCCCCAAAAAAAAAAAAAAAAAACTCTTTCCTAGGTTGACCTTTGAAACTAACTACTCCAAAACAAAAAAAAAAAATTCAAGATAGGAGCCCTACACTATGTGAGAATCCCTTAACCAAACCAGCATATTCTCTTTCTTATGAGTTTGCTAAAAGATACAGCCACCAAGGTACAAGTGGAGGTCATAATGGATTTCTTTTCTACTTATAAAAAAGGGTTTATTTTCTTTTCACCCTTGGGCTCCTATTTAAACATGGAGAGATATTTGTGGTTTTAACTTGCCTCTGGCCTATGGAACAATGGCAGTTCATCTCTCCATAAAGTGATGAAAGGTGAGAGTCCCAGGTCCAATCTTTACTGGCTTGTTTGGATGGAGGAGGAGAGGGGAGTAGAGGGGAAGGGATGGGAGGTTTAATTAACCTTGTTTATATGTTTTTTTAAAAGGGAAGGTGAAGAGGTTTGAGGGAATTTGGAGGGGTAAGATATGCTTTCAAACCCCTCATTTTTAACTCTCCCAAAAGTGGGGGAATTTGGAGGGTTAGGGGGAGGCAGAGGGAAGGGAAGGGGTTCCACTTATATTACAAAAAATTGTCAATCTTGCACTTATGATGTCAATTTATATTTATTTCTTTAAATTGAATGACAGAGGTATACTTGTCAATTTATATGATGTCTTTTTATTTCCTTTCCTTCCCATTTTAATTTTTAAACATTCAAAACAAAGGGGAGGGATATCTATACCCCTCCTCCCCTCCTCCCCTCCCTCTACTTAATTTGTAAAACATCCAAACAAGGGGAAGGGATAACCATTCCCCTCCCCTCTCATCCACTTTTCTCTCATACCCTCTACTCTACTCTCCCTTCAAACTTCCAAAAACACTTTACAGGTGTGTGAATTGTATTTACATCTGAAACAACAATGGCTTAGGGACACACAAGATTGATTCTTTACTAAAAATTAGATGCAATATTTTGAATTCAACATTTGGGGAAGGATTGTGGTAACATCAAACGCATTAAAGGGATTCAAAATAATTGGCTATCTGTGCATATGATATTTCTGAATCAGCATATGATATTTCTGAATCAAATTACAAACCAAGATGTACCTGTAGCACAAAGCTGTCCCTTATGGAATGTTTTCTGACTTTCACCCCAACCCTGCTGCACACACGACATTGGGTCAGATAAAGCAATCTTGTTGTATTAGCATATTGTAAAAATGAAATCGTGGTGGTCTTGCAGGATAGATTAGAAAACAATCTGGAGTCCAAAGAATAAATATAACAGAAGTAATTATTTTGAGTGTGTTTGGCTTGCTGACATCTCCTTTCTCATTCTTCTTTATAGAATGATCTTTCTTTTACTGTTACTGCAATTCTAATCTTCAGTTTAGTAACTGCTACAATCTTTCTTTCTGGATTAGTAACTACAACAATCAAATTGGTTTAAAATTGCAGGGGGTTCAGTTCCATCCAGAAAGCATTATAAGCACTGAAGGCAAGACAATTGTCCGCAATTTTGTTAAACATATAGAAAGAAGGGAAGCTGAATCCAGAATTGAGGGTTGAATGTCACAACAATGATACTAAAGCTATGTAACGTATTATGATATGCAATTACACTAAAACTGCAGACTCTGTATTTGTAATCTTCTTGGATCTGGCTCAGACCTCTTGAAGCATTTGTATCTTGCAAGTAGTTTTCATGTTTTCAAATCATACTGAGGCCTAGTAGTGTATCTTTCCTTAGATGCATAAACATTTTGATGATCATTTGATTTAGGGTTGACAATAATTTTTTTTTTTTTTTGAGGAAACAGTAATACTTATTAGAATACATAAACACGAAAGTAGTATATAGAGTTTTTTAAACAGACTTATAATATATTACATAACCAGAGTACCACTACAAAAGAACCTAACCTTTGTAGTAGTAGCTTAGGGTTATATGGATTGACAATAATTCATAAAACTAATTGCAGACCCACGAGATGCATGAAAATAAATAATTATTTTGTAATTGTGATATAATGTATTGTAAGGACACGTTTTGCAGCCCAAGCCCAAGACGTATAAGACCTTGGCCCAGTGAGCCCAGTACAATAAATTTGTAGAGAGTGGGTCGAAGAACTAGGCCCTAATGAATTTGACAACGGCTAGTATATGTTTAAAAGATGATCAAACAAGAACAAGAAAAATAGAGCTGAATGAATTCACTGTCCGAAGAGGTATTTTTTCATACAAATCAATAACAGTTGGGTATAAGTACAACTTTGATTGCTATAATATTCTTTCTCTATCCCCCCCCCCCCTCCTCCTCTTGGAGGGTCTTTTACATTATATATTTTTCTTTGGACCATTTTGATCCTACACTTGTTGATCATCTAAGCCCCTACTTGAGTACTTGTCCCATCAGACACCCTCTTTGATTTTCTGTGAGTTGTGATAGCCAAGACAGTACTGTTCAGGGGTCTTTTCCACATAAATGCGATCAGAATAGTAGCTGCAGTGCATTCAATGCGGTGGTAACAGCTTTCCCTTAGATATTTTAGGGTTCTCCTCCTTCTCATATGTTCAGGATGTACGTCCCTATCATTGGAGCTTCTTGGAAGGTCACCCTGATTGGTGGAATACATAGTGAAGCTTTATTTATCATATCCGAAGAGATATTCCTCCTCGGACCACCTTTCACTCGTATCTTTGTTCATTAAGTCCTGAGTCTGAACCATTCATTACCATTCGTTCCTCCTCGGCCTACTGACGCTCTCGGTCAAGGTCCAAGGCCCAATATACGATTTGGGCCCTTAACCCTACATGTATAATTTGTTTTCCCTAAAAATTAAAAAAAATTTAAAACTATTTTTCATATTTCTATTTCTACCAATATATCATTCTATTATTTTTGGTGTAGTGTTTGATTAATATTATTCATTTAAAAGCTGGTCAATATTCTTTGGAATTATGTTATAGTGTGCTATGTTTTTCCAATTTCTTTCTCTACAACTAAACCTTTAAAATAAATGATTCAAATTCCCCATTCTTTTAAAGAAGATTATCATGATAATTAAAACTTATAACAAAATTACTTTTTAATATTACTTAAATAATTGATAGACATTTTTTAAATGAGAAAATCATGATAATAAAAAATCTTAACAACATTATTTTTTAATATTACTCAAATATTCAATAGACGCATTCAAATGCATAGCCAATATTGTGTATTGATATAAATTCAAGTTCTCACTTCCAAAATAATTAAGTATTAACTCAAACAAAAATCAAACCAAAGTTATAAGAGGGAGATAGACTACTTGTGTTGTGGAACTCAAAAATACAACATCAAAACTCTATTAACCTAAAATAGAGTTATAAAAAAACATAATGTTTCATCAACCTAAAGTAGAGTTGCAAGAAATAATAAAAAATTGAGAGAGAGAGTTGAAAATAGGTGGATGATATATATGTATGATGTGGCTCAATAATAGCGTAGTAATAATAAATGTTACGCTCTAGCTTTTATATATATATATATTTATATATAGATTTGCTTGTAAATTTGCATGGCAGAATTCCATTTAATTGCGCTAGATACCATCTATGACATCTATTTTTCTGCCCCTTTCTTGCTTGTTGCCTTCAAATTAATCTCACTCTTAGTTCCCCCTCAAAAAAAAAAAAAAATCTCACTCTTAGTTTGGCATGTTTTGCACCATTGGTCATACACTATCACTATTAATTGGTCTTACAATATTGCATACAGTAATGTTTTATGATCCTTAACATGTTACATAATACAAAACGTACACTTTTCTAGGAATTTTCTATAAAACCCTTTAAATAAAAGCATTCTAACATGGCGGTCTATAAAAAAACCAGAATTCTGAATCATCTTGGCCTCTATTGGGTCAATATAACCAGGCCGCATGCATATTATAAAGAAAATGATTACGTGTCATGCACTTGATCACACAAAATGCATAAGTCACTTGTGAGTCACATATCATTGTGTGGAATAATTATGTACGTAACTAGGGTTGGCTTAATATATTTTGGGGTTTAAGACCATAAATTAAAGTGGAATTTCCTTTAATATCTAAATATATTAATTATATATATTTGGTATAAAATTGCTGTTGTTTTGTTTTTTAAGATGCAATACTAGTAATTAAGTTTTTATATTTAAGCTTTATTAACTCATTTTATACAATTGATAATAGTTAATCTACTTAAAATTATAATGACATGACAAGAATTAAATAACTTTTAAAGTGTAGAATAGTAGAATCTAATTTTAAAGACATTATTGAAAAAATGAATTATCAAATTTATTACAAATGGCTTATAAACTGATATTACAAATTCATAGGATTAGGGTCGCATAAATTTGACACATTATTAATTTGTAAACTTTATGGGTTTCAATTACTTTACTTGGTAAATCTTTTTTGGTTCTTGAATGACAGACCTGAGTTTGAATCCTAACGTCTATAAGAAAAATCAATTGATATTTCAGCCTAATGATAAAAAGTAATTATTATAGTATATATAGACATTTTATGTATAAACATTTATCATATATATATATAAAAATATATATAAAGTTTATGTGGTATCTATTTCTGATAATTGACATTCAACTACCTCCTCTCCCCTTTCTCAAAAAAAAAAAAAAAAAAAAAAAAAAAAAAAACCTACCTCCTCTCCCGGTTAGGGATGACAATAAAAACCCGACCCGCGGGTACTCAGCCCGGCCCAACCCTAATAGGCCGGATTTTACCCGGTCCAATAAATAATAGGGTCGGATATCGATTAAAAAAAAAAAAAAACCCGGAACGGGTCCGAGTTTTATGCATACCCGGCCCGAACCCGACCCGTATACATATATAATATTAAAAAAATAAAAAACCCTAGATATAAATACTCTCTTTCTCTTATCAGATTTCATTTCCCAAACCCTAACCCTCACCTTTCAGCTGCCTTCTCTCGCTCTCTCACTGTCGCCGGCCACCCACTTTTGTTGATCTTCGAACAAACCACAATACAAATCCAAATCCTTGCTGCCTTCGTCATCTCTCATCGCCGTTGTCGTAGTCGTTGTCTTCACTTTATTACCGGCGTTACTGTTATCACCATTATCTTCATTGCAAATCTGACAGCGAGACTGAAACGGCGCCGTCGCAGCATAGAGCCTCTCAACGATCCCATCTCTTCGTTACTTCAACTCGCTACCATAATCCATAAATGCCATTGAAATTACTGTCTCTATAAATGTCCACACATCCACACCTGAAGTCTCTAGAATCGTTCCTGAAATCATCTATATCCATTGTTTTGTCCTCTTTTTTTTTTTAAAAAAAAAAAAAATTATAAATTGTATCTAAAATGAAACAATATCATATTGAAGATTGAAAATAGTTTCTGTTTGTGATTTGTATTTTTTTTTTTTTTTTGATGGGTGTGATTTGTATTTCTGTTTATGTTTGTGATCAAAATAGTTTTTGTGGTTGTAATTTTTTTTTTTTTTTTTTTTTAAGATTGGATCGGATTGGGCCACAAATTAGGGCTTTTCAATAGGCCTAGAAGTGGCTGGACGGGGCTCGTGGGCCTCAACGGGGCGGGTTTGAGCCCTGCAAAAAAACCCGTTTATTAAACAGGCTAGGTTTGGGTAATGGATAAGGCCACGGATCGGGTTTGGGTATCAAAAAAACCCGGCCCGAATCCGATCCGTTGCCATTCCTACTCTCGGTAAAGATCCATTATTAATTATATTATACCAGCTCACCTAATATTCCAAGCAAAATCATGCAATATATTGTACGTTATTGTCTACGCCATAAATAGGCTAGGTTGCGTTTTCATGCTTCGCGTTTTCTTTTCCTTTTTATTTTTTTATTTTTGGCAAGCGTTTAAGTTGAGAGTGTGGCTACTGTTTATGCACTGTTCATGAATAGTAGCCGCAAAGGTTGACTATTCTAAGGTGAACAGTGCATCCATGCACTGTTCACGGACCTACAAATTCCACTTTTCAGCAACTTTTTCATTAAAAATGGGTCTCACAGCACTATTCACATATTTAAAAATTATTTTGCTACAGTGTTTTCAGTTTCAATTTTCAATTTTAGCAATAATAAACTCAATCCAAATGGATCCTATATAGCAAAAATTCTCCAAGTTGCATGAGGCATCAAGTACGTACTTACACGTTTCTCAAAAAAAAAAAAAAAAAAGTACGTACTTACACGTTTAAAGGAATAATCCCTGAATTCTAATTAATTTTTCTTGTTACGTTCTACTTGTGATTATTTTAGTTGTTTAGTGTTACACATATTGCTTTTAAGTCATCACAAGCACAAAATCTTCATGCAATATGCATGTTTAGGTTACCAAACCATTTTGGCTTGATGAGAGAGATGCACAAGAAAAATAAGTTCTCACCACTGCCTATCTGTCCTTCTAGCGAGCGCGCACACACACTACTTATCTCTCCTCACTTGATTTTTCATGTATTAATTTTCTCGTCCAAATTGATGTTTCACATTTTTAAGACTCTCCTAGGGACCCATTTTCCTCTTCACTTGACTTGTCAAAAGCTAAATTTCCAATGACTAAGACCAGGAGGATCTTCACCCTTTTGCTGAGGCTACTAGCCTTGGGTGCTACCCTAGCCGCGACCATTATCATGGTTACCAGTCATGACTCAGCTGAAGTCTTGAACTTAACATTCGAAGCAAAATATAGCAACGAATCTACTTTCAAGTAAGTTTTAATTAACTTTCAACTTTTAGTATAATCATCATTAATAATCGTCATCTTTTTAGCTCTGTTTTATTGTTGATTTCAATTTAAAATGCTTGCCATATATAGGTACTTTGTGATCGCAGAAGCAGTAGCAAGTGGATACAGCCTTATTGTTCTCTTTATTTCTTCAGAGAGTTTGCTTAGGCACTTGGTTATGATCCTAGATGTGGTAATGAAGCTTTTTAATGGTTTATTTCCACACAAAAAAAAATCTCAAATATGTATGTAATATTAAGTTACTTTTTTTTCCTTAAAAAGTATATGGTTACTTAAATTTAATTAACTAGAGGAATTGTATATGTGATTTAAAAAAAAATTAAGTTAGTTTATAGGTAAATAGATACAAATGATGAGCTTTCTCTTCTTCATCTTGTTTTTTTTTTTCTTTAATTTTATTTTATCTCATTTGTAATTTAGGTTATAACGACGCTACTGAGCTCAAGCGTATCGGCTGCCATGGCGATAGCTCATGTGGGAAAGAAAGGAAACAGTCACGCTGGTTGGCTGCCTATTTGTGGACAAGTCCATAAGTTTTGCAACCATGTCACTGGAGCTCTAATCGCTGGTTTTATTGCTGCAATAATATACTTGGTGCTTCTTCTCTACACTCTACACACTGTTTATATGTAGTCCTCTCTTCACCATTAAACCTTAGACAATTCTCTTTCTGTGGATTCTGTAACTCCTTTTAGTACATGTTTTGTCCTTCCTTTCGTTTTCTTTACCTCTTCCCCCCCGCTCGTTTGATTCTGAATGTAATATGCTTATAATCTTTATTTACTAAAGTTTCATGCAATGAAATGTTTATTACTCCAGTTTGAGAAAAATGGATAATTGGTTTTTTTTTTTTTTTTTTTTTTTTTAAGTTTATATGCGTAGGATTAAATGCATATTTGCTACAATCTGATAAGATAAATATGTTTTATTTGAGCAAAACTTTGAAGAACTTACCGTTTGATGGAGAACCACACTCAAGACAAGTTGTGTGTGTTAATATGGACATTTTTACCGAGTTAAGCATGCCACTGGTCATTTGCTAAATCTACAAAAAAAAGTTGGGTCTCTTCTTATAATGATAATGAGACGAGGAAAGCGTGAATCACATCTATATTTATACTCTAAAAAAGACAAGTCAAATTACAATTAGATTTTTTGTAATTACTTATATACTACTTAATATCCAACTAATAAATATCTTATGTGAAACTTAGCACAATCCTGTAAAACTACTACTCATACAATCCACTTTAATAAAAACAGCACAATTTAGGAATAACACTTATTATTTTATGCTCAAGTGAGTAGAAATTAAATTCACTTAAGTAAATGATCAATGAGTTGCAGCTATATATAGGTTTTCCAATGATATAGTGGCATATAAATTATAAAGGGTACTTTTAATTAGTTGAAAATCAAAGGGTGCTAATATAAAACTTTTTTATTTTTTGGTATTTAATAGTTGTTGGGATATGGGGATTTGAATATGAATATTTTTATTGAAACACGTAAATGCTAACCAATTGAGCTATAAGGCTTTTGGCCATGCTCCAATTTAAAACTTAAGTATTCAATGATAAAAATTAAGGACATATTTGGTAAGAGGATTTATAAAAAAAATTTTGTTTCGGAAATCAAAAAATAGTGGCTCCCACACTTAAATTTATTATTTGACTAATGTTTTCCAAATACAGTTTTCAGAATATTGTTTCCTATTTTTTCTGTTCAAAACAAGATTTTGAAAACAGCTAAGATGATGTTTTTAAAATACAGAAAATGTTTTTAATGGCATAACTTTAGATAAATTGAAAATAGTGTAGCCTACATATTTTTCTAAACTCTCCTAAGTAGCTTATCTTTATCACTAAATAATTCTCACTCTTCAAATTTGAAGCTTACCACTATCCAAAAAAAGAGGTACATGAGTTCTGTTCCCTTATCATTATCCAAAAAGAGAAAAAAGAAGTAATCTACACGTTACTTTTTGTAAAATTTTATAATAAAAAAAATCTCAAAAGTAGAAATGGTCTCCCAAACATTTTTTTTTAGCAGTTTGAAAATTGTTCTTAAAAGTAGAAGCCAAACATGTATAGTGTTAAAATTATTATCTGAAAATTAGTTTCAAATTCAATTTTTTGAAATTTATTTTCTTACTATTTTGAAAACATAAACAAAAATCCTCCCACCAAAACTAAAAATATTTGGTACATATAAATTACTACTGTATTTTTCAATTTAATTTCTTTAATTATTTGAGGAAAACAAATATTAAATTTGTTTTAGAATTTGCAAAAATCACAACTTTACTCTGAGATAATAAGTAAGTATTGCATTGTAATATTTAATTTATTTGAAAATTAAAATTTGAATGGCCATTATACTAATAACACTATTAATGCATGAGTGGCTGTTGATTGATTTGTAGAAAAAATTGGTGATGAAAATATTGTAAACGTAGTATTTTTCAGATGAGATTTTATATCCGCAATAATGTGTCCCCGTGGCGCTGACAAATTATTAATAATATTAGGTAAATACCAATAACATACCTTGAGGTTCTGGGTTAATGCCAACCAGGTTCAAGACTTTTTCAAACTGACCAATTTAGTCCCTAAATGACTAATAGGCTTAGGAACTAAAAGCTTTGCTATTTAGATTCACACAAGCCCAAAACATGCAACAATTGGGTTCCTATATCTAAAAAATTGTACGACTCAGCTACAGTAATTTGCTACATTAACAAATTACTATTCACTAGTTGTAAGCTTAAAAATCAATTATTTATTCACCCCCACACACTAATGTAGCAGGTGGTCCCAACCCTTTGCTTACCTCTTTTGGGCAAAATGCCATCCTAGTAAGGCATTTTTCCCAAAAGAAGTCTTGGCAGGAACTCCAAAATAAACCCCTTTTCCTCCACCACCAAATTGTTGGAAAAATTAGTTTTCCATCTCATACAAAACCCACAGCGGAAGCAACACAAGGATCTACTTAATTCATAAGAGATAACATGTAATCTTGAATTCTAGAACAAAGAAGAGAAAGCATACCTTGGTGCAGTAAAATTCAAAAACAAAACTTGAGAATACCTTCAACCTTCATCTCAATTCCACATGGTCTCCAAGATGAGTGGTCTCTTAATCAATTCTTACGTACGTTAATTTTCTTTTGGAAAAGTGTATTCCAAAATCCTGTAGAGAAAAACTGTTTTCTCTTCTTTTAATCATACGTACGTTTTAATTGCCTTGACAGTTACTTTATTTAATAACTCTTATTAAATAAAAACCGATTATCTAATTGGGTTAGCCTTTTGGGCCAGCTCAATTGGGCTTAAGTGTGTGGCTTGGGATGAGATCAAAGGGACTAATAAGGCTCTAGCTCCAATGAGCTTCAGACTTATCTGTCAACTCTTGACAAGCCCAAAGTTACCTTTAATTATATAACAAGTATCACTATAGAAATATAATTGCACTCTATGCCTTATTAATAAATTATATCACAAGACTCTAATATTATATTATTTGACCCCTCCATGAAATATCCATAGTAAACAAAGTCATAATAAACTATCACTTTGTAAACAATTATTTTATTCCTTGAGTATCCGGTTTAATCTTTTAGTTATTCATATTTATGAAATCTAATTTCAATAAATATAAACTTTAGTAACTCTTTACTAAAGTGGCCGGCCCTGAATAATCAGTTCCTATTAAACTTATCTCAAGAGGATATTTCGTGTCTTTATAGAAAGAGATTATGGATTCCATCTTGAGAATATGCATTCTCTTGACATTACATGCGGTTACCCAACATACTGAAGTTTTGACCGTTAAATTAGATCTCACTCCTGATATATCAAAATAACCTACATTTCATGATCGAATTCACTATCCTCTCAGGATTGAGAGTCTATGAAATTAGAAGTCGTGAGATTTATTATTCAGGTAACAGTTGTTAATTGAATAATTAAACTCACAGCGGTCCAGTTCAATATGTCTTACACACTTAAGACACATCAAAACATCAACTAGAAGTCTCCACTTTCATGATCAAGACAAACCATCTTAGTTGATGTGTTATAGTCTTCGTAAATGAAATACCCAATTTTATCATCGACTACGAACTACATTTAGAATTTACAAGGAACTTGTGATTTATATCTTCTGTAACTAAATCACATAAATCGCATACAATGCATCTCAAGGACTATGATAATGTCCAATTAATTCATTTACAAATAGTTTCATATAATTAAACAATTTAATTATTTATAACATGCCAATAAATTTGATTTTAGGGCATAAACCCTAACACAAACCACACCATCTAAGTCCCTTGACTGAGCGCCCACCTCTCCTGTATTGGCTGGGTACAAGAAGGTGATGCTCTGGCCCTTGCGTGTGCGTTCCACTACCTTCTGCATTTGTCTTCTTTTACTCCTACGTCATTTCTGCCATCATTGCCATGTCTCATTTTGCTGTATGTCTCTTGTATTTGTGCTTATCCTCCACGGCATGAAGGGCGTGGGCTCTTGGGCTTGTAATGTTTCCTCTTATTTCCCCATGGGCTTGGACATTGGTTTGGCAGAAGTCCCCGCCCATCCAGTCCGTTGGGCTTTTGCTATTGTTAGTTATCTTCCTGCTATGCCTATGGACCTGCTGGTCGTCATTCTTGCCATGTTGACCCATTGAGTTTTTCACCTCTTTTCTTGGGCTTCCATGATCCATTTACTTTACTTTTACCTCTTATTGTGCCCATGGGCCTGTTCGCTATCATTCCTATCATGTTTGCCCATTGAGCTTTTTACCTCTTTGTTAGGTTAAAATGAATTGACCCATTGCAATTAATTAATTAATTACCCAAATTAATTAATTAGATCAAATTTCATGCAATAGCGTGGCAAGACAAACAAATCACCAAATTATCTGAATGCAGTGGAAAATAAATTTGACACAGGTGATTTGTTAACGAATGGGGAAAACCACCGAAGCAAAATCCCATCGGGTGATTTTAAGGTCACCACTCCCAAGTATTCACTATTATCAAACACAAGCAGTTACAAGTATAAGGAATCTTATCAAACCCTTTGGTCTATCCCGAAATACCAACCTACAGTTGAACCCTTACTCTAATACCCAATTGGACTTGTATTGTAGTGGCAATCTTTCCCTTGATGCATGAATCCTAGTACGTGACTAACCAATGTGCACGGATCCCAGTACGTGACTAACTCCAGCAACTTGAAGAGGTTGTTGGCTGCAAAGTTCTTCAGTTCATCAACAATGAAGATCAGGAAGCTCCTTGGTCACAAAACCCTTGGCGTAAAGACGCAGTAGCTTTTTCAGAGAGAATAATGAACTGTGGCACTTTCTGCATGCGCGATGGCCTTTAAAATAAGCCTTATATATGTCTAGGGTTGTGAGAAAAGAAACCCTATACAAATATTTCAGTATGGGCTGAAAATCAGATCTGGAAGTTCTGAATTCGTAAGTCTCGATAGAAACAGTTTCTGTCAATCTTCGACTATAAACCTAGATAGAAGTCTTTCTGTCGAGATTGCTGTTGAGATTTAATTAACAGCTTTTCTTCACTTGTTTCTTGGTCAGAACTTCATGGCTTTAACACTTAACTTGAACAACATGTTTCTTGAAGTCGTAAACCCATCCTAAATCTACCCAATTACAAGTAAAGTGTATTTTGTGAAAAGATTTGCCAATTACATAAAATATGTCTCTAACACTCTTTTCTTGGGCTTCCACCGCCAATTTACTTTACTTTTACCTCTTGTTGTGCCTATGGGTCTGTTGGCTATTATTCTTGCCATGCTAGCCCATTGGGCTTTTTACCTCTTTTCTTAGGTTTCCACGGCCCATTTACTTTACCTTTACCTTTTGTTGTGCCTATGGGCCCGTTGGCTGTCATTCTTGCCATGTTGGCCCATAGGGCTTTTTACCTCTTTTCTTGGGCTTCCACGACCCATTTACTTTGCTCTTACATCTTCTACTCCCTTTCTCTTTCATCTTTCCTCATTGTTGGGCTTTTTGTCCAAAACGAGTATCAACAGTTAAACAAATATAAACTGGAACACAAAAATGCTTAATAAGCAAAAACCATAAGGTCTATAACAGTGTACCATATACACTGCTAGTCATGCTTACTGAGAGTGAGAGGGTATCGAGAGAGAAGAGTGAGAGTGTGAGATGGAGAAGTTAATAAGGTTTTGAACTTCTGATTATATATCTAACCAAAACAAAGCTATTTTTAACATGAAACTAGAACGTACTAACTTTAGGCTGACCACTTACTTCATATAATATTAAATAAATAAATAAATAAATATATATATTTCAATTTTGTGTCGTTTTCTTATCATAAAATTGCACATCGCATCGCATAGTGTGGTGCGGTTCATTGCCATTTGCGGTGTGGTGTAGTACGGTTACTCAATTTTACAGGTGGTTTTGGTCGGTTTGGGTGTAGTCATACAGTTTGAGCAGTTTGGTGAACACCCCTAGGCCCTAAGTGTCTTAGCAAACTTTGAGTTAAAAGTACTTCTTTAGGATTGCATGGGGCTTACCTTTAGCTGCATTCCCTTTTCCTTATGCATTTGCCAACAAATTAAAAACTAGTTTCTAGCTTAAATTATCTATTATTTGTGGGTCTCACCCTACTTTTTGTCTCAGCTTTATTTTAAATATTCTAATTTTCAATTTTTTTTTTTTTTAAATAAGCTAACTTTTAGCATTTTGTCTCACTTATGCAAACAAGTTATCAAAAATAAGTAATTCTCAAACGAATAATAGATAAGAAATTAACACAAATAAGTCCTCGCAAGATGTAAGCATATCTATGTGACGACAATATCTTCCACACTTGTACGGGGCTGGGCCCTAGGCCCTACGGGCCTTGTACGAGGCCTGGGTCACAGGCCCCACGGGCCTTGGGCCTAAGCCTTGTGATACATTATATGACACTGTCCCCATTCTGGACCTTTAGCCTCGATCCAGACGCCTCAGGGCCCAATCTGGGCCCAAGAGCTGAAATGAGACTACGCCGTCCTGGATACCTAAAGCAAGCCCCTCCCGATCGTCTCTAACCAGGTCAGAGGTGTTATTGCTCGGAGACACCCTGTACTCGGCTGCCCAGTAGTACCTTCGGGAATATTGCTGTCGAGCGGGCTTTTAGAGGTGGGAATCAGTTCCAATGCCATTACCACCTTTCCCGACGGAACATCCACTTAGAGCTGATGGAATTGGACCCCATTCGCACTAGTAAGGGGGAGTAATCATAACACCTCCACTTACCTTAGCCTATAAATAGGAGAAGAGAATGAGGAATAGGGGTTGGAAAAAGGGGAGAGAAAACGAAGAAGAAAAGAGCGAATAAACCAAGAGAGTAAATGAGTGACTCTGTGAGGTAAAGAGAAGGGTTTAAGGAAAAAGGAGTGCATTTGGGTCACCGAGCATAGGACCACCCATAGTAGGAAACCCAAAGCCCATAACACAAATAGATTGTGAGCCCAAGTAAAAGTTGAGCCTAAGAACCATATTTTGGGTACACACAATTGGCACCGTCTGTGGGAATCTCCTACGAAGCTGTGGTTCTGCCAGGACGTGCACGGGAAAATGTCTGGGGGTCAATCAGGGAGCTATGCTAAAAGTGGCTCTGGAAGGTCTTCTCGGGGATCCATCTGGTGGGAAAGAAGGAATAAGGGACGCGAAGATAGGGAATATGAGCAGGAGGAAAAGCAGTCTAGCTTTGGAGAAGGGTCGTTTCAGATGTACCGAACGATATCCGGTGCTTCGAGGCGCAATCGTTTTGACAGGAGGGACGAGGAGCTGGAGCGTTTGCGTAGGTTGGTTAGGGACTTGGAGTTGGAAGCAAGAGGTAGACGTTAGAGGAGAGACCATGAGGAACGTAAAGAGGGATCGACAAGTGTGGGAGGTCGCCATGGAGCAGGGTCCCATCGATTCGGTTCCCATCAACACCGGGATCGTTCAC
This sequence comes from Notholithocarpus densiflorus, assembly GCA_030021035.2. Classification (NCBI taxonomy): domain Eukaryota; kingdom Viridiplantae; phylum Streptophyta; class Magnoliopsida; order Fagales; family Fagaceae; genus Notholithocarpus; species Notholithocarpus densiflorus. The sequence goes on along the minus strand of JARYZH020000024.1, from coordinate 2,817,511 downwards.
GGGAATATGCAGACCGGAACTCGGTTTCCCCAGAGGAGCGACGACCCCGTAATGCCGCTATGGACGCCATGAGCCGTACATTACGCCAAGCTGCTCGATCACCGTTCTCGAGTGACATTGAACGGGCCCTAATGCCGAGTAGATTCACACGGCCACCGTTTAACTCTTATGATAGGAAGACTGACCCGGTAGAGCACATAAGCCATTATATTCAGATGATGTCCTTGCATACCCATAATAATGCACTAATGTGTAAGGTATTTCCCTCGAGCCTTGGGCTTACCACCTTGAGGTGGTTCAATGGATTAAGGAAATGCTTAATTCACAATTTTGCTGAGCTGATCCAAGAGTTTGGCGTCTGGTTCATGACTTGCAGCCGAGTTCTACAACTCGTGGATGCATTGCTATCAATGAAAATGGGGGCTAGGAAACCCTCCGCAGCTACGCTAACCGGTATTGGGAGCTGTACAACGAGATTGACGGAGGTAACGAAAAAATCGCGGCAAGTACTTTCCGGATGGGATTGCCTGAGGATTCTGAATTGCGAGACTCGTTGACAAGGAGGCCTCTCGAGGATATGAGGCAGTTGATGAGGCGTATTGAAGAGTATAAACGGTTGGAGGATGATCTGTTGTAGAGCAAAGGTAAGGCCCCGGTCATAAATCATCCTCTGCAGAGCGGTTTACTGTCAAGGCCCCAGAAGGATTTGAGGATTCAAGAGCCAAGGCCACAAATGGGGGGAAGTGAATGTAGCCTTCAAGGAGCCGGTGCATAGGATTGTGGATCGAATCAAGAATGAGCCGTACTTCCAGTGGCCAAACAAGATGAGGGATGACCCTTCAAGGAGGAATCAGAACCTGTATAGTACTTACCATAGGGATAAGGGGCATACCACCAAATAGTGCAGAGTGTTAAAAGATCATCTGGAGTAGTTAGTGAAGGCGGGGTATTTGAAAGAGTTCGTGGTAGACCCTAGGAATCAGGAAGCCGGGCAGGGTGCTCGGCCTCATGGGAATCCTCTCCCACCTCCATTGGGAGTAATAGAAGTCATCCACGCGGCTACAAGGGGTGCTCAAGTGTCCAAAAGGAGGGGGGTGCTGGTTGTGGTACCGGCAGAAAGTTGCGTGGGTGAGCGACCCTCCGATAAGAAGTTGAAGTACACTCGGGAGTCTATTGCCTTTAATGACGATGATCTGGAGGGCACGATTCAACCACATGATGATGCTTTGGTGGTTACAACCCGAATAAATGGTTTCATAATAAAGAGAGTATTGATGGATCAGGGGAGTAGTGCCGAGGTGATGTATCCCAACCTGTTCAAAGGGCTTGGCCTAACAAATGAAGATCTCTCCAAGTACGATACGCCTCTGATGGGGCTTGATGGTCGCATGGTGATCCCAGAAGGGCAGATCTCGCTTCCCATGAATATGGAAGGTAAGGAGATGATGGTAACGTTCATAGTGGTCGCTTCTTTTTCTCCGTATACGGCGATCCTTGGAAGGCCGTGGATTCATGCAATGGGGGCTATACCGTCCACCCTGCATGTGAAGGTCAAGTTCTACACCGAGCAAGGTATTGTCGTAGTAAGGGGCAATCAGCAAGTGGCCAGATAGTGCTTGGTAGCCGTAGTTGACCAAGGAATTAAGCAAAAGGAGTCAATCGAGGAGACTCCCTTATAGCAATTATAGGGACCCCAAAAAGAAGCGGGGGCTAGTTGTGCTGAGGACTTAGTAAGAGTAAGGATATTACCGGATGATGACAGGAGTTTTCTGATAGGAGTAAGTGTAAAGGACAAAGAGAGGGTAGAGATGTTGCTGTTTCTTGTGCAAAATGTAGACGTGTTCGCTTGGAGCCCGTATGAGATGCCCGAGGTGGACCCTGAGTTCATAGTTCACAAGCTCAACGTGGATCCTTTGTACCCTCCCAAGAAGCAGAAGTTGAGGAGATCAACTAAAGAGCACGTCGAGGCTGTCAGGCAAGAAGTCAAGAGATTGACAAAAGTCGGGGCTATAAAGGAGATATTCTTCAAAGAATGGCTCGCAAATACCGTGGTGGTAAAAAAGAAGAAAGCAAATGGAGGGTCTGTGTTGACTTCACTGACCTGAACCGAGCATGTCCAAAGGATCCATTTCCCATGCCGAAGATTGATCAGCTGGTAGATGCCACATACGGGCACCCAAGGATGAGCTTTCTGGACGCTTTTTAGGGTTATCATCAGATTGCTCTGACTGCCGAGGATCAGGAGAAGTCAGCATTCATATCCCCTGATGCTAATTATCATTATACCATGATGCCATTTGGGTTAAAGAATGTCGGGGTCATATATCAACGGATGATGACTAGAATGTTCAGAGATAAGATTGGGCACACAGTTGAGGTGTACATTGATGATATGGTGGTAAAAAGCAAACAGGAGTTGCAGCATATTGATGATCTCAAAGGGGCATTCGAAGTACTTCGACGGCATAAGCTGCGCCTCAATGCTGATAAGTGTGCTTTCGGAGTGGGGGCTGGCAAGTTCCTAGGGTATTTGATCACTAACCGAGGAATAGAAGTCAACCCCGACCAGATTGAAGCAGTAAAACGCCTCAAACCGCCGAGCAATCCAAAGGAAGTCCAAGTACTGACCGGCATGTTAGTTGCCCTCAATCGGTTTATTTCCAAATTTGCCGATCGGTGCCGTCCATTTTACCAACTTTTGAAAAAATGGAAGGGATTCCAATGGAATGAGGAGTGTGAAAAGGCTTTTCAGGGTTTGAAGGAATATTTGATGAGGCCCCTATGCTGACGACCCCGAAGCCGAACACGCCGTGAGTGCCATGCTGCTGAGAGATCAAGGTGTGCAACAGCCTATATACTACATCAGCAAAACCTTGGTCGACGCCAAGACGAGATATTTGCCTTTGGAGAAGTTGGTGTTGGCATTAGTTCATGCTACGAAGAGGCTGCCCCACTACTTTCAAGCTCATATTGTTTACGTATTAACCGAGTATCCTCAGCAGTCGTTGTTGAAGAGGTCTGATTTCACGGGAAGAATAGCTAAGTGGGGGACTCGGCTGGGTTCTTTTGGCATCAGGTACAGACCTAGGAGCTTGGTGAAGGGTCAGGTCCTTGCCGATTTCGTTGCAGAGTTTTCCCCGAGAGAGATGATTTGCCCTATGGAGGTAATCTCATGGAAGGTATTTGTGGACGGTGCGTCTAGCGCATTAGGAGCCAGGGTTGGAATCATAGTCATCACCCCAAAAGGAATAAAATTGGAGCATTCCTTTAGGTTAAGCTTTAAGGCATCTAATAACGAAGCCGAGTATAAGGCCCTGCTCGCCGGATTGAGAGTTGTCTTGGATCTAGGTGCTAAGGAGGTAGAGATCTACTCGGACTCTCAGTTGGTGGTCAATCAGGTGTAGGGAAGCTTTGAGGCCAAGGATCCCCGGATGGTGGAGTACTTACGGTTAGTGAAACAAATTATAGACCACTTTCAGAATGTAAGAGTAGTTCAGGTAGCTAGGGGACAGAATCGGCATGCCGACTCTTTGGCCACATTGGCGTCATCATCAACCGAGGAAATTCCTCGGTTAATCAAAGTGGAGTTGGTAGCAGAACCGAGTATCAATGCAGGGGTAGGTGTTTCGCTAGTGACGACAGCTGAGCTGTGTTGGATGGATCCGATCATCGACTTTTTAGCTGAGGATTGAGTGCTTGCTAATGAAAAGGAAGCAGAAAAAGTGCGCCGGGTAGCTACTCGGTATTGGTTATTAGCCGATCGTAAGCTGTACCGAAGGTCTTTTGAAGGGCCTTACCTACAGTGTCTGCACTTCAGCAAGATTGAAGAAATCCTGGCCAAGCTACATGAGGGAGTGTGCGGCAGTCACGTGGGGGGACATTCACTAGCTCACCGAGCGATGACTCAGGGGTTTTGGTGGCCGTAAATGCAAATGGACGCCACCAAGTACGCACGAAAGTGTGAGCAATGCCAGAGGCACGCCCCGATGATCCACTAGCCAGCAGGAAGCTTAAATCCCATTACTAGCCCTTGGCCCTTTGCGCAATGAGGGCTAGATATCGTCGGTCCGTTCCCTCAAGCTATAGGAAATCGAAGGTTTGTCCTAGTGGCCGTTGATTATTTCACCAAGTGGGCGGAGGCAGAGGCGTTGGCGAACATCTAGGATGTGGATGTTAAGAAGTTTGTATGGAGAAACATAGTGACGAGGTTCGGGGTACCAGAGTCCCTAGTGTCAGACAACAGGCTGCAATTTGATAGCAGAGCTTTCTGCGAGTTTTGTAACTGCCTCAGCATCACAAACCGGTATTCAACCCCGGCATATCCACAGAGCAACGGTTAAGTTGAAGCTACCAACAAAGCCATCGTGAGCGGGTTGAAGAATAGATTAGAAGGTGCTAAGGGCAAGTGGGCAGAGGAATTGCCTAATGTTCTGTGGGCATACCAGACAACTCCAAGGAGGTCCACGGGAGAAACTCCGTTCTCTCTAACCTACGGAGCGGAAGTAGTCATACCAGCAGAAATAAACTTGTGCAGTGCCTAGGTTTCAGGATTCAACCCCGCCAAGAATTCGAAATTAATGCTAAAACAGTTAACTTATTGGAGGAATGCCGGGAATTGGTGACTATACGGCTGGCAGAATATCAGCAAAAACTTGCCCGGAGATACAACAAGGACATGAGGAGAAGAGAGTTTGGAGCGGGAGATCTGGTACTTCAGAAGGTAGTGGGAAGTACATGAGATGTCAACGCAGGGAAGCTAGCATCGACTTGGGAAAGACCTTATAGAGTCACCGCCATCGCGGGTGCAGGGGCGTACTATTTGGAAGATTTGGACGAAAGACCACTTCCACGGCCATGGAATGCCCACAATTTGAAAAAATTCTACCACTAATCATAAGTATGTAGGGGTATGGATTAAGTGTAATGTTATATGTGAATAATATTAATTAATACGAAGGTGATGTTTATCCATGCAGGTGTACATATACTTATAATTTCATCGTTGTTAACTTATTAGCCCCGGTCAATAAACTTGAGGAAACCTCATATCAAATTTTATCTAAGGACAGAAACCTGCTTCTCGGTTCGATCTCAATCACCGGGCAGGTGGAAACCTTATATCAAATTACTCTAAGGACAGAAACCTGCTTCTCAGTTCGATCTCAATCACCGGGCAAGTGGAAACCTTATATCAAATTACTCTAAGGACAAAAACCTACTTCTCGGTTTGATCTCAATCACCGGGCAAGTGGAAACCTTATATCAAATTACTCTAAAGACAGAAACCTGCTTCTCAATTCGATCTTAATCACCGGGCAGGTGGAAACCTTATATCAAATTTTATCTAAGGACAGAAACCTGCTCCTCGGTTCGATCTCAATCACCGGGCAGGTGAAAACCTTATATCAAATTTTATCTAAGGACAGAAAGTTGTTCCCGGTTCGATTCTCATCACCGGACAGGTAGAAACCTGGTCTCAAATTTTGACTAAGGGCGGAAACCTGTCTCCAGCTCGATCCTCATTACCAGACAGGTGGAAACTAGGTCTCAAATTTTACCTAAGGACAGGAACCTGTTCCTGGTCTAATCTTAATTACCGGATGGGAGGAAACCTTACACTGATTTATTCTAAGAATATAAACCCGCTTCCTGGCTCTATTTTAATAAACAGGCACATGGTGCTCACGTCGAATTATTCATGGGACTGAAACCGATCTCTCGGATTTAATCTGGATCACGGGGTAGGTAATTTCCTTACACTAAATTTTCCTAGATAAGTCAACATATGTCAAATTCAATTCTTATTGCCGAGGAGCCAATTCTTTCTAGATATAGGCAATCTCTTCCAGACCGGTCCCGGTCGCTATACATGCACAGATATAATCTATCCTTTTGAAGACAAATGAGAAAATAGTATCAATCACCGTTCGAGGGCAAACTGTGATTAGACTGCCCGGTCATGAGAAATAAAAAAGACAAAAGAGAAGAGAAAAAGAAAAACAAGCAAGCAAAGCATGACAGAAAGAATAACTTAGTGACAGTTAGATAAACATTCATAAATGTGGTTAAACCAGATGTTTGTTCACCAAAGAAAAGCAAACAGAGATAAATCATTGTTCTGTCACCACAACTCGGTGACTGTAGGCAAACCAAACCAATAAAAGTAAAAATTAAACACGAATGGAAAATGAAAGCAAGCTAAAAACATAAGTATCAGACTGAAGGATCGGTGGGCGGGAGATGGACTGCATCATCGGCTTGCTGGTCTGGGACATCCTTGGTTGGTGGTTGCTGGACTTGCGCGTCTTTGGCAGCATTAAGGTTACTAGTGACCTCGAGATCAACAGTCTCCACATGGGTGTCAATCGTTTGCACCAGCTCCCTCATGCTGGGGGGTATCTTCTTCGTCGGCAGCACCGGCTTGACTCTAAACGGGTGGAGGAGGAGCCGGGTATGGGATTTGCTTTGGATTCCTCAGTGGGGAATCTTCGGGCACTCCCATTGCTTAAAGGGCTGCCAACCACCCTTCCCCGAACCCATGAAACCGAGCTTAGTGGACAAAAGGCTCCATGGAGTTCTCAGCATCCGCGAAGCCCTCGTTGTACCACTTATTCTCACAGGCTTCAAGGGCCGTCTTCAGGTCAGCTATCTCGTCAACTTGGGCCAGGTTTTGGCTTTCTGCCTCCCCCAATTTAAGCTCTATGCCCCCTAGCTTAGCTTCCATCTCGGCCAGTTTCTTCTCTGCCACCAACCGAGCTTTCTTCGAGGACTGAGCCTTCTTTTCGGCGGCCTCAACAGCCTTGCCCTTCTCCTTTGCCGTGGCGTTTGCAACGTCCTTGAGGGCTTTCTCCCATTTAGCATCCTTGGCGAGCTCCTTCAGCCTCTTTTCGAGGATATGGGTCAGCTGCGCGACTTGGTAACGCAACAACAAATATAAAGGTGAAGAGATTACTCATGCATCAAAACAAATGAAAAAAGGGAAGGAGAGGAAGTTACCGCTATAGTATGCCATTGTAGCCGCCTTGCTATTGACTCCTCGGTACCGTCCGAGAAGAATTGGACGTCCTCGGGCAATAAAAGACCCTGCACCAGGCTTTAGGCGACCCACCCCCCTTCGCCTTGAGCCCACATCCTCACGCTGGCAAACACCGGCAGTGGCTCGTTGTCGAGTTTGAAAACGGTTTGCCAGCCCACTACAGGCTGGGAAGAGGATGAAACGTTTGTCTCAACCTGGGTAGTTGGTCAAGAAGTGCCAGCCGATTCCCGGATCGTGATCCCGCCAGACACCTGGGGAGGGGTCTTGGCGGGAGTGTCGCTCGGGACCTTAGGAGGCTGATCGGCGACGCGCTGTTTCTTTTTTGCACGGCCTGCTGAGAGAGGAGGGGGAGTTTGATCCTTGCCTTGACACTATTGAGGCTGAGCCGAAGGACCTGTGCCGGGCAAGAACCGGTCAACAGTCATCGTTTGCTTGGTCACCATTTCTGCACCTTGGTCAGCCTCGGCTGCTTCTAGCTCGGCTACTCAAGCTAGGGCTTCGGGCTCTTCAACAGGCACGTGGACTTTACGGCTTTGAGACACACATTCAGCCAATTTGTCTCTCACCAGTACAAGATCCTCTGTTGTAGTATATCTGGGGTCGAGGTCCCAAGCTTCACCAACTATCAATGAAGGTAGAAGAAAATTGGCGTGCCGAACGTCGATGTACGACAGCAACGGGCTATCCACCAACAAAGCTGGCCCGAAAGGCTGCCAAGTAGTATAAACGGGATTGTAGCCGAGAATAAGGTGCGATGCCCGGAGCTGCCCGTCAGAGTGCACAAATATTTCAGACCGGAGTATGAAATTCAAGTCTCTCACGTGCACCACTTTAAGGTCTGGCTTAAACCTTTTGCTTTTTGCATCAAAACAATATAAAAGCTGGTTAGTGCCTATTTGAGCAAAATAATCATGGGTAAAACACAATTAACAAGTAAAAGATGCTCGATACCGACCAACATCACGTGACGAAAGTGGGCAGGGGAGCTCATCGGCAAGCCAATTGCCGCTTACCCAGACGAATTCTCCCGTCGAGTTTCTATTGGAGTTGGGGAGGCATGATATAAGCCATACCCGTATGTCCCTAGTCTTTAAATAATAATCGGACCTAATATAGCCGCATAAACTATACATAAAGTTGATGTTGTGATGGTTCAGTTGCAACCAATATATTTGGTTTAGCCTATTGACACAACTCACAACTCGGTAAAAATTGGGGGGAGTTGGTCGGGGCATAGGCCATAGAACCTAAGGGTACCTACAATGAGAGGGTCCACGGAAAACCTAACCCCACCCTCTAGTATAGCCATCAAGGGAAAAAATACTACGTTTGGGCTAGAGCCCCTCTCGAGAGCAATATCGCCCTCGTGACAATAGGCAATATCGACATCCCCAGGGACGCCATAAGCTTCTCTAAAGTTGGCCAAGGTAGCCCCAGGTGCAAGGAGATGAGAGTATCCCATTCCTAAACTATGGAGTGAAGAAAAATTGAAAGGAAGAAAGAGTAAAGAAAACTTACTTTAGACTCTAGAGAATGATGATCTGGAATGGAGTGTTTACGCACAGGAGGAGAATGCTCAGCAGAGAGGAAGTTGAAGGAGAAAGGATGTAAAGAGTGATATGAGAAATCAGAGGGAACTATTTATAGGGTCCAAATAGGGTTAAGAGCATTTAATGAAAAGGAGAGGTAGGAAAAACTTTCCAAATTCTTTTTGTAACTGTCACGTGCGCCGCCTCGGTTCACGAACCGTTAGGCTATGATGATGGTTACACCTGACAGTCTGGCATGACACACCTTTCAAAAGCACATAAATGAACGTCCTATCCTTTTAGTCACTGACGCATGAGCTTCCCGGGGAGCCTTTGGCGCATGCCTTCCTTGATTCATGCTCGGGATCCGGACACGAATCAAGGGGGGGCTATTATACGGGGCTGGGCCCCAGGCCCCGCGTGCCTTGTATGAGGCCTGGGCCATAGGCCCCACGGGCCTTGGGCCCAAGCCTCGCGATACATTATATGACCCTGTCCCTATTCCGAACCTTTAGCCTCGATCTAGACGCCTCAGGGCCCAAGAGCTGAAATGAGACTATGTTGTCCTGGATACCCAAAGCAAGCCCCTCTCGATCATCTCTAACCCGGTCGGATGTGTTATTGCTCTGAGACACCCTGTACTCGGCTGCCCAGTAGTGCCTTCGGGAATATCGCTGCCGAGCGAGCTTTTGGAGGTGGGAATCATTTCCAATGCCATTACCACCTTTCCCGACAAAACATCCACTTAGAGCTAATGGAATTAGACCCCCATTCACACTAGTAAGGGGGAGTAATCATAACACCTCCACTTACCTTAACTTATAAATAGGAGAAGAGAATGAGGAATAGGGGTTGGAAAAAGGGGAGAGAAAACGAAGAAGAAAAGAGTGACTAAACCAAGAGAGTAAAGGAGTGACTTTGTGAGGTAAAAAGAAGGGTTTAAGGAAAAAGGAGTGCATTTGGGTCACCGAGTATAGGACCACCCATAGTAGGAAACTCAAAACCCACAACACAAATAGATTGTGAGTCCAAGTAAAGGTTGAGCCCAAGAACCATATTTTGGGTACGCACAACACTTTATCATAACCATTCTACATAATTGGCTGCTTGTCATTTTCACATAAACTAACTTTTTTGTTCTCTCTCTTCAGACTCTCACAGCAGTTGTATAAATGAGTTGTGGTTAAATATGTAGAATAAGTTATGATCTAGAATTTTTGCTATAATAAATACAAGAAGGTATTTGGTATCAAATGATACCATATCAGCGGTGTCCAAATTCAATAAGTGTGAGACATATCAACAAAAAATAACTACTTCACTAACAAATGAGACATGTGTTAGTGGGTAGTTTATTTTTATACATATGTCTCTCATTTATAGGATTTTGATACCCTTGACGTGATATAATTGGATACCAAATAAATACAAAAATAAGAGATCACCACCCAGCTATAAATACCCATATCTAAGCCAATCAATCCACAACATGTCAACATCCCATCAGATAACATTGTCAAAACCACATACTAAATCTCCCACAAAGGCATCAAAACTATCTTCAGCGACTGAGCGAGAGATCACCCAGATAAGAAACTTAGGAAACAATAAGACATCTCATAGTTGGACCAACCAACCACACGAAGAAGATGAATTCTGGAGTTCTTACCTTGACTACGTTCTTATGTTCAACTTCCAGCTCCGTATATGATTCTAAAAGACTCACTAACCTCCCCAATCGTTCTTATGCAACACTCACAGTTCAGTGCTCCAATTCCAACCCAGACATGCCTCTAATAACTGGTAAGTTTATCACTCTACAGTCTAACCCTGTTTTATTTTATTTTATTTTATTTTTTTAACCTTTACAAGTTCATATTTTGTTAAACTATGAAATAAAATCATGTCCATTATGAGTCCAAAGTTGGGAACATTGATGGGTTCAGAGAGTTTGATCATTTAAAAAAATTCTTAAGTCTGAGTTTGTCTCTTTCTATTCCTATTGTTTTTATAACTTCAGTGAAACTTAACAAGAACCCTTCTGACATTCTTTATGAGAAGCTTTTCTCATAAAAATTAGCTGCTCTATTTGTCCAAAAAGATTGAAATTAGCTGCCTATTAGGTTGAAAGAAATTAATTAATTAATTAATATATATTTTTAGGTACATTTTATTTATATATAGGGATATTTTATGTTTATTTTAAGTTTTCAAAATAAATACAATGATCAAAATCATTAAAAACATATCTAAAATCAAACAAATATTTCTAATATAATTTTTTTTCCTCCTAACGAGTATGCATAAGTGTCCCTAGAGTGTCCATGCATAAGTGCTAACCTTTTTTTTTTTTTTTTGGTCTTTTTTCTTACAAATGAAATTAAAAAGTATAAAGAATTGCTTTTTTTTAAAAAAAAAAAAAAAAAAAACTTTAAAACGTCTGATGATGCCTATCTTGAATAGCTGTTGCTAACTTTTGTTGCTTGTTTAGTGTAAAAGGGAATGTGTTATCTCTACTGCTTGATAAATGCTTAAATTTTAGTCTTTACAGAAAAGAGGAAATTAAGGAGTGCATGGAAACAGCTTTCTTGTAAACGTTTCTGTGGTTTTCTTATAATTGGGATGTGCATGATGGTTGTCCCTTTACTTGCTATAAATGGGAATTAGGATGTTTAAGGATCTGGTGCTTAGAGGCTGTTATTCAAGTACATTACCTATTTGTGAAACTTTTTATGGATGTTCAATCCATCTGATATGTATATTATTTAGCTGTGTTACCTTCCCATTTTGAGAAATAGATGCAAGGATTTCTTGTTTGCATAATTTCCCATAGGGGTATTGACTGATTTCTAGGGATTTCATAATTTTAGATTCCCAAAGCTATAGAGTGGTATGAATTCAATGATATGGCTGAACCTAGTTCGGCAGCGTAAATGCTAACAAAAAATGGTCTATAGAAAATCTTTCATCTAATGCAGTGATTATAGGATCTAAGGAAGCATGAAATGAATATATACAAATATAAAAACTAGAATGTATGTTAGGAATTCATGAGCTCTAACGAATTTGAAGTGCTTGCAAATATTTATTCCAATTGGAATTAATTTTAATAATGCATATATGACAGAGAATTTTCAAAATGATGGCTATATGACTGGTGGTGCATATGATTTTCAAAAAGCAACGACATCACTTACTAATCAGTCAATATCATCATCTAAGAAAGTAACTCTTTTGAGGCATGGCCTTAGCTCTTGGAATGAAGAGGGTAGAGTTCAGGTGAGTTTTTTCTCTGCTTTTTATAATTCATTTATTCATCTTCTGTCATTCTTTATTCTTTTTTTTTTTGGGGGGGGGGGGGGGGGGAGTGGGGGATGATTGTCTTTAGGGTGTGAAAATTGAATGTTTTGTTGGTAAGTGCAACTTCTTTGCTTCTCAAATCCACTAATAATCAGTTAGTCATCATTTATTTAATTTTTGAAACATACTGAGGGTCACTACCCAAAGAATATGGTTGATAAGCTAGTTAGTCCCATTTCTTCTTTGCCCTGTATTTATGCTAGATAAGCTTTTCCAAAGCATTGTAAGTTTGTCAATGTGTTACAAGATTTGATCATAAGTTATTATTCTCATTGATAAGAATTATGTCTCAGCATTACTCTTATAATTTTGTAAAATGACAGAAATCAAACACATGCACATTAAAACACTAGAGTGCTGAGTTTCATTAGTTGACAAGAAGCACCTACAAAAGTTCAAGTCCCATTCATCTCTTTGTCTATTATCATTCTTTTAAGTTTTTAGCTAATAACTTGATTGCTATATTTACATTCAGGGAAGCTCAAACTTATCTGTCCTAACGGAAACTGGAGTGAAACAAGCAGAGAGGTGCAGGAAAGCCTTGGCAAAGATATACTTTGATCAGTGCTTTTCAAGTCCAATATCTCGTGCCAAGGTTTGACTCACACAATCTAGTATGTTGATTTTTCATAATTTACCATTTTATCTCTGAGTGTTAATGCAGTCCACTGCTGAAGTTATATGGCACGGGAAGAAAGAACCGCTTGTTTTCCTTGATTCGTTAAAGGAAGCCCATTTATTTTATCTGGAAGGCATGAAAAATGGTCAGTCTCCTTTTTATCCATATAGTTCTAAACTTGAGAACTGTATATGTAATTTGTAGTGACATGATTTAATTGCTTTCTTTATATCTTACTCATTAAATTAGTCAATATTTTAACCCAATTCACTTGACTTGGTCATGACTTGGTTAAAATTTCAGTTGGCCTGGTTGAAACTTTATAAAGGGGGAAAAAAAAAAAAGGTTCCGCACTAGCCTGCTCAAACTTGCTTTAGTTAACTTGGGGATTTGTAATTGTGCATGATTTATATCCTTCCTTTATTTCTTTATGCGTAAGACTAAATCACATTCAGAATTTGGAGGCAGTGGATGCTAAGGACAGATATCCAAAGGAGTATACAACATGGAGAGAAGATCCCTCTAATTTCAATGTGAATGGCATCTACCCAGTACGAAAACTATGGGGAACAGCAAGAGAGGCTTGGAGGGAAATATTGTTGTCACCTGTAAGCTTTTCCCTTAATATTGTTATTTTAGTTTTTCATATTGTGAAGCTAATTAGTTGTGATATGAATATCTTTCTTTTCTTTTCTATTTTTGTTTTGGATGAACATATGGACATTTTTTCTTTCACCTGCAGGGAGAGAGTTTTTTGATTGTCACTCACAAATCAATTTTGAGGGCACTGATCTGTACAGCTTTAGGGCTACCCCCAGAGAGGTACGTAATTGTTTCAATAGATGCAGCCACCCAGGTGGTTATTTTTGCTGATCATTGCAAAAATATTTCTGATTATTTACAAAGGTTTCTGGATCATTTTGTAATATGAATCTAAAAAATCTGACATTCATAAAAAGGGTGTGAAGGTTTGGCCAATAACATTACTACTTAATGAATTTTTCCTCATACAGTATGGTTGATCTTACCAAAATCTGTGTATTCCTTTCCCAGATCCTCATAAATTATAAAAATATGAACAATAATGTTGCTGGTCTTTGGATAATGTCATTAACCTATTACAAAGATCGTAAGTAAAATAACCTACTATTTACAGCTGTACCTGTTTTTTCCTTTCTTGTTGTTGTTGCTGTTGTTGTGTCTCATTTTTGGTGAGTTGCCTTCTTTTTCCCATTTTAGAATGGCACTGCAGCTCAGTGGCACATTTTCAATCACTTCTTAACTAGTTAGCCAAATAACAAATTCTGCACTGTTGGTATTATTGTCACATTTTGATTGACCATGAAATATCATCATAACAAAAGATGACAAATTATGCACTTTTCATTTCCTTCAGCAATTTACCCTAATAAAGCTTTTAATTGTTCAGGTTCCGAGCAATAGATGTGAATAATGGCGGGATATCTGTTTTTAACTTCAACAAAAGAGGAGAAGCTATGCTTCAATCCTTGAACATGACAGCCCACATGTATGGCGATCACTTCTATCTTTACTGAAACTTAGTGATATGTCGCATTCATTGATAAGAAAGAAGGAGCCAACCTTGCTGCCCAACGTTTAAGGATACTCTATGTATCAGATTCAGAGGACAATAGACTCAAGAGTTGAAAATGAGAAAAGACGTTTTTTAGTTCAGCAATACACTGGTTGATTCCAATAAAAGGTCTCAACCTTGAAGTTGAGAATCTAAGACTTAATTGTATATATGGTAGAATAACACTTGGAATTTCATGGCTGGATTGTACATTCATGCAGCATATTACTCTCAATAATTACTCAAATTACTAAGGGATATTTTTTTTTTGTTGAACCTGCCCTTCCCTATGTGTGTGTATATATATATATATTATATATACTCTCTGAATTTGCTTACTCCTCTTTTTTTTTGCTTAAAATTTTGGTTACTCTTCTCAAACCTTTATGGGAGCACACATCAGCCTCTTCATTGTTGGTTTCCCATAATTCTTTGCCTTAGCAATCTGTCACTCATCCCTTGTCAAAAAAAAGAAGAAGAAGCTATTTGTCACTCATCTTCACAACTGATGTTGAGAAATTTTGTTAGGAATTCCGGTGAGGCTTATTTGTAAGAAACATGACTTACATTGCCATCTGAGCAAAGTTTGTAATTTGGTATTAAGTTCAAGATCAATGCACTACACAAATTGCTTGGACATCAGCTCCGCGAGAAAGCAGGTGAGGCTGCAGGAGATCAGTCACGTGATTGCATCCATGCATGTAAGAAATTCAAGGCCAAAAAACGTACATTACAAAATCAAATGGTAGCATTCCTTGGAGAGAAAGTATACATATGACACAACTTTTGTGCCACAACTTTTACCCCAATCTAGATGTGCAATTGTGAATGGTGGAAAAAAAATTGTGGATCCATGTGAAAGTTATGGTTCACCAATTACACTCGCACATGTTATCAACAAGTTGTGGCAAATTGTGTGGTCATAAAAGAACTGCTCCTTGAGATAGGGCAGATTATCTTAATGTAAAAGATACCAATGGAATACACTCATGGACCAGTCAAGTGCAAAGTTTACGCAAGGTTGTATGAATGATGTTTGCAATGTTGGATTTATGAGAACTTTTAGCTTCACACTTAGTATGAAACTTCTGAATTTGTCATTAAAGAAACAAGATCTCATTAATCAAATTTGCAAGTAATGCCCACACCACACACATTGTTGTTAAACCCAGATGGACAGTAAGCCGGTGAAGAGACTGGATAAGGGGTTACTGGTCCAAATTGGTTGGATAGCTAGATTATATTTGTAACTTGAAAATTACATCTAGTACTTGGCTTAATATAATTTACAGCAGAAAACTAGCACAAATAGGCTTGACTCAAAATAGGGAAACAAAATGATGGCAAGTGGAAACAGAAGTCCAAACTTTAAATTTGCTGCAAGAACTTCTAGATCATGCTAGTTCCCATTATAAATGAAGTAAGAAAAGGGTTCTCTCTTTTTCTTCTATTCTGTTGAGAACTAAGACAAATTTCTTTCCCGCATCAACAATTCTATCTTCTTGACATCTTCTGGAATGTCGACACCATGAGCATCATGGTCAACCTTGATCACCTGTGATTAATAATGTACCACGCTTGTGAAATTTATTAAAAAATATTTCACATCTCTAAGAAAACAAACAAAAAATAAGCCAATATAAATTGTGATCCACAAAGACGTACTAACATATGAATAATTTCAGCAACTCATAGGTGAACCCAATAAGTTAAATAAGGTCATCTCAGCATCAACTTCTAAGAATGTTATTAATTGCAGAGGACAATTCACAGTGAAATACAATTCTAGCAAAATATCCAAATTTGTTTTGGGAGTTACATTCATGTAATGAACAAAAGGATGTGACTTAGGACACATGCGTCATAATAGAATAGCTTTACATACTTATGCCCATAAAAATGTATGCCGCTGAGGTCATATAGTTTCTGTCATGAGTTCTCCTCTCATTTTTTAGTTAAGAACCTTTATGTGGACTAACTAGATTTAATGAATGGATATATTATCATCTGCAAGCACCATGCACAACGGATACTCCAAATCACTCAACATTATCAATCAACAAAGGAAAAACAAATTGATATGCCTAGTTTGAAATGCAAATGCAAACTGAAACTCAATAGGTGTCATGACTCATGAGCATCATTAATAATAGACAAAACACAAATATCATTGTGCAAGTAGTGAGGTCAGCGGCTGTCCTGCGCCACACACACACACACCCCCGAAGAAAAAGGAGCATGGGGTAAAATGTAACCATAACTAGACTCTGATCCATGAAGAGTTAAACTGGTACAGATGACAGATAATTGATCAAATGAATTTAGAACAAGTCAATCAAAATATAAAACAAATGATTGTATGATACCTTCATCTTATAGCCATTCTCAAGGACTTTAAGCTGCTCTAAATCTTCTTCTAGCTGCAATGTAGTAGGTGGAAGATCTGGATATATCTTTAAAAACTGTGTATCATAGCTCTGGCAAGACAAAAGAAAGTCAGCATGGTAAAAGACCACATAGAAATTACTTACATAAGAACCTCACAGCAACAGTCCTTTTTAAACATACAGGTATATCAATACCTGGATACCAAGATGAAGCAAATATGGAAAGTGTGGATTGGCCTTCCCTGACCTGTGTTTCATACATAAAGATAAACATAAATTACTAAGGCTACACACTCTATTTTGTATTGCATCTATATAGGATATTCAATAAAACTCACTTGTTACACGGGATCAGACCCCTTGAAAAATAGATTGCATATCCATGAGTGTCCACCACACATTTCACTCGATTTGGATCAGATGCATCTTCAGGTTTCAAAGATGTAACTGCAGTGCTGAATACAGCATCTGGAGCTGCCTGCAGTACTTAAACTAAACCAATCAATTCATATGGAAAAGGAAAACAAAAATCAGGAACAACCCAAAGACAGAAAATTATATTTATATCAAAAGAATAATATGTAGCTGTCCTGCAGATGATACTACAAGATATTGAGTGTGACGAGAGAAGGTTTTACAGGTTAGCCACATTCTTATCTTCTATCAATTAGAACAATTTTCTAAGAAAGAATATTATTTACTTAAGGCAGGAGTTAAGAAAAAAAAAAAAAAAAAAAAAACGGTAACACGAGTCAATAAACCAAATTTTATTTATCAAAAGATAAAATGTAAAGAAATAGCATATGTTCTTTTCATCCATGTTGAAGAGGAATGTAACTAATGTATTACTTTCTTAGTTCCAGATATGAATGGCCACCACTTTCCAAAAAGAAAAGAAAAAAATTACAAATGGCCATCTTATTTATGCACGGAAAATAACTTACCTGCAGAGCTTTGACAACCCCATCTATTATCTCAGGCTCTATAAGGGGCTCATCTCCTTGAATGTTAACAACAATGTCAAATTTCATTCGAAGCTTTTGAATTGCCTCGTTGCAGCGTTCAGTTCCTGCCAATCAAGCAATTAAGATAACCTTCTGAGTCTATTCAATTAATACAAAAATAAATGTGACTAATAAGGTTGAGCCACTGGTCTCACCATTTTGGCAAGATTCTGACGTCATTATCACATCAGCTCCAAATCCCAGACAGATTTCTGCTATCCTCTCATCATCGGTGGCCACAACTTGCAGAAGAGAAAACCAGATATTATAAATTGAGAGAGAGAGAGAGAGAGAGAGAGAGAGAGATTACTTTTTTAAAAACTTATCATATGATGATAGGCATGTGCTGAATCAATTCAAAATTATTCAATTGTTTTAGTTTATTAATCATTAGTGTAATCCTATATTTGATGCTTAAAATAGCTTCCCTTGCCACAGGTGAGAAGAATCATAGAGTGAAACTAGTCAACCAAATTCGCTAAAGTTATCATTTTGTGACAGATTGCCATTTAAACGCAAGATAAGTCATAAATAATGTGATTACGTTGCTGCTTCTGGGTAGTTTGTTATAATGCCCTCACTACAGCATGCAAGACTAATGCTGCCCTTGATCCAGAGCAGAGGCAACATTACAATGCAAATCTCAGTGGCGTTAGCTGCATCAATAAGACATAGAACCTGATCCTCTCTCTCTCTCTCTCTCTCTCTCTTTCTCTCTCTCTTGGTGCTAATCAATCAAAGCTGCATCTTTCAGAATATCATGAAGAACGACTGCAACACATGCCATAAGGTAAAAACACTCATACCTTAACCCAATAAAATGTCAGAAGATCTTGAGGATCATAATTTCATTAGCTATAGTGCATGACTTTGCCTCTTTCTTACATTGTACCGTAATTGTCTTTTCTTTTTAATTTTGGTAAGTAACCAAAATGTCAACATCAAAAGGATATTATCCCCTTAGTAACAACATATGATGTCAACCATCTTTGGAACAAAAATAAATAAATAGATATGAAGCTCAATTGCAGGACATACCAAGTTTGTCTAATGTGGTTGCAAGTTTTGCTCTTTCCCATGTTCTCTGCCAAGCACAATTTTAGTAAACAAAATCCATAAACTACGGTAAACCTGTGCAGGGCATATAATATTTAAAGACATACTGGTTGAAACAAGAACAAAAAGAGATTAAACATGGATTACAATGACAATTAGTGCCTTGACCAAAAACACAAAAATTGCACCTCATTCAATTCAAATCTTTTCCACAGTAGTAAATGAATACTTGTAATTTTGCGCTACAATTCCCAATGAACTGACAGTTTCCTGAGATGAGCCATATACTATGAAAACAAGAACAAAGTCTGCATCTGTAATTTAACTACTCTTGTTGAAACCACTGATGCTATGGGTGGGGTTGGGTATCATACCAGCCGTTTCATGTTATAATTTTTCCAAAATTGGTCGTGTCACCATGTCATACCCGTGTCACTGTCTCCTAGGTCCTTAGTAGAGGAGCTAAGATGGTAACACCCAGGTAGGGAAGCCACGGTTGGTCCCTTTCGCCCTTTTTTTAAGACCAAACACCCCCCCCCCCCCACACACACACACACACACAAAACAAAAGTCGGTTTTTTTTTTGCCCCTCTTTTTTACAACAAGTGGAGGACAGGGGATTCAAACCCAGGTTGTTCTGAATGAGAGAACTGGACAATGCTATTGAGCTAGAAGACTCTTGGCCTACTTTGAATCAATTTATGAAGCCATCTCACTCAGCAAGTCCAAAAATACATAAAATAGTTTTATGGGCAATAGTAGCACGCAGAGAACCAAAACAACTGTAAGGAACAACTCTGCCATTTTAAATCAACCAAAACATGCACCAAGGACTTTTTAATAGGCTATTTAACAATTAAGCATTTGTCTAAATTTGTTCTCATCATGCATTTACTAAGATAAAGTATAAACCATGAAACTGTACTTAAAAAATTAAATAAATAAATAATTTAACAAGCTAGCTATATTTGACTTTCGGTTGGACTCAAAACTAAATCAATCCAATTGAAAAACAAAGACATTTTCAACTCTAAACTAAAATTTGAAGTTTCAAATGTAGAGACAGAGTCATAGCTTACATCAACTAAAACAGCAAAACCTTAATCTCAAAACCATTTAAGGTTGTTAACATGTAAAATGTAGAGCCATACTTAAAAATAAATAAAAAAGAGTAAAATGTAGAACCTGAATCATGGGCTTTCCGAGGATTGGAATCAGAGGTTTCCCTTGAAATCGTGAAGAAGCAAAACGAGCTGGTATGATACCAACAACCCGGCTCCGATACTTTGCGGTTCGGCGCGTGGATATCACCGCGTAAGCTCCTGCCGCCGTCACTATGGCTGCCCCTGCGAGTAGGCCTTGCACAAGCCATGAACCGGTGGTGCTAGACGTGGTCGATATGGGACTCATGACGTTTCAGTTGTTGAGACAGAGAGAACTGGCGCGTGTGGTGATAGTGAGGGTATTCGCGCGTGTTTATAGCATTGTAAATTGAAAGGAAGCTTCCTAACGGCGGGAAATCAAACAGTGTCGTTTTCCCACTTTTCTTGTAGCTTCCGCCAAACGGTGCGTTCTGATGATTTTCTCCCATAAGAAAATGACAATTACTATTATCAAAATTACAACTTCATTAAATTTTCAATTCTAAATTCTAAATTTAATTTAAAAATGAAAATTTTAATTTATACCCTATTAAATTTTCTTTTTAATCTTTTTTATGCTCTGATTGGTTTGGGAGGAAAACAAGAGAAAATTGTAATTTTCTATTATTTGATTCGGGTAAAAAGGAATAGAGGAAATTGAGTGGATGGACGATAAAGTTTTCTATTTAAACCCACCATTTGTTTTCTTTCCAAATTGGGGAGGGGAAAGAAAAAAAAACCTAACATGTAAAAAAAACTAAATTACAAATTGTACCTTAAATGTTTTTAAAATTTTTGATTTTGTCCTTAAAGTTTCAAAATTTTGATCCACTCTCCTAACATAAGCTATCATTTGACAAAAACTTTTTTTGTCTATCTATCATTAAAGTGGTTGTTAACGTCACTCTATCTCAAAACAAAATAGTTTTAATGCATTAAAACTATGCAATTTTTGCTATGTCGGTAAAAAAAATGTATTTACCACTTCATTTTTTTTTTTTTTGCATTTTTCTCTCATTTTTTATTTATTTACACTTTACTTTTCTCTCTTCCTATCTCATATCTCACTCTCTCACATTAGATTACACTTTCTCCACCTCTCATAACCATTTGTGATCGCATGTGGTGAATGTGGTGTGCTAGGAGTACTAGGGTTAGGATGCTCTGAGTGAGAATGGTTAAGAAGTACCTATTGATGTGTTTGGTCCACATGTCCAAAGCGAACCTGGGTGGTCCATCTCCTCCTTCAATTGTGATAGGCCCTGAGCTAATTTGTGAATTGGGGTTGTAAGGCATCAAATCTATATTGCACTTGGTGCAGCTCTTGTATGTGTTGCCTCTGTCTGAATAGCATCAGTTCCACCTCTTCCATGTTATGGGTGCATTGGCCACGTGTATGACCAATGAGGCCACATCTAGTACAAAGCTTGTGGACTCTTTCATAACGACATTGAATCTAGATTCTAGCACCATCATCCAATCTGAGCATGAAACCAGCTATCACTGGTAATCAAGGATCGATTCTGACCTTCACTCTCATAAACCGTATGTTCCTTGGAATCTTGTCTTCCCAATCTACTCTTTCCACTATTCCCATTAACTGGCCTATTTTTTCAGCTAATTCTAGGTACTGGATAGCAGCTCCAGAAGTCTCTCTGTGTTGCTAAATCTTCAAGATCAGGCTCTACCACAGGACCATGTCTTGCAAAAGGAACTTCATCCTCTTCGCTGGGTAAAAGGTCTAATTCTAGTTCTTCAACAAAAAGATCAGAGCTAATGTCTGAACTGCTACTATCAGTCCTACCAACTTCTCTAGGAACTATGTGATCATCCATATTGGAAAGGAAGACTAGCAGCAGTTGCATGCATAGTGAGTACAGTGCAGTACAATGGCAACTAGGTACTCTAAAGGAAACTGAATAGTCAGAGGGTTAGAGAATATCATCATAGCCTCACTGCATTCAACTATACACTTGCTAAACCTTAATCACAGTAGGCTGAACCCATTTGAAACAATGCCCAATTTAAACAATACACTTGTTCCCCCCTACCCCAGCAAACTCTTTGAACTTAGAGGACCCTAAAACAATCCCAAACTCAGATGACTTAGAATCACACATTGTGCATGATAACCCCACACCCCCACCCCAGGATTTTCTAGGTAACAGAAATCAAAATGCCTCTTTCTTGTCTAAGCCAACATGGCAACCACCATATGAGTCAAACCTTCAATGGACCTAGATTGAAGGTAATGGACCTTATATTACTAATGGACAGAGCACCAGGCCACACTTTGAAGCATCGGATACAAACAGTGATACCACAACAATCATGTTTAATCTAGACAGTTTGAATGAAGACAGACCTGAAGTCCAATGCTAAGGATGGGATAAGGGCTGCATACCTGAGTCCCCTGACTCCTACATAGAGTCGTTAGTAAAGAGAGTTAATAGAGGGAGATTCATATTTGAATTGGGAGACTCTAGTGATGGGCCTAGACTGATTAACCCCTAAGAAGAGCAAAATGGGCTTGTTCAACCTAACCCATTAGAAAACCCATTACATACTACCCAACTGAACAATGAATGAGCAAATGAAAGAAATCTAGACCCCTTTGAACTTCTTACCCTAGGACCTGGCCCTTCTTTATCTAATACAAACTTACCTACCTCTATTTTGACATCAAACTTTTGGTGTAATGAAGGTGGAGACACTTTGGCTGGAAACACATCAAGACTGAGCTCGAGAAAAAGAATCAGGAAGGAAATAGGAAAATTTGGGAGAAACATTAAACAGAAGCTGCTATGTGGTTTTTTTGAAAGGGAAGGTAACCACTTCCAAGATATTTCTGATGTATCTAAACATAGGACATCTTCTGAGGGTGAGAGAGCTGAAGGGCTTAGGGAAGCTGGCCTACAATAGCTTCCCCAGCAGCCATGGGGGTCCTAAGTTGGAATTGTAGAGGGCTGGGCACCCCCTCTGCAGTTCTGCAATGTCAAAAAAAGGTCTAGGAGTATAAGTCTGATATTATGTTTTTAATGAAACAAAGTTAGCAAAAGACAAAGGAGCTGCAATTTTGGAGAAATGTAGTTTTTGGCATGGTTGGGAGGTTCCTCGTGAAGGCATGAGTGGTGGTCTGTTGCTAGGATGGGTGGGGAATCTAAGCTTAAGCATTTTGTACAGCTCAAAACATCTCCTGCATGCTGATCTCAATGACCAGAAAGGTACCCCTTTATCAATTTCTTTTGTATATGGACATCCAAATCATGCTAAAAGAAAGGAAGTGTGGACTGAATTAAGGAATATTAGGAATTTAGTTCACAAACACTGGGTATGTATAGGGGATTTCAACCAAATCTTATCTCAGGAAGATAAATTTGGTTTTAGTTACAGGAAAATAGAAGGTGTAGAGGTGTTTAGACAAACTCTGTTTGATTTGGGTCTTGTGATCTCCAAGCAAAAGGGCAACACTTTACTTGGATGAATGGTCATGGAGATGAATCTTTTGTCATGGAAAGGCTAGATAGAGCCTTTGCCACAGTGGACTGGATCAATTCAAATCCACAATATGCTCTAAGGAACCTTCCTATCCTAAGATCTGATCATGGTCCTATTATCCTAGATTTTGAGTTTCAACAACCCTTTAGGAAAAGACCCTTCAGATTTGAAAAAATCTAGTTAACTCATGATGGCTGTAAAACTCTGATCCAGAATGCTTGGAGTGTTTACTCTTAGGGATCTAGAGCTTTTCAGCTTCAACAGAAGCTAAAAATTTTTTAGGAAGGAGCTTCATAGTTGGAATAAAAATGTATTTGGAAAGGTGAACAAGGAGATAAGAGAAAAACAGAAGACTCTGCAGGATTTACAAGACTCAATCAAGTCTATACAAGATATCAGAATGGAGAGAGAGCTTAGGGAGAATATTGAAAATCTGATGGAAAAGGAAAAAATTGTGTGGGCTCAAAAGGCTAGAAGTACTTGGATTATCTAGGGTGACATAAATACAAAAATTTTCCAAACTCTAGTCAAGCAAAGGAGAGCTAGGAATATGATTTTGCAAATTAGGACAGCTGATGGGAGCATATTAGAAGAGTTAAGAGATATTGAATACTACATACTGGAGCATTTCAAAAATCAATATAGTGAAACAAGTACAAAATCAGTATAAGATCTAATGAAAGAATTGGAAAGCCTCGAAATTCCTAAGCTTGATTTTGCCCAGAGAATTGATCTAGATAGGCCAGTGTCTAATGAGGAGATTGAAATGGCAGTTTTCCGACTAGGGCCCCAAAAATCCCCTGGTCCAGATGGGATACCAACCTTTTTCTATCAAGAATTATGGAGCATAGTAAGGCCAGATATCTTTAACTATGTCCATGCCTTTTTCCACTCAAGTCACTTCTAAAATCTCTCAATCAGACATATATTGCTCTCATTCCTAAAACCAAAACCCCAGAAGAGGTAGCTCACTTTAGGCCCATCAGTCTTTGTAATGTCACCTACAAAATCATCTCAAAAATTTTGGTATCTGGGCTTAAACCTTTATGGATACTCTTATTACTCCTTACCAAAATGCTTTTATTCAAGGTAGGAACATTACAGACAACATTCTCTTGGCACATGAGATTTTTGATATGCTAGGGAAAAAGAAGCATCATAAGATAGGATATGGTGCTTTGAAAATTGACATGTCTAAGGCTTATGATAGTGTCAACTGGAACTTTCTTAAGGCTGTTATCCTCTCCATGAATTTTAGTGACAAATGGATTGATTGGATTATGGAATGTGTGACTTCTGTTCAATATTCTTTGCTTATCAATGGTAGCCTAACTAAAGCTTTCTTTTCTTCTAGAGGTCTTAGACAAGGAGACCCTATCTCTCATTATCTTTTTCTTTTCTATGCTAATATCTTATCCATTGCCCTCTCTAAGGATGAGAATAAAAAAAAGATCAAAGGAATCATAGTAGGCAGAAATGGCATACCCTTCACCCACCTACTCTTTGCTGATGATTCTCTCTTCTTCTTCAAAATTGACAAGACAACCCCAACTAACCTAAAGAATACCATTCTTTGGTATTGTGCAATGTCTGGTCAGTGCATCAATTTTAGTAAACCTGACTTGTTTTGTTCACCTAACACTCCTCAGGAGGTTAAGGAGGCCCTTACTCTCTCTCTTTAAGTTAACCTTGTTCTTAAACCCAACAAGTATTTAGGGATAAATTTCATATTAAGGGGTAAGAGGGTAGCTGATTTTCAGGATATCATAGATAAAGTTCAAGGAAAGCTTCAAGGTTGGAAGGCCAAACTCTTTGCTGATGATTCTCTCTTCTTCTTCAAAATTGAGAAGACAACCCCAACTAACCTAAAGAATACCATTCTTTGGTATTGTGCAGTGTCTGGTCAGTGCATCAATTTTAGTAAACCTGACTTTTTTTGTTCACCTAACACTCCTTAGGAGGTTAAAGAGGCCCTTGCTCTCTCTCTTTAAGTTAACCTTGTTCTTAAACCCAGCAAGTATCTACGGATAAACTTCAAACTAAGGGGTAAGAGGGTAGCTAATTTTCAGGATATCATAGATAAAGTTCAAGGAAAGCTTCAAGGTTGGAAGGCCAAACTCTTATTTCAGGCTAGTAGGACTACTTTGATAGCTTCTATGCTTCAAGCAATGCCTTTGTACATTTTTTCTTGTTTCAATGTTCCTGAAGCAACATGTAACAAGCATAATGCTATAGCTAGATCTTTTTCGTGGGGACATGAGGTTGGAAATAGAAAACTTCACTTAATTAAGTGGGACACCATTTGCCAACCAAGAAACAGAGGGGGACTAGGTCTGAAAAATTTTAAAACCATCAACCAAGCTTTGTTAGCTAAGCAATATTGGAGATTACAACAATCCCCAAATTCCCTTCTTGCTAAAACATACAAAGCTAAATATTTCCCTAGGACCACCCTAAAAGATCATAAGACTAAACCTCATCACTCATGGATCTGGAGAAATATGGCTAATCCAAGTCTAGCCTTCTTGAAAGAGGGTCATTGGGTGATTGGGGATGGTCATCAAATTCCCCTCACTCACCCAGACTAGTTTAAATGCTCAAATCATAATCTAATAAGAAACAACCTTCTTGGTGGTACAATTACAGATCTCATTAATCAGAACAAAAGAACTTGGAATCATACTTTAATTAGGAAATTATACCAGCCTCACATCAGTAAGGAAATCATGCAGCTTCATATTCCTAGAACCTTTGGCTTGGAAGACAAGCTCTTATGGAGACACTCTAACTCAGGAGAATACAAGGTCAGCAAAGCTTACTCAATGATTCATCAAAAACATTACTCTTCAATGGGGCAAGAAGAAAGAAGACATGTATTACCCCATACAGTGTGGAAGCTTCTCTGGAAAGTAAAACTCCCCTATAAAATTTTGACCTTTATTTGGAAAAATCTTGCATGGGAGCCTTCATGTTTTTGAGACTCTAAATAAGAGAGGTATAAAAACCAATAACCTTTGCTTTATATGTAATGAGGAGCAAGAATCAATAGACCATCTGTTCTTGTACTGCCCTTTTGCAAGAGCTATCTGGCATGGCTCCAATCTAGAAGTTAGAACCTCAGATTTAATCCATAACTTAGTTGATTTCTAGTTGTCATCTTCCATTCTGCATAATGTCAACAAGGACAAGGATAGAATGTTTTTCCTTTAATCCCTCTTCGCTATACTATGGGCTATTTGGAACCATCGAAACAAGGTTCTTCATCAAGGTAAATCTCCAAACCCAATGGAAGTTATGCTAACAGCTCAATCTCTTGCTTGCAGGTATAGGGAAGCATTCCAAAAAGATCAACCTCAGCATCCCAAATTTTCAAATCATCCTCACTAGATGCCTACTAACCAGGGATGGCAAGTCATCATCAAGGTAGCAACTTTCAGAAATAGGAAAACTAAAAGGAGTGGCTGGGCTTATGCTGTGATAACAATGGATGGTGTTGTTATTCTTAGGGGTGGGGAGAGAAATGGAAGGAAATCATCTTATCAGTCATCTCAGGAAGTTGTGAAGGAGGCTATTTTCAAATCCAAGGAGCTAGGATTCTAAAAAATGTTAATTCTCTGCAACACCAAGAGGCTTGTGCAAATTTGCAATCAAATTAAGGAGAAACCCAACTTGGCTTGAGCAGACCTTCATCTCAGATTTGGTCCATCTTCAGCAACAAGGCTTGATCATTACGTCCCTTTTTGTTCCTAAGGAAGTTATTGCAGATATTTTGTATTTGGCCCATATCACTACTTGTTTCCTAGTCCATTACTGTAGGCTAAGGCTAGACTTATCTTTATAGACTTTGTCTTAACTACTTTTCTCTTAATGAATGAATGATGTTTATTTGGTATAAAAAAAAAAACCATTTGTGATCCAACATTACATATTCCTCTCTCTCTCTCTCTCTCTCTCTCTCTCTCTCTCAAATGACATCATGTCAGAAAATCTTATTGATGTCATTGCCACTGCCACGCATTCATCCACGCCCTCTATCGCTTCAAACACTATCACTTATCATCATTTTGAAGCAACCTCACATCTGGATCGAGATAAAATCAAAATTATCCCAAAAATTAAGGGTGAAATTTAGTCTAAAAATTATAGTATGCCATTGCTTAGCAAATTTGTAAAATAATATCATTGTGTCATGTCATTAACTCTACTTATTTCTCCTCTATTTCTTGTTTAGGTGGCCACTATGGCTGAGAAGATGTAAATTTTACTGTGACTACTGTGGCATCAAAGAAACTGAAGGGCTTTCTAGATATTTTAAAATGCATAAAACCCCTATAAATTTAGAGTTTGATTCTTGAAGAACAATGGGAGAGTAGTTGGTTTATTTGTTTTATGAATAGCACCTAGATTTGTAAACATTTCAATATTTGAGTTTATGACTATGGTGAAACATTATTTAATTCGTTGATTTGAAGATGCACAGAAATGATGAGTTTGGCTTGTGATGAGGTTCATCACAATCCAACAGGAAATAGAAGTGATGGCAGTTCCCTTGATTATGGTGGCCTAGGTAGATGAGAGAGAGAAGAAGAAGAGGACGGGGAGAGTGGAGAAAGTTAATGACTTTTTTTTCTTTTTTTTTTATATAATAAATACATACTATATAAAAGCATTAGTGACTTTTAATTCTTTGACATCACTTTTTTTAGAAGGTTGATGACATGACAACTAGTGTCTTACTTACCATTGATCTAATAGAAATCAATGGTTAGAAAAAAGGTGTAACTCTTGTAAAGTTATATCTTATATAACTTGAATGTTAAACCACCCAATAACTTGTTACTAAATTCATATTTTAAAAACTCCACCATTTGATTATATGTGTTTAACATGCACACCAATATTCATGTCAATCAGTTGTCATTTACCATTAGATCCATAAACTCATATTTTATTTATTATTTTAAACTACAAAAACTTGAAACAATTGATTGATGACATGATTATTGATATTCAATCATCTTGAAATTTTACAAGCATGGAGAATGCATGAAGATAATGCAATCAAACGGTGAATTTGTTAAAATGCACATGCAATTAAAAAAATATTGAGTGGTGTAGCATTCTTTAAAGTTACACCTGGTGTAACTTGAACCCAACCTATATATATATATATATATAAATATAAATATATATATAATCCTTTACGTTTTAATTTTTCAATCAAAATGTCAATTAAGAGCATTCTCATTTGGGAATCAAGGAATGTAAAAGCCATTCAAATGCAAAATACATTATTAAATACACAAAACACTCAAAATCACAACCACATTTGATACTTCAATACTTTTCAAAATTTTACAACACACTACAACAACATCTAAAAATACATTTTCATTATAGCACATGCAAACCTTGACATCGATTCTTTGTAGGTTGCGTGGCGGTGGATTGTTGAATTTTGGATCACTGAAAATAAAAAGTTGAGTTTTGGGTTACGATTTGGATTAGGGAAGCAAGGTTGAGTTTTGGGTTGTTGTAGTGGTCACGATGGTTGTCGTGGCAAGAGTGGGTCGCCAGTGTTGGTGTTGGTGGGTTTGGTTTTGGGTTTTGGTGATTGTTAACTTGTCGTTGGTGCTGGTGGGTTTAGTTTTAGGTTTGGTGCTTGTCATGGCTGGGGTTGGTGGTTGTTGTTGGTGGGGGTTGTTACACAAAACACTCAAAATCACCACCACATTCGATCCTTCACTACTTTTTAAAATTTTACAACACACTATGTAACACCCCAAACCCATACCAAGGATTAGATGCATGACCTATCTTATAAATAATCAACATTTGCTATAATAGAACAAAGTGTAATTAAATATCCACAAATAAGAATCAAACCATCAAACTCTTTCTTATAAAATCCATCAAACTAAAACTTTAACAATAAAGTCTTCAAATACAATCCCAAATAGTTTCAAGAATACTAAACTCACTATCCTAAGAAAACATAATAAAACAGTCCATCAACTAACATAGCTCTAAAAGAAGTCTTCAATCAATGGCTCCAATGATCTATCACTAAAATATATTCCATTATTCTAATCTGAAAGGGTGGAGAAAAAAGAGGGGGGGGGGGGGAGTGAGCTAGAAGCTCAATAAGAGACTACATAATATGAGGATATCTTTCAAAACAAAACAATAGTATCATTGACAAAATATAATCTTTGCAAAGCATTTACAAATAGTTTTAACAGTAATATAATATATTTTATAAAACTGTTAGAAAGAAAACATTTAACTATAACACTGTAATCAGTAAATAAAATAGTAACTACTTTAGTTAGCCAAAATACACTAAATAGGTAGAAACAATATATTATAGTAATAAACAACTTTTCCACTTATAAAGGTCAAAAGCAATAAAATAATAGTTTGATATGGAAAACATTAAACATTAGCCAAACAAAAACATAAACTGCTAAACACTCGGTGGGTGATTCCTATGGGAAACAATAACACTAACCTCAAAAAGGCAACACTAGCTCCAAAGAGCAAATGATAACATTGCATCACACCACAATAACACTATATCGGTCGAAGGCCAACACTTAACCCTGTGTTGGCAAAGGTTGTAGATTGTCTAACCGACCACTTGAAAACATTCTTCCTTTATTATGATATTGTCAATACCAATCATATATCATATAACAAATACTTTCTCAAAAATATAGTTTTGAGTCATTCTTAACATATATTGTTTCAAAATAACACTCAAGAAATAATAAAATTCAGGTATGTGTATAAAGCATTGACAATGGTATAAATTTTTGAAACTTCACTTTTGCAAATATGTATATATATATATATATATATATATAATTATACACGTCTTGAGAGACGTCATGTTCTAAAGTCCACTTATCTTTAGTTGCTAAACCAAGCTTCACTTCAATTGTCCGGAACGATGTCAACTAGAACCTAATTAAGGATCAAATAACTCAATAAGGGCAGGTTTTGAATAACCAAAAAGTCCTCTTATAAAACTTTTCCTTAGCCACTGTGAAGATTTCACAATATTAAATCTAACATAACTTTCTAATATACATCATGTCTATACTATATTTTATATAATTGTAGTGTAATCCCTAATACTACAATCTGCTATACCTATATATATACCATTGAACACCACCTATGGATGTCTATATAGGCTTCACTTATAAAGAATGGTGATGCTACTCCACATATATATTAGGATCTCTTTCAAAATCAATAAACTAATGTACGTTTGTATAGATACTTCCATGATAGCCTATTTTCCCTTGAATATATATCAATATAATTTCGAAGACTTCCATGTGACTATGAGATGATAAATCCTAAGTCAAAGATGCGTTTAATGATTCCAATAAAGCATGTATAGTTAGATGTTTACCTCAGTATAATATGAACTTATTGGCTACTCTAGTAGTACCACGTTATTCTATTCTTTTCAATGTAGCGAAACCCTAATTCTCTGCTCCTAAACCTTTACATGCTAAGCACTGACTTTTTTTTTTTTTTTTTCGGAATCTTGCAGTCTCTCTCTACCTTTCACGTGGTTGACTTAAAAAGACCTAGTATATACCTTTAAAATAACACTCAAATTCAGTCTAGGAAGACCATTCCCACTCCAATTAGTACTCTTAAATAAATTCAGCTTTACACGTTAAATACATTTCCTACTTGGGCTGAAATTAACGTTTTCTACTTGGGCTCGAATTTAAAATCCACTATAACTTATCTCTTTAGCCTCCAAGAAGCCCATAAAACTTAAATAAGCTTCCAAGACTTTAATTCCCAATTAAACTCAAATTAAGGTTGATTAGATAGGCTAGAACTCTAAAGGATTCCAATAACACTTAAACTCCTAATCCAAATAGGTTTTAATCTCTTATCATTTTTCTTAACTAATAAGGAGACTAAAAGTTTAATATGAATAATCCACAAAATAACTCTTCACGTTACATCTTCTTTTATTTATTTTCTTTGTAGATATCATAATATAAAATAATATCACATTCAAAATAAATTAACTAATTCATCAATTTCACTCTAGAAGCAATTAAATTAAATTTAAGTTAGTCAGGTGTTATACACTATAACAACATCTAAAAATACGTTATCATTATAGCACATGCAAACCTTAACAGTGATACTCTTTAGGTTACGTGGTGGTGGATTGTTAAAATTTGGATCAGTGAAAAAAAGTTGAGTTTTGGGTTGCGATTTGGATTAGGGAAGCAAGGTTGAGTTTTGGGTAGCAATTTGAGTTTTTGGTTGTTGTAGTGGTCACAACGGTTTGTCGTGGCTGGGGTGGATCGCCAATGCTGGTGTTGGTGGGTTTGATTTTGGGTTTTGGTGGTTGTTGCTGGTATTGGTGGGTTTGGTTTTAGGTTTGAAGGTTGTCATGGCTGAGGTTGGTGGTTGTTTGGTGGTGGGGTTGTTACTAGGTTAGGATTGGGTTTGGGTGGCAGTGATGGGTTTAGCCACTATTGGTTTTGGGTATGATTACTATTTGTCTTGTTGGTGTGGATTTTAATAGATTATTTTAATGAGATAAATTGTAAAGTAAAGAATGAGATGTATGTTGTGTTAGTTTTGGATCTAGTTACCGTTTGTCTTGTTGGTGTGGATTTTAATAGATTATTTTTAATGGAATGAATTGTAAAATAAAGAATGTGATATATGTTATATTGTTAAAGTGGAAATGTAAATATATTTGCCACCCAAGTTCGTCAGTGGGGTGGTATGAGCTTGGATTCCTTGCCATATGCGCTTGGATTTAAGTCTCACCAATAGGCAGAGTTTGTATTGAGTATACCACTCTCTCTCCTTCATCTTTTTATTTATATATATATATATATATATATGAAATTTTTTAAATTTATGGCAATTGGCAATGCTCTCAATGTTAAAAATACGTAATTTTGGCATCTTTTGAAGTTTTTAGTGTATGTGGTGTTAAAATAACTTTTTAAGCCTAAAATGATCTTTTTAAGTAATTATTTAACTATTTAACTTTTAAGCTCTCTTGTTAGGATTCAGCCATTTAACTAATTAATTAAAAAATATACTTGGATCATGTAAGAAAAAATTGACCTACAGAATCTTTTAAGAGAAAACCTAAGAAACCGCAACCTGCGGGGGAATGTGCAAAATAGGCAAGTAAAAGGGATGTATATGGTTAGTTATGCAACGTTTGAAACAATAATGGAAAGTAGCATCTCGAGTTTTAGAAACTCGAGATCCATATTACTGAAAATACCACATAAATCTCGAGTCTTTAAGACTCGAGTTCCATGCAAAAAAAATTTCCTCTATAGTGGCGTTTTTAAGCCTTACAGTGACGTTTTAAAGCCCTATAGCGGCGTTTTTCTACAAAATTTTTTTTATGAGTGATCACCCCATACCAGGTTTAAGGAGCCCTATAGTGGCATTTTTAAGCCCTATAGTGATGTTTTAAAGCCCTATAGCGGCGTTTTTCTGCAATTTATGGAACTCAAGTCTTTAAAACTCGATTTTCATGTGGATTTTTTTCCAAATCAACCCATTCTCTTACAAATCGAGACTTAAAAACTCGATTTTTATCTTGAAACTCGAGTTTTAGACACTCGAAATGCTAGTTTTCAATATTGTTTTGATCCGTGACAATTAACTAAATTTTTTTATATTTGTTGTTATTTGGGAAGGGAGATCCGCAACCTGCACTTCAAGTTTTGCACTTTAAAAGTTATAGTCCGCCATTGCTGTGTGAGACTGAGAAATAATGAGATACTGAGTATCAGGCTACTACCAGCTCGGCAGGTTCAAGCTTCAACATTTTCTCACCTTTTCTTTCTTCTTCTCATTTTCATGGCAATTTTTCATGGAGGCCAAACAACTCCAATCAGAGGAACAACTTTACCCTCAACACAGAGAGCCGCAATCACAATCACACTCTCCAGCCTACCAAGCTCTTCTCAGAGCAGGTCCACGTGTCAGGCCCCTCCAACAAGTCCACGCTCAAATCATCGTCTTAGGCAAGTACCGAAATCTAGCCATTATCACCAAGCTCCTCACGCTAGCTTGTGCCGCTGGCTCAATATCCTACACTCGCTGTCTCTTCCTCACTGTTCCAAACCCAGACTCTTTTCTCTTCAACTCTCTCATCAAAGGCTCCTCCAAATTCGCCTTCTCAAACGACGCCATCTTCTTCTACCGCCGGATGCTCCTCGCGAATATTTCGCCTTCGAATTATACTTTCACGTCCGTGATCAAAGCGTGTGCCGATCTTTCTGCTTCCAGACTGGGTAGAGGGATTCATTCCCATGTTTTGGTTTGTGGATATGGCTCGGATTCGTTTGTTCAGGCTGCACTTGTTACATTCTATGCAAAGACTGGTGTTTTGGAAGTTGCCCGGAAATTGTTTGATAAAATGCCGGAAAGAACGGTTGTGGCATGGAATTCGATGATTTCGGGGTACGAGCAAAATGGGTTTTCAAAGGAAGCGATTGGGTTGTTTTATCAGATGCGAGAGTGGGGCATTAAGCCCGACTCGACAACGTTTGTGAGTGTATTGTCGGCTTGTGCTCAGTTGGGGGCAATTGGTTTGGGTTGTTGGGTACATGATTATGTTATTAGTAATGGTTTTGATGTCAACGTGGTTCTTGGTACTTCTTTCATTAATATGTTTTCTAGATGTGGGAATGTGACCAAAGCTCGAGAAGTTTTTAATTTGATGAGTGAATGGAATGTTATTGCTTGGACAGCTATGATTTCTGGGTATGGAATGCATGGTTATGGTAAAGAAGCAATGGAGCTCTTTGGAAAAATGAGAATTCACGGTCCACGTCCTAATAATGTCACATTTGTTGCTGTCCTGTCAGCATGTGCTCATGCAGGACTTATTCAGGAAGGGCGCTGCGCCTTTGGATCTATGAGGAAAGAGTTTGGTTTGGTGCCTGGAGTGGAACATCATGTTTGCATGGTTGATATGTTTGGGCGTGCTGGGCTTCTCAATGATGCCCATGCATTTATCAAAGAATTGAATCCTAGGGAGCTAACTCCAGCAATTTGGACTGCAATGCTTGGGGCTTGCAAGATGCATAAGAATTTTGATCTTGGAGTGGAAGTTGCTGAGCATCTCTTAGCTGTAGAACCAGAAAATCCAGGTCATTATGTTTTGCTTTCAAATATATATGCAGTGACTGGTAAGATGGATCGAGTGGAGTTGGTTAGAAACCTGATGATCCGAAGAGGCCTAAAGAAGCAAGTTGGCTATAGCACAATAGAGGTTGACCAGAAGACTTATTTGTTTAGCATGGGTGACAAGTCCCACCCCGAGACAAATGAAGTTTATCGGTATTTAGACAAATTGATGTCGCGGTGTAGAGAAGCAGGATATGTACCAGCACCTGAGTCGGTGATGCATGAGTTGGAAGAAGAGGAGAGGGAATATGCTCTTAGATACCATAGTGAGAAGCTTGCAATAGCGTTTGGGTTATTGAAAACCAGCAGCGGTGTAGCCATCAGGATTGTGAAAAACCTTAGAATGTGTGAGGATTGTCATTCAGCAATTAAGTACATCTCAATTGTCTCTAACAGAGAAATTATCATCCGGGATAAGCTTCGTTTCCATCACTTTAATGATGGTTCATGTTCTTGTCTCGATTACTGGTGATGAATTCTATTTGCTTGCTCAGGCTTGAGTGGATCGACAATTTCGCTACATTAATCATGGGGTAAGGTTCATCAAGGCAGTCAAAGGTTTACCGAATTACAATTTTGCAGGCTGTAAATTTGGTCTCAAACCAAAACAGATTGGGTTTGGTGCTATGAAAAAAAGAAGTGGAGAAAGGTCTACTTAACAAGGAACGATATCAGATCCAAGAAACCAAAGGTTTTTTTTTTTTGATACAAGATAGAATTTATACTCTAGCCTAATCTAAGTGTATATGTGTGTGAAACTCCCTCCTGGAGACTTTTGAACCCCGGCCCTTGCCCTCCACACCCCATAAACACTTATACTTGTAAAGTGACCACCGCACCAAGGGTGCGCGGTGGGTCTAAAAGCTTTAACATAGCATTAGTTGTTATATTGCCTAATCTTTGCGTGTACCATACAATTGCCTAAGTGGAGTCATCTAGAGCTCATATGTAGAATAAATTGACAAGGCTTATTTGTTATCATTGTAAAGTGGACAATAATTTCATTTCTATATATTCGCATAAAAAAAAAATTCTATTTATTTTTTGAATTGTTAAAGTCCAAAAGATAAATCATATGCCACAGTTTAATGAATATGCATCATTGTAAGAACATATTAGATAGGTTAGTTTCAGCCTTTAACCATCGTTTGTAGGAGAGAAGATATCATTTGGTTAAAAAATCATTGTCAATTAATGTGTACATAGTTTTATTACTAATATTATTAGGCATGGAGAAATACCCTTTCCCCTTAGTTGTTTGTCCTAGCCATGGAGGTGTTTTCTAAGCTTTTGCGGAAAGAAGTGGAAGAATGTACTAATTTTAAGCACCATTCAAAGTGTGCTGCATTAAAGCTTACTCATTTGTGTTTTGCTGAGGACTTAACGGTGTTTCTGGGAGCTGATGTACAGTCAGTTCAAGTGGTCCTAGAAGCTTTGGATAAGTTTACAAGGTTATTGTGGTTGAGAGAAAATTTTACAAAGAGCGAAATTTTTATTGCAGCTACTCCTCCAAGTCTAAAAAAAAAAGAGATTGAATTTGCTCCAGTTCAA
This sequence comes from Notholithocarpus densiflorus, assembly GCA_030021035.2. NCBI lineage: Eukaryota > Viridiplantae > Streptophyta > Magnoliopsida > Fagales > Fagaceae > Notholithocarpus > Notholithocarpus densiflorus. The sequence continues at coordinate 2,781,518 of JARYZH020000024.1, read as the reverse complement.
AGAAGGAAAGCTTCCTGTCATATACCTTGGGGTGCTTTTAATTTCAGGGAAATTAACAGAAAACGATTCCAAGCCACTCATAGACAAGATCACAGCAAGAACAGACTCATGGGCAGCAAAATCTCTCTCATATGCAGGCAGACTTCAATTGATACAATCCGTCATCTTCAGGCTTCAAGGGTACTGGTCCAGAATGTTTATCCTTCCCAAAAAGGTAATCAAAGCTGTTGAACAAAAATTGAGCAGTGTTTTATGGAATGGCTCAAATACTTCAGCTTCTAGAGCCAAGGTAAATTGGGATATGGTTTGTAAACCAAGGGATGAAGGAGGTTTAGGTCTAAGGAAGTTAGAGCAGTGGAACAAGGCTGCAATTATGGGCTTCATTTGGAGCTTATTTGCACAGGTGGGCTCCATATTCGTTTAGGTCTAAGGAAACAGCTTTTGGGTGATTTAAAGTCCTCGTGATTGTACACGGTTGTGGAGGAAAATTCTCAAGCTAAGAGATATCACTTGACCATTTATTAAATATACATGGTAAAGCTATTCTTCTATGGTATGATTGGTGGCACCCTGATGGCTGTCTTTATCTAAAGTATGGTCATAGAGTGGTGTAAGGTGCAGCAAGCTCTCTTGAAGCTTAGGTGTCTAGAGTTTTGGATAAGGACAATTGGATTTGGAATCCAGCTCGATCCGAGAACTTGGTAAATATTCAGAGCAAGCTCAGTTTGGTTGAGATTGGAAATGAAGACAGGCCTGTTTAGATCACTGAGAAAACAGGGAAACATTCTTGTGTAGGTCCATGGAACTGTATAAGGAAGAAATGCCCTAAAGTTAAATGGTGGAAGATGATCTGGTTTCCCATTGCTATTCCTAAGCATTCCTTTATAGGCTGGCTAACAGTGCAGAACAGATTGTCCACCAAAGATCGGATGTTGCAGCAATGTGCTAATTTGGATGCTCAGTGTGTTCAGTGTGATCCTTCTTGAAGAGAATATGGAGAACTTTAATGAGCTGGTGCTTAATAAAACACCCAAAGTTTTATTGGCCATGACTTGCAGTGAGAATCAACTAGGAGGTAAGAGTTTGAAGCTTATTGTTTGTAGATTGGCATTGTGGTCTACTATGTACCATATTCTAGGATGCATGGACACTTCATTTGGGGTGCTGTACCTGTGTTGTAATGGTGTCCAATTTGCCGTATCATGTTATAATTTTTCAAAAATTGCTTGTTTCTCCATATTGTACCGGTACCTTACCTGTACCCGTGTTTGTGTCCGTGCATCCTAGACCATATTTGGCTTCAAAGGAATGCTATTATTCACCAAGGTAGAGTACTTTCTGAAGAGGCTATGGTCAAAATGATTAGGTGGGAAGTGAAGGTCATAGCTGAAAGTGGTAGCTACTCTAATTCTTTTTCAAAACAGGGCAATTTGCTGTCTTTGGGGTATTTCAGGTTCTATACTAATAGTAGTAGTTAATGTCGTTGTATTTGGTATCTGTCATATCTGGGCTCCTTTTGGCTTTTGTATTGTCCCCTGTAGCTGTTTTGGTGTTGTAAGTTGTATAGGTGCTGTAGTTGTATTTGTGTTATACTGTTAGGTTCTGATAATAGCATTAGGAAGTGAGCTGAATAAGGGCAAGAAGAGACCAGCAATGATGCCTGGACCAAGAAATCCAAGCAAAATCTCACTTCCATTCCATCAGTTAAAATCTTAGCAGCCCTGAATATGCAATAACACTATACAAGCATAAGAAAGGCATTTCCTAGGACAGTGTTGGTGCATGGCATAACACCTAGGTTTGCTCCGATGAAATCAAGCGGTTAACATGAAATGTTGGTATTTCCTAACTATATTCAAAGCATGTTGTTTTCCAGGCATTTTCGTATTATGTTTTCTCCGCCTTGAGATATCTCATTTTTCTTGCAATATAAGAGGATGAGAGATCTAATACCTCATAAAAAGTGGAAAATAATTGCATGCCCTATATATAGAGTGCCCTGCAATAAAAAGTGGGAAGTAATTGAATTCTGTAAATGAAATGCTATAATATAGAGAGCATTCACATCAAAGATGTGAAAAATGCTAAATCTTAATTTTAGCTCTCATCCCCTTAAAAATCATCCAATTCTTAAAATTTTTGATATCTTTGCTACAGTGGAGTGTCATCTTTAACACCCTTTTGTAGCAAGTTGCTAGAGTTTTTTATTATTATTTTTCTTTTTCTCTCTCTCACTCTCTCTTGTGCTGTGCCTCTCTCCACTACTTTCTCTCTCTTACTTGATTAAAATAAATAATATTTTAATGAAGTGGTAAAAAAAAAATAAAACCTTTGATGTTGGGTGTATTATAAAGTGGAGTGTTAAAATAAATAAAGTAATATTTTGAGATGCTAAATGCTATATTTTTTAACATGTTTGATGAGAATGCTCTAATTTTTGGTATTATTCATAGGTCTCACTGCAATTTTTGGTACTATTTATAGATTTTACTATACTATTTCAGCTAACTTTTATTTTTATCTACAGTACTTTCAGCAAAAAAATTTCAGTTTAAACAAAATAAGCTGATCCTAAATAAACCCTAAAATTTTTAAGATTTTACCTTGATTTTAAGCTGTTGTAATATTCACTGGAAAGGATTTGAATTTTGTAAATGAAATGCTATAATATAGAATTATAATAATGAAAATTTCTGAGATTTTTCCTTGCTTTCAGATTCATGTTGTAATTTTAAATGGAATCTTCACCAACCTTTTTGGCAATAAGTGATAGCACTGGAAAGGGCATTTGGGTGATTGTGGTTCCTCTTCTATAGACTCTCTTCTCTCGTGTATATATATATTTATATTGACTGCAATCTTATGACATTTGTTTTACATTGTAATGCATTCTTATGTTATGATATGTGCCTTTTAAATCTTATTATATGATGCTATGTATGATATGATGTACAATATTATGTTGTGATTAATAAAATTGTTTTATTATTATCTAAAATAGTAGTAATATGAATATTTGGACATTATCATATAGTCCATAAGATGTATAGTATGTAATTTATGTGATTTAGTCACAGAAGATATAAATCACAAGTTCTTTGTAAACTTAGAATTTTAGTTCGTAGTCGGTGATGAAATTGAGTATTTCATCTGCGAAAACTATAACATATCAACGAAGATAATTTGTCTTGATCATGGAAGTTGAGACTTCTAATTGATATGTTGATATGTTTTAAGTGTTAAGATATATTGAACTGGATTGCTGTGAGATTTATTATTCTACTAACGACTGTCAAATGAATAATAAATCTCACAACTTCTATTTATATCAACTTTCAATCCTGAGAGAATAACGAACATGATCATGAAGTGTAGGTTACTTTGATATATCAGGAGTAAGATCTAAAGTCATGATCAAAACCTCAGTACGTTGGGCAGCCACATTTAATGTTGAAAGAACGTATATTCTCAAGATAGAATTCATAATCTCTTAACGGAGATATAAAATATTCTTTTGAGATAAGTTTAATGAATTTAGTTATTCAGAATGTTAGGCCTAACTACTTTAGTAAGAAGTTACTAAAGTATATATTTATGAAATTGGATTTCATAAATATATGTAACAGTGAAGGTGACTTCGGGTACTCAAGGATAGATGTAGTAATCTTCAAAGTGACCAGTTAACATTCATGACTTTGTATTAATACGAATATTTTAATGAAGGAATTGAATGTGTAATAAAGTTTTAGGATATAATTTATTAATAAAGCCTAAAGTGCAATTATATTTATATAGTGGTATTAAATATAATTAATGGTAATTTTGGGGTTGTCAATAGTTAATAGAAATGCCCAAAACTCATTGGAGCTAGTGTTTTATTTGTCCATTTTAATCACACTTCAAACCACATACTAAAACCCAATTGAAATGGCCCAAAAGACTAGGCTAATTAGATAATCAATTGGAGAGAAACATACAGAATTTGTAATGCATGAAAATGTATGAAAATGGTGTGTACGTGAGTGTAAGCCACTCTCTTATTCTCCCTTGAACACATACGTGTAAACTGATTAAAAGATCACACTTCTTGGACATAAGTGGAATTAGAGTGAAAATTAAAAGTATTTCTAAGTACTTCTAATTTTTGGTTTTGAATTTCACCATACCAAGGTACGCTATCTTATTCTTAAATTCTGAAATTTAAATAGTACATGTTATCAATTGCGAATGAAGTAGATCCGTTAATTTTCTGCTGCGTATGTTTTGTATGCGATACAAACTATGTTTTTCCAACATCTTATATATAGAATATTATGGCTTTATATATATATATATATTTATTTATATATATTTCTTTTTTTGTGGATACAAGATAGAATTTCTACTCTAGTAAAATCAATTGGTAATATTTGACTATTAATTTTCTAATAAAGTAATGATTATTATTTCTTTAAAATCCATAAATGCCATTATAATAAATAAATTGGAGTAAAAAAGGAAAAACCGTTCATCAAAAACACTTTTAAATGAAAACTTTGTAAATGATAAAATTTAGTTACAAATTTGGTTGTAGTCAATAACTACAATTCCACTCAATATCTTTTTATTATAAATTTATAATGGCTACAACTTCACTCAATATCTTTTTATTATATGAGTATTTTGATAAATTCACCGTTAGATTACATTTTTTTCTTATATCTTCTATATTTGCAAAATTTCTAAAAAAACAAGGATTATAGCAATGTTATCAAGCAAATGTTTAGATTTCAATTTTTTGTAATCTGAAATTATGAAAAAAAAATTAAATTTTTGATCAAATGGTAAATAACATTTTATTGACACGAAATTTGACATACGTGTTAAGAATATAAAGATCATGTAATTCAACGGTTAGATTTTCAAAATATGTAACCATGTTATTTTTTTTAGTGAGAATTGTAGCCAAACTTTGTCTCTTGGTAAAGTTTTTGAGATGCAAGCGAGGAAAGTAAAGATGAACTAAATTCAACTATGGAGAGAGAGAGAGAGAGAGAGAGAGAGAGAGAGAGAGAGAGAGAGAGAGAGAGAGAGATTTTCTGTGGAAAAAAAATATATTATAGCTTGCATAAATATCAAGGATTACAATTAGGTGTTATTTATATAGCAATCCGTAGTGTGGATTAAGTTACGGATCTAATTCTTCCATGACAAATGCTAACCCATTTAAAACTTTGTAAACTCAAACTCTCTAACAGATTCTTGGCTCCAATATTCCAGGTTTGTGACATGTTTCTAGCTTGCTAATTTGAGATATTTCTCATTATTTATAAGAAATCATTTTTAAAATATTAAATGGGTTATAATAAGTCACAGTGATAGGTTGAAACTCTATAATAACAAAAATAAAACATAAAATTTATCTAGGTAGAGCATATTGAAACACAATTAATAAATATCGTGTACATTATAATGAAAAAATTTAGAGAATATTTAGTTTGGAGGATGAAAAAGTTAAATGATAGAAAATAAATATAAAATTCCTTTATTTGGTTGAGAAGAAAAATGATTGGATAGAAAAAAATTATATAAATTTACTATTATAGCCCTATAACCTTTTTTTGAGAGGACATAGCTCTATTATCCAGTATAAAAGAAACGTTTTGTTTGTTTTGATGTGTTTTCTAGAAAATAAATCATTTTTCATTCAAAAAGTATTTTCTATAAAACTATCTCATTTTTCTATGTTTGGTAGTAACTTTAAATGAGTTGGAAAACGATCTCTTAACTTTCTTTATTTAGCTTGCCGTGAGATAAAGTTGTTTTTTCAAAAAAAAAAGTGGAAAACAATCTCTAAAAAATATGTCATACTTTTTTTGTTAACTAAAAATGGTTTTCATTTTATTCATTTTTTCTGATACTACCAAATACTGGAAAACACGGAAAACTATATTTTCACATGATTTTCCATTGAAAGAATCGAAACGGTCAGTAATATACGAGGGCTAATTGTTTTTATTTTATATAAAAATGAATGTATAGAGAAGAAGTTAAAATGATGTAATAATTGTGATGTGTCACTTGTATAACCTGTTTTTTCTCCAATGTTTTCCATCCCTCTAATTCTCACCCCCACCAAATGATACCTAGCCTTTTCACTTGTTGTGTGTGTCTAAACTGGTTGCACATAAATTAGTTGAATTGTACCATAAATTGGTTGAATTGTGAACCGACCTATATACCAATCCAGTTATTGTATAAAACTAGAGTTTTTTAAAAATCTTAAATAATGGCAAATTAACTATCCTACCAGTAAAATAAGGGGTCAGTTTAACTAGACAGAAGCAACCAACTAAGCAAATATTGCAATTTTGTAAGAATTGATGAGACAACAATCATGAAGGAGTAGTTGATGGTGGAATAGCGATAAAATAGATTGAAGATCAAGTAGAAGTAAACCGGTTGTACATAAATTGGTTGAATCATGAACCGACCTATATATACCAATCCAGTTGTCCTATAAAACTAAAATTGCTTAAAAATAATGGGAAATCAAAGATTTGTACTAGTAAAATAGGGGGTCGGTTTAAGTTACTAGGCAGAAGTGATCCCAACTAAGCAAATTTTGTGACTTTGTAAGAATTGACGAGACAACATCAATCATGAAGGATTTGATGGTGGATTAGCGATAAAATAGACCCATGCCATGATCAAGTACAAGCTATTCCCCCATTGACAAGTCCATCACCATTTGTTGACTTCGATGCCACAAACCTAGGGACAAAATGGGCTTTTGCTCTTTTCGGGCAAATTAAATAGCCTTACGCCCCCCTTCCCAAACTAATTAGGGAAATGCCCATCTTTTGAAACTCGACTTACTCAAAATCGAGTTAAGCTCTATAGTGACGTTTTTAAGAACCTATAGTGACGTTTTTAAGGACCTATAGTGATGTTTTTTAACTCGATTTCCATGAAATCGAGTTATAGGTAAAAAAATTGCCTATAACTCGATTTCATTGAAATCGAGTTAAAAAACGCCACTATAGGTCCTTAAAACGCCACTATAGGATCCTTAAAACGCCATTATAGGGCTTCAGAAATTTTTTTTTTTCTAACTCGATTTATCATAAATCGAGTTTTAAAAGAGGAGCATTTCCCTAATTAGTTTGGGAAAGAGGGTATAAAGCTATTTAATTTGCCCGAAAAGGGCAAAAGCCCATTTTTTCCCAAACCTAGATCAATTAAGATTTAAGAGCATGTTGACACGGGTTATAAGTTATAACTAGAGCCACCTTTCAGAGTGTCATGTTCAAGCATGCCATTAACTACTTTGTTTTCCCTGGTTTTTATTTGTAGTAAAGGCTGCAGATCTCACATGTTGTGCGAGAATATATAATTACTTAAAATGTAGTATAATAATGTATAATTTGGGGTTTTTTAATATAATTAATTATTTATTTATTTATGCTCACAATAAATGAAGGGATGTGTTGTTATTTGAAAATGTGGTAAAATGCATAATTTATTTTTTAAAATCTACTAATATTTTAATTTAAGATTAGCCATCTTCAGAACAAGTAGTTAGTTTAAGATTTGGACCTCGAGAGTTTAGTTAATAGGAAACTAAACAATCCCTACATTTGGACGTCATTAACCTTAAATTAGTGGCTGATGACTCCTAGCATCTCAGCTAGTAGTGGCACCAAAATCCCTTCAATCCTTTGCATGTATTGTTGTGGTGTATCTAATATGATTTCTTTGTGCTATTACAGTCCTTGTACCCTTGTTTGTATTTGTTATTCCCACAGCCAATTAGCTTATATTAGCTTTGATGATGCCGAAAATCGTCAGTAAGTCACACAGTCCTCACGTGCTCAAGACAAGACCTGCATAACACAGAACAAGAAGACCTTAGGAGAGTATCGGTGTGGTACCGGCCAAAGACCCTCCGAAAGTTAAGTTAGAGAGCTTCTCACAACTCTAGAATGCCAGAGCTGGGGTGAATTATGCATACCTTGATTTTTGAGGGCTTCGGGTTTTTATAATAGTGTAGAACCGACCTTTGTTTCTTGGCGAAGAAGGCATTTCCTTGTGGGAAAGATCCTCATAAACGTGCGTATATTGCAGGATTCTTTCCATGTTGAGATTTCCTTAACTAGGGTTAATTGTGGGGTGGAAGACATTTCCATGTGGGGTTTATCCAAGTCACGTGAGTGTCACATGGCCTTGATATTCGTCGGCCTTGGGGCCCAAGAATCCAGAATCCGTCCCTATAGAGGGACTATTCGTCTATTATAGAGAGGGGTCCATTCGTCATGTAATCTATCCGTCCATCGCTCCATTTGCTGCCTTATTCCTGACAGCTCACTAATTCAGTACCGTCAGGTTTATTTAAACAGATCCGTCATCCAATATTTTCATCCACTTCAAGCTTAGATCATCCCTTTTTTTTTTTTGGGTAAACCAAAGATTATATTAATTTAAAGAAATAAAATTTGGGCAAAGCCTCTCAAAGTACATGCCAATGACATCAAAATATAAAAGCATAACAATGTCTGAAGGCGGACAATCAAAGCTAGTATAATATTCTTGTTGATTTGCCCCGTTCTTAGCCAATCTGTCAGCACACTAATTAGCTTCCCCAAAAAGAATGATTAATCTTGACCCTTGGAATCAAACCTAAAAGGTACCTGCAATCAGATATGAAGAGAGAGTGAGCAGTGTTCATGTTGTATTGCCCCACCAGCCACTCTATAACCACTTTAACATCCAACTCTACTTCTACAACTTGGAAATTCTTTGCAATGTAGATCTTCAAACCATCTCTCAGTGACCACAATTTAGCCTCCACACTTGTTGCTATTTCTATAGTTCTGGAAAAGCCAACCACCCACTTACCATTATCATCACAAATGAGACCTCCACCTCCTGCCATGCCCGGATTCCCTAGAGCTAATCTATCCGTATTTAGTTTGTACTAGTTCAAATGTGGTTTGTTCCACCTCACATTGACTAGACTTCGACTGAAAATCTGCTTGACATGCCCAACAAAATGAAAATAGTTGAGAGCTAGATTCCTCACTTCTCCAACCAATCTGTAATTTGGTTCTTTTTTGAAAGATCTCTTATTGTGGTGAAACCATAAACTCCATATTCCATATGCAAAGAAATGCTTCCATGGTAGATTTGATTCTCCAGGTTTTTGTGTTGAACACATATTCTTCTTCAACCAGTTGCAAATAACAGAATTAACAAATATGCCATCTGTGGGTGCATGGCTTCACACTTACGGGTTGCATGGCTTGCTTTCTCTTTCTTTGGAAGTTAGCGCCTGGTTTAGGTCTAGGAACCAAATTGGGTCTCTTACGTGGGTTTACATACTAGAAAATAAGTTCGGAGTTAAGGTATGAGTATTGGAAGATGTTAGGCACCCAACCCCACTCGGCTCGTGGATGGCTTTTACTAAAGCTGATAGGCCACATTTAATTACGGAGATTATTAACAAAGCCCAAAATCTAATCATGCAATTATTAAGTCAAATAAAACACACAAGGAAAAAATCTCACATAATGACATAAAAGGAAATAAATTCAAATCAAATATCAAATAAAATGTATTAAGTAAAATATCAATTAATTACAAATCAAATCAGACAAAAATGAAATCATGCATAAATAAAGAACGAGTAATGCTACAGACACAAATTATTCTGCAAACATTTTACAAAGTGCTGATGTGGCATGCTCCACATCAACTTTTTGAAAACTAAAATGCCACATAAGATATTAACAAATTCTAATTAAAAAAACAAAAAAGAAACCCAAATAAGCTTTGACTTCTATCACAAACCCTGGCCTCTTAGCCTCACGATGGTGTTGTAACATCTTGCCTCCCTCCCTCCTTGCCTCATCGGTGCTAACAAAATCCTAAACATAAAACGTTTTGACGAAAAACGCTAGCCTTAAGTGTGAGAGACCGGGAAAATTAGGTGCTCTCAAAAAAGATATTCGGGCACCTTTTAGGGCACCTCTTTTTTTGGATAAGTAGTGTGGAGTCGCCACTTATTTTTTATACAAAAAAAATAAGAAAAAATTAAATACAAATTTACATGACTGAATTGTTCCTTTCTCATTGATTGAATAAAAAAGAATACATATTTGATAAATTGTGTATTACATGACTTTGGGTCCTAGTTACAAACTACTAAAGAATTATATGGCTTTTTGTCCTAGTTACAACCTACCCAAAATAAAAGCAAAGATAAAGCATAGGTCTACCTATCCAAAAACACTAAATTCGAAAGTTAGGTTACGGAATGGGAATGTGTTAGGTACCCATTCCGCCCAGACAGAGTCTAGTCTTCTAGACTCTCATGACCAATGTACCCTTTAAGCATGATATGAATGATATGTTGCATACATGAAACACTTAACTAAACTAAGTCACATACGTCTATTTATGAATGCATCCTCTTCTTTGTTAAAAATTCAGATCTGTGTTGTGATAAAAAAAATTTGATTTGGTTTAGAAAAATCAGATATGTTACATGTAAAAAAAATAGTTTTTGGCATAAAAAAGTTAGATCTGTGTGTTGGGAAATTTAGACCCCGGTTGATAGAATTAACAAATTTTAAACCCAAGTTATTAATTAGATTTATTATGAATAAAACTTGTTAAAACAAACAAACATTAATATCATGTCAATATCATGCACAACGGAAAAGTAAATAAGACAAGATATGATGACCTAGGAAAACCAATGAAACAAACTAGTTTCACAGTAAAAAAACCTAGGGGGAAACCTTCCCAAAAACAATCCACTATAGTAAAGAGAAGTTTCAGATCTAGTACAAAACCTTTGTCCCTAGACTCTACAATCCCCGTAGATGAACTTACAGCAGAAACCTTTTATCGCTTCAGAACCTCTGAACTCTTCAATATATGAACGCCACCCTTTTTGCACATATCCCAGTACGTGACTAACCAAAGATGCACTACTCCTAGTACGTGACTAACACACCAACTTGAAGAAGATGTTGGCTGCAAAGTTCTTCACTTCATCAACAATGAAGATCAAAAAGCACTTGGTTATAAAGCCCTAAGGCACAAAGACGCAATAGCTTCTTTTAGAGATAATAAGACATCAGTCTTGTATTCTCTTATGTGACGGCCTTTAAAATAAGGCTTATATATGTCTAGGGTTGTGAGAAAAGAAACCCTACATAAATACATAAGCATGGGCCGAAAATCAGATCTGGAAATCTGAATTTTGTAATTCTCGACAGATACCTCGATAGATAGTATCTGTCGAGCCTCGATAGATAGCTATCTGTTGAGCCGCTGTTGAGCTTTAATGAATCAGCACTTTTTCACTTGTTTCTTGGACAGATTTGCATGACTTCAATACTAGACTTGAACTCTTATTCTTTAAAGTATTAAACACATCCTAGATTTACCCAATTATAAGTAAAATGTGTTTTGTCAAAGAATTAGCTAATTACATAAAATATGTCCTTAACACTGTGTTTATTAAATAAAACAAAGTCTGTTAGTTTAAAAAAAAATACCAAATCTGTTTTGAGAACTAGAAAAATTGGTTTTTGGTTTGTATTAAAAAGAATCAAATCCGTTTTATAACAAAAAATTTTAGATTTGTAGCGAATTAGAAAAAATTAGATCTGTTTTTTATGTGAAATAAAATAAGAAAAAGATTTTTTTTTAGAAGAGGCCTATATTCATAAAATAAACCTATGCTACATGCATCAAACAAAACAAACAAAACTACTCATGGCCTTTTTTTTTTTAATTTCAAAATCTGCTTTGTTAACAAAAATTCATATCTATATCTAAAGAAGATATAGATCAGTTTTTTGGATTTTTTAAAAAAAAATTCAGATTTGTATCTAAGGAAGATACAAATCAGTTTTTTGGATTGAAAAAAATTCAGTTTTGCATCTAATGAAGATGCAAATCAGCTTTTTGATTGAGAAAAATTCAGATCTGTATCTAATGAAGATGCAAATCAGTTTTTTTTTTTTTTGGTTGAAAAAGATTCAGATCTACATCTAATGAAGATGCAAATCAGTTTTTTGATTGAAAAAAATTCAGATCTGCATCTAATAAAGATACAAATCAGTTTTTTGATTGAAGAAAGATATGATAACAAGCATATTTTTGAAATAAAAAATAGATCTTAACAATAAAAACATCATAAACACATTCTAATAAAGAAAATATCGACAACATATGAGATGAGCATTGCAAAATCAAAACTAAACACATATTTATTCATGCTTCATAAAATTAAAAGAGATAGAAGAAGAAGAAGAAGAAGTAAAGAAAAGCTACCTCTTGCATGGACGTACTCTTTTTCTCGAGAGAATATTTTAGGGTTCAAAGAAATTTATGCAATTGTCTTTGAAACCTAAAAATCTTTGCTTACAAAAAAGAAATTCTTAAGATTAAAGCCTCCAGAACCTCTTTAACGTAAGAGAGAAAATATCAGAAAGGGGAGTCAGAAAGAGAGGAAATATGAGAGCCTCAAAAAGTGTGCTGAATTTTGAGATCTAGTCTCTATTTATAGAGGCTAGGAGACTCGAAAAAAATAGCTTAGACGATCAGAATATGAACCAGGACGCGTCCTTATCGCTAAAAAATCGAAAATGATGTGTTTTAACGTCACCCGAATGTCGTCGGGCCAAAACCCTAATGTGTGCCGATCGGCACTTTGAAAGTGCCGATCGGCACTCCAAAAGTGCCATTCAGCACTTTTGGGTGACAATCCCGCTTTCGAGTTCGGGTGTGTTTTGGACTCCTTTTTTAGGTTTTCTTGAGCCGAGACTTGCACTTAAACGCGCTTTTAATCCGTATTCTAAAATTTAAACTCTTTTCTAGATAATTCAGGTATTTTCAGCAACAATTATCTTATAGATAAATACTCTAAAATAGATTTTGATAAAGTCTAGATTATCCACAATTTTATCGTTATCCAATTACCCCTTTATTCCCATGCAAGTAATCCTATTTTTGACACTAACTATCAATCAATCACAAAATTATTTAATTAATTTTAATTTTTTAGCCAATCAGAATTAATTTAAATTAATCATGCGTGGTTGATTCTACCTAGACACAATGCGTGCTGACCGTGCAAACTTGATCATGCGATATCTTTTAATCCGACGGTCCGATTTGGAAACCAGGCATACCGTCGCGACTGTTAGAACTTCAAGAACATTTTTATGATATGCAATGAATGAATTAATGCCTGTAATGCAATCATGAATTTTGGGTATATGATTGGTCACTCCTGTCATCTTCCTTGATTAAATCATGGGTGTAAAATCGAGTGTCTACATCAAGCTTCTTTGCCTCACGACGGCATTGCATCTCCTTTACCTCAAGGGCGGTGCCAAGTACTAATGAGGGTGGTCACAGGACCACCCTGAAATTTTTTTTTTTAATATACCTTAAAAAATTTTGAGTTTTAAATTAATGTGGTTCTTTTGACCGTCCTAGAAAAAAAAAAATTTTTTGACTGCCCTAAAAAAAAAAAAATTGAACACCCTTAATAACAATTGAGCCCATTAAAAATAAAATTCAACCTCTCCAAAATTTTGGTCCATTGAATGTTGAACAAAAAAATTGTAAGAAATGCAATGTTCACAATATTTTTGTAACAAATCCTAAATAACAATCAGTTTTTGGTGTAGGCGAGGATTAAATCCCAAATTTCTTATTCAACCATCAGAGACTTTAATAGTTGATCTCTAAATAGCAGGTTGTTACTGGTAAACAAAAAAATAATTCCAATGGTAAGTTCAAATTAGAACCAATAAAAACTTACCATCTAGGTTTTGTTGTGAAAGTGCTGCAAAAATGTTGTAGACATAGCACTTTTCAAAAATTGCTCAAACAAATAAATTAGCCTAAAATCTCAAATCAAACGTTTAATTGTGATTTTTAAAATTGTGTTTTCAAATGGCATATTTTAAAATCGCTATTTTTTTATATAAAAAAATGCACACTTTTTAAATAGCTAGTTTGTGTATATTGCTTCTCAGAGTGCCAAAATATGCTGGGTTAATACTATTACTAGTTACCGCTCTTTGATTAGGAAGACCTTGCAATCAAATTACATATATTAACAAAAAAACACAAATAAATAGTATAAAATGAATTATAAATGATAAACTATACCTGCATTTGGTTTCCAGGAAATAAAGGAGTGCCAAAATATGGTATCATATATCCACCACTCGAAACTTGATTCAGATGACACTATGCAATTGAAAATAAATCTTAAAAATTAAATATCAATCACAAGAGAAAAAATTATGCAAAAAAAAAAAAAAAAAAAAAACCACACACATAAAAACTTTACCTGGAATTGGTTTAAACTAGAATTTGTTGACTGTAGCCCAACAAAACCATCTCCCATGAAGCTACCACTATATGCATATAATAAAATGCAATCGTGTAAATTATTTACATAGTATATTAAAATCTCAAACAATTAACCACTAAACCCACAAAAAGAAGCAGCCAATAATCATTAAGGGGGGCTAGCATATGATCATGAAAAAATGAAGCAATATGATTCTATTTGTTCCAATAATTACTACAGCTGAATTTCTAAACCAATTCTCACTACAGCTGAATAAGGTTAATAAACACTTAGTGACATCCAAAAGTTTACCTCTATCATTATAACCCATCCTTTAGTAACTATACTAGAAATTTAAAGTATAAAAACCAAGGGACGAGGAGGGTAAAGAAGCTGAATATTAAAAGGCAATGATTCGTCACATGATATATTTGTTTTATATGACTGGATGACGGAGAAGAAAAACATTTTAGTCAAATGAGAGATAAAGAAAATCTGCATAGCAAGACCTTCCGAGAAACAGTTCTGCTAACTCAATCAGCTTGACTATAACAGATGGATGTGGAACCAAAAGTAAAATTTGTACCCTAACCAAAATAATTAGAGTAATTTTTTTTTGATAGGCAATTAGATTAATAAAATGCAATTGTGTAAATTATTTACATAGTTGATTAAAATCTCAAACAATTAATTTCATAGTTTTTCCTTATTCTTAATACCTAAACATTCCTTCTCTCTTGTGTTCCCATTTCATGATCTTCTTGTGGTGTACTTAAAGTAGGCAAACCAATTTCACCTGCATCGACTTCAATTTCTTGTGCCACTTGAGAATTCTTTCAATAGAAAGAAAATAGATGAATTAGACAAGTAATTCAGATAAACAAATATATATAATACAACAAAGAAACTAATAAAATAGATTATTAGCTAAAATTAAATAAGCAAGTAAATGTTTTCCTTTTTTTTTTTTTGGCTAGTTTTGTTCCCTTCCTGTCTCTTTCTTGTTTTCAATTTCCTAATCTCTTGGTCCGTTTTAGATTCCTTTCGTTTTGACATTGGTCGCCTTTTACTTCAAGCCACTAAAGGACTAAGCACTTTAATACATTCCTTTGATCAGGGGCAGAGGGAGGGGGGGGGGGGGGCGATGGCTAGTAATGATTAAAAAAAAGAAAAGAACAACCTACTACTATACGCCTATACGGAATAGGAATCAAATTTCAGTGGCCTAATACTAATAGAACTCTAAAAAAAAAAAAAGTGTATATATAATATAAAGCACGTCTGACGCCTCCCATAAAAAAAAAAAAAAAAAAAAAAAAAATCTTTTGATACCAGTCTATTTCAGTTTGTACCTTAGAGTTTTTGTTTAGTTTTTAAAAGCATTCAATGGAAGATCAATGGATGAATGATTGCTTAGTCACATATGTTGAGAAAGATATATTCAAGACTATTGAGTGTGAAGAAATCATGCAACGGTTTCAAAATATGAAAAATCGTCGAGGGCAATTGAGTAAATTAAGATAGGTGTGAAAAAATAAATTAAAGTTTACATTTTATGTTAGATTCTGTATGACAATTAAATTATTTTGTTATTAATATTGATTAATTTTTTTTAGATTAGTTTTTTACTTTCAATCTTGTTTTTTAATTTTGCCCCCCCTGACCTAAATTCCTAGCTCCGCCACTGCCTTTGATGTCCCATTAATAACTTCAATAGATATTGTCACTACACTCGGTGTGTGATGAGATGTTTGACCACTTTCACTTCTTGACACATCCAGACTCAATTTCTCCTTCAACTTATCTAAAATTGTCATCAAAGTCATACAACTTTCTTCAGTTTTTGATGCCATTGATGCAACTTCATAAAAAGAAGTGTGCAATTTATCATAACATTGTGCTTCAAGGATTTCCACTCAAGTCATCGTAAATACATTTAATAAATGTATATCTTCGTTTCGAGTCCTTACTCCATTGTGGAAGGATACATTTTGATGGCAATATTTTACTTTTCTTTATCATCATGAGCATAGAAAAGGCATGCCTGTAGAGAATTCCTCTAAATTCAAATAAGCAACAATTGCATTGTACCTCCAATTCATCTTCATTAAGTAAACATGGAAGGTTATTTCCTTTGTATCATCACCATCAATTTCTATCTCATCAGCAACTTGATATGTAGAAATTGCACCTTCTTGTTTAAGAAGAAAAGGATGACAATACATTTTTCTCCTAATCTCATCTTGAATCTCCTTGAACTTTGAATTGGTATAACTGTCCTAAAATTGCTTCTCAATGGCATAATGAGTTATACATGGAACTCTTGAAGTTAAAGAAATAAAATCTTTTGTGTTCTCCTTTTCAACCTTACTCTTCAAGACCCCGTCATATTGATCAACAAATTACTTCAATGTAGTCTTTGGCCCCACATAACCATCCAAAAAGGCATTCATACTTTCACTACTTTGTGTAGTAGACATTCCCGCCCAAAATGTATTTTTAACATATGTTGGTATCCAATAATGTCGCTCATAATACAACCTTTGCAACCATTCATTATCTTGAAGATTATGCACCTCAAGTAATCTTTATCAACTATCTTCAAATTCATCACGACTCAAGGAGTCATATACAGAGCGCTCTATATCCCTTTTAATCGCCTCATATTGAGAATATCCTTTAAATTTCTTAGGAATTTTCTTCATTATATGCCATAAACAAAACCTATGTTTAGTTTCAGGAAATACTATTTCAATTGCCCTTTTCATAGCTTTGTCTTGATCAGTTATAATTGCTTTTGGAGCTCAGCCTGACATACACTTCATCCATGATTCAAACAACCAAACAAAAGTATTAACATTCTCGTTTGATATTAGACCACACCCAAGAAGTATTGATTGACCATGATGATTCACTCCTACAAATGGAGCAAATGACATTTTATATGGATTTGTTAAGTATGTTGTGTCAAATGTTATAACATCCCCAAAATATTCACATGTGGCTCTATTTCTTGCATCTGCCCAAAACACATTCTTCAATCGAGATCTATCATCCACATCCATTACATAATAAAATCGGTCATCATTCTCTTGCATTCTAACAAAATAGTCATGAAGTGCTCTAGCACCTCCCACCCCAAGTCGAAGCCACCTTGTTTTGTCAACATGATTTCTATAGTCTTTCTCTCCAAATGGAAGTTTCTCAAATCCTCCTGCTTCAATAACAATAGATTTATAGTTTTTACTGATACGAATTCTAGCTTTATCATTTAATTCAAGCATTCTTTTCACATAAGCATCCATCTTTTTATGATATCTAAAATATATAGCTTTTTCGGGACTCAAAGTATGGACATGGTCAAGCACAACAGTAGACAAAGTAAATTTTCCATCAGAATAACAAGTAGCATTAATCTTGTTTTTGCACCCGAGATTATTTTTTGGTCTTGGTTTAAGAGCATTAGTTGCCTTACTTTTTGCCTTGCCTTGATTAACACATGAAATAGTGAAATATTTTAAATTCTCATCATATCTGAGTTTAGAGGTTCTATTTGACACACCAAAACCTGCTTGTTTAGCATATTGCGTATAATATGCTCTAACTTCTTCTTCTGAATTAAACATCATTCCAACCTTCGGTTCTAAAACAATTTCATTTCCATCTAAAGTCTTGTTGATCTCATGCTCCTTTTCTTAAATCTTTTCAATCTCTAACTTTTGCTCATTTTCTTCCTTATCAATGACACTTTCTTCATCTGAAGACATGTAGTCTTCATTGTCTGACAATCACATGATTGTTTCCATTAGAAATGCTATTCAATTATCTAGTAAAAAATATAAAAGTTTAAACCATTCAGAAGCCGAGCATACAAAACTTTAAAAATAAAATTTTGTCACGTGAAAATTTTGTATTGTATTTAGAAGTCAAGCATACAATTCTGTCATCTTGTATATAGAAGCCGAGCATACAAAACTTTAAACTATGTATTCTTACATTAAAAATAGAATACAAGTAGTCGAGGAATTACCAAAAGTAGAAGAATTAGAAACATCAGATAGCATTGTGGGAGCATCATTCTCATCAGATGGGATTGCAACACCATTCTCAGCCATGGTTCCGGTGGCTTCTGCAACGATTCCGGCGACTTATGTGGCGGTGGCGTTAGTCGGAGTGTGGTGGGATGGAGGCATGGGCAAGAAGGAGCGGATTGTTGATTTGGGATTTGGGATTTGAGACCGAAGAGGCAAGGAGGGAGGGAGGCAAAGGAGATGCAGCATTGTCGTGAGGCAGAGAGGCTAGGGTTTTAGAATTCTTTTTTTAGGTATAGTTTGTGTCTGATACGTTTTATGTTTAGGATTTTGTTAGCTTTAATTTGGGATTTTTTTTTTTTACTTTTAGTTTGTTAATATCTTATGTGGCATGTTAGTTTTTAAAAAGCTGATGTGGAGCATGCCACATCAGCAGTTTGTAAAATGTTTGTAAAATAGTTTGTCTCCGTAGAATTACTCAATAAAGAACGTTCTATTCCAAACATGTCAAATATAATATCATGGAAAAGTCAAGGAGAAAATCATAGCAAAAGCAATTAATTAATATATTTTAACCTAATCAGAGTCAATCATAATAAACAAGCATGGAAAGATCAAAGCAAATCAATAATTTAATTAAAACAAAAATTCATCAATTTTCTGGGTCATGATGCACACGCATTGAAGAGGTTGTGTATGCATCTTTGCAAGCATATGTACACACCTTTAATCATGCGTGTGCATATTCACTTAGAAACACAAATCCATAATTAAATTGCATTTTCAAATAGATTCACATATTCATATATACCAATTCAACCCTTAAATCAAAACATGGTAAGACATGACAAATCAAGATCAAACAAATTAGTTCATATCCTAAACATGCATTGAATCTATGTCTACCAAGAACAAAACGTCACAAACAAAACATGTTCATCAAATCATATACCTAGTCATGTTCATCAATTCATATATTTTATCATATTCATTAATTCATATATCTAATCATTCAACTCTTCATTCGAAACAAAACAGAACATATGAATTAAACAAATATATCAAAGACAAAACCTACACATGTTAAATATTCTCAAGAACAACAAAAGATGTGAGCAAGGGTATGATGCATGAAGGGTGCAAGATGAATGAGAAAATGAAGCTCAAACAAAAGATAAAACATCTTAAAGACACAATGCTACAAAGCATAAAGTAAACATGACATGCTAAGAATGATAGAACATGATATGGACCTAGGCATGACATATACACAAGACCATGTTATATGTGCTAAAAAGTCTAAAAAGACTTAATCTTACATGAGTAAATGTAAAAACATGTCAAGTGATCAAGTGTGTGCAGCAAAGGTGCATCTAGTGTGCATGTGAGATGCATGACCAATGCATGAATAAGCACTCACGGGGCAAAGTGTATAAAACACACTACCAATGATCAAAACATGATAAACATTAATAATTATGGTGATCCCCAAAGTTTGGTACTCATCGGAGTCCAAAACAATGAGAAAATGCCATTTGGGCATTTTATCAAACACTTAGAGTGCACACACTACACATGTATGTTAAACAATGCAAGAATTTATGAAAATCTTGCCTAAATACATGTTATTTTTGCCACAAGGGGCCAACAACCAAAGCAAATCATCATTTAAAACAAAGCCCAATCAAAAAGATTGACAAAAATTAAGTTTTCCAACTCCCATTTGAGAAAATCTCAACTATGAACATAAAACCCTCAAAAACATAATCTAAGGATCAAAATCAATGAAAAGTGTTAAAAATTACCTTAGAGATGTTAATGAAATGAAAAACACTTGAATTTAGTTGGGTTTTGATGTAGAAACATTAAAACAGGGGTTTGAAAAAAGATGGTAGACGTTTAGAACAAATGTCCCATGAAATGCCCTTTAAAAGCTGATCTGGAAATTTTCGTGGGAAGTTTTGCTGGTTACATACCCACGAAATCTCGCTGGTAAGATTTACTCGCGAAACAGTCGCAAAACTTTCTGTCCAAAACTAAAAAAACTTGAGAATTGGACCCTGTAACTCGTGACTGAACTTACACATGAAATAAGTCACGAAAACACTCAGAAAACATGTTTTTTCACACAAAAACAACTTGAAAAACTTTGAAAAACATGGGTAGTACAAATCACATCCAAAAGCAAACAAAAAGAACAAAAATCTTTTTGATTTGATCCACATATGGTTGAGCACACACACATCACATTTGATCATGTACAATCACACAAATGAAATAAGTATTCATTGAACAATAAACTTGTGTGTTGTGTGTGAGTATCAAATATAGAATAGTCCTTAGTCTAGAGTGAAGTTTTAATGATCAATTCAACCAAGTCATACACAACTAGTACTAAGTCAAGTGGACAATCTCAATTATAGAAATGAGCATATATGACCTCCCACATGAAAAATGATTACAAATCTTAGAAGCTTTTCATTTGGCTTCTGCACAAATCATAACATTTGATCCTTTTTGGATACAACATCTCTTTTTGAGATCGGTGCTTGAAATTTTGATATTTCAACATGTAGAGTTAGCCTTTGGCTTTTTGAGTACCATACAATTTCAATACAAGAGTCGCTTTCTTTTTTTCCTAGTCAAATACTAGTAAGTGCGACAGGCTTTTGCAGCTCATTATCTCTTTTCATTTTGAGATTTACATTAGGTGAGCTCTATTGCAAAAACATAAAAATAAAGTGGGAAGAGATATAGGCACAAGTCTATGCAAGTATCAAGACCATCAAGACTATTGACCAATCATTCATGACAAGCTTGAAGATCTATTTACAACAATCACATATAGATTTCAAGATTTCTCCCATAAATATTTATATGCATACAGAACAAGCTAGGCTCGTAAATGCACTACGCCATTAGTACGAAGGTACTAGGCCAAACTCACATGAGATATGTGCTCAAACATATACGATCAAACTTTTTGAATTTTTCACTTTTTATGTGGTTTTGGATTTTTTTTTTTTTTTTTACTCACACAAAACTAAAATATAAAAGTAAAATAAAAAACAAAAGCAATGCATACAAATAAATGCAAGATGCACAAATGCATGACAATGAAGCATCTAATGCATGAAGGGTCCTACAAAAATCGAAAGAATTAGATCAAGGACCAAAAGAGTAAAAGCTCAACCATAAGAACCCTTCCTCATCCAAACGGAATGATTGTTTGGAATGAGTGTCTCATGAGAAGTGAGACGAGGGTTGAAAGAATGAGAACCAGAGATGCACATAGACAAGGAGGTAAGAACATTAAAAACTTTCTTCAACAACTTACCATTTTCCATCAAATCTGGTTTAGCTTGCAAAGCACAACTTCCAAGAAGCTCAAGTTTCTCTTTTCTTTTTATTCTTTTAAGAGCTTGAAACTTAGAGCAATGAGGTCTAAGATGACCAAGGGCACCACAATGGTGACAAACAATGTGTTTAGGTCCACTAGGCCTTTTAGGAAGGGATTTAGCAACATGGGTTTGTTCTCTCTTTAACTTGGGGTATTGGGGTCTTATGTGACCGATCACACCACAATGGTGGCAAGTAGGAACAAACTTAGATCCACTCAATTCCCTAGGATGGGACCTAAACAGAGGCTTAGGCTTAAGAGCATTTCTCTCCACTTTTTGGTTTCTTTTATATGGAGGAATGTACACCGATATGTCTTTTGAGGTAGAACTCACAATAGGGACAAAATCAGGTACCACAACATGATTGCAACATATATTATCTTTCTTTTTAGCAACAGGTTCAGCAATCAAACACTTGACATGCATCTTAAGAGATTCATTTTCACATTTAAGATCATCAACAAGTTTGTTAGACAAAACAAGTTTAGCATCTAAGTCCATATTCAAACATTCAAACTCTTTCAGTTTTTCAAGAGAAATTTCAGCAAGTTTTTTTATATTTTTCAACCAATTTGTTGGATTCATTGAGTTTAGCAATCAAATCATCATTTTCACCAAATAACTTGCTCAAATCCTTATGAAACTTCTTAGCATTTTTCTTCAAGAGTTTAATGTTAGGAATATCAACAACACCCAAGGATTCATGTAACATAGCATCACAATCATGAGGATTATCACTCATAGAGGCATTTTCACAAACACGTAATATGTTACATTCATCAACATCCAAAACATGCATAGAGGCATACAAAGCACTATCCATGGCAAAACACACACGGGGTCAAGGATCACACTTAGGTATTTAAACCACAACAAGTGTACCCAATCTGATACCAATTGAAAGCTCGAAAATGTGTTAAAAAACACAAGAGCTATTTAGACCCCCAATTAAAAATTACGGCTAGATTGCTTTTACTCTAACTTATCTAAGTGCGGAAATAAGAGTAAATGAAACGCAATCAACCGATACTACTCTAGTGCATAAATATGAACAACAAACAATAAAAGTAAAGCACAAGAGTAAGGAAAGAGAGATGCAAACATAAGATAACACAGTGATGTGTTATCGAAGAGGAAACCGAAGAATTCGGTGAAAAACCTCTCCACCGCTCTCCAAGCGGTAAATCGATCCACTAGACAATAAGTTGGGATACACGAATAGCAAGAGACCCTCCAAGCCTAATCTACTCAATGTACCTAAGCCCTCCAAGCTCCTACTCCAACAAGACTTCTCGGAACCGTGTCTTGTCTATCTCTTCAGATCCCGCAATACGCCCGATTGCATCCGTCAATGATCCACTAGAGAATGTAGTTAGGATACACGAATAGCAGAAGATCCTCCAAGCCTAATCCACCCAGTGCACCTAAGCCCTCCAAGCTTCTTGCTCCAACAAGGTTACGCCAAACTTTTGTCTTCTCTAACTTACCGGATCCCACTATAGCCCATAGCATCAACCAAGCCTCACCGGTTTTTTTTGGTAATTCCCCAAAACTTCCCAAGTTCCAAAACACTCTCTACACACTGAAAATGTGTGGGTTGTGTTTGAGTACAAATCTCATCTCAAGGGATAATAGGAGAGGGATGGAGAAGAGATTACAATGATTTCTCACTAAGGATGAGTAGCTCTCTCTCTAAAAGATGGATGTGTGTTGTAGAAAACCTATCTAGAGTTTTTCTCTCTAAATGGCCTCAATTACATTTGTGGGTAATGAGGGTATATATAGTATGGGTGAAGAGTATGAAAGTCTTACTTAAAAAGCCTTTAGGCAGAATGTTTCGCGACTATCTCGCGGGAAGGCCTTACCCGCGAGATACTCGCGAAAACGACAGCCTGGCATGACTCTTCAACTTCCAGCATGTACTTCTCACATGACTCTTTCGCGGGTTATCTTCAAGCGAGACACTCGCGAAATCCACTGATTCTTCATTTTAAACTTAAGTCTTCACCAACTTAATACTAAACCCAATATAATAAAATCCCATAAAATACAAGGAAATAAATTAAAGCAATTACAACACTTTTTGTCATGGAATAAAGTTAACATAAAACATAGTTGTAAATCACAATTTTACAAAAATAGAGGAGAAAAAAATAATGGGGTGACAAAGAAGGGGATACCAAATTATTCATACATGAAAAAGAAATAAAAAAATAATAATTAATTAATTAAAGATTTGCTAAAAAGTAGACAAATCTCAATATATGAAAAATCTAATCAAATAATCAATTAGTTTTTTAAAATAATAATGATCAATTGTTTTGCTTAGCCCAAAAAATCATGTTATATTTCTATTATATATATATATATATATTATATGATGTATAATAGTTTTATATATATTATAATGTTATGTAGTATAATATATATTATTTTAATAAGAAATAAAGAAGAAAGAGGAGTCATACTTGGCCATCACTTCAATTGATGAAAACATCAAATTTTAACCACACGCATGGTGCACGTTCTCTTGGAAATTGGAGCAATGCAGACCAGTTGTCTACTTCAAAAACGGCTAATGAGTAAAGAAAAGGGAGAAAAAGAATAGTAAATCAAACTTAACTTTAACATAGTGATTAGTGAGTTTGAAGTTGGAACGCAGAAAGAGGAAGAAATTGAGAATAGAGTCACAGATGGGTAGAACTGATTGCAGATGCGTGATATAAAAGGAAAAGTTACGTTACTTTGAAGATTGCTGCAGATGCGTGATTTTGCGTTGATTTTAGATTTGGGTTTAAAAAAAATATTGGGGTTTGCATTGCTTTTATAGTGTTCATGATTAACTTCACAAATTTAAAGAAAAGTTTGAGTTTAAGTTGGACTTGTTAGAAAGATAGAGTTTCACTCCTTATTAAGTTTGGACTTTGACTGTTAATGTCAAAGATTAGTCCTCCTCGAGTTGACATTGATATTGTTAATTAAAAAAAAGTTAAATAATTTTGTTTTAAAATAAATAATTTTGTTTAAAATAAATAATGATGATGTGGCAAGCTCTAAAGAGGTCAACAAAAAGTCAAGACTTCGATTATATATATATATATATAGAGAGAGAGAGAGAGAGAGAGAGAGTAGTCGCTAACCCATGCGATGCACGGGGATATTTTAATTTAAATCACATATATTTATAGTAATAGAGATAAAACAAATGTGTGATTGCATTAAAGATGAATCAATATAAATGAATCCAAATGCTTAGAAAGGCCATTAAAAAAATGACCCAAAAGTTGAATAGACCAATTTGATACTGGTAAGGTCTAATAATAGTGACTCCTTAGGATCAAACATGCTATCTACTATAGTTAGACCCAAAACATTATTATGCTATAAGGGTCATCCACCTAGCAAACTTTACCTAAGCATCCTCCTTCTAGAGCTCATCTCTTTTCTTTAAAACTTGCATGTGAACAATTTTAATTGAAAAAGTTTCAACCAATTATTTTGAGTAAATGAAAATAACATTTGCCCAAAATCTAAACACCCTTGTTTTTTTTTTTTTTTTTGGAGAAGAAAAATCTAAGCAACCTAAATCGCCCTACATCTGATAGTTAAGGTAGTCCTTTTGGAGTGTATGTATAGGTTAGGCCTTTGTAATTGTGTGCTCTTACTATGCAAAACCAAAAACAAATAGGTTATACAAATGAGACTAACATTATTCAAATAACATGTCTTACTAATTTGCATAATGCATGCCACACTTCCACATAGTTACTAATAGTTGATAGATCTTTTTTTTTTGTTGTTGATAGGTAGGTAAACTAATAGCTCATTCCCACGGTAGGAAAACATCAAACGAATTGTGCATAGCATAACTATTAATTAATATGTGTCTTTCATGCTCACAAACCTAATACATGCAATGGAGCATTCGTTTACTTGACATGGCATTATCATCTAACTATCAAGTCTCAACCTAATGCAATATTGAATTGAATATCAATAACCATTCAAACATTGAAATGTTCACATCAATCACTTTCAAGTCGCAATTTCTTAACATTTTCACATTTAAATTTTACATGTTAAGTTGACCAATCAATACTCAAAACCTTATAAATTATATTAGAAGTACAAATAAAGTAAATTAAGAATAGGGTAGAACTAACCTTAGTAAGTCACTACATCCTTTCAAAAAAAAAAAAGTAAGTCACTACATGGACATATCCATGTAGGAAATATGGAATGAGACAAATAATCAGCTTGTGAGGGTGGTTCTCTAATAAGTTGCTAAATAAGAAATTTTTACACTGATGCCCATCGATAATCAAGTGAAGATTATGAAAAAAATGAGTGAAAAATTAAAGTATATAAATGCAAAACTGAAATAGGAAGGAAACATTTCTAACCTGATAATATGTGTGGCACTCAGCATCATATACAACAACTAACTTTCTTTTATCAAGGCCACTTCAAAGAAAAATATGGCATTTGTGAGATATAGAAAAAGATGACTGTAAGTCCGAAATTCTCCATAGTAAAAAATTAAGTGCCAACTCTATTTCACTTGGTTGAATTAGGCAATGATCATTGCAAATCAAAAGGCACATAACTAATGTCTTATGAGTCTGATTTATGGATTTAACAACACATAAAACCATAACAAAACCAAATTACAACAAAACTCAAATCCTACCATGGAACCGTAACAGAACCAACCAAAAAAACCAAAAATTAAACATGCATAATAGAATGAACAACACATTCATTACAGAACAAAAGACATCAAAATTAAAATTCTAAAAACCATAACAAAATAAAAGGGCTTGAAACAAAATTAGAACAGAAAATTATTAATTCTGTTGATTTACAGTGAAGACCCAAAAAATGTAACCAATCTTTTTTTGTAATTTTGTGATCTATTAAATATAACAAATGTCAAAAGTGAATATATTAATTGATAAGGCTTACTATACATTAAATTGAGAAATCAAACAACATCCTAATGAGTAATGACAACCAACGTAATCACCTAATCTCTTCTACAAAATAGAATGTGTTTAATTCAAATCAAACTACTGCTACTTGACCCTATCAAAAAAACTACTGCTACTTGATAAGGATAAATTGCTACAATTATTCGAAAATAACTTGGCTGCAGCCTGCATCTTTATCTACCATGTGGCTTCAGGGCCCATATATATCACTAGAAATTCTAAAATAACAATCTACATCAAACCGATCAAATTCAATTAAAAAAGTAGAAGAAGAAATCAGAGAGAGACAAAATAGAGGATAGACTCTTATAGGAGTGGCAGTCTTTGATATTCAGAGGAGACAATAATCCTAAACGTGAAGTTATGTGATTCAATTGGGACTCGAATTTAAGAAATTTAATAACAGAATTCCAAATTAACCAAAAAAAAATACCAGCGGTTAGAAAAAATTCAGATCATGATAAACTTAGTTGACATGGCCACAACCGTGCTTGTTGTGTCCACCATTCCTGCACTTGGTTCTACAAATGAATTAGGAAAATTAGGACAGCAACAACAAAAAGAAACCTTTATTTAATTTTTATTTTTCTTGTTTTTCACCAAAAGGAAAAGTGAAACATGCAACTTACATTATTCCAATTCTGTAGATAGTCGTCAGATCCCATTGGAGAGTCTTGAGTATTTTCAGCAAATAGAGGAAAACTTGTATGTAGAAATTGTATCATAGTGCAAAAAAATAAATTATCAGAGAGAGGGAGAGAGAGAAGTGTATAGGAAAAAAAAGAGAAAAGAAAGAAGTGTATTTTTTTGGGGAAGGAATATGAAAGGTGCAAAAATTTTAACTACCAGGAGCCAAAAATAAGTGTTTGTTTGATATTTTGTAACTACTACCCGAGAGACAAAACATTTCATCTTTTTATTTATTGTAGGCGACAAAACAAAACGGTACTAAAAAGTGAAAATATTGAAACGTTTCTCTTATTATACCAAATGAAAAGACACAAGGTTTTAGTGTTTTTAAAAGTAAACGTGTCATTAATTTTTGTAACCACGTGGCGCATTGAAACACAGTCAACAAGAAGTCAAACATTTCAACTATTAGTTATTATTAGTCGCTAATCCGTGCGATACATGAGATTGTTTTAGATCAAATGTTTACATGTTCAAGTTTAAAAGTTTCTCTAAATTCAACTATTGAAAGCTAAATCATCTCCAATATAAGATGAAAAATGTAGTTTGAACATTTCTTATGATGAAATTGTCAAAATTTTACACACAAGATCATTAAAAATGAGATACATATAAATATTATGAAGTAATATATTACAATAATCATAATGTGTTCTTACATTTGGTTTAATAAGTATTACAAAAGAATCAATAAATAGATTATATATATATATATAAATACAATTGTGTTTATAGAACATTACAAAAGCCCCATTTTTTCAGTTTGGCTCGGGCATTTTTTCAAAAATTTTGAGGGTGAAGGGTTGGCCTTTCTTCTCTTCTCATGCATGAAGAACTATCAAAGACTACTGGTTTCCATTATTTATTATGAATTAATATATTACAATAAGTAAATAAAAACCAACAATAATAAAGATGCAAGTTAGAATGGCACAAACCATAACATTTAGGTCTTAGCGGCTTTGTCTATTTGATCCAACCCCTACACCAGATCCAACACCCATTCCACTAAATCATATAAAATTGACAATTTTGTCGCCATCTCAAATTCTTAGCAAAACTAAAACTGCATTTGATAAAGCAAAATCATAAAAAATCAAATGCATATTATATAAACACAATCAAATGAAAATAGAGTAAAAAAAAAAATCATATTACGTGACTTGTAAATAGACCCACAATGTATGCACAATAATACAAACGTCATGAATAACGATGTTGATTCACCGAAATAATAACCACATGGGCAAACAAATCAAAACTAGTAGAACTATCACAACCGTAAAACCCAAATATGCACAATTAACGCAACCCACAATATGTTGACAATTTTTGCTAATTACAAAATAGATTGAAACCCAGACTTTTAAAACAAACGATCAAAACACGTTCATTAAACGCAAACGCAAATACAATGTAATTGCAAAATGAAATCACAAAATGCAGAAACTCTACGCAAAAACATAAAATCTCTTTGATTACAACTTGATAGACCCATTGCAAAGTTCTCTTCATAAATTAAGAAGTAATAATAATTTCAAAGGACAAAAACCTCTTTCTATGCTTGCACCCCCTGGCTTCGCTCAATGATCTTAAAAAAGTTAGTCTAGTAAGAGAGAATTAGAGAGAATCAAAATTTGCTTCAAAGAATAAAATATGACTCAATAACTTGAATTGAAACACTAAGATGAAAAATTGCGTTAAAACCCAAAACTTTCCTGTATAGAGAAGGGGGTGAAAAATGAACTGAAGTTGTTGTTGTTGTTGTTTTTTTGTTGTTTTGTTTTGTTTTGTTTTGTTTTGTTTGTTTGTTTTTTTTTTTTTTGTTTGTTTTTTTTGTTTGTTTTTTTTTTTGTTTTTTGTTTTTGTTTTTGTTTTTTTTTTTTTTTTTCTAAAGAAATATAACGTGAAATGTATCAGTAACTGTGCAAAATTAATAGCTACCAAGTGGAACAGTGCAGTTGAACACCAATAGTTGCAAAAATAGTTCTTAAACAGTTTGCTTGAACAGACGCATTTTTTTGTGTTTTTAAACGTAGATGTGGCATTAATTTATATAGCCATATAGCGCAATGAGGACTAGTCAACAAAAAGTACTATTAGTTATTACTAGTCACTAAACCCATGCAATGCACGGGAAAAATATAGAATGAGTTTAGAAGAGAATATCATTATATTTAAGTTGAAATAGTTAGCATAATAATAACTAAAAAAAAGGAATATTTAGCATAAATGTATGAAATTCTTGTAAATAGGGAGTAATTCTTAGGTACTCCCGGAGCATGGAGAATAGTGCTCCCTCCTCTCACATTCATGGTAGGGTCCGCTCATTAAATTAATGGTGGGGTCCACCATGAATGTAAGAGGAGGGAGCATCATTTCACTATACTCCGGGACTACCTAAGAATTTTCCGTAAATAGGAGATGACATTAATAATACAATGTAAGATGCCATTTGAAAATTATTGATAAACTATCCAATAGACATTGCATTCATTCTAAAATAAGTTATAGCCATAAATAACATTTTTCTAGAAACAAATCAGAATAGCATTGTATAACTAAAAGAAAAAAAAGAAAAAAAATTGACATAATAAAATGACTTACAAATTAAAACATATATTCATAGATAATTGCATTTTTTATAGTATATTTTCTTTATAATTTATAATCGTGGGACAATAAATATAATAAGTAGGCTTAAAAAGAAAACATAATACATAAACCTTTGAATTATTATTTTTAATTTTTTGTGAGTAATGATTTATTAGCAAAATCTAGTTGCCTTAGCATTAATTTTTGTTCTTTATTGTCTGTTCCATAGCAATTTTTGTTTTAGAAACAAATTCATACCAATTATTTTAATAAGGCTAATGGCAGATAGTTAGAAACCAACGGAAAATACATGTGAAAGATGAAATAATAATAATATTAATACTAAATGTAACACATTTTCCTCTCCAAAAAAAAAAAAAAAATGTAACACAATTAGTATTTTTTTTTCTTTTTAAATAAGTAAGTCATTTATATAACATGTACCTTTTAAGAAGTTTCATTTTAAAGTTATAAATGCCGTTTTGATGCACATTTCGGTTTTCTATTAGAATAGAATATGGGCAATGCTAAGGATACTAAAAATCCCACAACGCCACAACACTAAAAAATTGTGTCCTCAACATTTTCTATAGAATATTACAGTGTCGACTTATTTTGGGTTATTGTTAATATATATAAATTAGTTCTATAATAATAATAATAATAATAATTATCTATATATATATATAAAACCGAAACTTTTGAAACTCCCACAATTTTTCACGTCAGCAATACTTATATAAATAATAATAAATATTTTTTTTTCCATCAAATACAAATTACAAACCCAAAATGATAATAAATCTTTTTTTCCCCCCATCAAATACAAATTACAAACCCGATTTTTATTAAAACCCAACTACAAGAGAAGCCTAAACGCAGAAATCAGCCACAGGTATTTCAAAACTCTCTCTCAAACGCAAACTCAGCCCTAACAAAACCCTCGATCAAACTCTCTCTATTTCAAACTCACTCCCATCTCCTTCTTCTTCTTTAACTCTCTCATTCAATGCAGCTCCCTCCTTCTTTTCTCAACCACAACTCCTTTGGCTAATGTCAATTTTGATTCATGGTTATTTTGTTCTTGAGTTTTTATCATCTGGGCATTGATTATTTTTTGGCCCCCTTTCTGGGCATTTGATTTTCAGGACTAACTTGAAGAATTTGGATCCTTTTCCGTTTCTGATGTTGGACGATTTTTCAGGTATGAAGAATTCTAATCTGATCTTTTTCAAGTTTCAATTTTATTTGATTGATATGGGTTAAAATTTAGATTGAAACTAGTTTAAATGGAATAGAGCCTCAAAGTTATGTTTTAATTATATGTCTTCAATTAGGTTTTCTATCGATTTAGGGATTTCAAATTGTACAGGTTTTGTAAGAAAATATTGTAAATATCGATGGATTTCATAGTGGAGATAGTATCGATTTAATAGTTTTTTTTTTTTTTTTTTTTTTGTGTGTTTTTGAAAGACCTAAGAGTCGGCCTGATGATTAATTTATTTTGGCTGAAAAATTAATTCAGTGATATGTATGGGCTGTGTGTTACAGATAGTTATGGGGTTTTATAATAATTTTAGGCAAGGTTGATTTGTTACCTCTTGATTTCATTTTTTTCCTATTATGAATGTGTTGTGTAGAAAGAATTGGAGAGAGAGATCTACGGGAGGCCCTTCACTATTGTCCGGTCCCCTTTGATATTGATGAAGAGATTGCTGCATTAATTGCTGATCTGACATAACTGGATGAAACATGGAGCCGAATGTTTTGTCTATGAGATTGTTCTGGTATTGGACAGATTCTTTTTCTTCTCTTTTATACTCTTCCATAGATTGTTTGTTCTTCTCTTTTCTGTTTTATTTATTTATTTATTTGAATCATTGATGCAACTAAATGACCAATCTTTGGAACTTTGGCATATTTCTCAAGGAGTCAATAGTTTATAGTTAGCATGTCTATTTGCTGGGCTTGGTTCCTGCGGTTGTTGGGGGTTTTTTTAGTTTTGCGTTGCTGCTGGGGTTTGTTTCAATTTCGGGTTGCTGGAGTTTTTAATATCGTTCTTTATCTGAATTTGTTTTAATTTAGGCTTATTTTTGGATTTATCAAAAATTTAGGCTTATGTTTGGGCATGTGATTTTTTGAAAGAAAAATTCATTTTGTTAACAGAGAATGTTCATAATATATGATTGTTTAAGGTCCTCAGATATTGTTAAGAACTATTTTTTTCTTTTTTGTTTCTCTGTTGATATGACTTTTGATTTTAGTTCTAATATCACATTAGCTACTGAGCATGTGAATCTCTTTCCAACTACTAAAGTTTAGAATGACCTGTTTTCGATGTTGTCTTCCAGATCTTGCACATTTGTTTGCTGCCTCCTAAAGATTGCAATCTTTGTAGTTCTGTACCTCTATAATCATAATGCACCTGAGCATGTGAATCAGTTTCTGACTATTAAAGATTGCAAAGCCAGTAATTCTTTTCTCTGAGAAACTGAACATTTTGGTACTACACACAGACAGACATACATTGATCCATGTCTAGGTTTAGAAATATATATTATGTTACTTTCTTTTTGCGTGCTTGGAGTTGCAAAGGATGTAGGAGTTAATTCTCTCGCTGTTGTTTTTGTGAGTAGGTATTAACTTGATTTAGGTGGTCATTTACTGCACTATTATTGATCTTCGTTATTCTGTTTTTTACAAATTATTTTAATTAAAAAAAAAACTAAAAAAATACTTATTTTGCAGGTTCTACTTTCATTTTTGGATAAAGAGCTGCATACTTAACTGCATCGACTCAAGGTTTGTTAACAATTTCTGTAAAAAAAATTTTAAAAAAGTTCATGTTGCATAAAGTTATATATAAATAGTCAATATAAAACCATTAATCAGATCATTTACTGCTTTGCTACTAATACACGTATTGCACTATTTGTCTACTGTTGATAGTTTTGTTTATGGAATCTATATTTGTTCATTATTCTGTTTACTTGCTAAATAAAAGAAAAAAGAGAAACAAAAAAAAAATGACTCTTTTGTTTTTAGACTATTTTCATTTTAAATTTTTTAAAAAAGTATATATAACTCAGCTAAGTTGTTATACAAAATAAAAGAAATATTTCTTTTAAACGGTTGGAACATATTGTTTATTGCGATTGTTATACTCATTATAATTGTTTTTAGTTGTTTTTCCAATAATTCATTGTGAGAAGATAAAATATTTCTTTTAAATGGTTGGAAGGTAAAATATGGAAGGTAAAATATTTGTTTTCATCATACAACCTGCCCTTGAATATTTTGTATCTATAAAAATTCTTCTCTTGGCTTCAACTCAAACTTTTCTCATAAACAATACTACTTTTGTTAGTGGGAAAGAAAGGAAAAACAGCTACCGTACATCATCTGTAAAGGAAAAACCAAACAGCTCGGCAACCCAATCTGTTCTGTGTTAATCAGCACCTTTAAGATAATATACCCGACTGTTTTGTTCTTATTACAGAATCTGAATCTAAATTCCCAAATTTTTGAATGTTTACATAAATGTATGATCTTTTTCACTCATTTTTATTGTGTCCATGCTTTAAGTTAAAAGATATTGCATTAAACGACGTCGTTGGGTTATTTTGGAATTTTAAAAGGTGTAGGAGTGGTGGAGAAAGTAGAGGTAGAGGTGGAGATAAAGGAATATAAGTATGAGGAATTAGTTAAAGCCCTTGAAAACTTTGAAAACAGGTATTATATCTTTCTATTCTTTTTGTTTGTTTATCTAATTCTTTGATTGGATTGAAAGGAATTAGGTTCCCATAGGTGTATAAAATTTGTTAACCCTGACAAACTTTAGTAGTTTTGGAAATCCTTAAAAAATTTTGGCAGTTATAAATAAACATTTAAGTTCTTTCTCAATCTAACATTTTAATCTATTTAGATTTTTATCATTTTGGGTGTGTTATTGATGGTTGATAGTTTTGCAAGGTAGGAAGCTTATGGGGGGGGGGGGGGGGGCCTTTAGTTATAGAGCAGAGAGAAGAATGAAGCAATCCAAGAGAGACTCTTTCTAATACAGTGTAGAGTCAACAACAATATGCTTGCACCTGTTTTCTCATATTTAATATGATAACTTAAACAAGTTTTATGAAGAAGGTTATTTTTTTTGATAAATTATAGTTAGTGAAGCTGCCCCCAGCAATTTAATAAGATTTTGTTGTTGATTTACAAAACTCTTTGAATATTATGATCATTTGTTATTAGTGCATGTCATATATTTTACTTTTTGTTAGTGTTTCTTTTAAATGTGATATGTAATCTTTTGATTTGAAATTTTACCCCTTTTGTTGTGAAGGCAATAACCAGTGATAGAACATCATATTATTTTTCATCTACTCAAATTGTAAATCACAACAACAAAAAGTATGTAAGCTTCTGCCTAGAATGAACATTGTAAATTGTTTCAAATGGGCAATAATTTGCTTTATTGGTAGATTAAGAAATATATATATATACCTTGGTTGACCAACTCAAATCCTAATGAAATTTGTATATTCCTTTTTGTGTGAGTTATTCCTTGAAATCCAAAGCGAAAAGGTTCATTTAAGTTAACTAAATTTCTCTCAACCCGACTAAAAATGCATTTAATTTGATTAAAAAAAATATTTAGCATTTCTAAGAACTTTCCCGTGCGTCGCACGGATTAGCGACTAGTTATTATTATTATTATTATTATGCATAGTAAAAAGGAAATCTTAGAGGTGATGTAAATTGGAACTTTTAAAGGCAAAAAAATCAAATTGGTATTTTTGTAATTTAGTAAATATAGAAGGGTGTTTATATATCACACACCTTCTAAGAAGCTTCCTTTTTCACTTTTGCAAAAATCTACCCCTCCCCACGTGACTATCTTCTCCCACTATAACTCTTTTTTCATCTCTTTCTTCTTCTTCTCTCTCGTTTTTCTTTTCTTCACTGTCAAATCCTTTGTTTTCCTTCTCTTATGCTATGTTTGGAAGTTTTGAGAGAGAGGAGAGTAGAGGGGAGTAGAGGGAAGAAGAGTAGTGGAGATGAGAGTAGAGGGGAATGATTATCCTCCACCTTGTTTGGATGTTTTTAAAATTAAGTAAGGGGGAGGGGAATAATTAGTCTTTTCATTTGTAATTTTGTTACTATGGTAAGGGTAAATTTGATAATTCACTTGGTCAAACATTTTAATGCTCTACTCTCCCTCCAAATCTCTCCAATTTGGGGGAATTAAAAATGAGGGGTTGGAAGGAGTTCAAACCCCTCCAAACCCCTCTCCCTCATTCCTTAAAAAAAATCCAAACAAGGTAATTAAATTACTCTCCCTCCCTCTACTCTACTCCCCCTCCTTCCCTTAACATCCAAACATAGCATTATAGTTATAGTACTAGTCTTTTTTTTTTTCCTTTCTTAATTATCATCGTTCCCTTCTCTTCTTTGACATTCTCCATCAAATTTTTTTTTTTTTTGGTTCTCTCTCATAGTGCCCTCCGTAACTCTCTGTCATCCCTTTCATCTTCTCTTTATTTTTATTTTCTTTTGCCCACAATAAGATCCACTGCCTTTCTTCTCTTCTTCTTCTATCAAATGCTTTCAAAGTTGAAAAATGGGAAACGAATTTGGTGGAGTTGGGACCGAAAAGTTAAGAACATAAAACTTCAATTGAGAGAGAGATTTGAGGCTTGAGGTTGAGGGAGAAAAAATTAAGAAGATGAAAAAAGATGAAAAAAAGCGTACCTTAAAGCAACGATTGGGTTTTTTGGATCATTGGAGATAGAGACCAGAGTGGGAGAGAAGGAGGTTTCTTATGCTGGTTTTCAATTAGCATCGGGTTTTTGTTTTTTGTTTTGGAGGAAGGAGAAGGGGTCTGCGGGTTTGGCCGTGGGTCTTTGTTTTGGAAGAAGGAGAAGGGAAACAATGAAGGAAGGAGAAATGGTCTGCATTTTGTTTGTCAAATGTGGAGATCGGGGATTTGGGGAGCTGGCTTGGCCTTTGGCCATAGGTCTTTACTTTGGAGGAAGGAGAATGGGCCTGCGTTTATGTATCGGGTTTTACAAATATAAAATCAGATTTTGTGTTGGGTTTTAGAAATATAAAATTATAATTTTTTTTATTTAAATAATGTTGATGTGAAAAAATTTGGGAGCTTTAAAAAAAAAGGTAAAGCTAAGCAACGGTTAACAAAAAGTCAAAAGGTGTATATTGGCTGAAAAGGTGCCTATTAAATGAAAATATACCTATTAACCGAAAAGGTGCCTATTGAAAAATGAAAAGTCACAACTATTTGGTGTTTTTAAATGTATAGGTGACATTAATTTATGTAGTCATGTGGCGCAATGAGGAATGGTCAACAAAAAGTCAAACGTTTCGGCTATTAATTATTACTAGCAAAGCACCCGCGCGATGCACGGATAATGCTTTAAAATGTAATGTGAAAAGATTATATAGAATGTTCAAAATATGTTAAAATAATAACATAAAGTAATGTCACAATAACATAAACATGTTTTTTATTGAATTAAAATAATACAAAATTAAAGGGATAAAGAAAGTTTTAATTTATTTTATTTTAATTTCAAGAGGACAAAGAATTTGACTATAGCATAATAGTCATAGAAATTGGTTGAAATAACAAATTCATCATTGAAAAGCGAAAGTTTAAAATTGCACACACATGTACATTACATTTTTTCACTTTAAGTAAAGAGCCATTAAAGTATAAAAGAACAATGTAGGAATATTGTATTTTAAATAATGATAAAAGCATTTAATCCATTCCATATATTGACGTTTATTATGCAGTGTAATAAGTTATTTTGTTCGCTTAATCATAGTTTTTGTTTCTTTAATACATTAGAGTTAGCATAAGTTATTTATGATATCATATTAATGTTTAAGGCTTATGTAAATATTATATCATGTTTATGTTAGTATATTATTGTGGACACAAGGGTTTGGAGTTGCCACCTAGTTTTTGCAATGGTCTAGGAACCATATATATAGCATCCCTTTGAGGAATGACCTTTTTGATCTTATTACTAGAGTATGGGTTTGAAGTTTAGGTACGCTCTTGGGAAGGTGTTAGGCACCCAAGACTGCCCAACCCTAAGGTTGGCCTCCCATCATTGTGTCCTATGTCTTAACCCTATTAAAAACTATTTAAATACTTGCATTCTAAACTCACACACATACTAACATGCATCTAACAAACAACATGACATCTTTAACCCTAAACAAGCATACTTATCTATCCACAAAGCAAAAGAGAGTCAAACACACAAAAGAAACCCTAGAATACATCTAAATAAGGCAGCAACCCCAAACATGGTAGCAAGCATATCATCAAACAATACATATCAAAAGCAAAGCATTAACACATAAGAAACCCTAATCATACATCTAAGCATGCTTCATCGTATCAATCAAAATAAAACCAAAACACAAATGCATGGACATTTCTAATGTATGACTTACCCTTTACTTACCTTGCAGCAACACAACACCTATGGCATCAATGCATGGACATGTGAATGAATGGCATGGCATCAAAGCAAGGAAACAAAACAAACCCTAATCTAAACATGTGATAACAAACAAACATGTGAAAGAGGTAATTAGGAACCTATAGAGCCTAAAACATGTGAAAAATAGGCTAAACAGAACAAACATGTGAAGGCAAAAACAAAATAAACAAAAGTTTAGGGTTTCTAGGCAACGGCATCACGCACGCTAGACAGGCCTACGTGTGCATAATCAAGCCTGCGTGCGTAGGCAAGATTATGCGTACGTAAGTCCTTGCTCAGAAAACCTAAAAACGCAGAAAATAGAGCACAAGTAAGAAAAACCTAATTCTAACAACCTAGCATGCTCAGTACCTAGACAAAACTATATATTGATCTAGGCAAACATGCATAAACATAAACCAAACTAAAAACAAGATTAAAACAAGAAAAGAAAGACAAAAAATAAAAGAAAGCTAGAAAGAATACCTTAAAGCAAAAAGCTCCTAGGCTTGGTTTTTGACCATTCCCCTTAGTCAAATCTATTCACAAACCAATAAGAAAGTGATTAGCAATGTTAAACTAAAAGGATTGGGGTCAAAAAAGGTCCTAATCAAATTAAATTGACTTGAGGGTGTTTTGTGAAAAACTCCTTTTTGATTTACTATTTTCTAGTGAATCTTAGGTTTTTCCCGTGGGATTTCTGTATGTTTTGAAAATGTACCATGTAAGGCTTTTTTATAGTTGAGAAAATGGGGTTTGAAATGGCTCCTAGAAAATGTGGGATTCATTCCAAACCTCAGCCATTATTGCAGAAAACTTGTCTTTCTTATGCTTTTGAAACCTTAGCTGTGGACGCAAAAACGTGCCTACGTACGCATGCTTTGGCCCATGTACGTAGGTAGCGACCCACGTACACAGGCCGAGGGCCACTTTGGTTATTTTATTTCCAAAAATAAATTTTTGCTTATTTAAAAGGTTATATTTTTCATTTTAACACTCCTTAAGTCAATTTGATATCTGATTAGGCCCTAAACCGGCCTTGGGCCTTAGAGTTCGAGAATCATTGGGGAACGAGGGCCCGAGTCGTAAGGAGTACAAAATATGGTGTCTACAGATGCCCCTCTTTTGATTCGTGAGCTTCACTAATAGAATCAAAAGAATAAAAGACAAAACATTTTGTTTTGACGTACGGTTCGGGCTCAACCCACGCACACGACACACATCACGCATACATGGGGCGGGGTGCAACTCCGAAGAGCTGCGTGGGATTCGTATGTCCGAAGTCCCACATTTGTTGCTTGGGAAATGAGCAATGATAGGTTCACTATCTCAAAACCTTTTTTGCCACTTACAAGCAAATGGCGAGTGACTCACTATCCTAGAGTTACTTAAAAAGAAAAAAAAAAAAACAAACAAACAAGGGTGCTCTTATGAGCTAACCCAAAAAACAAAGGTGCTCTTACGAGCTAACCCAACAAACAACAAAAGGATATAGTTTCTGTGGTGTCTATCCGGGGCTCTTACCTCAAACTTCTCCTGATGACTTGTTCCTCTTATCTGATGGAAATATGCATGTATGTAGCGGAAAATTAACGGATATACTTCATTCGCAATTGATAACATGTACTATGTAAATTTCAGAATATATGAACAAGAGAGTGTACCGTAATGCGGTGAAATTTAAAACCAAAGATGAAGAGTACTTGTGAATACTTTTAATCTTCACTCCAATTCCACTTGAAGCCCAAGAAGTGTGGTCTCTCAATCAGTTATATGTATGTGTTCTAGAGAGAATGAAAAAGTGTTCAACACTCACATACATACTAATTCATGTTCATACCAAAATTTTGTATGTTTTTCTCCATATAACTGATTATCTAATTGGGCTAGCCTTTTGGGCCTTTCCAATTGGGCTTTAGTATGTGGTTTGGAGTGGGACCAAAAGGGAACAAATAAGACACTAGCTCCAATGGGAAGGGCTTTTCTGTCAACTTTTGACAAGTCCAAAGTTACCATTAATTATATTTAATACCACTATATAAATATAATTGCACTCTATGTCTTATTAATAAATTATATCCCAAGACTTTATTGTGCATGCAACCCTTTCATAAAATATTTGTAGTAACACAAAGTCATGAATGAAGACTGCCACTTTGTGAACTACTACATCTTAATCCTTGAGTACCCGGTTTAATCCTTTGAAGTTATTCACCATATACTTATGAAATCCAATTTCCATAAATATATACTTTAGTCTTACTAAAGTGGTTATGCCTAACTCTCTGAATAACAAACCCATTAAACTTATCTCAAGTGAATATTTTGTATCTCCGTTAAGAGACTATGAATTCCATCTTGAGAATATATGTTCCATCAACACTAAATGTGGCTACCCAACATACTGAGGTTTTGATTGTAACATTAGATCTTACTCCTGATATATCAAAGCAACCTACACTTTATGATCAGGTCTATTATTCTCTCAGGATTAAGAGTTCATGTAAATAGAAGTCGTGAGATTTATTATTCATTTGACAGTCGTTAGGAGAATAATAAATCTCATAGCAGTCCAGATCAACATGTTTTAACTCTTAAAATATATCAACACATCAACTAGAAGTCTCCACTTCCATGATCAAGACAAATCATCTTAGTTGATATGTTATAGTCTTCGCAGATGAAATGTCCAATTTCATCACCAACTACGAACTACAATTCTGAGTTTATAAAGAACTTGTGACTTATATCTTCTGTGACTAAATCACATACTATGCATCTCATGGACTATATGATAATGTCCGAATATTCATGTTACCATTATTTTAGATAATAATAAAACAACTTTATTAAACACAATATTAAGTCATACATCATTTCACAAATAATGTCATACATATTATCATACATGGCATCTTACAATAGGATTTAAGGGCACTAATCCTAACATTATCTTCTTCACTTCTTTCTCTACCTTTTTTGGT
Organism: Notholithocarpus densiflorus; assembly: GCA_030021035.2. NCBI lineage: Eukaryota > Viridiplantae > Streptophyta > Magnoliopsida > Fagales > Fagaceae > Notholithocarpus > Notholithocarpus densiflorus. Next base: position 2,740,947 of record JARYZH020000024.1, on the reverse strand, counting down.
AAGGCTCTTGCCTCAGGTTGACCTTGGTCTCTTTCTCTATCACTATCTCTACCCTTTTCTACTGTGCCTGCATGTTCAACTCCCAGAGGATATGTGCACGAGTAGTCTTGATTGTTGGATCCATCGGAGATAGTGAAAACTCGCTGAAGAGTAGATGCGTATGGGAAGGAATCTTCTACCTCTTATGACTTGCTTGGGGATGGGAAACTAGTTGAGGAGTAGGACTCGCTAAAGAATAGTGTAGATGTGTGATCCACTAGGGAAGAATCTTCTACTTCTTTCATGGTTCGTTGAGGACTTTGAGGAAGAATCTTCTACTTCCTCGCTGGGGATTTTTTTTTTTTTTTGTATTGGACTCACTAGGGAAGAATCTTCTACTTCCTTACTAGGGATACTTTGGGTAAGAATCTTCTGCCTCCTCCATGGGCATGATGCTCGATATGCTTGAACTATTGAGGAAGAGTCTTCTGCTTCCTCTATAGGGATGATGGTTGATAGGTTTGATCCATTTGAGGAAGAATCTTCTGCTTCCTTACTGAGGATAGTGTTTTTTGAGATGCTTGAAATATTGAGGAAGAGTCTTCTGCTTCTTTACTAAGGGTAGTGTTTTTTATGTGCTTGATCCGCTGGGGAAGAGTCTTCTGCTTCCTTCATAGGGATGATGTTTTCGATGTGCTTGAATCACTGAGGATGGTTCTTAATGTATTTGATCCACTAGGGATGGTTTTTGATGTGCCTGATCGGGGGAAGAGTCTTCTACTTCCTTTACCGTTCACTGATGAGTCATTTGATAATTTTGTGCCTTAATTGGGGTAATCATAAGATGTCCCTCTTTTTTGAAAGATATATATATATATATATATTTTTTACTGTTCATGACTAAACTACACATAGTTTAATGGTGAGGCCTAAACTACACATAGTTTAGCCATCAGGTGTGTTCCTGCCTTTTCATTTTTCCCAATGGATACCAACCGTTTCTTCTTTTTTTTCTTCATTCTCTTCATCTTCCTCACCTCTTCATATTCTCCATAACTCTCTTTGTTTCTCTCTACAAAAACCTCCTTCTCCTCTTTCTTTCTCTCACTTTCTAACTCTTTCATTTTCTCAAGCCCTCTCACTTTCTCATTTTCTCTCATTCTCTCATCATCTTCTCCAATGGCACCCAAGGCCAAGAAGTCCTCCTACGTCCTATATTCTGATGCATTTCACCTTGCCCGGTGGAGTGGAGCAACAAGGTTGGTAGGGTCTCCACCATTGACATACCAACCAGAGAATCACATTCCCACGACCGAATCTGTAAGTTTTGAAATTTTTTCTCATTTTCAAGTTCCTCTCTGATCTTCTGTTTCAATGTGTTTTTGGCCATGTAGATGATTGAGTTTTGCTATAGGATGGGTTTAGATGAAAACTTGACACCTTAAGAGGGGTAGGAACATGTCTAGGATTGATTTTGGATTATGTATCTTTCAAAATGTCGAAGAACTGCTTCTTCTTGTGTTCTTGCATGCATGGGCTCGGGCCTACATACGTAGCTTTCATTCATGTGTACGCAGCTCTATTCTCGCATTCGCAAGTGTGTTCTTGAGGCTCTGCGTACATGGGAATGGCCCTGCGTATGCGGAGTCTTGTCTGCATATGTAGGCTTTGACCCGCGTACGTGAGACGTCTGGCAGAAGTTCTACTCGGCCCATTTTCACTTATTTTTCATTTGTTTCACCTCTATATGCACTCCTAACACACCTTTTTGTCATTTTTGTACCTAAATATCACTATATCTTTTTTTTTTCTTCGTTCTTGCATCAAAACATCATATTTCCCAAATTCTACTTGAATCAAGAATCTAATGTCATCTTATTTTTTGTTTGCAGTCATCATCCCCTTATGTTGGTAGGGGAAGCACTAATAAAGTGGTGGAGTGGTACAATCTTCTTATCCTCGAAACCAGGGGCTATATTTGGGAGGCGGGCTTTGAACCCATCATTAGACTTCTTTCGGAGAAGTCTGCGAGCACTACCTTGGTGCAATGCCTCATTGAGAAGTGGTGGGATACTACCCACACCTTTCATATTGCTGAGCAGGAGATGACGGTAACTCCATACAACTTTTAATGCATGACTGGCCTTAGCTACGAAGGTACTATCATTAGTTTAGACGATGCATCGGGCATCCATCTGGGTCTCGACATGTTGGGGAGGAAGTACTCCACTAAGACCATCCGCTACTTTGATTTGTTGTCGGATTACATGTTCCTCCCACATAGGACCAGGGAGGAGTGTGTCTGTATGGCTAGGGCTTTCCTTCTTCACTTGTTGAGGGCTTATCTCTTTGCCAATGGTGGGCAAACGGTGTCGTTGAGGTGGTTGACCCTCTTCCAGGACTTTGGAGAGGCACAAAGGGCCAACTGGCGGCAAGCATGTCTTGCCTATCTCTACTCCACTCTTGATACTCTCAGTCGGGGCACCTTGCAACAGCTTGTAGGGCCTTGGAAGCTCCTTGAGGTTAGTATCTTTCCATTCTTTGCATTTCTACTCTAGCTTGTAGTCTTGCAAACTATGTCATCTTGAAAAATGTCATCTTGCAAACTGCCATCTTGCATCTAACCTGTGGCTTGTGCTTCTTTTTGCAGCGGTGGGTTGTTAGGTATGGTCTCATAACTCCAAGCACCGACCTGGTTCTAAGGGAGTTTTCTCAAGTGAGGGCCTATCTTGCTAGGTTAACTTCGGATGAGGTAAGTTTAGGAGTTCTAGTTGTTCATGCCTTTTCATGCATTTCCTTTAGAATACTCTTCTTCTAACCTTGTGTCATTATAGGTTAACTGGACTCCATGGGCCGGCCAACCCCTTCCTGCTTCTCGAGACTTGGAGCTTGCCACTCTTATTGCTTTAGAGATCACTTGGCCCTTTGAAAAAGGGGGTTTGAGGGTGCTAAACTTGGTGGAGAGAGTGCAATGCCAGCTGGTGGGTAAAGATGAACCACAGATTCCGATGAACTCTCCTAAGTTCATTCTTGCCCCACACTCCATGACTGATGCTAAATATAACTCATGGGGGAGCGGCATTTCCTATGCCGAGCGGCTTCTTAAGGGGTTGAACTATGAGGAGTTCAACATTACTCGCCTCATGCTTTCCCTTATTATTCAGGTTCATGTTCAATCTCTTTTCTTCTCTTTTTTCTTTTTTGTTTGTCATGACTTTTAATGTGGGAAATTGTAACAGTAGGGACCTGTTGCTGGTGAGCCCATTGATCCTCTACATCTCCCTTGGACGGTCTATGCTTATGGCCCTGATGGCTTTACTCGGGAGCATGCCGTGCCCCGTAATCCTAATGTCATGGGCTATCCTTTCCCTCCCAACACTTGGGCGATGAGTTCTTTCTCCTTTTGTCCTTCTTTTTTTTTGCCAAATTTCTCTATTTGTTTTAGTCACTAACCCTTCCTTTTTTGAACTGCAACTCACTATCCAAGAGCATGAGAAGTTGGTGTGGCTAGCTGGGAATCTCAAATTAGAGGAGACCAACTACTCAAGGGAGCTATATGGTCCTAGAGAAGTGGCCCATCCAGGTGGTGGTGATGATGATGATGATGATGATGGTGAGGAGGAGGACTCGGAGGCAACTCCTAGCTATCGATCAAGGAAGAGGCGGCACCATTGATTACCTGCAGTTCAAGACACATATAGGCATATAACACACATCTTTTTTCTTTCTTTCTTTTTTATGGATTTTTATTCCCTTTAGCAGAGATTTTGGATTAAGATTTAGACGAAAGATTGTATTTAAGAACATTTTTTTTTACATTTATGCCTTTGATTGGGAACTTAGCACTTAATCATAAATTGTATATTTCTATACAACTTTGCTTCTTTAATGCTTGCAATCTTGTGCTTGGAATGTGTTTTGGATGATCCTTTAGGCTATAGGAACCCTTAGGAATGGCTTGGAGTGAAAAAATCTGCTCAAAATAGGGGAACATGGGCTTCTGCCAAACGCCATGCATACGTGGGGATGGGCCTGCGTACGCAAATTTGACTTTGCGTACGCAGGGTTGACCTTGCGTACGTGGGCCGCGAATCAAAAAAACCTTAATTGGATTCCAAAACCCTCACCTACGTAGTCATTTGAGTCCAAAACCCTCACCTACGTATTTCCAACCTAGAGAACACTTTTTTGAGGTCTCCTAATAGTAGAAAACTTTCCTCTTGATGTCTCCACTTGGATTAGAAAGCTTGTTCCCGATTTCAAGGATTCCATTACTCCCTATGGTCTTTATTGCATCTTCCCCTATCATCAAATTAGAGTGGATGAACCTTTTTTTCGTGCTGCTGCCAACTATTAGGTTCCTTCTTGGCATGTATTCCGCTTCAATGGAATAGAACTATGCCCCACTATTGAGGAATTTGCTGCTATCATGGGTGAACCGAAAATTGATGACCGCATCTTCCCTACCATAGGTGGGGATCTTCCTTCCTTGTTGGGAGTCATGTTGGGCATCCCTTCCACCACATAAAATAGGTGGTGTGTCTTTGGGGAGCTCAACTTTAAGTTGGTTTTTGAGTATTTTTCTGGTTCAACCCTTCCCGAGGGTAAGAGGACACACTCGTACTTTCTTCATGCCTTTTGCTTGTGTGCTCTTGGAAGGTATTTCTTGGTTCAAAACTCGTATTGTGTGGACTTTTGGATGTGCATAATAGCTTATGAGCTAAAGAGAGGTAATCCGGTGGGCTTGATCTTGGTGGAGACCCTCAATAGCTTGGATGCCTTTCATAGGAAGGAAGTAAACTTCTTGGCGGAAAGTCCTCTTCTTCTTCAGGTATAATCCCTAATTTTTTCCTAGGTTCTCAACCTAGCGGGATCCCTCTAATTTGCATGGATTGCCTCTCGGTTTTCAACCCATCAAGGCACCTTATATCGTCTTTCATCATTATTTTATTTTTTTCTCATGCTCTCTCCCTCTTTTTGCTTTTTTTTTTCTTTTCTTTTTATTCCCTCCCCTCTATCCTTCTCCTTCTTTGGTTGCTTCAACCTCCCACTGTTCCTCTCATCACCTACCTCCCTAGGCACCTTAGGGACTGCCGACTTCATCAGAATGACACGGGCTTTGAGGATGGAGCTTACGGGTCACCTCAATGAGACCGACATTCAATAGGTCGTAGAATGGTGGCATATCTCAAGCATGGTCCATAGTTGTTGCAAGGACCACTGTGTGACTTTAGTTAGGCTTCGATGCTACTCTTACTACTCCACTTGTCGTATCTCAAGGCAATTTGGAGAGCGTCAAGGAGCTCCTGATGATGAGAGGGCCTACCACACTGCAGTGTTCACCAATAGGATCTTAGGCAGGATCAGTGAGGCTTAGCCATGTCATAGGGTGACGATAGACATCGTTCCTCCCAAATACATCTACCCCACTACAAGGTACAAGCAATGGTTGGAGGATGACATGAAGTGGATTCTGAAGGATGAGAAGGCTTACATAAAGACTAGCAAGAAAATAAGGAGGATTGAGTGACCACCTTGATATATCCCATGTTTTACTTTTCTGCACTTTTATGATTCTCATGTTTTGTTTTTGAATTTAATAAAGGATTGGAATGTTCCAAATCCCCAATGAAAACAATCTTATTATCCTTTAATTTGAGCAATGAGAGAATTTCCTTTTATTATCTTTGTTTATTGTCATCATTATTCTTTTTCTTTTTCTTTTCTTTTTCCTTTGCCATGTAATTTTTGCCCATGACATCCCTTTGGGAATTTTCACCATGCCCATGGATTTTTCCCCTAATTTTTTCCTAGACCGCCTTTATGGGTTTTCAATCTAACAAGGTTCTTTTGCCTAAATTTTTGCCTAGGCCGCCCTTTTAGGTTTTCAACCTAGCAGGTTTTTTCTTCTTTTTTCTTTTTAAATGTGGTATTTCCGAAGTCTATCATGTTAATTGGGCAAAACATCTCTTCTCCATCCAAATCTGTGGTTTTTGTAGCACCTCTAGACATGATTTTCTTAATGATAAAAGGCCCAGACCAACTTGGCTTCATCTTCCCTCTTAGATCAAAAGTCTCATCTCTAAGCACTTTTAGGACCAAGTCTCCTTCCTTAAGGTTTCTTGGTTTCACTTTCTTGTTAAATGCCCTAGCAATCCTTTTTTGGTACCCTTGTGCATGATATTATGCCCTAGCTTTCTTCTTATTTATCAAAGTCAATTGTTCATATCTCGCCTTAACCCAATCCTCTTCTAGGACCTTGGTTTCCACCAATACCCTTAAAGATTTTATCTCCACCTTAATAGGAAGCACCGCCTCACTACCATAAACCAAAGAGTAAGGTGTTGCCCTAGTCGACGCACAGATAGAAGTTTTATAACCCCATAAGGCAAATGGAAGTTTCTCCGCCCAATCTTTGTATGTCACTACCATCTTGGCTAGGATGTTCTTCACATTCTTATTGGTTGCTTCTACGGCCCCATTAGCTTGTGGTCTATATAGTGAAGACTTGTGATGCTCGATGTTGTATAATTCCATGACCCTTCAAACTTCTCCCTCAAAGTGGGAACCATTATCAGAAATGATCTTTTGGGGCACCTCAAACTGATATATGATGTTGTTTTCTAAGAACCGAGCCATATGCTTAGCCTTCAATACAGAGTAAGAGGCTGCTTCTACCTATTTGCTGAGATAGTCAATTGCTACCAAAATGTATTCATGCCCATTTGAAGCCTCAGGGGCTATCCTTCCAATCACGTCTATACCTTAAACCGAGAATGGCCACGGAGAAGTCGTGCTATACAACTCACTAGGCGGTACATGGTTCAAGTTGGCGTGTGTCTGACAATCATGGAAACTCTTCACATAGTCCACACAATCAGTCTCCATTTATTCCAGTAGTACCTTATTCTTAGGATCTTTTTGGTTAATATTCTTCCATTTATATGAGGACCACAAACCCCTTAATGAAATTCTTCCATTACTCTCTCGGCTTCTTCTCTCTTCAAACAACGAAGGTGTATTCCATCATGGGGTCTTCTATAGAGTTGTCCCCCACATAGGATGTATTGTGTTACCATCATCCTAATGGAACGATGCTCTCTCTTGTCGGCACCATCTGAATATGCCTCTAATTCCAAGAACTTCATGATGTCATAGTACCACGAAACTTCCTCTTCCTCTATGGTCATTACTAAAGCTTCAGTCTTCCTTTTGTGCACTTCTTCATAACTTCGCTCAATCTCCAAGGGTCGTGTCCATACTCCCTCGGGTATTTCAACCATGGAGGCCAAGGTAGCTAAGGCATCCGCAAATTGATTTTGAGCTTTTGGAATGATTGTGTATTCAATTCTGTCAAAGGTCTTGGTCAAGTCCTCCAAGTATCAGCTTCAAATGTTCCTCCTTCACTTTCCACAATTTTTGCGCTTGGGCTATAACCAAAGTTGAATCTCCAAAGACTTCAGCCTCCTTTACCCCCAATTCTCGAAAAGCTTCCATTCCGGCAATACAAGCCTTATATTCAGCCATGTTATTAGTTGCATTGAAGTTTAGCTTGATTACCAAAGGTATGTGAGATCCCTCGGGACTGATCAAGAGTATTCCAATCCCATTCCCATCCCATTCCCATATTGGTTTACGGCTCCGTCAAAGTACATCTTTCATGCTCCTAACTCAACACCCTAAATGTCTTCATCTGGAAAGTCTTCTTTACCATCTTCCCCCTTTATAGGATTCTCGGCACAAAAATCTGACACGACGCTTCCTTTGATAGTTTTCCTAGCCACATACTTCAAATTAAATTTTGCTAACAAGATCAACCATCTTGACAATCTTCCACTCAAAGCGGGTTTCTCAAAGAGATACTTCAATGGGTCCATTCTTGCTACCACCCATATTTGGAAAGGTAAGACGATATATCTCAATTTATGCACGGCCCAAAGAAGTGCAAGGCATGACCTTTCTATGGGAGTATATGGCCCTTTCATCCTTGTCATCGTCTTCTTGTGCAAGCATACTTTCAACTGCATCCCCTATGATGGAGAGGTATAGGAGTAATGGTTTTCCATGTTGTGGAGGCACTAGGATAGGTGGGTGGAGGAGATATTCCTTGATAAGTTCAAAGGCCTCTTGGCACTCATCATTCCATGTATATGGTTCATTCTTCCTTAAGAGTTTGAAGATGGGCTCACAAGTAAAGGTAAGCTTGGCAATAAATCGACTAATGTATTGCAACCGACCTAAGAAACCCCTTATTTCTTTCTCACTTTTGGGAGGAGGCATCTCTAATATGGCTTTAATCTTGGATGGGTCAACTTCTATCCCTCTATCACTCACTAGGAAGCCTAGCAATTTTCCATGGTTACGCCGAAGGTGCACTTTTGTGGATTCAACCTCAATCTATATTCTTTAATCCTCTCGAAGAACTTCCTCAAGTTTATGGTGTGGCTACCTCCATCCTTGGATTTCACTATCATATTATCAACAGACACCTCTACCTCATTATGCATCATATCATGTAATAAGGTCGTAGCCATCCCTTGGTAGGTTGCCCCAGCATTCTTGAGGCCAAACGGCATCACCGTGTAACAATAGATTCCCCATTCGGTAGTGAAAGTGGTTTTGGTCATATCTTTGGGAGCCATCTTAATTTGGTTGTATCCCAAAAAGCCATTCATGAAAGACATCAAAGCACTTCCCATCGTGTTATCCACTAAGACATCAATGTGAAGGAGAGGAAAGTCATCCTTAGGGCATGCCTTGTTCAAGTCCCTAAAATCCACACACATCCTCACCTTCTCATCCTTCTTAGGTACGGGCACAACATTGGCTATCCATTTGGCTTGGTGCACGGGTTTGATGAACCCTACCTTTGATTGCTTAGTGACTTCCTCTTTGATTTTTAAGAGTCATTCGGTCCTCATTCTTCTCAATTTTTGCTTGACGGATACCATGTGATCATGAGTATCAATGTGCCACTTGGCAGAACCTCATGCACTCTCGTATAAGGTCTTTGCTTTTATATATATAGTATATAATCCATGCTTACGCACGGGAATAGTGAATTGTAGTGGCACTATTGATATTAACTTGAGTTATTAAACATATAGAATATTATTTCGTCCAAGACATTTAGAGGTATTAAAATGGTTTTTCCTTGCAATTTTCATGATATTGGTTATACCAAGTTTCTCATTACAATGCTATTACTTATATAATTTAAAAAATCACTATTAGATACCACATATACAATATCAATTCACAATCATTGTCCATGAAATTCTACTAAATACAATACAAAATAAAGGAATAAATTGGTCCAATAGTATCTCCTAAATTGAATGGAGATAGGTGCATGAGATCATTCAGCTTAATTACAATTTGTTATGTCCAAGATCTTCGCATACAAAATATCTAAATAAAAACAACATAAAAAATATGCTCATTAGTTCAAAGAAAAAATAACAGCAAAAATCTAATTTGTATGTAAAGCTAACTAAAGAAAAGGCTAAAAGAAAACTATCTAAGATGTCAAGATTTAGGCTTGAATTTGTTGTATTTACCACCCGCTCATCATCATAAGCTTGACATCATCTTAAGCTTGACATCAATGCCACCAATTGAAAAATCATACCAAATAATAATGCCAAAATTAAAAGATTAAAAAAAAAAGAAAAAAAAAAAAGACGATGAATATATATTTACCACAATTAACATCTTGAATAGATGACATATGAAGTCACTTAAGTCCATTGGTCTTTATAAATCCACTAAAAGAATATTCATGAACATTTTATAAGAAATATAAGAAAAGAATTTTGTATTAACGAAACTATTCCATAACAAAGACAAAAACATTTTTGCTAGTAATTATTCCAAAATTACCTGCATCACTATGTTTCAAAAAAATTTGGAAAAGAAACTGCAAAAATTTCTTTGGCCATCCCTATTCAATCAAACCAAACACAAAGATCATCATTATTAAAAGAACTAAAAGGTCAGCAACCATTTCCAATAGCTACACTTCAAACATCCATCTGTATATACAACATTTGATATGGCTTTAAAAATATATTCACCACAAACATGACATGCCCCAGGAAATCATTCATGCTTAAAGCACATACTTATTGTTATTGTAAACAAATATATATATATATATATATATATCTCTCTCTCTCTCTCATAAGCATGTTATATATATATATATATATATATTTATCTCTCATAAGCATGTTTTAGGCTGAATTGAAATCATGAAAACAAACCAGATATTGATGTGAACCATTTGGTGTTATTCAAAGTATGTCTACCAAACCACTTATAGAAATGCAGGTTTATAAAGCTAATCCTATTTTTTGTTACATGGTGCATATTTAGATGATCACATTCTTCAATCATATTTAGTCTCTTAGTTCTAAAAAACAATTTGAGCTATTTTCTTGATCCTACTCCTGAATGAGAAATAAATACTGTCAATCTAAATTTATGGGTTTATATAATGACATACCAAATCAGTCAAAGTATCCATCACGCCTCCTGCTGTGACTTAAATAATGCTCCCAGGTGCAGGATTGTCATGAAGTAATAACTCGGTAAGTCTGAGGTCGAATCCACAGGGAAAAGGGAATTGATTAGCAAACCACAAAAGAATAAAACTGTGGGTTCCAGTTAACTCAACTAGTAAAGTCTCTGATGGTTGTATAAGAGATTTGGGGTTCAATTCTCGCCTACACGAAAAACTGATTGGTGTCTTGATCTGGTGATAAAGAGCTATCATTAGGAGCAGACGCCATAGGTTGAAACTCTCTTAAAAAAAAAAAAAAAAAAACTAAAATAATAAAGTTTAATTGAAGAGATGGTTTAGTAAAGTTAATTTAAATTGAGAGAAAATAACAATATATTAAGGCACTAAGGTTTAGAGATCCACACACAACACATCTATTGCTAGTCTTAACAATATTTATTTTATAACTCAACTAAAATTCATACGAATGGTGATCTTAGTTGGATGATTTAACAATAAAAACTCAAGAATTAATTGTCTAAGGTAGTTTCATGAAATTGATTGATTTTAGGCAAAACAAAACTAGTGAATTAGTTCGCAGGGAATACTAAGCATTTAACATGCCCGGAGTCTACGATAAATCAAAGAATTATACAGAACTAAATATTTTTCTAGATGAGTAAATCAATCAAAAACATAATAACATTAGCATTAAAACCATAAAATAATTGTTAAGAACATACCAATAAACGGTTGTGTTTCACCCCTTACCTTATCAAGGCTTCTAGCAAACCATAACACAAACAAAACTCTAAAAACTGTAAAGAAACTTTAAGAAAACCTAAATTACGTTCTACGGCAGCTCCCTCCTTAATTTTGCCCTAAAGAGCCTTTAAATAGGTCAAGGTCCTATTACAAGTTGAATTCTCATTTGGAGAAAATCTCAGGTTTTTAGGCTTCACTTAATCGACGTTTTCAGCCCATTTAACTTCAAAATTCAGACTTTGGGTAAACTAAAAAGTTGTATCCCTTTAAGTTAACTTTCCAGCCCAACTTGAATCATTTCGATTAGACATCTGAGCCAAAATTTATGCTCCAAATACTAATTGGTGCGCAGGCTGGAATCCTAATCCGAATTGGACTTGAATTTGGTGCAAATTTCCTTTGATTCCTTACTCCAATTGGACTCGAATTTAATTGGGTTGACCTTCTTTGACTTCATCATGGCCCTTGTAAAAGTAAAGTCCATTAGCTTTCTTCTTTGCACAAATCCACTTATTTAATTTCATTATCCTACAAAAGACAAATTCACACATTAAAATTCAATTAAGCACAAAATTGATTATTCAGCGTTATTCCAAAACCAACTATAAAATGCATGAATTAACTCAAAATAAGTATGATAATGCTTTCTAATAATGATATAAATATGCAAAATTAAGCTATTATCACACTCCCCAACCAGCTCATTGCTAGTCCCTAGCAATTTAAGCGACTCGAGACAAAGACACAAAATAATAAAAAATTATTACTTTAGTAGAAATAGTTAATCAAAGATCAAAACACTAACAACCACCAAAGATATTCCACATGCCATCAATACTTAGTGTGTGAATAGTTTAGCCAACACAAACACAACCTTAGTCTTTAGATAAAATATGGCTTGAATTTCTATCCAGAGTTATGCTTCAACTCAAATCTCACAGTTATTAACACTCAACAAATAAAATCACTCTAAAAAAGGTGTAACACTCTCAAACATATGTGAGCAGAATAATGTAGAACAAAGACTAATATCTCACATATAAATAAGATAAATAACGGTGAAGCAAAATAAAAGACATTTATAGTCTCATGAAAGGATGCCAAACACTAAGAATATTACACCACACACATTGATTAGTCGTGTCAAGATCCAAACTATACCTTCCTTAAGATCAAATAGGACTTTCATTAGGATGTAATGTAGGGTAAAGAGGAGGAATTTTGAACAAAGGGTATAGGTAAAAATAAAGTGTTCCCAAGATTAATTAGAGAGATAACTTCTTTTGAGTATATGACAATTGATTTATCCTCTCAAGTTTCTTGAATATTGCACTTTCACTTTCTTTCTTTTTTTCTTCAAAATTTCTTCAACAAATTCATTCTCTATTTCTTCCTCTTTCACATTCCTTTTTTGGTTTTTCAACATTTTTCCTTTTCTGTTCATGACTCTTTTTTTTTTTTTTTTTTTTTTTTTTTGAGTGAGTCCTCCTTTTCTTCCAACTATTTCACCACAAATTTACCGCAACAAGACAATTTGATTGCATTCATTCTTGGAACACTTTAGGAAAGGGTTTGAGAAAGAATGGCTAAAATAATAGGCTCAAATGGGTGACTAGCGGTAATGTATCAAGAAAGAAAATAATAAAAGCTCAAAATTAACAAAGATGGCCTAAAATCATCTCTTAAGGATTGTGACAATTCTTCAAAATCCATGACTTTAACATATTCAAGTGTGGCATAAAATTATTGACTTCTTAGCATTCGACCAAATCAAAGAATAATGAGACTAAGCAACAACAAAGTTATGTGCTTCCAAATGAAAAATGAGATCAAAAGAAAATAACTCTCTAAAAAAAATGAATGGCTCAAGAACTCACTTGGGCTATATATTGTTAATACTATTATTCTTTTTTGAGATGAGTCATATTTTTTTTTTTAATTAATAATGGTGTCCAAAGCTATTCAAGCACTTGACCACCATTGTCAAAACCTAAATCGTATCGTGAATTGATTTTTAATTTTTTTTGTATCGTGTATCATATTGTATCCTATAGTATCCTATATCATAAAATATACAAACACCTAATAGAATTATAGATATACATATATAAAAGGTATATTCATTATAAAATCGGAATATATTCAACTAATGACAAATTTACTCATTACTTATGTAATAATATTTAACAAAGCTAACTAAATAAATCGAATTAACATATGTTTATAACATATGCATTCAAATTGATTAAATTGCCCCCTAAAAAAAAAGAAAAAAACGATTAAACTCAGAAGTGATAACGCATGATATATAAGCCAAAATAATAATTTATTTTCATCATCTTGCCTAATCAACTTCATTTAGGTCAAATTCTAAAATAAATAAAAAACTTCATTTAGGTCAATGTTATCATCATGTTCATCATCTTGCAAAATTATTTATTCATTGACATTTTCTTTATCATCATCAACTTTTACTATCTTTTTTCCTATCCTTTTATTCTATTTTTTTAAAAAAAATATTTCTTCTTGGCATAACATTTAAAAATTAAAAAAAAAAATTATTTAATACATTAGTCAGAGCATAGAAAAAAAAATTGTAAATATGAAAGTAAAGTGTCAAGTGTGTACGATATTGGCAACTATGCACTTGACTATTTCCCATGGGATTACACATTTTGTATTACATTATTCTTAATCATTTTTAAGAAAAAATTGTATGTAGAAATTTACGGTGATTATGGGTGCTTTTATTATTTATATTTGTGCACAATTTTATTTTATTTTTGAAAAAGATATATATAATATAATATTTGATATAACTTTTTTTTTTTGAGGAATATATATTTATATATATATATATATTTGATATAACTTAAGTGGTGTACTTTCACCAACACCATTGATCATTAGAAGGACTAATTATCTTGTGGCCCATGGTCTTGTGAGTGGAGACTTTGAGAGTGGAGTGAGCTTAATTACAAGGTACCAACACCTAGATCAGAAAAGTTTAGAATGACAGTGAGGCCATGGCCCCTCCAATTCCAAAACTTTCCCGACTAAGAATCATTGGATGATCAATTATTAAGTAGTGAAGAGAGAGTTAAACAAAATTCCAGGCAGAGATTCTTTTGGCTGGCTAGCTTTAATGAATGAGTACTGTTACAATTGCGTTCTAATCTATCTATAACTCCCCAAAGTCACAAAGCCGTTAACGACACTCAACGCTATGCCAATCGCCAAATCTATCTTTATTTAATATTTATATATAAAAGCACCTGTCACTCATAAGTCATAATGCCACCCCATCTGTTTTTCCGACTTGTAGCTCCGTTACAAACTCAAGGACCCCACATTACAACTATCAGTCAACAATTAATTAATATTATTCTGATACACTAATTTTAAGAATATTCCCTCACTATATTCTTAATATTAATATTAGGATTTTATTAAATAGTAAACTAATTTTTTAAAAAATTTATTAGAAATTGAAAAAATTGTCAAAACTTTTTCAGTTCTCAATAAATTTTTTTCAAAAATAAATTTATTAATATGTATCCTAACCGGGCCCATAATATTATTAAGCTTTAACGTCTATATTTATTTCTAAAAAAAAAAATGTCTATATTCTTTTTTAACGTCTATATCCTGCACTATATCTCAATATTAATATTAATATTTAATATCACTCTGACACAGTATTATATTAAGCTTTAACGTCTATTTTCTGCACTACACCTCAATAATCTTTTTTGGCAAACAGTACAGTACTACCTCAATTAAAATTTCCAAAATAAGTCAGGACAAAATACCAAATGGGGTTAGGCTATTTCCGTTTCTTTCTTTTTATTTTTATTTTTAAAATTTTAAATGCCAAAAGAGTGCTTTGAACTTTCAAAAACCTTATTTTACCGTTACTTTTCAGTTTCATAAATGCATTCTATTCTCTCTCACTTTTTTGTTATTTTTGCTGAGTTTTCGGGCAATATCATTTTTTGATTTTATTCATTTTCAGCTTCAGCTTCAAATTTTATAAGTGTTCAGACCAAAAATATAAAATAAGGACAAAATTTTGTTATAATTTCATAAGTACTGCAATTTAGATTTCAAACTAAATCAACAATTAATAAGTGCTAATAATTTTGCTTCAACTAATAAGTTACATAGTTTAATTTAATTAAAAAAAAAACACTAATAAGGTAAGAACCACAAAAAACACTAAATTTTGTCCCAAAAGATTAACGTTAAGCCATTACAGTACAGTAAATAATAAAAAGCTTTCGTGTTATAATATCCAATGTTTGGATTGGATTATTGTTGCGTGTTTTCTCATATTCCTAGGAGAAAAAAAGAAAGTCTTTATTAATCAAAAGAGTTAACTTTAACTTCTTCTACATCTTTGAATTAATGGTGGGTTCCCACTTCCCACTTTGAAGTTAGAACAACCTCACTCCTCCACCAACAAAACTGCCGTGTTCCACACCCCCCCACTCTCGCGCGTGGCTTAACCCACAAAACACTCTACTGAGCACTCAGCACACAGTTTCACTATATCTTCGTCACGTACTCACAGATTTACGTGTACTATCCAAACTCATCTACTTCACACTTTCATTTACAGACAAAACTCACATTTCTTTTATAAGTGTCTGTTCCTTGTTAGTTGTTAGTATTATTATTCTCACTCCCCACTTCGCACATGTTGTCACTATGAACTCAAGGCAGCGTCCCCCACTCACGCGCGGCCGTAGCATCCCTTACGGGCCGCCTCCGCCGCAACCCCCAAACGTCTACAACATAATCCCCATCCACAACCTCTTGACTGACCACCCATCTCTCCGGTACCCAGAAGTACGCGCCGCCGCATCAGCCTTACGCGCCACCGGAGACTTGAGGAAACCACCATTCACTCGATGGGACCCAAACAATGACCTCCTGGACTGGCTTGGGCTCATGTTCGGTTTCCAAAACGACAACGTAAAGAACCAAAGGGAAAACCTGGTCCTCCACTTAGCCAACTCTCAAATGCGAGTCCAACCACCTCCGACCCTACCGGACTCCCTCGAAGCCAGCGTCCTCCGTCGATTCCGCCGCAAGTTGCTCAAAAACTACACTTCTTGGTGCTCTTATCTCGGCCGGAAATCTCAAATCTCGGTCTCCCATCGCCGCAACGGTACCGGAAACTCCGAGACAAACAGTCTCCGCCGCGAGCTTCTCTATGTGTCGCTTTATCTCCTAATCTGGGGTGAGTCTGCTAACCTTCGTTTCACTCCTGAGTGTATTTGTTACATATTTCATCACATGGCTATGGAGTTGAACTTTGTTTTAGATGAGAAAATAGACCCCGATACGGGTCAGTCGTTCTTGCCTTCGATATATGGGGAGTGCGCGTTTTTGAAGGGTGTGGTAATGCCTATATACAATACAATTAAGCTTGAGGTTGAGAGTAGTAGAAATGGCACGGCTCCGCATTCGGCGTGGCGGAATTACGATGATATCAATGAGTATTTTTGGAGTAGGAGGTGTTTCCATAAGCTGAAATGGCCTCTTGATTTGTCATGTAATTTCTTCGCTACTACGCCTAAGGATAAAC
The DNA here is from genome assembly GCA_030021035.2 of Notholithocarpus densiflorus. Taxonomy (NCBI): domain Eukaryota; kingdom Viridiplantae; phylum Streptophyta; class Magnoliopsida; order Fagales; family Fagaceae; genus Notholithocarpus; species Notholithocarpus densiflorus. Next base: position 2,724,106 of record JARYZH020000024.1, on the reverse strand, counting down.
GGGTTGGGAAGACGGGGTTTGTGGAGCAAAGGTCTTTTTGGAATGTGTTTAGGAGTTTTGATAAGGTGTGGGTGTTGTTGATACTGTTTTTACAGGCTATGATTATAGTTGCGTGGGAAGATGGTTCCACGTGGACTGCGTTAAAGAGTAGGGATTTGCAGGTGAAGTTGTTAACTGTGTTTATTACGTGGAGCGGGTTGAGGGTTTTGCAAGCGGTGCTTGATGCCGGGACTCAGTATAGTTTGGTTACTAAGGAGACAATGTGGCTCGGGGTGAGGATGACGATGAAGTTCGTGGTGGCGTTGACGTGGATGGTGGTGTTTGGGGTGTTCTATGGGAGGATTTGGAGTCAGGAGAGTAGCGATAGGAGGTGGTCGGCTGAGGCAAATAGGAGGATTGTTGTTTTTCTTGAGGCTGTTCTGGTTTTCTTGTTGCCAGAGTTGTTGGCATTGGCTTTATTTATTGTTCCATGGATTCGCAATTTATTGGAGGAATTGGATTGGCCTGTGATCTACTTGCTGACATGGTGGTTTCATACACGATTGTTTGTGGGTCGTGGGTTGAGGGAAGGGGTTGTGAATAATTTCAAGTATACGGTGTTTTGGATCCTTGTATTGGCTTCCAAATTCACTTTCAGTTATTTCCTTCAGATCAAGCCACTGGCTGCCCCAACGAAGGTTCTTTTGAAACAACAGAATGTAGTTTACAGATGGCATGAATTTTTCAATAACACCAACAGAGTAGCAGTTGTGTTGTTGTGGGTTCCTGTGGTGTTGATTTATTTGATGGATTTGCAAATTTGGTATTCGATTTTTTCCTCCTTTGTTGGCGCAACAATTGGGCTGTTTTCGCATTTGGGTGAGATCAGAAATTTTGGACAGCTAAGGCTTAGGTTTCAGTTTTTTGCTAATGCAATGCAGTTTAATTTCATGCCAGAGGAGCATCCGCTAAACCCCAAGCTGACACTGGTGAAGAAGCTTCGTGATGCTATCCGCCGGTTGAAGCTGAGGTACGGACTTGGTAAGCCCTACAATAAGATAGAATCAAGCCAAGTGGAAACTACCTGGTTTGCCTTGATTTGGAATGAGATCATTATAACTTTCAGGGAAGAAGATCTCATCAATGACCGAGAACTTGAGCTCATGGAATTGCCACCTAATTGTTGGAACATTAGGGTTATTCGATGGCCATGTGTCCTCCTCTGCAATGAGCTGCTGCTTGCTCTCAGTCAGGCAATAGAGTTAGCAAATGAACCCGACCAGTTGCTTTGGTTGAGGATATGCAAGAGTGAATACCGGCGGTGTGCTGTTATTGAAGCTTATGATAGCATTAAGTATTTGCTTCTTATGATAGTTAAAGATGGCTCGGATGAATGCTTAATTATTGAAAATTTATTCAAGGAGATAGATATAGAGATTCAGACTGGAAAGCTCACAGCGGTGTACAAGATGTATGTGCTAGAAAAAATTCATGCTAAGCTAATATCACTTGTTGAGCTGCTGATGCAGCAGAATAAAGATCTGAGTAAGGCAGTGAATATACTGCAGGCCTTGTATGAACTTTCCATCAGAGAATTTCCAAAGGAAAAGAAGCCCATTCAGCAATTGAGAGAGGAAGGTCTGGCACCTCGTAGTCCAGCCACCGATGCAGGGTTGCTTTTTGAGAACTCTATTGAGTTCCCTGATGATGATGATGCTACCTTACTTAAGAACCTACGTCGTTTGCATATTATTCTTACTTCTAGAGACTCAATGCACTACATCCCAAGGAATCTTGAGGCAAGAAGGCGCATTGCTTTCTTTAGCAATTCACTATTTATGAATATGCCCCGTGCTCCGCATGTTGAAAAAATGATGGCTTTCAGTGTTCTCACGCCTTACTATGATGAAGAAGTTCTTTTCAGCCTATTGAATCTTCGAAGTGAAAATGAAGATGGCATTTCCACCATGTTTTATTTGCAAAAAATCTATCAAGATGAGTGGGATAATTTTTTGGAGCGGATGCACAGAGAGGGTGTGAAGGATGATGTCTGGAAGACAAAGTCAAGGGATACTCGACTTTGGGCGTCGTACAGAGGCCAAACTTTGTCCCGCACTGTGAGAGGAATGATGTATTATTATAGGGCTCTTAAGATGCTTGCCTTTCTAGATTCTGCATCTGAGATGGACATAAAGGAGGGAGCAGGAGGTATTTCTTCTCTTGGTTCAATGAACCTAAGCAGTGGTTTGAATGGTGTACACTCAAGTTCTCGGAATCTCAACCGAGCAACTAGCAGTATAAGTCTGATGTTTAAAGGAAATGAGTATGGGAGTGCTCTGATGAAATTCACTTATGTGGTCGCCTGCCAGTTGTATGGGCAACATAAGGCGAAGGGAGACCACCGTGCTGAAGAGATATTATATCTGATGAAACACAATGAGGCTCTTAGAGTTGCCTATGTTGATGAGGTTCACTTGGGGAGGGAAGAGGTGGAGTATTCCTCAGTTCTTGTGAAATATGATCAGCAGCTGCAAAGGGAGGTGGAGATCTATCGGATCAGGTTGCCTGGGCCCTTGAAGCTTGGTGAAGGCAAACCAGAAAATCAAAACCATGCCATAATCTTCACTCGAGGTGATGCAATTCAGACCATTGACATGAACCAAGACAATTGTTTTGAAGAGGCCCTCAAGATGCGGAATTTGTTGGAGGAATTCAATAACTTCTATGGTATTAGGAAGCCAACCATTTTGGGAGTTCGTGAGAATATTTTCACTGGTTCAGTGTCTTCACTTGCTTGGTTCATGTCTGCTCAGGAGACAAGCTTTGTGACCTTGGGCCAGCGTGTTTTGGCAAACCCGTTGAAGGTCAGAATGCATTATGGTCACCCAGATGTGTTTGACAGGTTCTGGTTCTTGAGTCGGGGTGGAATCTGCAAGGCTTCTAAAGTGATAAATATCAGTGAGGATATATTTGCTGGCTTCAATTGCACTCTGCGAGGGGGCAATGTGACACACCATGAATATTTACAGGTTGGTAAGGGAAGGGATGTTGGGTTAAATCAGATAGCAATGTTTGAGGCCAAGGTTGCCAGCGGCAATGGTGAGCAGGTTTTGAGCAGAGATATATATCGATTGGGTCATAGATTGGACTTCTTCCGAATGCTTTCCGTTTTCTACACAACTGTTGGGTTCTACTTCAATTCAATGTTGGTAGTAATTACTGTTTATACATTTTTGTGGGGCCGCCTTTATCTTGCCCTCAGTGGTGTTGAAGAAGCAGTGATGCAAGATACTAGCAACAATACAGCCCTTGGTGCAATCCTTAATCAGCAGTTTCTCATCCAGCTCGGTCTCTTTACTGCTCTCCCTATGATTGTGGAGAACTCTCTTGAGCATGGGTTCCTTCCAGCAGTTTGGGACTTCATAACGATGCAACTTCAGCTGGCCTCATTTTTTTACACATTCTCATTGGGAACTCGTACCCATTTCTTTGGCCGGACTGTACTTCACGGTGGTGCAAAGTATCGAGCCACTGGTCGTGGTTTTGTGGTGCAGCACAAGAGCTTTGCCGATAACTATCGACTCTATGCTCGCAGCCATTTTGTGAAGGGAATTGAGCTTGGGGTTATTTTAATTGTGTATTCTTCTCATAGTGGCTTGCCTAAGTATACTCTTCTCTTTATAGGCATGTCGGTATCTTGCTGGTTTCTTGTTGTGTCGTGGATAATGGCCCCTTTTGTATTTAATCCTTCTGGATTTGATTGGCTGAAGACTGTGTATGATTTTGATGATTTTATGAATTGGTTATGGTATAGAGGTGGGGTGTTTACAAAAGCAGATCAAAGCTGGGAAACATGGTGGTATGAGGAACAGGACCATCTAAGAACGACTGGTATTTGGGGCAAACTTTTGGAGATTATTTTAGACCTTCGTTTCTTCTTCTTCCAGTATGGCATTGTGTATCAGCTCCGTATTACTCATCATAATACAAGTATAGTTGTTTATTTAATATCTTGGATATACATGGTTGTGGCTGTTGGGATTTACATCATCATATCATATGCCCAGGACAAGTATTCTGCAAAAGAGCATATTTACTACCGACTTGTTCAGTTCCTTGTCATTTTCCTTTCAGTACTTGTGATTGTTATATTGCTGAAGTGCACTAGGTTCGAGTTTCTTGATCTTGTGACAAGCCTCTTGGCATTCATCCCCACAGGTTGGGGTATGATATTGATAGCTCAGGTACTTAGACCTTTTCTGCAGTCCACTGTGGTGTGGGATACTGTGGTTGCCTTGGCCCGGCTGTATGACATGCTGTTTGGGGTGATTGTCATGGCTCCTGTGGCGTTGCTGTCATGGTTGCCTGGATTCCAGTCAATGCAAACAAGGATCCTGTTCAATGAAGCATTCAGCAGGGGCCTCCAGATATCTCGTCTTCTTACTGGGAAAAAGTCTAACTGAGATGTGATTAGAGGTACTTTCCATCTGAAGTTTTTTTAAAACTTTGGAGTTCTACATTTCTTACTCAACATACTTTTTCCTGCTTGATAACGTAAACTAGTCTGGGATGGACATTGGTGATTTAGCTAAACTTTACATCTGAATCAGATTTAAATGTGGTACTAATTTCTTTTTCTTCACACACACACATCATTCTTATTCATGGCATTTGCTCTTTGATTAAAAAGCCTATGTCATATTTTGCTTGTATAGCTTTATTTAGATAGATTATAATCTCTCATATGTCATAATATTTGGCAATCCCTCAGTTGAATAAACTAGGTTATGTAATCCACAATGCAGTCAACATTTTTATTTTTTATTTTTATCAATAAAACAGTCAACATGTTATGCATTGTACTGTTGCCTACAAATGCAAGCCTGTCTACAATTGAATGGAGAAAATAATTTAACCTATTCAGGCCCTTAAAACAATAAAAACACATTTGGACTTGCATTATCCAAGCCAATTCAATCCAATTTGGAAAAGGTTTCTCTCCAAACTAGTTTGGAGAGAAACCCTTCAAACGCCTCCTATATTTTTTTTATTAGATGTGAATTTTGAAAATTTAATCGTTGGATTATATGTTCTTATTATATTCTCTATGCTTGCAAGATTTCAAGAAGATCAAAGATTAATAGTTATGTCATTAATGACATGTTTAAATTTTAAGTTTTTATGGTAAAAAATTATGCACAAAAAATAATTAGATTTGAACGAAATTTGACATACATGTTAAGAGCATAAAAAACATGTAATCCAATGGTTAGATTTTCAAAATTCACATTCAATAATAAAATATAGGACAAGTTTTAGAGGGTTTCTTTCCAAACTAGTCTAGAGAGAAACCTTGTCTGAGGGGGATTTGTTTGGGAAACAAAAGAACAACAAAAAAGGGGACAAGACCTAGAAATTAGCATCTAAGGTTTCCTTGAAATTTGCATCAAGCAAATAAAACAGAAAAATAAATAAGAGCCTAGGCATCAACACTAAGGGCTACTTGGATTCAGCACCAAGCATGATAGGAACCCAAGAGTTAGCCGAATAAAACCTCTAACCCTAATTTTATAAATCCACAATCTACTACTTACAAAAATGAACTTTAGGCCCTTTTAAATAGAGTCCCAAATTACATAATAGAAGGAAGGGAAATAAATTTCTAACCTAACAATGATATGAAATAACTTGTAATCTATTACATTAAATGCAAAAGTAAAAGAGAATTAAATCCTAAAAGCGTAATTCATGATCAATTAACTCCAACAAAATCAGTCATCATTTATAGAGCATTTTTTCTGTAATATAAATAAATAAAAAAATAGAAATCAAACATTTTTTTTTTGATAAGTAAAATAGAAATCAAACATATACATGAAGAAACAATTGCCTGAGGGAAATTATGGATAAAACAGTTGGTAATCCTCTGATGGCCAAGTGATTTCCCCCCTGCCTTCACAGCATTTACTTGTCACTAGTTTTCTTCTTTCGATCTTTCTATTATGGGTGGTTCTCGCTGTTTTTGTATTGAATCCAAATTTTTTCAACTGGTGGTAGAGGAAGGGAGACGGTATTTTTCTTTAAGGATTTTTGAGCAGAGTAGGTACTTCATGAAGTCGGTCTTCATGGGTAAGAATGCGGCACAATGGTTGATGAAGAGTACAGAATAGATTGTCGTTGAAATTAGTCCGAAGTTTTTTTATACGTTTAGGGAAGGTGATGTAGCCTACACCCTCCAACGAAGCTCCAACTCTTTTGGCTTGTTCTTACTATTGATTGAACTTAAAGTTGGCGGGTCTAGGAGGTCCATTATTATTCCAGAAGGTAAGAGCAAAGAATGGATGGAGGGTTTTTGGGTTAGAATTAAGGAAGATGTTGGAACCCGAAAACTATGTGAATGGTGGTTCTGGTCATTCGAAATTTGTAGCTTAGCTTCATTAGGATAAATCAGGGCTTCAACCTTTTAAAACTTTTGCTGATACGGTGCGTGGGCATCAAGTGCAGGTCAGGGGCAGAAATCAGCCAAATCTGGTAAGCACCCATGACAAAAGGAAACTGCAATTAGGGGATAATAGGGGGGAGAAGCAGAACCCAGTAATTGAACAGAGGAGGTTGAGCGAAACGTCAGTGAGCATACTAGGTCCGGTGACTCTAGGAGGAAGAGATGTGGGTTCTCGGCACATTAATGTGGAATTTAAATTGGGAGAGACAAATCCGGTAGGATATAAAAGGAGTTTCTGTTGAAATTCAAATCAAATTTGAATGAATCTGTTTATGGAAAAAAACGTGAACTGAGGAATTCTTACTGGACAGGAGAAGGCTTTACCGTAGAGGTGAATGGGGAAGGAAAAAGGCGTGTTGCATGGAATTCTAATAAAGGTGGACTGAGGATATGGGTCACAAAGAGTCAGAGGGAGCACGTGGTGGGTCCTCCTAGTGGGTCACGGGTTCAAAAAAATCCTGTGATGGGCTCAGACCAATTTAGGTGTTGCAGGGATTTCTAATAAAGGTGAATTGAGGAATTCTAAATGGGTCACAAGAAGTCAGAGGAAGCACGTGGTGGGTCCTTCTAGTGGGTCACGGGGTCAAAGATTGAGTCCCATGTTGGCCCAAACTGGTTTGGGCTCTAATCAGTCTAATGAAGTTTGCTTCTCGGGCCCAAGTATTTATGAAGTGGGTGAGCCCTCTTCTAGACTAGCCCAACGCCCCTGGCCCACTCGGTGACACCATTGATATCTCCTTCAGACAAGCCCGAGTCATTGATGTCCACTATCAAGGTGTCTGAGCGACAGGTAGAGCCTCCGTTGCTCATTAGGCGCAACTGGTTTGATGGAATCAGCTTCGATAGTCTCACGGTGGCTGGGATAGAGGCTGGGTTCAACTCTGATGGTTTTGTGGCGAAGCCGATGGAGGTTTTTAATTGCTGTCTTGAAAGGAAAAGCTCCGACAGCACTGTGGTGGATGAGTTGGAGGTTGGGACCAGCTTCGACGGTCTTGTGGTGGCTTCGATGGAGATTAATCGCATTTTCTCTACTGGGTTTAACTCTAACGATCATGCGGTGGCTCAGATGGAATTCCATGGTAGCTCCCCCGATGGGTTTAACTCTGATGACATCATGATGGTTCCGGGCAAGACCGACATGGTAATATCGCAACTCTCGAAGGGTATTTTCTTGGCAGATATCCTTGAGAGACTTTTGGTTGCAGCTTTTGTGGATTTTGGTGTCAATAGTGTGGATAAAGTTGGAAGTGAGTGTAGTGTGCTATTGATTTAAGGGGCAGACAACAAGGGCACCAGGCCGTTAGATATGAGTGAGATTGGCCAGCCTATTTTAGCGTTGATGGAACCGAAGTCAGATTGTGGCCTATCTGTTTTGGGTGCCTCGACGGTGGAGGAAGTGGCTTTCCCAGAAGTGGCTTCGGGTGAGGAGAAGAGTTTGGCAGATTGTAATCCATTGTTTACTATTATCCTTCCGAGGCTGGCCTTGTCGATGGAAGTGCACAACGATTCTAAGGTGTTAGATATTGGTGGTACGCTGGATGTCTCTAAATGGGTGAAGAACAGAATCCCAGGTTTTAGTAAAGTGATTGGGCTTTCTGTGTATCGTCATGAAAAGTTGTGTATTGCTTATCTTCAAAGGCTAGAAAGGGAGATGGAGGTTATTAACCAGCAGTGGAAGAAAGCAGCTGCTAACCAAAAAGTAGCATCCTCCACGGGTAAAGGGAAAAGAGAGTTGAGGAATTTAATCTCAACGGTTTCATGGAATGTTAGAGGTTTGAATGACTTCTAGAAACGTCTGGTAGTGAGAAACTTGTTACGTGAGTGGCAGTGTGATGTTGTATGCCTTCATGAAACAAAGCTTGCCGGCATAGATAGACAGCTGGTTTGCAGCATATGGGGCTGTCTGTATGTGGATTGGGTGGCTCTAGATGCTGATCAGACAACTGGTGGGGTCTTGATTATGTGGGATAGGAGGGTTTTAGAAAAGTTGGAGCTTCTGGTGGGCTCGTTTTCGGTGTCGGTTCAGTGGAAAGGTGTGGAGGACGGTTTTATTTAGGCATGTTCAGGGGTGTATGGCCCGAACGATAACAATTTGAGGGGTGATCTGTGGGATGAGTTGGTTGGTATTTAGCAGTATTGGAATGTTCCTTGGTGTTGTTTTGGGGATTTTAATGTTGTTTGTTTTCCTAGTGAACGGAGGGGTGGGTCTAGGCTTACTCCGGTTATGGAAAAATTTTCTGAATTTATTGAAGATTTAAACTTGATAGATTTGCTGTTGGAGGGAGGGAGTTTTACATGGTTTAGTGGTACTGACCAGCCATCCATGTCTAGGATTGATAGGGTTCTAGTGTCACAGGACTGGAAGCAACACTTTCCGGATGTGATCCTACGGATTCTACCACGACCTGTTTCAGATCATTTCCCAATTCTTTTGGAGGCAGGGGGTATGGCGAGGGGGAAAAGTCCCTTCCGGTTTGAGAATATGTGGTTGAAAACAGATGGGTTTGTTGATAGAGTAGATTCATGGTGGAATCGCCATTCTTTTTCGGGTACTCCTAGTTATGTGTTTGCTAAAAAATTGAAAGTTTTGAAAGAAGACATTATTCAGTGGAATCGCTAAGAGTTTGGCAATGTTGAGCGCAGGAAGAAAGAATTATTGGGGGCTCTAGAGTTACTAGATGCTAAGGAAGGGGTTCTTGGACTCACTGAGACGGAGAGAAATGAGAAGATTGAAGTGAGATCGCAAATAGAGCATCTTCTTTCTCTAGAGGAGATTTCATGGAGACAAAAATCTAGGATGCTATGCATTAAGGAGGGAGATAATAATACTAAGTTCTTCCACAAGATGGCTAATTCTCATAGAAGGTATAACCATCTGAGTTTCTTAGAAGTGGAGGGGGTGATTTATGAGGAAGAAGCAGAAGTGGCTGCTCAGGTAGTTCAATTTTATAAAACTCTGTATCAGGAGCCTGAGGAGTGGAGACCTTTAGTGGAAGGACTAGAGTTTGATCAAATTAGGGAGTTGGAGAGGGGCTGGTTGGAGAGGAGATTTGAGAAGGACGAGATTCTATCAGTGGTCAGAGATATGGAATGGGATAAAGCTTCAAGTCCAGATGGCTTTTCTATGGCCTTTTTCCATCACTGCTGGAGAGTAGTAGAAAGAGATGTTTTAGCAGTCTTTGAAGAGTTCTATCAACACTGTAAGTTTGAGAAATCTCTTAATACTACCTTTATAGCTTTGATTCCTAAGAAGAATGATGCCTTTAACATCCGTGATTTCAGGCCTATCAGTTTGGTTGGGAGTTTATATAAAATCTTGGCCAAGGTTTTGGCAAATAGATTGAAAATGGTGTTAGATCAATTGATATCTGAATCTCAGAATAGTTTCGTGGGAGGTAGGCAGATCCTTGATTCATTTCTCATTGCCAATGAGTGTGTTGATAGCAGAACGAAGAGTAAGATTTTGGGGGTGATTTGTAAGTTAGATATTGAGAAAGCTTATGACAATGTGAATTGGGAGGCACTTCTGAAGTTGTTGAAGAAAATGGGCTTTGGGGAGAAATGGTATAGCTGGATTCGAACTTGTATCTCTACAGTGCAGTTTTCTATGTTGGTCAATGGGTCCCCAGCTGACTTCTTTGGTAGCTCTAGAGGTTTGAGACAAGGGGATCCATTGTCTCCCTTATTATTTTTAGTTATGATGGAGGTGTTTAGTAGGATGGTGAAGAGAATGGAGAGGGCAGGTTTACTTAGTGGCTTTAGGGCGGATGGTAGGAGGGGTAGAGGGGAATGTGTTTCACATCTGCTATTTGCGGATGATACTATCTTGTTTTGTGATGCAGAGGTGGAGCAAGTCCTACATGTTCGACTGTTGCTACTTTTTTTCAGGCTATGACTAGTCTGAAGGTTAACGTAGCTAAAAGTGAAATGGTTCCTATAGGGGAGGTAAATAATGTGCATGCTTTGGCAGAGATGTTAGGTTGTAGGGTTGGGGCCTTGCCAATGACTTATCTTGGTATGCCGTTGGGGGCGTCCCATAAGTCCCCTTCTATTTCGAATGAATTCATGACCCATTAGGTTTGCGTTCAACTTACCACCAATTGAAAAAATGGGGGCTCAAAGAAAAACCCTGCAGGACCTCTTTAATCGCTATCTAGCCTCCCCACTTATTTTTTATCTCTATTCACCATCCCTACACATGTGGCAAACAAAATTGAGAAGCTGCAAAAGGACTTTTGTGGGGAGATCCTAAGACACATATATTGGGTTGGGATAAGGTGTGTATGCCTATTGCTAAAGGAGGTTTGGGTATTAGGAAATTGACCACTTTCAATAAAGCATTACTAGGAAAGTGGCTTTGGCGTTTTGGGAGCGAAGAGAATAGGCTTTGGAGGAGGGTGGTAGCTTCGAAATTTGGGGAAGATTGGGGGGGGGGGGGTGGACCTCTAAGTTAGGAAGGGGTGGCCATGGTTGTGGTTTGTGGAGAAGTATCCGGATAGGCTGGGGAGTTTTTAACAAAAATGTCCAGTTTAAGGTTGGAGTGGGGGATAGAGTGAAATTATGGAAAGACAGGTGGTGTGGAGATCTTTTTCTCAATTTGGCTTTTCCAATCTTGTACAATTTTGCTGCAAACAGAGAGGCTTCCGTAGAGTCATCTTTGATATGTCAAGGGGCAGGGGATAGGAGAACTTGGGATGTTCGTTTTAATCGGGGTCCTAATGATTGGGAGGCAGAAGTTGTGGACGAGTTCCTACGACTCTTGGCATCCAATTTACCTTCAGGGACTGATGGTGATCGTTTGAAATGGAAGTTGACAAAAAACGGAGATTTTACTATCCGTTCATATTATCGTAAGCTACATGGTTCTTCTTCTGTTGTTTTTCCATGGAAAGGCATTTGGAAGGTTAAGGCATCCCGACGTGTCTCTTTCTTTGTTTGGACAAGCTGCATAGGATAGGATCCTCACGGGAGATAACGTGCGGCTTAGGGGCTTTGACTTCGTTAACTGGTGCATTATGTGTCGTTGCTATGGTGAGACAGTGGATAATTTGTTGTTACATTGTGGAAAGGCTTATCGGCTATGGTGCTTCGTCTTTAGGATTTTTGGGATTTCATGGGTTCCCTCATGTACGGTGTCAGATTTTCTATTTAGTTGGTGGAATTGGTTGGGGAAGCATTCTTCTTACATTTGGAACTTTGTACCGTTATGTTTGATGTGGTGTATTTGGAGGGAACGCAATCGGCGGATGTTTGAGGATTTAGATAGATCCGAGGACCAAATTCTTGCTCTCTTTTCTGGTTCCCTTTTTGTTTGGGCTAGGGCTTGGGGACTCACATCTAGTGACTCTCTTCCTCTTTTCCTTAGCTCTCTTTCTTTGTAATTTTTGTTTTTTGTTTTTTGTTTTTTTTTATGTTTTGGCTTTTCCATCTTTTTTGTTCTTTTGATATGCTGATGCTATTTTGCATCTAGCAGTTTTCGTGAATATACATTTTCTTACCAAAAAAAAAAAAAAAAATTAGAGCATTTTTTTGGTGTCACCAAGTAATTTGTATCAATTATATCTTATGTCTCTGAAGAGCCTTAACGAATTTGTCATGTTAGATGATATGATGGATTTTTGGTAGGATCATTTTGGTTGCCATCAGAACCTTGTTGTTCTCCTGTGGGAAATTGAACTCCTACTTGCTGTTTGGCAGTTTTTCAGTACGTGGTTCTGTAAATTGTTGCAGCCATTTTCTAAATTCATAGTCTTGAACTCCAAAAGTAATGAGGTATGAAAAAATCACGTCCTTCAAAAACTAAAGTAAGAAGTATTAGGTATGTCCTTGGAGAGGGAGTTCTCTAAAGAAGAGGTGACCCAGGTTTTGATGGAGATGGAGGGGGATAAAGCTCCTGGTCCAGATGGCTTCACCATGACTTTTTTTCAAAAATGTTGGAGTGTGGTGGAGGTGGATGTCATGGCTGTTTTTGAGCACTTTCACAGGTATTCAGTGTTTGAACGATCTTTAAATGCCTCGTTTCTCACTCTAATCCCTAAGAAAAATTATGCTATCGATGTTAAAGATTTTTGGCCTATTAGTTTGATCGGGAGTGTGTACAAGCTGCTGTCTAAGGTGTTGGCAAATAGATTGAGGGTGGTGCTCGATAGTCTCATCTCTGAGTCTCAAAATGCTTTTGTTGGTGGGAGACAAATTTTGGATTCAGTGCTTATTGCTAATGAGTGCCTAGACAGCAGATTGAAGAGCCATGTTCCCGAGGTGGTTTGCAAATTGGATATTGAGAAAGCCTATGACCATGTGAATTGGGATGCATTGTTCTATCTGCTGGATAGGATGGGTTTTGGGGTGAAATGGAGGGGGTGGATTAAGACTTGTATAAGTACTGTTCGCTTCTCTATTATTGTGAATGGTTCTCCGATAGGCTTTTTTGGAAGCTCTCGTGGGTTGAGACAAGGTGATCTGCTATCCCCTCTTCTCTTCCTTCTTATTATGGAGGTTCTAAGTAGGATTTTGAAGAAAACTGAGGATTGTGGTTTGCTTCATGGTTTTCATGTGGGGCCATCTAACTCTATAGGGGTACGCATTTCACACTTGCTGTTTGCAGATGATACCATATTGTTTTGTGATGCTTTTAGAGATCAGTTGTTGTCCATTAGGCTGGCTTTGACTTGCTTCCAAGCATTTACTGGTTTGAAAGTTAATGCGGGGAAGAGTGAGATTGTTCCAGTGGGGGAGGTTGGAAATTTAGATGCTTTGGCTACCATACTTCGTTGTAGGGTGGGTAGTCTGCCTATGAAATACTTGGGAATGCCATTGGGAACCGCATACAAAACAACATCTGTGTGGAATCCTATTTTGGAGAGGATGGAGAAGAAACTTTCTGGTTGGAAGCGTCTTTATTTATCGAAGGGGGGGAGACTTACCCTAGTGAAGAGTACTCTTTCTAGCCTTCCTACATACTATCTATCTTTATTTGTCATCCCTGTAGTTGTTGCTGATAGATTGGAGTGGATTCAAAGGAATTTTTTATGGGAAATTTCAGAGGAGTGTTTCAAATATTCTTTGGTAGCTTGGGAGAAGGTGTGTTTACCGATAGAGACAGGTGGTTTGGGGATTAGGAAGTTAGTGCATTTTAATAAAGCCTTGTTAGGGAAATGGTTATGGAGGTTTGGTCGAGAAGAAACTCCTCTCTGGAGAAGGGTTATTGCATATAAATATGGAGAGGGTCAAGGGGGGTGGACTACTAAAATATGTAGAAGGGCACATGGATGTGGTTTGTGGCGTGGTATTCATGATGGTTGGGAGAGTTTCTCCAACCATGTGGCCTTAGTGGTGGGTGATGGCACTCGTATTCTTTTCTGGCATGATAAGTGGGTTGGAGATAACTCACTAAAAAGGCTCTATCCTCAGTTGTATGTGTGTTCTAATGACAAAGAAGCTTGCATCTCGGATGTTTTATGCTACCAGGAGGGTGGTAATGTTAGAATTTGGAGTTTGAGATTTCATAGGAATTTTCATGAAAGGGAATTAGAGGATGCCTACTCTTTCTTTGAGTGCATTCAACCTCGGATCCCTAGGGGTGGTAGGAGTGACACTTCTCATTGGTGTCTCAAAGGGAATGACAAGTTTGATACCAGGTCCTATTATAATACCATTAGGGGTGCAGCTGCATCCATTTTTCCGTGGAAGGGTGTTTGGAAAGCTAAGATCCCTAAGAGGGTGGCTTTTTTTGTGTGGACAGCGGTTCATGGGCAAATCTTTACATTGGATAATCTTATGCTTAGGGGGCGCATTTTGGTGAATCGGTGTTGTATGTGTCATCGGAATGAGGAAACTGTGGATCATCTTCTCCTCCACTGTCCTATAGCTCACTCTTTGTGGGTTTATATGTTTCAGATCTTTGTGACTCAATGGCTCATGCCAGGCTCTATGGAAAGCTTGGTGTATTGTTAGAGCTTTTGGTTGGGAAAATTTAATTCAGACATTTGAAATATGGTTCCTGGCTGTTTGATGTGGATTGTTTGGACGGAAAGAAATCAGCGCTCTTTTGAGGATACCAAGAAATCCTTGGTTCAACTACAAGCTCTATGCCAAAAGACTTTATTTGATTGGTCTAGGTGTTGAGGCTTCTCGGATTGTTCCACTATCTTGGAGTTTATTTCGTCTCTTAGTATTGCTCTTTAAGTTTATTCTTGTTGTTTGTTGCTGTTTGTTTGTTTGTTGCTGTTTGTTTGTTTGTTGTATTTCTTTGTGTTCACCATCATGAACACCTTGTATTTGCTTTCTTCTATTTTTCAGTTTGTTTAATAAAATTCTTATTATTACTTATAAAAAAAAAAGAAGTAACAGCAAGTGGAGTGTGCTTTTCTTGTTCTTCCGTTTTCTTTCTTTTCTTGCCTAATATGGAAATTATGTATATATATGGTAGTAATCATGACGATTACTGCCGGCTTTTCTTTTCTGTATTTGGTAATTGATGATCAATTTCTGTAATTTATTCTCTGACTAGCCATTTTCTGTAATTTTAACTGGATTGTGTTGTGTTGCAGGTAATGAGGTTGGAGTAATTGAAGTAGATATCTTGCCCTGATTTCCACTGACTGAGGTGGTTTATTTACCATGCTGTGGCAATGTTTCGTTTAATGGGTGATGCATATTTTGATCTTTGCCCTTCATGAACTTCATCTTCCTAAGACTGTTGTATCTGTTGCATGCTCACATGCCATTACTGCTAGAGATCTTGCATCGGCACTGCTTATTAATAGATTAACTGGGAAATATATTGTTTAACCACGTTGTTTATTCGGAGAATGGTTCTGTAAATATTGTCCATGTACAGTTTAGCTTCTGCGCCAGCTAGTTCATTAAAATTATTTTATCTGGCAGTATTTATGGTGTTGTTCATCAAATATTCAGTTCTTGAATTTGATTGCTTTATTCCTGAAGTCTGCAGTGTTTTAGGTTGATTTACTGAGCAATTTTGCATATAGCTAGTACACCCTAGGGGACCAGACACTGGTTCTTTAGAGAATGGGTTTGAAGAAAGTACCAATGGAGAGAAACAATGTGGATTTTCAGTGAAGTACCAATGAAGAGTTTTGTAAGAAAAGATAGCCGCTAAAGGAGCTTACCGGGACAAAATGTGAACTACTTTTGTGGAGGGTTTGCTTAAAAAAAAAAAAAAAAATATATATATATATATAAATATATTTGGAGGTTGTTCAATTTGCGAAATCCTAAGGTGAATTTTCTCTTTTTCATTTTCTTTTTTTTTGGTCGAGGTCCAAGTGAAGTTGAAACTTGAAGCATGAAAGAGTCTTGACTCATTGTTGGCATTTCGCACCCTTGTCACATGGCCTAGGCTTAAACTTTTGTTTCCCTCTTCTTTTTAACCAAAACGTGCTCTGGTAAACCTTGGCCCAAAAAATAAATCCAAGGAAACTAAGTTCTAGCATTGCATCTGTTACTGTTAAACTCATGGAATTGGTGGGCCTGTAAAAATCGAAGAAATTATTCAGTGTACTTGGAGGACTAGCTTAACGGTATTATCCAGTGATCCTCCCTATCCAACGATAATATCATGCCGATTACGTAAATTATTTTGAGTCAGGATTCCAGTCACACTACCACAAAATAAAAGAAAAGAATAGTCATTTGTGGTAGAAGATCCTTAGCGAATTAACTGCCTAATGAATGCAATCCTTCACATCAAACAAATTTCTTGAATATGGACCTAAATAGATTTCATAACCCTTGTTTTGGAGACTGTAGATTTTGAGTTTTGATGGCTCCCCTTCTTGCCGACACTCTTGGCGTGCGTTTGCATAGCGTTTTTGTCCATGCGTTTGCGTTTTCTTCCTGGTCCCATGCACAGTTCACGGACCAGCTTGTATGGAAAAACGCATTTGTAACTTTAAAACTAGGTCTCACGAGCACTATTCATATTTTAAAAATTATTTTGCAACAGTGTTTTCAGCAATAAGTTTTCAGTTTTCAGTTTTCAGTAATAAGCAGTATCCAAATAGACCCTTGGTGTCCTTCTCCGTTGTGTCCAATGCCTAGGCCCTATTTCTTGTAGCCATTACTGGTGTTTTTCTTCACCATGTCCAATGCTCTTATACACCCTATTCAGGAGTCTATGTAGATGTTAGTGATTGATTTTTTTTTTTTTTTTTTTTTTTTTTTGTAGTTGTTGATGCTTATTTTGGAAAAGCTCAATAGCAGGAAGAAGCCTAACAATATGGGCAGAAAATAGTTAGTAAATTGAGAGAAAAACCATTAAACCCGAATGACAGGAATGATGGATCAAAGGCCCATAAAATGAAAAATGGGCCTCGAAGGAAGCAAGCGGGCCTAAAAGAGTCTAGAGAAAGAAGTAGTAAACCCATGAGCAGTATGGAAGCAAGAATGGGCCAAGGCAGGCCTAAAGTGATGAAGTAAGTGAGTAAAGGGTTGATGAAAAGCCCATGAACCCCAAAGAAAATGATATGGTAATTGGGCCGGGGAAGCCCAAAAGAGTTAGGAAAAGCCCATGGGAATGTAGAGTTGAAATGGGCTAGAATGCCCAAGGAAAGAAAGTG
Organism: Notholithocarpus densiflorus; assembly: GCA_030021035.2. NCBI lineage: Eukaryota > Viridiplantae > Streptophyta > Magnoliopsida > Fagales > Fagaceae > Notholithocarpus > Notholithocarpus densiflorus. The sequence continues at coordinate 2,707,045 of JARYZH020000024.1, read as the reverse complement.
GGCCGAGGATGCCCAATGAGGAAGAAATGGGCCAAGGAAGCTCGTAAACAAGGGAATGGGTCAAGGAAGCCCAAGTAGCATGAATGCAGACCCAATGACAATGCTGGGTCACTGTAATCAAGTGAAAGAAGAGCATATAGCAGGCCTAAAAGAGGCCTAGTAAGCACGAATCAAATAATACCACAGCAGGAATAGCAGGATGGCATGGCAGGAATACTAGCAAGCCAACGGAAGGAGCAAAGAGTGGGCTAAAGAGAGGAAAGCCCACAATCAAGGTCAAGCCCTCAAAGGAAGCAAGCCATAAAGAATGAAGGAACAAGAAACCAGTTCACACTACAAGAAGTCAAGAATGAGCAGGAGAACACATAGACGAGCCTCCAAGCCATGGCAAACGCATGAGCAACAAACAAGTTTTGGACACACACGGAAGGGGAGCACGCACAAGGCTCAGGCACCACCAACTTGTACCTAACCAATACAAGAGTGGTGGGCTATGGGTCAGAGGTAAGAGAGGGTATGGTCTGGTGGTGGGGAGAATGAAGGAGCCTATTCTGGGTTTCCTGCTCAAACTCTTTTGGAGGACATGTCCTGCTGGGATGACATACCACCCAAAAGAGGGAAGGATGAGTTGGAACCACTAGGTGCATGCCATGAGGGATAGTAAGAGAGAATACCCATACTGTTGCGGATAGGAATGCCACGGTGAACAAGCAAACAAAATAGATTTCTTTGTCTGGTAATGGGGAGTGGTACGGCTAGCACTGGTAAGTAGTGGTGGCTGGGCAGCTGATAAACCAGTGGGTGGTCTCGAAGGACACCCACGCCCAGACAAAAGTGGTTAAGGGGTAAAATGGTAAAAACCAGTCACAGCAGGCAGTATATAAGGAACCTTCGTCATGCACAGTAAGGGAATCAACATAGCAACAATCATAACGAGAGATTCACAACAACAATAACAATCACCACTATAACACACGAGTAAGAACTTGAAAGAAAAAAGCGGGAAAAGCAGAGTAACAAAAAGGAGAAGAAAGAAAGAGAAAGTTGTAAAGTGGTGGGCCTTTTTGCAATGTTGGGCTAGGCTGCCTCCTGCCGTACTAGGCCCAAGTATTCTAGGTTAGGGAGTTAAGACCGATCCAACTGCAACTCACTTTAGTCTGGCTTGTGCACAAACTATGCCTCGTTTGCCAAGAATATGCCCATGGCAGGCAGAGCTACTTCGGATGGGTTATAGCAAGAAGACATGATAATAATAATAAAAGAAAGTACTTTTGCCTTTAGATAAAGTGAACAAATAATCCCCAATTTAAATGATAATCACAATAATAAGGAACACCTTGTAAAGAAAAAAAGTGGGAATAAATGGGTAAGGCACGAGTTAGCAAAAGAAAAGAAAAAAGATCAATTTGATGCCAAGTTATGTCGCAGAACCAAGACCAAAGAGGGAAAACCATTTATCCTTAATGCGAATAATCTCCTAGGGAAAATCTTGCCATGGAAATTAGTCACTTTGAGGGAAAAGGACCTGAATGGCTTGGGCCTAAAAGGATCCTTTGCTTCTGGGAGAGAGAGCATGACTGTTAGAAGGAGAGAGAGGACAACCTATCGGTGCATGCCTGCCATTCTATACTCCCCGTTTTCTATTCTTTTTAATCCTTCCTGTTTACTTATTTGTTACGATTCTTTGCTAGAGGTTACTATTCCTCTGTTCCTGATTGTGATCCCTCTCGCTGTGCACGGTAAGGGTCCCTAATATAGTGCCTGCTGTGACCGGATTTTACTATTTTAGCCTTTAACAACTTTTGTTTGGTTTGGGTATCCTTGCCGACCACTTACTGGTTTGTCAGTCGCTCAGCCACCACCACTTACCTGTGCTGGCCGTGCCACCAGACAAAAAAGACTATTTTGTTTGTTTGCTTGCTGTGGCACCCTTATCTGCTACGGTGTGGGTGCTCTCTCTTTCTTCCTATCCCTCATGGCATGCACCTAGTGGTCCCAGCTTATCATTGCTTCCTTTGGGTGGTATGTCATCTCAGCAGGACATTTCCCCCAAAAGAGCCTGAGCAGGAACCCCAGAATAGGTTTTCCCCTCTCCTCACCGCCAGACCATGCCCTCTTACCTCTGACCCATGACCTCACCACCTCCTGTATTGGTTGGGTACAGGCTGGTGATGTCCGGGCCTTGCGTGTGCTTCACTATGTCCAAAATTTGCCTGCTGCTTATGCGTTCACTGTGGTCTGGGGGCTTCTCTATACATTCTGTCGCCCATCATTAGCTTCTTATGGCGTGAGCCATTTTCTAGCTTCTCATTCTTTAGAGCCTGCTTCTTTTGGGGGCTAGGCTTTTGCTTGATTGTGAGCTTTTCCTTCTTCAACCCATTCTCTTGCTCTTTTCTGCTGTCTTTGCGTTTCCTGCCGTACAGCTCTGCTATTCCTGCTGTAGTGTTATTTGACCTGAGCCTGCTGGGCCTCTTTGGGCTTGTTGCTTATTCTTCTTTCAATGACTCAGTATAGTCATTTGGGCTTTTTGATTACGTTGCTTGTGGGCTCCTGTGTCCCATTTTCCTTTTGGGCATCCTTGGACCATTTACTTTCCTTGGGCATTCTCAGCCCTTTCTAGTCTTGTGTTCCCATGAGCTTTTACTAACTCCTTTGGGCTTCCCTAGCCCAATTACTTTATCCTTCATCCTTGGGGCTCATGGACTTTCCATCAACCTCTTACTTTCTTTACTTTTATTACTTCGGGCTTGCTGTGGCCCATTCTCACTTTTCTACATCACATACTGCCCATGGGTTTGCTAGTTCTCTCTTTCCGGGCTCCTTTAGGCCTGTCTGCTTCCTCAAGGCCATTTTGTTTATTTGATGGGCTTATTCCTGCCACTTGGGCTTAATGGTTTTTCTATCCACTTACTAACTCTTTTCTGCCCATGTTGCTGGGCTACTTTTTTCTATTGGGCTTCCCAAAATGATCATCAACAAAAGTTAAGAAGAAAAACAAAAAGAGAATAGAACGGCAGGCATGCACCAATAGGCTAACCGCTTCTCTCCCTCGAAAAGCCTATCCTCTGTTAAGGATTAAGGGTTTTCTAGGCATAAGCCATTTAGGTCTGTTCTCTCAAAGTGGGTAATTTCTACAGCAGGATCTTCTTGAGAGGTTATTCACATTGAGGGAGTGGTTCTCTCCTTGGTCTTAGTCCTGTAATGCAACTGAGCATGGCATACTAGCCATTCCTTCCTTGCTTTTATTGATTAAGTACCAGTATTATTTCTCTTTTGCCTTTGCCATTTCATTTATAATGTATTTCTTGGTGTTGTGTCGTTTTCTTTCTTTATTTTGATTGAGAATCCTTTACTTATTTTGTCTAACAGCAAGTATATTTCTTTTATTGTTGTTATATTGTATTTGTATGCCATAACTTTTTTGTAATAGTCTCATATGCTATGGGCATGTGACCAAAGTTTCAACAAAAGGGCTTTAGTTTGCGCACAAGCCGGTCTGAGGTGAGTTGCAATTAGACTGATCCTGACTCTCCTACCCAGAACCTTTGGGCTGTAGTGTGGCAGGAGGCAGCCCAGCCCACAATCTCAGAAAGGCCCACCATAGTAGTCTAACTAGGATAATGACTCATTTAATTTACATAAATGGCATGATATCATTGGATGGGAGGATCACTAAACCTGGTCCTCCAAGTGCACTGAATTATTCACATAAAATCGCTTGTCATTGATTAAGGGAATTGGGTTAAAATCTAAACTACGTAAAAAAATAATAATAATGAACCATTAGTGATTTGGCCTAATAGTCACACGTAATAATTAAAAGTGAATGACAACTCCCTCTTTTTCCTTTTGCATCAGTAAACACGAATGACGGCTTGTTAGGGAACCTCGGTATCGCAGAAGGGCAGGGGGTGTTATCCGTGATCACTTGGGAAAATGGGTGGTAAGTTTTTCTTGTCATGTCAAGATTGCTTCTAATAATAAGGCTGAATTGTGGGCTGTTAGACAAGGTTTAATTACTGCTTTGGACATGGGTGTTAAATTTTTAAATGTTAATGTTGATTCCACTTTTGTTCTTACATGTCTAACTTCTTTTGGGAACTTGGCTCCAGAATTGTTTCCCATAATTTCTGATGGCAAGATGCTCCTCAGCAAGGAATGGGTGGTCCATCTACACCACATATACTGTGAAGCAAACTCTGTAGCAAATGGCCTCGTAAATAAATGGAGGGCGCAAGCTAGCCTTTTGGAAATGTTTTCTAATTGTCCATCGTTTGTGTTCTGTAAATATGTATGAGACTTTTTGTGTATAGGGACTTTATGTGAGTGCCCTTTAGTTCTTGTAACTAGACACCTTTCACTGGTGTCTCTTGGAAAAATCTGATATACTAGTTTTACTTTATAAATAAACCTCCCTTCTTACCCAAAAATAATAATAATTATGAAGTGAATGTGATAGAGTTCAAATCCTATCTTCTATTTTAAAATAAATAAATTCATTAAATTGATTTTAAAAATAAATTAATTAATTAAAAAAAAACTCATGAAATTGAAAATAGCTTGACCTATTGGTAGGTTACTAAATTTGTGGTATTTTTCTAGTATTTTGATAAAAAATTCCTACAAATTGGTTTGGAGGAATCTCTTCCAACCTATTTTGGAGGAATCCCTTCTGACCTATTATGTAAACAAGTGACATGATTAATCAAATAGGTCATATGACTAAATGTGCACCTAAGTGGTGGTTATAAACACCATGTAGTGAGTTTGATAAATTTTTCCTCCAAATTAGTTTAGAAGTAAATTTTGTCATTTGCATTCTATTGGAGTCTCAATCGTAAATTAGTAGTACTAATAAAATTCATCATTTATTTGATTCGTTTTTAGGATGCCTCCCTATTAACAATCAACAAATTCAAGCTTTCTTCTTATTCGTTGCTAACCTATGCATCGCATATGAAAAATTGTGAAAAAGTATTTATAAAATAAAGTCTTAATCAAATAATATTAATAAATAAAATGTTAATTAAAACATTAATATTAATAAATAAATATCTTTGGAGAAGGAGATTGATAAATATCTTTGGAAAAGGACATTGTTAGTCACATATAAAAGTTCAATAGTTCAACATTTTCATAATGATATTCCCTGATTGAATAAAATATTGAAAACCGTAGTATTCCTCATATTGAAATAAGAAAATGAATCATTATAATATGCCAAGAATTGTAAAAAGAAAGCAATGAATATGGGTGACATTAATTGGTAAAAACACATTGGAAGTTCTGGTGCAATGCTTTTTCCGCTGTTTTTTTTTTCATCGATTGTGTAAGGAAACGAATGAGTCCAAAGGTTATACCTACTTGGGGCAAACGAGGAGTCCAATGACTTTATGGTCCTATCATTTGCCGGAGCTGGATCATTATATTGGTATTGCAGGAACTGGAATCTCCCAAAGCTCGTATTAATTGAATAACTTCCCTTACAATTCGTCATTGCTAATAACAGGTACTTTCTCGTAAACAGAACTCTCTCTAAACCTCTTGGGAAGAATGCAACGGCCCCCAAATCGTTGCTGCAAGAACATGAGCACAGCAAATAGCAGACCACCACAAGGGATGATGATGTCCCATGCAGTGGAATAAAAATCCATTCTATGGTTTGCATAAATGTATGATAAATCAAGGTACCATGTAGAACTGTGAGCCCTGTAAAGATCATAAGCATGGGGCATTAGCTGAACAATGGTGGTTCCAACGTAAAAGGAAGAGGCAAGAGCCTTTTCTCCTGAGTTAAAGAATAGGTTGAACAATATTTGTGGGAGTAGAAAACCATTTAAGAGCAAACCAGCATAAGATTTGAGGTCCTCCCAGAAAGAATGCTGCTGGTAGGATAGCAGCTGGAGAGCATGCAGATGATAACCCTTGAGTCGTGGTTCTCGAAATGACCCTAATGGCCTCTGGTAAGAATTCTTCCATTGGTGCACAAACCAAGCAATCAAACCACCAGCTATATACATTGGTAAAGTCACATATAGAACCTTTCTATCAGAATCCCACCACCCCTTCTGGCTTCCATCGCCTTTTCTTGCAGACCAAGTCAGTTGGAGAAGACGTAACTGCAAAAGGAAAGCTACCATTGTTATCACCCTTACTATTACTTCATTCACTTCAAGCCATCCACCACTCCCAAGAAAAAAATTTGTTGGGTTATGGTTAGCCACAAACAAGGCTTCAAAGTTCAACAGCAGGGGTATCATGTGTCCCAGCGTAAGAACAATGAGCATCACAATGGAAATGAAGGGAAGAACATATGGCTGCTTTTTCACGTAAAAAAGCTGCAAGCCAACAAAAACACATGCCAGAGTATTAGAAATCAAAACCATGGTAATCTCGAGGTCCATTCTCCAAATGGATTCTTTAGCTTGGGTAGTGGTTATCGAATTTGAAGACAATTGAAGACTTTCAAAGTAAAGAGGATCTGACTTTGCTCGTGTGCTTTCAATAGTTCCCTTGACAATTTCACCATGCTCTGCATTAAATGGAGGAAATTGAACATTAATCCTTATTTTACAGTCCAATGAACCATTTTCAATCAAATTTTGATTGTTTGGTCGAAGATGCCAACATCCTATCATGCACAGGAAACCAGTATCTCTATCATATATTCCTTCAGCAGAAATAAGAACTTTGGATGAAGCATCACCACCAAATCTAAAATCAGGTGGAGGTCTGAAGCTCATCTTGTAACTTATATTCAGCATTCTGCTATGGTTGCTTGTCAGCTGAACTGCAGCAGGCTCTGTTATCCTCGGCACTGCCAGCACAAGTGGCCGCCCATAATACTGTCGTGCATAAAGTGAATCTCCCACAAATAGTGGGGATGAGTAACCTAGTGCTACTTTTCCATCATTGTTTCTCACCAACATATCAAATCTCATGTCGGGTGAATACCCATCAGGATATGACTTTCCCTTGCCCCTAACAGTCTTCCCTTGTGCACAAGACTTTCTTACAGCCTCAATCTCAGTATACTCATATTTAAGACCTTGGGGGTCAATCGATCTTTCCCAATAACTCTGAAACCCAATTTTTCCAAAGTAACCTGAATCATTCACATCCTTCTTGCTCCAAATTTCCCCCACAACACTACTCTGATTCCTTAATGACATAACTGCAGGAAATCTCAAAGTAAAACCAATCGAGCAATCTCCAACAAAAGCATTAGCCCAAGACTCTGAAACATTCAAAATTCTGCACGCAACACCACAAAACCGATTCTCTGTATCATCCCAAGCACCCTCAGCAATCAATGTCGCATTAGGATCAAAAGGAAATTGAGTACCACTACCACTATAACTAGAGTTAGGAAAACCCAACAACATCTGCATCTTTCTGCGCTGCTCACACCGAAGCCCCTGATAAACAATCCTATCAGGCAAATACCCAATACTCCCACCAAAAGGGTTGCAATTCACATTACCACAATCACTCCCATATTCCAATTCATAAACACTAGTCCGTCCATTGAGCACGAAACAAACACCACCGTCCAATTTGCTTAGAGACAAATTAATATTAGTGTTAGTATTGTTGGTATTACTATCTCTCCCACCAATTCCACTCAAACAATCACTCCCATTCAATTTTTCAACCAATGAATATTCATAATTGGGATTCTGAGACAAACCCAATATCTTAATTGGTTCAAAGTAATCAGATTTAGAATCATCCTCCTTAACATTCAAACTCTCTAATGTACCACCAATTAAACTACCATAAATACTAGAATTCTTAGGATAGTTAAGCTTAAGAACAACTTCAAAATGCTTCAAATCAACGTACCTCGACCCCGATCCAACCATACAGAGCTTTCCAGTAGATTCTGACCAATACCCTTTAAGCGAAAAAACCACATCGTCAAACCGACCAAACCCTCTCGGTCCCCGATACCTAATACGTAGCAAGTTCCGATATTTAGGCCTTCCGAAAACAGAGTACACGACCGGGTTTCGGATATACAGCGATGCTCTGACCTTGAGAACGCCATCAGAAGCGGTCTTTTGGGAATATAAGGAGCTGAGGGAGAGAGATTTCGGGGTATCGGATCCGGTTCGGTTGAAAATTCGGTCGCCGCCGCCGGAGAAATATCCGAATCGGAAGGGGAGGAAATCGGAGTGGGAGGTGGAGAAGTTGTGGGAGTGGGAGGATAAAGGGGGCTTGGGAACGACGTCGTTGCAGTACTGGGCGTAGGGGATTTTGGGTTTCGGATTTCGGCTTGGTCTCAAAGCGGCGGCGGCGGCGGCGGCGGCGGTGGTGGTGGTGAAGAGGAGGAATAAGTAGAGGAAGGGAGTGATTGGGGATTTGTGGGGTTTTGAAGGGTTTATTTGGGATTTGGGAAATGAAATTGAAATTGAAGAGTCCATTTGGGTGAGTTGGCGGTGAACTCCTATGTTTTATATAAATTGGGTTTTATCATATTTTTTTATAGCTCTCTGCAGACTACCTCTGAGTGTTTGCTGATTTATTAGGTATTCAAGTTATATATATTTATATATAAAAGGTGATTTATTAGGTAGAGAGTTTTGAAGCATTGATGTTTTCATTTGAAAACATTTTGTTTTTCGGTGTCTAGTTTCATTCTTAAAAATACTTAAAAAGAACAGTTTCAAGTGTTTGATGCGTTATAAAATGATTTTTAATAATAAATAAATAAAACTCATCTCATAACTTACTAGGCTATTATTGTAGGGTAATAAATGAGCCGAACTTTGTCGAGTAGTGCATGTTCAAGCTTGACTCGTTAGAAAAAGTTAAAAGCTCAACCTTGGCTCGAGCTTATTATGACAAGTCTAAAAATAATGTTTGAGTTTAAACTCATGAGAAAGCCAAAAAGTTTGAATTTGGTTTGGCTTGGCTTGATAAATTAGTCAAGCCAAACTCAAACTTAATATCAAACTAAACTCAAGCTCAAGCCAAGCTTTTGAGCATAAGATCTAAGAAAATTATATTATTAAATGCTTAAATCTTTAAAATTAAAAAGAAAAAAAAATAGTATACTCATTTTATCATGCGTCTAATCTTACTTATGATTAGCCATTATTCAAATTAAAATTTTACATAATTAAATCCATTCTTATTCATCCTTTCTTGTCTACAACTTCAGTAATTGTTCAAAAATAAATTTTTACATTTACATTAAATGGTGAAAAACTAGAAAAATACTTGTTTACAACTATTATGAATGAGAAAATACTAACATGTTTCATAATTTTACAATAAATGATTGATGGGGAAGGATCATATGTAGCCTACCTAATTAATTAATTTATTTTTAAATGTAACTAAAGTCTAAAGTGGTATTTGGTCAGTTTAGAGGGAATGAAAAAATTAAGGTAATAGGTAGCGGTCTTATGTTAGCCATGTCATTATTAAGATATGTGTGATAAGTATATTTAGCTAACACATATAAACTTATGATTTAGTCTATGCTTGAATTGTTTTGTATTAAGCCTTATAGCTCATGAGCATGTTCGTGAACAACTTTTTTTGCTTGGGCTTGGTCTGTTTAATAAACAAGCCTAAAACTAAGGATCAAGCTTGAGTTATTTATAAAAAAACAAACATGAACTATGGTTTAAGTCCGTGTTGATTGCCACACAACCCCAATGTTAGCTGCCATGTCATCATATTGCCCCTCAACTTCAACTTGTGAAGCACAACATGTCGATGATCTCTGCTCCTACAATAATCGTGAAGCCCTACATGACCATATTAACGACCACTGCTTGCCACCATCAACATCCATATGTGTGAGAAAAAAGAGAAAGGGGGTGCTACTGTGTAAGACAGAAAAAAAAAGGGGGGGTTGTTCTGAATTTGGGAAAATGTTCTACCAAAAAATTTTCTAAACTTTTACACAATTTTTCTAGTTGATTGAAAATATTTTCATGTTCGACTAAATTTTTATAACAAAAAAAACATTGAAAAATGTTGAAAATGTTTTTAGAAAAACTTTTTATAACGAACAACACCCTCTACATATTTTATATATTAAACTCTAATAAATGTTAGGAATTTTCATTCTAAACCTATCATTTTTTTTAAATATAAAGTTTTGCTACAAAATTGTTTGAAGTTATTTTTCAAATCCATTACATTGCAAATTATAAAATTATATATGTGTATTTTTTAAATAAGTTACATGCTTTATTAAAAGTAGTCATGTGACTAAAACTAAACATGGATAGTCTCTTTAATTACCACATGGTATGTTGAAGCAAGATAATTTCAAACATGTTTGAAGCCAATCTTCTTCTTTCTTTTTATTTATTTATTTTTATACATTTATAGTTGGGGGTGAGGAGACACATGTCAACTTCCTATTGATGGTTGAATTTTAAGATTCCAAACATGTTTGAAGTCGAACTTTGTTCTATGTCAAATTAACTTAAAATTGAGCATCTAAAATAAAACAACAAATTTAAGTAAAAATAAATAGATGTGCCTACTTTTTTTAGAGATAGTTTCAATTTATGATGTTGACTTATGATGATTGCTCTTTATTAACAGACCAAAACACCAATTAGCAAGAGACTTTACCAGTTGAGTTAATGGTTATAAAAATTATAGCTTTTTTGAAAAAAACTTAATTACATAGGTATATATCTGGGCCAGATTTTGGATAACTAAGGTATAAAATCCCAACCCTTCCCCTAATGAAAAATTCTACACTCTTCCTATTTAGGTTGGATTAGGTAGCTTAACCCAAAAAAAAGTTGGATTAGGTTGGAAATTTCCCTAAACTCAACACAATGCCATCCCTATCAGGATTGCAAAAACATGATTTGGAAAATCTATTTTCTTTGTAGACAAATGTTTAAATAAAATATTAGTGGGAAAACAATGCATTTGTTGGAATAGAGAACTGTGATTTGTCCTTTCTATATTTTCTTTTTCTCATTTTGATTTAACAAAAAAAAAAAAAATGTGAATAGAAGTAAAAGGTGAATTTGATATTGAAACTTTGTGATAATTTTATGAATCAAAATTGAAATATAGTACTATTTTTATGTGTATACACACACTGCGATGGAAAACATTTGTTAAACCAAAAAAATCATTCTAATAACAAAAAAGTTGTAACAATAGTTATGCATGCACACGGGCATAAATTTTCACTTGGGGGGCCAAAATTATGCATTTATATGTTAGTCATAATTTATAAATATATTGTATATAAAATTATAAAATTTAACATATTATAATATTTCCAAACTCAAACGATTATATAAAAATTGTTTAATTTGCTATAAAAAATTTTCAATAGAAAATCTTATGTGAAGATAGTTTTTCGCATTTTTCTGTATTTGGTAGTATCATAAACAAATGGATTAAAGGAAAATTATCTCTTAACTTCCTTTGTTTAGCTTGGTGTGAAATAGAGTTGATTTTCACTAAAATTTTATAGAAAACAACTTTATTTCACACGAAACTAAATAAGGAAAATAACTATATTTCACGCAAAGCTAAGTGAGAGAAGTCAAAAGATATTTTTGGAAAATTTTAATGTTGAAACAAACAAATGAAGAATTTAACATCTCCCATCAAACTTATGCTCAACAATGATTTTTCATTGAATAAAATTCATCTATTATCATCTCTTAATCTTTAAAATGACTAAACAATTAATATGGAAAAAAAACCATAAAATTTAAATTTAAATAATAATTTCTCCTCGATGATATGGCTAATACTCTAGCTTAGGTCACCATAATCCAAAAGATACAATCTTCTTAAGGTCCGGTCAGAAAGTTATGTTGGTACTTGGTAGAGTCTCTTTCAATTCTTTAATTTAAAAAAAAAAAATATATATATATATTTTAAGTTATAATCAACCAATTACAAGCAATTGCAAACTTTAGTAAATAAAATTTATTTATTTTTACTATGTATCAAACTCATTGTATATACTTCAAGAGCAGATTCTACTCTAAGAAGGGAATCTATTGTAAAAAAAAAAAGCATTGTCTCTGATAAATCCAAATTATCTTAATAAACAAATTAATAATGGAGCAACTAATTTGGCACCAAAATCCGAGCCAAAAGGAAAAGAAACAAATCAAATTTGAGAAAAAAAAAAGGATGGTGATGATAGAAATTATATCACTTTGAGGAAAAGAACAATTTTAAGGGAAAAATTATGATAAATATTAGGAGAAATAAAGAGTGAAGTATAAAGATTAAAAAAAAAAAAAAAAAAGCCAACTAAAGTCCACTACTCCACTAGCAGCATTTCAACTTGCGCACACATGATTAAAGAAAAGTAAAAGAGAGAATACCTAGTGAATTTGTAAAATGAGAGCTAAAGTTGAGTTTTGAGTTGAGTGAGTTTGTAAGTTTGAGTGGATCTAATTCTAAACACGGAAGAAATACTTGTAATTTTATTATCATCAATTTGTGAAAGTGAAAGTGAAGACGAAGAAGAGGTCAACAAGATGAAAATGAAGAGAAAATACGAAGAAGAGTAAAAGAGAGAATACCTAGTGAGTTTGTAAAATGCAGAGCTAAGATTGTGTTTTGACGGAAGAAATACCTGTAATTTTATTATAATTAAGTTGTTAAAGTAAAAGCACTAAGTGAAAGTGAAGGCGAAGAAGAGGTCAACAAGATAAAAGAGAAGAGAAAATATGAAAAAAAGTACAGAGTGCTCTCAAATGCGACTTGTTTTGACAACCTTACAGCCATAATTGAAGATGGGGGGCTCAGGCTTTCAACAATAAGACCTCAAGGAAGAGGAGAAAGAAAATGAACAATAACCAACACACTTCTTAAGCTATACTTGTATATACTCTATTTTTATTATTCATTTTTTTCCCTTTTTGCTATTATTCATTTTTTAAAGGTTTTTTCTTATTATTATCTCAATTATGCTAGGTAGCTTAGGTTAACTTAAACTAGATTTTTTTATAATCCACATAGCATCTTAGTCATGCAAATCTCCTACAACAAATTGTGCAACAAAAAATTTGTTGCAATAAACTCTTAATATTGCAATGACTTTGTTGTTAGAATAGTATATATGTTATTGCAATACTCTTTATATTGAACAAAAATCTCATGGCAAAATGATATTATTTCATTATTCTTGTTATTATAGATTGCAAAATAAGTATCATGTTGTTGCAATGTTAAATTTAAATAGTATATGATTTGGGTTATTGCAATGATGTTTTTATTATAATAGCCTATTACTTCACAATTCTCATTGCAATAGCCTATTACTTCGTGAATTTTAGGGATTTTTTATCCCAATTTTGCCAAATTAACTTAAACTGGGTTTTAAACCAGAAAGATGAGATGCAATAGGAATGGTTTTAGAGATCAGCATGGGCTGGTTATTGCATCCATGTCTCTGAAATTACCCCTTTCATACTTGGTTGATGAAGCGAAGGATTTAGCAGTAGTTAGAACTCTTGAATTTTCTCTAGAAGTTGGAGTAAATCGGGTCATTCCAGAAGATGACTCTGAGATAACTATGAAAGCACTTACAAAGACAAAAACTTCATTGGCTTCATTTGGTACTTTGATCCAAGATGTCAAATTTATTTCAAAATCATTTAGATGGTTGAGTTATACTCATACTAGACATGATTGGAACAAAATAGCTCATAATCTGACCAGGGGTGGCTTGATGCATTCTAAGGAGAAAATTGAAATTGAAGCCTTTTATATATATAAATATATATATTTAAATATGACTTTAAAAAATTAAATATTACTTAAATTCTATTATCTTGTTTTAGATGCAAAATTTTTACTAATTAACATGAACAACGTAGAATTTTTTTTTTAGAAAGTCTATAGACACAAAAAATTGACAAAACTTTTCACACCTGTTAATGTGGTAGATTGATAGTGATAAGTAAAAGTGTAATGTTAGTGGTGAACCTATGTGAGAACTAGTAAAAATTTGTCAACTCAATTATTGTGAAAAATGTTGTGAATTTTTTTGTATATTGCTCTTTTTTTAGAAGTGCTACATTCACAATATTTTTCACAACAAATCCTAGTTGTTAAGTTGTTACTGGTTCTAATTTGAACCCACCACTGATTTTTTTTTTTTTTTTTGGTCATCAATAACAGCCTATAACAACCTACTACTTAAGATTTGTTGTAAAAATATTGTGAACCTAGCATTTCTCTCTCTTTTTTTCTTATTTTTCATTTGATAAAAAAATTATTTTATTTAATGGCTAATATTTGGGCTTAATTAAATTAAATTTGGGACATTTTTTCTACTTGGGGTCTTAGGCGACCACATCACTTGCTTACATTGTAGAGCCGGCACTGAATCTGAATAAACATGCAATAAATGTCTCAAATTTTAATGTATAGATGGAGATGTTCCACCACAATTCCAAGTTGTAATACAAGCTAAATTGGCCTTTTTATCTTAATATAAGCTCTTAATCTTTTTTCCAAAAAAAGAAAAACAAAACAGTTTTTTTTTTAAAACGTTTAATCCATGTGGCACTATACATGGCATCCTAGCTAGCATAAAAGTTTTTTTTTTTTTTTTAAAATATTTATACAATGCTACAGTCACAAACTATATTAGAACATTTTTACAAATTGTTGATATAACTAATTATTACTGGTTTTCACTTGAGCCCACTACTAACATAACTTTTTCACTTACCAATAATTACTCACCTCACATCCGCTATCTTCAAACTTTTTTTTTTTTACCATCTCAAAAGCTACTTTATCAATTATATCATACTATTTTATAACACACCCAACATCCCAACCTTTATTTTCTTATAAACACAATAAAATAATATATTTACACAAATATACAACACAACTTTTATTTTCCTAGAGAGTGAAAGAGATGCAAAGAGTGAAAGAGAGAGAAGTGAGAATAAAATATATTAAAAACTTATACCATTTTGCTATTGTACCATCCTAAATTTATGATGGTACTGTAGCACTATTGTAAAATTTTTTGCAATTAGAAGATGGGGTAATAGGATTGTTTTGGGCTTTAATGCTAAAATTCACCAACATATACAGTTTGCAAGATCTAATGCCAATGCTCAGCATAAAAAAATTTTTGGGATAAATTCTATAGTTTGAGGGGGGAGATTTGAGCTCATGTCTCCGTTAGAAACACAATAGAGACTAATTGGATTACAAGACTATTGATAGTCAACCCATAAATTAATCACACTCACACCCTAACGGTTGCATAACTTTATATGCCATTAACCATGAGAGTAATATTTTAGGGAGAAAAACTTCCATTAGAAAAGGTAAAATGCAACTTTAAAATGAAAAGAAAACAATTAACAAAGTACCACATTGCTTCCTCAAAAAAAAAAAAAAAAACAAAAACAAAGTACCACATTGAAATCCTTGAAAATTGAAATACATTTCGTTCTCTAAAACAAAAGACAATCCCTATATTGATCTTTCCCTAACCCGTAAACTCAATTTTTCCAAAGTAACCTGAATCATTCACGTCTTTCTTGCTCCAAATTTCCCCCACAATACTCCTCAAAGTCCAAGTATTTAATTTCACACCCTCAGGAACTTTCAAACTAAGCCCAATCGAGCAGTCTCCAACAAAAGCATTAGCCCAAGACTCTGTTCCATTCAAAATTCTGCAGGCAACACCACAAAACCTAGTCTCTGTCTTATCCCAAGCACCCACAGCAATCAACATCGAATTAGGATCAAAAGGAAACTCAATACCACTATAACTAGAGTTAGGAAAACCCAACAACATCCGCATCTTTTTGCGATTTTCACACCGAAGCACCTTATAAAATATCCTATTAGGCAAATACCCAATACTCTCACTAAAAGGATTGCAATTCACACCATTGCAATTACTCCCATATTCCAATTCATAAAAATTAGTACGTATTTTAAGCAAGAAACAAACACCCCAGTGATGATATCTTGTTGGAGACAATTTCATACTAGTGTTACTCTTACTATCTCCCACACCATGTGCACTCAAACAATCACTCTCATATTCATAAATTGGATTCTCAGACAAACCCAAAATCTCAATTGGTTCAAAGTACTTTGAATCATCATCCACCTCCTTAACATTCAAACTCTCCAATGTACCACCAATCAAACTACCATATATGCCAGAATTCTTAGGATAATTAAGTTGAAGAAGAACATCAGGAAAACCCTTCATACAACCAGAATCAACGTGATTATACTCTGATCCGATCATACACAGTTTTCCAGTAGATTCTGACCAATACCCACTAAGCCAAATCTCTGTATCGGGTAGTTTACTGAACCCTCTTGGTCCATAAAACACAGGTCCGATCGACCGAATAGAGTACCCGAATGAGTTTCCGATGAAAAGAGATGCTTGGACCTTGTGAACGCCATGGAAGGCGGTCAGTTGGGAAGAGAAGGATTGGAAGGAGAGAATTTTCGGGGTTTGGTTGAAAATTTGGTCGCCGCCGGAGAAATAGCCGAGTTGGAAGCTGAGGGAGGGGGAGGAGGAGGAGGAGAAGTCAGGGAAGGATGAAGGGGGGGGGGGGCTCGGGAACGACGTGGTTGCAGTGCTGGGCGTATGGGATTTCGGGTTTCAGATTTTGGCGTAGTAGGATAACGGTAGCGGCAGCGGCGGCGGTGGTGGTGGGAATGTTGAGAACAATGAGAAGGAATAAGCAGAGGAAGGGAGTGAGTGAGGATTTCTGGTTTTTTGAAGGGTTTATTTGGGGTTTAGGCGAAGAAGAAGAAGAAGCCATTGGGGTTTTGTTGAACGTCAAAGGGTTGTTTTATTATATTTTATACTATAGCCTATAGGTCTCTTCTCTCTTTGCAGAGTGCTTTTAGGTTAGTGTTATTTTATTCTTCTAAAAAAATAAAAAAAATTATTACTCCTATTTTTATTAGGTCTCGATCTCGTGGAGAGAAATTTGAACGATCTGTTAGCTTAGGGATGAGCACTAGCATCACGTGTATAAAATGTTAAACTTTTAGCATTTGACACATCAAATAACAAAAAAAAAAAATTAAATTAAATTTTTAACATTTAATACATCAAACACAAAAAAACAAAGTCTAGGTACTTCAAATTTTATAGTACAATTGTATGGATAGAATTGTATGGTAGCATGTTGTAAAATTAAATAATAATTTTTTATTTTCTATTAAATAACAATGGTATTGTAGCATGAGGTGTTTCAGATTAAATAACAATTTGTACGGTAAAATTGCTACAGTACAATTTTTTATCGCTATAGTATGATAGCTAAGTTTTTTTTTTTAAAATTATTTTAATGTGGTATAATGTTAGAATAGAAGATCTGATATATAACATATTGTAAAATGATGTGCTAAAATTGATAAAGTAGGTTTTGGTGTGGTAAAATGACATTTGGCATAGCATGTCTAAAGTGGCAAATTCTCCAAAAAAATAAAATAATAATAAATAAATCTAAAGCAGATTTTTTTCTATGTTTACATTATACTTGCAATTGCAATGTAAATTTACATTATAGACACATAAAATGTATACAACATTTACTACTTTTGTGTGTTTACAATGTAAATTTACATTGCAAGTACAATGTAAACATAGGTTTTATTTTTGGGCCAAATATTCAGTTTTTGTAAAAAAAAATATTACTAAAAAATACTTACTCGAAGTTATTTTGTTATGTAGTCTCTTTTGGAAGATCCAAATAAAAATTAAGTTTAGTAAACTAGAGTTCTAAGCAGATAGCTTTCTCACATGGATTGTCTAATTGATATTTTTAGCTAAGGCGAAGGTTATTTGCTTGGAACTCAAGTTTGCTAAACTTGATTTTTACTAGGAACTCAAGTTTAGTAAACTTGAGTTCTAAAAAAAGCTACATAACAAAATAACTTTGGATAGAAGCTTTTAAGTAATATATATATATATAAATATATGCAGCGGGCAAAAAGTAAGTTGGCTTACATCAGGCACAGACTCACTATTTATACTCACACAATTAATTTTTAAGAGGTGGGATGCTCAATCAAACTTAAATAACCTTAACAAGATGGAAAGATTTTAATAGATGTGTTTGAATTGATTCTAAGTGTAAGTTAATAGTCATATGTAAGAAGCAGCCTTTAAAGGCTTATATTGAGTTCCTTGGGTTTAGTCCAAGGTGGTGATTATAAATAATTTTCAAGTCTCAAATAGTCCATCTCTTCCTCCAGGGGCTTCTTGGCTTTATATAATCATCCAAGATATATTTGAGCTCTACATTTGGAAGGTCGGGATTGGATTTCCCTGATACTTGTCCCATCAAGGCTTTACTAGAAGGCTTCTACACTGAGGTATGAGTTGGGTTGACACTGTTCATAGGTCATTTCCTCATTAATAAGGCTAGCTAAGTGGGTGCAGAGTATTAAATGCGGAGGTGACAGATGATTTATCTGTCCTCCTTCCTTTCTTCCTAACTTGGTGACAAATTTTCCTCATCGCCCTCAGTTTGCATTTGTTGGCTTTCAGCCTTGGTTCTCGACTTCCCGAGGGCATGTAGGCATCCTCGACATCCTCGGGCGTTGTAGTCTTTCTGCACTTGCATAAGATCGCTTGTATTTTCCTGAGGACACTTTGTTAGGGCTTTCCGAGGTTCGCACTCCTAGCATTGCCCTTAATCTATCTGTTTGTCTTCTCAGATCCTCATCTCCCACAATAGCCCCCAAAACCTCGCTACTCGCCATTTTTTAGGGAAGGAGGGTTTTGGTGGTTGAAGGGTGGATCTCTGGCACGTATGTTCCCACATGGGGTTGTTTTTTCAACTGACTGAGACATGCCTCTGACATTTCGAAATCCACGATGTTGTAGTAAATGTTGCAGGCAACTCCCTATTCCCCATGTTCTTCGATGAGATCACGATCCAATGGTCTCCATCTTCCCATTAAAGGGGGCAGGAAAATTTTCGCTCCCTTTTTGACCTCTATATAAAGGGGGAAACGAGGTGACTGCTCCCATTTTTACCTTAAGAAGGGAAAAAAAAAAAAAAAACTTAGTCCCCCATCCAGATAACTCGCCTGAGGAGCCCCTCTTCTTCTATTTTCTTGTAAGTGTCTTCTTGATTCTTCTTTTTGATAGATTTTAGATCTCTTCTCCTTCTTTCTTTCTTTTCTTATAAATGGGTAGATTTTTTAGCTTAGTTGATACGAGCATAGGGAAGAGTTCAAAAAGCAATATAGAATTCCTAGTAGTGTGGATATTGAGCATTGTTATTTAGGAGAATGGCATGAGAAAAGACCCACCGAGGCTGTAGTGATCCCTATGATAGCATTTATAGAGGGGGGAATGAGGATTCCCATAGGTAGAGTAATTAGGGATTTTTTTAAGTCTTTTCAGACTGTGTCCTTCTCAATGTGCTCCTAACATGTTTAGGATATTGGGTAGTGTAGACGCAATAAACGATAAGATGGGTGTGAACCTCACCCATCACGATGTAAATTGGATTTATAGTTGTCAGAAAAACAATGAAGCGGGATACTACCTAAAAACTAGGGTCCCTGCTGTTAGGTTAATTTATTGCCTCCCTGAGACGAACAAGGGCATTGACGAGGATTTTCTCATCGTTTCAGGGGAGTGGCACGATGAATTGCACTGCCCAACCAAAGATGGCACACCAAATGGGGTGGCTTAGGAATCCCTTTAAGATCCTATGTTTTTAGTTGCTAGGAATAGATATAGAAATACATGTATATGTATTTTCTGTCTTCTTCTTCTTCTTCTTCATATATATATATATATATATTTTTTTTTTTTTTACTTTCCCCTTTTATTTATTTATTTATTTACTCTTTTCCTTATTCCTCTTTCCGTTATTTTTTTTCTTCAGATAAGAAGGTCACGGCTAAGAGACGAAGTTTGGTGAACTTCAACGAGCTTAACCACATTCTCAGATCCGAGATCTTTCTCCATCGGGACGGCCAACTTCGGGTTGTGCACGTCATCCTTGGCTTCAAACCTATCTCCACCTGCTTTCATCTTTCAAAACACGATCTACGTCTTGTGAGAGCTGACGTGGCCATTAAAGGATTCATCCGAAAGCCTCCTCCCGTCAGAACTTAACTCGTAGAGCTCCCTACTCACCAAGCAGCCCAACTTGTAGCTGAAGGTGAAGAGATTATTTCTTCGAAAGACAAGGCTAAGGCTTAATCCGAAGAGGTCGAAGAAGAAGAAGCCGAAGAAGAGGGCTCTGAAAGTCTCATTTGCGAAGAAGATTTTGAAATCTTCTATCACCTAGACATGACCAAGGACGCGGCAACCACATCCACTTCAGTTGCCGTTGCTGTTAGTGACGATTAAGAGGCTACCGAAGTCCTAGAAGGAATGGTGATCGAAAAGAGACTGCCTGACCTTCTGTCATTATTAGAATCCCATGCTAGGGATGCTACCCCCGAGGTCCTTATGGTGCCTAGGCCATTAACGCCCACTCCTCCTCCTCCTATTCAAATTGAGCCAGCTGACAAGAAGAGAAAAAAAGATAAAAAGGCAGGGAAGGAAACTACCGAGGATGGGGAAATTCAAGAAGAGACCCTTCTCGAGCAAACTAGGGGCCCGAAGGCCACTCAATCATAACAAAGGAGAGAGGGAGAAGTTATCGAGATAGTCCCAGAAACGGCAGTTTCAGATTCCGAGCTGGAATCCTCCTTTGGTCCTAGATGGAGCCCCCCTCACTTCGGATTCTTCAATCCGAGATTTGACAATGGGGAGGGCAGGCTATGTTGCTAACTCTGTGGAGCAGGCGCTTCTTCTATCTCAGGACATGGCTGAGCTTCGCAATTTGAAGAAGCACGAAATGTTCCTATCCCTGAAAAGGGACTTAGCCCTAGTATGTTTGTGTCATTTTCTATTTTTTTATTTTTTTAAAGAAGCTTTAGTTACTAATTCCTTCTTTTTGTTTTAAAATATCAGGTAACTCAAACGGCTCATGTTGCTGAGGAATGGGTGGACCAAACCCTCTATGAAAAGAAAGAGGAGGAATCCAAGCGTTACGCTGCCTAGAAGGCTCAAGCTCAGACTGACAAGAAGCCGAAGGAGACTTTCCTCAAATTGACTGATGTGATAAGGCTCGGAAAAGTGCTGAAACTTCAATAGAGAGCTCTGAGAGGCAAGCTCGAGAACAGCTTTGCCATTTGAGAAAGGCTGAAGGTCAGCTCACCATTGCTCGGGCAAAAATTGGGGAGTTAACCAAGGAGTTGGAGCAAAAAGCCGAGGAGATGGCTAAAGTCGAGCAGACAGCTTATAACTTAGGGCTGAAAGAGACTGAGGCCCACCTGAAGTCTCAAATCACAACTGTATGTCGGGGTTTTTGCCTTAGGACTTGGACAGAGGCTTTGGATGCTGTTAGGGTGGATCAATCTTCAGAGTTAAGGAATCCGAAGAAGGTATTCTATCCCTCAGCTATCAAGGTCAAGGTGGTTCCCTGACTCAAGGTAGTGATGCTCCTTCAACCCAGTCTACTCATGCCAAGGGTCCTGACCCTGCTTCAGGTGACGAAGCCTCAACTGCTTCCCTAACTTCTGCTGAAAAGGAAGCCCCAGTCTCGAACGAGACTTATGTTCCTACACTGCAGACTTCTGCCGATGGGCAAACTTCCAAAGAGACTGAGAAGGAGAAGCTGCCAGTAAAACAAAGAGAAGGGCTGCAAAAATAGGGATTAGGCTTAGGTTTTACTCTTTTTTTTTTTTTTTTTTTTGAAAGGGGCTTTTTGTACTTCCCTGGGGGCTTGTTTTCATAAGACTTTTTGTTGTTGGTTCTTTATCCTATTAATGAAAACCTTTAATTTGTTATCCAGCGTATATATTCTTTCTGTGATTTTTCCTTCTTTTGATTAACTTAACTTACAGCGTACTGCTTTAAGTTCCTAGCCTTTTACTTTCCTTTATCACTGTTCTTTAGCCTTATTTTTGTGACCCTCCATGAACCTAGTTTTAAGGGAGGCCCTATTTTCAGCAAATGAGATTTAGGCCTTAATTGCTTCAAAACAAGAGATCCGAGGCATTGAAATTTTTGAGATTCTGTTTAGCTCTTAGAAAAATTAGGAATTAATTTACCCAAGATAGGTGATCCAAGGAATCGAACCTGGCCGAGGTTCTGTTTAACCCTTATAAAAATTAGGAATTAATTTACTTAAGGCAAGTGATTCGAGAAATCGAATCTGGCTGAGGTCTTGTTTAACCCTCAGAAGAAGTAGGAATTAATTTACCCAAGGCAGGTGATCCGAGGAATTGAACCTGGCCGAGGTTCTGTTTAACCCTTAGAAAAATTAGGAATTAATTTACCCAAGGCAGGTGATCCGAGGAATCGAACCTGGCCGAGGTTCTATTTAACCCTTAGAAAAATTACTTTGAACTCCTGATCAACATTCTAATCAGCATAATAGAAATGAAAGAAAAAGAAGTTCTGCTAATACATCTCCACTGCATATATAAACATGATCATACACAGACTCTCACACTAATAGTAGCATTTCTGTAAATTGTTTACACTCCATGGTTGAGGGACTGAAATTTCATCTAAATCTTCTAAACGATAAGCCCCCAATCTAGCTACTGAGGTCACCTGATAAGTCCTTCCTATTTAGGTCCGAGCTTTCCCCAAGAAGGGTTCTTCATTTTCCAGACCACCCTTCTTAGAACGAGGTCCCTTGGTACGAATGTCCTGACTTTTATCCCCTTCTCGTATCCTTGCCTAAGCTTCTGCTAATATTGAGCCAATTTGATAGTGGCAACCTCCCTTTGTTCCTCAGCCAAATCAAGATTAGTAGAGAGGAGTTGCTCATTGCTGCTATTGTTAAATTGATCGAATCTCATGGTTGGGAAGCCAGTTTCTAGAGGGATTACCGCTTCGGATCCATACGTCATGGAGAAAGGGGTTTCTCCAGTGGATCTCCTAGGAGTCGTACGTTACGTCCATAACACATGGGGTAGCTCGTCTACCCATTTTTCCTTAGCTTCCTCTAGTCTCTTCTTCAATCCATCTACAATAACTTTATTTGTGGCTTCCGCTTGGCCATTGCCCTGAGGGTAGGCTGGGGTGGAGTATCTGTTCTTTATGCCCAGATCACAACAATATCTTCGGAAGGCCTTGCTATCGAATTGAAGCCCATTATTTGAGACGAGAGCGTTCGGGACCCCGAATCTTGTCACGATATTTTGCCAAACAAATCTCTTCATATCTTGATCTCGGATATTTACAAGAGGCTCGCCCTCTACCCATTTGGTGAAGTAATCAGTAGCGACGAGGAGATATCTCCGATTCCTTGTAGCCTTAGGGAATGGACCAACAATATATAACCCCCATTGAGCAAAGGGTCATGGATTGGTCAAAGGATTGAGAGTTCCTCTGGGTTGATGAATATTCGAGACATACCTTTGGCATTGATCACACTTTTTAACATATTCTTGGGAGGACTTTTGCATGCTCGGCCACCAGTAGCCTTGCGTTAGAGCTGTATGAGCTAAGGACCTACCCCTCGTATGGCTGCCACAGATTCTCTCATGAAGCTCTTCCAGTAACGCTTCAACTGCCTAGGGTGAACGCACTTCAAGTATGGCCCCGAATATGAGCATGTTGACGAAAATTGTTGACCAATGTTTAACAATAATTGTTAGATTATGTTTAACAAACATTGTCAAATTATGTTTAACAAGAATTGTTAAATTATTTTTAACAAACATTGTCAAATTATGTTCAACAAGAATTATCAAATTAGTCAAATTCATCAAACATAATTTCACCCATAAGCCTTTTGGCGTATGAGTTTTATTGATGTGAGTAGTGCCCATTCAAGATAATGTATTTCTTAATTACAATCCCTTGTTTTAGGGGAATACCCTTTGATTCCAACCGCGTCGTCTTTATACATAAGTTCATTTATTTTCATGTTTAAGGGGATATGTGTTTTTATTTATTTGTGGCTGCACCTAATAATTTATTTAGGTTGCCTACGTACCTTTGACAGGGATCAAGCCCCTTCGTAGTTCTTAATGTGAGGTTTTAGATTTAAAATCCTCAAATATGATTTTGCCTAATTTAAATGATGGACAATTAAGTCAAATACTCTGTATTTAATTAAGCATCGACTTAATTTTGCTTTGGGTGAGATAATTGATTTTAATCTCAAGGATAAGTCATGGACCATGTTTTTATGGAAATTGAACCAAGCATTCTATCTTTGAATGTCCAAGCAATTTTCACTTTCTTTCATTTGCTTCTTTGTAAGAATTTTGATTGAGGTTTCCAAATTTAATTACGGGAAAGAAAACTCCTTTGAAGCAATTTTATTTTTTATGAATATTGGGAATTAGAAAATTTCCTTAAATAAATTTTTATGGTCATTTTATTTTGTGAATTATTAATTCCAATTTTGATTAAGAAATTACGAATCCCAAAGAATTAGTCATGTTGGAATTTGAAGGAATTAGAATTCTCACTTTATTTAAAGGAGTCAAGGACTCCATTAATTGGGTAGAGTCAAGGGCTCCATTAATTTTGGTAGAGTCAAGGACTCCAATTGAGAAGACATTGCACCACAACTTGAGAGAATTTTTATTTGGTAATGTTGAAATAGGATTTACGAGTCAGGGAGCCGTATCTAAAGCTTCATGTATGGAGTTAGGAGCTCCTCATAAAACCCAACCCTATTTGTTTTACCAAACAAAAATTCAGATTTGAAGAAGAGGGAGAGGTAGAGATTTAGAGAAGAAAGGGACTGATAAAATCTCAACCTAATGTTGTGTGCTCCTCCTCTGCTTGTTGCTCTCTATCTCTGTCTGTGTCTCTCTTCTTCTTCTTTTTTTCTCTGTGTTTTGCTGTGCTTTTTTCCTTTTGTGTGTGCCTCCTCTTCTTTTGTGCGTGCTTCTCCTCTTTTTTTTTTTTTTTTGCTTGCTGAAGTCCCTTTAATTTATAGAGGAATTGAGAAACCATTTTCTCCTATTTTTTCTCTTAACTGATCAATTCATGGGCCAAAACTGCAAGGAAAGTGTAGTACTGCACTAGCATTTTTCCGGGACCATTAACTTCTTTCACGTGTTTATGCCATCACCCACTTTTCAGCTTTTCAATTTTTTTTTTTAGTATTTTTGTTCCTACCGTGGCCACCTTTTTAGCCTTTAACTCCCTTTTTTTTGGATAATGGTAGACTAGCTTTCCTTTAGCTCCTTATTTTTCTCTTCTTAGTCCTTTCTTATAGGTAATGGCAGACTAGGTAGCTTTTCGACCTCACATGGACTCCTTTTTTTTTTTTTTTATACATACATACATACATACATACATACATATATATATATATATATATATTAATCACCTTTTTGTAGATGACTATACACTTGGTCTCATCCTATTATTTAGTCCACAACATTAGTGTCACTACTGTTTGTGTTGCCGTGTAGGTGTATGTACCTATGACATGTTTTATGACACATTTTTTTTAGTTTCAACATAGCGTTTGTACAGCTTTGGCTCTTCAGAGAGCCAATACCTCGATGCTTTTCTTCGGGTTTTCTCTGCCTCAGTTCTGTTCTTGGGCAGAGTTCCATCCTTGAGAAATGAAACTATCGGGTCCATCCAACTAGGGCCTACTCGCGTAAAGTGTACCCCCACCGGTGTCTATTTGTCATAAACAGGAGTTACAAGGTTTTCCACAAGTATGATCCTCGGAAGTCTCTCTCCAATTGAGGTGACCAGAGTTGCCAGTGAATCAGCATGAGAGTTTTTACTTCCAGGAACTTGCTCCAAAGCAAAAGAATGGAAATTACCTAGCAAACGTTTTACTTGATTCAAATACCTTAGCATCCTCGGGTCCTTTGCTTCAAATTCACCCGAACCTACCCGACTATGAGTCTTGAATCACAATATACCCTCACAACTTTACCCCCAAGCTTCTGGATGGCAACTAATCCTGCTTGGAGGGCCTCATACTCGGCCTCATTATTCGTAGCCGAGAAGCTAAGCCTCAACGATTTCTCTAGTGTAATCCCTTTTGGAGAGATTATCACAATTCCAACTCCTGATCCCTTTTGGTTAGCTGCCCCATCGAAAAACAACTGCCAAGTCTGCTGGGTCGAAACCAGGTTAATCCTTAATCCTTCTTCGGGCATTCCTACCTCCTCGGGAATAGTTTGATCTAACTCTTCGGTGAATTCAGACACCAGATCTGTGAGGACTTGTCCTTTCACCGCTGTACAAGGTAGATATATGATATCAAACGCCCCCAACATAGTTCCCCACTTGGCCACTCTCCCAGTGTAGTTAGATCTTCGAAGCAATGCCTACAATGGCAATTGTGTAAGGATAACCACAGTATGAGCCTAAAAATAATGTGGAAGCTTCTTCGTGGCATGAATGATGGCCAATATAGCTTTTTCAAGGGGGAGATATCGAACTTCGACCTATTGGAGAGATTTACTGACATAATATACTGGCCTTTGGATCCCTTCTTCAATTCGTATTAGGACCAAGCTAATTGCGTGCGATGTAACAGTAATGTACGCATATAAGATCTCCTCCTTTTCTGGCCTAGACAAGATTGGAGGGTGAGCTAGATATGCCTTCAAGTCCTCAAAAGCCTTGTCACACTCTTTGTACCAAGAAAAATCTTTCCACTTATGCAACAACTAGAAAAAGGGCCTGCATCGATCAGCCGACCATGATATGAATAGATTTAAAGCCATCGTCATTCCGGTTAGACGCTGGACTTCCTTTGGGTTCCAAGGAGGGTGCAAATTATGAATGGCTTTGATCTGGTCGAGATTAACTTCAATTCCTCAGTGGGTAATCATGTATCCCAAAAATTTCTCGGACCCTACACCAAAAGAGCATTTGGAGGCATTTAAACAAAGCTTATGCCTCCTTAATACTGCAAAAACTTCGTCGAGATCCGTCAAATGTTCTGATACTTCCTTACTTTTCACCACCATATCATTGATATGAGCCTCTACATTTTTGCCTAACTGGCTTTTAAACATCCTCGTCACCATTCTTTGGTATGTGGAACCCGCGTTCTTCAAGCCAAAGGGCATTACTCGGTAATGATAGTTTCCTGTTGGGGTGAGGAAAGCTGTTTTCTCCTGATCTAATAACGCCAATGGGATTTGGTGGTATCCTTGAAAAGCATCTAGGAAGCTCATTCTTGGGTGGCCAAATGTTGCATCAACTAGCTGGTCGATCTTCGGAACAGGGAATGGATCTTTGGGGCAAGCCTTGTTGAGATCTGTAAAATTCACACATGCCCTCCACTTCCCTGACTTCTTCCTGACAACTACAGTGTTGGCCAGCTATTCTGGATAAAAGACTTCCTTGATCGGTCCTGCCTGCTTAAGCTTCCGAACCTCCTCCTTCACTGCCTTGGCGTGTTCCTTAGAAGACCGCTGAGGTTGCTGCTTCTTTGGGGCTGCCTTTGGGTTAACATTTAGACTGTGGCATATAAATTTTGGGTCAATTCCCGGTGCTTCATAAGCACTCCAAGCAAAAACATCCGAATTTTTCTTCAAAAAATTCACTAACTCTTCCTTCGAGTCTAATGGGAGCTGAGTCCTGACCTGGAAGTACCTTTCCTCGTCCTCTCCGATGATGATCTTATCTAGCCCTTCACATGATACTGAGGAATCCGAGGAGGTGGATGGCTCAGGCTGTGATTGCTATAAGGCTGGGTTCGACTTTGAAGAGCCTACTTCAGATATTTGGTGTCTGATCACTGCTACCATGCATTGCCTAGCCATTGCTTGGCATCCTAATAATTCTCCAACTCCTTCTTTGGTAGGATACTTCAGTTTTACATGCAAAGTTGAGGATATAGCCCCCATAGCGTGAAGCCACGGCCTATCTAGGATGGCCGTATAGGGTGAGTAAGCCCCCACAATAATGAAATCCACATTCACCACCTTTCTTCCCGTCTGCACAGGTAGCCTGATCGTTCCCTTAGGGATAATATTATTCCCATCAAATCCAACCAAAGGGACATCATACTTGCTTAGGTCATCCAGCTTGAGCCCCAAGCCTTGAAACAAATCTGGGAACATGATTTCAGCCCCGCTTCCTTGATCGATCATTACCCTCTTAACATCAAACCCTGCAATTTGCAAGGTTACCACCAACGCATCATCGTGTGGTTGAATTGTTCCCTCCTTGTTAGCCTTGGAAAATCCCAGGATTGGCTGATCCTGTATCTTGAGCTTTTTAAGTGGTCCTTCTTCCTTATCCCCCATTGACTATGAGGATATCGTCATGACTCCATTGACCAAGTTGGAGTCCTTCCTCAGGGCTGTAAAAATGACATTTATGGTTCCCAGGGAAGACCGAGGAACTCCACCTCTCTAGGGTCCCATTACAGGTTGATCCCCTTGACTGGTAGGCTGGTGTAAAAACTGCCTCAACTTCCCAGCCTTGACTAGCTGATCTAGAAAGACTTGTAAGGTCCTGTAATCCTCGGTGGTATGACCTCAGTCTTGGTGATATTGACAATATAAATTTTGATTTCTTTTGGTGGGATCTCCTCCCATTATGTTTGGCCACTTAAAATAAGGCTCGTCCTTGATTTTTTCTAGCACTTAATAGATTGGCTCTTTAAATACCAAGCTTACTCTTTGGGGTCCAGTGGGATTATAAGGCACCTGGTTGAAAAATTCTCTCCTCGGTTGGGACGGGTTGAACCGGCCAACTGAGTTATCTTTTTGGTTAGGAGTAAAAGCTTTTGCCTTTCCCTTGCCCTGATTTTGGTTATCTTCGACCCTCTTGTGCTCCTTAATTCGATCCTTAACCGATGCATATTCCAAGGAGGTTTCATGGTAAGCGACTTCCAGAGGTCGAAATGTGTAGAGAGGCCAACCTTGAAGGTTCTAACAGCGACATCTTTAAAGTCCCCGTTAATCTCGTTATAAATTTCCCAATATCTATCCAAATAGTTTTTTAGGGTCTCCCTTTCCTTCATAGACATTGAGAGTAAAGAATCCAGAGGCCTTGGAACCCGACTGCATGTCACAAATCTTGCTCCATATGCCCTTGTTAGTTCCTCAAAAGAATTTATGGATCCTTCCTTAAGACCATCGAACCATCTCATGGCGACGGGGCCGGGGCTTGCGGGGAAGACTTTACACATCAAGTCCTTATTCTTAGAATGGATGGCCATCCTTTGATTAAAATGGCTCACGTGTTCAACAGGATCTGTCTTGCCATTATATATGGTAAAAGTGGGCTGATTGAAGCAACGAAGGAGCTCGGCTTGCTCAATACGCCTAGAAAAGGGTGAGCGAGATATTTGGAGGAGAGCCTTTCCCATGGAGTCATTTCTTTGGTTTCTCCTTAGTGGGGTCCTAGACCTTTTACGATAATGTTTTCTTCCTGAAGTATGATGGGATGATGACATAAAAGATTCACTAGGCAGAGTTCTACTCCGAGGTCGGTAACTTCCATCACTCTCAGAGCTAGAACTTTGGCCTGGGGTGGGAGTCCTCTCCTCCCTTATTCGAGTCTTGCAATGAAGTCGTCAGTGTAACCGGTCCACTTTCTTCTTGAGGTTATACACCTTCTCATAACGTGAATTATGACTAGCTTGATGCTGGCCAGTTCGCTCAGAATGCACGGATGGTGCCTTTTTGCTATGGGTATGGGCCATATGATGGTCCCTCTTTTGCTCAAGGTTTACAAATTGGTCCTTACGCTGGGACCCCACAGATTCCAATGATCCACTTCGTCTAGGACTAGCCATACTAAGAAGACTTCCAAGGGTACTTAGGAGAAATTCCCACATATGGCGCCAATTGTAGCGAGCAAAAAGTACGTTGGCTTACGTTAGGCACAAACTCACTATTTATACTCACACAATTAATTTTTAAGAGGTGGGATGCTCAATCAACCTTAAATACCCTTAACAAGATGGAAAGATTTTAATGGATGTGTTTGAATTGATTCTAAGTGTATGTTAATAGTGACAGGTAAGAAGCAGCCTTTAAAGGCTTATATTGAGTTCCTCAGGTTTAGTCTGAGGTGGTGATTACAAATAATTTTTAAGTCTCAAATAATCCATCCCTTCCTCCAGGGGCTTCTTGGCTTTATATAATCAGCCAAGATATATCTGAGCCCTACATTTGGAAAGTTAGGATTGGATTTCCCTGATACTTGTCCCATCAAGGCTTTACTAGAAGGCTTCTACACTGAGGTATAAGCTGGGTTGACACTATTCATAGGTCATTTCCTCATTAATGCGGCCATCTAAGTGGGTGTAGAGCATGGTGACAGATGCTTTATTCGTCCTCCTTCCTTTCTTCCCAACTTGGCAACAAATCTTCCTCCTCGCCCTCGATTTGCATCCGTTGGCTTTTAGCCTTGGTTCTCAACTTCCCGAGGGCATGTAGGCATCCTCAGGCGTTGTAGTCTTTCTGCACTTGCATAAGGTCGCTTGTATTTTCCCGAGGACACTTTGTTGGGGCTTTCTGAGGTTTGCACTCCTGGCATTGCCCTTAATCTATCGGTCTGTATTCTCGGATCCTCGTCCCCCACAATATATATATATATATATATAATATATTTCTTTTCTTTTCTTTTTTGCAAAAATTGAATATTTGTCAAAAAATGCCGTAAACATATAAAAGTCTATATTTTGTATACCAAATCATATTAGGAATTTCATGCAACCCCATCAAATATAATTTAGGCCTGAATGCAAAAATATCATAAGCTTGGGTTAGTTGCAAAAACACCGGTTTAAATACTTCCTCATAACTCCTTGAAGTTTCTATATCAGCCAAATTGACCCATAGAATTAACTTGCATTAACTCTTATAGACAAAAAAAAAAAAATCATGTAACCATTATGTGACCAGTGGTTTAGTAGCTTGAATTAGTTAGTGATTCTTCTTAATGTGGTCATGTGATCTTTTTGTCCATAAGAGTTAATGAAAGTTAGTCCCAATGGTCAATTTGGAGGATATAAGGAAGAATTGAAATCCCAAAGGGTGTTTTTGCAATTGGCTAAAACCCCAAGGGGTGCTTTTTCATTTTAGCCAATAATTTATACTTGAAAAACCTAAATTGATCCCATTCCCCAGTCTTGTACATGTTTTTATTAGTTTGGCTAAATGGGTCGAATCAGGTCAAATAAAATTAAAATAGAACATTTATAATAAAATTTAACAAAGTTTAAGAATAGTTAATAAAACACTTTTATTATTAATTTAAATATATAATTAGGTCGGGTTTTGGGTAAGTAATGAGTAAACCCATACTCATCCCAAACCCTAGCAATTTAAAAATGAAAACTCAAACCCATTTAAAAATTTCAAACCCATACTATTAAGGTTGGATTAAGCCCGAAAACTGTTAAACTTGACCCAATGCCATCCCTTCGCAAAAAACATGATTTCAAAAGCCCTTTTTCTTTCAAGAAAAATATTTAAATGAAATATTTTGTATAACAAATATATACATAATACATTATTGTTTTCACGTGCTACTTCTTTTTCTTTTTCTTTGGGACGGGGGAGGGGGAAGATGTGATTTGAGAGATAGGAAAAATAGAGTATGCCATTAAGTGAAAAGCTCATTTAACTTCTCACATGTATGTTGGTCCTTCACTTGGGGATCTCATATATATGCAAGTAAGACTTTCATAAGTAGTAATACACATAGTACATGTAATGTTACAAGAACGTATGAGTCTTTTAAAAAATCATTTTCATCCCTAAACTTTGTAAAAGAATTTTTTCAAAAGTTTAGAGACAACAATAGGGATGAAAAAAAAAAAAATTTTCAATAGTTTAGGGATGAAAAACAAACTTTTACTAAAATTTAAAGACATAAATAAAATATTGTTAATAGTTTAGGGATGAAATATGAACTTTTCAATAGTCTACGGACGAAAAATAAACTTCTTAAAGTTTAGGGATGAAAAACAAACTTTTAGTAAAGTTTAGGGACCAAAATAGTATTTTATCCAAAAATGAATTTGACAGGAAATCTAGTAAAGTGAACAGAGGAACCGGTGATTGGGGTTTGATGTCATGAATTTTAGCTTCATGCTAAGGAAATGTGACCCTCCAAATTGGGATGTAGGAGTAGGACCAGCACTAGGCTCCAAATTGGATAAAGGACCAGCATCTACTTCTTTTGCCATGTATAACATTGTGATTTCTCAAACACACAAATCCCACTGATGCTTCTTATTTCAGAGTCTGCATAACATAATATAATACAGATATGACACGTAAGCCTTATTAAGACATTTTTCTTTTGATTTGTCTTATTTAGACATTTTTCACTACAGACAACAACCATATATATACAAAAACATGACCAATCTTTTGCCAAGGGCTTACAGTGATATTTTACAGGGTTATAAACAGGGTAGAGATGTCTTGATCAGGTACTTTTTTAGTACCTGGAGTTGCAGAAAATTCATTTTTCTGGCTCAATAAACTTGCTGCAATCCATGCTCTGGCCAGAAAATGCCTCCGCAAGCTTTGGCAAGAGCTTAGCAAGCATTATTTTGAACCCAGTAGAACTTCCCTTTAAATTTTCGCCCTCAGTCTTTCCACATCCAAGAGCACATCCCACTGGAGCTCCTTCCATATATGCCTTACAAGCCATTAGAATATTCTGAGAGCGTCTCCTGAAGTGTTCCTCCACTAGTGCCTCAAAATTCTGTACCAGTAAAAGTTAACCCTTATAAAATTAAATGTTTAGTTATTCCAAAGACAAATTCAAAGGTTCTAAATAGCATCATTCTCTTTTGAAATAGCAGGGTTATGTCATGTAAGTGGCTTTTTTTTTTTGTGCGTGTGAATTATGCAATTGGAGTCCTTGCAAACAATAGCTATTGAATCATCCAATATTTCATTTGTTGAAATCAAGGCAGTGATACCATACATGAATTGTGGATACTCATTTCAAAAGCTACATGCTGAAGTATAATAAAATATATTATAAATCAGATAAAAAAAATTTATTTGATGGAAATATAGCACTCCAAATTATGGCTATTATTTTTTCATTTATTGTGGTCCGGACTCCAAAGGTAATTATCACAATTGCTGCCAACCACTACATCCATAGATTGAAATGAGATTTGAGAACTGATTATCGTACCTTAGGAGGCTTCTGTAGTAGGTATAGCATGGACTTGCAGGTGCCAAGGAATGTGTTTTCATTGTAGCTCACTGAGTTTTTCTCTCCTTCAGCTCTTCCAATCTGCTTATCATATCCAGCCTCATTGAAATAAGGCTTCTCATTAAGCACAAGGGCTTGGAGGGAGAGAAGAACCTGAAGAATAGTTGAGCTCCCTGGATTCCATGCTTCAGAGCCTGTACCCGTCCATGTATTGAGAAGACTCAGACAGACCTTTCCAGATTCATACAAGTTAGGGTTAACTCGAAGCCCACCCGAATTGTAGTGCACCAACTGCATAGGATATCATGTCACAGCAGCATAAGATTCTGTTCAAATATAGAATGCCAATTCTTTTCATGAATGATTTATGTGCATGTGTGGATACAGAATAAATTTACACAGAAAAAACAGAAACTGCAGTGGACATTTTGTTTTGGCACCATTGAGGTATTAAATCAAGCATAAAAGCAAATTATAAGCACGGGAAAACAGTGAGAAAACTTACAGGTGGTTCATGTGGATACTCCAGAGGAAGGGAAATATCAAAGAAAAAAAGGCCATCATGATATGGAGTTCCAGGGGCACCAACAATGGCTGCCCGCAGTAGATCCATCCTTTCCTCAAAGACACGGACATAGATTGTTTCTGTGAGGTCACAAAAGGTATAATAAGTAGTAGCAGTGTAGCACAGTGAATCAGGTTATAGAACTCGCATAATAATTGCCCCTTGAGATATTCAGCATGTTATTAACTCAACTCATAGATATAACCGACCATAGGTTCCACCCAAAAAAGATAAAGTGCTTACCAGGGAGATTTTTCTCTAGAATGCTCCATTCTTGCTGAATCTTCTTTAACCAACTGCTTTTCACCTATAAGGGGAGAAAAAAAAGGGATGAATTTTAACTGTTTGAACATATTGCTTTTTATATTTAGAAGATTTAAGTTGTGTTTCTTGCCTGAGACAATGCCAACCCTTTGCCAGCATCAAGAAAGTGATGGTCTGAGCAATCACCAACCATATCAAACTGCCTAAACAGATCAGAGTTCTCGCTAGCTGTTGAAAATGGAAGAACATCATTATCCTTATCCAGAGTCTCTTCCACCTCATGATCTAAACTTGTGTGTCTGAACATGTGCAAAAGATCAGAAGTTTCCAGTACTTCTTTCTCATGGAGACTCCCAGATTCATTTCCATCTTCAGAATTAAGGCCAGATACAACTGGGCATGACAGTGAAGTTGAGCCAACGGATCCAAATAGGCTTGCTGCAATGCTCGTGAAAAACCCAATGGCGGCTTTAGGTAGGAACAAGGAACTAAACTCCCATGAATGCCTTTTGTAATTCTCACCAGAGCCATCAGAATCGAACAAATCCTGAACAATAAAAGTCATTTGGTTTTCTGTGAGACAAATCCAGATGATACAGGGTTCTTTTTACTAACTTCCAGAATCACTGGACTAGTATAAGAATTAACACAAACTCAATAATTTTTTTAGGATCTTTCATTTAAAGACACTAGATAAGGAAAAAAAAATTCGAGCAGCATTAAGGTGCCAGCAAATATGGTTAGTTGAGTCTCTTGGTCATCATATGCCAGGGATTCAATTCTAGCTTCCACCAAAGGCCTTG
Source organism: Notholithocarpus densiflorus (assembly GCA_030021035.2). NCBI lineage: Eukaryota > Viridiplantae > Streptophyta > Magnoliopsida > Fagales > Fagaceae > Notholithocarpus > Notholithocarpus densiflorus. The sequence continues at coordinate 2,672,265 of JARYZH020000024.1, read as the reverse complement.
AAGGGGACAGCTAACCTCATTATGTAGCCTGGCAGAGCTAGTTATGTAGCCTACAGGCCAAGGTGGCCATTCCAAAGATAAACAGAAGCACACAAGATGCCAGAGTAAGCATTTTCATGTTCTATTTCTTTCAATTGTAGCCCACAGGCCAAGTGGCTGTATAATTTCCAGTTCTACTTTTATGTTCCTTTTACGTACAATTTAGCAGCAATCAAACAGAATGGTAATGAAACTTGCATATACTTAGCAGATAAAAAGTCCTAAATCATATTGAATCTCCTCATGATGAAAATGTGTCCCAATTTGAATATTCAAAATAAAAAAAATTTGCCAATTAATGTTTACTTATAATTTTTTTTTTTTTTTTTTTTTTTTAATATTGCCAATTAATGTTAAATATGGAAAATATTCAACAATACCTTGAGGGGCAAAGTTTTGAAGTGCGGAAATACAAAATTTTCATTTCCGACAGAATGCTGCTCATTTCTCTAGACGAGCTTAATCCCAAGTTAGCATAGAATTCTTACAAAATTTTAACATTCCCTGACTCTTCCACAGATTTCCACATTAAAATCTATCTTAAATTCTTATATCTAAAATATGGTTGCTATCCATTAATTCTAGGGCCTGAACTGTCGCCATAAAAATTTGAACATTGTTTCAAAACTGCATCAGAGAGAGAGAGAAGATGACTTTACCTTTCCTTTATGGTTATGAGATTGTTTTTCATGTTCAATAATCTCTTGATTTGATTCCTCAACATTTTCTTCATAAAGCACATGGGAAGTGGTTGAATCTTCAACTTTATCAATGCGAAATATTTCATAAGGTGCAACCTGTAACCATGCACAACAAAGAATTTGAAGAACTTGATGAACCTGTACTGGATACACCCAGTTATGGATGAAACAGAAATAGCTAGCAATTCAAAAAGGAGTTTCAAAAGAATCTGAAGTTGGCTGCATATCAAAGCATTCTTACTTTGTGCAGTTATCTGGACTACCAACTACATCCTACATCTATCTCCTAACCCCTGCATCTCATTGGAAGCTGGAATCATGCTGACACGCTAACGAATCACTGCCTAGTGATGAATGAAATGAGAATAGACACTCATCTCCCATAATTGGTATCATAATGGGCTAAAGTTTGTAGCATAACAATACAATCTAACCTAGTTTTAACATATCCTATTTGCCTACCATAACCGCTAGAACCTTTGATGAGAATCAACAAGCATTAAAGGATCCATTGCATGTTTCAGTTGGGCCTATTACTAGAGCAAGATCCAAGAAGATCAAAGAAGCACTTAATGGGCTGATTCAAGAGCTTTTGGCTGATTCTAACACAGGACATTCCAAGCTTGGCTCAAAGGAAGATGAAGGCATAATAAATTTAATCCAAGCTATTGAGGGCTGATCTGGCTTAATTGGGCGTGATTTATGGTGTGGATTAAAGGCTGATTGACTTTCCAGCTCCATACCAATTAATAGATATTTTCCTATTCTGGAGTTGCTAATTTCAGACCAAATCTACCTTAATTTCAGGCTTCTATTATTTAGAACGTTTTTTTAGCTATTTTCCTATTTTGGAGCTGCTAATTTCAGACCAAATCAACTTTAATTTAGGCTTTTATTATTTAGTACGTTTTTCATATTTTCCTATTTTCAGTCATGCCTTATAAATAGCATGCACTCATTGTAATGGAGGGAATTATTGAATAAAAATCAGAAAAACGTGAGTTTTTGCTTCTTCTCTTGGTTCTTCAAGAACTGTGAACTTATCAGGGATTCTTTCTTGTGGCGTTCAAATTTTATACCTTCGGTTCGTGATTCAGTTATAATCATTGGGTCGGGGTCTGTTACTTATATCTTTGGTTCGCGTTTCATTTATAAACATTGGGTCAGGGTTTCTATCAAAATCTAAATTTTAGCTTTCTTGGGCAAGTATTCCAATATTTATTTGTTGGGTCTCAAGGCGTGTTGATTGAGGTTCGCATCATTTGGAATCAGAGCACAGGTTCTAAAATCAGGTTTACTATCCCTCTATCTTTTGTTTCCTGTTATCATCCTATCTTGTTCCGTTTGTGTTCTTTATTCCTTGTTCTTATTTTGTGATGTGCACCAGGTTAAAATCGTGCATCAAGTTTAAAAAAAAAAAAACGTAAAAAAAAAAAAAAAAAAAAATTTGTTTGTAGTTTCAGTTCTCTCAGACCAAAATATTGTCTTCTTTTGTCCTCTTCCTTTGATTTATTGTTTCTGTAATATTTTCTTGCCGTTTGTATTAGTTTAAATACTACAAGTTGAATTTCTTGATCAAGTTTATTAGTTTAACGAAGAACTGAAAAGGGGAAGTTACGAGTGGAAAAAGGCAAGAGAGTGTGAGACTAATATTGGGAAAAAGCCAATTTAAGAGTGAAACACAAGTGTGAGTGACATAATTTGAGTGCAAACACGTGAGGGAGTGTTGATTAATCTTGATTACAGCAGCCTCTTATACAATCAACAATGTCAACCACAAATCAATGAGTACATACAGATATAGGTAAAAACAATTAGGATAATTGTACATCATACCTTGGTTGCAGAACCAGTAGCCCATTTCACCTCCACAGCACCATCTTTGAAGCCTGTAACAAGGCCAATACATGACAGGTACTGATTTTGATTCTTACTGCAGTTATCGCCTTTCAAAGCAGGAGCCTCACTCATGCCAGTTTCTGAGTTTACATGATCTTTATCAGCTGGAACACCAAACTGGTTTTGGATTAATCTGAACACAACATCACCAAAACAGTAGGAAAAGTCTGGGTGCTCAATCAATTCATAAGCACTCAAAGTTTCCTCTGTCCCATCTCCATCCAAATTGTTTGCTTCAGTCATAGCAAGAATCTTCCACTGTACCTTTACAGTTCGCTCCTTTGCATCTGCAGACAGCACAACACCCCATTTGCGGCTGCTAGACATGTGTGGATCATCAAAAGTACCCTTTTCCAGAACAAATTGTTCAGGACAGAATTCATAAATGTTTACTACACTTATAGGGAGTAAATTTTGGGAATCAAGTCCAAAGGAGTGGCTACCATCTTGCCACACAACATCGACTTTAGTCCGTGTCTTCACAATAACAAAGATTTCCTCTACATTTGAACTAAGGTGTGTTCTCTGAAATCCTCTCGCTAAGTTCTCATGCTCTTTCCCAGTAGATGTGTTAAGAAATGTTTGGTCCATTACACCCTTACTGTCAGCACTTGGAAGCATACACCAGTCACCAAGCTGCCAGTTTGTATATGGAAAACATGCCAACAAAGTCAAGTTTTTCGAATCCTGAAAACACGGTGGAGCAGGCAAACTCGAATCACAACCCATGGGAGCAGATGCAAGCCAATCCACATACACCAAACCTGCTTCAACTGAAAAAACAGTTCCTTCATCTTGATTTCTCCTCCAAGTGCCGCATAACCATTTAGCTGGTTTGGAAACATTTAAGAGCCCAACCCGCACTCTCTGTCCTGGATAGTATGGGTACTGTGAGTCATCCAGTAGATTGGGAGAAAGTGGCAGGAGCTTCTCTTGATCCATGGCAGTGACTTCACACTTTGTTCCATCATCAAAGATGACTGTGACTTTGTCAACTACTTTATCTACCCTTCCCAGCCAAGGCCCACAAACCACATAATCCCCAACTGAAATGGAGCGAATCTTTAAAAGTGTCTGGGAATTTACATTTTTCAATATTTTTCCCTTAACACTCTCCAAATCTACCAACATATCAATGCCTACCACTCTGCCCATCTGTCCAGATGGGTCTGTTACAGAGCACACCAAATCCCCATGAGAAAATCCCCTCTCAAATGAGAGAAAATCATCAATTTTCTCAATGCTCTCCTCAAGGCTTGACAAAATGCTCCTAGCCTGCCCACCGTACAAGTATTCGGTTTCCTCCTGATCCTCACTACTACCACTCTCACTGATACTCTCCCAATCAGACTCACTAAGGAACACATCCATCATTCAGATGCCTATTGGAAGATATTAGCACAACTCAGTCTAAAAGCAATAACACAAACACAAGAATAAAAATATCATAATAATGGAAACAACAAAGAAAATTTAGTATGAAGAAATATAACAAAATTAAAACCAACAGTTAACCACATTGCTATTCATTAAAATTGAACTACTTTTACTATCTTTCTCCTCAAAAATGAAAAGTTCAACTACTTGATTTATTTTTAGATTGCACTAATATAGCAATAACTGCAATGAAGAAATAGCAGTAGGGATAGAGAAAAGTCCATTGATTCTCACCTCTTTAAACAAAATGGAGAACCCAACACTTGTGTCACTCGTAATTTGAACTTATGACCTTACTACGTACTGCTTTAAGGATCTTCAGTTTGTAGTCGGTTCCTCAGGACGATAACAAACAGTAAAATAATATATGTTCCAATTGATGCAAATATTTGAAGTGTCAATAACTCCAACAGATAATGTAGACTGATAAAACTGGAGATCTGATGCCAAAGGAGATTTGCCCAAAAGGGATAACAGGAGTCGAGTTACGACCCCTAAATGCCAAAGGAGATTTGCCCAATAAATGGACTGAAGTTCCACCAGAAGAAACTTCTGGAGAATTTCCAAACACAGAAGAGCCAACAAGCTACAACTGCCAGATAAAATCTACCCCACGGAGAGGGGTGAACAGCCTGAGAATTAGTAAGTAAAAACAAGTCCAGAAGGAGATCTTCCAATAGCAAGTACGGAATTCCAGGTATGATGACAAATGAGACTTGTCCAACCAAAAAGCTCTCCTCCAATATTCACTGCCAAGGGAAGTCACCGAACCAAAGGAAAATTTAGTAACTATTGCCAAAGGAGATTTGCCCTAAAGAACTGAATCTTCACAAACTAGAAGAATTTTTTTTTTTTTTTTTTGGAAATAAATATTGCCAAAGGAGATTTGCCCCAAAATGAAGCCAAAGTTTCTGTCAGGTTTATCTATGCCAAAGGAGATTTGCCTCCTGCAAAGAGTTTGATTTACCAACAGAAATTCAGGGTCAGAATTAGGTCAGTACAAGCCACCCAACAGAAAAACCATTCTTAGACATATCTAGAAACTTGACTGACATCAACTTAGCCACGGATCATGCGTCTCTGAGAGAGCTACCTCAACAATCATTTTATATGGCCAACACTCAAGAAAGCTTCTCTAAGTAGCTTAACATCACAATTGAACCTGTAGCACACATCTAAAACAACTTGGTAACAAATTGGATGATGTCTTTGAGAGAACTTCTCTCAAAGACCAGTTTAACATTTCCACAGAACCTGCAAGAACACCACCTGTTAATAAGTACCTAAAACTTTTCAGTATTAATAGAAAATAGAAGCAGAAAAATCTGAGAATCCAGCATTGATTGTCTAATTTTTGGCTCCTTTCTTACAAAAGTATACTCAACAAAATTAATCAAACGTGCAAAAAAGTGGTCATAAAATTAGATGAGAAGAAAACAGAAGAAGTGGATTTAAAAACATAAATTGTTAAGTATTGTATTTCCAGTAATTGAAAAGAATAGCCTCTAATAATAGGTGGATTTCATCATAGCAAAAAACTGCATTGTGTACACACACAACTGAATGAAAACCCGTATATTCTTAAAAATATTTTTTTTTCAGAGGCATATATTCTTAAAAATATGACTCTAAGATGTGCTTTTTTCCTTCATAGTTAAATAATTTGATTAGAGGTTCACCTTTATGAACAATAGATGTGAAAAAGTGTTAAACTCTATTTCAATACATAGAACTTTACAGAGAAAACATCAACCTGGAGAGAGAGAGAGAAAGCAGCATCATGCAGTCTGACAAAATTCAAAGTTGGTACTTCACTTCTACTGATGAATTTGAATCTGATGATTTTTTTTATAGAAGGGTTTGATTTCATTCTCCAGGGCGCATTGCTTAAGAATGAAGTATTAATGGCACACGAAGTTTTAGATTATAGACTGGTAAGAGAAAGAAGAGCAACCATTGAACAAACAATTACTGTAATTCAACCAAGCAATTTGAGGAATAAAAGTGAAACATCATCTTCAACATAATCATTTCAAATTCATGTATCAACAAGGGTCCAAGTATGTCATCCACATGATTTTTTTTTTTTTCTTTTAAGATTGTGATTCTCAGTTCTCATACTTTCAAGCATTGTGAACTTAAGATTAAACTCCATATCGCTTGCTCCAAACTTTTCAAATTCAAACGAAACCAAAAAGATATTCAAATCCCAGAAGCCATCGATTTCTTTAAGAATTGGTTTACAAACAAACCTAAATTCCTAAGAACATGAGAAACTATACACCAGAAATTGCGCCTCTCAAGAAGCGCAAATCCCAGAAAGAGTTCAAATTTTTCAAAAGTAATATTGAAAAATTACATCTTACACCAACACCTTATAACAAATGATCACAAAGAACCATACTCCAAATTTGTGCCCCACAAAAATTCAAGTCCCACGAAAAGTAAAGTTTTTTTTTTTTTTTAAACTAAAGATATTTCCAATAATTTCCGTCATATTGCCCCAAAGCTTGATGCTGAATTTTGAGGAAACAAAAAAGTTATACAAGATTACTAACAATAACAAGAGCAAAAATTTATCAACCCCACAAACAAACAAAAATGACTGTTTGAAAAAAGGCTGAATGAATGACAGAAATTGCAGAGTAAAAGGACTGTACCATTTGCCACCTATGGTATTCATCATAAAATACCCAGAAAAACCGCAAAAGCTGATCAGAGGAAGTCGACCCAGAACATAACTGACTGAAACAAAGTGTTCCCGGTTAATTTTTCTCTTAGTTGTTCACAATTTCAAGACTTGCTTTGTTTGTGAGCCAAGAAAACCATCAGTGTATTAGTAAAAGAAAGAAGGAAGGAAGGAAAAGCTGGGAATTCAGAGAGGAAGGGCTCCTCTCTGAACCCGGCTTTTCACTTCATACCCGACCCCCCAAATCATTAGAACTCTGTTTCTGTAACTCTAACTCTGTTTGTGTGTTGGTATGGTGGCTGGTATGGCACTGTTTTGTTGGCTCTCAGAAACGTTGTAGCTGATGAAAGGGCTGCGTTTGTTTCACATCCAATAAGGAGTGAGCGTGTGGGAGAGTCTATAAATTATGGATACACGGGTTAAAGAGAAAAAAGAATATACCAACACAAACAGTATCACACTCGACACTCTTAAACTCATAGACAGACGTATATACTTGTTGCTCTTTGTAGCTTGTACAACTTAACACGTCTTTTTCAAAATTACCTGTCTGCCCTTCATGTGTGCCACCATTGAATGACATCTCTCACTATTTTAATGCCCAAAACAAAGAGAAGGGTTACTTGAAACTTTCTCCTCTTTCTTCCTGTGTGTGTGTTAAAATACTTAGTATTTTCAAAAGAAAAAATAGTGAATTAATCTCACATTAGAAAATAAGTGTGAGTTATAGAGGTTTAAAATTTGTGCTGTGTATCCAAGAGTTAGGCCCTTTTGGATATACACCACTATTAATTTTTTTAAAACATTCTCCTATCTCCCCTTGTGTGTGTGTTAAAATACTTAGTATTTTTAAAAAAAAAGAAAAATGAAAAGAAAAGTAAGTTAGGTGTGGATTTGACTGTAGTCCCATAATTAATAGGGTAAATTATAAAGTACTCTCCTGAAGTTTGGAGTAGCTTGAATTTTACACTTGAAGTTTAAGAAATTAAATTTTACATCTTGAAGTTTGGTTCTATTGGCAAAACTCCACCCTAGTTTAGACTGTTAAGTGACACGTTAGCGTGCTGATGTGTTTATTTTTTGCCCAATCAATCCTAAAAAGACACTGTTTCACTTAAAACAAAAAGAAGAGTTGGCGGAGTCGTTTCACCCAAATTAGAAACACAAAACACTAGTGCCAGTACAACATTGTTTCAGCAACTCAAACTATTCCCATCCAATTAAGTTGATGATATCTGAGCCCTTTAATCTCTCTCTCTCTCTCTCTCTATTTATCTATACTATAAGTTGATGATGATGAACATTTATTAATCTTTCTTTCTCTAAAAGAATTGGAATTTGATGGGTTTTGTATGTGTGTCTTTTGCTATCCAAGGCTTTGGTGATTGGATCGGAAGAGAAAAAACATGTGGCATGTGAATAAAGATTGATCAGAGGGGTGCACATTACCTTGGGAATGGTTGAATTAGGGGTAACGTCAATGTGGCTATGCTTATGCTTATGCTAAGCTAAGTGGAGCTTTGTCAATTGCTATTTGTTTCAATTCTCTTCTCTTCCTCTTTTCTTTCTTTTGGTTTGGGTCTTCTATGGGTTAAAAGGAAAATAAAAAATGGAGGAAAAATCTCACCTAACTATCTTCTTTTGCAAATTTCTTTGAACTTTATGACAACACTAGATGGATTTTGATTTGGGTTCGTGGGTCTACATTGCTATCAAGTTCATGGGGTTCGTGGGATTTTGATCTGGGAATAGGTTGAGTTGATGAAACAATGTCGTGTTGGCACTAGTGTTTTGTGTTTTCAATTTGGGTGAAATGACTCTGTGCTAGATCTTTTTGTTTTAAGTGAAACAGTTTCGTTTTAATTCTGATTTGGAAAAAATAAACACATCAGCACACTAATGTATCACTTAACGGTCTAACCTAATAGAGAGTGGAGTTTTGCTAACGAAACCAAACTTTAGGGTGTAAAATCCAAGTAACCCCAAACTTTTTTTTTTTTTGAGAAACAAGTAACCCCAAACTTCAGGGGTGTACTTTACAATTTACCCTAATTAATATATGAACTCTTTTGTCAGAGTTTTAGAGTAATTCCGAAGTCTTAAAATCTTATCAATTTATTTTGAAGTTAGTGAATTAAATTTAACCACATTATTTATAATTTAAATAAATACTAAAATTGTGATACTCAATATTTTTCTCAATGTTAGTGCTGTGACAAAATTTAATCCACTCATTTAAAAATGAATGGATAAGCTAAGAACTCTACAATGTATTTACCCTAAAAACTTTAAAAGATCTTAAATCTGTAATCCAGCATAGTACGTGAGACCTACTAATATGTAGTCCTATCTACAATGATAATGATTTTATGAGATGATATCATAAGATAAGTCTACGTCTTCAAGAATGAAGAGGGGATGTTTATAAGTGTTTATTACTAATCTTGGTTGCAAGTTACTTTGGTTGTTAGAATCCTCTTCTTGAGATGGGTTTGACACTAAGAAACTCATATATTTCTTCACATCTTTAAAAATAAATAAAAAAGTTACTCAATTACAAATCAAACGCTTTAAGTTTGGTGAGTTTTTTTTTTTCCCTTACATTTCAAATTTTTTCAACTTCATCCATCGACTTCCATTTCATGATCAATGTGGGCCTTCTACCCACTTCCGTTAACTTGGTTGCCATTAATTAAGTCCCTCAAAAGAATGGAGTATTGCATTTTTTTACTTCCAAATTTAAAATAAAAGGCTAGGAAATTACACCCATATTAGGCATGTTTATCATTGTATTTTTCCTCCTATAGAATAGGATTGAGCCTTGATCATAGTCAATTGATTACTTTAATGCAAGTACTTTTTTTTTCATTGTGTACTCTATTTTTATTAGGCTTTAGTCTCAAAGTTGCATGATTTCAATTCAATTTAGCATAGAAGTAACTCAATTGTTATTTTTTTTAGTCTTAAAGACACTAATGTCAGATCAAAAAAGAAAAGACAGTAATGTTACATTTCGCACTTAGTCACAGTATAGTAGGTATAGACATCTTATCACGATTCATAGCTTTTTCCCCTCGAAATTGCGCGCATAAAATGATTAATGCTATGTTTGGATGTTGAGGAAAGGAGGGGGAGTAGAGTAGAGGGAGAGAGAGTAATTTAATTACCTTGTTTGGATGTTTTTTAAGGAAGGAGGGAGAGGGATTTGGAGGGGTTTGAACTCCTTCCAACCCCTCATTTTTAATTCTCCCAAATTGGAGAGATTTGGAGGGAGAGTGGAGCATTAAAATGTTTGACCAAGTGAATTATCAAATTTACCCTTACCATATTAACAAAATTATAAATGAAAAGACTAATTATTCCCCTCCCCCTTACTTAATTTTAAAAATATCCAAACAAGGTGGAGGATAACTATTTCCCTCTACTCTCCTCTCCACTACTCTCCTTCCCTCTACTCCCCTCTACTCTCCTCTCTCTCAAAACTTCCCAACATAGCATAAACGTTGACAAAGTCCCCTTTTTATTGGGGCAAATTTGAACCCGAGACCTTTAACCACGAAGTCATATCACAATCTCAAGCTTGCCTTGCCTTTAGACCAAAGCAAGATCTAGCCGAGTTAGAAGCTAACTCGGTTTGAAATTTAAAAAAATGAACAAATAGTATCTCAACATTGTTCATATATACCCCAATTCATAACGATACTGTCTTAGGTGATAATTGGTCCACAACAACAAACTTCTTTGTAATTTTATAGCCGATGCAGATAAAAGACTCCAAATTCCCCTTATATATAAACTGTTGTCACCTTGTCCAAACCACTCAAGTTTTGATCCAACTTCCAAGCATTGCTCATTGTGGTCAAAATCAAATTGTTGCTAAGAGACATAAAGAGAGTCGTTCACAAAAAGAGGAGAACGAGAAAGATGAAGAAAGGGGAAGAAATAAGGAAACTAATATTTTATATAAATAATTTCTTATATTTAGAATTTATTTGAAACTATTTTATTGATTTAAAAAAATATATTTTAAAGGTGAAAATATGAAAATTATGTTTTTTTGGAAGGTAGTTCAATTAATGGAAGTTGATGGAAGGATCATATTAAAAATATTATTAAAAAAACTTTGGACCAAAAAAAAAAAAAAAAAAAAGAGAGAGAGAGAGAGAGAGAAAGAGAAAAGTTTAGAGGATATAATTTGTAAATGTGGCAAAACTTCAAGGGGTTAACTTCATTAATTGAAGGGAAAATGTTGTTACACATACACTAATCCACACAGTCTTACACACACCAAAAATGAACTGAAATTGTTTTAACTTTGAAATTGATTTCAGTTCATTTTTAGTGTGTATAGGAGTATGTGGATTAGTGTATATCTAACAAACATTACTCTTAATTGAATCCCACATTTATACATCCTTTTTCTATGCATTGCACCTATGAACTGTATTTTTTTTTTTTTTTGGGTTTTTTGTTAAGGTCACTTATAATTGGCAATGTTTCATGGTTTATGAAATCATGGAATTGCACTAATGCACTGTACTTTATAATTTATTGGGGTTGGGTCACTTGTGTACTGTACAAGTGAATGGCAATATTCCATGATTTAAGGAATCATGCAAGTGCACTTATGTACTGTACAATTGATTTTGGGTAGCTAGGTCACTTATTATGTCATTCATTCTTTTTTTGATTTTCCTATTTCAAACTCTACCCTACTTAAAATATATGCGTATCCTTTGTCTTGTACCATGACATCTCTGTACTTTCTTGCAAATAAATTATTTCTAATTTTTTTAAAAGCAATTATATATATAAGGAGGAAATAAAATAAGTCAAGATGAGAGGTGTAAAAATATACCAAAAAAGAATAAAGAATACCTAATTTAGGCACTCGTAAATTATCATGTTTTCTCTTTCTTATTTAGTTGGGAATCGATCACTCAAAGAAGCCGAAAGTTTTCCTTGCGTGTCAGCTCCCATTATCTCAATCATCAGGTACATTAGTCACACAAAAAAAAAAAAAAAAAAAAAAACACTTTTAAGAGTATCCATCTTTTGTTGCCTGCAATAATAGGCTTCACATGTTAGCTAGCTTAGCTCATTAATCATAACATGTTCTTATAGCTTTTTAAGATAAAAAATTCATGCCCAAAGAATATGCTTGGTACATTACTCCTCTCATTTTGAAGGGCCATTTGTTTAAAAGACAAAGAGTAATGGATTAGGTTTCCAAAGAGCTCAAGTTCTGTCAGCCAGAGTCATGTGAGGATGATTGAGAAATCAACCCAACTCATTCATCACAAATAACTGTTTTTAAATATATTTCGACTTTATTATTATGATTTTATAAAAGTGGAACTCGTTTTTTATATCATTAAATTCATTTATGACTAATTTTGTACTCAAATTTTTTAACAATTTTCCCTTTGATGTATAAAACCAATGGGTCTATTAGAGTATTTTCCTTCATTTTGTTGCAAAACCGAGTTTTGATAATGTTCATGATTGAAAATTCACGTTCCTTATATTAGAAGAATAAATACAACTATAACTACTGCATAAATAAATTGATAGGTTATTGATCTTCCGGTCCTTACTAGCCATCGGCAACATTCAAAAATATTTAACATGTTTTAGATGTTTAGATGTCTAACTATATTATGTTAATAATGATGAAGTTCCATTTTTAACAATAGTCTTTCATGGAAACTACACCGATAATTTGATTCTTGTAATTGAGAATTTATAGTAGTATTAAAAACATTAATAAATAATGATACTTAATTGTAAAGTCATCTTACTAATGGCAAAAAACCCAAATAATCCTTAGGTGGAGCTTGACAACATGGTAGCACCCAAATTTTGATGTATCATACTTTATATTTTGGGTCCCAAACAATCCTACAAAAATGTCATATAAAAAAATTGTTATAATGCTTACGTTATATGCATTTTTTCTTAATGAATATATTTTTTACAGGTTAAGTTTAAATTACATACAGTATAACTTTAAGTAATGTTATATCGTCTAATAATTTTTTTTTTATTAAATTCATATCTTAAAAATCTCATAATTGAATTACATGTTCTATATGTTCTTAAAATGCATGCTAATTTTATGCCAATTAGATGTTATTTACCATCAATCTATAAAATCATATTTTATGCGTTATTTTAAATTATAAATACTTGAATTTAAACATTTTTAATGACAAACTATTGATTTTTGATCATCTTGAAATTTTGCAAGCATGAAAAATATACGAAGTTAATGTATTTCTATGGTAAATTTGTTTGAATTCGCATCAAATTAAAAAATATTGAATATTGTAACACTGTTTTAAGGTACATTAGGTGTAATAACTTGAATCCAACCCATTTTTTACAGGATTAGATTTTTTTTTTTTTCAATAAGAAATGATTTTATTTTTTGCTTTAAAACCCAACATGAATGTGAACAAAATGAAAAGTTAAGTTGTAATTTTCTGCTATAAGCAGAATTATTTATGCCATTCAGGTTGGTTCCCTAATAGTTTGTTTGAAAGTTTGCAGGCTACAGCAAAACAGTGGTTGATCCGTTTGATGTCCAAAATGCCTTTTTCCATGTCCATTTAACCGTAGAAGTTTACATGAGGCAACCCTATGGCTTTGAAGATCCTAATTTTCCAAATCATGTATTATGTCAACTTCACAAATCTCGGTATGGTTTGAAAGTGAAACAAGCCCTCAAACATGATTTCATCAAATTTTCGATTATCTAGAAAATCTTAGTTTTGTGTCCTCCCAAGCAGACCTATCCTGGTTTAATTTACCTACCCACAACCACAAGATGGCACTTTGGTCTTTCTATCGGTGTATGTCAACATTATTCTCTCACCACTAACACTAATGCTTCTCATATATTTATTCTCTCATTCAACAATTAATTGGGATCTTTGATTGTAATGAAATATCTCAGTCAACTTCACTATTTTCTTGGCATTGAATTCACCTACTTCAATAACTCATTTTTTTTATCTCAATCAAACTAAGCATGCCATTGAATTGATCTCCTCAAGGAAGCACAAATGGAGTCTGCAAAACATTATTCCTTTCGAAATGTGACTGGTCAAAAACTTCATGCAATAGATGGTATTGGTAACCAAATCAAATTTTGTATCGGATCGATCATTGTTGGTGTGCTTTCGTACCTGACTCATTACTCACTACGATCTTGCCTACGCTAATCAAGTATGTCAATTTCTGCATCAACCACGAACCACGTTTTGGATGGTGGTTAATCGAATTCTTCATTTTCTAAAAATCACTCTCACACATGGTCTTCTATATCAACTTGGCCCCCAGTACATCTTGAATCCTATATTCATATTCCAATGAATGCAGGATGCCCATTGATCTTTGATCCAATAGTAGTTATTGCATTGACTTTGTTTATTTTCCTAGTTCAAGCCTTTCAAATCCAATCTCATGGCTTGTGATTAGGGGTATTCGCGGTGCGGTGCGGTGCGGTTTTAGGCCATTTTTAACACTATACTTTGCGGTGCGGTTTAGCCAAAACTATAACTGCACCGCATCTCATTTTTGCGGTCACATGTACAGTGCGGTGCGGTGTATAGTTTAGGCAAAATCATAACCATACAGCACCTCATTTTTGCGGTCATATGTGCGGTATAGTGCGGTGTATTAAAAATCACCTGCTATATAAAAATTCAACATATATATTACCATACAATTCAACATGTATCAATAATATCACTATCTCAGATTCTCAGTTATACATCAAACATACATGTAATGAAGTCAAGTACTCTGAACAAGGTAGCATAGCAAGCAACTTAAATGTTTTGACTATCAAAATCTAATCCTCTTCAGTCTTCACTTTAGATCAAGAATATGAAGTAAAGAGTTTATGTGAAACACATGTACAAAGCAAAAAGGATTTACCCATGCTCAATACCAAACAAAAACAAAGAAAACCCACAAAAATTAAACTTAAATATCTAACATAGGACCCATCAATAAAAAAATAACATCTAACTTAAATATCTAACATAGGAAGTTCCAAGTGCCAATATACCAAGTTACCAACGGCAACACAACAATCAATAAAAAAATAATATAATTAACAACTGGTGCAACGATAGTGAATTGAACAAAGAAAAACTTTAACAATAGATTAACTTTAACAACTTGTCCTAAGTGAATAGTATAATAGGCCAATAGATTAACTTTAACAAAGAAAAACTTGAATTGAACGCATGAATACCTCAATAGTAGAAGCAACTGGTACGACAGTGACCAATGAGTAATCTAGGTGGAAGTGTGGTGGCTAGGGTCTGACTTTTGAGGGCTAAGAGAGTGATAAGATTTTTATTTTTTATTTACTAACAGAAGTTACAAAACAATGTGATACGGCTAGGGTATTATATTATTAATGTATTGATCTTTTGTCCTTATTATATATATATATTTAATATTAAATAAATAAATATATTAATATATATAGAAGGTGCGGTGCGGTGCACTGTTACTTGCGGTGCGGTGCGGTTATGCCATTTTGCAGGTGGTTTTGGTACAGTTTTTGCGATTTGTACGGTTTGGTGAACACCCCTACTTGTGATAGACCCCTATGCTTGCGGAAGTGTATTAGGAGTAATCAATGTCATGGCAAGGGTTAAAGAAACAATGTTGAAAGTAAAGACATGATCACGAACCATGCAAACCCTAGTCAATTATCATTATGTGAGGATAATAATAAGGTGAAAATTACATAGCTACACTTAATTGTTTGTTTGAATATGAATATTTAAATCTGTTATAAATAGCTCCTTGAGCTAAAGGGATGTGTTGGCAAGCTATTCCATGGCTTGAAAACGCATTTCAAAATCTGTCTTAGTTTTTCTCAAGGAAAAAAAAATTGTCTTAGTTTACTCTTTCATTAAAAAGTTCCTATTTCAAATTAATAACTCATACAAATTATCCTCGACGAGTTTCATATTTTGAAATTATCCAAGTCCACTTCAATATTGTATTACTTTGAACAATTTTGTTCCAGTGACTACTCTATGATTTCTTGAGGCAAGTGGTATACGTTCTAAGTTTGGTTTTCTCTTGAGAAATTTATCCATAATTGATTCAAAAAAATTTATTTAATTACTTTTTGGAAAACAAAAAATTTAAGAATACTATTTCATTTTTTTTATATAGATAAACAACTTAACATGAACTTTGTACTAACCAAAAAAGAATTTAAGAATTTAGTTGGAGTCAATACTTAAACCGACATGAGATAAATTAAGAAATTTATTATTAAAAAACTTAAAGAGTAAAAGTCCTAATATAATCAATTTTAATTCAAGCAATCTACTAAATCAAATAATTACAATCCGATTAAAGATATAGAGTTCGAATAACTTTTTACTTATCTCTAGTACTCTAAAAAATTTTATTATTTCCCCCTTGTTTCCCTTGTATTTTCCTCTCTCTCTCTCTCTCTCTCTCTCTCTCTCTCTCTCTCTCTCTCAAGACTAGGGGTCCTCATCTGTTTCCGTCCCTAACTAAATCTATCAATATTTTGGCAGAGAGAGAGAGAGAGAGAGATTTTTTACAATTTTATATTTGGGTCATCTCTATCAAAAATTTTGGGCTCCTTCCCTTACAATTTTACATTGATTACAACGTTTTATTGTAAGAGCATTTTCATTAGTTGTAAAATAGCATAAGACCCAAAATTTGCCCAATCAACTCTAAAATACACCCACATTAGTCTATGTATCATTGTGCAAAAATACATGTGTGCTACAACAATTACACAATTACTGTAGCTATGTTTAGTAATTATCTAAATCCAGGCAGTGATTTTTGATTGAGGAAGAGAGAGACGATTTGGGATAATAATAAAAAATTGATAAGAAAATAGTATTATGATGATATGTAATGTAAAATAGATAATCAGATGTGAAATATTTTGAAAAGTGAGTATGTAAAATTAAAAAAGTATGTTATTATGCTAAAATTGACATAAAGTTTTGCATAAGCTGATCATGCAAATGTTCTAATAGAGTAAGAAACAATAATGTTTTATGTCTTTAGTAGTAGATGATTGTATTATAATGTATTACAAAATAATGATTTTGTGTCATTGTTTTTGTTGATAGTTTGTTAATACTAAATAGGTACTTATTTATAATTTCATGGTTTTTTAATTTAAACTTTGGCCCTCCCTAACTTGAAATCTTAGGTCCATCACTGGACCTAGTATACATATATAAAAGTTACACATTTTTTTACACCATAGATTCTTTTTTTAATTCCAATGAGTTAAATTGAACCCACTCATATATGCTTTATCACTAACTATATGCTACATATCATATGAGATTATAACAATCCATTAATTTATATAAAGGACTAATAACACTATTGACCACTAAACTTTAGTCTGTGAGCGATTTTAATTCTTAAATTTTTAAGTGATAGCTTTTATAGTTCCTAGCTAATAAACTTAAAGTGATTACTTTTAGTCCCTAAAAATCTTCAATTGATCGATTTTGGTTTTTGACAAACTTAAAGTGATATCTTTTAACCTCTACAAAGTGATATTATGTCGATTTTTTATTTTATCATGTCATCTAAGAGGCTAAAACCGATTATTTTGTTAAACTTGAATGAATAAAATTTCTCATGCGTTGAATTTTAGAAACAAACACTATTTTCGTCTCTCTACTCCCCTCACATGATAAAAGTTTTCATTTAAAATAATTATAAAAAAAAATACTTATAAAACTTATAATCTACAGTATCTAGGTAGTAGGTTAATTATAGACAATAATATTACATTCGAATAACTACTGAAAAAGAGACTGCAAATGCATGCAACGCAGACAACTAGCTAATGTATCTTTTCTTTTCTCTCAATGACTGATCTCCTTGTCCTTGCCCCTTTATCATGCCAACCGTGCTCACTTTGTGAATTAGCTTTGAGATAATTCAGGAAAAATGGCAGACAAAAAGAAAATATATATCCTGTTTGGCTACTTAATTATATATATATATATATATATATATATTTATCTATTTCTAGACAAGACTAAATTAGTTGGTCGGCATTTAATTAATAAATAAAGCACTATCAAGGACATTGCTAGTGCTAATTGAAGTGACTTTACCCTGGAAAAAAAAAAGAAAAGAAGAAGATGAAGGCAACAAAATAAGTTACGTTTGATTTGATTAGGACTGTAACATATCTATCGATAGCATGCTAATATGCCTACTTGCCCTTGGTTTAACCTAAACAATATTCTTGATGTATTTCCATATATATGGTTGCCGACCTAATATGAAGTTATCTATAAATAAACATAAAAAGAGTGCTAGAAAATCAAGCAAAGCCCTTGTGTTGATTTATTTACAGGAATAAAAAAGAAAAAGAAAAAAGAAATTAACACGCCATCAGAGAACAAGTAATATTTTCTCTGAAATGTTTCATAGGGAAATAACGGTGTTAGTTTAATACGTATGTGTTATAAGCCGTGCCATGACAACAACCTTTCCGGATAGTAACGTATCAGAAAAAGGTTAGCTGAATAGTTAGGTTAGCATTATCCAAACGCACCGAAAGCTATCGTTTTGGTGGGTTCAAGAAGGGTTTTTTTTTTTTTTTTTTAGTTCAACAGTTACAATGGAGGTGCTAACTAATTAGGTTAAAAAGCTCTTTGACATTTTAGTGGGTTCTAAAATAAAGAGACTTAAGTAAAAAATCTTGTCTATATCAAAAAGATTGATTTCATATTTTGATAGTAAAAAAACAATCATCATGTAACGCATAAATTCCAAATCCTATCGTATCTAAAAATAAATAATTAAAAATATATATCACTTAGGTTCATTTCACGAGTACGTACTGTCTTCATAGAGTGAACCTCCTCTTTTAGGTGTGCAATTTTTTGAAAAATGGTTTAAGTTAACAGCACTTAGACACTAAAGGACTATCTTGCTAAAAGGGCAGACGTACTCAAAACATAAAGACAATGAAAATGACCAATTCCTAACTTCGGTTTTCCTTTTTCTTTTTTCTTTTTATATATATATATGCTTATCTGTGGATTACAATATTACATAATTGGCAAAGTAGATTGGTTCATGTTTCACTGTGATGTATTATGTATGTACCCCGAATATGCATCCAAATTATTGCGACCCCCAAGTGATCTCAAAGGACTTTGAACTACAGAGAATTGAACAGGGATTTTTAAGGCCCGTTGGTAAGTAAAGCATTTAAAAGTGTCCCCCGAGGAAAGATTTTCGAATGAATGCCTAGTTATTTTAGCCACACGTACGAATGATACACTTAATGGTGCACAAATTTTGCCAAGCCAAACTCACCCATGCTGCTCGATCAAGCTAGCTTCAGAGCTACATATCACCATGCATGCTTAGAAATCAAATCGGCTAAGCTTGGTTCTCTAATCTCTGGTGAGTAATAATTAATATTCGAACATTACCTGTACGTGCACATATATCTGCATTATTATTAAGTCACAGATGCCACATTTACCCTATTATGAAAATCAATAATCATAAACATGCATCTTTGTTTCATAGCATTGACCAATTGTATCAATGCAGTTAGTTCTGTCAGTAGCATAGTGGTACTTAGTTCTGTCAGTAGGGAATGTATAATTAAAATCACCAATTTTTTTTGTTTTGTTTTTTTGTTTTTTTTTTGAGAGAGAAAATATAGTTAATATTAATTACCAATATTGTTTGTTCTAAATTGACCATTTTCTTATTGATAAATCAAGATATTTACTGACCAAATTATTATACTCTTAGGTGAAAACCCTCTGTGCTAACTCACTAACTCAGCTTAGAGTAATGCCCAGTGTGCATACTACTCTCACCTTATATCTTTTTTCTTTTCTTTTTTTTTTGAAATAAATTTTCACCTTAAAAAGTTAAAAGTGTAATTTTTGCCTCTTCAATTACCTTTATAATATTATATATGTAATATAATAAAATTTGAGTCTTATTTATGTTTCTCATCAATATATATAAATAAATTATGCTTGAAGTATATTAAAGTTATTTATTCAAAGTGACCTCCATTGCCAAAGTTTTAAAAAATTTAAATGGTTCTCATGTTAACACTTCGTGTTTGTTTGAGAATTGTTTATTTTCAGTAGCTTATTTGCATAATATCTATCAAAAAATACATTTTTTTGATAAATTTTATGTTAAATATATCTTTTTGATATATATATATATATATTATGTTAACTACGTAATAAAAAGCTAAAAGATTTTATTTCAAAAAAGTTAAAATCTAAATTATTTGCCCAAAAAAAAAAAAGAAAAAAAAAGCTAAAACAAAAGACAAAAGCTAAACTTTTTTCAACAATTTCTAAACACACATTTCATCACCAAAAGTTTTAAGAAAATTTAAAAATTTTATTATCTATTTTAAATTATTTTATCATCTACCATACTTTTTTGTTAATATAAAGATTTAGTCTTATATATGGTTTTCTTTTGCCATATAATTTAAGGACATATTTTTTATTTTTTTAATATATACTTTATTATTAATTTCAACAATGTCACCAAAGAATTTTCTTAATTTACAAATTATTTGTCAATGAATTTTAGATCAAATTGTTAAATTACTAATTATCCCAAAAGTTTGAACTACTAGTAAATGGTAAATTTAATTACTTAATCATAATTCAAACACTCCCCATCATTTGTGGGCTCAAACTCCCTTTTAGTAAATGAGGCCTAACATGTGATTTTTTTTAATATTTAAATGGAAGGTAAAGTGGAGACAAAGAATAAACTCAGGATCTTCTACTCCAATACTATGTTAAAATTATCGATTGTCCAAAAATTTTAAGTTATTAAAAAATGCTAAATTTAATCACTTAATTATAATTCTAACAAAAATGACATTGACTAGTGTTTTCAATAATGACATCTACGATCTAAATCCCCCATTTCCCCACCTAAAAAGTATTGAAAAAAATTTACAAATTATTTTTAATATATCATACATTAACATATAGGGGTGATTTTGTTGGAAAAATACATGTTTGTATCACTTACAAAACATACGCAGCGGAAAATTAACGGATCTACTTCATTCGCAATTGATAACATGTACTATGTAAGTTTCAGAATTTAAGAACAAGAAAGCGTACCTAGCTGCGGTGAAATTCAAAACAAAAGATTAGAAGTACTTGAGAACACTTTTAATCTTCACTCCAATTCCACTTGATGCTCAAGAAGTGTGGTCTCTCAATCAGTTTTCAAGGAGAGAATAAGAGAGTATCCAACACTTACATACAAACTATTTCATTCCTTATGTGATCTTAATGAAAACCACTATATAAGGTCTTATATAAATTCTGTATGTTTCTTTCCTTATATATATATCTGATTATTTAATTGGGCTAGCCTTTTGAGCCATTCCAATTGGGCTCTAGTATGTGGCTTGGAGTGGGACCAAAAGGGAACAAATAAGACTCTATCTCCAATAAGCCTTGGGCTTTTCTATCAACTCTTGACAAGTCTCTGTCAACTCTTGACAAGTCCAAAGTTACCATTAATTATATTCAATATCACTATATGAATATAATTGCACTCTAGGTCTTATTAATAAATTATATCCCAAGACTTAATTATACATGCAATCTCTTCATTAAAATATTTGTAGTAATACAAAGTCATGAATGTAGACTGCCACTTTGAAGATTACTACATCTTAATCGTTGAGTACCCGGTTTAATCCTTAATATTATTCATCATATATTTATGAAATCCAATTTCATAAATATATACTTTAGTAACTCCTTACTAAAGTGGTTGGGCCCAACACTCTGAATAACCAAACCCATTAAACTTATTTCAAGTGAATATTTTATATCTCCGTTAAGAGATTATGAATTCCATCTTGAGAATATATGTTCCATCAACATTAAATACGGCTACCCAACATACTGAGGTTTTGATCGTAACTTATAGATCTCACTCCTGATATATCAAAGCAATCTACACCTCATGATCAGGTCCATTATTCTCTCAGGATTTAGAGTTAATGTAAATAGAAGTCGTGAGATTTATTATTCAATTGACAGTCGTTAGGAGAATAATAAATCTCACAGCGGTCTAGTTCAATATGTCTTAACTCTTAAAACATATCAACATACCAACTAGAAGTCTCAACTTCCATGATCAAGACAAATCATCTTAGTTGATACGTTATAGTCTTCGTAGATGAAACGCCCAATTTCATCACCGACTACGAACTAAAATTTTGAGTTTACAAAGAACTTGTAATTTATATCTTCTGTGACTAAATTACATAAATCACATACTATGCATCTCATGGACTAAGATAATGTCCCATTAGTTCATTTATAGATAGTCTCACATAATTAAACAATTTAATTATTTATGACATGCCAATAAATTGGATTTTTAGGGTATAAACCCTAACAATCTCCCACTTGCCCTCAAAGACAATTTACCATATATCCGACACTTATCTCCCTTTAGAGTAATCCACAGTCACTCTAAGGCAAGGCTTGGAAACAAGTTTCAACCAGATTTATTGTATAAATTATCTTTTCTACTACTACTTCACACGTATTTGTATCTTTATAATGAGATAACACTTACGCTTAATGTGTATCTTCACCACCTAGGATGAACACATATCTTGAAGTCCAACTTCATGAATCACAATCAAATTACAAGTCAGAATTTGTACATCCAGTATCTATCAAAACCTCATTTTTGTGGACAATCATATAATCCCTCGTTCTCCTAAGATATTTGAGTATATGTTTTACTCCCACTAAATTAACTGATCTTTGATTCAATTGATATTTGCTTATCATGCCCACTGCAAAATAGATATTTAGTCTAATATATAGCATAGCATAAAGACTTTCTATTGATATAATATTAGGAATCGTCTTAATATACTTTTCCTTTTATATGTCTTAGGACTATAGTCCTTTTTTATAAAGGAACTTCAAACTTAAAAGGAAATAATCATTTCTTGAAGTATTACATGCTATACTTGGTTAGAATCTAATCTATTTAAGCAGTTTGAGATAGATCCAATATCCTAATTTCTGAATTTCAACAAAATTTAATTCTTAAGATGTGACTAGTCTTTCCTAAGTGCTTTATATCAAACTGGATTAGACAAGAAAAACTTTATTGATGACAATAACTCTACATCATCCTAAATGATTAGAATGTCATCAACATACATTAAGAAATTTATTATTCTATATAGCTTTTACACACATAAGGTCTTTTAATTTTTAATCAAAATCAAAGAATTTGATTTCTTGATCAAATATGATATTTTATGATACATATGCTTACTTTAGTCCATAAATAGAATTTAAGCAACTTACATACTAAACACTACTGGTTCTTTGCTATGTACAAATCTAGTTACATCATATAGATATCTTCCTCAAGATTGCTACTAAAAGAAGCTTTCTTGATATCCATTGCCATATTTCATCCAAATGAAATATAATGGATAAGAGAATCTAGATAGAGTCAAACTTGACTATTAGTGAAAAAATCTTTTCATAGTCGAACCATTTCTTTCTGAATAAATCTTTTCGCCACTAGTCTTGACTTTGAAGGTTTGCACCTTCAAATTTATCAATCTTATTTTCTTAGAGAACTATTTGAGAACAATAGGCTTAATGCCACTAGGCGCCTCTACAAGTTCTAGACTTTAAATAGAATCTAATTCTATTCACATAACCTTGATCTAATAATTCATATTCATATCATCTATTACCTTTATGTAGGACCGAGGATCAAATTCATATCCTTGTGGAATGACTTCAAAAATTTATCCCAAAAGTATGAATTTATTTGGTAATTGTCAATTCTCCCACTACGATATTGTATCGGTGTACTAACTATATATATAGAATAATGTTTTGTGGTGTATCTAATACAACCATCTCATTTTTTTGTATTTTATAGTTGTCTTACAACAAATTCTAACATTTTTCTTCTAGAATAATTCTACGTTTAGTTTTAAGATTATTCACATAGTCATCATCAAGAACTTTGTATTTGTACTTTACAAACATCTTGTCTTCTTTATGACTACCAAAACAATCTTCTGCAATTCTTTTTGGATACTCATCATAAACACATATTTTTCTATCTTTTGATTTCAACTTGTCAGACTTCCTTTCTAGCACAAGTGCTGGACATCTCCAAAAGTGGAAGTATCATATACTAGGTTTTCACCCAATCCACAATTTGACAAATGTTTTAGGAACAAACTTTTGAAATCAAATTTAGAAAATGTGTAGTAACACATAGAGTATATCTCCAAAAGAAACAAGTAAATGGAAATACTCATCATGTATTTTACTATTTCTAAAAGAGTCTTATTCCTCCTTCTTGTATGCACTGATTTAAAGAAGTCATTGAAACCATATTCCTTTATAATAAAGGAGCTCTAGATCATATTGTCCTCTAAATAGAATTTATAGATTGGGAATATAACAAAATAATGGTTCTAAAATCCCATCTTTCACCAATCTTGAATACCATTTAGATTAATAAGATCTAAACATAAGTGACAAAACATACAATACCAAAGGATGAAAACTTTCTCTTTAAAAAGTAAAACATGTAAATTTCCATCTAGAAAACAATTATGGATAATGCTTAGGTTTACCAAAACAGAAACACTTTCCTTTTGTTCATATTTTTTAGTCTAATTTCCTTTTGGCAACTACTAGAGCAACTAGCTTGCCTAACTATTTTGGTATTATAATTCTTCTTCTTACCACCCTTATCTTTCGGTTCAAGCTAAGAATTTGAATTAAATCATATTGATCCTAGCCTTAGTTTTTTAGGATGTCTTTCGTTGCGTAGAACTCACTCATCAATTCAGATAATATAAAAAGAATTTATTTTCAAGACAATCTGAATTGATCAAATGATTCTAAGAAGGACTTGTGGATCATATCCAAATGAGATTAGCATTTAATCTCTACATCCAAGAATTCCAATTCAATTTTAAAAATAAAATATTTTCATAAAATGACATAGAATTGGAACTCCTTAGGCTTTTCTTAGCACTCAATATGATTTATATCAAATATCTTCTAGTAGCACGATATTTCATTTCAAAACATCTCATTTAGACTTAATATAAAGTTTAAGTCTAGTACTAACTCTTGCATCTCATACTATAGCACAACTGAGATAGAAGCTAAAGAAACATTTTAGCATTTCAATGGAAATTATGATCATATCATAAGCTATCTTCCATCAATGCATCATGCATAAGAAATTATGACAATGCTGAATTAAAACATATTTATGTATTTCAGCTCCTTTAAGCATCATGTCCAAAATTATTTTTTAGTTAATGTGATTCATTTAAAATAGTAGCTAGATAACAAAATTATGACAACTTTATTTTGAGACTATGAACATAATTACAGGGATATTATATTTTGCATCCATAACCATATAATATGGAACCTGAAAAACATACTATACTAAGTGCAACGACAACCCAATCCATGTCTATAATTCCTTGGTAGCAAGTTTTTTTTTTTTTTTTTTTTTTTGAGAAACAGTAGCAAGTTTATTATAAACACATTAATTGATTGAGAACTATTTTCATTATTAGTGCTATCATGATAACTCTTATCAAACACTAATAATATGCCGTATTAACTTTAGCCTCTAAGTAATAATGACATAGCTCATTTGGGAGGTTAACATTACACTTAGTCTAGTGTACACCATTATCTAGAATCATGTGTAGTCACATTTCATCTCCCTTTATAGTGTTTAAACTTGTAGTACCATGAAACAAAACACCCTCCTTTGGGATCGCGAGGCATATACGCCAAGACGAGGTGCTTGTTCACACTATTTTAAACGGGTAAGTTCAATCTTGTAGTACTATGAAGTAAACACCCTCCTTCGGGATCGCGAGGCATATAGGCCAAGACGAGGTGCTTACCCACACTACTATGAACCGATAATGGAGGCCGTGAGATCCAACCCTTATATCTCTCTCCCACTAGAAATTTTAAAACAAGTGGATTGTCATGAAATCATTGTGATCTAATCACAATTTTAACCCTACACATCAAATGTGTTTAATTGTTTAAATTCAATGTGATGTTACTAAGTCACGTCACAATAGCGTAACGAACATTCGCGCAATCACAAAGATGTTTAACCTTGTAATCCGTGAAGCAAATACCCTCCGCATGGAATGCAAGACTCGAAGTTAAGACAAGGTATCTATTCACATTACAATAAACTTAACAAAATGGTTATTTCAGCACTCTCACTCTTTATTTGGGTTTTTCTTAAATAATTGTGATCCCATCACAACTAATAACCTTGCACTTGATAAAGACTCTAATCACATTATAATCACTAACTAAAATGGAAGTCCTAAACTATTTAGGATTCCTTAAACACTAATGAATCAAAAATTAGTTATATAGAACTCTATCCTTAATTTACCAAATAAAGTATTCTAATCTCATTAGAAACTATATAAATTTAATTAGAATTTTAATCTCATTAAAAAACCTCTAGTTAAAATAAATTAAGAACTTTCAATCACACAACAATTCTAATCTCATTAGAATGTTTCTTAAAAGAAAAGTCTCAAACTATTTAGGACTAAGAGTTCTATTTAACTAACATCTTTGATCTCATTAGGTCTTTTAGTTAGATAATGATTACTGAATGTCCTTAACTTTTAAGAACTATAAAATTAATCATTATATATAAAACCATATGTAATTAGAAAACACATAGAAAAACTTTGAATTCCTAGTTTTCGCGAGAATCTCGCGACTAAACTCTTCCTACAAAAATGGGTTAAACAAAATAGTGAAAACACAAAATTCAGACAGAAACTTTCGCGACTATTTCGCGAGTAAAGCTTACCTGCGAAAAGTTTTGTGCTTCAGAGGCATTTTTCGCGAATAACTTCGCGGGAAGGTAACCCGCGAAAAACCCGTGTTTTCATTTTTTAAAGGTCAGTTGTAGACAATTTTCAATGGTTTTTCATGAACTAACATCCACCATATGAACATAATAGATAGAATTTGATATCAAAACTGAATTCTATTGATGTTATAGTCTTAAAGTTCAATTCAACATACTTGAATTCAAATTTAAACAAAATCATAACATCAAAATTAGTTTTCATCAAACCATAGTTTCAACAACCATGCAGAAAATTAAATACATATATAATCTTCTAACATCATAAAACTATTATTTCTAATTCCAAAAATCACAAAACATGTTATACAGATTCGAAATTGAAAACCGCTCTGATACCATTTGTTGGAAAAATACATGTTTGTATTACATACAAAACATACGCAGCAGAAAATTAACGGATCTACTTCATTCGCAATTGATAACATGTACTATGTAAGTTTCAGAATTTAAGAACAAGAAAGCGTACCTTGGTGCGGTGAAATTCAAAACAAAAGATTAGAAGTACTTAGGAACACTTTTAATCTTCACTTTAATTCCACTTGATGCTCAAGAAGTGTGGTCTCTCAATCAGTTTTCAAGGAGAGAATAAGAAAGTGTCCAACACTCACATACAAACCATTTTATTCCTTATGTGATCTTAATGAAAACCACTATATAAGGTCTTATATAAATTCTGTATGTTTCTCTCCTTATATATATATATATATATATATATATATATCTGATTATCTAATTGGACTAGCCTTTTGGGTCATTCCAATTGGGCTCTAGTATGTGGCTTGGAGTGGGACCAAAAGGGAACAAATAAGACTCTAACTCCAATGGGCCTGGGGCTTTTCTGTCAACTCTTGACAAGTCCAAAGTTACCATTAATTATATTCAATACCACTATATGAATATAATTGCACTCTAGGCCTTATTAATAAATTATATTCCAAGACTTTATTATACATGCAACTCCTTTATTAAAATATTCATAGTAATACAAAGTCATGAATGTAGACTGTCACTTTGAAGATTACTACATCTTAATTCTTGAGTACCCGGTTTAATCCTTAATGTTATTCATCATATATTTATGAAATCCAATTTCATAAATATATACTTTAGTAACTCCTTACTAAAGTGGTTGGGCCCAACACTCTGAATAATGAAACCCATTAAACTTATCTCAAAAGAATATTTTATATCTCCGTTAAGAGATTATGAATTCCATCTTAAGAATATATGTTCCATCAACATTAAATGTGGCTGCCTAACATACTGAGATTTTGATCATAACTTATAGATCTCACTCCTGATATATCAAAACAATTTACACCTCATGATTAGGTCCATTATTCTCTCAGGATTTAGAGTTGATGTAAATAGAAGTCGTGAGATTTATTATTCATTTGACAGTTGTTAGGAGAATAATAAATCTCACAGCGGTCCAGTTTAATATGTCTTAACTCTTAAAACATATCAACATACCAACTAGAAGTCTCCACTTCTATAATCAAGACAAATCATCTTAGTTGATATGTTATAGTCTTTGTAGATGAAAAGCCCAATTTCATCACCGACTACGAACTAAAATTCTGAATTTACAAAGAACTTGTGATTTATATCTTCTGTGACTAAATCACATAAATCACATACTATGCATCTCATGGACTAAGATAATGTCTCATTAGTTCATTTATAGATAGTCTCACATAATTAAACAATTTAATTATTTATGATATGCCAATAAATTGGATTTTTAGGGCACAAACCCTAACAGATTTTGTGTCAATTGAGTTCTAGTTAGGTTAGTGAAATCTTCCACCTACTGTCAACAGATGAATTAAATAAAACCACTTGTAACCTACTTTTAAGTGTATGGAGTTTATATTGATAGGTTGGCAAACCGTGAACAATTGTTGTCTGTTGTTCCTTCTTGGAGGCAAGGCCAAGCAAAGTCTACCCTACCTTGTCCTTTCTTCGATAGGTAGAGAAAAACCACATGGAGCAAGGCAAGGGCATTTTACTATCCCTAAAGTATCTCAAAACACAATAAAAAATTATTCAATTCAATTAGTTTATATTTCGTTATATTCCCTTATAATTTATCCATTCCATATCATTTATTTTCTCTCTGAGAGAGAGAGAGAGAGAGAGAGAGAGAGAGAGAGAGAGAGAGAGTAACAAATATATTTAAGGAAATGTCAGATTTTTTATTTATATCAACCATCTCCTACAACCATCAATTATCAAATTAGTACTAATTAATGTTTATTTAAATGATGATAATATAACAAATTGATCAATCATTTAATCATGAATGACGAGGATTTCAAGAACATTAGGAATTACTCTAAAAACTCTTAATCCTTAGATATGGCAAGAAAGATAATACCACTACATTTGTGACTATATACCCCTCATCTAAAGAATGGGGAAAAATGTAGCTCTCTCTATCTATCTAATCATAGAACACATAAAATATAAGCAGATATAAAAACAATAAAATAAAATAAATCTTACAGTGAAAATGGGCTTTTGCCCATTTTTTTAAAAATATCCAGCAAAATGTCCCATATCTGAAATTATTTAGGGAAATACCCTTTTTTTGAAACTCGATTTTCTAAAAAGCGAGTTTCAATTTAAAACTCGATTTTTGGAGAATCGAGTAATAGCGAACTGAAAAATAAAAATAAAAATAAAAATAATTTCTAGAACTCAAGTTCCATGTGAAGTACTTGAGTTCATGGAACTCGAGTTCCTTGAAAAAATTCAAGTAGAACTCGAGTTCCTTGAAAAAATTCAAGTGGAACTCGAGTTCCAAAAAAAAAAAAATTACAAATCCATGTTCGCTATAACTCGATATTCCAAAAATCAAGTTATACATTTGAAACTCGATTTTTAGAAAATCGAGTTTCAAAACAGGGACGTTTCTCTAATTAGTTTCAAACATAAGGCATTTTACTGAATATTTTAAAAAGAAAGGGTAAAAGCCCATTTTCTCCTAAATCTTACTATACGTGTACTTTCATATTAGTTGCCATAACTCCATGTATGAAAATACAAAACACAATATATATATATATATATATATATATATATATATATATAAAAGGTAGTTTTTTCATATTAGGGAATTAGCTGTCATCCTCCTGCCCCAATATTGTTACGTCCAATATTAATATGGACCCCAAAGGACGTTAGAGAAAGCGGTGGTACAGGTACACCCCATCAAACTCGAATATTCAAAGGCTTATCCCTCTTCCGCATTTCCAATTCTAATACATTTAATTTTTGTATTGCTACGTGGGCTATGCTAATGCTTACCAACATACTGTTCAACGTCTTTTCCCCTACAACTCAACTCCATGTCAAAATCTAAACAGATTCTACCCCAGATCTTTCTGCTGCTTACTTTCAACGTATTCAATATCACCCTTTTTTTTTTAGAGTCATTGAATACGATAAATTATACTCACTTATTTATTTATATATATACACACTTAAGGGAATAATTAGATACTTGAAGATATTTAAACTACTCTAGATATGTTTGTTAATTTGTAAATAAAATAAAATAATAATAAGAATGTAGGGATGATTAAACAACAGTTTTCAGTATTTAAACACCACAACATGTATTTCCATAATAGTTTTTAACCCACACGTAGTTCTACAATACTTAAACAATAATACTAAAAATCTCTAACCAAACGGGCTCTAAGAGGTCGGACACATTTAGTCAAATCTGTCAATAGAAATTAATGAAATTTTCTCCTATCAAATAATAAGCAGTATGGTATAATACCAAAGATATTCTCAAAGCTTAACCGTTGAAGGTGGATGAAATAATAATAGTTTAATATAATATTCCACTATATATTCTACTAGGGAAAGACACCTAATAATTAAGGTGGAAGGATCACTCTTCTTCTGATTAATTCACAAATGGCTTTCACATTCACAACTCTAGAGTCAAATTAATTTGCCCTCTTTTTATTAGCTATAAACTCTAAGTGCCTGTCAAAAATATATACATGCTCATGATGATTTAGAATTTTCCTATTATAGGCTGTATCGTGTAAACTGTGATCTAATAATTAATAAGATTTTCTGAATTGATTATCAGAGGACTAAATGTAAAATAGTTATAAAAAATTATAAATAAATAAAAAATTCAAGAGGGCAAGAGAAAGTAACCCATTTATTGGTCAACTTGAAACAAATGGACGAATAATATTTGTGCACCTCATGATCAACTATACATTCCTTCTATTTATCCTTGGATCCTTCTATCAGTGCTAAAAGTGACATGATTTTTCCATGGAATAAAAATGTGCACCTTCTATAATGAATGAGTAAGAGAAATTATTAAGCCTTTCTCTATCATCTATACCAGTTGTCTCCTACCTTAAATTTAGATGTATATACGATTTTTTTTTTTTTTAAACAAAAAGTAAGGGAGAAAAATTGAAATAATGATTATGAAGAAAATGAACAGAATACGCCACTACTCTATCATGCAATTACATATTTGGTCATAAATAATCTTCTCTCTCTCTCTCTCATATCCACTTTTATTTTTTCAAAATTAATACTATTATCTAATTGAAAATAATTTAACAATAACACAAATAAAAGTCACAAGGCTAAATTGTGAAATTTAAACTTGCCTATATCCATAAACAAGCTGAGTCAAGTATTAAAAGTTCAAACTTATTCATTTAATTTTATTTCGAACACAAGTTGAGTTGAGCTTGTTCACAAACTACGTGATTAACTAGTTCTTTTCACTTGTATAGTAAAATCATGAGTACAATTTTTTATCCCTTCACAAATCTATGATTTTTATTACAAATTAACTATTTATATTATCAATAAACTACAAATAATAATTTGATACCATATGTACCTATTTACAAACTTATACAATCCAATCTCAAGTCTATATAAGTATATTTTTAGATAAGTATATAGATAATTATATATATTGAGTTTTATGTTCACGAGTTTGTTCACAAACATATTATTATGTTTAAATTTGGCTCATTTAATAATCAAGCTTAAACTTGAGCTTGAACTTGACTTATTTGCTAAAAACAAATATAAACAACTAAACAAACAAATATAAACAAATTAACCTTTTCTCGAACCAATTTCAAGTTATTTATAAATAATTTGGTTCATTTAATTACAGTCCTCCTTGATCATATTTTACTATCATCAACCACCCCATACATATACGCCTATAAATATATATATATATATATATATATATAAATCATATTCTCAAACCTAATTGCAGTTGCAAGTGGATTAAAGAAGTGAATTTTTTTATAAAAAAAAATATTTATAAACACGTCAGGCTATACGTTAGTATACTTGTGGCTTAGTTTTAACAAAATTAAGGGTTGTTTCATTAACAATGTGGCTTAATATCAAAGATGAATTTGGTGGGCCCACAAAATTATTGCAAGAATTTTACTTTTAAGAAACAATTTCATGTCAAAGGTACTTTGAGATCAACCGTTTAAAAGATAAAACTTTTACTATATAAATATTTTTTTTTGTTAAGCAATAATCTTATTGTATATCTCAAATGACTAAAGAGGTTCAGTGGGTGTATTGTATCTTTTGCTGGTACTATATTGGACACTAACACTTAAAAAAAAAAAAAAAAACACTAACAATAAGACAAAGAGTAGTATTCGTCACCTAACTTGTATTGTATGTAAGTGGATTCAATTTCATTATGAACACTAGAAGTGAAAGGGAAATATTTATTTATTTTTTCTTTCCAAAAAGTAAAAAATAAATTTAGAAAGAAGAGGATAGGAAACCCACTGCCGAGCATTATCTTTTGTTTAATGCAGAAAAGTTGGTTTAATTTGCAAATGTTTATTAATAAACTATATATTCAAATCGCATTATGAACCACTAGCAGCCTTGATAGTGCTTGATACAGAAACTGAATTTAGAAAAATATGGTGGAGTTCTACGCACATCTATTTCTTTTCTTTTTTTTTCTTTTTTCTTTTTTTACTTAAAGGTAGCTAGATGTTCTATAATTAATATTACAATAAGCCGCGTAGGAATCAACCAGTAGATGCACTCCATAAAATTAAACAAACTATCAAAAATTTTGATTTATCTTGTTAATTGTTCTAGTTAGTTTGACTTAAAAGAGCACCATCACACACTCTTTTGACCCTTTTTGCGTAATTGTTCCCATTTTAAGGACCACCTCTCCTTCATTGGAGGGGTTTTTTTATATATAAATTGAGGAATAATGCTTGTTCCTTTTAGTCTAAACTAGGTTTCGAAGGTACGTAATCTTTGTGTAGAAAAATGTCCAAAAGCTCTCTTTCTTTTATATATAAATATATATATATATATATATATATATATATATAAATAGATAATTTTGAAGTGACAGGCTCTCTACGTACATGTAGTACATATACTTTATACTCATACAAGCCATGAAAGACAGTTGATCTCCTTGCTTACTTTTCTTTTTGCAAATTTGAAAATAACATTTTCAAATAGTAAATTAATATAAATGAGTGTTACACTAGTCATACTAATTGAGAGGTAAATTAAACAATATGGGTTTTTATGGTTTTGTTGAATTTGAAGAATTTATCTTATTAATTAAGTGATATAAATTGTATAATATGTCTAGGAAATTTTAGGTTAAATTATAAAGTGCTTCCTCTAATTTTGATATATTTTTAATGTGAACTTAATGGATAGAATTAAATAGAATGACCACATTGAAAATAAATAAAAGTTAATTTTTTTTTTAAATATAACTAAAAACTTAAAATACTGAATTGAAAATGTAAAAATTAATGGGTATAAGTTGTAACCAATCCAACATTTCATCTTAGTTAAGTTCATGTTGTAGTGGCCATGGCCTGTGGCTGGAGCCGAGTATTTATTATAATAATAACACCTCGTGTTTTGTTGAAAAGACTAAGGAGTGTGGTACAAACTCAAATTAAAACCCCACCATGTTTCATCAAACAAAAAGAAAGAGATATCTCTAGGTATATTACGGTGGAATAAAATAATTATTAAAAAAGAAAAAAAAAACTAGTAAGATGTAGCAAGCACCAGCATGCTTATCACATCCACATATTAAAATAATAACCCAACAGTAAACTGTTGAACTTACACATTATTATTGCTCTCTAGTATAATGGTGTTTTTGTTAAGGAGTGAAAAGAAGTGGAGAAACTATTATGACAAAGAATTCCATTAGCATAATCATATTTATAATGAAAGTGGCAGAACACAAAGTGCTTTAGAAAATACCAAGTCTTTACACATTGTTTGTTTGTATAAAAGGTATGGATATAGGTGGCTAAGAAAGTGAGTCCACTTAGAAGCACATTGCTTCATGGAATGGGATATTCTCCAATTACTAATTCTCATGGCCCTTCAAACCACCCATGGAACAATGAATTTTAGACTCGAATTGGAAACATCAGAAGAAGTAAAGGAAAATCCATAAAGCTGGATTGGTGGGGTCATCTATAAATTATTTTTTATTTTTTCCATTGAGAGTGAAAGAAGACAAGCTATTTCAAGCATAACCTAATCTTTAAAACCTCAATAAATCTTCTTCTTCTTTTTTTTCTTTTTTTTCTTTTGCTTTTTGCTTTGAAATAGATTGATCTTTTATTTATTTTATTGGTTGATAGTGGATTTCTTTAGGTTTTAACAATTATGCATAAAATAACATGGTTTAGAAACACAACCTTTTTTTTACAAATTGAAGATGATAAATTGCAACTTTAACAATATCGATCACTTTCACATATTTTTATAACTAATATCTTCTATCGTTTGTCTAAAAAAAAACTAATATCACTTTTATTATACATCAATCACAAAAAATTACATCAACAGTTGTGAAAAAAGTTTCTTAAAAAATTGTTACTCATCAAATCATCTAGTTGTGTAACACAAAACCCTTGATAATTTGAAAATTATGGGGCCTTAGCCAATAAAGTAGCGGTGGGGACGAAAAGGGCCTAATTGGTATAATGGGCGAAGTGAAAACTATCATCCCAAACCAAGTCAACTATAGAATACACGTTTCTTAATTCCATTTAAAGCACTCTTTTGCATAATCAACGAAAGAGAGAGAGAGAGAGAGAGAGGGAGGAAAGGAGTGGGCTGGGGTGGATGGGACTGCCTCTACTGTTGTTAATAGGAACTAAGGGAGAGATGGAATGCTCTGTCATTGTCATTATCCACATGCTTCAAATTTTAGGTAGCCATGGTATATGTTTCAAAATATTTTGAGTAGCACATAATATATATATATATATATATATATATGTATAGAAAAGCACAATTTATGGTATGAAATCTACTTTTAGATTTTAGTTCTGTAGAACTAGCCCATCCAAGAAATTTTTTTCTCCATACTCATATATATGTTTGTTCATTTCTTTTTCAATTATTTAGTTCTTTTTAGTTGTTTGAAACTCTCTCCCTAAGTCAAATGGACCACGTGATAAGAAGTATAAACTACTTTCTATCTTTGTGATCTTTTTAATTCTTAAGAATACAAACTTCAATCCTCTATGTATGTCGAATATTACAATTTCTAAGAAGCCATAGTATTATATAATTGGTAACCGAGTCTTGTTATAAGACTTAAATGTTTAGGTTTGTGTGGAACCTACGTATTGTTTGTAGGAGGGAAAATGCATATATTGAATGCATAAAATAATTATTAAATTTGCATGTACAATGCAATGGTTGGGACCAACTAAACAAAACCAATAACATATATATATATTTAGCAATCAACTATCCTACGAGGATGTCTAGTTGGTTCAATAACTAAGAGCATGTTTTGTTTATTTTAAGATCCACTTATTTGCTAGGAGTTTTGTAGCTCAATTAACACCTTTAAGTGTTTTTAGTAAAAAAGTTTACCTTTCAAATCCCCTCTTCTCTCATTAATCTCAATAATTTTAGTTATAACAATGCTTTTTATACCATTTATTTTTTAAAATAAAATAAATCAATTAAAAATTAAGCTCATCTAGACATAGCAAAATCAAAATTGAACTATGTTGGACAGTTCGAGTGTAGGACAACTTTTTTTTTTTTTTTTTTTTTTTAAATTTGATGAGTCAGCCACCTTTGTATAAACCCTTCGCTAAGTGTGAATGCAAAAAGGAGGGTTCAAAAAGAGTATGGTCCCAATAATTACCAAACACATTTATCAGTCTTGGGCTGGACTGAAGTCCATAGACCTATCCCAGCCTAAAGAGAGAGAGAGAAAAAAAAGGAAAGTGCTGCACAGGTACAAGGACATCTCTGATCATGCAGAGTACTAACTACACAATGGTATTCGCTCCACATATGAATCACAACTCACAAGCACATCTCTGCAATCTAAGAACCAGTTTCAGCTAATGAGATTGAATTATAAGACAAGACAGACATGCAACTTTTGACTTTGGCAGATTTAAAATTTAAAGCAACGTACAAGTTATGATTATTATGAATAGTACAAGAACTAAATAAGTGCCATTTTAAAAAAGAATCAAGATGTACCTCACAAGGTGGCAACCACATGCAATCTTAAGAACCAGTTTCAGTTTATGAGATTGAATTATAGTCTGACTTTGATATAAGACATGAGAGACTTGCAACTTTTGACTTTAGCAGATTTAAAATCAACGCAAGGTACATGTTATGATAATTATGCAATAGCACAATAAACAAACGAGTGCCATTTCAAAAAGATACAAGATGCACCTCACAAGGTGGCAATCACATCCACAATGTCAATATATGATTTAGACTGCTAGAGTTTGGAAAAATCTAGGAGCAAAGATATGATTCTTTAAGACCACGGTAACATCTCTGTTTGGGAACAGAAGTAGGTGATTCTACAGTAGGTTTCATGAATCAAACTACTAAGTACAAAGATAACAACAACAACAACAACAAAAAGAAAAGAAAAAAGGCAACCGGTCCTACTAGTCGTGCCCAATTTGGTGGTATGATTATCTGCCTGACATGACATCCAAGATGTAAATGGAGCAAATTAGGAATGGAATCATGCTCATCCTAAAGGATTAACAAGTCAAAACTCAGGAGTTATAAGCATGGATGGCCTTTATTGTCGATGTATAGCCATGGGAAAAATCGCCCCTTAAGCAGCAACTGCAGTTTTCTGGCTTCTTCCCAGCAGCCTTTGAAGGCTTCCCAGTGTTTGTTTTTTCCGGTTTCTCAATTCCTTGAATATCAGTTATCCTTAATTTAGTCAATTCCTGAAAAGGAGAAGCATGGGTCAAGAAAAATTATCACCGTGAGGTAGCAGAAAACAATTGTTTAGAGAATAGATTTGAGAAATACCTGACGATGAACTTTGGTGCGGCAATAATTCTTCCTTCTCTTTTTCTTGAATATAATTACCTTTGCATCTAATGCCTGAGAGAGAGAGAGTGAGAAACATGAGAAAAATATAAAGTTCCTAACAAAAAAGAGAAGCTGTAACTTTTTCAGTGATTCACAAAAGCCATATAAGTTTGGTGCCAGCAAATTTAAAAGGAGAAAGTGAATAGACAACTATGTCTATAAACACAGTGATCACAGGAATAATTTTCTTCATAGAAAAATTAATTATTATCATTGTGATATATATAAAACTTTACTAGGACAATGATATAATATGGAGTAATATTAGGAGATCTGCACACATTTTCCCATTGCCTTGCATTTTATAATTTTTCAACTTGTACCAACACCATTAGGTAGTGGTTTAGGAGGTTTCTTGGGCATTCAAAACCAGCACCCCTCCATCCATCACTAGTTTGGGGTATATACCCTGTTTGTATTTGGCCATTTGGCTTATCATATTTTTTTAACTTTCAAGTAGTCCACCTAGCAATTTCTAATCAAGGTGAAGATTATGCAAAAGCACATTATTGGCAAACATAGAAGCCAACCCCAAGCATTATGGCATGGATTACAGGATAGCAATTTCAAGATAACCAGTACTTTGCTTGATATAAAATTTGAATAATCCCAATTTTATTTCTTGATTTCCCCCTGTTTTAGAGTTGGGACTTGGGATCATAATCACAACTTAGCATATAACATAGCAGTTAGTTTTCATTTAATTTGTGAAGCTAGATAAACTCTGGCTACTATTTCTTTCTCTTTGTATTGCAGTCCATTTAGACAGAAAGTTCTTCCTGGAAAAGTTTGTTCAGACCTTTTTAAGAGGCTTCATGTATCAAAATGGATATCTTTCTCTGAACTCAAATATAATGACTGCCTCTTCTGAATTAACTCTTCAAATTTGAAATTCCACTTATCCTAATGAAATAATTTTGCAAGAAATGTATCCCATGAAACAAACATGATTGCAAAAATTACATGCAAATGAAAACACATATGCTGGATGTGAGAGAGAGAGAGAGAGAGCGAAGATTAGTGTCACACTCACATGCACTTCAACAACTGCATGAACAGCTGCATCTGGTAATAAGACAAATAATGGTCTCACTACTAGAGCCAAGCAAAAGAACCTAGTTCAAAATTAACTACAACAGAAAGAGATGGAAGAATTAATAAAGAAATCACTTTTTTGAAAGAAAAAGATAGGTTATTGAATTTTTGTTGGGAAAGTAAACTACATATAACTTCCCAGCAAACTATAGAAGTGACGTAGGACAACCACACTATTTCAATGGAACAATAAAACAACAATAGAACAAAAGGATAAACCCTAGGAGTCAGCATCTAAGGGTTGCTTGGAGCCAGCACCGAGCAAAAATGGAGTCAGCACCGTGTAAAGAAAACACGTTTTTAATAATTCTCAAAAGCTGTCTTACAATAATCAGAAAAAGTGCTTAAATAGCTAACAATAAAATGTATAAAGAAACCCTAATTATTAAATGCTCAGGCTTGCTTAATCTCAAGCCCAATATAACTAATAGGCTCCATCCATAAGGCCACAGGTTGGGCCGTCTTTTTTTTGCTCTTCCTCCTATACATGCATATAATTGGGGGCTTGTACCTCGTGTCCGCACCAACTCCCCCCGGGTGAGAAGAACTCGACCCCGTCGAGTGAAAATCTGAAGAGCTCTGATAGTACTCCAACAAGTCAAGATCCAGTCACTGTAACTCATCTCAAGTAATCCATGTGCAATCAGAATCTGGTCGCCCTCGCCACCAAACTAAGAAACGGTGAACTTCTACATCCCTGGTAGAAACAATCTGCTCATCTAAAATAGCATCAATAGATTCTTTATGTGCATAAGGCAGATTTAAGGGTAAAGGGGTAGGAATAGGGGCATCAATAGGATTAGGCAAAGACTCATCAAAAGGGGTATCAGGAATAGCTGTGGGGTTTCTATAAGCAACTAGATCCTCAATATTAAAGGAGGAGCTAATACCATAATCATGAGGAAGGTCAATGACATGCATTTGGGCCCATTCGTTTCAATACCTTGAATGGTCCGGCACTACGAGCTTGCAATT
This sequence comes from Notholithocarpus densiflorus, assembly GCA_030021035.2. Taxonomy (NCBI): domain Eukaryota; kingdom Viridiplantae; phylum Streptophyta; class Magnoliopsida; order Fagales; family Fagaceae; genus Notholithocarpus; species Notholithocarpus densiflorus. Next base: position 2,632,947 of record JARYZH020000024.1, on the reverse strand, counting down.
TCTTAACGGTCCCAGAGGGAAACCGTTCAGGTCGAATCCGAATCATGACATAATCCCCTCCCTGAAACTTTGCGTGACGCCGATGAGTGTCAACATGAATTTTATATTGAGAATTACTTACCTGAATTTTTTTGTGAATCTCATTATGCAAATCATGAATATGTCGTGCAAATGTCTCAGCAGATTCAGAAATCCTAACATGTGGGGACATGGGCAAAAGATCTAAGGGCTTCTTAGGTGTATATCCATGCACAACCTCAAAAGGACTAGCGCCTATAGACCTATTGACAGAGCTATTATATGCAAGTTGGGCTATAGGAAGAATTGAATCCCAATTCCGATTGGTTTCACCCGCTAGACACCGAAGGAAGTTGCCTAGAGTACGATTAACCACCTCAGTTTGACCATCAGTTTGAGGATGAAATGTCATGGAAAATTTCAATTTGGTGCTCACTAAATGCCACAAGGTCTTCCAAAAATAACTCATGAAGCGAACATCCCTATCAGACACTATGGTTTTGGGAAGATCATAAAGTTTGACAATCTCATCAAAGTAGAGCTTTACAATCTTAGAAGCATCAGAGGTCTTAGAACATGGTAGGAAATGAGCCATCTTAGAGAAGCGATCAACAACTACTAAAATGGAATCATACTTCCTAAAGGTGCGGGGCAAACCTAACACAAAGTCCATACTCACATCCTGCCACGGGCGATCTGGCACAGGTAGAGGCGTGTACAGACCAGTGTTTTGCTTGCGATGTTTGGCTAGTTGACATGTATGACATTGACCAACTATCTTGGCAACGCCCCTCTTAAAGCCAGGCCAATAGAATTGACATTCCACTTCCTCAATTGTTTTGTCTCGGCCAAAATGACCTGCAAGGCCTCCCGCATGTATCTCCCAAACTAGGAAATCTCTCACTGAAGACCGAAGGATACATAACTTGTTGGCTTTGAACAAGTAACCATCTTGAAGGGTATAATCATCCAGGATTGGCCGTGGGGCATTACTTAGGCTAGTGTAGAGCTCCCCAAAATCTGGGCATGACTCATAATCATCCTTGAGTCGTTCAAACCTAGTAACCTTAACACTCATGAAGGATAGCAAAGACACTCTTCGACTTAGTGCATCAGCAGCCTTATTCTCAACTCCCGCCCTATGTTTCACCACAAAGTAGTAGCGTTGCAGAAATTTAACCCAACTACCATGCCTAAAATTCAGATTCTTTTGGGAATGGAGATAGCGCAAAGCTTCATGATCAGAGTAGACAACAAATTCTCGAGACAACAGGTAATGGCGCCAATGCCAAAGAGCTCGAATAATGGCATAGAACTCTTTGTCATATGTGGAGTACTTTTGCTTAGCATCATTCAATTTCTCACTGAAATAAGCAATTGGGTGGCGCTCTTGACTAAGTACTCCCCCTATACCAATACTTGAGGCATCACATTCCACTTCAAAAGGCTTGATAAAATCAGGGAGACGCATGACAAGTGCCTCAGTCATCTTTTGCTTTACCTCATTGAAAGCCTTAGCAACAGCATTAGTCCAAACAAACTCCCCTTATTTCATGCAGTCAATGATGGGGGACATAATGGTACTAAACCGCTTGATGAATCGGCGATAAAAGGAAACGAGCCCATGAAAGCTTCGAATTTCATGGATATTTTTGGGCTCGGGCCAATCCACAATTGCTTGAACCTTTTGGGGGTCAGCAGAAACTCCCTCAGAGGATACTATGAAACCTAGGAAGACGACCCTATCGGTGAAGAAAGAGCACTTCTTGAGGTTGTCATATAAACTCTCCTTCCTAAGGGTAGTACAAACTTGAGTTAGGTGGTCTAAGTGTTGCTCCCTAGACTTACTATAGATGAGGATGTCATCAAAGTACACAACCAAGAATTTCCCCATAAAAGGCTTGAGCACTTGAGTCATCACTCTCATAAAGGTACTAGGAGCATTGGACAATCCAAAAGGCATGACCATCCACTCATATAAACCATCCTTCGTCTTGAAGGCAGTTTTCCACTCATCACCAGAACGAACCCTAATTTGACGATGGCCACTTTTCAAGTCTATCTTGGAAAAGATTGTTACTCCAGCCATCATATCCAATATGTCATCCAACCGAGGGATAGGAAAACGATATTTCACAATGATCTTGTTGATGACACGACTATCAACATACATCCTCCAAGTTCCATTTTTCTTTGGAGTTAAGAGTGCAGGGACTGCACAAGGACTCATGCTTTCACGAACAAAACCCTTCCTAAGTAGTTCTTCTACTTGCCTTTGCAACTCGGCATGCTCTGCAAGGCTCATTCTATAGTGAGGCAAGTTAGGTAGGGTCGCTCCGAACACAAAATCTATGGCGTGTTGTATGTTACGCATGGGCGGTAAATGATCGGGGAGTTCCTCAGGGAAAACATCCTTAAATTCCTGGAGCACTGACTTCACTTCTTCGGGTTGCTCCTCACAGATCTCTCCATGAAGTTCCCTGGCAACTAAGACAAACACAATAGATTCTTGAACTGCTACCCTTTCAAATGCCTTTGGGCTTATGATGTTCAGGCCCTTCGCCTTTGGTGCTTCTGTCTTCTTGCTCATGTCGATTGGCTTGGGTTTCAAAGGATTGAGCACAATCTTCTTACCTTTAAACATAAATGAGCAAGAATTGGATCGCCCATGAAGGGTGACATCCAAATCATAAGCCAAGGTCTACCTAAGATAATATGCCCTACATCCATGGGAATTACGTCACACCATATTTCAGCCTTGTAGGTGAGGAATTGAAGTGGGACAACACATCTTTCTTTTATGGCTATGGAGGAAAGTATCCACCCAAGAAACTTTAAATGGGTTAGGGTGTGGGGTCAATTTCAAGCCTAGGTGGGAAACAATGTTAGAGGACACCGCATTAATGCAACTCCCACTATCTATAATAACCTTGCAAGTTTTTTCTCCACACTTAGTGTAAGTTTGGAAGATGACACTCCTTCGCCAATCATCAGTGTCTTTTTGCTCTGCCAAAGCACACCTTACCACATTCACTCTAGGGACACCAAAGTTCTTGAAGTCATCAACCTGGAGAGAGATGGCTTTAATGCATGCGAGGTAGCTAGGATCATCTTCCCATTTTGCCTCAACATCTTGGGTTTCTTCAACATTTGGATCATACACCAGCTCCTCAACATCTTCTACATTTTCATCATCCTCTTGAATGACAAGGGTCCTAGAGGGACATCTAGCGGCGATGTGTCCAACCCCATTGCATTTGAAGCATTGGAGGCGAGAGCCTAATCTTGAAGGCTCATTGACCACACCTTTTCCCCTGTCCTCTTTTTCTATTGGGGTGTTATTGGGGTTGACCTTAGGGGGTAAGGCAAGTCTAGATTTGCTACCAAAAGGTTGAGGGTTAATGGGAACACTCCGGAGCTCAGAACGTCGCCAGAAGATAGATTTGGATGCTAACTCACAATTCCTAGCAAGGTCATATGCTTCTACTAAGGTAGTGACTTCTCGGGTGATAATCTCGCCTAGTAGGTTAGCGTTTAAACTTTTCTTGAACCTATTGAGTGTGATAACCTCTTCCTCGACTATTCGAATTCGCCTCTTGAATTCCTTGAATTTCTCTATATATTCAGCCACAAGAGCAGTGCCTTGCTTCAGGCGATCCCATTCCTCAAGGAGGGAGCTCCTATAAGTTGGAGGAAGAAAATTCCTCGAGAGTGCATCCTTCATCTCAAGCCAATCAGTAATGGGGGCTCACGTCGTCGCCCAAGGGTATCCTTAAGGTCCTCCCAGAAAAGGTTGGCTCTTCCAATTAACTTCATCCTGGCATACCTCACTTTCTTATTCTCAGCCCAATGGTAATAGTCAAAAAATTTCTCCATCTGACATAACCAATCAGTGAAAACCCATGGATCTAGGCAGCCATCAAAGGTGGGTGCTTCTATCTTTTCCTTGGACATCCTATCATCATAATCCCTAGGACCATCGTGATTATAGTGATCATGTTCAAAGTTTGGAGCCCTATTAAAGTAACCGTGGTTATTTTGCCTAAACATGTTATCTCCTTCATGGTTAATGGTCTCTCTTTGAGATGCCTCAATTCGCTCTACCCTATCCAGTAAATTATGGATACTTTTTGCTAGGTCTTCTATGGTTTGCTCTAAGGAGGACCTAGGCTCGGAAGTGGATTGATGTTCAGGGTTTGACATGATGCGACCACTACGTAGATGCATGAACACTATATTTATGAATGCAGTTGAAATTCCCAAAATTTCAAGTAACCAATTCTCAACGTAAAATTAAGGTCAAGCAAGAGTGCATGTAGAGACTAGATCAATGAATCAAAGGAATAAATTGCAATCAAGTAGTGACAGTGTTCACAATATTGAGAGATAGCCCAAATAAAAGTCAACTTCCAATAAGCTCCACAGTTAATAAAGAGAATCAGATATTTCAAAGAAATTGGTTTTTTTTTTTTTTTTTTTTTTTTTTTTTGTGGAATTTTATAATGGGTATTGAAAGGAAGCACAAATAATAAAATAGCTAACTTGAGCACGAAATGGGTAGGCCAGTGAGGTATGGTGGGATATGCACAAAAAAAATATAAAGATAATATTTTTTAATGAGACAAAATTGAATCCACCAAAAAGATAGTAAGAATTGTACCCTAGCCAGTGGCCAACTTATTGCACTAGATAGTCACGGGCTTAGCTCCTCAAGTGAGTGGATCTTACTTGGACAAAGTGGACCTGTGGAGAACAATTTGAGAGCCCAATACATGCCATGGGTTGTCACAGCAACAATAATTTCTTTCTTTTCCTTTTTCCTTTTCTTTTTTTTTTTTTTTTTTTTTTGCAAAATAAGAAAATACACTATGCGATGGACTTAAGACATTACAGACTTTAAAAGAAATTCAAACGACAGACTCTAAAAGAAACTCAAACCACGAACAAAAAGAAAAGAAAAGAAAGACCACAGAAACTAAAAGAGAATAGAATCTCTAAATAAAAAAAAGTTGCTCGGCGATGGGCTTGCGGTGCTATGGACCGGCGACAGTGGCGGCGTGACGACGGGGGTGCCGGCATCGACGAGGAAGACAGCGGCAGCACGAGATATGGAGGTGGTCGACGTCCTCAGTGGCGGTGATGGTGTCGGCGGCATGTGGTTGATGGGTAGGCGGTAGGTGGCTGATCTGTGGGTTCGGCGGCTAGTGGGCTTGCGTGGGTCAACTCTTTTTTTTTTTTTTTTTTTTGGTTTGTGGGTTCTGTGATTAGAGGCAGGCACAGATGGTGGCCACTGGCTTGGGAGGCGTCGCTGGATTCTCTATTGGCTTGGGGGTGAAAAACTCATGTGGGGCTTAGGAGAATATACGGATTGCAGGGGCTGGTTTGGGCTTATTCAAGATCTCATGGGGCAAAAACTTGAAAGGTACTGTCATATTGGCTGGCTTGCTCTTTTGATGGTTTTGCTTTCAAGTGGTTGTCTACGGTTGTATTGTATGGACCGGAAGTCTGCTCTGATACCAAAACTGACGTAGGACAACCACACTATTTCAATGGAACAATAAAACAACAATAGAACAAAAGGATAAACCCTAGGAGTCAACACCTAAGGGTTGCTTGGAGTCGGCACCAAGCAAAACTGGAGTCGGCACCAGTGTAAAGAAAACACACGTTTTTAATAATTCTCAAAAGCTGTCTTACAATAATCAGAAAAAGTGCTTAAATAGCTAACAATAAAATGCATAAAGAAACCCTAATTATTAGATGCTCGGGCTTGCTTATTAATCTCAAGCCCAATAACTAATAAGCTCCATCCATAAGGCCACAGGTTGGGCCATCTTCTTTTTGCTCTTCCTCCTATACATGCGTATAATTGGGGGCTTGTACCTCGTGTCTGCACCAAGAAGACTACACAATTGAAATCAATGCAATCTCAAATCCATCCCAATACCATCTTGGATTTGAAAAATGCCTTCAATCACATCTCCTTTGTTAAGGTAGAGAAAGCATGGATCATAAAGCTATTACATGGAAAATTTGCCCGAGCAGAAATGAACAAGGAAAATAAATGTAACTTTTTTTTATAGGTACAAGGAAAATAAATGGAAGTTTCTTTAAGCTGAATTGCTATGTCTTTTTTTAATACATATAAGTAATTTGCTAAGTCTATTTTGGCTTGCTCCATCAGGTGAATGATATACACCCAAGTTGGCACCACTTAACAAAAAATTTAATTTATTGACTTGAAAGGTCCAAAGACAGCGTAAAACGCCAATTGTCGCATTGGATAGGCTTCTAAATTTATCTTTCTTCTATAAGCAAAATTTATTGAAAAGCATTAAAAGGAGTGCAACCAGGGCCTTTTATTTAAAAAAAATGTGAGCACCATGAGAAAGAAGGAAGCTTATTTGCTTTGGTTGTGGGCCACCAGAGAATATTGTGATCTGAAGGTTTCTAACAAGGTCATAATAGAAAGAGTATTCAGCAATATGGGAAAGAGGCTAGTCAACATGTGAAACCAGTAACCAATACCATCTAAGATTTTTTACGAGAGCTTTTTTGAAATTGGTTTACCTACAAATTAAGTTTAAGATATACTTCTATTTTTACATCTTAAACTACATTTCAGCCACTCATTTAATGAACACATTGATCCTTAGCTGTTCAACATCCAATATTACTAAGCATGAATGGTCTTCCACTTGTTTTATAAAACTTTCTCATCTATCTCTTCATCTATAAAGGTAAACCAAGACTAAAAAATAAATCCAGTTTCCTTTCTTTGGATATATCATTTTTTTTTTCAACTTCTTTCTTTACTATGATAAAATAAAAGACAGACGAACCTATGAGGCATGAAGATCAGACCGAAGTGCCCCTTTTTTAGCAATAAGATCTGCTTTTTGAGTCAACTGATAAAAGAAACCAATAACAATAATCTCATCATTGAGAAGCGATTAACAATCTATCTTAACATATTGAAATACTCAATGGCCAAGAACCAAAATGATTCCACACCCCCCCCCCCCCTATTTTTGAACAAAAGCAAGACTAAACTCCCATCCATACTTCTTTAAATCCCACCAAAGAGCCATAATTTTTCACCAAACCCTATTGAAAAGAAAAATTCCAAGCAACATTCTAATGTTGTAAAGGAAAGGTCAAGAGCACAAATCAGAACTGTTCATGTGAGTACACCACACCATATGACATCCTATATTAGCAGCAAATCTAGTTGCATGCTTGATGATATGTAGCAATAATGGCAAAACTTAGGTACAATTCCTTAGATGTTGTAATTTAGGTACCCCAATTAAATTTAACTGTGTGGTTGCATTGACCAATAAGCATAAAAAGTATTATCTTCCCTCATGGACAATTAAATTCAACTATGTGACTCTTTTTTTTTTTTATAGGTATGGTGAAAAAAATAAGAAAAAGAAATGTACGAGCATCTGAATGCAGAAGCCGCATAGAGAAGTGAATTCACGGCAAGTGCAAGCATATCTGCTCACATCAGTACCCAAAGTACTAAAAAAAATTTCGGAAACGGAAAGGGCTGTATAGGCTATCTATCTCAAGCACATCAGCGACACTAACTAATTGCCTTTTTCTACCCAAAAAAATGAAAAATACTCAACAAAGCTTATCATCATATAAATATATATATATATATATATCTACTAGTCTAAACCTTAAACTCGGAAAGAGAGAGAAGCATATGAATAATTCTTCATAAAGATCTATGAATGAGCCCTGAAGGCCACTCTGGTGTAAGTATGTGACTCGTTGGCAATGCAGCAACATAGTTGAATTGAATTGGGGAACTAAAGGTAGTACAGAAATTGTTTGTAAGTTTTGTCCGGAACTATAAAGCATGCTAAGTACATAACTTCTCCCTTAAAATAGTACTATAACCATTAACTCTGAATTTCCATCAACATGAGATACTTGGCAAAACCCATTACTTTTCTTTCCCTGCATAATTTATACTAGGATGCACGACACGGACATGGTCACAGACACGGGTACGGATACAACACAATGACATGAGTAATTTTTGAAAAATTATAACATGAAATGGTAGGTACGACACCAGTATGACACAATTACGGGACCCTAAATGAAGTGTCCGTGCATCCTAGAATTTATATGTTATGGAAATGATATCTGTGACTGACTATCAATTAACAATGCATTGAATTACCACCCAAAAAAAAAAAAAAAAATTACAAAGTACAAATGAACACATAGTATTATAGGTAATCACGCAAATTCAATAGCAACCCACCTTGTCATTCACCTCGTAGAATTTCAATCTCTCAGTGAAAATCGAATCCCCATTGGCCATTGCTCACCTTGAACTTGTGCGATCCAATCTGAACACAAAAAGATAACAGAAAATCAATACCCCCATAAACATCCAATGAAAAACGACACCAAAAGACGAAGAAGAAGAACCTGAACGACAGCAAAAACCGGGCCGTACGGCTTGAAAACTCGATCGGAGGGCTCTAGTGGGCCCACCAATTTGTAACCAATCCCCACCGCCTCGGCCTCTTTCTCCCCCGGAGAGTACTCTCTTCACCAATTCCAGTTCGTCCTCCTCGCTACTCCCACCCACTTCATCGTCGTCGTCTCTATTCGATGAGAAATGACGAGTGTTGGACCAGTACTGGGTGTAATAATGGTGAAAATGTGGGCGGCGAGGAAGGGTTTTAGGGGTTGGGTTTTGGAGAGAGGAAGTGGGAGAGGGAGGGAAGGGAGACATGGGTTTGTGGAGAAGAGGGCAGAGGCGTGGCGGGTCAAAGCGTGGAGACACCGTCTGTTCGCCATGGATGGCTCATTGAGGTCAGTTCTGACAGAGTAGTAGTAGGGTTTTAGATTGTTGGACTCGAGTCGAGTATGCACATAAACACATGGAGCCTCTCACGCCCCCGTCCTGACGGTATACCTCCTATCTTTTTTCAAACTTACTGGTTTGTTGTGGTTGATGATATTTCTACTACTGCGATGGATTGCCTTAATAACTGTCATTTACCTGCTGAGGTTAATCACACATATATTACTCTCATCCCAAAAGTTAAGTCCTAAAAAAACCTGTGAATATCCCTATTAGTCTCTGCAATGTCATCTACAAAATTGGTGTCTAAAGTTTTTGCAAATAGACTACAAAAGTTTCTGCCTCTCCTTATTTCAGAAAACCAAAGTGTTTTTCAAGCAGGGAGGGTTATCACAGATAATATCTTGATGGTTTTCGAAACTCTTCACTATATGAAACATCAGCATTATGGGAAATTAGGTTTTATGGCCCTAAAACTTGACATGAGTAAGGCATACGACAGGGTAGAATGGACTTTCCTAGAATTACTTTTGAGGAGAATGGGCTTCCATGAGACTTGGGTTGCTTTGATGATGGAGTGTATTACTACTGTTTCATACTCTCTTCTTATCAATGGTGAGCCTACAGGTACTATCAGACCCACCAGAGGCATTAGGCAGGGTGATCCTCTTTTGCCCTACCTCTTCCTCCTATGCATTGAAGGGCTTCATGGTTTGCTCAACAAAGCTGCTACTGCAGGAAGTATCAGAGGAGTATCCATTTGTAGAAATGGTCCCCAGCTAACCCACTTATTTTTTGCAAATGATAGCCTTTAATTTTGCAAGGCTTCAGTCCAAGAATGCCACCACATTCAAGGACTCCTCTCGGCCTATGAAGCAGCCTCCAGCCAACAACTCAGCAGAGAGAAAACAACTATGTTTTTCAGTAAATCTACTCCACAAGTGATTCAGGATAGCATTATTGACTTGCTGGGAGTTTCGAAAATCAAGCAATACAAAAAATACCTGGATTTACCTTCTTTTGTGGGTCGAAGTAAAAAAGCCAGTCTAAAATAAAGGGATGGAAAGAGAAGTTGTTATCCCAAGCAGGAAGATAAGTCCTCTTAAAGGCGGTGGTTCAAGTTATCCCTACTTATTCTATGAGTTGCTTTAAATTACTAATTTCTCTTTGCCATGAGATTGAGGTGATGGTGCGCAAATTTTGGTGGGGTCAAAAAGGAGAGAGGAGGAAGGTGCATTGGGTTAAATGGAGCAAACTATGTAGACCAAAAAATGAAGGGGGCATGGGTTTTTGAGAATTACAAAAATTCAATGATGCATTGCTGGCCAAAAAAGTATAGAGATTGATGACCAACCAGGACTTTCTTTTCTTCCACTTCTTCAAAGCCAAGTTTTTTCCACACAGGTCAATTTTTTATGCCAAGGAAAATAAGGGTTCTTGCGCATGGAAGAGCATCCTTAAAGGGCGAGATACTATAAAGAGAGGCATGCAATGGAGGATTGGAGATGGTTGTTCTGTTCGGATTTTCCAAGACCAATGGCTCCCTTACCATAGTCATGTGAGAGTCCTCTCTCCAAATTTGGACTACTGCCCAGACGCCAAAGTGCCTTCCTTGATTGACCATGAACTTCGTTGCTAGAAGACTGATGTAGTTGGTCGTGTTTTTCTGCTTTTCGAAGCTAACTTAGTTAAGTCAATCCCTCTGAGCCTCTCAAGAAAATCGGACAATATTTTCTAGCCAAGAACTCGGGATAGAGTGTATTTAGTCAAGACTGGATATAAACTGCTAATGGAGGGTGACGAGTTGGTTGAGCTAGGTGCGTCTAACACCGAGGTGATGAAGGGTGTTTCGAATAAGATATGGCATCTCCAGGTACCAAATAGGGTTCTCTCTCTACTATGGCGTGCAGGGTCTGATTCGCTGCCTACCAAAGCCAACTTGTTTCGCAGGAAATTAATGTCTGAAGCTAGCTGCCCAAACTGCAAGTCTGGTCCAGAAGACACTTTTCATGCTCTTTTGTCTTGCCCATCTCTAATTCCAGTATGGCAGGTACAATTTGCAAACCTAGTGAATGCAACTGGGTTCGTTTTAGGTTTTATAGATGTCATTTAGCTTGCTCAACAAGACAAAACCCACGTCAATCTCTTTGCTATGATGGTATCACTGATCTGGATGAGAAGAAACAAATCTCGGGTAGGGGAGAGAGTTTTCAACTTGGAAAAAATCCCAGGCATGGCTCGTGACTCCCTTTAGGAATTTCAGCAGCTCAGACCCATCAATGCTAAGATCCCGAGGACGGCTAGATCGGTAAGGTGGCGCCCTCCCCCTCCTGGTATGGTAAAGATTAACTTTGATGGCACTATCTTTCCAAACAGGAACATTGCTGGTCTCGAAATTATAATCCGTAATGATTATGGATTGGTTATGGCTGCTTTGTTAAAGCAAATTCCAATGCCTACCTTGGTAGAGATGGTAGAAGTGTTAGCAGCACGTCGGACTCTCTTGTTTGCAAGGGAACTAGGCTTTGAGAGTTTGGTTGTCGAGGGAGATTCAGAAATCATCATCAAAGCCATCAATGGTGGTGGTACTATGCTCTTATATGAGTTTGGACACATTCTGCATGACATTCACTCTCTTGTTTCTTCATTTCGGTCTGTTTCTTTCCAGCATGTTAGACGCCTAGGCAATTGTGTGGCCCATAGGCTGGCTAGAAGATCAATTTGTAATTCTTTTCTGGTCTGGATGGAGTATGTTTCTCTGAACATTTTTGGTGTCTACAACTATGATCTTAGTTTAATTTCTTAATAAATTTACCCATCTCCAAAGGGCTTTTTCTAAAAAAAAAAAGATTGTTGGACTCGAATTTTTTTTTTTTTCCATTTAACTTTAAATTTCTTAGAATATCGTTAGTGGTCACGTTGGCAAAACAAATTTGCAAAATAGCATCTCGAGTTTTAAAAACTCGAGTTTAGGGTGGAACTTGAGTCTTAAATCCTCGAGTTCTGGAGCTAGGAAACACCTGACATGGACAACTTTCCACATGGAACCACGTAGAACTCGAGTTTTAGACACTCGAGTTCCGTTTCTTCATTTGCTCCTTTCTTTCTTCGTTCTCCTTGTTCTTCCTTTTCTCCTTGTACCTCACCTATGGATTCATCAAATCTCAGCACCGGAGCAACAACCCAAACCCACGGATTCATAATATCTTGCCATCGGATCAAAAACCCAAACCCAAAAATCACGATCTCGGCACCAGAGTGGCTCCCTAAGCTTGGGTTTGTTGATCTCGACACCAAAGCGGCTTGGGTTTGTTGATCTCGGCCCCAGAGCGCGCTTGAGTTTGATGTTTCTATCTAGTATTGTTGCTTGGTTTTGTTGTTTTCTGGGTTTGTTGTCTTCGAAAGTGGATTTGGGGTTTTGAGAGTTAGAGAAATCGTTGGCCATGGTGGTCCAAAGAGAACAGGGTGAAGGGGAAAAAAGAGAAGGAAAAAACAGAACTCGAGTGTCTAAAACTCAAGTTCCATGGAACTTGAGTGCCTAAAACTCGAGTTCCATGTGGATTTTAAACTCCACCTCAACTATGCCAGCACATAAAACTCGAGTCTTTTAGGCTCGAGTTGCAACAGTGAACTCGTGTCTAAGAGACTCGAGATGCTATTTTACTGAATCGTTTCTAACGCATACTAACTAACGATATTCTCTCCTAAATGCATGCTAGTTGGAAAATTAGATCAAAGATTTTTCTTTCAATAAAATTCACAACTTTTAGCAAAAAACTCCCGCTAAAAGTCACAACTTTTGGGAAAAAGGTTTCTTTCGGAACTCTTTTAACTATGTCGAGAGTGAATTTTGAAAAATCTAACCTTGTATTGGATGTATCTGCTTGTAAAACTTGATAAATATCAAAGATCAATTGATATATCATCAATTAAATGTTTAAATTTCAAGATTTTGTAATCTAAAATTGTGTAAAAAAATAAATTTATTGATCACTTAGTAAATAACATCTGCTTCCTAGGCAGCACAACGGATGAAAGAGATATCACGGGTTGAACACTTAAGGATGGTGGTTGACGGTGGAATATGGAGAAGGTTGTGGAGTTTGAATATACCATCGAAAGTACGTATGCTTGTATGGAGAGCATGTTCAAATATTTTGCTTACTAGGGAAAACTTGCATCACCGAAACACAAAAATTGACCCACAGTGTGAGTTTTGTTGTCAACAATTTGAGTCTGCTACACACTTGCTTTGGGAATGTCCTTTTGCAAGAAATGTATGGGCCCTTTGCCGAGGAAAGATTTATAAATGCTCTAACAATTTTCAAGATATCTTCATGTTATTTGGTTGGTTGATAGATAAACTTTTATAACAGGAATTGGAAAGATGGGCAGTAATTGCATGGACAATTTGGAATGCTCAAAAATAAATTTTATTTTGAACATATCCAAACTCACCCCAAGTCTATATTTGATGGAGCACTTGGATTTCTGCTGGAATATCAAAGATTGGTAGCTGCTCAAACAAATAATTGAATGATATGCTTGTGCATTTCTTTGTGGTTTTTTTGTAATGTATGGCATTGGCCTTTGTGTTTGTATTTTCTGCATAATTGCTGGACTGAGAACTAGCTCTTACACTGGTCATGGCCATTTTATGGCTTTTTTTTGTATTTTCTACAGAATTGCTGGACCGAGAACTAGCTTCTGCTTTGTGTATTGTAATGGCATGACCTTGTGTGTGTGTGTGTGTGTGTGTGTGTTTTTCTACATAATTGTCTGGTTTGTAGACCAGTTGCTATTTCCCCTGATGGCCTTGTGTTATTGTAATGGTCAAGGTTGTTACATGTCATGTATATTTATCATCAATAAGATTTCTACCTTTTATCTCAAAAAAAAAAAGAAAAAGATTTGAACGAAATTTTATATGCATGTTAAGAAAAAAACAAATATTTGACATGAAAAAAACAAATATTTGACATAAAAAATATACAAATCAACGGTTAGATTTTTAGAATTCACACCCAGTAAAAAGATATATGAGTTTGAAGGGTTCTCTCCAAACTTGTTCCAACTTAGGTTGTCATAATCGGGATTCTATGTAGAATCATGGCAGATAGGTGAGATCGTGAATTGTAGGATCAAATCGTAGGTAGTAAGATCCTACATTATTTGAGAAAAAACAAAAAATACACATTAGTATGTTAAATAATCACATAAATTATACATTCATTCATAAAAAACCAAAAATTTGCACCTATTTGATGTAATTACCATACATCATTACATCTATTTGTAAGTATCATTTAAAGATGTCAAAAATCTCAAAACATGACACTTTATTGGGATATTATTTTTTATTTGGATCCAACTGACACTCTTATCACTCTACATTAGAATAGCAAAATTTGGTCTATTGAGATGTTATTTTCATTTTGGTCCAATTAAGCCTTTTGTCAAGTTAAGAAAGATTACAAGATACCAAGATCGTTTGGGATCATTAGAATCGTACGATCCTACCAATCTTAAACGATCACAAAAATTCTTGAAAAAATCCAGATTGTTTCGGGTAGGTAGAATCGTAAAATTGTAAAATTCAGATCATGATTTTGACATCTATATTTCCAACTTTTGCCAATACCAATAGGGTTGTGTTAACGGTGCCCGTTAACAACAAACTTTTTTGACAGTAATAATAGTTTTTTTTGGCAGTTTTTAGCATCTTTTGGCAGTTTTTTTTAAAAAAAAAAAAAAAAAAAAATCTTTTTTAGCAGTTTGATTGACAGCTTTTTTTTTTTTTTTTTTTAAGTAAGACCCGTATAGAAAAATCTTAACAACTACAGTCCGGTAATTGTAAAAATTTCCAATATATGGTAGCCTTAAATTGGCTGCTTTCAGTAGGGAGCCTGACTTTACAAACTTTCTACTATTAATTTTCTCTTATAATTGGCAATAAAATTAAAAATCAAACAAAACTAAAAATTTAGAATTTGAACCTCAAATTTTTGAATCAGTCCAGTACAAGTAAAAGTAAAACAAAAACCCAAAAAAAAAAAAAAAAAAAAGTACCAAAAATACATGCCAAAAAATTAAATTAGGTAATAAAAAAAAAAAAAGTCATCTGGCCCATTGCTTAGACAGTCAGCCCAAGCCCTCTTAATCCTAACATATGGAAGGTAAAAACAAACAGGTTTGTCTGCTGTTAGGGTTACTGTGTTGACTGCCCCCTCTCGCCGCTTGCATGTCAGTCACAGCACCGCCGCTCGCCTCACTGTGAGTCCGTCATGACATTCATCGCCAGCAACCACTGGTAAATCTTCTTTCTTTCTCTCTTTCTCTCTTTCACTCTTTGATTGTGTTAATGTGTTGAGGCAGTAATAATACAATCTACTTTCAGAAGGGAAAAAAAAAAAATTCAGAACTTGTGAATTTATGTGTAATAGTGACTAGCGAGTGAACTGCTATACAGTTGTACAGCATTTCACATATATAATATAATTTTTATTTTTATTTTTATAATCACATATATAATATTATTATATTAGAATAGTAATAGGTTTGTTTAATATATTTTTTGTTTTATTTGTTTGCAAAAGAATAATATTATTATATTAGAATAGTAATAGGTTTGCTTAATCTATTTATTTGCAAAAGAATAGTTTTTTTTAATTGTTTTAGTTTATGTTATATTATTATATTATACGTATTTATTGTATTGGGTTATCTACTTATATACTTTTTTAAAGGTATTTACCTATTTATATTTGGATTATCATTTATTTGTCCAAATGCCGAAAATTTTGACAACGAACATCTTAGATAGCTCAAAAAAAAATCTCCTAGATAGCTCACAGATGTGAACCTAAACAAATAGATATTGTTTTTTTACAATGTAATCTTGAATTACAACTAATAATATTGGAATATCTTGTTTATCAACATAATAAAATCCATCGAGCTTATCTTAAAATTGGGAATATCACTAAATGCATTTTTAACGGTATATAGAAAAAGAGATTATTAAAATAGTTAGTTTATAATCAAATATAAATATAATTTTAGGACAATGATGAATGTAGGGGAATACTTTATTGAGATATAGTTAATTTAAGAAAAAAAGTAATTATTTTGGGTCATGATTTTTTTTACTTAAGACTTTATTTATTTATTTATTTAGCTTGGCCCCCCTGAAAAAATTTTCTGGCTCTACCACCAGTTATTTGTCATTTTTACATGGACTAACCACTTTTTCTCTACCACTCACGGTCTGTCACGTGAATAGTTATAACAAAAATTGTAGTAATTTGGAGAAATGTCATGTTAAACTACCTAGAGAGGGGGGGGGGGGGGGTTCCGTTTAAGAGTGCCTAAACTTCATGAAGGCCTAAAAAGACCTAAGAGGAAGCTAAGGGATATCGTCCTCCAGAGGAACAGAGCCTAAGGTTCAGAAAGAAAGATCTCAATGAAGGGTCAGACCACCTAGAAAGACAACGTCTAACTTTAGAAAAGAAGCAAACATCCTAGTCTAGTTTTGCAACAGTTGAAGTTAAACTTCAAGCTACCCCTAGCGAAGTCGCCACTGTAAGTTCCATGATTCATACTCCCTTTTGTGACACACTGGCATGTCGATTCCTCCTCACGAAGGTGGGATACGCGGTACTCAATCTCCCTAAAAAAAGGTTTTAGACTTTAATGGTTCATAGAAAATTAGTAGGCTAAATGCTCCGGGTTTCAATAGAATGATGGTTGCTTGGAAGGCTTGAAAAGAAAAACACACGATCAAAAGGTGACTGGGGTGGACCGGCCAAGAATCCTCCAAAGCTTAAGTTAGTTTCTCTCTTAAATTCTAGAGTTCAAACTTTTCAGGAGTTATGTAAAACTTACCTTGATTTGATGTGGGTGAGCCCTTATATAGAGAGCCTTGGAACGGTTACTTGTTTAGTAACTTCTCCAATATTTGTGGAATTTGGTAAGTTCAGACATAACTTCCACAATGGCTATAGAAGTTAGAACTTTCAATCTTATCTTCTACAACTGCCACTGGAAGTTAAGCACTTGTGAGGAAGTTATGGCGATAAATAATGATTTTGTTTCAAAGTTCCACGTGGTTTGAATCTTTAACTCATGTGGGTAAATCCATTATTGGAAATTTCCCAAGTGTCAGACAATCGTCTAGGCGCTTTCCCCATGGACGACCCCTACGTCCATGGACGACCTTCCGTTTACGGACGACCTCCTTAAATGGTTGGCCATTGGCTGTTGGACGACTCTTATGGACGAGTCAGAGATGGTACTATTTTTTGGTACCCCCATTAGTTGCCCCCTTGTCCAAGGGTCGTCCAGAATGTTGTTGAGTTTTGACGCGTGCCTTTATGATTTTGATCAAATTTAGATTGTTTCAAATTGTGCCATGTGTCGTGATCTTGTTGGTTGACTCACTGCGTCGATTCCATTTTTCAAAGAAACTGCCACGTGTCACTTCTTGGATGGCTCATGTCGCTTCGCTAACCTCACCTCTAGGCCCTATAAATAGGTACATTCTCTCTCTTACCTTTCACCTTTCTCATAATTTCTCTTCTGCCATCTTGTCCAGGAGCCTTGTCTAGTCCTCATTCTTCTAGTCTCGTCAGGTATTTCCTCTTCTCATCCTTAGGTTTTCGTCTTAATCTTTCTTCTAATCAGTTATGTCTTCGTCTAGTAATAGCCTAAAGAGAGCAATAAACGAGTATCAGGATGTTTCTTTTGGGAGTGGAGGTAGTTATGAGAGTGGTGAGGGTGGCACAAGTAGTAGTAGTAGTAGTAGCTCCTCAGATGAGCATTATTCGTCTGGGGTTCCTGGTATTCCTTTAGAGGAGTTCCAGGAAATGCAACGTAGGATGGCTTTTGGAGCTGGGGCTAGCTTGTCCAGAAAGCCACCTAGTCCTCTTTAAGACGAGGAGGAGGAAGAGGAGGAAAATGTGATTTATAGCTGTGCCTCTGAGGTAGCGTCCACTTTAGACGCGCCTAAGTTAAAAACCCTTGTAGATAGGTACCAAATTCCTAGGGAGTTTAGGCTTCGTCTACCTAAGGAAGGAGAATGGTGTTGTTCTCCTTCTTTTGGTTTAGGAGTATACACCTCTTACTTTTTAGCAGGTCTTAGGTTTCCCTTAAATTCTTTTTGTAGAGGTCTTCTCCATAGGTTGGGTATTGGACCTAACTAGTTCAACTCCAATGGTTGGAGGACGATAGTTGCCATGCAAGTGCTATGGCGTGAGGCATTGGAAAGGAACTGTCCAATCACAATGGATGAGTTCCTTTACTGTTATAAGCACTTAGAGATAAAAAAAAAAAAATCCGCTAGTTTTTACCAGTTCTCGTCTAGGGGCCCTCTTTTTAGTTTGATAAAGGGCTGTAATTCGTCTGACAGGTTTTGGAAAACTGAATTTTTTATTATTTCTGGAAATTGGGCTGGGGACCCAGTTGATGTGAATAATGCCCCATTCCTTCATTTTACCAGCCCCCTAGGTCGCCTTCGTCCTGAGGGTATGTCTTCTTTCCATTTTTTTTTTCTTTTTAATTTTCTTACTCTTTACTCGTCTAGTCTCTTTTCTTCTTATTGATGTAGTTGTTGCTCGTCCACATTTGGACAAATTTTACTTGGATCGTATTGACCAAGTCCGCGCCTTCCCTAGGAGATCCTTCCACAGCCTAGTGACTTTTGGTCATTTAGCTGCTTGGGGACTTGGCTCAGTACCTTCTGCTGAAAATCTCGCACATGAAGAAACCACCTGTCAAAGTAAGTATCGTCCATCCTTCTTTTCTTTTTCTTTTCTTTTTTTTTATTTATAAATTTTGCTTTCTTCGTCACAAGAATGGCTACCATGAAAGAAAATAGAGAAAAAGCTGCAACAAGTGGTGATGAAGACGTCCAAGTCTAGGACGACACTACCACACCCTCGGTTGTCCAAAAATCTGCCGTCCAAACAGGGAAGAGGAAGACTATATCTAGCTCAGTGGACCTCGGTGACCTTCCAAGTCATCGAGGTCTTAAGAAGCAAAAGCCTGGCAAGGCTCCTCTTCCTAAGGTCCCAAAATTTACTCCTTCAACGGTAGACTTGGACGACCCAGTGGTTAACGTGGTGCCCGTCCAAACCGTTCCATCCATCCAGACTGATCCTCTTCCCCCTCCAGCCAAAACTTCTCGCAGGACTCATCCCTCAGAGCCGTCCAAACGTTCTCCTAACCTGGTTCTGGATGAAGGTTATGCATGGAAGACGTTCAAAGGAATAATCACTGACAATGAAGTAAATTCATGTTATAATATGTCAGTGAGGGACTTTGAACATTCTGCCATTCATGACCTTTTTAAGGTATATAAATTTCATTCATCTTTGTTTTGTTTTCTTCAAGTTTAAATAAAATTTCTAACTTTCCTTCGTCCATTCATAGGCCATGTCAAAGTTTTACACAGCGTCCAGCCAGGCTAAGGAGCTATGTGAGGAAGCCAAGACGGCCAAGGAGAAGAACAAAAAGCTAAATAATGAAGTCCTGTTGAAAAAGTGGGAGGTGATCAGATTGACTGAGGATCTCAATCGTTTATAAGGAATAGAGACGAAGCTGAAAGACGAGGTTGAGGAACTTAGAGCAGATTCTATTGAAAAGGAAACCCGCATTGCTCATTTGGAGGGAAAAGTCTCAGAGTTCAACTCGTCCTTGGAGAAGGCTCGTGAAGAAGCCATTGCAACTTTCAAGAGGTCTGACGAGTACAAAAATCGTCTAGACAGTCATTATGCATCTGTCTACGAGGACTTCCGTGCTGATGCCAAGGAGGCTTTCCCTGACCTGGACTTTGACTCCTTCAAAATTCCTCTCGCTACAGAAAGTTCCTTGCTTTCAACGAGTTTTGAGGACGTCAACATGGTGGATGACGCTACCAACGAAGTAACCCAAGGTGGTGGGGACGATCCAAAGTCTAGGGGCAATGCCCCCAGTTGTTTATCTCAGTGAATTTACTTTGTTTTTAGAAAAGTTTTATTATTTTAGTTTGTTGTAAATGCCCGTTGTTTTGGGCTTTGCTCTTTTAGAATTCATTCAAGTACAATTCTCTCGTCCAAGTTTATGGACAAGCTATATATAC
Source organism: Notholithocarpus densiflorus (assembly GCA_030021035.2). Taxonomy (NCBI): domain Eukaryota; kingdom Viridiplantae; phylum Streptophyta; class Magnoliopsida; order Fagales; family Fagaceae; genus Notholithocarpus; species Notholithocarpus densiflorus. Next base: position 2,612,974 of record JARYZH020000024.1, on the reverse strand, counting down.
AATTGCCTTTATTGGCTTTACATAACTCAAGGGTTTTTGGACGGTGGTCGTCTACCATTTTTTAATTTTTATGAATGAATGTCTGTTTTCACTTTCATTTTTCACTTTGTGTTTGAACATGTTATAGGTTTTATGAACAAATTTTGTTTACATCGTCCATGTTATTTCTGTGGTTGTGTGGTCCGTCCACTTGTGAGGACATTTTACCTCATCTTGAGTACATGAATGAATTTTTACTTACATTGTCCATGTAAAAGTAAACCCTTCATGTTCAGCATCTACCATTCACAAGTACAGCTCGTCTATGAATGGCGTTTCTCTTTGCTAGCTTTATCCGTCCATATGTTTGACTTGCTTGCATTATTCTTCGTCCAAGCGTGGGACGATCATTTATTTGTCTTTGGTAAAAGATGTTTCCAGCACTTACTCGTCTGTGGATCGGATTTTTTGGCTGGTTAAATTCATCCATGGACTTAAGATATTTTTATGTGCATGTCCTTCCTCGTCCATTGGTTAGACGAATATACCTTAGGTTTTACCTCGTCAAGTGCCTAGACGGATATACCTTAGGTTTATTTTTCCTTGCTTTAGCTTTATTTTAAAGAAAGCTTATAGACGTCATATCCCTGCGTCTAGAGATTTTATTCATCTTTGGCTTTTTGCCTTTTGGTGGATTATTTTGAATGAAATCACAAAAAATAAGAGATTCACACATCATCATATATATTGAAAATCCAAACTGTACGTACAAAACGTAAACATCGTCCACAAGCATGGCACATGCTTAAAAGCTAGGGCCTTAGGGAATTAAAAGTATTTATACAAATAGATAGGATTGACACAACTTCGTCCATCACAACTTCGCCTATGGATAGCACAAAGGTTAAACACTAATGCACTTTTTTAGGGAATTAAGACACTTAAAACACACTGATTATAATAAATATAAGAAAACACGAGAAAAACAACACATTACTTCAACTGTCCATAACGCTCGTCCATGGTGATGTTCGTCCAGGCTGACCCTTTATTGAAAGTATCTCCTTAGATGCTCAACATTCCAAGGGTGTTCTAGCCTTCGTCCATCTAGGGCTTCCAAGTAATAGAATCCTTGCCTTTTGCAGTTGATAACTCTATAAGGTCCTTCCCAATTTGGCCCTAGCTTCCCATGAGCCGGGTTTCGGGTTGCCAATGAAACCCTTTTTAGGACGAGATTTCCAATGTTGAAGCGCCTGGGTTTCACCATGGCATCATATTACTTGGCCATAAGATTTTTGTATCTTACTGTTCTATGCTCTGCATCCATCCTTACCTTGTCAATAAGATCGAGGTTAAGATGAAGTTGTTCTTTGTTTTCCTCGTCTTGATACTTCATCACCCTGTGGCTAGCCATGTGCACTTCTACAGGTATGACTGCTTCACTTCCATAGGCTAGTTTAAAAGGAGTTTCCTCTGTGGGGGTCCTTACTGTTGTTCTGTAAGCCCATAAGACATTTGGTAACTCATCTGGCCATACTCCCTTTGCCCCTTTAAGCCGAGTCTTGATGATTTTCAACAAGGATCGATTTGCTACTTCTACTTGTCTGTTGGCTTGTGGGTGGAAGGATGAGGAATAATGATTCTTGATTCCAAGCTGCTCACAAAAATCCTTGAAAGGTGTGTTATCAAATTGTCGTCCATTGTCAGACACTAGTACCGTAGGTACCTCAAACCTGCATACAATGTTCTTCCAGACGAAATTCTTGACATTTTATTGTGTAATTTTCGCTAAGGGTTCAGCTTCCACCCACTTAGTGAAGTAATCTATTCCCACCACCAAAAACTTCATCTGTCTAGTTCCAATTGGAAAGGGACCCAAAATATCTAACCTCTACTGTGCAAAGGGTCATAGGGCCATCATTGGGGTAAGGTACTCCGATGGCTGTTTAGGGACGTTGCTAAATCGTTGACATTGATTGCACACCTTAACATACGCTTTAGCATCAGCTTGAATGGTTGGCCAGTAGTATCCTGCACGAACGACCTTATGGACGAGTGACCTGGCTCCGAGTGGTTGCGACATGCTCCTTCACGAACTTCCCTCAATACATAATTTGCGTTTTATGGAGCCAAACACCTTAAATAAGGCCGAGAAAAGCCTCTTTTGTATAGCACCTCGTCCATAAAGACGTACTTGGCTGATCTGATCCTTAGCTTTCTGGCCTCGTCCTTTCCCTCTAGAAGTCTTCCATCCTTTAGGTAGGCTACTATTGGAGTCATCCAATTTTTTTCACCTTCTATCTACTGTACCTCTGGAAGATCTATGCTTGGCATATACTGAATTTCATCAAACTCGTCCATTGATTCACTTGCTAAGGCTTCCTTCACTAAGGCATCTGCTTCCATGTTTTCTTCTTTTGGGATTTGAATGAAACTAGCTTCCTTAAATCTTTTCACAAGGCGTCTTACCTTATTAAGATATTTCTTCATCCGCCCTTCCTTAGCTTCATACATCCCATTCACTTGACCCATAACTAACTGAGAGTCTCCTTTGATGAATATTGATTCTGCCCCTAGGGACTTTGCCAATTCTAGCCCTTTGAGAAGGGCTTCATACTCCACTTCATTGTTGGTTGCTGGATACTGCAGACGAACCTTGTACTTCAACTCGTCTCCTTCTGGGGATTGCAAAACAACTCCTATCCCTCCTGTATGTAGTGTAGACGATCCATCCACATGGACGACCCATGTTTTAACATCTTCTATCCCGTCTAAGTCATCATGACTTGGAGTGAATTCCGCAATGAAATCTGCTAGAACTTGAGACTTTATTGCATTTCTTGGTTGGTACTTGATGTCAAATTCATTGAGCTCAATAGCCCATTGGATCAGTCGTCCTGCGGCTTTCAACTTGTTCATCGCCTTTTTGAGCAGATGATCTGTCATAACATTGATGATGTGAGCTTGGAAATAATGCCTCAACTTCCTGGAAGCCATTATTAATGCAAAGGCCAATTTTTCCATCAGCGGATATCGTTCTTCTGCTCCCCTCAGTGCTCGGCTTGTATAGTACACAGGCTTCTGCACCTTCCCTTCTTCCCTGATCAATGCTGAACTTGTCGCATGTGGGGACACTGCTAAGTAAAAATATAACTCCTCACTTGGTATGGATGGACTTAGCAGGGGAGTCGTGGTAAGATAATCTTTAAGGTCTTGGAAGGCCTTCTAGCATTCGTCCGTCCATTCGAATGCTTTCTTGAGAATTTTGAAGAAGGGCAAACATTTATCTATAACTTTTGAAACAAATCTGTTTAGAGCTACAACTCGTCCAGTGAGAAACTGGACTTCCTTGATATTCCTTGGTGGTTCCATGTTTAATATGGCTTGGATTTTATCCAGATTCGCTTCAATTCCCCCTCTGTGAAACCATGAATCCTAGAAATTTTCCGGACGAAACCCCGAATGCACATTTACTTGGATTTAGCTTCATTTTGTATCGTCTAAGGGTATCAAAGGTTTCCTGTAGGTCGTCCAAATGCTTCCCCTCGTCCAAGCTCTTCACCAGCATGTCGTCCACATACATCTCTACATTCCGTCCTATCTGTGGGCAGAAAATATGATTGACTAACCTCTGATAAGTTGCCCCCGCATTCTTCAACCCAAAGGGCATCACCTTATAACAAAACAAACCTTGACTGGTAATGAAGAATGTCTTCTCTTGATCTGCCTCGTCCATCTTTATCTGATTGTATCCTAAGAAGGCGTCCATGAAGCTTAGCAACTGATGACCTGCTGTTGAATCCACCAACTGATCAATGCATGGCAAAGGATAACTATCATTGGGGCAAGATTTATTCAAATCAGTGAAGTCTACACACATCCTTCACTTGCCATTTGTCTTCTTGACCATTACCACGTTAGTTAGCCAATCCGGGTAATAGACTTCCCAAATAAATTGAACTGTGGTTAACTTCTTGACCTCTTCCTTGATTGCATTGTCTCGCTCAGGAGCGAAAACCCTCTTCTTCTGACGAACGGACTTGGAAGATGGGTGCACATTCATCCGATGAGTGATAGCATTTGGGTCAATTCACGGCATGTCTTCATGATTCCATGCAAAAACATTGATACTCTTCCTTAGGAACTGGACGAGGTCTTATTTTGTCTTCTCCTTCATACTTGTTCCAATTTTGGAAAACTTCTCGAGATTACCCTCTTTTAGAAGGATGTCTTCTAGCACTTCCGTGGGCTCAGCGGTAACTTTTCTCTCGTCTATGCTCATCGTTTACATGTGCTCGTCCATAGCCAACATGGGCAGATAGCATTCCCTAGCAGCTAATTGGTCTCCTTGCACTTGACCTACTCCATAATCTGTTGGGAACTTAACAGACAAATGGTAGGTAGATGTTACTGTCTTCCAACTGTTTAGAGTCGGCCTTCCAATGATAGCGTTGTATGAAGACGAACAGTCCACAACAAGGAAGTTTACTTCTTTGGTTATCTGTTGTGGGTATGCTCCCACCACCACCGGCAATGTAATGGTACTCACGGGTTGCACCTTCATCCCCCCAAATCCTACCAAGGGTGAAGTTGATCTTGTCCAAGCCTCATTTGTTGAAAGGCGGGGTAATACAGTATATCTGCTGAACTTCCATTATCCACTAACACCCTTCTAGTCGTATAATCCGCGATGAGTAAGGTAATGACAATTGCATTGTCATGTGGGTGATGGATTCTTTCAGCTTCCTCGTTCGTGAATATGATGGCTGGCTCATCTATCTCCCTCGTCCTTGGTGATCGTCTAGAGAGTTGGATGTTTTGTACCACTTTGAGATACGTCTTCTTTGACTTGGAAGATTGTCCTGTTGAAGTTCCTCCTATAATAACCCTTATTTCTCCAAGTGGGGGCCGTGATGACTCTTTTACCTTTGCCTTCAACTTCTTATCTTTATGATCCATTCCAACGAAATGTCTCAACTTTCCTTGTCTAATAAGATTCTCTATCTACTGCTTCAAGTCATAACACTCGTCCGTGTCATACCCATGATCTCTATGGAAGCAGCAATATTTGTTCTTATTGCACTTGTTGGGGTCTCCTTTCATCTTCTCCGGCCACTTCAAGGAAGGTTCATCCTTGATTTGCATGAGTACTTGATCAAGTGGAGCATTTAAGGGCGTGTAGTGCTGACTCCTTTCTGAAGACGAACTTGCCTTCCTATTGTCTCGATCCTTCTTCTCTCCCGTCTGAGCCTTCTTTGGACGAGGATCCTATTCAGGATGATGTGGGGGATCCGTTTCCATACGCTGTGCTCTCTTCCTTTTCTTGGTTATGATTGCGTCCTCTGCATTCATAAAATTCTAGGCTGAATGGACAAGTTCAGCCATGGTTTGAAGCTCTTGCTCGTAGAGCTTATGGATGAATAAATCGAAATTAACTCCATTATGGAAGGCAGCCAATAACAGCTTGTCATCCATCTCATCTATAGTGAGAGTTTCTCTGTTGAAACGAGTAATGAGGGACCGCAAGCTTTCATTTTTCCCTTGCTCTATGGTTAACAGGCTGGACGAGGAACGCTTGTGTCTTTGTCCCCTGATAAAATTGTTGACAAACAACTTACTTAATTCTTCAAAAGAACCTACAGTGTTGAGAGGTATCTTGCTGAACCAAACTCGTGCTGGTCCTTTAAGGGTTGTAGGGAAGGCCCTACACATGATTTCATCTAGAACCCCTTGAAGATGCATTGTAGTCTTGAAGGTTGCAATATGATCACACAGGTCACGCGTTCCATCATATGAATCCAAGGAAGGCATTTTAAACTTAGGAGACAAGGGGTGACTATTGATGGAAGCCGTGAAAGGGGAGTCTGTTCGATGAACTAAGTCATCTATAGGATTCGCCCTTTTCATGTTCTCCCTCATCTCGTTCATAGCCTTCCTCATCTAATCCATCTCTTTCTCCAAATGCGGCACCCTCCGTGAAGCAGTACCCGTTGACTGGTTCTTAGGCTCAGTATTTTCTCCTCTATCTTTTTGACTTTGGGCTGGCCCTTCTGCATATCTTTCATGGTGTTACCTTCTAAGACCAATCTCCCTAGTCAACTCTTGGTTCTGATGGGTTAACTCTGCCATGGCGACTGCCATGGACTATATGTGTTGGATGGAAGGCGGTTGCGTGACAGGTGCTAACTAACGATCACGGTGGGGATTACTAGAAGCATCCCTACTCTCCTGGTGGCTTAGGCTAGTGGCCCTTGATCTTGTCCGAATCATACAGCCTTTTGTCGAAGAAAGATGAATTACAAAACACAAAACCTCTTCCCACAAACAACGCCAACTAATGGTTCACAAAATAATCAGTAGGCTGAATACTCCGGACTTCAATAGAGTGATGATTGCTTGGAAGGCCTGAAATAAAAACACACAATCAAAAAGTAACCAGGGTGGACTGGCCAAGAACCCTTTGATGCTTAAGTTAGTTTCTCTCTTAAATTCTAGAGTTCTAACTTTTCAGGAGTTATGTAAAACTTACCTTGATTTGATGTGGGTGAGCCCTTATATAGAAAGCCTTGGAACGGTTACTTGTTTAGTAACTTCCCCAATATTTGTGGAAGTTGGTAAGTTCAGACATAACTTCCACAACGGCTATAGAAGTTAGAACTTTCAATCTTATCTTCTACAACTGCCATTGGAAATTAAGCACTTGTGAGGAAGTTATGGCGATAAATAAGGATTTTGTTTCAAAGTTCCACATGGTCCGAACCTTTAACTCATGTGGGTAAATCCATTATTGGAAATTTCCCAAGTGTCGGACAATCGTCCAGGCGCTTTCCCCATGGACGACCCCTACGTCCATGGACGGCCTTCCGTTTACGGACAACCTCCTTAAATGGTTGGCCTTTGGCTGTTGGACGACTCCTATGGATGATTCAGAGATGGTACTATTTTTTGGTACCCCATCAGACTTAAAGCCAACATGATCATAGGAGTACACATAGCCTCTTAAAAAAAAAGCAACGGAGTCGCCACCTGTTTTTAGGTCCATGAACCAAAATATGACTCCATGAAGGTCTTTCTACCAGATTAGGTCCGGAATTAGGGTACAAGATGGGAAGATTTTAGGTACCCTATGCATGCCCAGCCGTAGCTAGCCTTCATATATCGTTGCAAAATTGGATGGAGAGTAAGTTGCCCTAAAGGCTTAAAAGGTTTGTGCTCGTATCTAAGGCCTAGGTGTAAGTCTATGTGTCATGTGAGATAAGCAAGAGAAAGCGAATAGAACATGTGATTATAGGAGCATATACATGCAGAGGATCAAGCAATTCATGGCATCAAGCATCAACATATAGACATGGCAATGATTAAAGCAACAACTTCAACATATGGGCATGATAAAGACAGTAACATCAACACATGTGTGCATGTGCATACCCAATCATGCATGTGCACGGGCACATGCATGTGAGTACCAAACAAGATTGCGAGTTTTACTCCAAAGGATGATTAAGTCTTATGAAATGGCATCATTAATTGAAGTGAAGTCTTCATTAATTTATAGATGTTCTCCCTATATTAAACTTAGATTGTCTTGACTTGTTATCAAATATCTTGCATCTTTTAAGGCTTGAATGAGATTTGATCAATTAAGACAAATTTAACTTGACTTTTATGTTACCATTTAAATTCAAATCAATTATCTTAATTGTATTAAAGCTTGTCAAGATACATTCCTTATGTTTAAATAGTCAATTAATTCCAAAAGGAATTGAATATTAATTTACTATTGACTTTAAGTTTTAGAAAGTATTTAATCTTTTATGAGTTGAGAGGTTTTCCTTACTTATCTTTAAGTCGTTTAATTGCCTTATTAGATTCAAGTCAAAATTAGAGTTGATGAGAGAGAAGAGACAGAGAGCATTAGGGTTTGGTGTGAAAAAGGAAATAAAAGAGAGTATTTTGAATGTTTTTGAATTTATTACAAGTTATGAAAGGAAACAAGCAAGACAACATATATACATTCAAAGCAAATAAAATAAATAAAGAAAGATAATGCAACATGGCATTAATAACTTTGAAACTATTTGTTCCAGGATGTAGACAAATATAAATGCTTGTCGGGTGTGGGGGGCAAGGGTCGGGGTTCAAGTCTCCAGGAGGGAGCTTCACACACATATACACTTAGATTAGGCTAAAGTAGAAATTCTATATTGTAAAAAAAAAAAAAAAAAAAAGTACTAGCTTTTCGGATGGATATTGTGCATCACATTAAGACTTTAAGGGCAAAGCAAGCACCAAAATTGATGTTTTTGTGGGTTTCCTTAATTTTGTCCCATTTTCACAACCTTTCTTTTTGGCTTTCCAACCTCCGTTTGGTTCAAACAAGGTACCATTGGAAAGATCGCAACACCTACTTTCTAAAGCTCTATACTTTTCGGATCCAATTTTCATATTGAGTGAGTTATGTGCTGTAGAACGTAGTGTAAAAACCTATTTTTAATCCAAAGTTATCAACATGGTTTCTTGCAACATTCTTTTTAATTGAGTGGAATATCCAAAATTCAATTATGCTAATTTGTAATTCATGATGAGACCATTTCAACGATTTTTCATTTGAGCCAATTGGTGGTCGTTTGATTATAATTCAATTGGGATTGGATTATAATCAAACTTAAAGATTTTAATTTCTTAAAAAATTGACAAAATATTTTTAGGCACTTTTTCAACATTTCTACAATATTTTGCTTGTTTCATGTTCGATCAAGGTCCATGAACAGTTATTTTCAAGGGAATCTGATGAATCATAAAATGATCTTAATTTTATCCCAGTTGGATGGTTGAATTTCAACTAATTTTGAACCGAGTCGTAGTTGAACAAAGTCAAACTTGAATGAATTTGGAGAAAACTTTCCAAATTATGGATATTGATGAGAAATGATAAGGTTCGGTGATAATTTAGACTTTGTTTGATTGTTTGGCCAACTTAGACTAATTTTGTCTCGAAAGGGTATTTTGGTCATTTTACACCAAGACTATAAATTGGGCATTTGGTCATCCAAACGAGATAATTGAGATCACTTTCATCATTCTCATAGCCTTGATGTGGAAAATGTGAATTTTGACATTTTCGGTTAAAATTGGTATTATGCACACAAAATGAGAGTAGAAAAATATGATATCAACAATGATGTTCTTTGCTTTTTGATTATTACACTTCATCCACTTGAGAAAATTAAAACGGAAGACCAAACTCAAGTCTTCACCAGACGGCTAGAGGCTTTTTAGCTCTTCAACGCTCTGTGTACATGAAGAATGGTTTAGGATTTAGTTTTCTGATTTCAATTTCTAGTTATTTTATTCGGTGATAGTGTTTGAGTGAGAATGTGATTTGGTGTAGTAGAATCTAATCTTTTATTTACCAAAAACTTATTGTGGCACATTATTATTTGAGAGTGTAAAAGTCCCTTTTTATACTACATCCTTTTTGAATTTATTCTCAATTATTTGAGATATACTGTTGCATCTAATACAAAATATATTTGATGGGTTATTTTTGAGGATGTGAAAAATCTCATAAACTTTTATGAAACCCACAAATATGGTGCTTCTATTTTCATGAAAATTATTTTGAAAAAAGTTCAAGTACCTTAAATTTTTATGTTAAATAATTCAAAATTTTATGTGGCATGTTTTTCATTTAAATTTTCTCAAATAGTGGGGTATTGAAAATTGAGGTATATGATATAAAAAAGAAAAGAAAAAAAAGGGTTTTGAGAAATACTATTAGGGACTTATAAAATAGTTGATGATAAAATTCAACTATATGAATTCTCTTGAGAATTAAAATAAAAAATTATGTTTTGGCCTAAGTGTGAAAAAGTTTATCCTTATTGTAAAAAGGATAGTCTTATTGTTAAGTGAGAACAATGGTACCATATCAAGTAGACATTTCTATTGTATAAAAAAGATACAATGATGCCCTTGTATAAACAAGACACTTGTATCTGTGCCAAAAATAAAATGAGAATGTGTAGGCATTCGTATTATACAATTATGTAGTATAATAATGCCAAAGTTTTACAAAAATATGAAGTCCCCTAAGCTTGTGTAATTATGGAAATTCTTTTGTTCCTAAATGTGGTTCCTAGTAGTTAAAGAATACTAACCTTATGTAGATGCTAATGAATCTACATCTCTTGCCATATATTTATGAGTTATGAATTGGTGGTGAAGAGCCACATTTGATCAGTAGACCTTCAGTAAATTTGGTTGACTGTAAGATTGCAGACCATCAAGAAAGTAGGCCTTTAGTAATACTGACAACCGTTACACACATTAGTGACTCGGTCATAAATCCTTTCCTTAACAAAGTCTGAACGTTACGGACTTTAGCAGACAGCCTCAAACAGCTAGCTAATCGTTGTAAAAACGTTACAAGACTTTATACGAGGATATAATGGCATTCAACAGGATAATCAAAGCCTCCAACGTCTGGCACAACAAATGCCTCGAGCATTTATTCACAGACATGCATATAAAGGCAAACAACAAGTAAAGGGGAGGTACGCATACACTTACACACTATGATCAGTCTGTCTCTTACATTACTCTGTTTCTCAAGGAGATAAACTGACTTAAGCATCAGAGGCTCCCTTGGGACCCCAAGTGCCCTTTTACATTGTTTCTTTGAAACAGGCACTAACGGTCATCCATACTAGTGACGAGGAACATACTGACGAGCTGCAATTTTCTGCTTCATCAGTTTGGCGCCGTCTGTAGGGAAAAACGATTGAGTTGCAATTCTCTCAGGCAAGTCATCGTATCTCTACCAACAAAGTTCATCGAGACACATGGACGTTTCCGCTCCATCACCTTCTACGAATCTAACCGTGATGGCTAAGTAGATCTGAATTCGGACAGCCAACGTTTAAGAGTTGATAAAGCAAAACGCAGAATTCAAGCAACGAGGATGTCCCGAGAACCAAGGATATCCCAAGAGCAATAACACTTCTCTGGTACGACGTAATCGGAATAATGACGAAAACCACAGTCCAAGTAGCAGTAGAGCCACCTCTGAACGAACTGGGCAAACCACACCCAATAAAGATCAGATGATGGAAGCCATGAGAAAAGAGCTGGATGAGGTCAAAAGTGCCATGAAAGGGAAAACTGCCGTAAACCTTGATGGCATGCTCAAGAGGACAGACTCACCTTTCACTGCCAAGGTACTCGAGTGTCCTCTTCCCCCCAAGTTTAAGCTTCCACAATTGGAGGTCTATGACGGCACGAAAGATCCTCTTGATCACATTGGTGCATTCAAGACAATTCTAAACCTTCAGTAAACACCAGACAAGGTGATATGCAGATCTTTCTGAGCCACCCTCAGGGGTGCTGCAAGAGAGTGGTTCAGCAAGCTACCAGCGGCCTTAATTGATAACTTTGAGCAGTTAAGCGACTCCTTCGTTCGTCACTTCATTGGAGACCAGCGGTACAAAAGGCTTACTTCATACTTACTGACTACAAAGTAGCAAGAAGGAGAAACCCTAAGGGAATATGTGGAGCACTTTAACAAAGCAGTGCTAGAGATTGACAAGGGCGATGACCAAGTATAATGACAACCTTCCAGGCACGGCTGGTCAATCCAGATCTCGTCCTCTCTCTAGGTAAAACCACACCAACGTCAATGACAGACTTGCTGTTCAAAGCCCAAAAGTATGTGAATGGGGAAGATGCCTTGGCCACCGAGAGCCTAACAGGCAAACGAAAGAGGGACGAGAAGATTGATTTGCAGAACAGAAAGAAGGACCGTAAATTCAATCTTTCAGACAGTCGAGCTAGCAAGACTAGTCCAGAGACGGTAAAGAAGAGATGGAACTTTACTCCTCTACTGATGCTTGTTGATAAGATTCTTATGTAGATTAAGGACGACCCAACCTTGAAGTGGCCAAAGCCCCTAAACTCAAGGCCAAAGGGAAAAAATTCTCGGAAATACTGTCGATTCTAAAAAGGTAATGGTCATTCCACTGACGAATGTCGTGAATTGAAGGAGCAAATTAAGGAACTTATTCAGAGACAAACGAAATGTCCAGTGACGACCAGAAGGAAGAAGAACGGGATCGTCCAAAACCACAGTAGGAGAAATCCAGATGATTACTGAGGACCATCTACTGAAGGTTCATACAGGTCCCTGAAGAAAGCTTATCAAAGATAAGTCAACAGCGTCCACGTGACTTAGCTAGTGACGAAGTGTCGTTGTACAGATGACATCACCTTCTTTGAACGAGGTGTAAGAGGAATCAAGTAGCCGCACAGCGATCCTCTTGTCATGCTGATATCATGTATATGACAACCTACCAACAGATGAAGCTGGATCCGAAGCGACTCCAGCTGTTTGAGTCTCATCTGGTAAGCTTCAATGGAGGTCGAGTCTACCTAAAGAGCGTCATCTCCTTATCAATCACAGACGACTAACTCTCAATCGTCTAAAGGCAGCAACCTCCACCTATTGCCCCAAAGTGAAATTCTCAACTCCCCATGGGGTTGGAGAAATCAATGGAGATCAACTCTTGGCCAAAGAATGTTATCATACTGAGTTGGCTTCCAGAGAAAACCATGCTTGGATGGTAGATGAAGAATTAGAGACGACCATCGAAGAATCTAAGTCTGTAGAGGAAACCTTCAATGTGGAATTAGGTTGAAGGTGACTCATAAAAGTTCACAAAGATCGGTGGAGAGCTCTAGTCTCCTTTGAAATCATAAACTTCTTAAAGGGAAATTTAGATGTCTTTGCTTGGAAACCATGAAGACATGCACGGTATTGACGGATGAGTAATTAAACACCGCTTGAATGTTGACCCAACCAAGAAGCCCGTCTAGCGAAGACGACGAGTATTCGCCCCAAGGTGAAACAAAGCAGTAATGGAGGAAGTAGACAAGCTCCTTATAGCAGGTCTCATCCGTGAAGTCTACTATCCAGAATGGCTTGCAAACATCATCATGGTCAACAAATCCGATGGAAAATGAAGGATGTGTATAAGTTTCACAAACCTGAATGATGCATGTCCCAAGGACAACTTTCCTTTCCCCAAGATTGATCAGCTCGTTGATTCCACGGCGGGATATGAACTACTAATGTTTATGGATGCCTTTTCAAGTTATACTCAGATACTCATGAGTGAGGAAGACCAAGAGAAGACCTCGTTTGTAACTAGTCAAGGTCTGTACTGTTACAAAGTCATGCCCTTAGGTCTGAAGAATGAAGGAACTACATGCCAGAGGTTGGTAAATCACATGTTCAGCAAGCAGATAGGCAGAAACGTAGAAGTCTATGTGGATGACATGCTCATAAAGAGCTGAGAAACAAAGTTTCATCTTAACGACCTCTAGGAGAACTTCAATACTTTGAGGAGGTGTCAAAAACCCAACCAAGTGTGTATTTGGAGTCTTTTCGGGAAAGTTCCTTGATTTCATGGTCTTTCAAGAAGGGATTAAAGCAAACCAAGAGAAGATGAAGGCTATACTGGACATGGCTTCACCAAGAATAGTAAAGAAGGTACAAAGACTGACAAGACGAATTACGGCTCTGAGCAATTTCGTCTCTAAAGCTACAAATAAGTGCCTGCCTTTCTTTAAAACCCTTAAGCAGGTCTCCTAGTGGATGGACGAGTGCGAAGCAGCTTTCCAAAAACCTCAAGTAGTACTTAAAGCATCCGTTCCTAAGCCTGTCAATGCAAGGAGAAGATCTGTTCTTGTACCTGACTGTATCCTAGATAGCAGCCAGTTCAGCCTTGATTCGTGAAGAGAATAAGATCCAACAGCCGGTCTACTACACAAGTCAAGCTCATGCCATCATTGTAATGACGGATCAACCCATTAAAAGGTCTATAAGCAAAAGGACGCATGGTTCAATAGGCAATCGAGCTTAGTCAATTTGATGTTGAGTACAAGCCGAAGATAGCTATCAAAGCTCAAGCTTGGCAGGCTTCACTGTTGAATTCATGCTTCCAGAACAAGACCTTAAGACAGAATACTGGATAGCACATGCAAATAGCTCGTTGTAATGACGAATTAGCCCATTAAAAGGTCTATGAGCAGAAGGATGCATGGTTCAACAGACAATCGAGCTTAGTCAATTTGATGTTGAGTACAAGCCGAAGACAGCTATCAAAGATCAAGCTTTGGCAGGCTTTACTATTGAATTCATGCTTCCAAAACAAGACCTTAAGATAGAATACTGGATAGCACATGCAAATAGCTCAACTATTACAGGCCTTGGTGGGAGCAGGTGTAGTTATCATCTCACTAGAGAAGGACATCCTTAAACATGGAGTGTAGTCACAATTCACAGCCACCAACAATGAAGTAGTGTATGAGGTTGTCCTCACAAGCCTGAGGATAGCCAAAGCTCTGGGGGCAAAAAGCTTCAAATTGAAAACTGACTCCAAGCTCGTCGTTGGACAGATGACCAACAACTACGAAAGCGAAAGAGGAAAGAATGAAAAAGAATTTAAGACTAACTCAACAGTTGGTTGACTATTTTGATGATATCAGGTTTGAACAGATCCCAAGGGAAAACAACTCCGAAGCTGACAAAGCTGGCTAGACTGGCCTCATCCAGTGATGTCACAAACTAGCAAGGAATACACTTGGAAATACAAATGACCTCAAGCATGGAAGGATAGCAGACCTTTCCAATCCAAGGAAGATCATTGTTTACTAGTTTGGAATCCCAAGAGTGATCATCTCAGGTAATGGTCGTCAGTTCGACAACCATAAGTTAAGAACCATTATTTGTCACCTGGGCACCCCCAAGCAAACGGCCAGACAGAAGTCACAAATCGAACTTTGTTGAAAATCATCAAAGCTCGACTTGAGGGGGGTAAAGGGGCTATGGCCAGAAGAACTGCCCGGAGTGTTATGGGCTTTTCAAATCACTGCAAGAACATCGACAGGAGAAACTCCATTCAGGCTAGTCTTTGGTACTGAAGCAATGATTCCTGTTGAAGTTGGACTGTCAAGTCTAAGACAAACACATTATGACGAGGCTCTCAACACTAAAGCTAAACCTGGACTGCCTACCTGAAGTCAGAGACGAGGCAGCTCAAAGAATGGCTCGATACCAACAAAAGATGTCGAAGTATCAGATAAGCAGAAATTTTATCTCGATACTATCAAATAAGTAGAAATTTTATTAATGCATTTCTTTTGAGCATTTCTTTTTAGTCAAGATGATTTCACCTATAATTCCCTTATTATGGTGAATGAAATCAAAAAACTTCCAAGCTATTCAAATACTTGATTATTCAAAAGTAATATAAGCTCCAAGGACAGCACAAAGCTTCAGTAGCAAGTCTATGATACAGATTCTACTGACGAGCACAAGCTCAGGTAGTCAATCTACATTAAGTTATCGATACAGATTTTACTGATGAGCATAAGCTCAGGTAGTCAATCTACATCAAATCGTCGATATAGAAACTACAGACGAGCATAAGCTCATGTAGTCAATCTACATCAGACCAACGATACAGATTCTACTGAAGAGCATAAGCTTAGGCAGTCAATCTACATCAAAACAGATTCCACTGACAAGTATCAACTCAAGTTGGCAATCTATGATACAAACTCTACTACCAAGATCAACTCTGAGATACAAACCCTATTGTGAAAGAGCAAATCTTCAGTAGCCAGTTTAAATCAACGCAGTGATATGAACTCTACTGTCAAATCTTCAGTAGTTAGTTTACATCACCTAAAAACTTCAAACTTCACTGACGAGCATAAGTTCGTACAGCTAGTTCACAATATCTTTACGAAGCTTCAACAACATGTTTTCACCATAGTTGATGGTACAAACTCAATTGGTAAGCTAAACTTCACGAACAAGCTTGAACTATGCCTTTTATTGACAAGCTTAAAGCTTAATATACATCATTCCAACTCTATTGGTGAGCTTGAAGATGATCAACTTACATTCCCTCTATAAAGCTCTGACAAATTATTTGCAACATAACAATGTGACAAACTCTATTGATCATATAACAAACTTCAAAGCTGTAAAATTCCTAAGGGAATGATACCAAGGTTCAAACAACAAGCTTTAATGTAGACAGTAGAGCGAAAATCATGATAGCAAACAAAGCACAAAATTTAAAAGCTTCAAACAAAGAGGCAGTCATTGTTTTCAAGCAAAATAAGGGTCCGTTTGGATTGAACTTATTGTTGCTGAAATTGATAACTGAAAACTGAAAGTACTGTAGCAAAATAATTTTTAAATGTGTGAATAGTACCGTGGAACCCATTTTTAATATTTTTTAGTGCGTGAACAGTAATTTTTGTCCCCTGCACAGTAAACCTATGTTAGGTTACTGTTCATGCGCAGGAAAGAAAAAAAAAAAAAGAAAAAAGAAAAAAAAGCTTGAAAACGCAACCCACTTTCAGCCCAATCCAAATGCCCTCTAAGCCTCAAAATATGAAGGCAATCATTGTTTGGAAATAAAAGCCTCAAAACAGGAGGCACCCATTGTTCATAACTTTGAAATAATGGGAAAAAAAAAAAAAAAACTAAGCTTGCTCTGAAGGTTGATCTGTAGATGCAATGACGGTCTGTCCATCAACACCCTCGTCAGTAGCCTCACCTCCTCTAGTAGTAGCAATCTCTGCCCCAACAGCAGCAGTTTCAACTTCAACTTCAGCAGTGATACTAGGAATACCACAAAGTGTACTACATAAGTTTTACCATTGACATGCTAACAATCACAAAAAGTACTTTTAGATATTCATATTTCAATTTGTAAACCTTAGAAAGTAAACTTTGTAGTAGGTTCAGCATTTTCGTTGGGGAAATGACTATAGTCAATTTTCCAAAAAAGAAACTCTAACCCCACTCCTCTCCCTTCTATCCCAAAAAAGCAACAAGCTTTCAAATGCTTATTTAATGTGCTTATAAGGTTTACCTGGGTTGCATTACTCAAGTCCATTTCACCAGCAGTGCATCTCCGATCAGTGTTATCAAAATTTAATGGATTACAAAGGACGGGCACCAAAGGACCAGACTGATTGTAATAAAAAGGTCCAGCATTTGGGGGTACATCATTGTTGGCCACATTAGTTATGAACTGGTTCACGATACCAACCATTAGGAAGGTGACATGTTTGCTTATAGACAAGATGTCATTTGCTGTTGCATTGTCCATGCAAGGGAGAACTTCACTTAGTGCTGAATGAGCTGTGGGGTTTTCGACCCATTGATCCATTGAAACACACGTGTCTGCTACAATGCTGGAATGTGAATATAAATGAATTAAATGTTGTCACAATTTAATATTGCAAGGCATACTACAAAATAAAGTTCTACATTCTGTAATTAATACAAAAGAAAGGTGATTTCGATGAGAAAAAATTAAGTCAGAATTTAGGGGAACTTATGTTCTGTAATCCTCCATGATTGATTCACTGATCTATAAGTAGCATGGAATTTGTTCAAGTTTCATTTGCAGGCAACATTTCTTATTTATCTGCTAAAGAGGAGCAGCAGCAGTTTGAGTTATCCATGTTAAGAACAAATTAAAGAAGCCACAGAAGATGCAGTTCCTTTTGAAAATGCAAGGGATGCACTTATAACATGATAAACATTATATATGTTATGCTAAACATGCACATGTGCCTGAAGTAGTCTAATATAAACTAAAACTCACACAGAAAAACAGTAATATGCATGGATACTTACAGCTGGCAAAATTTTAAACAAAGAAAAGAAGGTATTCACTATATGATATTTTGAAATTAAATGACTCAGTGGAACTTACTTATGGAGGACAAGAGATATGCCACACAAAATAAATGTGCCCGTCACAAGAATCCATCCTATGATCATTAATCTGCAATAATTGATTTAATCTAAGTTAAAGCAAATTTAATAAAGAAACATTACAAAGTTATAATGATGCAAAACTTTGAGAAATAGACGGCCTACAGACAGCATATAAGAGGGAAATGATAGGTAGAAAGTCACTCACATGTACACGAAACACTGCAGACCGAAAACTGAAAATACTGCAAACAATATTGACAACAACAGTGTTATAAAATAAATAAAAAACTTGCAATAACAGTGTAACATTAGTAGTTTGAAAATGGTAAACAACAAGCATCTAATAGAGGGTGTTAATAAATGCTTACTGAAACCAAGAAGGGCTAATAGTAGCATTGAAGCGGCAATAA
The DNA here is from genome assembly GCA_030021035.2 of Notholithocarpus densiflorus. Lineage (NCBI taxonomy): Eukaryota > Viridiplantae > Streptophyta > Magnoliopsida > Fagales > Fagaceae > Notholithocarpus > Notholithocarpus densiflorus. The sequence goes on along the minus strand of JARYZH020000024.1, from coordinate 2,594,779 downwards.
TGTTAAGAACCTGCCTCCTGTAAAAGAAAACCAGTAAATCAATTGCAGGATAAAACTAAACCGAAAATTATACCAAATCAAAAGGAAGAAAGAATCAAAGCAATCTACTTACACAGGAAGCAAGACATTTTGTATTTGTTTTGAACTCTGCTGTGTCTTAATTTTAGGAATCATAGCAGAAATATTTGTCATATTTCCCAGTATGTCAATATTACTCTGGATATCAGGAGGTAGAAAATTTTGACCAACTCCGACTTGTTTAGCTGCAACAAGATTAACCAATACATCCTTTAACTTCTCAACAGTGGTATCTGCTTGGTTGAGAAGATATTCCAATATATTTGTTGTACTGACTTGAAACTTTCCCTGCGCAGTGTACAGAAAACCACTTCCTGTTCTGAAAACACAGCAGTTTTATACTTAGAACTGAAATCAGAAAGATTTAACCAAATTTAAATTCAACACTGATATGAGCGTGCAAAAGTAGAAGTAGGGGCAAGGCAGAGGACATACATAGCAGTGATGGTGAAAAGTATAAGGAGGATAAGAGAAAGTGCATAAGCAATTCGAGCATAGCCATAAGACTTCTTCTGTCTGCGGCAACAGCAGCAGCAGCAGCAGAGGATTAACGAGCATAGGCCGAATATCAAAAACCAGGTTGCAGCAGTGGCAAGAAGAGGAACACCAGTATACGCAACTGACTGCATGGAAACCATACTTAGAGAGAGAGAGAGAGAGAGAGAGAGAGAGAGAGAGAGAGATAGAAGTTGATATGAAAAACAACTAGAAAAAAATATAAATGAATAGACAAGAGCCTTATAGATCAATGGCATTATCTAGTTCTTACATGGAGGAGAACTTGGGTTCGAATACCTCTCCCCTACTTAATTAACATTGTAAGAAAATAAGATTTTAGGAAATATGCAAAATGCATGTGAGCTAGGCAATTGCATGGGGATAAAAGTTTCAAGTCAGTACATAGAACTTTTAGCAGAACCTGAATAAGAAAAGTAAAATTACAGGTTGTAGAAGACCTTCAATTGTTAAAATTTAATTCCAACATAAAGAAGGAAAACTTAGATGAACTCAACAGTTACAAAAACAATCGCTTCTATAAACTACAAATCCACCAAAAAGCCCACAGGCTGCACAAATTAAATATAAAATGATCCCTCTTTGGGTCCTAACATACATAACTGACAAAACTTAGATGAGGAAATCAATTCATAGTCCTAAAATTTATCCACTCCAATAACAAAAGAATGACATGCCAAAATATAGAGACTTATTGCGTGGCAATAAAAAAGATTAGGCAACATATGGAACAATGAATGAAAAGAACTCACATAAAGATAATGTTCATTAGTAATATTCCATCCACCCTCGTAGTAAGTAAAATTGGCAAAAGGGTCTATCCTGTGTGTTTTGTTAGCAGCTAATATCAGGGTAGCGTTACGTGCAACTTCAGTATTGCTTTCCTCGAGAAAAGACCTCCTCATTCGCCCTGAAATGTCAACAACACCGTTTTCACCTCCATATATGCAAATTAGATCCATTAATGTTTTATTATTAGCATGGAAAACAAAAGGTAATGTGAAATTTATTTTTAAAAAAAGTTGTTGATCAAAATAGGAAACTAAATAAATCCCATTTAGCTAGAGAGGGAGAGAGACAAGCGGAAAAACAATAAAAAAAGAGGTAGTAATTACCATGAACATGTTTGGTAGGTAGGTGCTGAAATTGACGAGCTCCATGACAAAGTGAAAAGAAGGTTGAAGATACGAGGACAAAAGTTGTAAAGAGAAGAAATTGCTGTGATTTGAGACATAGCATTTTATTCTTTGCTCAGGATTTTTTGTTGGGTTTCTCTTTGAGAAAAAAGTCGGCTAATGCATGCATGAATCTATGATTTATTTAGGAATATATTCTCATAGAGAGAGAGAGAGAGAGAGAGATGGAGAGAGAGTCCGTTGGATATATAACTATTTTTAGGTTGACACAGTTTATTTAAAAGGCTAAAATTTATTACACATATGTGTAATCAAACACGTGTGTTTATACACACATGTATGTAACAAATAGCTCTTATTAAAACAACTTATGTGAAATTTGAGCTCTACAAGACGCGCTTATTGTTTTCACTCTTCACACATAAATAGGATTTTATTTGTTTTCTCTTACACTTGTAACATAAATAGTATTTTATTTGTTTTTCTTTTCCTAATTAAGTTTTTTTTTTTCATTTCCCTAATTAATAGAAGTAGGATTTTGTTATTTATTTTTCTTAAAGGACTAGAAAAATATCTCTTCCTATAAGGACTATTTAGATGGAGGTACGTGATTATTAAGTTGTTATTAGAAAGGGCTTTCTCTATTCTTAGTATATAAGCCTAATGTTCTCGTACGTAGAACTTAGGATTTGTGGAAATGTTGTTATTATTGTGTATTTCAAATTATGCTTTCACAGGCCTATGCTACAACAATAGCAATCAAAGCAATGCTATGCTGCAATTGTTGGTATTAGAACCACACTAAGCAAGGTTATGTTCCTGTCATGGCACCAAAAATAGCACGTGGGGGAAGGTATGTTGTAGTGATGATGTGTGTGAACACGATGCACAACTAGAGGCATTCTTTTAGCTCACCTCCTTAATCATTGGAAATAACAGCCTCAAAACTGCCATCCTAATCCACATTATGTGAAAGAGGAGGAAGAGGACGATTGCGATGTCAAAGAGCTGGATAAACATATTAAAAGAGTTGGTGTTGTAGACAAGAATTCTTCACCAATTAATTAATGAGGATAAAGTCACATGCATACAAGATGAGCCCATAACCCACACCATTGATGTGGCTTTCTTTGTTCAAGCAAAAGAGGTTGTTGATTATATAAAAGGTAATCATTTAGTGGTACAATTAGTTTGTTTAGCAAAAGAAAGATTCTCTATTAATGAATGGAGTTTCAATCTCCCAAAGCTTGAACACATTCAATACTATGATGTTATTAGAGTTGATGGGTTTCTATCAAATCTTCCTAGTGATAACGCTAATCTTACTTTGGAGAGATTAATGGTTATCATTCTTGATTCTTTTTGGGAAGACTTTGTTAAAAAAGAATAAGTAGAGATAAACAGGAGGCATGAAAGAGTGATGTTGGATAAACTTTGTGGAGGCATGAAAGAGAGAATAATATATATATAAATATATATATATATATATATTTATGAGACAGAAAGATATATTTTGAGTGAGAAAAAATTGATAAGTAGTATATTGGCTTGTCTTGTAGAGAAGAATAGGATGGAGAGGAGTTGATAGCTGCCTCTATTTTTCAGCCTATACAAACCTCACTGCAGCAAAGTTCCTTGTTTGACATGATGAATGAATTTCTTGTACTTCCCTTGTCATCCATTTTTTAGTTTTTCTCCCGTGCATGCTCAAAAGATTAATTGATGAAAATGGATTTTAATTAGAAAAATAGAAAATAGATGGAGGAATGGATGAATTAATAAAAAAGATAATGGAATTACAAGAAAAGCGTGTATCAGTTAGGACAAGGGAGCTCTTGTATTGTTACCAACTACTAATTACTGCAAAAGTCTGGATGGGAATAAGTTGGGAACATTATTGAAGGATGGCACAGAATAAGATACGTCCAATGGCTAAAGAATAATCAACTAACACAGAAAATGCACATCAATAACTCAGTTTCTTTTTTGAATTAATCAGTTAATTTACTAGTTTTAGTGTAATCTTTATGTAAAACTAGTTGCAAACACTCAATGCAAGGTAAAAATATTATGATATAATTATTTTATAATAGAGAATAATATAAATTTTTTAGGTTATATGTTATTTTAAAATATTAACTATTTTTATAAGTTTCATGTAAAAGAACATATATACTCATTAAGTAGGTTATATTAACTATTTTTCATTAAGTAGCTAGATAGTAATTTAACAGAAATATTTAAATTTCATAATTATAATAAAACAAAGTTTAGCTACAAAATTAATTGTAGTTTTAAGTTACAACCTTACTAAATATTTTTTTATTGGAGGTGAATGTTGATAAATCTAATATTGAATTATATTTTTTCCTTATATTCTCTATACTTGCAAAATTTCAAGATTAATAACTATGTTGTAAAGAAAATGAAAGCTCTCTCTAAATAGATTTTTCTTATTGATGAAAAAATGAGAGAGTAGAATCATAAATATCTACTGCTCTGCTATTTATACACCATAGCAGACTCGGTTCCAAGCAAAAGAAAAAGGCGCCAAAAAAAAAACTAACTAACAAACTATAACAAACTTATTATCCTCTAATAAAACAACGAAACCTGTCAAAGCCTAATAACAGATTCTGAGCTTAAGTCTGTCACGTGCACAGTCCATGTCTTCATTAAGTTGTACGCGTGTCTTCATTAATCTGAACGGTGCCGTTTTCCTTTAATTTAGCTTTTATTCCTTCAGTCAAAATGATGTCGTGTGAACTCTCCTTTCTTCTTGCAATTTTGCTTCTTCGTAAGAGCTTTAACATATATTATCAATAAATTCTTTAAATTGCAAGTTTTTGTAGTTTAAAATTATGCATAAAATATAAGTTATATAATCAAACAGTAAATAAATCTTATTAACAAAAAAATTATCATATGTATTAAAAACGTAAAGAATATGCAATTCAACAGTTGTAAAATTGTAATGTTTATTTTATATAACAATGTTTATTTTATTAAGTAAAGTTGTAACTTTAGTTTTGTAGAACTTTATCCGTTATAATTTTTTTTTTTTTTCATATTTAGTATCACCATAATTGGTCAACTTATTTGAACATTTTCAAGAATATAAATTTTTTTATAAAAAAAAATTTACATCTCCAAGTCCATGGAACACATATTACATGTTACTTTAAGTTTAAATATTATATAAGATTAGAATTGTAGTAGATATTTGTTTTCAATGTTATATATATAAGAATAGTGTATATACTATTGAAACTTGAATTTTAAGAAAATATTTTCAAAATTTATAACTTTTGTTGTTGCCTATCCCTCCAAATGATGGGGAATGAATTAAATTAGGTTGATATTTTGGAGGGATAAATTCACTAATGGTCTGTTTGGATTGAGGAGAAGGGGGGGGAGGGAGTAGAATAGAATTGGTCCCAAATTAGTCTATTTTCAATTAACTCTATTTTACTCCCCTCTAGTCTCGGCCCCCTCCCTCCTCCCTCAATCCGAACAGGCCCTAAAGACATAAGAAGACAGTAGTATGGGACAGCCACCATAACAAGTATGAAAAAAATAATCCTTTGACTTTCCTCCTAAAATTTGGTGTACTAACCCACATATATATTGGAGATTTTCCTTTTTTTTGGTAGGCATTTGTGGACCAAGTTGAACTGTCGATCAAATGCATCATCAACAAAGAAAGAAAATCTTTGAACGCATGCAGAACGTGTGAAAAGACTAGTGTTAATAGTCGACCTTAACTTGTCCGTTACCAAATTAGTATGAATCACATCTCAAGCTAAATTATCTGTTGTCCTGGAATATTTCAATAAAAAAAAGAGCTCACTTGGTGTGTAAAACACTAGTGAATGTTTAGACCCCCAATTTCAATAATACCAAAACAAGCTTATATTCAAACAATATATGTGTGGAATGATAAATATAAGCTATACCCAAATAAACAAACTACTCTAAGCCATAATTTAATCACTACACAGCAGTAATTAAATGCAAAGAGTAAGGGATAGAAAGAAGCAAACGCAAGATAACACTAGTGCGAGTTCCAGTCGCCAAGTAACAAAATGGCCAGATTGTACTTTTTGTCCTATAGTAATCCGGCTGTACTGACCCTTCAACTTCCTGCATGCTTCACACGTGTAACACTTCTGGCGAGTCACCACTCGCGAGTCAATCGTGAGTTCCAATCGCGAGAATGCTCTTGAATACACACACTTGATCAATTCTTCACACTCTCTCACACACAACTCTTACATTATTCCCACCTACATACAGGGTTTCTAATTGCTAAATTACAAGCAAATTTGGCACGGAATAAAGCCAACACATAGTTGAATAAATTCAACCTTACAATCTCCCCATTTAGCTATTTTGTGACAAAACCCTAAAACAAACTCTAGACTTAAAATGTGAGTTGGGAATAGTTGCCAAAACTCACTCACACCTAACTCTAGATCTGTGAAGCTCTTGAACCATATGGACAAGCTTTCTTGAAAATAATATCACAAAAAGTTCATTGTAAGCAGAAATCTTGGAATGCATATGGAGCAAGCACAATACGATCAAGAAAGTATGAATATGACAATAAAACATAGCTTGACCAAACAAGAACAATCACTATAAAAAGTGACCACAATGAACATTCACACGGTGAATGAACATCCGGACATGCAAGCTAATAAGCTCAATGCAAAGTAACATTTGCATGTTTAACACTCAACCGATGCACTACCACTTAGGCAATTGCATCAAGGATACAAGATCCAACAAGGGCACAAAAGTACTAAAGAGAATGCAAAACATAATCTAAAAGTACTAAAATGCCACAAAAGCAAAGGTACAAAATAAGCATTGTCAAGTACACAACATAAGCTTAAACCATGAAAAATAAACATAGACTAGAAGTAGCATCAAAAGAAGAAAATGTAAAGGCTAAAGGCTTGTTGTAGGTTTCTTTTCTTGCTCTTCATTGCATTGCATTGCTCCCCCTTTGATCTAGCTCTCTCTCCCTCTATCATTGCTCTCCCCCTATCATGAACCATCTCCCCCTTTTTGTCATGGAATAGCTAGTCATCATCTTCTTCAAGCTTCCTTTGGATTTGATCCAATTGAGTTTGGAGAGAGGTAAACTTTTTGTCAAATCGGGTATGTTAAGAGTGCATGATAGATGTGAGGCCGAACAACTTGGTACTGATGTCTTGCATGGATGCCATTATGTTGTCCAACTTCTCATCATAGGATTGTGAGCTAAAGCTTGAAACACCATGAGGAACATTACTCTCTTGCTTGACATTCTTTTGGCTATAGCCTATGATAGCATTGAGAGTGCAAATGTTGATTGGGCTTTGCATAGGATGAGGGTACTCATCTTCCAATGTGTGTACTCCTTTGAGCTTCAATATCTTCGAGATGAGGCAACAAAAAGGAAGACAGTTCGTAGATGTCTTCCTTTCAGCAGTTTTGCTCAAAGTGTGGAAGATATGTGAACATATATCAATTTCTTCATCGGTAATCAAGTCATGAAGAAATAGAGCCCGACCAAGATTCATGTATCTGGTGCTTGAGAGAGGATAGAGATTGTGAAACATTATCGTAGTGAGCAGCCTTTATTCGGGAGATAATGATGACACCCCGATTGTTTTCCCATTTGAGGATATCTCCAAGTTTTCTCCGAGAGCATCTCGAAGCATGTCAACATCCGATTCCAACTCATCATACACCGGTGGTTTAATAAACATCGGTCGGTTGATGTTCAGAATGATAGCAAGATAGGAAGGTGTGACAGTGAAGTCCTTTCCTCTTACCCAACATTTTAGCTCATCCCCATCAAAGATGGCATTTGCATAGAATTCTTTCACAAGCTCTTCATACAGATCTTCAAAGTTGGATAGAAGATAGTTCCAATCTTTGGAGGTGAACCATCTGGGAATGTTTGTATCGAGAAGAGACGCTTGTTCAACAACCCTTTCAATCAACATGGGGGCACCCTTGAAGTGATTCAAATATGCTTGATATGCGGCATATGATCTAAAACGAGTGTCATCATACACTCCAGCTGAAAATCAAGTCTTCTTCGACTTAGGGGAGAAGCTGCTGAGATCAATTACCGGTTCCTTTCCTTTGTTGCTTCCTCCTTTCACAGCTGACTTCTTGAAGGGAGACATCTTCAAGCAAAGATCATATAATAGCAAAGAGCAAGATGAAAAACACGCAGCAACAAACTTGATTAGCAACAATTTAGTACCAAAACCTAAACTTTGAATTAAAACCCCAAAAACTGGAATTTAAAGAGTGTGTGCATCACAACATGATAGAATCATTGGCATTATTCACTCAACATGTCAAAGATTGTGTGTGTGTGCATCATATGCAAAAGTGTGTAACTAAGGCATGAAAACATGCAAGAGGAAATGTGTGAAAACACATAATCATATGATGTTTCAAAGACAAAGAAACATGATTATCCCCACAATTTTTGTACTCAATGGAGTCCAAAAATACACACAAAAACATCTATAAGACATTTTATCATCAACATGATATGCACAACACAACACAAATTATAGCAAAATGCATGAGCATGTAGTATAAACATGTAAAACTAGCATTATACTATGAAACTCAACAAAACCCATATATCAAACTCAACAAAAACATCAGAAACCCATATTCATCAACCATATATCCATATCTCAATATAAACAACAAATCCATGAAAAAGAAGGCTTTAAACTTGAAATAGAGTGAAAACAATTGAAAACCCATACCTTTTCTTGAAGATTGAGAGAAAATTGAAGAGGAAAATGGAGGTTTTGTGAGTGAAAATGGCAGTTTTGGGAGAGGGAGAGGCGGAGAAGACAGAGAGATTTGCACGTGATGTGAGGGAAACTGAAAAGTTTTTTAAAAACTGTTTGAGATTTAACCCTATTTGTGCAAAACACGCGTTTTTCGCGACTCATATGACTCGCGAGCAAGTCACCAAAATCCCTTGTGCAAGATTTTGAAAAATTTCTCTAAGTCTTTTTTGCGACTGGGACTTCCACTCGCCAGTGAGTCGTGAACCTCTCTGAGTAACCTCGCGACTGGACTTCCACTAGCGAAGTAGTCGCGAAAATGACAAAAACCTAGAATTTTTGAAAAAATTTCTAATATTTTTCGCGACTGGAAGTCTCATTTGCTAGGGAGTCGTGAAACCTTCTGTGTAAGCTCATGACTAGGGCCTCGTGACTCGCATGACTCGCGAGTGAGTCACCAAAAGGCAGAGTTGAAAATTTTTGGATTTTTGAGAAAAATTTTGAAGCAAAACACTTTTCAAAAACAACTAAAATACTCAAAAATCTTTTTGTGTTTGATCAACATATGATTATGTACAACACATTTAATTAAGTACAATCACACAAATGAATAAGGCATTTATTGAACATAGACATGTGTGCTGTGGGTGGGTATCAAATGTGAGATAGTCCTTAGTCTAACATGAAGCTTCAATGATCAATTCAACCAAGGCATACACAATTAGCACTAAGTAGAGTGACCAATCTCAATTATAGAAATGAGCATATATGACCTCCCACAAAGACTTGATTACATAACTTTGAAGCTTTTCATTTGCCTTCTTACACTTCATAACATTTGATCTTTTTAGAACATGACATCTCTTTTTGAGATCAATGCTTGAAATTTTTGATATTTCATTTTTGAGAGTAAGCCTTTGGTATTTCATTTTTGAGAGTAAGCCTTTGGCTTTTTGGGTACCATACATTTTCAATACAAGTTGCTTTCCCTTTTTCCTAGTCAAATATTAGTATGTGCGACGGCTTTTGCAGCTCATTATCTCTTTTTGAGATTTGACATTGGTTGAGCTATAAGCAAAAACATAAAAGAGTGAGAAGATATATAGTACAAGTCTATGCATGTCTCAAGATCAACAAAACTATTGACTAATCATTCATGACAAGTTTGAAGATCAATTTACAACAATCACATAGATGTTAGGATTTTTCCCACAAAGATATGAATGCATAAAGAGCAAGCTAAGCTCGTAAATGCATAAAGCCATTAGTACGGAGGTACAAAGCTAAGCATGCGTGTGACAATACACAATAATGCCAATCAAACTTTTTGGATTTTCTACATTTTATGTGTTTTTGGATTTTTGACACAAAGCAAGTAAAGATTGATAAAAAACAAAAAAAACATTCAAAGCTTTTAAACAACAAAAACAGTTAAAACATGCTAGGGAAAAAAAAAACTATAAGCAAACAACCAACAATGTCACAACATATCGAAAGAATTAATGCATGGACATGTTATAATGCTTATGCATGAGTACCCTTCTTCACCCACACGGCACGTGCATTTGGGGTGATATCCTTAGAGGATTGGGTACTTGAGTGACGATTCTCAAACCATAGGGTGAAGTTGGTCATACAAGAATTGATTGTGTCTATCATCTTCATCACATCACCAATACCGGGATCTACTTCTTACCCTTTTGATTGCTTGTGATTCCCCTTGCCCTTTCCTTGTCCTCTTGGCCTTTGAGAACCTGCATTCTTCAATGCTTGAAGCTTGTGGCAATTTGGCCTAGTATGTCCTCGGATTCCATAGTGATGACAAAAGTGTTGAGTTTGAGGACCTCTTTGTGCCTTTAGAAGAGACTTCCCTTTTTCTTTGGGCTTGGCCACAATTGGATTTGGAGGCTTTGTCAAAACCTTTTGAGTAACCACATTTGGCTTTTTCTCAACTTTCACACTTTCAACACGAGGGGTTGTAACCGCCGGTTCTTTGGCTTTAACAAACTTCATCTCCTTAGACACATTAACGCTTGAGCTACTTTCTCTGGTGTATCCCAAGCCACTTCTATCGAAAGAGGGCTTTTGATATGCAAGCACCTTATCAAGTTTCTTTGAAGCAACACACTCCACTTTGGCATTAGCTTGAATAACCTCAAGCTCAAGAAACTTGATCCTAGAATAGGCATTCGTTAGCTCTTCATTCATCATTTCAACTTCACATTTTGTTTCTTTATACCTCACAAGTATACTCTTGTAATCCTGTTCTACTTTCTTCATTTTTCTAATGGCTACCTTAGCCACTTTAGTATACTCTCCGGTCTTCTCAAGAAGGGAATTATAGGATTCCTGCAATCCCTTTGCTCCTTCATAGATGCATTCTTCATCTTCATAAATGCATTCTTCATCTTCATCATCGGATTCCTCTCCAACCCTCATAGACTCCACTTCGGTGTGCTCGTCGAGCCCTTCCACTAGAGTGCTCAAATCTTCCTAAGAGTCCACGGGTGCAATGGTCATAAACGCGGAATAGTTTCCTTCTCCATCACAACTTTCTTCTGAATCGGAGTTGGAGCTATCCGAGTCACTTAGAGTTGTAACAAAGACTTTACCCTTTGCCTTCAAATAAGTAGGGCATTCTTTCTTCACATGGCCATGCGCTTTGCACTCATAGTGAGTGACTGCTTGAGATGGAGATGAGTCTTTGGAGTCTTTCTTCTTGAAGTCTTTCTTGTCCTTCTTGAAATTTGAGAATTTACCTTTCTCAAAAGACTTCCCATCCTTCTTGAATTTTAAGAACTTGAAAAAAGTTCTTTGCAAGGTACGCCACCTCTTTTTCAACCTCATCCTCATCCGAGGAATCTTGAGCTTCAACTCTCTCATTGATCGTCTTAAGAGCAAGAGATTTGCTCTTCCTTTGTGATGGTAGAGATAGCTCATATGTTTGACGAGAACCGATGAGTTCTTGAATCTTTATCTTATCAAGGAGTTTGCTCTCTTCGATGGCGGTGACCTTGGCATGGAAGCTCTCTGGCAATGATCGTAGGATCTTCCTAACAACCTTGGAGTCCTCCGTCTTCTTTCCCAAGTTAAACTTGCCAATCACCACTTCATTCAATTTTCCATAGAAGGAGTCAAATGCCTCATCTTCGCTAATCTTTGATTCTTCAAAGCGAGTGGTAAGCATTTGTAGCTTTGTATCTTTCACCTTCTTGGTGCCTTCATATGTGGTCTCCAAGATTTCCCATTCCTCCTTAGCAATTGTCACATGAGAGATCCCGTGGAATTCATCTGGTGAGACACCACAAAATATAGCATTTAAAGCTTTACTATTAGCATTAGCCGCTGCAAGGGCTGCCTTATCCCAAGTAGATTTTGTAAGATTGAATTTATTCAATTATGTGTTGGCTTTATTCCGTGCCAAATTTGCTTGTATTTTAGCAATTAGATACCCTGTATTTAGGTGGGAATCATGTAAGGGTTATGTGTGAGAGAGTGTGAAGAAAACTTAAGATGTGTGCAAATCAAAGGAGTCTCGCGACTGGATCTCGCGACTGACTCGTGACTGGCAAGTCGCCAAAGTGGCACACGTGTGATGCATGCAGGGAACTGAAGGGTCACGATAGCTGGAGCACTATAGGACAAAAATATACAGTCTGGCCAGGCAGTTAGCTCACGACTCAAACTCACGACTCGTTCCAGTCGCGAGTCTGAGTCGCCAGAATGCCCTGTTTGGATGAAACCTAACTTTTCACATTCCTCACATACACTACTATAAATACCTTTATACCCACGAAATGTAGAGAGTTTCCAGAGAGAATTTTGAGAGAGAAACCCTAGAGAAAAACAAGATTGACTCATCCACAATCTTCATTATTTGATTCTCCAAATTTCTCTACTCTCACCCTCTCTATTGACATATCCTTGAAAGGTACATTTTGCCAAATCCTTATCTCACCATACCCATATCTATGATGAGGTATTTTGGTGCTTGGGAAGTAGTTTAGAGATGACCAATTTACTTGGTTGATGCAATGGGCTTATTACTGGATCCGGGAAGCTAAAGAAGACAAGGTTAGGCGTAACCCTGTTGGAGCAAGAAGCTTGGAGGGCTTAGGTGCATTGGGTAGATTAGGCTTGGAGGGTCTTCTGCTATTCATGTATCCCAACTGTATTCTTTAGTGGATCATTTGACTGCTTGGAGGGCAGCGGAGAGATTTTTCACCGAGTTCTTCAGTTTCCTCTTCGATAACTCGTGCCAATGTTATCTTTGTGTTTGCATCTCTCTTCCCTTACTCTTTACCTTCTAATTTTTGCTGTGTTTGTGATTAATTATGGTTTAGAGTGTTTTACCTATTTGGTTATAGCTTATATACATCATTCCGCACATATATTGTTTGTGTATAAGCTTGTGTTGGTATTGTTAAAATTAGGGGTCTAAACATTCATTAGTGTTTTACACACTAATTGAACTTTCAAATTTGGTAGCCTCCGACCTAGTCCAACCATTCTTAACAGCATCCCAAACGCTCTCATCAATAGAGCACAAAAATGCATGCATACGCACTTTCCAAAAGGCGTAATTACTACCATCAAAGAAGGGAGGTGCATTAAGGGATTGAGACCTATCCATCCTAGGGGTCAAGGATCACACTAAGGATATAGAAATCCGTCAAAGTATGCCCGCTTTGATACCAATTGAAAGCTCACTTGGTGTGTAAAACACTAGTGAATGTTTAGACCCCCAATTTCAATAATACCAACACAAGCTTATATTCAAACAATATATGTGCGGAATGATAAATATAAGCTATACCCAAATAAACAAACTACTCTAAGCCATAATTTAATCACAACATAGCAGTAATTAAATACAAAGAGTAAGGGATAGAGAGAAGCAAACGTAAGATAACACCGGCACGTGTTATCGAAGAGGAAATTGAAGAACTCGGCGAAAAACCTCTCCGCCGCCCTCTAAACGGTAAAATGATCCACTAGAAAATCAGTTGGGATACATGGATAGCAAAAGACCCTCCAAGCCTAATCTACCTGATGCACCTAAGCCTTCCAAGCTTCTTGCTCCAACAGGGTTAAGCCTAACTTTGTCTTCTCTAACTTATCGGATCCCGCAATAAGCCCATTGCATCAACCAAAATGAATTGGTCCTCTCTAAACTGCTTCCCAAGCACCAAATAACCTTCTCACTGATATGAATATGATGAGGTAAGGATTTGACTAAAGATCCTCTCAAGGGTATGACAATGGAGAGGGTGAGAGTAGAGGAATTTGAGAATCAAAGGTATAAGATTGTGGATGAATCAATCTTGTTGTTCTCTAGGGTTTATCTCTCAAAATTCTCTCTAGAAACTCTCTACATTTTGTGGGTATAAGGGTATTTATAGTAGGGTATGAGAAGGAATGTGAAAAGTCATTTTTCTGCAAAACAGGGGGCTTTGGTAAGTGACTCGCGACTGGGATGAGTCGTGAGTTCCAATCGCCAAGTAACAAAATGGCCAAATTGTACTTTTTATCCTGTAGTGATCCAACTGTACTGGCCCTTCAACTTCCTGCGTGCTTCACACGTGTGACACTTCTAGCGAGTCACCACTCGCAAGTCAGTTGCAAGCTCCAGTCGCGAGAATGCTCTTGAATGCACACACTTGATCAGTTCTTCACACTCTCTCATACACAACCCTTACATTATTCCCACCTAAATATAGGATTTCTAATTGCTAAATTACAAGCAAATTTGGCACGGAATAAAGCCAACACATGGTTGAATAAATTCAACCTTACAGTAGACTTTATAGAGATGATAGCTAATTTTCCATTATATTACATACTATTATATTATGGTGTACGAATTCCTTTGATCAAAACACCTGATAGAAAGTCTCACATTAGTTAGTTGTGACTTTAATTTAGTTTGATGACTAGATAGTTAGGCCTCTCCACCAAAAATAAATAAATTTGTGTGTTGGATGTTCTAACATTTTATTAAATTCAGTTTCTTTGCTTGTTAGCCATGTGCACACAGCGTAAACTCTTAAGATCTAGACATGAGAGCGGGTGTCACAGGATACAAATTGATTAACTGTTGGCTTTGGTATTAATTTAGGATAGAGATTTCTTCCAAGCTGGTTTGGAGGAATCTCCTTTGGTTTATTACTGGTAATATATGAAACTCATCAATGTGTATTACTTAAACAAGTTTCTTGACCTTATAAAAAAAAAGTCACTTGACTCATTAAATGAGTTATGTAACTAAAAGTAAACATGAACACTAATTGTCACAATAGGTTGAAGGGATTTTCTTCCTAACCAGTTTAGAAGTAAATTTTTTTTCATAAGTTTTTTTTTTTTTTTTTTTTTTTTTTTTTTTTTTTTTTTTTTGTGGTTGCACTGGTTAAGTTTTATACTCTAAATAAGACCCTCATTTTTTTCAAAAAAAAAAAAAAAAACTAGAAAAAAATGTTTTTTCTTCCATGTCAAAATGATTGTGTGACAAATACGCCTGGTAAGAAAGCATCAAATTTGTCATTTAGTAATAATAATAATAAATAAATAAATAAAAAAGGTTACCATCAACCTAATCTCTTTCTTAAGTGACTCTACCCCATTTTCAAATTTATAATCAACCACATGTGAAGAGACTAGTCTAAAGAAAAGAAATTATGACTAGGCAGAAATGTAACCGATGCTTAGTTTAATCGTTCATATCCATTCCTTATTAATTACGTTTTCCATGTGAATTATTTAATATCTTAAATAAAATTAGAATTCAGACCATTAATAGTGACTCATCTAAAGATAACCCTAAACATCATTAATAAAGAGTGAGGCCCATACACATTGTGCTAATTAATCACATATCCAATACAAAAGAAGGAACAAGTTGTCTTTAATAAAATGAAAAGTCTCTAAACCCATCTTATTAATTAGAGAAGAGAGCAAAAAAATCTGAGCACGCATCAATCGATAACAAACTATCACTAGTTCACTATAGTCTACAGTCTTATCAACGTGATATCAGAAATGTTATATTCACAATATTTTTACAATACTTTCATAATAAATCTTAGTTAGCAGATTGTTACAGGTTTAGTAAAATTTGTTGTAAAAATGTTGTGGACGTAACATTTCTAGCATGATATTCTCCCAAAAAAGAATTTCTCCTTTTAAAGCAACCACCCAACCAACTTTTTCCTTAAACAAGCACTGAAACTTATTGAAACTTCCTTTGGTGTCCTAGTGAGAAAGCTTACATAAACTTTCTCCTATACATCTCAATTCTCAAGCCCCAAAAAGAAAAATGTTACTAATATTTTACAACTGTTAAGGTGACAGATTGTTAATGATAGATAATAAATTAATATTAGTAATGAACCCAAATGAGATCTAATAAAAACTTGTTAATTCAATTATTGTGAAATTTATTGTATGTAGCATTACTCTTTATATAAAAGAGAAGCAATGAGATAAATTATTATGTGGTGTTCATATGAAGTATGTGAGTGTGACTATAAACCAAGCAAACTGCTTGCATTGCCATCTTGACCAAGAGCAGAATTGCAGCCAGCAATGTGAGAAATTGCCAAGACCGAAAAACGTAAAGCTTCGAGAATTTTCCAATTTTAAAACTCCATCAGTCCATCTCCCATTGTGGTACTTATTCGCATTTTTAATAATTTTGTTAGACATTAGTTAGGTATTAATTAGTTAGGGGATATTGGGCTTTTTCCCTTATTTTGCGAAAATAACAGCAATATGTTCCTGTTTTCAAATTATTTAAGTCTGTGTCCCTGTTTTAGTATTCGATTATCTAACAATCGACTTATCCACAATACTTGACTATACTAAAATCGGGTTCTATGTAACTCGATTTTACTATGGTCGAGTTTATTTCACGTTTTTGCCACGCTGGATTTCCATCGTGGCCTTTCCCAAATTTTTAATTAAGCCAAAACTCGATCCTAATAAAATCGAGTTCTTGAGGAAAATTTACATCACCAAGTTGCACATGAATTTTTTTTGTCGTGTATGTAACCCGATTAAAGGAATATCGAGTACACTAAAGCTTACTCGACCTCAAAATAATCGAGTAATGCTGCTATACACTTCTCCATTCACAAATTCACATATTTTCCTCATTTTCCTCACAGCTTCTCCTAACAGATCCATAGCTATACATCCTTGGATTCAGTGTTATCTCTCTATCATCTCAGGTAAAAAACTCATATCAGAATTTGATGCACGTAGAGAATTTTATGGTGTAGGTGAGGAGTAGTTTTAGATATTGCGAAAGTTTATCATCCATAATGTATTTTCATATTAGAGAAAAAAATTTGTTTGATAGATTGTATTGCTTGTGCTTTGGTATTTTGTTGAATGAGTGTTATGTGAGTACATTGGGGTTATATTGGTTCTTTGGTGTTGTAAATTTTAATTACAAAAAATGAAAATCTTTAGATTTGCTAGAAGTCATGAATAGTAAATCTTAATGCATTTCATACTTCATGTTGAAAAATGAAAATTTAAAAAATAGAAATTTGCATTATGCAACCAAAGGTGTATGTAGGTAGTAAGCAGAAGTTCTTATTTTGCAAAAGTTGAACGTACATAATCATCATTGTCAGACATTAACAATAACACTTCGTATTACACACAACGTGTAGATATTAACAACAACGTCTAATCTTTGTAGGTAGAAATTTTTAGAAATCATCAATGCTTGAATCTGAGAAGTTTAAAATATCTTTTTCATCATCTAACAAAGTAATTTCATTAATAGACTTGATGGCTCACCCTTGCGCCTTCCCCTATAGATGTTTCCTAGCTTTTTGAATTGCATGAAAATGGTCTAGTTGCCTTTGTATTTGATTGTTCTCATGTTCAAGACGAGCAAGTATGCTGGTAGGTTCATCTCTAGGTAACTCAGCTGAACATGCCTTAGGAACTCGTAACCCATGCCATCGACAATATACCTCCAACTCACACCTTTTCTCGTATAGGATTGACCATGGTGGTTCTGCTGTGGTGAACTCTATTGCGGTGGTATCTATACTTAGTTTTGTAGGTTTGCCGACCATGATGTGTCCGACGCTTCCAAGACTCTAGTACGTGTATATTGGAAAATTAACGAAATCTCTTTTCTTTCCAACCCATTTCCCTCCATATTGGTCTGTGTATGTCTGTAGTTGTTGCTTTGTTGTAACTTGTGATGATGCATTTGTTGAAGTAGATCCAAACTTGTTTCGCACTATACGATTTGATGTTAAGGCGTTGCAACTTATAGCTTAATCAATCTAAGAAGTTAGTGGGGTAGAAATAAATCATTATTGTGGTGCATTTATAACCTCATTTCATGGTCCAAGCATTATAATATATATGAGTTATTAGGGCTTGTCATGTCAATACAGGCTGGAAAAACAATATATGAATAGGATTATCCATGTTCCCAATGTTACAGTGATATTTCAACATGTGTGCAGTAGTTGCAGTGTACTTGAATAGAGCATCATCTTTAATTGACACAGTCCTATGCATTATGCACCAGGGTACAAATATTCATATATTTACGTTATGGTCACATGTGAGTGTTAGCATTTAATTTCTAGCATGTAATAGTACATAAATTTATGAATGTCTTTGTTGCGTACCATTTTATGCTGCTATACATTATTTACAAATAGTTGATGCACACTGTTAACTCGATCATTTGATGTTATTGTATTCAGTGTCAATGTCTGGTTTTGGCAACCCTTTAATCTACAGGCCTCACGATGTGTTCACCGCGATGGGTCATTGCTGGGTATTGGAAGATGAGTTCAACTATCTAATCGATCTGAATCTGTGAAATAGTGCATGGGTTCACAATACCATGAGGCAGGAGTGGGCTTGGTTACTCTGTGAACAGGAAATGTTTTATGATGAGTTGGTCGGTTATAAGTTGCCAGTGCCTTGGCAACTCGCATCGCAGATGCCAAGAGTCACGATAGACAAACTTCGTAGAGCATTGAACCGCATAAGAGAAGAAAATAATCGAATGAAGATACATCTTAATCGATATCGGACCCAAGTCGAGATTCAAAAGTTAGTGGAGTGTAAGTTGTACGAGCAAGCACAATACATGCAATCACTTTTTGCAGCAGACATTTATCAGTCGGACGTGGAGATGTCAGATGAAGAGTAATTGTGTAGTGGTCTAATTGGACTTTGTTGTATAACTATTTTCGTTAACTATGTTTTAGATGTATGTGTGTCACTGTTGTTGTGTTCGTACTATGTAGAGAACAATGTTTACTTTTAGGGGACAATGTAAACCTTATTATTGTCAGTACAAGCATGCACATTATTTGTAATCTTGAATGACTACTTAAGGTAAAGAGGTAGACAATTTATTATATGCATAACACATAAAACTTAAATGTTCTCACACAGGATGTTTTTCAATATGCATGTACTTCATATCGAACCAATTTATTATACACATAACACAGAAAACTTAAATATTCTTACACACGATGCCATCAGTATGCATGCACTGCATATTGAACACTAACGGTACTAACATTATTAACTTAATCCTAGACATAATACACACACCACATAGAACCCAGCTAGCGATGCCTTACATAGGTATTCATTTTGATAGGTAGTCCTCGTAATTGAGGACATTATTACGTTTCATTGGTGTGAGTTGCTTGTTGGTTGCGACGGCCAGTTCTTCTGCAAGTTGTAGCATGTGATACCTACACCTACGGAGTAACATCAGATTGTTACCTGAACAAATGTGCTATCGGCACCTACGCAACTAGCACATGAATGGCATGCTCTGTCATGCACTTTGGCCCTTTCCATCTAGTAAACATACAGTTTTGGACAATTCTCATTAGTTATTTACACAAATCTGAAGCAAAAATTATACTCTCAAAGAAGATTGAAACATAAATTGAACGAGAAACAGTGGTTTGATAGCACATGGAATTCTTGTAATTTATTGATCAGCCCAATACTTATGCCACTAATTTATTCACTTTCATCATTGTGCAAAGAAGCTGTTAAAATTCATATGGCATAGAGCCTCAAAAAAAATTGATAGACAATGAAAATAAGATGAACATGGCCAACATTATCATTCTATTCCTGCACTGTTGATTTTTACCGGTTTTCATGTTTTTAAATTTCTAGTGTTCTTTCTAAATCTTGAATTTGATGGAGAGGATTAATTTCATAGATCATATTTACTAGTTTTCTTTTTCAACGACAAGCATCTATGTTTGCAGTGTTGTTGCAGAATGAAGCAAAACTGCTTTTCCATATTTTTCTCTACATTTGGCTAATGGAGAATGCAAACACGAAAAAAATTGAAGGGAAATGTCCCTAATGAGGAAACTAAATTATGCTTTTCACTAACACATGCTTAAATTGAATTATGAAAAAAAGAAAAGAAAAAAAAGAACGTACCTATTGGTGAGGGGACCTGCCTGCACCAGCTGTTGTGGCGGCCTTGTAATAGGGCATATCATTGGGAACCTCGAATACGCCCACAGCTGCACCAATATCACTGCTCCTCCAATCTGCATCGCCTTCATCTCTGATGCCTTACATAGGTGCCTATACAGCCAGGCTAATGCTGCACTACTCCAACTATACTTCTTCGCATCACTGATTGGGTTCAAGAACTGTAGAGGCATCACCGACACCCGGTCTACCAACTTGTCCATAAACACTATGGACACCACCCAAACCAGTATGTGATAATAGGCATGTTGCTGCACTACAGCGTCAGTAGCATCCGCAGCTAGGGGACCTCTAAACCGTGCTTGAAGCCAGCTGACTCTTATCCTTTCCCCAACAAGGATAGACTTGTTTTCATTGGGGTGCGATATCGGGTCTGGAGGTTGATAACCCAATAATTGAGTGCACAACGCACTCCAATTCAACTTTGTCTTCCCAACCACGGGCAACCCATCAACGAGAACCCCTAGCATCACCTCAATATCTTGTAAGGTGATACCCATTTCTCTATGAGGTAAGTGGAACATGTGCATCTCCGGACTCCAACGCTCGACCAATGCTGTGATCAACACGTGATCAACTTCCAATTCTGGAACCTTAAATAATCCTTTCAAACTCACCTCAGTTATGTAACGGGTGATCCGTGGATCTAGCCTACCCTGGGGTAACAAACAAGATCGGCGTCGACATTTTAGCACGCCTGGCACTACCTGCACACAAAAGAGCGTTGTGTTAGGATAGTGCACACGAAATAACTATAAGAATACTATATAATAATAATATGCAAGAAATAGTAGGCTAAAGGTTGCTAGAGAAAAGTAAACATTGAGAACTTTTTGTAATATGTTAGTCAGGATGTTAAGTGGTTATTTAGTCTAGTTCAACAGTAGATAAGATCAGATCAGGTTGATTTTTTGGCTGCACTCTGATACAGCCTGTATAAATAGGCATTTAACCTTCTGTTGTAATCAGTTAGTTTTGAAGTTAATGAAATATGTAGCCTTGAGTGCTATTTGAGAGAACTAGGTGTTTTTTGCATAGGTGTTATCCACCTATAAGCATCTCTAATCAACTTGCATCCTAATTAATCAACCAAGCCAAAATAGCCACCCTTCTTATCATTCATTTACTAAAGTATGTTCAATAAACCATGAAAGAACCAAAACATTAAGAATATTAAGAACAGTAGTTTTACTTGCATCAAGGCTAGTATAAAGCTTCTCATTATATAAATATATATATATATTTATTACTTACTAGAAAAAATCATTAATTGTTTAAGTTTAAGAAAATTAAAGAATAATAAGGGCTCATTTAAATCTTGAGGATATATTTCCAGTGCAGGCTGACATACAGAGATCAATTAATCCAAATTGGGATATTGTCCCATAAATTGTATGTGGACACTTCATGCTAAATTAAACCTATGCGAAATTTTAATTTGGATTAAATAAAATTCTGCCCAAATCAAAAGAGAAAATGATACCATTTCCAACATCTATTTACAAATAATCAGAGAACCCCACAGATAGAAAAAGATACCATTTCCAAATGTCCAAAGTTCAGTAAAACTACGTACCTGACCGGCGGTGGGCCTCCCCCACAGCGGCGTGGATCGATGATCCAGCTGCCACCTCAACTGTGTAGCATCCTTAGGTCCAGGATCCACATTTGACAATGGCTGCATATCTGACACGCATGCAATCATGTTAATAAACCATTGATCTCAGGCAGACATTAACAAAATGACACTTAACTATTACAAAATGACACGCATGCAATAATAGTAATATTGCAAATAATAAAAATAATAAAAATGCTAAAGCTGTATAATACAATATAAAATAATAAAAATGCAAATAAAATATCTCTTTACCATAAAAGCCATTAAAGATACGGGTAAATGCTGAACGGTGAAAATGGAGTTTTTCTTGATACTTTTATGTTGTGATAACCCAGTTTACCATGACATAAAGAAACATATCAATGTAGATGATCATCACTTAGGACAGGATTTCAGCTTAGAAACATACGAGCTTATACTCTTGAGCTTATACAATATGTCTAATCAATTGTAAAAAGTAGGTGGGCTTTCTGTCCAAGGGCAGTGCACTCACTTCTGAGATGTGAGATGCTATATTGGGACTTCATGGTCTTCGTACTATTTTTGGTCTTTTATACTGTTTTACTATCCTTTCTTTCTTATTGTATCCAAAATGGGTCCAGTCAATGTTTCATATCGAGCACTAATAGCTAGTCATTTAAAAATGTAATAGATGCATAGCCTACCTCAATTCCCACAAGTCTAACTAGGTCAAGTTTTGTATTACACCTTGCTCCACTTTGGTTAGAGAATGAGCTAGAACCAGCAAATTAAAAAAAAAAAGTAGCCTAAAATGTTCGATTGTAGGCTGTTTATGATCAAACCTTAGCCTAATTTTTTTCCATATGTATACAATTTGGGCTCTAGAAGTTAAAGCAATGCATTTGAATAAATGTAGATTTCCATAGAAAAGCATGTGATACAATTTGTAGAAATATTGCTAACCACAATGTCAAGAT
The DNA here is from genome assembly GCA_030021035.2 of Notholithocarpus densiflorus. Taxonomy (NCBI): domain Eukaryota; kingdom Viridiplantae; phylum Streptophyta; class Magnoliopsida; order Fagales; family Fagaceae; genus Notholithocarpus; species Notholithocarpus densiflorus. The sequence goes on along the minus strand of JARYZH020000024.1, from coordinate 2,572,152 downwards.
CCTTCTTACATTATTTCTTCATTTCTTTTGTAGCAAGGCTACTACATCAAGCTAATAACTGACAGTCACTACAACAAAAATGTATTTTCAGTAACGAAAATATTCGTCACTAAAAGTCTAGTTTTCGTCGCCAAAGACCTTTAGCGACGAAATCTACTAATTAGCAACGAAACTCATTTCGTCACTGAAACCCCATTGCTAAAAGTCCTGGCGACGAAAAATTTGGTCACTAAAAGTCTTATTTGTTTTTAAAAAAAAAAAAAACTTTTAGCGACAAAAACGTTTCATCGCTAAATGTTTTCCTCGCTAAAAACACTATTCAGGGACGAAAATATTTCGTCACCAAAGAAACTTTAGTTTATTAAATCATATTTAGTGACGAAAAATTTCGTCACTAAAACTATTTTTGGGTACATATAGTGACGAAAAAGTTCGTCACTAAAACTATTTTTAAGAAAATCTAAGCACATATAGTGACGAAAATTTTCGTCACTAAAACTATTTCTTACAAAATTCTGCTACATTTATGGCCTGTTTGGAAGTTTAAAGAGGGAGGAGAGTAGAGGGGAGTAGAGGGAAGGAGAGTAGTGGGGAGGAGAGTAGAGGGGAATGGTTATCCTCCACCTTGTTTGGATGTTTTTAAAATTAGTAAGGGAGAAGGGAGTAATTAGCCCTTCCCCTTGTTTGGATGTTTTAAAAGTTAGGATGGAAAGGAGAGGAAATGATTTAAATAGACAAATTTACCCCTATTTGAAAATGGACTTGCAACATTGGTCTATGATTAATTTGTTAGATTAAATAATTATGACTATAGCATGCAATATTTTTTTTTATAATTTTTTTTCCTGATGTGAATTAAATAATCAACATTGGTCTATGATTAAATATTTTTCTACTTTTTTATTATACTAAAAAAAACATTCTTAATTGATAATAATTAAAATAAGAAAAAAATGTTTGGTTTGTTTGTTTACTGAAAAAATCAACAAAATATTGAATTTTGAGTGTTTTTTTCATTTATTATTATTTTTTTTAATATTTTATTTTTATTTTTATTTTTATTTTTCTTAGTACGTGAATTTAATTTTTTGAGGATTCGGAGAAGAATTGAGACCCAAAAAAACAAAAAGTTAGGGAGAGTGACTCTAACTATCCGTTTAGGAACCAATGCCACTTTGAATCATGACATGAGATACTGGAATTTGCCAAACATAGAGCCCATTGAGAATGCCTTGTCTATCTAATTAATAAATTAAAATCTTTTTTTTTTAATATAACAGGGTCTAAAACTTTCAATAAAAAATATCAAGATTCAAGTGGTCCAGCAACTAAGGCAAGTCCAGACCAGATCAAAAAAGAGAGCCTAATCATTTGCAAACAAGATTAAAACAGGGGCTGATATACAAGTTTTACTTAGAATTCTCTAGCTTTCTTCCTTCTGTTCTTTCACTTTCATTCTTCCACTGTTGTTTAGCTTGAGAAATACAAAAAAGTTTTCAATGTGCATAGGGATAAAATTGTTTTAGATGATGAAATTGTCTATATTAACCTAAAATACTTTTAAAGTCTAAACTTCATTATCACTGAACATTATTTGAGAAAAAAAAATTATAAACAACTAGTCTTATAAGACCTCCACAACATGAGGAAATGGAATAGTGGGGTGCACGAACACAAGTTTGTCCCTTGGAATTCTATATAAATAAATCTGATACGTATTAATCATCCTTGACCATACCTTCATATTTCTTTTCTTCATTCTATCTCACATAACAAAGATGTCTGAGACCATTGTAAAGTTCAATTTCATGTAAAGTTCAATTTCAACAAAGCCACATGGGAGGATCATAGTATGACCCACAGGCTACAGTAGCATTGGCAGTACAGCCAATTTTTGAATCAAAGGCCTCATATGATCATATCACAAGAATGAAAGATTCTGTCACACAGCTTTCATGGATCCCACCACCAGGGCCCTAGCTAAGGCACCTATACCAGTAAACGGTATTGAACAACCAAGGACATAACACAAGACCTAAAAAGTCAGCTCGTGGAGTCAATGACATTGTATCATGCTAGACAACTAAGAAGTGAAAAGCATAAAAATGAATGTAAGCAGACAAAGTTTTCAAGCCACTGAAAAAAGCATAGTGTTACAATGAGCTATGACCATATCTATAATTGCCAATAGACTTGTTTCAGAAAGCAAAACTAAAAATAAATACAAGCTGGTGCCAAAGAAAAATTAATCCTAAGAGTTTACAGTTCAATGATCAATTGAAAAGGTTTTTAGAAGCTGAAATTGTCTTGGAACATTTACTTGTCTAACTGTTAGAGAAATTTAAGGATCAGACATCATTGTGAACAATAGCTCCTTGCGCTCTTCCATTGGATAGCCAATAAAAGCTCTCAACATATCTGGATTCTTAATAAGATAGAGATAAGCCCTCATTCGCAATCTAGAATCAATTCCTATCTCATCCAAGAGATGGAACACGTCTTGCTCAGGAATGGGAAGACGTGCCAAGCTCCTCTCAAAAATTAAATTTCCTTCTCTAAGTGCTGAATTTCCTTCTCTCGTTGCTAAAGCAACATCCTGAATTGCTCCCATAATTTGTTCCATGTCCTCATTTTTTGATGTTTTTCTCTTTTTGGCTTTTGAGGAGGCTTCACCCACATTATTATCACCCACATTATCACAGCTCTCCAAATTAACTTCATTTGAGCAACTAAATGATCAATATCTTCAATGTTCTCCATAGAGCCCTCTCCGGTTGAAGTAGCCCACCGTTGCCTCATCTCCGATGCAGTTTTAGATTGTTCCCCAGTTGCTCTATCTTTTCCATAAAGCTCAACCAATTTGTTGTAGTTTGGAATTGGTTTGTTCTTAAGCTCTTTTGCTTTAGGTTTAGCCTGTTAAAAAATGACAACAAAATAAACCCATTACGCACAAAGCTAAAGTCACAATATCAAAGGTGCCAAGATGCAACCATTTATATATCATGGGTTATATATATCAAGGTTCGATCCTCTTTTACACCTTATGTGTTATATAACACATGAGTTTCAAGGTATTATATGACACTTGATATTTAAGGAATAGTTCAGGTATTATATAACACATGCCAATAGGTGGACTACACCTTGGACCTTGGGTTGAATATCATTCAATGAGCCTAAAGTATTAAGAGGAGTAAACCTTAATCTTAAGGTTGTGGATTCACTTGAAGATTAAAAATTGATCTTAAGTTTGAGAATTCAAAGAATAAATGTTCATAGTATATAAGGGTTCATACTTGCAAAGGCAAAATCATCAAGAGCATCCATAACCACTTTATTACTCCACATTAAAAGCTATGAGCTCTGTCAAGGATAATGTACCCAACTTTTCTCGTTATGGAATTACAGTGCATTAGCTAGATATGAGTGTTTAGTAGGAATAGGATTAGACTTACCTCAACTATTCCGTAAATATGCAATATACTGGAAATGAAACTTACACGTTCATATTTCTTGGATAATTCTTGATTAAATTGCCTTGAACTTTTATGCACATAATTTTCAGTTTACAAAGTTACACTTAATACATCACTATATCCAAACTAGATGCATCACCATCATTAAGCCAATACCATAACAAACTCACAATAATGTAATACTAGTCCACACTTAGTATGAAGAACAAAGTCTAGCATTGGACAGAGGACAGTCACTAACAAAAAAACATAAGATTAGGACAGAAGGGACCTCATCTACGCAGCAGCCTGTAAAATGTACCACAAGAAACAATATGAACTCCTAGAGTATAAGTGACAAACCTGGATTAGACTTTCCCAAACTTCCGATTCAGCACTCCACATTTTGGTGATTGGACTCCAAGCAAAACCACTCAATCCATTCTTAAACACATCATAGCAGTCTGACCAATTATACTTGATGGTTTTAATGCGATTTTTCACCTTTTGCTTGTCTATTGGTTTTTCAAATTTTTCTTGCAGTTCCTTCACCATATTGTCATAGGGATATGTGGTGAAGACTGAACCATTTCTATTACCAAGATGATGTTGATGCAAGAGTGCATCAATAAGCACATCATCCATAACAGCTGTCCAATATTCTCTATCTTTCTTAACACATCATCAATAGTCCTTTTTTCTGACATATTTGAACCTATAAAAAAATATTTGAGCAAATAAATATATTTAACAAAACCATCAGATTAGGTTGTTGTCATGTGCCAGCCCATTGAATGAAAAAACTTAACAAACAAACTTGCAAAATTTAAGACAAGCTGTTTTGGAAACAGAGATAACTCATTTTGCATACTAAAGAGGAAAGTCTCACACAAACCTCACAAGAAGAAACACGATCTCAAGTCACAATCAAAACTCATTCAATAGTTTATCCCAAGCAAATTAAATGTATCATATACAAAATGATAAGTCCATAAAAAGAAAATTAAATAATAAAACAATTCTAATGAGAATCAGCCCATTAAAACAAAGACATAGTTCTAAATCAACTAGAAGCATTTGTCTACAATTATAAATTTAGAATAACATCAAGTTGGTTTGGATGTATAATCCCTCCACATATCAGTTGCTATTAAGTTTCTTAAAATCTTTGCTTGGGCAGCATCATCATTATTTCTCTCTCTTTGTGCACCAAACTATTCATGGGGTTCAGGATTGTTTAAAATTTCTTCATCCACCTCATGAAGAATTCTATCATCCGGATCTGCACCAATCAAGTAATTGTGCAAAATGCAACATGCTAAAATTATTTTTTTCTGGATTGGAACTCCGTAAGACGGTTCATTTGAGCTTGCTATTATAGGAAACCTTTTCTTCAAGACTCCAAATGCTCTTTCAATCGCATTGCGTAAGGATGCATGTCGAAGGTTGAATAACTCTTTAGGATTTTGTGGTGGATTTCTTGAATACTCTTTTAAGTGATAATGAACTCCTCTATAAGGTGCAAGAAGTGTGCTCCTCAACATGAATCCAGCATCAACAAGGTAATATTTACCTATAGGAATGACATGCATCATTATGTTGTTATACACTAATGGCTAATTTTTTTTTTTTCTAACAAAATTACCTTGGGGGACTTTTAGCTTATCGCGTCTACTTAATACATTTTTTAAAATTCTTGAGTCTGACGCAGTTCCTTCCCATCCAGGCAAAACATATGTAAATTTTAAATCAAATGTACATGCCGCTAGCACATTTTGTGTTGGGTAGTCCTTTCTACCACAATATCTTGGTGCATCTTCAATAGGAACTTTTGCCCGAATGTGCATTCCATCAATTGCCCCAATGCAATCCTGACTGGGAAGAACTAAAACTGTTGAGTACTTACTTCTATATATTAAAATCTTTATATATACCACAATTAAGCTATTAGAGTATAATAATGTTTTTTTTTTTTTTACCTTAAAATATGGGAAGAACCTAGAACTGTTGAGTATTTCTACTGAAGTTTGAGATCCATTAGGTTGTTTCAGAAACTTCTCTTCTAGTTGTATCACAGATCTTAATACTTGATGGAAATGACGGTTTATAGTCTCACCAGAGCGACGGAAAAAAAAAATTAAAAAAAAGAAGAAGATATTTCCTGATGCTTTACACCATGTGATAATATGTAAAGCAATTTGGCAACTTGTTCTTCAATCATTGCTCTTTGTGTTAGTTGGAGGCCACCTTCTTTACGTAGCATGTCACACAAATCTAAAAAAGCTACAGGCCCCATGCGTATAATATCACGACACTTTTTATTTCCAATTATCTCTCTCATTAGTTCATCACGAACGCTTCGTCTTTCTAAACTCAAACTACTAATTGAGTAAGTTACTTGTCTCCTTTGAGGCCTCCTTCGAAGTATTAACCAATAGGCAACAAGACAAACTACATAAGCAACTGCCATTCGACGTCTCCATTCCCAATCCCATAATCCACGTCTCCATTCCCAAATTTGCAATACACTTCCCCTTTTATTCTCTTGTCTATCCATCTAATAAAATTATCCCATGACAGCAAAGCTATTACAATCCATGATATGCATAAATACACTAAGCTATTACAATTCAGTGTGTTTTGTGTAATCTATTATATAAGAATATAAAACTTAGAAAGTATTTGGCTTGCTAGTGAAATGCCACTTCATGGTTATAGTAGTGACTAAAACTAAAATCAAATAAAAGAAACAACTTCATAGCCAGCATCAACAACTTTACAAGACAAATAAAAGTATCACCATAATATAACTTAATGAACATCATTGCTGTAGTAGCAACTGCGAGGACTAGTCAACTAAAGATTTGGGCAGTTGTCTGCAACATAATATAACTTGATGAACAGGGTTTTAAGGTAAAGAAGAAAATTTCATTAAAGAAAAGGGTAAAGCAGAAAGTGGTCACATTAAAAAAAGGAAAGAGAAAAGGTATGTTTTAATATTAAAATTTAATCAAATAGAAAAGGATGCAATGACAGCTGAAATTGGAATGTGGAGACAATGGACACATGAATTTTGCAATCAAAGATCTGTTGATAAGTGAGCCATTTTCTTGTATGGAAACACTCCTACAAAATACCAGACTAGCTAAGATCAAATATCACTTTCAAGAACTTGGATCAAAGTCCCATTTCAGTGTATATTACTTTTCCTTGTCTTTTCTTTTCCCTGAAAAATATGCATGTATACACTAGAAGTTTTCTCAGTAAAACAAGTCAACAAATATATTGAAACAACAAGTGAAGTCCACAACCACAAAATGTAAGATCTAGATCGGCTCAGAAAATCACCCATAAATATAAGAACATACCCATTATAAAAAACAAAAAATGTAAGGCAATAAATGAGCAAATCTCAAAATGTTAATTGAGAGACATAAGACATGAAACTGAAAGAAGCATAACAAAGAGGTGCAATGAGAGCATAGATGGAGGGAGGGACACTGACCTGACCAAGAGGAATTCAGAGAGAGAGAGAGAGAGAGAGGTGGTAGTAGTGATGACAATGCTATGAAGATTGAAATGAGATGAGTCTATATAAAGATGAATTAATTATTAGTAAAGATAAAAGACAATGGGAATGGTGGTAGTACCAGCTGGTGCTGAACAATTACAAATATAAAGAGTAGGTACAAGTACAAAGTAAAATGAGATGAGATGAGGAGAGAGGGCTACTTCTGTAGTAAATACCCCAAAACAAAACAAAACAAAACATATGAAGGGATGGTTTTGATTTTGGTTTGTTCTACTCCTCGAAGATACTAAAATATTTAATTAGTAGACTTTATTGGAAAGACTCTCTCATGTAAAGTAAAAGAGAATGACATAATTCAGAAACAGTAGGAATGATATTAGTGTGTATGCTAACATAGTCTTAACAAAACTATTTCCCTAATATGTTAGCATCTACCAGTAAAACAAATTGGAGAAACATGACTAACTTTTGATTTGAAAATTGCTCCTATTAGAACAACACCATATACTGACAGATGACCAGCAAATAATCAAAATGTGTATATGCACCAAAACAGTACCAATATCCAAACAAGAACTCTCACAAACAGAAACAGTAGTTGCAAAATAGTAGTACCAATATATAAAATTTAAAAAAAAAAAAAAAAAAAAAGCAAAGAGAGAGACAACTACACAGTGAGATGCTGCACAAACTCATGTGAGTTTGATCATACACAATCAAACAAGCAATTTATCAAACACATTGTGAGCAACTCTTTGAAACTTTAAAATTCTAGTAAAAAAAACCCCCAAATCAAAAACTGATTCACAAAAAATAAGAAATTACCCAATAAAAATAAACAAGAAACACAAATCCATATATAACTACAATATACAAATTTATGCAAGTTCACAATCTAGACTCACTCAAGCACTTTATCAAACATGTTATGAGCAATACTTTGAAACTTTAAAATTTAAGTAAAAAAAGCAATCAGATCCAAAACCCACCCACAAATAACATGTTATTACCCCATAAAATCACAATTAATAAGAAATTACCCAATAAAATCACAATTTTAAGAACATAGTTATTTGATCCAACTCAAAAGAAACCCATGAGACAAAAAGAAAAACAGATTTTACCTCTAAAAGAAAAAGCCAGGCATGAGAGACAATTGAGAGTGAAGAAGTTGTGTGAGAGCAAGACAGCGTGAAGAGTGGAAGAAATTGTGTGAGAAAGAGGCAGCGAAGTCTTCAAGGCTGAGAGAGTTGAGAGAAGTTTGAGACAGATGAGTGAAATAACGTAAATTTATTTTATATAATCAATTTGTAATTTTGTTAATTTAGAAATGGTGAATTGAGAAATTCATTTGGTCAATAATTTATCTACTCTACTCTCCCTCCAAATCTCTCCAATTTGGGGGAATTAAAAATGAGGGGTTAGAGGTAGTTGAAACCCCTCCAAACCCCTCCCCCTCCTTCTTTAAAAAACTTCCAAACAAGGTAATTGAAATGCTCTCCCTTCCTTTACTCTACTCCCCCTCCTTTTTTAAACATCCAAACAGACCATTAGCGACGAAATATTTCGTCACTAAAACAATTTTTTGTTGCTATATTTGGTGACGGAAAAATTCGTCACTAAAACTTATTTTCTGTTTTTATTTTTTCATGGCTTTGATATTAACCTGTAACCTGTCATTACATTATTAAAACCTCACATTTGAATAACACATTTATAAAAAAACAATCTATACATTCCACAAGTAAAAAATAAAACAAGTATCTAATTCAAACTCCTTCCATACAATAATTGTTTGCAACACATACAATAACACAAGATGTTTTATACCAATACAAAAAGTGTAGCATAATATAATTAGAACCAACAGAAGATGTCCTCAAATGTCTTCAAGTAATGCCAAAAGTAAATGCCCTAAAAGCCACCAATAAGAAATCTGCACAAATATAAAAACAATACTACATTAAAATCATAAAGTAAAAACATTAACTATGTTATAATAAATATTTCTAATAATTCATTAAGAGTAGCCACACCAGTGAATTAAAATTACAACTCCTAATGTATAAGTTGTAGAAAGCAAATATAGATTTTTAAGTGTAATATAATACAATTAGTTTCAAATAATGCATTAAAAAAAGTAGTCACACCATGTAGTGCAGGTCAATTGCTAAAATAAAGTATTAACCAATAAGTATTTTAACTTGAAGATGAACCACCCCCATAGGTAAGAGTGTCATCATAACCCTTGCTCCTCAAAAAGTTAAGAATATTCTTTTGGACCTCTTCTTGCTTAGCTTGCACCTCTTAGTCCCTAGCTCTTGCCTTTGAGCTCAATTGTCTCATTTTCTAGACGATGGATATATTCCACCAAGGAACTAGATGAGGTGGTGGTTACTAGAGAAGAGGAAGGTCTCATGCCAAGTCCTTTTACAATACCAGACTTCTTCTTAAAAACCAATTCTACCCAATTACAAGTAAAGTGTGTTTTGTCAAAAGATTAGCCAATTCTATATTGACATATGTTCCTAACATGATTCACATATGTCCTAACAATCTCCCCATTTGGCAATCCATGACAAAACCACAACAAACAAATGAACATATGAGAGAAGTCATAAATCACTCAACTCATACTCACTTGTTGAATACAATAAAATCTATCCTAACACAAACTCTTGAAAAACTTTGCAAGAAAAGAGTTCATGGCAAGAAGACTTTGACAACCTATATTTCTGAAACACTTTAAAATTCTCCAGACACAAAAAAATAACGTGATTTCCAATCACAAAAGGAAGTAGGAAACTCATGGACTATCTTGGTCTGCTTATCCCAAGGAGAGAGTTCAAAGTACCCATAATGGGTAGAAGGCTTCAACCTATATAAAAACAGGAATTCATTCAGGGTAATCATCTCCCCGTCATGAACTATGAACCATATGGCCATGCAACTGATGACCGTCCTTCAGGCATTGGGAACAAGCTGCCCAGGAGCCATATTAAGATTGGATAGAAGGTGGTGTATGAAAGGGTGAACAGGAAACCTTAGTCCACAGAAGAAAGCAGCCTCATAGAAGCTCACCTCATCGCGAGCAAAGTTACATGCTTTCTTACTGGTATAAGGAAATCTAGAGACGACCTCATCAGGAATTTGAAATCTCCCCCTAGTAGATTCCAAATCCTTGTTGTCTAAGAAGCATTCCTCAGAAAGAGCATGAAATGGAGTCACAGACAAGGATGAAGAAGCTCGTAGAGAAGAGCGAGTACGCGAAGAAAGAGTCGAGGACTTAAGAAGTTTAGAAGAAACTGAAGGTTTCAAAGAAGAGGATGGCTTCGCCGGAGTAATTTCAAAAATGGATTCACTACTAGAAGAGGAACTAAACTCGGACTCACTAACCCTAGCCTCAATTTCTCTATCACCCATCTCTATGCAATAAGGGATCAAGGAATGTTGAATTAAGGGGTAAAAATAAAAAAGCACAGGCCTAAAAGCAGCACAATCACGGGGAAGAAACAACCCAACTTGAGGGCGTTTTCCACCAGACTTCTCAAGAAAAATTCCTAATCTAGAAAAGAAGAAGGAAACAGAAGGAGACTCGCACCGAACTAAAGACAAATCAACCATAAATGGAGTTCTAAGAAGGAGAATCTTACCGAGATTTTGAGAAGCAAGGAGTTTTGATACTTCAGACCTCAAATATGAAACTGGTGTAGAGACAAGAAGGAAGGAGATGAAGAGTTTTTCTTTTCTCTAAAAAGGAAAGTTCAGTTTATGGTGCCAAAAGCTCAAGACGCATAAAAACCCTCACACGCACAACCAAGGCATGAGCTACATGTGGCCCGTACTTGACAAAAAATCACGTCTCCATTAATGTGATGGGACGAAAATTTTGGGAAGAGGAAAAGCAATCAAACAATGCCAGAGTTATTCCTTTACTCATCTCACAGAAGGAACGACTAAGGAATAAGGGGGCAACTGAAGAGCCATATTTGATCAACAGACCTTCAGTAAATTTGGTCGACTGTAAGATTGCAGACCATCAAGAAAGTAGGTCGTCAGTAATACTAACGACCGTTACACACATTAATGACTCGGTCTTAAATCTTTTCCTTAACAAAGTCTGAATGTTACGGACTTCAGCAAATACCCTCAAACAGTTAAGCTGACCGTTGTAAAAATGTTACAAGACTTTATACGAGGATATAATGGCATTCAATAGGATAATCAAAGCCTCAAACGTCTGGCACAATAAATGCCCTGAGCACTTATTCACAGACATGCTATATAAAGGCAAACAACAACAAGTAAAAGGGAGGTACACATACACTTACACACTATGATCAGTTTGTCTCTTACATTACTCTGTTTTTCAAGGAGATAAACTGACTTAAGCATCGGATGCTCCCCTGGGACCCCAGGTGCCCTCTTACATTGTTTCTTTGAAACAGGCATTGACGGTCGTCCATACTAGTGACGAGGAACATACTAACGAGCTGCAGTTTTCTACTTCATCAGGTGGAAAAAAAATTTTTTAGTGAGATAAATTTTGTGCTTAAGTAACCACCAAGAGCAAGAGTAATATTTTTTTTTAAAAAAATGATACTTATACATAAAGTGGTTTCTACTATAATAGAAACACATACTTTTAGCATGCTACTATATTGAATATATAGTGATGAAAAAAAAAATGATTGCAATTACCATTGGCCATGTATATGATGATTCTATCAAAAAGCTAATTAAGCTTAAGCTAGTGAAGAAGCAAATAGATTATATTTATGTTGTTAAAAAAAGATGAGTCTGTCTTATATTAGCACTATTTTATTATAATATTGTTATATAAAGTAAAGTGTTGTTTCCCTAAACTTTTAAGTTTTTATATAAATGAAATGATGAAATCTCTATTTAGAGTCGAAAGTCTAGATGTACATCGAGGGGGATGAGACTAAAGCCCAAAAGAAAATAAATTACCTATGAGGATACCCTACCTAGGGACTGGAGATCCCAAAAACTAGGTTCAAAGGGAAGAATGAATCATAGAGTAGTTTGTATAACATGCACTAAGTTAATTATCGAGTACAAGTACTCTTGTGCCTCCTTATGATGTAAGTGCATGTATCTCATAATGTTATGCAGGATGAGTTTTATATTAAAAAGAATTCTTA